>JAVQMF010000024.1:3775000-6175000 GCA_032878935.1 Erythrophleum fordii | reverse complement strand
TACCTGAAACCAGTAAGATGTTAAGAATATGAGTTGTGACATTCAGTGAGAAGATAATATTAACTTCGCAAAAAACGGACAAGCTATGGGAGCAAGACTTTTTCGAAAATAGGAATTTACAATAACAATCTATTAAGCAAATAAGAGTTAATATTAACGGTTCACAATTTTAAAAAAAGAAAAGAAAAGACAATTAAGTAAGAATCATAACGTCACGGGACGATCAAATCAACCTTTATGTATCAAGTAAGCGAGTAGCATGGATAAAATAACTAGTACGAAAATCATTCATCAAAGTAAGGCAGGAAGCATCTAAACATGACAGAACCCACAGCATACCACATTGGATGAGAGCACAATGCCCACAACATATCTTATGATGAGAGCACAAGACTCACAATGTACAGATGGAAGCATGAAACCCACAACATATCATATCAGAATGGAGCACAAAGCCCACAACATATCTTACCTTATCAGATGGAAACACGAGGCCCACGATATACAAATGGAAGCATGAGACCCACAATATATCACAGAAATATCGATGTTTAAAAAAAATCAGAAAGAATCACAATTCTGCATTTGACCAGTTAAATTCACTTCTAATGGTACCAACCCTTCATCAAACATTTATTCACATAACCAAATATCAGTTAGATAGTTTTAAAGAATTAGAAAAGTTCAATCTAAAATTCAACATAACAAAAACACTATGATCAAGAAGCTTACCCCAAAGTTCAGGTATAAAATTCAAATCATTCGTATAAAGTAACGGAAAGGAGGGAAAATAGAAAAACATGGATAGTCAGTATTACCTAGTCATAGTGCATTTGGCTTGGTAATAATACTCCCTTACCAATTCCCTTCCACAAATTTCCTACCAATTTCCTTCAACAAATTTCCAGATATGGGAATGCTCTCCAAGTACCCTAAAATACAAATTTTATAAAATTATCATCTCAATTATCCATTAATCCCTATATAATTAAATTAATTCCCTCGTTCCAACACTTATGATCTTGATGGCATACGAGGTTCAATTTGATTGGGGAACTCTTCGTATAAACCAACTCAGGCAAGCAAGCATTAGATAGCATGTAAATTTTTTTTGCAGCTTAATCTAATAAAATTAATTAAATGAGAATGCCACTATAATGTATGCCATTATATTCCTTTTAAATATCTCTTTTAAGCATTTAACCGAACATCTAGCGGGCAAGCAAGATAAGGAACTTAATTCATAATACACAGATACATGACCCATTAACAATACAACAAAGTATTTAATCAAGGTATATTATCATATGCTGGGTAATCATATTAGCAACATGTATGATTAGGGGCCTACCATTAACACTATTATAAATATTATAACTCAACTCCTTGCTAGAAGGTATATACACATATGATTTATCAATAATAAGTTAATAACCACTAATAATAATTTGCATCGCTATGAGCAAGAAAATCTAACATGCAATTTCTTAACTTCCAAATTCCTAGTTCATGAATTTCAAGTTCTTAAATATTAATGTAAATAAAAATATAGTCACTTTAACGTCCAATTTTTCTCAGTTCAAACCCTCACTTGTTGCCTCAAAAATTCACATGAAGCTACCTTGATCCACTCAACTACCACAGAGTCTTGTGCTCAATATCAAGTTTCCAGCTCTACAATTATCCACTTACTAATGACCAACATTATAGAATGATTTCACCACCAAATAATTTTATTACCCCTTCTGACTAAATTACTCCTCTAAGAAATCAATTGTTGCTCCTAACTTCAACTATAGACTCGATTATCTTCAATTTAATTAACATCATAATAATGCGTTTAAATATTTGCTTTAAGGGCTATAATTAGTAAATTGAACTAGTGGGTAGCTCATCCACATGCCAAGTGAATCAAAACACCCATGATAAACAAGGTTCTAGAGCTTCGAAATTTCCAAAATCGATCAACACAACAGCTACTCAGCCACACAAGATGAAATCACGTTACATCTTAAAGGAGTTCACACGGTAAAGAAATGTGGGTGTGGAGGAAGAGAAAGAATGAGTTAACAATGGTTTACTCTCCTCTAACCTTTTAAGCAAGATTAACCCGAAAATGGAAGCTCAAACTTGAACTCACCCCTGCACAGCGGAACAGCACACGAACAGGGGATAAGAGGGCTTCTCGAGCTGCACTCCTCCACGTGTTACCCAAATCCAGGGTTACGGAGATCCTAACTTCGCATAAATGGACGCTAAGAGGTAGAAGGCTAGTTTTGCAACAAGATGCAACTGTTCGGAAGAAGGAGCTGCTGCTTGACTAACGACGAAGATGCAGGGTCTTGGGGAAGGCATGAGCTTCGGTTTTTCAGAGGAATAATGAAGTTTATGGAGGGAGAAAAATAGAGAGACGAGGTGGAATGAAGGAATGAGAAAGCTGAGAGAAACTGAGAGCCGAGCAAACAGTGAAGCAGCGAAGGAGAAGCATCGAGATTGAGATTGCTGTCGGACTCAAAAGTTTTTATTTTCTTTGGCAAAAATTCACTATTACCTCCATTAACCCAGATTCGTTTCCATTAGGTCCTCATTTTATTTTTCAAAGAAGTCCTTCGCTCTCTCTTTTTTTTTTTTTTTTTTTATAAATCTAATCAAATAAAATGAAGTAAGATAGAAATTCAGTTGATCAATCTTTCTGCCCTTAAAAAAAAGAAAAATAAAAAACATTTCACCTAAACTCCCATTTGTATTTCAAACTAGTCCTTCTAATAATAATAAAAATAACATTAACACTAAATAATAGGGTCACTACAAAGGGTCCCTCTCTAGCTTGGGAAATTTGATGACACTATGGGCAAGGCTTGACTCCAGTTCTCTCTGTGTAAACTCTTGAGTTTCGGCATTATAAAGTTCAATTAATATCATTTAAATTCTTATTTTAATTACTTTTAATTTAAATCTATCTCGTAATTTACAGTGATTTGAACTTAATGCTTTAATTAATTAAGTGAAATTTTTATTAATTATTGGCATGCTCTTATTAAATTAAATTTATGACTAGATATTTCATTATTTTCTATTTCCCAAATTCTTGAGTTATCATATTTTTAATTAAAATGTGATAAATTAATTTTTTTATAGCTTATTATCGTATCACTAAAGGGAGGGACCCTGTGGACACAAGGCCAAAAAGAAAATGGAAGAAAACTTTTTTTTAAAAAAAAAAGAGTCACGACTCCAACCTATCTACAATATTTTTAGATCCAACTTTTACACACACACATATATAGATATATATATATATATATATATATATATATATATATATATATATATATATATATAATTTTTAAGATAATTTCTAAAACCAATAAAGAAAACACATAGAGAACTTTTAAAATAATTACAAAATCCTAATAATATTAATTGATAAATGAAGAAGTAATGATACTAACGAAACAAAAATTAGGGCTGCACACATTAGCCTGACCTATCTCCTAGCCCAGTGTTTACCTAGTCAAGTAAAGTAATTGCAAAAACAAATTGTAAGGTAAGTCTAGATTGGGCCAACGAGGTATATAATATTAAAATAAATAGATTAAAATAAAAAAATTTAAAAATGATTTTATAATTTTAACAAAAATTATTTAAATATATTTTATAAATTATAAATAATCAATTAGTGAAAACTCTTATCAAATTATTCTTGAGTATAATTGTCACATTTAAATAAAAAAAAGAAAAGTATATGTTTTTTAGAATTAAAAACAAAAACAAAAAAAAAACTCATAAATAAGATAATAAACATTTTTTGTTTTAAAAAGAAGCCGTTTATATTGTGGTTTGCATATATTTGTCTCAAAAAATTCTTTAAAGTTAAAAAAAAAATCCAATTGAACTTCTAGATTATGAGTTATTACTTTTTTAGTTTGACTCTATCTTTGCATTTTTTTTTTATTTTCACCTTTAAACTCAAGTTTTTTCATTTGTATTGTATATATTTTACAAATACATATCAAAATGAAAGATTATATGTTTAAAATGGTTACATAGTTATAAAAATAGTAGCATTTAAAATTTTGAAACTTAAAAAAAAAAACCAATACTGTCTCAATTGTCTTGCTCGGCTTGCGCTGCTGGTCGTAGGCAAAAAAATTGCTGCATAATTTGTACGGGTTAAGCAAAAATCCAACCCATGTGTACCTTTATATTAAGGTTAACCAAAAAAAAAAAAAAATGCTCTGGTCATGTTTAAATGAAAAGCAATTCCAAATATTTTATAATAATGCCTTAAAAGAGATCAAGCGACGGAGATGCAGGGGCTGAGCTTAATCAGACGCAAAAAACGCAAAATAAAATATGCCGATTCCTTTTGCTTCTCCGGGCTCTTTTCTTTTTAGTAATTAAAGGTCTCAAATGGACTCAGAGAATTGGATTACAAATTTTGATGCGTTCTAATTCAATTTGGGCTTTACTTTAACAAATGGGCTTCCTTGAGATATATGGGCTTTACACTTAGGCTTTGTTGAGTTCTTTACATCATAAATGTAATTTTTTAATATAACTTATATAATATCTATTATATTTTTATATTTATTATTTTATTTATAAAATAAGAATAAAATAGTCATTTTTTATCTTATTTATCTTTATTTATTTATATTTTATATATTTTTTATTATTACACCTTCAAACTAAACATATCTTTAATTTCAATTTTGTTATGAGTCACTTAGATAAATGGGCCCTTGAAACCTTGGGCCAACACGTAAAAAATGGGGCCCAATTAGTAACATCGTCACTAATTGCCTGACACCATGGTTAGAGAATTAGAAGCGTACATTACTCGCAAAGTTGTGATATGGCTTTTGTTTTTTGGGCCTCTTTTGAGACTTACGTTTCGTTGTGCAGTTTCTTTTTCAGCGTTTCATGCATGTCTCTTGGAACATGGAATAAAGAAGTGACTTGCTAGAATATAGGCATTGACCACAGTTTGCAACATCTAACGTGGCACAGTACTCAACAGGTATCATTTCATTTGCTAGGAAATTGGAATCCCATTTAAATACGTTTTCAATTTTAGCGGGAGTTGCTTTCCTATGGATTCTATCCCATTTCTTTTAGAAAGTCTTAATTTAGCTTCAACTTAAAAAGAAAGAATTAGAAGAACATAACTTTGTTTTGAATGGTAAGATTTCAATAACTCTAGTATGATCCGCAAAGGAAGGGCAGTAAAGTTCTGAATCCTACCAACTCGTTCTCTCAATTGTTCTAAATCAGCTTGACTTATAGTATGAATTTGAAAATATATAACCTTCATTTTAAAAAAACAAAGTAATATGAGAAACCAGTATATTTGCGGCACATGCATGTAATGCAAAGCCTGTATCAAAATTACTCAAATGCAAATTGCCATCTCAATTTACAGAGATATATATCAGACTATATGGAAAAAATTGAGGAAAACACAAATTAATACCAAGACCAAAAATCATAGAGACGTCCTTAAGGTATCCTAATATCATATCTCGTTGTTTAGAAAGCATATACTTTCCAGATTGTACATGTCAAAAATACAAGGAGTTTTACCATGAAATAAGCAATTCATTTATAAAGTTAAGTATTGATATAGAAAAAATAGGGTTGTTTTCATATTTCATACTTGGAGGTTAAATCCATGCTCCCCAGAGAGAGCAATTGTATTAAGTTATCTTCCAGAATTAAGCCCAAGAAGCAAGCAGCTGATGAGTTCCTGCAATATTGTTAATAGTCTCCATTAGGAAGCCCTTGATATATAAAACCATTTATGGTTCATTTTCTACAGAAGGCTGAACAATTTTCAGGTGTAAGAATGTTATTCACAGGAAGTTAATTTTCAAGGAAAAATACAAATTATTCAGCAGTACAATAGAATCGGGAATTATACAAGCAATAATAAATGTATGGCTTAAAAGGGCATAATAATTTATCTGACAAATCTCCAACAATTCCATTATATTTATTCTAACTAATTTTTTTTTAAAATTTTTCCTGCTGTGAATTTGGAAGCAAGAGGCAAGTAGGCGTGGGAGAAACATGCTACATCAAATATATGGCCTTGGAGAGTTTGAAACTTTGACCACCATGCTTTTATACAGACTTCTTTCAAGATCTAATAGCTAATAATCAAATAAGAAGAAAAAGCATATGAAGACAAGATCACCATGTCTACACGACACAATATGAATCATTTTCTCCAAGATCGAAACGTGATTACTCAACAAGTAGTGTAGCAACCTCTCCCTTTGTCACCTACTAATTGCTCACTTACATGAGAAAATACATAATACAGGCAAGTGGTTTATCCATTCAACGATGGATTAGTTGAAACTCATGCTCAAAATGACAGCATCATGTATTAAAAAATAAAAAATCCTTTCAAACTAATTGATGACATGAATATACCCCAGTAAACCAGGCGCTGCAATTTAGAATTTTAAAATTAGCTACAGCCAAGGTTTCAAAATGCAGACCACATCACATGATGCGGCCGCAATATTACGGATGTGGTCCGCTCCGTATCTGCAATAATTCACAACGTAACGGTCCGTAACACCCACAACACGTTTTATAATTTTTACAACACCCACAACTGCAATGCAGCCGCAACTGTAACTGCAACTGCAATTTAAAACCATTGCTACAGCTAGTTCTATGTGAAATGGGATGATTTCAGGAATCATCTTTAAAAATGCAGCAGTGAACTCAATGTTCCTCATTTGAAATTTAGAATGGTTTCATAAAAAAAAACAAATCCAGAATCTCAAAAAGAAACAAAAATGAATAATAATAATAATAAAAAGATAATCTCCAGAATGAAACATTAGTATACTTCACACTAATTTTTATTATTATCCCGACATATGTTATCCGAATCAGTTTAATAAGAAAAAATTTTGGCATTTGCTCAGGAACCTTGGGTTGGGACTATGTTTGATTCCAATCGCTTAATCCTCTCTTAGATCAACGTGAAAAGGAAGTGTTCTTTTAGCAGGTTTGGATTATAGTTATATTACCGATTGTATCTACGTTTTTCTTTTTGGTGAAAATGTCTTTCTTCTTTTAAGACTCCGTTATAACCGCATCTTGAAAATATATTATTGTGTGCTCGATTTACTTGTCACTCCCACACAGACACATATACTTTGTTAGGTGATAAATTTGGAGGACAAATTTTTTGGTAATACAAAATTTTAGTTAGTGATTAAATAAGTTCCTTAAATACTTAAGTCAGGCATATTGTAATTAACAAATACCTACAGATTCTTTCGTTGTTAAACACTCAAACAGGTAAATTAAGACCGTAGAAGTAGATAAATCGCTAAACAACAAACTTGGCCAATAGCATTTATTTTAGAGTAAACTAACAATTTTGTTTTCTAAAGTGTTAAGTATATTTAATTTTATCCTTTAAAATTAGTGAATATAAAATTAAATATTTGAAAATAACAAATTATTTACAATTTAAGTCATTTTTCCATCTATAAATTATTTGACTAAAAGATTAATATATAACGAATTTGTAATTTTCATAAACTGACTCATGTACTTAATAATTTTTTAGAACTAATTAAAACTAAATGAATCTAATAATTAAGGAAAAAATTATTTTATTTTATATAACCTAAAATTCATACAATTTTTTTGGGTAAGTCACTGCTTATTACATAGCTATAATTAAACTAAATTTCATTCACTTAATAAAATCAACTTAATTTAATGGAGCCAGTAAAATTTCAATAATATCAATTAATTATTTAAAAATTTTTAAAAAATAAAAATATTTAAAAAGAGTCTCACGCCATAAATAAATATATGAAAACATCACATCTAAGAATTATATGGCTTCGTCCACAATTACAAAATGCAATCATGTCTTCTCGACAACTTTTTGTTATTTCCACAATAGTAATAATGACGAATATCTACCCTATCAAATAATGAAGAAAAAAAAGTCATATGGACTTACTGTTTTCGCAAGCTTAGGCGAAATGTGCCCCATATGCCATTTAATATATATATTTTCTAACGTCTCATGATAAGAATTACAATCCAAATAAGACTTTTCAACTAAAATGGAATATTACTATCTGCAATGACTTTAAGAACATGTGATCCAACATATCTAGCTCGTTTGATAATCAATAGCCGGTAGTCCATTAGCTACATAGTCTTTCCACTAACCGGAATAAAAAAATAAAACTCACAATTAGTGGAGCACTTACAACAAACTTTAGCCAATAACTTTTATTTCCCATTCATCATTGTTTATGAGACATTCTAAAGTTGTTTTGCCAAATTAATTGTTATTTTCAAGCCTACCAGACTTTACCTGCAAAGGAGTGGTAAATATAATACGAGTGATGAATGTATTACGTCCTGCGCATATTTAGAAAAATCGTTAATTACTTAACCCAAACTCCATAAAATTTATGATGTAGTTATATTCAAGCTTTTTCCACCTGAATTTTATTTTAGGAGAGAAAATTAATTAAAATCCAGTTAATCACATATTCTTTAATTAAAAAAATTGAAATAAAAAGGCAGAAAGAGAGATACTTAACGTCTACGGACTTTGGATATTCTATAAAGGCACAAAGTTTGCAAGATTTTCATATTTGATATCAAAGTATTTAAATTTAATTTTGAGAATGTTTGGGAAACATCTCCATCAAAACAAATATAAAAATATCTTAGAGTAAACTAACAATTTGTTCACAAATTATTTAGTGCGTTTAGCTTTAGCCGGTGAAATCCGTAAATATACAAATTAATATATGAAAATAACAAACTAGTTACAATTTAATCGTTTTGGCATCTTTTAAGTTATGTGCCAAAAGGACTACTGAGTGATAAATTTGTTATTTTCAGAGATTAACATGTTTGTCTTTCTAATTTTCAAAAACTAATTAAGATTAAATGAGTCTAACAATTGAGGGACCAAATTATTACTTTATCATGATCATTCTTTAAGAAAAGTCTCTAAGTTGTTTCCTTCAAACTAATGATTTTCAGCAGTTAACTAAACTTCATATATATATATATATATATATATATATTTGGCTTTAAGTCAAGCTCCATGCATTTTAATATGTAGCTATATTTAAACTTCATTTCGTCCACCTAATAAAATTAATTTTAGTAGAGTTAGCTCAGTTTCACTTAAGTATAGATTGATTAATTCAAAAAATTTAAAGCGAAGGATAGAAACAGATCGCACTCAATGTCATAACTCGTCATAACTCTAATTTTAAAGACCTTAAAACATTCTTCCTTAATTTGATAAAAAAAAAAAAAAGAAGCATTTTTATATTAAAAAAAAGTAGTATTATGAGTGAAAATAAACATTTGTATCATCATTATAAGAAGATGAAGCATAGCAAAAATTTTGGTTTAGACTTGATGAAGAAAATTCTAAGAATATAGGAAGAACCTTTATTAAAGGATTTCAGGGATGTAATTAACAGAAAATAAAATACCCAATGGGTCAAAAGCGAATTCTAGGAAATTTGGGCTATCTGTAATTTTAGCAAAAAAATTTTCAATGCCACCATACAAATGCTTCAGTTTTCCGCCTAGTCTGTCATTGTTCACTTTTTTCGGCCATTTGGGGTCCTTCAATCTTCTCTTCCATAAAGCAGCAACGCTAAATGGAGCACTTCCCAAAAAACTTCAGCCAATAGCTTTTATTTTCCAAACATCATTGCTAATGTGACATTCTAAATTTGTTTCTTGCCAAACTGATTGTGATTTTCAGGCCCACTCTACAAGTCGAGCCTGCCAGACTTCACAGGCACATGCTTGAAAAAAAATTTAAAAAAATAATTACAAGCAATTTTTTATATTTTTGTTATTAAATTTTTTTAATTAAAATATAATTAGTGTATTTTTTTTAATAAAAATATAAAAATATACAAGTTTATATTCAAAAATAAAAAATTAGTTACAATTTAATCCTTTTGGCATCTTTAGATTATTTGACGAAAAAACTTATATACAATAAATTTGTTATTTTCGAAACTAACATGCATGTCTCATTAATTTTCGGGAAACTAATACGATTATATGAGTCTGATAATGGAGGAACCAAATTATTAATTTACCATGATCATTCTCTAACGAGGATTTAAGAAGACAACGGTTTTCTACTAACTTGTTATACTATAAAAGCGTATAACTGAGTGTACATATTACAATAGTAATACGATGAAAAGTATAGAATATTGTTCCTATGATGATTTTTCAATAAGATAGTTGTTAAGTATTAAAATTGTGCACTTTAATTTAAATTAAGCCAATAATAATTGAGATGGAAATAAAACTAATTAAATTAAAGATACAAAAATTACAAAAATATAGAGAGCTAGAATTTTAGACTAAATTGAAAAGTAAAATATTTAATAATATGATAAATTTTTCTTAGCATTTTATATGAAATCAATTAACATTTCTTTACTTTGATTTTAATGATGATCTTTGCTAACTTAAAAATCTAATTTACTTACAAATATCCTTTAAGTTATCTACAGGCATTCCCCTAAATCAACTCATAATCTCTTATGCAATTAATTAAGATGTATAATTAACAATAGGTCCTAATATGACTACATAAGGCCAGTAGTATATTCATATCATAAGAGTAAATTAATTCACTTAGTATTGCAAGTTTTATGAATTCATACTATCTAATCCATGGTCTAATTTTAATTTTTTTTTCTTAAATTAATTTAAGTTACTCAATCATTTAATAGTTTCTACATATTTAAAAGCACAAAGAATAAAGTTTGAATAAGTAAATCACACCACTAATTGCAAGTAAAAAAAAAATAATTTCAACTTATTACATGATAGGGTTCATCATCACATTCCCTAGCATGTAGTAAGTTGAATCTTATAAGCTTTGTTTGTTTGTATTTCTAACCTTACAAAAATATAAAAACTCATCTAATTATTATTTACAATCTATTAACAAAGATTAAACAACTTGACAACCTAAAAACCTAAGTGAAAACCCTAAAACAAAACTAATACTCTCAAAATCAAAGAAATGAGAACTAAAACTTATTAAATATTAATTTAACTCAAATTTATTAAATTCATATGCCAAAAGCATAAAGTAAACATAATATTTACATGATAAATATTTTAAAATAATTATAAAACAAGTATGATAAATTAAAAACTTATTACTACCACATGAGTGGGGTGCAAAAAATTTCTTATTTCTAATTAGAAGAGTCTTTCTAATTAGTAGAGCTCTAAGCAGACATGATCCCAAGAGTCTTCCAAGTTTATCATAAGAGGAACCAAAAATAAGATTTGGCTTTTATTATTATTATTATTATTATTATTATTATTATTATTATTATTATTATTGGGTATTAATCGTGTGCTATTATTATGCGCACGGATGCACACAATACATGCATATGCTTGTGTGTGTTTCTGCGCTTGCGTATACCCGGTCACTCATATACATCTTAGCATTCTGTATTCATAAATAAGTCTTGACAAAATATTCATAAGCAATTTATGAGAAAATTAAAAATTTCCGTCCAAATAAAAAATAAAATGAAGAGTTACTGAAAAATACGTATCTGACGAAGACTTTACCCAAAGTTTTATAACCATGTGTCATTTGTACAAGGAAAAAGAAAATTGAGATTCCAGGTCAAGACAATCGAAGAAATCCAATTGAAATTCAAGCATTCTAAATTGAAATCAACCAAAGAAAAGAATTAAGAGAATTTTACATCTTTGAAGATTTTCATTAGAGTCTGTGACTATGTCATCAAAATTAATTACAAAAATTATTTGTTTACTAAATGAGACTCGTCTTTTATTCAAGGAAAAATTTATATGCATAGAAACAAATGTTTATGTCGTATATTACCTGAAAAAATGAAAATACTGAGTGAAGATCTTCTACACATCATTATTTTAAGTAAGATGATCACGCTATATTCTAAAAGTTTTTATCATTGTTTTAAATTACCGTTATTATAATTGTGGTAATTGTTAAAAAAACAAAGAAAACATTACTACAATTAATTAAATACTATATTTGTTTTCTAAAAATGATAATGAATCGCCAGTAGCGCCCATTAGCTACAAACTCTTACCACTCACGGTTATAAAATTATTAGCACACAAGTAAATGGAGCACTTACAACAAGTCAAGCCTACCAAACTTTACCTACGAAGGGGTGATAGATACATCCTGCACATATTTACAGAAATCGTTAATTAATTACTTAACCCAAACTCCGCACAATTGATTATGTAGTTATATATAAACTTCTTCCGTCTGAATTTTATTTAGAGCAACTTAAATTTCAACTAATCACATATTTATCAATTTGAAATATTAAAATAAAAAGGTAGAAAGAGAGACACTCAACATCCAAAGAATTTGGATATTTTCATAAAGGCACAAAAAACCTAAAATAAATTTGATATCTATGAAGTTAAATTAAATTTTGAGAATGTTCTAAAAATATCTCATAACATCCAAACAAATTTAAAAAATATCACATATAAATTTATCCATAATTACAAAACCACAAATATATCTTTTGACAATTTTTTTTGTCTCCATAAAAATTGACAAATATTTATACAATCAAAATAAAAAAAATATTTATATAGACTTATCATAGCTAATGAGATGTTACCACTTTGATGACGCCGTTGATCACTTTGGCAAGCTTGGACTCTTAAGTCAATTGCGATGTGATGAATCTGACTATATACTCAAAATACCAATTGGTTTTTTCTTAGTTAATTTTTTTGATCTTGTCCCGAGAGATGTCCTAATGCAATTTAGCATTTTCTCTGCACGCTTTGACTTGATTTGAAGTAGGAGAAATATAATATAATGTGTGTATTCCTCAATGCTCAGTGCTTAGAGATTTGTCTGACATGCTAAACATGGGAAAACTTCGTTTCTCTATTTTTGTATTCTTACTTCATTGCTTCATGGCTTCCTTAGCTTGGAGTAAGACAAATATCACCACAGACAAATCTGCACTTCTTGCTTTTAAATCTTTTATCACCTTGGATCCATACAATCTTTTAGCTAATTGGTCTATCTCTTCTCCATGCAATTGGGTTGGTGTCACTTGCAATATCCGCCATGGAAGGGTCCACTCCTTGAATCTTAGTAACATGGGTCTCACGGGCATCATATCTCCAAAACTGGGAAATCTCTCATTCCTTGTTAAACTTGATCTTGGTAACAACAATTTTCATGGTCAAATGCCGCAAGAGTTAGTTCAATTGAGTAGATTGAAATTACTCAATTTGAGCTACAATGAATTTGAAGGAGAAGTTCCAACATGGATAGGAAATTTGTCTACACTTCAACACTTGAGTCTTCAAAATAATAGTTTTAGTGGATTTATTCCGTTATCTATATCCAACCTATTAAGATTGGAGACCTTTGATTTAAGAGCTAATTTCATTAAGGGGATCATTCCACTTGAGATTGGAAGACTTCAATACTTAAAGATTTTGCGGCTTGGAGTTAACGAGCTTTCAGGAATAATACCCCAAACAATTTCTAACTTATCTTCACTTGAATTATTGAGTTTGTCTTATAACACCTTATCAGGTATGTTTTGGATGATTTGTGATTCATGTTTATGAGGCTGGTATGATAGGATCAATTAGGTATGATTGAAGGACTTGTTAGGTTGGATTTCCTTTTCTCCTGCTTTGCATTTTTTTGTTTTTCTCCTACATTTTCTTTCCATCTTTAGCCAAGATTTGTTAGTTTTGTCTTTTAAATAAATTATCCAAATCTCACTTAGTAGCATATTAATACTTTAAAGAGGTTCGTTTGAAAACTAGTACCTTGTCATGAGTTCTTACTTGTTTATTTCCATAGGTACAATGCAGTCACACCTTAGGCCTATGGAATAAGGATTAATTAGTAGTTTATTTCAAAAATTTCATACAAATATAAATTTGTTTCAAGAACATATTAGCTCATGATATGTGTGAAATTAAATTAACTGTTAATGAAAAGTTGCTACTAACTTATTTTTAACCTTAACACAAATTTTGAGGAATATAATGCAATAATTAAGGCTAATGAAACGTTTTTCTTGGTTGTCTTTTGATATTTGAAGGAGGCATTTCAAAAGAGATCGGTGATCTTCCACAACTGAAGATAATGTATCTTTCAGATAATCACCTTTCTGGCTCTATACCGTCAACAATATTTAATAACTCAGAGCTCCAGCAAATTTTTCTTTCTTCTAATAATTTTGTTGGTGTTCTTCCATCAAATATATGTCATGGGCTTCCAAAACTTGAATTACTTTATCTATCCGACAATAACTTGTCTGGCAAAATACCATCTGCTTGGCATCAATGCAAAGAATTGACAGATTTAGAATTATCCTATAATAGATTCAATAGAGGATACATGCCAAGTGATATTGGAAATTTGACCAACCTGCAATTCTTATATCTTGCCAACAACAACTTGGAAGGTATGAGTTTTAATTATATCCATGATATTTAATTGTTTATCTTAAATTATATGTTGATCATAAAATTTCTTCTTGTGATTGATAGGTCATTAATTTGTAGTACAAATTTAGTAGTTCTCTTTGTATAAATAATTATTTAACTGGATTACTTTTAAAGACATGGAACATGATGCTTTCTTGTCAAAACATGTAATTCAAGTGTTAATTAGCTCTAGATTAGATTGTTTAATAAGAAAGTGAATATGAAAAGAAATAATATGAAATAAAGAACCACAAAAGGGAGACAAATATGAATTAATCACATGAAAAGGTGACAGTTTCCAAGAAGTTTGTAAATGGATCCATAGTTTGCATATGCTTTAGATGCCTCATGATGCAAATAGAGTTGCTCATATGTCTGCTCTTTTTGACAAAAACTATTACTAAGCGATGAGCACATTGGATTAATGAGATTATGTAATTTCTTAGGATATTGTTTAACCCCTAAGCGTATGTATTCTCCTCAAGTCTACCTCCTTATATATGTATTCTCCATAAAAGCACAATTTAAAATAGACAATTCTAAGCTTTAATAGCTTCTACACTTCCAAAGAGAATTCTGTCTCACTGTAAAGGTATCTTATATCTTAGACCTTTTTTGAAAAATGTAAAATAAAAACATTGACCCTCACAAAGGATGATGTTTTTGTTGAGAGAAGTCATTTTGTCAATTTAAATATAAGTTTTTTTTTTCAAACAATAGGTATATAGAGTGAAGCTCATATAACTCAAAGAAAGATATTTAAAAATTTGGCTAAAGAAAAATAAGCTGATAAGTTGATGGCAAATTGGGTTATTTCTAAAGGCGTGATGTTTTCTTGCCAAAAGAATTCATTCAAGTCTAAATTAGCTCTGGATTAGATTGCTTAGTGAGAAAGTGAATTCGAATAATCTATATAGGTAATAAAGAGGCATACAAGTAAGGCAAATGACAATTAACCTTAAGAAAAAGAGACAACTATTATAATTTTGGGACTCTATTCTAAAACTTTCACAAATAAATTTTATAGTAGTGTGCATGTGTTTTGGATGTCATGTGATGCAAACAGTTGCACACATGTTAAGCCATTTAGGGAAAGCAATTTATGAAGCACCATTTACTTGTGTGTTGTATGCGCATGCGACGTGCTTACTTGCATGTGTATGTGTGCGTGTGTGAATTTGTGTTTTTATTTATGTAGTCACACTATAAGTAATTTTTTTTCTTTGAAATTATTAAGATTTTTTTAAAATCCTTTATATCTCATAATAGAAATTACTTTTTCTTAACCTAGAAAATTTCTCTAAATTTGCAATAACTTAAACTTTTATCAAAGCTAAGAGTATTTCGACAAGGCTTCTTTTGCACCAAGCATAATAGGAGAAAAACAAAAAGTTGAGAGGAAGTCACCAAAAAGATTTAATTTACTATTTTATCAAAATAGTGCAAGACACAACCAAATACTAACTTCATGTCTCATGTATTTTGTATAATACCTGCAAATTTAGAAAATGGGGGATAATGAATTTAAAATAATAGGTAAACAAATATTAATAATCAAGTTAAGAGAATAAGCAAGGTTTGAAAAATAATTAATTAGTGCTTAATAAAATAATTTGGGTTTCAACATGTCTTAAAGGAGCATTGGATTCAAATGTAATATAACAACAACAATAACAATAACAACAAATATTTTTTTATTAAGTGGGGTCGACTATATAGATCAAATGACGCTATAAAGTTCTATCGTGAATCATGTCTATATACAAACCATTTAAGTCTAAATTCTTCTTAATAGTTTAGCCTATAATTTTTTTTAGTTTTCTTCTATTTTTAATTATTGGGTTTGTGGTATGGTGTATTCTTCAATTTTCACTTTTACGCTATAATAAATATACCTCTAGTTAAACTTATATTAATATACTTTATTTTACTTCTACTTAAATGGAATTCATGTACTTTCAAAGCTAGTTTCCATATTTTCAACTTCTCATTTATTTTCTCCCTCGACTCTCCAACTATAATTATATCATTTACAAAAAATATGTATTATGGCACTAGCTCTTGGATATATTTAATGAGTACATCCAAAATTAAAGTAAAAAGATAGAGGCTTAAAGTTGACCCTTGATGTAAGCCAATAGTTATAAAAAAATCTTTTGTGGGCCCACATTGCATTCTTAGAGTAGTTGTAATTCTATTATACATATTCTAAATTATTCTAACATAAGTAATACAAGCTCATTTTTTCTCCAAAACCTTTTATAAAATCTTTCTTGGCACCCTATTCTATGCCTTTTCCAAATCGATAAATATCATATATAAGTTTTTTTTATTCTTTTAATATCTCTCCAGCAATCTTTGTAAAAAGTATATTACTTTCATGGTCAGCCTTCTTGGTATAAAACCAAATTGATTTTTTGTAATGTAAGTCTCTTACCTTAATCTCTATTCAAGTATCCTCTCCCATAATTTCATAGTATAGCTCATGAGTTGAATTCTCTTATAATTTACATAGTTTTATGTGTCCCCCTTATTTTTATAAATAGGGATTAAAATACTTCTCTTCTACTCGTTCGACATTCTCTTAGACCTTATAATCTCGTTAGATAATTTTATAAGTTAATTTATACTTTTTACTCCTAAACCCTTCCATACCTTAATAGATATATTATCTGGTTCAACTATTTTGCTATTCTCTATATATTTTAATGCTTTTTTTACCTCTAACTTTTGAATTCCATGATAAAAAGTATAATTTTGATTCTTTTTTTTAGTGTTTAGCCTATTCGAGTGTAATAAAATTTCATTTCCTTCATTAAATAACCTATAAAAATAACACTTTCACCTTTCCTTGATATCTTATTCCATGACCAATACTTCTCATTTTTTATCCTTAATGCATTTTACTTAGTCTATATCTTTTGTCTTTTTTTCTCTATTTTTAGTAACTCTGTAAATACTTCTTTCCTTAACTTTAGTGTCTAAGAATTGTTATAACCCATTAAGTGCTCTAACTCTCACTTTACTCATCTCCTTCTTAGTGTCTTTCTTAACTACTTTATTTTTTTTTTCTAATTTTCATCACTTTTACACAAAAATCACATTTTTTAACATTTCTTTTTAACCTTAACCTTATTTCTCATGTTTGCATCCCACTACCAAGATTCTTTATCTTTAGGTCCAAAGCCTTTTGATTCATTGAATATATCTTTTGCAACCTTTCTAATCTTTTTGCCCATTTCGTCTTACATATCGTTAGTACTTCTTTGTGCTTCCCAAAGCCCTTCTTCCAAAATCCTTCTCTATAAGCTTTTTTCTTTGTCACCATTTAATTGCCAACACTTGATCCTTGACATCCTATCTTAGCCTTTGCTCTTTACTCTCTTTAACTTGAACATTCAAAACCAAGACCCTGTACTAAGTAGTCAAGCGCTCTCCAGGTATAACTTTGTAATTCATATAAAGTTTTGTGTTAACTTTCCTTATTACAAAGAAATTAATTTGAGAGCGTGCTTTATAAATTTTGTATGTGATAAGATGTTTCCTATGCTTCTTAAAATAAGTGTTAGCTATTGTAAAGTAGAACGCTAATGAAAAGTCTAAAATAATTTTACCATTTTGCATTTTCTTCTCTTAAGTCATATCCCTATACAAATCCTCATAACCTCTAGATACACCCTCCACATGATAATTAAAATCCACTCCTAGGAGAATCTTTTCTCCTAATGGTATTCCTTAAACAAAATTTTCTAAGTTCTTATAAAACTTTACCTTATGGTGATTTTTCAACTTTATTTGTGATTCGTAATTACTAATAACATTAAAAACTTCCTTTTCCACTACAAACATTAATGCTATGATTCTGTCTCCTAACCTTTTTACATCTATCACAACATTTTTTTAATATTTTTTTTTTACTATTATATCTATCATATTTCTAGATTAGTTGTATCAGTGTGCTAGAGCTTAAAGCCTAAGGTATTTAATTCCAAATACTTCAATTTTAAATATTTTTAGATTTCCTTCTTTACCTATTATATTTTTTTTTGCTTTATATTTATAACATGTTTTCCATTCCATCTATGTCGCCATGAGATTTTCCCTATCTAATTCACTTACCATTTTAAATTCTATACTCCTTAGTGACATGTATTTTAACTCTTATAATGCCACTCTTATTATTTTTATTTAGATTTTCTTATCTAAATGACCTTTTTCTTTAGCATTAGAACATGTGGAAATTGTGCATATTTGTGTGTCTTGAAGCTTCTTCTTATCTTTCATCCTTGTTTTTTTGGTTTTTAGCCTAAGAACTCCTTCCTTTTTCTCTCTGTCAAACCATCACAATTTATAAGCCTTTATATGTTAAAGAGAAGACCTTGTAATCTGGTCGAAGACCGTGTCGACAAGGTCTCAAATTTCTCAATGTGAAAAGCAAGATCTTGTTGATATGTTTTTGGATCTTGTCTACAAGATGTGATTCCAACCTTGGAATTCCCTCGATTTAATGCCTAATCAATTGTAGTATGTGTTTAACTAGAAACATTACCACATGGGGCGTAAAACATTCCCCATCAAGGACTTCCATGCCTTTAGTGAGGGAATTAATCACTTTCAAGGGGTAAATTTAATGAATCTTGTCCATATGGCCCATTTAAACCTACCTTAAATTATTTCCATCTATAACATACTTAAAAATACTAGAAACAACTCAATTTAAGGCTTACAACATGGATCAAGAACCATTTCTCACGGATTTGGAACCAAAAACTAGAGAATCTCACTTTTTACTTTTGGGTTCCAGTGGTAGTTTTTTGATAGCAAATTTGGAAAATCATAACTAATTCTAAAAAAATCAAAATCAAGCAAAAAATAGCTTTTTGGAAAGCTCTAGATGTTACCTTTATAGTAAAAATAATTCTAAGCCATAATAACATCATTTGGACCATGTTTGACGATAGGAAAGTGACATAGGTCAGACTACCCAGCATTTCTAATATAGTTTATTGATATAAATTTCAAAAATTCATAATTAATTCCAAAAAAATCTAATTTGAAAAATATATACCAATTTGGAAAGCTAGAGGTTAACAAGAGGGAAAAAATAAGTGCAAACTAGTTTAAAAGCCTTTAGAACTTGAAAACTAATAGAATAGTAACCAACATCTGCTGGCATCCTTGATACTAATATGAAATTTTAAAAATTCATATCTCCTTTCACAGACATCCAATTGAGGTGATCTTGGTGGCCACAAAAATCTTATCATGTCTAATTTATTCTTGTAAAATTTCATAGCCATTGGACACCACTTAGCCCACGCGTGATAAAGGTGAAGCTACTGACCATTTGTATAGTACCATTGTTAAATTGAAAAAATTTTGCCAATTTTGGAAATTCACCAAAATTTATCCAGAGCTCCAAATAACATGTACTTTAACTTTTGAAAAAGATCTAGACTAGACCTATAAGAATGCCAAGTTTTAGACTAAGAAAAGGTCATTTGTTCAAATCTTGACATAGTTTTGGAATATGGTCACTTTAAGATTATAAAGGGGTCAAAAGTGGTCCATATGGCTTCTTAATTGTGCCACCACCTCATGAGCATGTTTGGGAGCATAAACACAACATACATGAGCTCCCCAAATGGTCCAAAGTATCACACAACTCAAACTCACTATACCACAGGCAAGAATACACAATTACAAGCAAGCCATCAAGTACTTAAAATTTATTATCTCATTGATTTGGTTCCAAATCTGGTGCATACACTACATATACATGCTTTTACATATGCTCAAGGGTTTATATCTTATAAATAACTTATACATACATACTTTGACATCAATTTGCATGATAAACTATTCTATTATCAAAGTATTACAACTCACACTCCTTGGCCTCCATTCTTTGCTCCTTGGACTTTATCTAGACAAAGTTAGATAGAAAATAGAAGAGAGTGAGATTCAAAGAGTCCCAATAGTTCTATCACCCTTTCAAGCAGGCATACATGGCATATAATTATGTCAAAGAACATAAGTATGTACTAAATACTTTTAAGAACTATTTAAATCATGTTTTCAAGATTATATAAACATATAAAGATCAAATCCAAAATCTAGGGACTTTTGGTCTACCCTTACCCTATTATTTGAAACTTTTGGATTAGCCTTACCCATTTTTTAGGGATTTTTGACTTAGCCTCACTCATTCTAAGAGACTTTTGGCCTTATCTCACCCATTCTTAAAAACTTAGCTTCACCTCACCCATTCTAAAGGACTTTTAGTATAACCTCACCCATAAAGAGCAATTTCACAATCAAACTCAATTCAAGAAGCATATTGATAATAAATCATCAATTCAATAGCTATAGACATGTCTCATGGCTCAAACATACATACAAGCATTCAATGACAATCACATGACTAAGAAATGCATACAAGAAAGGATAGAGAGCTACCTTTCTCAAGAAGCGCAACTTTTCTCCCTTGGATTCCTACTTTTCTTTCTTGGCCTCATAAACATACTTAGGAGAGACTTGATTTGTTTAGCTTAGACGCATCAAACAACACATAAACAAATCAATGGAACCATCTCTAGTTTCATAAAATCTCTACATAAGCTACATCTAGCTTATGCTACCATTATGGTTCCATACAAGAGCATAATAAAGCAACTCATATAATTCAAGATCTTGGCTCCAATTTCTCATGCAATCTAAGTTATATGACTCCATTTAAACTCTTTGGAGTCACCACCAACTCAATTCCATAAGCCAATTACCAAGTTACTTCTTTACTTCTACAAAATGAACCTAAACTTTCATTTTCAAAACCATGGTTTCTAAATTCAAACTGATAGTTCCTTTGGTATTTATTATTCATTTCTAAGCCATTTGTATCATTGGAATAAAAGAAAACTCTCCTTAGGTATTGATTCTCTCTCTTGGCTGAGATGCTCACATTCTTAGGAAGCCTATAGAGTTTTCTTAGTTTTCCTAGGAAATTTGTCATTCATAAAACTTCTTAGATGTCTTAAGAACTCAAACATACTCTTAGACAATCTAAATCATCATTAGAAAGCTTTATAAGTTCTTAGGTGCAAGCAAATCCCTAATCTCCATAACTTGTTATCTATAGTCTCTTTCTGAGTTCTATTGCTTCCATATTAATCACTACACTCCAAAACCCTTGTTCCCATTATGATTTCATCAAAAATTAGCTATCTAAATTGCACCAAGTCTAGCCGAGCCTATGGAGTAATAAGGAACCAAGGAAATGTTTCTCCCATGCTACGAGTTATACATCAAATAGAAAGACTCTTTATGGTGGTTATTTTGATGTATTTGGTTCTTTGTTAAAAGCTTTTTCCTTCATGAGTTCAGACGAAAACTCCATCTTTTCAAAATATGAAAACCATAAAAAGAGAGAGAAGAAAGAGGGGAAAAACATTAACAAAGGCAAGATAGGCAAAATTACATGAAAAATTACCTATATGAGGCTCTCTTTCCCTTGCTTCTTCCTCCTCCTTTCTCACGCCTAAATTTCTGTTCCAAAGTTGGAGAAGGTCAGTTATGCGATGAAGAAGGCGTGCTAGTCTAATATGGAGTGGAAAAAGTGACTTTATAATATTTTTCAAAATGCTCGTTATGCCCCTCCATTTCATTTTCTCTGTTTAGGTTCATTTCTACTCCTTTTTTAGAACCATATTTTTCATATAAAAATTTAAGTCCTCTAATTCATAAAATACCTTTGGTTCTATCTAAATTTGATTTAAAACCTTACTAAACCCTTCGGTCAAACTTTTGGTTAACTTTTTGCCAAAAATGTATACTAGGAGGGTTTTAACTATTATGATGGTTCCCATAGTTTTTGGGGCCTCTGAGAACCTTGAGAAACACAAATTTTCCATTTAAAGATTCCTCTTTTGGGTTTTCTAAAACTTGCCCAAACTTACAATTTTGCTACTGGCCCTCGCATCTTCCCATTTGATCGTTTGGCTCTGATTTTTGGCTATCTTAATGCTCTAACTCACATTTTTAGATGTTCTAATTAATATTCAAATCTCAATGAGTGTCAATCCATTTTACTTTGGGGTCCTTATTCATTAATCAACAGATTTAGATTTCAGTTTCGGTTTATCGTAGTTCATCTTAGCCTTCGTTAGACCTGTGACCCCTTGTAAGTCATTTATTCCATTCTTTAAGGATGATTTGGATTTCTAAATCATAGGATATTACACTCTCCCTCTCTTGAAGATGTAGTACTTCACCATTTTTGTTGTTCTTAGAGTTTTGGATAGTCGAGCATAGCTTAGAGCTCTAATTTTCATCCAAATATTGCCTTCTTATTCCAGCCATGGCTTAATTCAGGTATGGTATCATTTGGTAAATTTTAGTAGCCATTTCTCTTGCTTCTTTCCTTCTCCTCCTTCCTCACAAGCTTAGAAACTTGCCCATTTTGCTACTGTGTCAACAAAATGGGCAAGTTTTGCTTATTGTTTTGCTACTGTGTCAATAATCCTATTTTGCTTATTGTTTTGCTACTGTGTCAACAATACATGATTTGCACTGAAGTTGCAATTTTGGTGTATTTGGAAGCTTTAGCACTTTATTTATCTTGGTAAAAACATTTGCTTGTTCCTTCATTAACTTTCCCATACTTGATTAACTAATTTTTCCTTGTTGTAGTTGCTACATTTTTGCTATAAAAAGGTCAACAACTTGTGTTAGAAGTCAATGTTGTGAATATCATGTCATTGACAAAGTTTGCAAGCTTTAAAGCACGTGAAATTCACACTATCCTAAAGTAAGAATTTGCCTCCTAAGAAATGCTACAAAGTCTTGACAAATTTGTTTCTAAATTGATCTAGAGCATCTCAGAAAGGTCACACTCAATAAATAGTATGACTTTCACTTTCAAGAGTAGGCAAAGGTTCAGGAATTTTGGGATGAGGAGAGAATGTTGCATTAGTTTTGAAAAAACTAGAACTCATGTATTTACATAATCACAAATCAACCATCATTGCTTTCCACTCATTGAATTTGAATTTCAATGAGTTGTTTCAAATTAAATGAACACAATAATAGTCATTTGACTGTTTAAACCAAAGAAGCACAATAATTCAACTAAAGGATGCCAAAATTGATTGTAGCCTTTTAGATTTTCTAACTTTTCTATTTGACTAGTCAATTATCATGCCAACAGTCACTTCATAATTGCCTTTAGAAGGTAGACCAACCGACTAATCTTAATCTAGAGGACTAGTTGATTGCTATTGCGGGACCAATCAAGTGATGATTACTCATCAGTTAACTATTCTATTATAGAACTAAACAACTATTTGTCCCACTTTAAGCAATTAACTACCAATCTTGACTAATTGAATATTGTGATGATTAGTCGACTAGCTTACCATGCTAATTGACTACACTTGTAAGGACAACACTTGTTCCATTTTGTAACGAACCAATTAGTTGGTTACCCTCCACTAGTTAACTATTGTCCTCTAGACTTAAACTAACTTGTTTTAATATAAACTAGTCAGCTGTTTGCACTAATCAACTCGTCCATGACAAACTTAGTTTTGCCTTTAGTTTTTCAAACTATTCTCAACAATCTCCCACTTAGTTTGGAAAACTAAGTGTTATTTCTACCTATAAAATCATGCATAATGAGAAGTATCTTATGACTTTGACTTCTCAATATTATAAATAACTCATAACTTTAACAAGTAGATGGTTGCTAAGCAATGAACACTACTCTTTAAACCAGAACTATCACACACATAATCCTAAGTACCTTTAACCAAATTCACAAAAACTAGCACGATTGTGGCCATGTGCTAGCCCAGATTTCATGAATATTCCTAGAAATTTCACTTTAATTTCTAAGAAGAGTGGCTTTACTTTTAAATGTTCATATAAGTGAAAGGTTCTTCAAAAAGCTAAATAGGTTTGCCTTAACTTCATTAAGAATATTAAACTCACTTTCTTATCCTTAATTGTACACTATAATTGAATTGATTAGATAATTTCATAGTGTTGCATAATAATTCATCAATAAGTTTTTGTTACCCATTAAGCTTCTTGATTAGAATTCTTTTAAGAAGAAGTTGGGTTTCTATTACTTGTGACTTTAAGTGATAGGCCCTAAGCTCATTCCAAATGATTTTTTCCTTATCATTTCCCTTGATAATCCTTTTGTACAAAGATTTGTCATGTTATTTTATGTTCTTACAAATTATATCTTGATAATAGCATCACTAATTAATTGCCAGACATACTTATGTCTTAAACTAATATATTTAGACTTTCCATTGCATATTTTGTTATACATCTTAGACATAAGAGCCTAAATATCACAGTGTAAAGAGATTGTTGATATTGATTGTGGCCATAACTCTATGTCTATCAACAAGTTCCTTAGCCATTCATTCTTTTAAACCATTAAAGCTAAAGCTATAAACTTATATTCTGTAGTGGATTAAGTTATTCACATTTGTTTCTTTGATGCCTATGAAATGGCACCTCTATCTATAGTAAACTATCTAACCAGATATAGACTTACAATCATGTGCAATAGTCATCCAACTAGAACCAATACATTTTTCTAGCACAGGAGGGAAGTTATTGCAAAACAATCATAGATCCTTTGCACTTTTCAGGTACTTAGAACTTTAGTGATAGCCTTCCAATGAATTGTATTAGAATTACTTGTGTATCTTCCAATTTTTTCAATAGCAAAAGATGTAACACCATAATGTACTAACGCTATCTAGCCTCTCACTGGACTCGGTTCCATATGATTTTCAAAGAACCAATACCAATCCGTGACATTTTCATGCTATGAAACGGGGTTTCAAATACTCATCTTCTGCCCCGTGGGTCTTATGAACCCATCATTCACATTCTCTACTCACACTACATTTATACAACTCATACATAGCATAAAACAAGCCATAAGCCACGGGTATGGAGCCAAAAATCAGAAAAATGCAATTTCTCACTTGGGCCCAAAAGTTATATTTTTGGCTCTAACTTAGGAAAATCATAACTAATTAGAGAAAAATGGGAATCTAGTAAACCATAGCTTTCTAGAAAGCTCTAAGTGTTATCTTTACACTAAAAATAATTCCCAATCATAATCTCAGCGTTTGGACCATGGTTGACATCGAAAATAAGACAGAGGTCCGGCTGTCCTTGTTTCTGGCGCAGCTTACTATCATGAACTTCGAAAATCCATAATTAAATCCAAAAAACTCCAATCTGGGAAACTATACCAATTTGAAAAGATACAGATGTCTACTAGAAGAGAAAAATAATTTCAGATCAGTTCAGTAGCCCTTAGACCCCGAAAACTGATGGAAGAGTAACGGAGGTCAGATGGCTTCCCTGATGCTGATATAGAATTTCAGAAGGTTCATTCTCTCTCTACAGACCTATGATTTAGGTGATTCTAGTTGGTATAGGTCACTGTGATTTCTTAGTTTATGTGTATAAAATTTCACAACATTTGGACTCTATTTGATCCATGAATGACAACGTTTAATTTCGGACTAGCTACACAGTGTCATGACCAAATCATTAAAATTTTTCAATTTCAACAATTCACCAAATATTCTCTAGACCTCCAAATATTCCCCACTTTAGCTTCCCAAGAAGCTTTCTACAACCTCTAGAGGCATGCCAAATTTCATAACAAGAAGAGCTCGTTTGGTTATACTTTGACGTAGCTCACAAATTTGGCGGTTTTGGCACCCAAAAGGTTCAAAATAGGTCCAAATGGCCTCTCACACGTTCTAGCCACTCATGGACAAGTTTAAAAGCATGAAAATAGTCTATATAATATGTCCAAGTGGTCTAAATCATCATACATTTCAAACTCACTATGCTACGGCCAAAAATACACTATCACATACATTCAACAAAAAGGGCAAAACCTACATTTCCATTAATTTGGCTCTCTATATAGTTTGTACATCATATATCCATACGTTTACACTTGCTATAACATTTACATCTCAAAAATAGTGGGTGCATATTCATTTTGGCACCACTTTACATCAAAAGACCAAAATAAAACTAACATCTAGCTACACATGCTTCTAGGCTTCTCGATGTGCACTCGGTTCTCCTTGAACTCTACCTAGCATGTTAAGTTGGGAGGGGGAGGGGTGAGATTCAGGGAATCTCAGTGGCTCATGCACTCATTCAAGGAAGTAATCAAGACATATAACAAGTCAAAGCATGCAATTTAGCATCCAACCATTCTCAATCATATAATACATGTTGTACATGCTATGGAAATCACAACAATGCCACAAGTAAGCTCTAGGGACTTTTGGTCTAACCTCACCCGAGTTTAGGGACTTTTGGATGGCCTCACCCGAGTTTAGAGACTTTTGACTTATCTCACCCATCTTAAGGGACTTTCGGCTCTACCTCACCTATCTCAAGGGACTTTTGGCACTACCTTACCCGAGCAATTCTCACAATCCATCACACAAGCACATTGGTAACAATGCATCATGGCAATAACATATGGCATATCTCATACAACAAGCATATACATAAATATACAATGACTATTACATCCAAGAATGCAATAAGAAAGAGTGGAAAGAGAGCTACCTTATGAGCCAACACAAGCTTTTCCTTTCAATTTCTCTTCTCCCTTCTTAGTTCCACACTCACACCTTGATGGAGGTGCTTCACTTGAGCCTAGACACATCAAAGAGCATAAATTACTCTCTCATAACTTAACAACTCTTAAGAGTTCTTCAGAGCAAACCCTCCTAACATACAAGAACTTAAGGATTTTTTCTCTCTCTCTAAAATACCACCAATTCTTCCTCTCTCTCAAGTTCTCATGGTAGTGGAAACAACATTTTCAAGGAAAACAAAGAGGTTCAAAGGTGTTTCCCACTTTTCCTCTTTTGACCTATGCCTAAAATCTAACTAATCTCACAAACAAAACCATAGAAAGAGAGGGCAAAGAGAGGAGATCAAGATTCTAAGAAGAAATGAGAGGAGCTTGCTTACCTTTCCTTTGTTCTTCCTCCTTCTCTTAGTTTCTCTCACTCTCCATGCCTCTTTTCTCTCCTTGGGTCGAAGTCTAGGGCAAATAAGAGAGAAAGAATGAATTGGGGCGTTTAAAGGAGTCAAATTCTCGCTTTGTATGCTTTTCCGGACTGACCCTCGCTACGGCGAAAATTAACCTTCGCTATGGCGAGCTCGTATCAGCTACCTTCGCTATGGCGAGGTTTAACTTTCGCTACAGCGAGAACGTATTAGTTCCCTTCGCTATGGCGAGGTTTAACCATCGCCATGGCGAGCTCGTATTAGTTCCAGACCCCCGCTTTCGCTATGGCGTGCGCTACGACGAGCAGCCCCTTGGTTTTTGTATGGAATGCCCGCACTCGCTATAGCTAGGAACACTTTCGCTATTGCGAACAGGCACTCTCGCTATAGTGAGACCATTTCTCGCTATTGCGAGCAGACTTAGGAAAATTTCAGAATTTCAAAAATTTTCAGCTTTCTTCTTTCTTTTCCTTTTCCCTTTTCCCAGTTGTTACAAAAGATATATTAATTCTTATACAATGCATATCATACATTAGACTTCCTATGACACTAGAATATTCAAGTTGTGCAATCCAAGTGCTTATACTTGTTTAAAATCTTCTCAATGTAATGAGACTTATTCAAGGAAAGACCTCCCATTATGCCTTTTAATACTTAAGAAAGTATCTGCCTCTACAAGATCTTTCATCTTGAATTGTAAGGTCAAGTATTTCTTGGTTTTATTTAACTAAGCATGTTAGTTCGAAATATTAACATATCATCAATATATATGCATATAATGACTCCATATATATTTAATAATTTTGAATAAATACATTTGTTCGCATTATTATGCCTAAAGCCATGAGATAATATAACATAATCAAAATTTTCATACCACTACTTTAGTGCTTGTTTTAGTCCATGTAAAGTCTTAATTAGTTTGTACACTTTCTTCTGCTCTTAATCTAGTTCACCATTTAAAAATGCAATCTTTATATCCTTTTGATGCACACTTAAATTATACATAAATGATAATGCAAATAATACTCTAATAGATATTATCTTAGCCACATTTGCATATGTCAAAATAATTTGTCTTATTTTTTTTCTTAAAACCTTTTGCTGCTAATCTACCTTTAAGTGTTTGGATAACACCATTAGTATTGTTGACGGACTCGTCGCGCAACCCTAAAAATAAAATTAGGTTGAACTAAATATGTAGCTAGTGGCATAATCTAAGTTATCTCCCTTGGAAATGGAGTTCAATGTTCAATTGGGTTTTCTAAATGTTAAAGGTCCTAAAAGCTATCTAATTTGGGAGGTTTTTTATTGAATTAAACTAACATAAAACTAAATTAAAATAAATTTCCTAATTTCTACCTAATTGGATGAATTATGGTTGATAATGGGTTTGTGACTAGTTTTGGATTCGTCTCTTGGTATCCACTATCCTTATCCTGATCCAATTATGATTAATTCTGGCCTAAGAGTCCCTAATTGTGTTCATAATAAATTATCTTGGGTTACCACTCAAGATTCAAGAGATTAATGAGGTAATGTTGAATTGAAACCTTAATCCCACATTAAATTATTAATTCTTGTTTTTAAGATCAATGAACACCTAATTTGATTGATTAACTAATTAATTAGCCTCTGAATCATTACCCTAAGATATTTAATTAACCAACTAAACACTAAAGAATCCTCAAATCAAACAATCGAGCACATAATCTCACTCATGCATTTCATTGAACACCTTCGTGGCATACATGGGAGATTAGAGAGAAATGCAAAATTCAGTGTCTAATCTAACTAATTAATCAACAAAAGGCTTCCTAATTAGTGTCTAACCAGCCACTAATCATAATTATATAAATTCTTTATCAAATACAACTTAACCAAAACAATATATGAAAGAGAAAAAGTGTAGGAAAATGGAAATCCTTAGCCAAAAATTCTATTTGTAACTCCATGGATTCAAGCTTGCACCAAGGGCCTTCCTCCTAGCTAGCCTCAAGGGGAATTAAAGCTTCATTTGAATGGAAGAATGGAGTGGGAATGGAGAAGATGGCGTGGAGGATGGCTTCTGGATGAAGGAGTGGAATGAAGGCATGAATGGAATGGAATGAATGATGGGGTGGATGGAAATGGAGGAAGATGGAGTGTAAAATGGATACGGCGTGGTTACTGGATGGAGTGGACAAAGGCGTGAATGAATGAAAGGGGGCGTGAAAGGTGAATAGATACGATATGACGGAATGTGCGTGAAGGACATTGGATGAATTTTTGTGATACGATGGATGATTTTTCACGTGATTTCTTTCATTTTTCACGTCTTCAGTTTTTCACGTGCCCAGCCTCTCTTCCTTCTCATTACCCGTAGCTTTATTCTCCTTTATTTTATTTGAATATGGACCCCACTTGTCATGCTGAAGTGTTGAATCCATGCTTCGTGCTTCTTTATTCTTTTTCCACGTCTTGCCTTCATGCAACTGCGTTGTGGTTACTTTGTCATTCACTCAACAAATGGCTTTTGAATCTTCCATCTTTCCAGCCCATACTCCTCCTCTCAAGTTTCTCATTTCATGCACGTCTTTGCTAGACGTTGCTACATTTTATTCATACTCTGTGTGTGTCTTTTTCTGCTCACTAACCCATTGCTTCCTTGCACGTTCCAGCCCTTCATTCTTTCATGTTCTCTTCTTCTCCTTGATTCATCCACCAAAGCTCGACCTCACTTCGTTTCTCCTAGCTTTAATCCCCTAGTCACATTCTTTTCACACCTTGTTCATGAGTTTTCCATGTACTTGAGTTGCATGCTACTCTGTTTTTGCATGTGTGTGTTTATTTTGCTCAAAAGCTTGTTCTCTATTTAAATAACGTTTCTTTTATGTGTTCCACATTTTGCTTTCTCTCCAACAACTCGTGCTATTCATTCACTGCTCCTTCTTCCTCACATGTTTGCTTCCTTGCCATGAGTTTTCTTCTACGTTAGCTTGGTACTGTTCACATGCACGTTCTTCATTCGAGTTTATCTTCCTCTACTCATGCTCTGTTCTTGTGTAACCTGTAACTTTTGCAGCTGAGCTTCCTTTCGAAAGCTCCTTCAACCCGTGGCTATAAGCTTCTGCACCTCTTCCAATCCAACTCGTGGCTCTTTCTTCTTGAGTCATGCATGTGTGTGATGATCACGTGACTTCATGTAAGTGTGTGGGTTGCATGGAAAAGTGCTGTACAAGTGTGTGACTTCCACGTCAGAATTGCATGATGTTTAAAACTCATCCCTTCTCCAAATCAATTTACCATTCAAGCTTTAATTGCCAATTGAAAAATCTACACACAAAAATAAGAAAATTTAAGTAGGAACAATTCACAAAATTAATTAAAAGAAAGTTATGCAATAAAATTCAAGAATTTTGTAAATAAATTCCTTGAGTGTATAAATGGCTATTAAAATAAAATTTTATATAATTGAACCCCTAAAGCCATATTTAGACACTAAAATACTTGAGATAAAGATAATAAAATGTATAAAAATCATGCTTATCAATTATATTTCAAACTAAATAATCATTTGCATCTTGTAGGTTTGGATTTGGGAGGTAATTTAACAAATACCCAAATATTGTTAAATATGATGGAGTTTATCACATCATTAATGACTTCCTTCCAAAAGCTAGCATCTCTAGCTACTACTACTTCCCCATAGGTTTTAAGATCCTATTCTATATGAAGTAAACAAGGTATTTGACCTAATTTTGCAATCTTATCTCCTTCTAACAAGAAGATTATTGCTTGAGAATATATGAAATCTAATCCAAAATGTTTCACTTTTATAGCCCTTTAACTTCTCTTATGCTCTATTTGGTTGGAGGATGTAATGGTGAAGGGAATATAAAATGGGGTAGGTGGGGGTAGGTGAGATAAATAGAATAATAAGTATAAGGGTATAATAGAAATTTCACAAGTTATGTAAAGGGATTATGTTCATGTTGTTGTGAACCAAACAGAGCCTTAGGTTCACTAAGAGGATCACTAATTGTTCATTTACCTAAGAAGAGCCTACACCTAGTTGATTTTGGGTTATTCAGTTTCTTCATTAATGAAGTTGGTGATAAACTTATTTTCAAAGAACTCTATCAATTGATTCAACTATAACATTAGACTCTATGTCTAATAATATATATGCTTTTGAATTTTCAAAGTACCTAACAAAAACATTTTTTTAATGCTTTTAATCTTAATTTGTTTCTTTTAGGATCAGGCACCTTATAATATGTTAAACACCTATAAACACTAAGATAACTTAAGTTTGGTTTCTTTTCATGTTATAACTCATATAGGATGACTTGGTATTTTCTATGTGGCAATCTATTAGTTATGTGATAGGTTGCTAATAGAACTTCAACTTATAAATTCATGGATTGTTTAGCACTTAGAATCATGGAATTAATCATATCAACTGGGGTTCTATTTTTCCTTTCTACTATATTATTTTGTTGTGGTGTATAAGGAATACAAGCTTGATGGATTATGCCATGTTCATCACAATAGCTTGAAAACTCATTAGACAAATATTTTCTATCCCTATCATTCTTAAGGGTTTTTATTTTCTTTCTTTTTTGATTTTCAACTTGAAACCTATGAGCTTGAAATATGCTAGAAGCTTGACCTTTGGTTTTCAATAAATACACATGTGTACCTAGAGTAATCATCAATGAATGTTATGAAATGTCTATTTCCTCTTCTAACCATCACACAATTAAATTCACAAATATTAGAATGTATCGAGTTTAAGAGTCTAATTGTTTTATTAATTGATTTTATTGTTTTCCTAATCATTTTTTATTGCACACAAAATTCACATTTATTATGTGTATAGTTACTAGTTGAAATCATACCATTCTTAGACATGAAATATAGGAAATCAAAACTAACATTTCCTAATCTATCATGCCACAAAATAAAAGAAGGCTCAACAATATAAGCTGAATTTAACATATTATTAATAACACTGAACTTAAACATTCTATCACAAGAGTATCCCCTTCCTATAATTCATTTATGTAAATTACAATTTTATCAGATTCTAAGTTAGCCTTTAAGCTTTTCTTACAAAGAAGAGTTGCAAAATCTAGATTCTTCCTAATTTCATGAACATGGACCACATTAACCAATAGTAACTTCTTTCCAAAAGTGAATTATAGTTCTATGCTACCCTTTCCAAGTACTTTTATAGTATTGCCATTGCACATAAGTACTTCCTTTCCTTCTTTCATATTTTTTTATGTTTTGAATTGATTCCTGTCATAGTAAATGTGTATGGTTACAATGAAGTCATCCACCAATCAAGTGTCTAGGAAATTAATGCCATGTTTACCTCAGATATCATACTAATGTGCAAATTTAAAACCATGGCCACTATCTCATTACTTTCATTTTAGTGTGTTTTAATTTTTATCTCTTTCTAAATCTTCAATCTTTGAAACAGCCCTTCTTCTTACAATGGTAACAAGACTTTTGAAGTCTTCTTTGGCTTATATCTAGAAGAATCAGAATTTGGGTTTTTTTTTCTTGTTTTGGGATTTGTTGTTTGCCCATATAGAGTTAACTTTGTTAGAAATAATTTCGCAATTGCAAATTTCTAGTTTCTTCCTCTATCCTCATATGTTTTAGAATTTGTTCTACAAAAATGGTTTTAATGGTGTACAACAACTTCTTGCTATAATTATTCCAATTTGGATGTAATTTTGTAATTATGGCTTATACTTGTAATGATTGAAAATTTTCAACCTTCAAATCTTTGAGTTTTGACACCAATGTTTACAAGTCATGGACTTGATCTATGATAGAAGTGTTGTCATTTAAAGTAAAAGCAAAATAATTCATAATAAAAAAACTTTTTAGCCCCTTGTTGCTCAGTGCTATATTTGAATTGAAGAACTTGCAAAATTTCTTTTGGTGATGAGACAAATGTGACTAGATCATATAAACAGTCGAAGATAGTGTTGAGGATGTAACAACAACATAGAACTTCATCCTCCATTCTTTTCTTCCTTTTGACCTTCACTTGATTCACGTCCTTGTTTGATGGTTTAAGTAATGGCTACAGATTAGGATCAATGACATATGCTATTTTCAAGACAATGATGAGAAATAACATTTTGTCCTTTCATTACATGAAGTTGGTGCTATCAAAGTGATTGAGTTTCATAAAATCTTGGTTCATAATTTTGAAGGCAAATTTGGCAATGGATTCCATATCAAAATCTTGCTTTAAGATTGTTAAAAATCAATGTTGTGTATATAGAGTTAGAGACAAAGTTTGCAGGCCGTAAAATGTATGAAATTCACATTATCCTTAAAACAAGATTTACCTCCTATAAAATGTTTTAGGGTCTCGACAAATTTATTTTTAGCTAGGATTAATCAAAAGTACCCTAGAAAGATAACACTTAACAAATAATATGACTCTCACTTTCAAGAGTAGGCAAACGTTCAAAAATTTTAGGATAAAGAGAGAATATTGCATTAGTTCTGAAAAAACAAAAAAATAATTTATTTAGATAATCACAAATACACCATTATGCCTTTCCAATCATTGAATGTGAATTTTAGTAAGTTGTTTCAAATTAACTGAACCACTAATAGTCATTTGATTATTTGAACGACAGAAGCATGATTATACAAACCAAAGGACATCAAACTTAATTGAAGCTTTTCATATTTTCTAATCTTTTTGGTCGACTAGTTCACTACTCCTAATGGACTAGTTGAGTATCATGTCAATGATCACTTGATAATTGCCTTCAGAAAGTAGACCAATCAATTGATCCAAAAGACCAATTTATTGATGATTGCTTATCAATCAACTATTCTATCACAGACCCAAACACCCATTTGTCTCACTTTGACCAATGGGCTACTGTGATGATTAGCCAACTAGTTTACCATGCTAGTTGAATACCACTTGCAAAGACAAAACTTGCTCCATTTATGATAGACCAATTGATTGGTTAATCTTAACTAATCGACTTGTACCTTTGCACTAGTTGATTGATCCATGTCAAACTTGGTTTTTCCTTTAGTTTTTCAAACCATTCTTAACAACTTGAGTGTGTCTTTCCCCAATTTAAGCATGCAAGCTTTATAGCTCTCTTTTTTGTTTATTTCCATCTTCCTTCACATACTATTATGCTTTTAGCTTGAGAGATTTTAGTAGCCTAATTTCATATTTCCTCAACTTAAGGCATGCAACTTTTTAGCCACTTCCTCTCTTGATCGGGGGCCATGGGTGATAGTGGCTACAACCTTTGAACAAAATTATGCTTTAGAGATCCATTCCCTTAGGTAAAATGTTTCCTTCTTCCCTTGTTAAATTTTTCATTCTTACATGTCATAAAAACCGTACTTTCATCCACCATGGTTTGGTTATGTCCTATAAAAAGTTGAATTGGGGTTTTTGGATATGTGGGAAAATTGGTCTAGGCAAGGTTTGGTAGAGCCACCTATAAGCTTAAATCTTCATTTTTACTCTCTAAATTAAGTTCCAACTTACTTAATGTGTTAAATTTATTTGGAAACAACTTAGGTTAGGATGTTGGTAATAAGAACTAATCCATAGTTAAGTCTAACAAAATTTTAATTTAACTCTCTTTCTGCCAAATCTTGCAATGAGCCAAAGTTTAAGACTTTTGTGGTTATTGGATAAATTGGTTTCGTTGAGTAGTAAGAATTAATTTGGGAAATTACATGAACTAAGACTATTATAGGCAAAAGAGTTAGATCATTGGTAAGTAATTTAATAAGTCTAGGTTGTATAGTAAATTAATTTGGGAAATTCTATTTTGTTACCATAAGCTCTAAACACAATATTAGATTAATAATAAGAATAAATCACAAGCAGAATCTCCCACCCCAATTAATGCCATATAATAGATAAGGTTAAGAGTAGATCTTTCTTTTATTGTTGTACTGCGATGCCTAATTGGTTGTAGAAATTTTAAGAAGTTCTAATTTTAAAGAATGTTCTGCCAAAATTTCTACAAGAAAATAAACACATTTGTTTATTTATGCCTTAAAAATAATACATTGAATTCATCATGTGAAAATACTCTTTATTATCTTGATATTATGGACATAACTAGAAATATGGGAAGATACCCCGTTAGGTACATTAGGCTTATAGAGATGGGACCAACTTTGTATTATGTGCTGATCACATCTTTATTTTAAGGTGTGACACTTTCCATGGAATCCTTGAGATTTGAAACTCATCCATTCCACATAGAGGAAGATTGAAAAGATCTTAAAATATAGGCTTAAAAAGCACAACATGGTTAATAATTGGTTAATGAATATATATCTTCTACCCAAAGCACATTTCATCTGCACTCATGTAGTTGCAGATCAGCCTAGCCATGTTACCAATAAACAGATAATTAAGGAAACAAACTTATATATTGTGTATTTTTATAGGTGAAATTCCCCCTTCCGTTTCCAAGACGCTTTCTTTGAGAAAGGTGAACTTTGCCTTAAACCATTTAAGTGTGGTAATCTGCCACAAGACATTTCCCACCATCTTCCTTTATTTTTTTTTATTTAGTGGAAAATAAATTGAAGGGAAGTATTCTAAAATCAATGACATATGCATATACATATACATATACATATATATATATATATATATATATATATATATTCATATGCCACGGGCACAGTTGCACTGATATACCAGATTTGTAAATACATAATTCATTCATAAGTTAAAAGAAAGATTAGATATAATATTAGGCTTAATTGTTAATTATGTTAAGGCAGATGGATCTAAATATTGTTGTAGATCAACCTAATCATATTACAAATAAAAAAAAAAAGGAAACAAATTCATAATTTGTGTATTTTTCATAGGTGAAATTCCCCCGTCTCTTTTCAACATGCCTTCTTTGAGAGAGCTCGACATTGCCTTTAACCATTTACATGGTAATCTGCCACAAGAGATATGCCGTCAATTTCCTGTACTTGAAGCTTTCGCTTTAACCCAAAATCAAGTTGAGGGAAGTATTCCAAAATCAATGAGCAACTGCACATCTTTGAAAGGATTGTTCTTGGGTAACAACTCATTTACCGGTATGCCTTTGTCCACTCAAGTGTGTGCGTGTTTACCTGCTTCACGTGTTTAGTTAATTTCATTCAAACATATAAATATTGAAAGAAATAATAGTAAACATAAAAAATTTAATTTTCAAACACATCCACTTAACGATTAACCTACTACTTTTAATAAATTAAATAATTCAGGACATGGTCTTATAGCGTTGTATTTCTTATGATATTAGAATTTGAGACATGGATTACTTGCGCATACCAATATATATTTGCCACTTTATTTAATAATCTCTGAAGGTCAAATAAAATCATCCCAAAGAGTAGTCAAGTGCTTGTTAGTACATATGCGACACATACTTGGCAGGGAGTACGCGTATAAGAAAATGGTGCTTTGCTCTATTTTGCTTACCAAAAGTGGAAATTAACGATTCAAATAAGTAAACTTTATATACTGTAAATTCAATGAAAGCAAAGGATTCAAATAGGTACCATTATGTACTAATATCTAGCAACATTCTTACCATGTTTTTATATTATGGCTGTTGATATATTATACAAGTTCTAGTTACGGGTGCTATATATATATATATATATATATATATTTGTAAAAGATAACAGTGATATTTGGTTTCAACAATAAATGTATATTAAATATATTTTTTTAATTAACATAAAAATATTATAATTTAAAAAATAAATAAAATTTACCTTTTAATAGAAAATAAGAAACATTAAAATAAAAGTTCTAAGAAATATATTTTTTTAGTAATTTACATTTTTTTAATATAAAAAAATCAATCCTATTGTTGAGGGTATTTTGGTTAAAATATTTAGTTGTACCTTATATTATGAAAGGTATGTGTAATTTTTTCATTTCATCATAAAAGAAGACCTTATATATATATATATATATATATAAGTTGGTCTGTGCTAAATTGAAATTAAAAGTTATACTGGCTACTCACATTGCATAAGTTTTATTTGTAACTCATACACTTTAGTATATGACATAAAGTACCGAAAAGAGGTTGTTGTGATATCAGCAAATGGACACATATCCTTTCAAAGGAGAGTATTACTATTGAATAACAGATAGGAGGCTGTTTTTGAACATTTTTGAATCGTTAAAGATTATATGGTAAGCCAAAATCCTTGCTCGAATGTATATAGTGTTTCATAAGTTTATAAGATCTTAATGACGGACAGGCTGGTATAGATTGATGCCAAGCATCCTTAAAACATGAATAGCTCCGTTACATCCACATTGAAATTAGAAATTGCTAACAACTTATTTGTTAGTTTTGTTATACTTTTCATATAAAGAAGAGTTACGTTGAAAAATACAAAGAGAAAAGATTAGGGAAAATAATAAAGACATCAAACAAATTATATTATTGAAAGATTCAATTATAATTAATGTATATATAAAATTGATATAATCTCTGTTTATTCTTCATAAAATTGATATAATCTACATTTATTCTTTTCTTCTTATCACAAAGATTTTGACCTAATACAATAAGTGTTGTACAAGTAACTATTTTTTAGTTGACAAGGAATCCTTAAATTCTTATTATCTCCTAAGAAGGTAACTTTTTCCTTAATCCATAATTTTATTTTAAAATGCTTAATAACTTTTGACAGAGCAAAAGAAATCTTGGCGAGAATCAGCCATAAGGAATTTGTGGCTTTTTTTTTTTTTTGGGTGAAGTATAGTTAGCATGAAATTATGATACATTCAACACTTTAGCTCTTGCTTTATCACATTAATACCTTTTTTTTTGTAACAATCATATTAATGTCTTTGTTTAATTTATGTTCTCTGAGTGGGGCATAGCTGACGTCACCACACATACATGTACCATTAAAAAGATGAGTTATTCCATTATAATTGTTCCTCATATAACACTTGAATAGCTTACAGGCCTGAAATCATAAAATACTTATTTCTCTGATTTTATTATAATAAAAATTTAATCTAAATCTTGGATCCAACAATCTTGAAATGTAAATATCATTTTTATAAATAAAAATTTGCAGTCATTATTCTTTTGGTTTAAAATACAAAGAATAAAAATCTATCCTAACCTCACGAAATATTTATAATAAATGTAGAGAAGATGCTTTTTTATATTATTCAACAATACCCAGGCCTTTTTTTGACATTTCTCCCTAAAAATTAAATATCTCTTCAATTGGGTCCATTCCTCCTTTGTTGATCCTTTATGCCTACCAAAATTGTAACCATGCTTTACATTTGCGGTCAATTGAGTGTTTCTCCTCTGTCTAACATAAGAAATATCCACTGAATTGATATCATATGTAACTTCTTTTGAAGAGATGTAATAATACTTTTAGCATTCCCACATGTAATTACTAAAAGGATATTAATTTAATGGATACGTACAATTTGTTTTCTTCCTTTTTAATATTTATGTTTGGATTAATTAGCATACAAAAATATGAAACTTTTCGGAATTAATAAGATTTTGCAGTTTTTTGTAAAGTAATTTTATCCAATCGTGTATCTAATACATAAGTATATTGTATACAAAGAACATTACCTCTTTTTTCTTCTCTTTACTAGTCCATTCCCCTATAAAAATGTTATTATCCATTAGTTTCTGTGTATCCAGGTTTTATACCCAAGGAGATAGGCAATCTGGGTAAACTTAAGGAGTTAGTTTTGTTTGAAAACTATTTGAGTGGACCTATTCCTTCCAATATGTTCAACATTTCAACATTGACGCGTGTGTACCTTAATGCTAATTTCTTCTCTGGCATTCTCCCATCAAATATGGGAAGTGGCCTTCCCAACCTAAAGGAATTGCAGCTGTCACAAAATGAGCTTAGAGGAAGACTTCCAGAGAGCATATCCAATGCTTCTAATCTCATTATCCTAGATCTAGATTTGAATAAATTTAGTGGAGCTATACCAAGTGCATTTGGAAATTTAACCAACTTGATCAAAATAAGTACAAGTGTGAATAATTTGAATTCCCATATTCCTACAACATTTAATAAATTACAAAGCCTTCAATATTTGGGTCTTAGTACAAATAAATTGCAAGGCTCCATCATAGATGAACTTTGCCAAATCAAAACTTTGAGTGAGTTGTATCTAGCCTACAACATGTTTTCAGGGATGGTTCCAGGGTGCCTTGGGAATCTTACTTCTTTGCGAAAGTTGGACTTGAGTTCTAACAAATTGACTTCTCATATGCCCTCCTTTCTTTGGAGTCTCAAAGATATCATGGAGATAGATGTATCCTCTAATGCATTGAGTGGAAGCATTCCGCTTGAGATTTCAAGCTTGAGAGCACTTACTTTGTTGAACTTGTCAAGAAATCAAATTTCAGGAAACATTCCTACAACTATTGGTGGCTTACAAACTTTGCTAAATCTATCTTTGGCGCATAACAAATTGCAAGGGCCTATTCCTGAATCACTTGGTGGCTTGATAAGCATGGAGTTTTTAGATCTTTCCCAAAATTATTTATCTGGTGTGATTCCAAAGTCCTTAGAGTCACTTATCCATCTTAAATACATTAATCTTTCCTACAATTTATTGCATGGAGAAATTCCAAATGGTGGGCCTTTCCAAAATTTTACAGCTAAATCTTTTATGATGAATGAAGGTCTTTGTGGGAAGCCTCAACTACAAGTCCAACCATGTAGAAAAGGAAACATGCATAGGTCAAGTAAAGTGATGCTTTTGATCAAATGCTTATTGCCTATCACAGTAATCATTTTGGTTGCTTCATGCATAATCGTTGTAAAGCTTAAGAGAGATTATGTTAATGATTCGACCAAGAGGGATTTAATAAATTTGGAGACACCAATTAGGATATCCTATTATGAGCTTTTACGGGGAACAAACGGTTTTGATGAGAGTAATTTTCTTGGTAGGGGAAGTTTTGGATCAGTATACAAGGGAATTCTTTCAAGTGGAAAGATTGTTGCTATTAAAATATTTAAGGAAGAAGCATTAAGGAGTTTTGATACTGAATGTGTAGCCATATGTAATTTACGCCATCGCAATCTCATTAAGGTCATCAGTAGCTGCTCAAATGATGATTTTAAATCTCTAATAATGGAATTTATGTCAAATGGGAGTCTTGACAAATGGTTGTACTCTCATAACTACTGCTTAGATATCTTACAAAGGTTAAATATAATGATTGATGTGGCATCTGCACTGGATTATCTTCATCATGGTTCTTCTACACCAGTGGTTCATTGTGATGTAAAGCCAAGCAATATTTTGCTAGATGAAAATATGGTGGCCCATCTTAGTGATTTTGGTATTGCCAAAATGTTAAGTGAAGGGCAATTAGAGATTTATACCAAGACTTTGGCTACGCTTGGCTATATGGCACCAGGTGATGATTTAATAATCATATTATATTTTATTTAGTTTCTATATTCTTTATGTTCTTACATGTACATGCTATACATAATTTTAGATTATTCGATTCCTAATGAATATCTATCATGTTCACAAGTGAAGATTTCTATGAATGATATTAAAAAAAAAAAAGAAAAAGTTTCACCACAAACCTTATATTCTTTTTTTACATAATGTCTTTTTCACTTACCATTCAAATTGGCATGCAGAGTATGGATCAAAAGGAGCTGTTTCCATTAAAGGAGATGTATATAGTTATGGTATTTTGCTAATGGAAATGTTTACAAGGAAGAAGCCAACAGATGACATGTTTGTTGAAGGTCTAAATTTGAAGGACTGGGTTAGCAAATCAACACCACATTCAATAGTCAATATTCTAGATGCCAATTTGTTGCAAGGAGACAATCAAAATATTGGTAACATATTATCATATATGTCATCAATTTTTGAGTTAGCCTTAAATTGTTGCATTGGTTTACCTACAATGCGAATTAATATGACAAAGGTCGTAGTATCATTGAAAGATATCAAGGTCATGTTTATGCAAAATGTTAGAGCCACCACTAGTTGAATAATTATCAAATCAAATTTTAGTTTTTGTTTCTTTACCCCTTTTATTTGTTTTATTTGTTAAACATTTAACCTTGTAAACTGGAATGATGATGTTTGTTGCATTAATTTATGATGTATTTAAAATTTGAGAATTGCAAGCTTAATTATTTGGGTTTTGAACATCTTCTCGTTATTTTTCTTAACATTTTGTGTGTTATAATTGCATTTGAATAATAAGAAAATCGAGTCCATTCTTTTTAAAAGAGACTGGATCAAAATCAATTTCCAATTTTTGTTGCTGCAAAACAATTATGAGGAAAAAATGTTTTTCTTAATAAACCAAAGTTTGCTCTACATTTGTAATAGCCTGAAATATGATAAACATAAGTTTTAAAAATTTTTTTGATAAGTCAAGTAAATTTTAAGGTATTGAAAAAAAAAAATTCAATGAGCATTTGGTTTAGTTTGTAAATTGTGTTAACTTTTCTACTACATGTCATGACCCAAGAGATTAGTAAGTTGGAGACAAAAGAAGAATTAGTTTAACTTTAATTAAATGAAATAAGCAAAAATGTAGGGTTAACTTTTTATTAAGGATTGGTCACAAGCTTTGATATAGCTTAAATGTTTAAATTGTAGGTTTGCATATTTTCTTTTATTTTTTTCCACTTTGCACGGTGACCAAAATTTTCCTACATAGTGGCTAAGATACCATTTCCTGATAGTGCTTCTAACTCCTTGCGTCTTTTGAAAATTACAAAGTTGCCCCTCTAAGATTCACTTTTAGAAAGGTCTAGAAGGTCTATTTTTTTTCTTTTCTCTGTCTCATTTTCAGTCTCTTCCAACTCTTTCTCTCTTTATTGCAGCGTTCGAATCCTCCGAATTGATATGATCCTCAATTGCATCTCAATTGCGAGGATCCAAGCCATTCATTGATCCAATAGTTGCTAGAGGAATGCAAGATGGACCTGTGTGGGAAAGAGAAAAAATACAAAAAGGCAATGAGTATGTGTATGAGGGATAAAGAAAAAGAGAGAAAGAAGAAGAAAGTGAAATGGAAAATTGTTTGGTTCCCTATATAAATACTTCTAAGTTTTTATGATAAAGAAAAGTAAAGTATTAAAATATTTAGTACAACCAACCAAAATAAAATAGTTGATTTACATCCTAATAGGTATGTAAAAAGTAAAAGAGTAAACTAGGTTAATTTATTTTTAGATATATTATATTTAATATTTTTTTACTTTAGAAGTTATGACTTTTAAAAGAAATATAACTTTTAAAATAAAAAAATCAAATGTAATATATTAAAAAATATATTAACTTAGTTTACTCTTCCTATGAAGTATGTTATCTAAATTTTGAGAACGAAATTTTTTAAAAGAGGGAAAATTCTAATGTTCAGTTTTCGTTAAACAACGGAAACAGGCGCGTTTTCAAAGTAAGCCCCCTAAAATGAATTAGTTAAGGTCCCAAAAAATTTGAGTAACATTCTAGACTTCTAAAAATGAGAATCCTAGCCTCAAACAAAAAGAAAAATGGAACTAGAATGAAGAAACAAATTTTGACGGAAAACCTACAAAATGTAATGTCATTTTCGTAATTTTGAGCAAATTTTAGAATTCACATAAAAAAGCTTTTTAAATGAAATTTTTTAGTTCTTCGGGGTTCTCAAAGGCCTTGAAAACCATAGGAAGCCCGGGGACAGTTAAATCTCCTTTAGTGGATGTTTTTCAACGTCAGTGTACTCGAACTTTGATGGATTCATTTGGGAAGGTTTTAGCTCCTATTTGAGTGATTCCAAAGGCATTTTACTGAATTGGAAATCTAAATTTTATAATGGAAAAGACGATTCTCAAAAAGGAGTTAAAACGAAGGAGAAACAAAAATGTAAAGAACAAAGGACAAACTGAAAATTTTTAAAAAAGTCACTTTCCTACCCTCATATATAGGTGGTGCCCTACTTTCTCCCTCATTTGGACTCAAAATTTTCTGCCTAATTTCATAGAAGAGAGTTAGGGTTTTAGGCGTACAAGAGGAAGAAGAAGAAGGAAGAATTCAAGCTTAAAGGTATGCTTCCATGGTAGTTTTTCATGCTTTATTCCATCCACACCTCCTCTCTTTCCTTCTCCTTTATTTCCTTTTATTAAAATGGAATTTATAAATTTGATTCAAGGGAGAAAATCAAGGGAATTTTTGGATTTGAAGAGAGGAGTTTGGAGAAAGTAAGATTTAAGCAAGAACAAGCAAGGAAACTAAGTAATTTCTCTTTCTATGATTGCTATATTAATCCTCCCTCCTTCTCCATTTCACCTAACACTAGGAACCATAGGAGGATCTAATTTTTTGGTAGAATCAAGCATAAATCTAAGGAAAAAGGGTGTGGAGATTAAGAATATGCAAAGAGAATTAACAAAAAACTATTAGATTTCAAGATGCAAATTCTAGGGTTTCAAGTGTACATTGTAAAATCTGATTTTATGTAATGATTTCTACATCTAATTAAGAGTTTAAATGAGCTCTTAAGATCCCTAAAAGGCTCCCCATATGCTTCTTCCCTTAAGAAAACAAACAAAGCTCCATGAAGGCCAATAAGTTCCATAGTTTTGGCCAAGCAAGGAAAGGGTAGCTTGGGAGAGTATTAAATTTTTCTAAGCCGATTTTTGAGTCATATATGATGAATGAAAATGAGGGGAGGCCTTGGAAAAAATTTAGGAAGCATAGAAAGTGAATTGGTGCTTTAGGTTCCATATTATGACCTAAAGAAGGATCATGTAGTTAAGCTCTTTGTTTTAATTGTGTGATGACTCCAAGAGGCTTAAAAGGAGTCAAGAATCATATTTGAAAGGAAATAATAGAGCCTAGAATTTATTTGAGGAGTGTTGCTTCATTAAGTACAATTATAGACCATAATGAAGTTACAGGCCAACCTAGTGTCTAAGCAAATTGTATGGTCTTAGAATTGAGTTCATAAATCTAATTGGCTTCCATAAATTGTGTCCAAGCTAAGAGAAAGTATCTCCACAAGTTTTTGTGTGTGTGGCCAAAAAGAGGAGCTTAAATCTAAAGGGAAAAGTGTGTGATTGTGTGCAAAGTAGCGCTCTTCACTTTCTCTCATACATGGATGTATACTTAGCTTGTCTTAGAATGTGTGTATGTGTATTTTTAAGCCATGAAAAGTATGATAGCATGATTTCATATGCCATGATTTTATGATGACATATTATGTTTTATATGATTTTTTTATGTGTGCTTGGGTTTGCTTAACTGTGGTGAGACTAAGAACCCTTAGCTACGGCAAAGATGAACTAAGAATCCTTAAGATTGGTTGAGACAAAGTAAAGAGTCTTCCAAAAGCAAAGTGGGCTCCGAAGAGTATGGTTCAGTCCAAGAATGCATTAAAAAATGGTGTGGGAAGTCCAATATCCACAAGAAATTGGGTGAGGCCAACCCACTTGCTTGGCAGGCCTTTGTATGCTATGTATGACTTCCTTAAATGATGAAAATGTTTCTTGCATGTTTACACATGTCCATATGACTATACATGCATTTGTGAGACTTGTTTGCATCCATTATGTATGATTGAATGGAAGATGAACTATTAGGATTCTTTGAATCTCATTTCCTTCTGTCCAATGATCTCACATGCTAGGTGGACCAAGTGGATAAGGTAATGGAAGCTAACTACCTTGAAGAGAAGAGTTTGACAACAAAGTGCTTGAGTTTTGCTACTTTAAGTGTAACAACCAGAAAAAAAAAAGAAGAAAAAAGCTGAAAATTTTTGAAGTTCTGAAATTTTCTAAGTTTGCTAGCTATAGCGAGAAATGGTTTAGCTATAGCGAGAGTGCCTTTTCGCTATAACGAGAATGCTTCTAGCTATAGCGAGTGCAGGCATCCCATACAAAAATTAGGGAGTTCCTCGCAATAGCACGTATCGTAGCGAAAACAGGGGCCTGGGACTGATACGTGCTCACTGTCACAAGGGTTATTCTTCACTATAGCGAGGGTTAGTCTAGAACCCAAGAGGTGCTAGAGCATATATAAGGTCATTTGGTCCCATTTTGAACCATAAAGGGTGTCAAAATTGTCAAATTTGTTAGTTCTATCAAGATATGACTAAATGAGCTCTTCTTGATATAAAATTTGACATGCCTCTAGAGCTTGTTGAGAGCTTCTTGGGAGGCTAAAGTGGGTAACATTTGGAGGTCGAGGGAATATTTGGCGAATTGTTGAAGTTGGAAAATTTTTTGGTTTTGGTTATTATACTGTGCAACTAGGTCTAAAAATGAATCTATGTCATTCATGGACCAAACGGTGGCCAATTGTCATAAAATTTTATGGGCATAAACTAGACATCCACAGTGACCTATACCAACTAGAAGCACCTCAATTGGAGGTCTGTAGAGGGAGAACTAACATTCTGAAATTCTGTATCAGCATCAAGGAAGCCATCTGACCTTCGTTACTGTTCTATCAATTTTTGAGATCTAAGTGCTGCTGAACTAATTTGGACTTATTGTTTTCCTCTAGTTAACATTTATAGCTTTCCAAATTGGTATAGTTTGCCTAGATTGGATTTTTGTGAAATTATTTATGAATTTTTTAAGCTCATGACAGCAAGCTACACCAGTACCAGGGACAGCCGGACCTCTGTCTCTTTTTTTATATCAAACATGGTACAAATGCTGAGATTATGGTTGGACATTATTTTTAGTGTAAATTTAACACTTAGAGATTTCCAGAAAGCTATGATTTGCTTGATTTTCATTTTTCTAGAATGAGTTATGATTTTCCAAAGTTAGAGCCAAAAATTTGACTTTTGGGCCCATTTGAGAAATTGCATTTTTTTTTGTTTTTGGCTTTATATATGTGGTTTATGGGTTTTTTAAGGCTATGTATGAGTTGTATGAGTAGAGTTTGAGTAGAGAATGTGATTCATGGGTTCATAGGACCCACGGGACAAAATATAACTGATTAAACCCCAATTTAAGGTAGTAAAATACCACGATTTTAGTCATTTTTATTATAAATCATATGGAATCAAGCCTAAAGGGAGATTAGTTGGAGTTAAGACATTATGGTGTTACATTAAGACCATAATTATGTCAAATGTTGTAACCCATGCTTGTATATAGTCTATGACCTCTTAGACATATGTAATTATAATAATATGTGATGTATAAATGAAAGGATATGATATGTGAAATATGGGATGCAAATCAAGTATATTATAGTCATGCAACTTCATGAATGGCTTTATGGAATTATGTATATGTGCAGATGAAATAGCCAAAATGAGATGTATAAGATTTTAGACCATTTAGGTAGTTCACACAAGTCCTAATTATGCTTTTAGACTTACCCAAAAGGTGCCAACACCCAAGGAAAACTATTTGGATAATTTGGTACCTCATATGGAGTCAAATTTGACCATAATGAAACTCTATGTCACTTTTTGACTAAATGAGCTCTTTTGATATGAGATTTGGCATACAATTAGATCTTGTTGAGAGCTTTTTGAGAAGTTAAATAATATAATTTTTAGATGTCTACAGAATATTTGATGAATTTTCAAAGTTGGCAAATTTTCTAGTTTTGGTCTGATATACTATTCATTTAGTCCAAAAATGAAATCTGTCACAAAAATCCAATTCATATCTCCCTCTCTAGACCTCCAAATTAGGTGCTTCCAATTGGCACAAGTCACTAGAAATTTTTATTTTTTCTGTATAAATGTTTGTGGCAATTTTTAAAGATTCATTAGATTCTGTCTAGTATCAAGAGCTTCACCCTACCTCAGTTACTGTTCTATTAAATTTCGAGGTCTGGACATACCTGAGCTAGTCTGGAGTTATTTTTTTTCCTCTAGATAACATCCACAGATTTCCATATTGGTATCATTTGCATGGATTGGATTTTTGTGAAATTAATTGGACATTTTTAAAATTTGCCGCAAACATCTGTGATAGCAGCAGTGGGCAATTTGACCTCTGGATCATTTTGCACATCAAAAGTCCTGTGCGTTGGATATTATAGTCTGGACATATTTTTAGTATGAATTATACATCCGTAGATTTCTAGAATGGCCAAGAATGCATGATTTTGATTTTTCGAGAATTAGTTATGAATTTCCAAAGTTTTAGTCAGAAAAGAGCCAAATTCTAGCCAAAAATATACATGAGTATTTTGAGCTTCCCTTTGAATTCCATGAGTTGTAGGCCACATTTTATAGTGCAAATGAGTTGTATTCATGTAATTAAATATGAGAATGTGTTGTATGAGCTCACATAGTCCATGTGACACCGAATGAAATTTTTATACATGACGCAACGCAATTATATACATTATTTTAATGAACTTTTCTCACTTCCTTCATGGAATTGATGATGTGATGCATAAGAAAGTTATGAAATAAGCTAAAAATATATGGTGTTACAAGGCAAATCCAAAAGTCTTAAGAAAGATGGGTAAGGTTAGACCAATGTCCTTGAAAACTTATGCTTGTTATGTATAAGTTTATGTGACAAGGAAAATGCCTTATACATGTTTATTAGTTGTTTGAATATCATGCATGTATTCTTTGACATGTTTTAGCATCCATTATGTATGTTTGAAAGGGCTAAGAGCTATTGAGATTTTTAAATCTCACTCTTCCCCCACACATGTCTAACCATGTCTAGGTGAGTAAAATGGGCAAAGAAATGAAAACCAACAAGCATGAGAAGTAAGATTGTGACAACAAGATAGAGAAATTGCTTGTCTAATTGTATTTTGATGTCAAACTATATAACTATAAGATGTATATATGAAGTAAACCCTTAAGCATGTTCTAATGTATGTATAAATAGTGTGTGTATCAATATGGAAGCTCGATGAATGGGAATGTGAGATTTTGCCACTCCTTTGCCATAATGTGACTTGATGTTCTTATATATATATGGATATGGCAAGGCGAGATTAAGCTCCATGGTGATTTGAATCATTTGGCATGCTTTTATATATAGTGTTTATACTTTAAAACTTGCCCAAGTGGTTGTGGAAAGTAAAAAAGGCCATTTGGCACCTTGAGATGCCATTTGAGACTTCAAAATTGACCAAATGGAGAGCTAAACCAAAGTATGACCAAATGAATGAGTTTTTCCATGAAATTTGGCTAATAAGTAGGTCTCATCTATAGCTTTTTATAGAACTAAAGATCACTCAAATTGGGGCTCTAAAGAATTTATTATAATTTTTCAAAGTTAGCCAAATTATGTAAATATGGTAGGGTTACTGTTCATTTAGTCAGTTTGTTTCTCTGTGTCACACGTGGGCCAAATGAAGTCCAATAATCATGAAATTTTACAGGGATAAACACCATAAGCTTTTCATATCCACTGAGATCATCTCATTTGAAGTTCTATAGAAGGAGATATGAATTTTTAAATTTGCATGACAGTATTAGTAATGCAGTCTGACCTGTGTCCGGTGGTTTAAGGCTATTGCATTGGTTTGGAATTATTTTTACTCAAAATTAAACATCTATAACTTTCTAGAATGGTATGTTGTGCTTGATTTCAATTTTTTTAAAATTAGTTATGAATTTTAAAGTTGGCATCAGAAAACTAAAATCTAAACCCGAGAGCAAACCATGGATTTTGTGAGATGTAAATTAAAGCTCAATGTACTTGAGATATTTGGTAATGGTTATGACTTGTATGGATGTGTTATAAATAGAATGATGAGTTCATATGATTCATAGGACATAAATTAAATAAATGAAATCTTACGTAATGCAAATAAATACCATTAAATTTATTGCATTTTTCATGTGAAGTGTAAGGTTTCTTGCATATGTGCTTTAATTCATATGAAATGTGTAATATCTGGTTCTCTGAAAATGAGAGAAAACACAAGAAACATAATGTATAGTGTTTCCATAAACGTACAAAATTCACTGGATACAAAAAGAAGTCCCCCAAAATGACTTAGTTAAGGCCTCAAAAAAATTATGTAGCATTCTAGACTCTTAAAAATGAGAATCCCAGGCTCAGAGGGAAAGAAAAATAGACCTAGAATGAAGAAACAAAATTGAACAAAAGGTTAACAAAACATAATGACATATTTGTAATTTTGAGCAATTTTCACATGAGGGCTTTTTAAATGAAAGTTTTGAGTTCGCCAGGATTCTTAGAAGCCCTGAAAACCATGGGAAGCCCCGGGACAACTAAAGCCCCTTCGATGGATGTTTTCTAACAACGGTGAGCCCGAACTTTGATAAATTTGTTCGGAAATGCTTTAGCTATAATTTGAGTGATTCCAAAGGCATTTTATTAAATTAGGAATCTAAATTTGATAATAAAAAAGACGGTTTTAAAAAATGAGTTAAAATGAATAGAAACAAAAATGCTAAGACAAAGGGGTAAAATTGGAATTTTTGAAAAGTGGTTCTTAAACCTACCTATATATATGAGGTGCCCCATCTCCTCCTTTATTTAGCCATATTTGTTTCTACCCTAAACTAGAGAAAAACCCTAAGGGTGAGGTGCACAAGAAGGAGGAGAAAGGAAGGAGAAAAACAAGGAAGAGGTATAGATTTTCTTGTCTTTTTTCATGCTTTTTCTTTAGCAAACTCCTTCTCCTCCATTTTCCCTTCTTTTCTATGGCTCTATTGAAGTTCATGGATCATTTTTGAGGGCAGAACAAAAGGGAAAATTCGGATTTGAAGAGAGGAGGCCAAGGAAAGTGAGAAACAAGCAAGAAAAGCCAAGGAAATAAGGTAAAATCTTTATCCCATGGTATCTATTCCTTTTGCCTTCTTCTCCCTATTTTGCCCCATGTAGGTAGCTATAAGAGGGCTTGAATTTTGGGCAGAACTAAAGGTGAATCTTAGGAATTTAAGGGAAGAAAATAAGAATATGCAAAGAAATTCAAGAAAAAGCCATTGATTTCAAGATAGCAAACCTAGGGTTTCATGAGATCCCTTGAAAATCTGACTTGATGTAATTGTTCCTAGGCCTAAATAAGTATTTAGATGAGCTTTTAAGATCCCTAGAAGGCTCCTCATATGCATCTTCCATCAAGAGAATGAAGCAAATCCACTTGGTACTCATATGGAACATGGTTTCAACCTAGGCTAGAAAGAGTATAAAGAAGAAGTTTTAAATTGTTCCAAGCTTATTTTTGAGTCATGTATGATGGAAGAGGATGAGAGGAAGCCTTGGAAAAATTTTAGAAGCCATGGATAGTGAGATGGTAGCATAGGTTCCATATTATGACTTAAAGAAGCAACACCTAGTTAGGCTCCTTAATTTGATTGTGTGATGACTCCAAGAGGCTTAAATGGAGTCAAGAATCATAAATAGATGGAGAGAATGGAGCCAAGATGATGTTTTCTTAAGGTTGCTTCATTAGGTACATTATGAAACTATAAAAGGGTTATATGAACCACCTAGCTTTTTCTAGTGAATGTATGGCCTTATAATTTGATTCAAGAGTATAATTGGCTTCCATATGATATGTCTAGGCTAAGAGAAACGATCTCCACCTCCATGTGTGTGTGAGGTCGAAGGAGAGGACTCAAGGCTCAAGGAAAAAGTGTGCTTGTATGGCAAAAGTAGTTATCTCCACCTTTTCTCATGCATAAATGTGTACTTACATTGTCTTTGGATGTGTGTATGTTTGTTTTAAGCCATGAAAAGTGTTCTAGTATGATTCTATATGCCATGGTACCATGATAATGTTTTATGCATTCAAATAATATTTTAGAAGCTTACCTTGGTTTGCTTGAGTATGGAGAAGCCAAAAACTCTCTAGCCATGGTGAGGATGAGTTAAGAATCCTTAAAATTGGTTGAGACAAAGTAAAGAGTCTCCCAAGAGTGAGGTTGACTATCAAGAATAAGGTTGAGTCAAAACCTCTTAGTTAAAATGGGTGAGGCAAGTCCAAAATTCATAAGTGAATAAGTGAGGCTAATCTACTTACTTGGGAAGCTTATGTATGCTATGTATGACTTATTTATATGCCAAGAATGTTTCTTGAATGCTCACATATGTTAATATGCTCATGCATGTATTTTCAAGGCTTGTATTGCATACTTTATGTGTGGTTGAAAGGGAGATGAGCCATTGAGATTCTATGAATCTCATCCCCTCCTCTCTAATGTCTTAACATGCTAGGTAAACCAATCAGGTAAGGTAATGGAAGCCACCAAGTCTAGAAGAAGGAGATTGACAGCAAAGTGTATAAAAATGCCTAGTTTTATCTCTTTTATAGCCATATACAAGGAATATGATGTATCCTATGATAAAATTGTTATGTAATCATATGAACATATATAATTACCTAAATGTTTGATGTATGTATGAGTTTTAGTGCCAAATGAGTGAAAATATGCATTTTGGGTAGTGAATGGCAAGTTCAAGCATGTGCAATCTTGTGTATGGCTTGGGTAAGAGAGTGAGTTTTTTTATTTTTGGGTTTATACACCTTTAAGACAAGTTTAAAAGGTCATTTTGGTACATTTCCATGTACTTAAGTGATCATGGTTACCTTAGAACTCAAAATGGACCATTTAGACCCCTTTGATGACACAAAATGAGCCATTTTCCAACCCAATATCAAGATCTGACCAAATGAAGGAATTTGCCCATGAATTTTGGCACACATGTAGATATTATCTAGAGCTTTTTGGAAAGCAAAGATCAATTTATTTGGAGCTCTGTGGAATTAATTATGAATTTCCAAAATTGTCATTTTTCTGTTGAACTGATGTAGACATTATTCATATGGTCAGAAACTTAGCCTATGTCATTCATAGACCAAATGATATCCAATGATCATGAAAGTTTACAAGCATAAACTAGATATGATAAGCTTTCCATGTCCATTAAGATCACCCCAATTGGACCATTGAGCAGGGAGATATGAATTTTTGAAGTTGGAAGTCAATAATAGTAATGACAGTCAATCTTTGGTACTATTCCATCAATTTTCAGTAGCTAGTAGCCCCTATTGTGGTCTTGATTTATTTGTACTATAAATTAGATATCAGTAGCTTTCTAGAATGATATAGTGTACTTCATTTTGATTTTCTTAAAATTAGTTATGATTTTTCAAAGTTCAAGTATAGAATCTAGAATTCTACATGAGGCTGTATCAGTAAATTTTGTGTATCTACATCCTTTGCTCGAAGTATAGGCCATTTCTTAAGCTTGTTATGAGTTGTATTTATGTATTTAAATGTGATAATGAGTCCATATAACCCACAGGACATTGAAAGAAAAATTTACCTGTGACAAAATACCACTTTATCCATGAGTTTCAATGCCATTATGTTACTTCCTATAGAAATAGTATGAGATAAGGCATGGAAATTGCATGAGTTGAGTCTTAGAATTATGGTGTTACAAAATGCATTGAGATGGAGAAAGAGACCATGGTATAATAGTTAAGAGGTTAAGGTATTACATTTATTGGTGTCAAAGCAAAGTTCCAGGCCTTCTAAAGTTGTATATGGCTTGAGGAAGCAATGTTACAAGTATGTATTAGCTTGTTTGGGGCATTTTAGGTGTGTGAATGTGGCACGTGTCTATGTTTATGTTAAGTAAGATGTAGGAATAGTCTTTAAGCAAGAAGTGAACATTAGGAGAGGTAGGCCTCTAGGTTGAGCCAGTAAGGCTAGAATAGGGCAAATTGATCCTATGGCTAAAGTTCTATAGGCTATGGTAGCTCGCCGGGATCCATGGCAAACTATGTGTGTTTATAGTAAGAGGTTATTATCATGTAGTTGTAAGAGAGGCTTGCTTAGAGAGACCATGAGAGGGGCTTAATCCTCTCTAGTTATCACACCCATACCATTTCGAGATGTTTGGCCCAATGTGGAGTCAAACATTGATGCAGCACAGCATGAAGTGAAACTACTGCTATTTTAGGTTAGCTTAAAGGGGAAATGAGAAAGAAAGTTATTTCCCCTAGCCATGGTACCTAAATGTCTAAATGAATTGGAAAGATTAGAAAGTTATTCTCTCAAGCTAGAGGCTAGAGTCTATATGCAACACCCCCATAGAGCCCTGACAACCTAGGTGTATCGTTTGGCTATAGATGAATAATGTAGGGGGTAGAACCCATTAGCCTTGATGGTAGGCTGAACACAAAGGCAGTTGAAGCTTGAATCATGTAGCTAAAAAGGAAGTACTAGTAATGAAGGAATGTATTGCCATATAGAAGTCCTTATTGATCATATTCATATTAATATGAGAAATCAACGATTATGGGGTCAAACAGAGCCCAGAGAATAAGACCCCTAGTGTAAGCATGATGGAAAAGAAATAAATGACCCACTAGTAGATGCCGAGAATAATTGAGCAATAGGTGAGTAGTAGGTTTAGTATATAAGTCTAAGAAAGAGACTAACCTAACTTATGTATGAGCTCGAGCATGTTTAATATTGTGTAGCACCCAGAGCTAGTTTGTTAGACATAGGAGTAGGAAGGTTGTTGAGACTTGCCCACAAGGTGTTAACTCTAACCTAAAATACTATTCTACATGCCATTGAATGACAGGCTTTCATTGTGAGCTATGTATAGCATGCTATGGATATATATGTAAAAGAAGGATACATCTGTGTAAAGGAACAAGTGTCATACCCCCACATATTATATGTTATTAGTCACTGTTAAAAGATCTTGTACTTACTAGTAGGAAAACCCTATTGATAAGGTCTTAAAATTTACATTGTAATATGTAAGACCTTGTCGACAAGATCCTGGGTCTTGGTGATAGGATGTCCTTATAGCCATTGAATTGACATTATTTAGTGCTGATAACATCAAGAATGTAGTAAGTTACGAGGACAGTATACCTCAGGGATGACACCCTAAAATAAAAATGAGATGTAATAAGATAGAGGACCACCTAATTAGTGGTCATTAACTCTCTAAGAGGTAAATCCCTAATTTAGTGGTTTCCAAAATATGAGAAAGTAAGGAGAAATTGCAAGAGTAACACTTAGAAAGGGGTACCCTCGCTTTAATAGTGATTAAAGGAGAGTTAATCAAATGAGTATAGTGAAAGTAGCCAGATAAGAGTTTAGTATTTTGTCAGATGAGCTTTCCTAGCATAAGACTCGTGTAATTTGAAAGTTCACGAGTAATAAGAGTACTAAGTGGAGTATATAGTTACAGGTAAAATAGATTGGGGACATTGAGAAGATGTGTGACTTGAGTCAGGTTAGTATAACCCTAAAATTAATGAATTATGCTCCTAGAGATGAAAGCAAAAAGTCTACACAAAAAGGGAGTATACCTAGCCCTTAATCAGAGTGCAGAGAGGGGCTAAGGCAAGCATTTAATGTCTCAGTACTCTCAGGGAAGCTAAAGAAAATTAAAAGCCACCTAGGAAAGTGAGCTCCAAGATTATGTAAAGTAGTAAGGTAAGCCACGAGCTTTAAAGAAAGAAAACTCTAGGGTTCATAGGGAACAATTCCTTACAGAGGAATGGTCTAGTTAAAAATAAAGCAAGAGAATAAGAAAAATAAGACCTTTCCCCCTTTTGTAGAAAGTGAGTAAGTAAAAGTGAACCTAGGAGGAATAGACATGCTCTTGAGCATAAAGAAAGTTTGTGACGATGTCAGAACTGAGGATGTGAATTAAAAATAGATGAATAAATAACATGAATGAGTACGTTAACAAGCATCGTTGTCCTTGGTATAGATGTCAATGAAGTATGATGTAATGCTAACTGGGCAATATGAATGACCTTAAGGTAGTATAGTGCATGATGTAAGAAATTAGAGAAAAAGTTCCCTTTCCCTGAGTGTCATATGAAATAAAGAGAGATAAAGCATGGTACTAGGAGGGTACTTTAGATTGTTAGGAAACTTGTAATATATTGGTGATAGTGGCTTAACCTCAGTCATGATGCATCTATGTATTAGTGATTGATGCTGTGGTTTGATTGCAATGATGGTTGCATGATATTGAGTTTGACCAACTCATTAGTAATGTAACGTGAGTGTATAGCAAATAATGGCATCAACTATAAAGAGTGTCCCGATAATCGAAGAGTATCCTAGTTAGTTAAATCAAGAGATAAGTTAAAGAAAAAGACATAAAGGATTCCAGTAATATCATAATGATAAGAAAAGTATGCAGAAAGGAATCCCCAGTAAAGAACAATGATGCAAAAGGGAAAGTGCTAGTAGTATTAGAATGTTAAAAGTCAGAGTCCCTTATGATATGACAAATGAAGTGAAAAGGGACTAGCCTACGACTTTTATCCTACGAGAGATGTTAGACACACTTGATATATGTGATGCCCTGGTGCGGAAGGCACTTGAAAGCAAAATAGGGGTACAGGTAGAAATTATGGGATATGAGAAGAAAGATAAAAAGAGTACAGTTAAAGTGTAGTAAGCCAATAAAAGTAAAGAAAGGAAGCTTAAGTAAAAAGGCTTGAAGTAGGAATTTGAGGATTGCATAAGGAGTAGTAAGTAAAAATCAGAATACTCTTAGATATTGTTCCAATGGGATCAATAGAGAAATAAGCAACACAGAACCCACTTCACATGAAGTGCATAGTAGACATCTGAGTTCAGCCTTAGCTATTATGAACGATGGTTACTGGACTTAGTGAACATATATTTTACTGTCAGATACAGTAATATTAGGCTTTGACATCCCTTAGAGATGATCGCAGTAGATCCTAGCACAGTATAGCGAGTTATAGTAAACCTTAGTAAGGCTCTGAAAGGTCATAGTAGACCTAAAGGTCGCAATAGATCCTGTAGAGATATAGAGAGCCCACAGTTATAGCACAACAGTTCTCTAGGAAAATGATGGCCTGTGATAGTTTTCACAGATCAGTTAGTCTTAAAGACCAATACAGTATCAAATAGTTTTTGTCTCAAAGACTAGAGATATGAAGGCTATACTCAGACAATTAGACCACTGACTATACCTCTTTGAGAGATGAACATAATGTGTGGGATGAGAAAAGCAAGAAAGTAGCTTTCTAGTATAATAGCTAGATGAACCACTACCCAATAGATATTAAACCTGACTAAAGGATAGAAAGATCCTTATATACTAGAGTTATATGTTTAGAAAGGGGTCAAGTAGAGTTTTTTTTTTTTTAGTAGGGTAAATGGTAGACTATGTCTCTAGTAGTTGAGATTATAAAAAGTTAGCATTCCACTGGAAGTCAGCAATAGTCAGTGGTAATTGTTCTTCAATGTTAGTATAAGAAAGAGTAAGAGTTATGATGATCTACTATTAAGCTAAAGAGTTAAATAAGACCCACTCTCAAGTGAATAAAGGAAGTAAGGCACAATTCAACCTAAAAAGGCAATGATCAGAGTAAGAAATGAAATTGGGATAATTAAGAATAACAACCCTTTTTAAAGGAGCTATAATCCTAGTAAGTGATGAAATATGAGACCTATGATAGAAAGAAATATAATGATGAACCCTGGGATGAGCTAATGAGAAAAAAAATATGATTTATATAGTGGGCTGAACCTCTAAGTATAATAAATAAGCAAACAGAGGTCTCTAATGGCTATTAATAAATAGAGAAAGGTATTAAGACTTTCTAGAAAGCCATTAAGAGATAATTTAATACTAAGTAAGTTATCTTTCAAGTCACGTAAATAAGTCCACTAAGTAGAAAAGATAACCCTATTAGTGGTTTAAAAATAACCATATGTGAAAGAGAAGGCTCTTACAAGAAATAGGTCAAAATTATAAGAGTATGATTTAGAGTCAGAAATTCTTTCCCTATAAGAAGAGCTAGTATATGCTCTGTAGCAATAGCACAGAAAAAAGAGAATCAGATAGAGTAAACTAGTGTTGTAAATTCCCTGGCAGAAAAGCTTAGTCTCTACAGGAAGTAAATAAAGCCAGAAAGACGAGAAAGAAAAGGCCAGTTAACAAACATATGAGAAAAGCTAGATGAAGTTATATCCTTAAATTTTGAGGACAAAATTTATTTAAGGGGGGAGGAAATGTAACATCTAGTTCCTCTATAAATATGAGAAATATAATATCTGGTTTCTCCATAGACATACAAAACATATTGGATATAAAAGGAAGTTCCCCAGATAGAATGATTTAAGGTCCAATAAAATTAGAACAATAATCTAGATCTCTAATAATAAGAATCCAAGGCTAGAGGTGCCTTGAAAACGGAGCCAGAATAATCAAATGAAATTTAACGAAAATGCAGTGGCATTTTCATAAATTTAAGAACTTTTAGAAAACTCAAAGGAAGAATTTTTAAATGAAAAAAATGAGTTTTCCAAGATTCTCAAAGGCTCTAAAAACTATAGGAACTCCTAAAATAGTTTAAAACCCTCCAGTTTACATTTTAGAGTGTCAGTTGATCTGAACTTTGACCAGTTCATTTAGGAAGATTTTAAATCTAATTTAGATAAAACTAAATACATTTTATGAATTAGAGGATCTAAATTTTATAATGGAAAATATAGTTCTCAAAAAGGAGTTGAAATGAGTCTAAATGAAGCAAACAGGTGTATATGAGCAAAATGATAATTTTGAAAAATTATAAAAGAGGCTTCTCAAGTTAGATTACACCTCATCATCTTCTCCAAGCTTCCATTTTCAGATTTTTAGAGGGCTATGGCATGAAATTAAGAGGGGGGAGAGAGAAGAAGTTTAAGCTTCCATTTAGGTAAGTAAATGGCTCCGTTTTATCCCGCACCAGTAAGGAAAGTTGTTCTTCCCTCTAAGAGCTTTCTAATGGTGGTTTTCTTTTCTTGAAAACTTGAAGATTTAGATTTGACCCTAGCCCAAAAAGAACTCTTTTCAAGAAACCAATTGATAGAAAATAATCTATGCGAAGAGAACTCCATTTTAAGGTAAAACTTTACTTGAAACACTTGCAAAATATTGTATTTCCAAGCCATTTAAGTTTCGATCTAAAGAGAGAAAGTGAGGAGAAGAAATTTTCTTCATGTATTCTTGATGTAACCAAGGGTTATGGAGTGTGAAGTGTAACACCATAGTATCCTAGCCTCTCTCATGTAATTAGAATGCCTCAAGCCATGCACTTTATGAAAATCACAAGGAATGGCATATAAAATATTGATTATTTTTGTATTACGTCGTATATGAAATTTCTGTTTAGTGTCACGTGGACCGTATGAGCTCATACCATGCATTCTCATACTTAATTACATGAATACAACTCATTTGCATCATAAAATATGGCCTACATCTCAAGAATCACGAAGGGAAGCTTAAAATATGCATATTAAATTTTAGCTAGAATTGGCCCCTTTTCGACCAAATTTTGAAAATTCATAACTAATTCTAAAAAAATCAAAATCATGAATTCTTAGCCATTCTAGAAAGCTAAAGATGTCTAATTCACATAAAAATATGTTCAGACTATAACATCTATCACAGAGGACGTTTGATATCCTAAAAGATTCAAAGGTTATGCTGTCCCCTGGTGCTATCACAACTTTCTGCAGAAAAATTTGAAAATGTCTAATTAATTCCACAAAAATTCAATTCATGAAAATGATGCCAATCTAAAAATTTGTGGATGTTAGCTAGAGGGAAAAAATATTTCCAGACCAGCTCAGGCAGCCCAAACCTTGGAATTCAATGGAACAGTAACTAAAGTCGGGTAAGGCTCCTAATACTGGATAGAATGTTCAAATATTCATATCTCCCTCTCTATACCTCCAAATGAGGTTCTTCCAATTGGCATGAGTCACTATGAATGCCTAGTTTTTTTGTATAACATTTTGGGGCAATTAGACATCATTTGAGCCTTGTGTGATAGATTTCATTTTCAGACCAAATGAATAGTGCAGCAGACCAAAATCAAAAAAATTTCCAACTTTGAAAAGTCATCAAATATTCTGTAGACCTCCAAAAATTATGTTCTTTAGCTTCTCAAAAATCTCTTAGTGAGCCCTAATTTCATGCCAAATCTCATATCAAGAAGAGCTCATTTGGCCAAAAAGTGATATAGGGTTCCATTATGATCAATTTTGGTTACATATAGGGTACTAAAATTGTCAAATGGCTTTCCTTTGGTTTTGGCACCTTTTGGGCAAATCTAAAAGCATGATTAAGACTTGTGTAGGCTGTCCAAATGGTTCCAAACTCCATGCATCTCATTTTGGCCATTTCATCCACACATTTCCATAGTTCTACAATGTCATTCATGAAGTTACCTTACCATAGTATACTCAATTTGCATTCCATCATTCACATAACACATTCTTCCATTTCCACATTATATAATATCATAATTACATATGTTCCAAAGGTCATAGACCATTTATAACAATAATATATATCATTAAGCATCATCATAGCTTTAAAGGGCAAAAACTAGACATATTGATGTCAAGCTCTCTTCTTTAAGGTGATTGGCTCCCATTACCTTGTTCACTTGGTCCATCTAGCATATGAGATCATTGGAGATGAGGGAATGAGATTCAAAGAATCCCAATAGCTCATCTCCCATTCAATCACACATAATATATGCAAAGTAAGTCTTGGAAATGCATGCATAGATATCATGGAAGTCATGAACATTCAAGAAGCAAGTTTGGTATGTGAATAAGTTATACAAGACATCCAAGAGCTTACCAACTGGATGGATTGGCCTCACACTTTTCCTCATGAATTTTGGACTTGCATCACTCATTCTTTAAGAGACTCTTAGACTCAACCATACTCTTAGGAGCCCACTTTACTTTTGGGAGACTCTTTACTTTGTCTCAACTAATCTTAAAGATTATTGGCTCATACTCACCATGGTTAAGAGTTCTTGGCCTCTCCACACTCAAGCAAACTCAAACAAACATCATACATTCATTTGAAAACATATTTCATCATGAAATCATGACATATAAAATCATGCTAGCATACTTTTCATGACTCAAAAATATAGATACATACATTCTAAGACAAGCTAAACACACATCCATACATGAGAGAAGGTAGAGAGAGCTACCTTGCATACAATCACATATTTTTTCTCTTGGAATTCCCTCCTTTGCTTCGGCCACACATCCACAAACTTGTGGAGATAGTTTCTCTTGGCCTAGATATAATTTATGGAAGCCAATTAGGTTCATGAAACAAATTCTAAGGCCATATAACTTGCTTAGACACTATGTTGTTCTATAAAACCCATTATGGTCCATAAATTCACCTAATGAAGCAACACCCCTCAAATAATTTTTAGGCTCCATTCTTTCCTCTCAAATATGATTCTTGACTCCTTTTAAGCCTCTTGGAGTCACACCATTAAAATAAAAAGCCTAACATCATGTTGCTTCTTTAGGTCATAATATAGAACCTAAAGCACCAAATCACTTTCTATGAGTTTTAAACTTTTTTCAAGGTCTTCCCTCATATTCATTCATCATATATGACACAAAAATGGGTTTGAAAAAATTTAAAACTCTCTCTACCTACCCCAACCTTGCTTGGTTGAGACTATGCCCCTTTTTAGCCTCCTTGAAATTTTCTTTGTTTTCTTGAAAGAGGAAGCATGTGGGAGCATCTTAAGGATTTTAGGAGCTCATTTAAACTCTTAATTAGACCTAGGAATTATCACACAAAATCAGAATTTGGAAGGAACACTTAAAATCTTAGAATTTGCATCTTGAAATCTAATAATTTTTTGATAATTCCTTATGCATATTCTCAATCTCTACACCCTTTTTCCTTATATTCATGCTTGGTTCTACCTAAAAATCATCTCCTCCTAGGTTTTTCTCAAGTGGGGTGAAATGGTGGAGAAGGGAACCAAAGATGACAACCATAGGAAGAGAAATTACCTTATTTTCTTACTTTTTCTCACTTGAATCTTGTGTTCTTTGAGCTCTTCTCTTCAAATCCGAATTTTCCCTTGAATTTCTCCCTTGAATCAGATTTATAAACTCCATTTTAATCAAAGGAAACAAAGAAGAAGGGAGGAAAGGAGGTGTAAATGAAGAAAAGCATGAAAAACTACCATGGACACATACCTTAAGCATGGATTTTCTCCTCCTTTTCCTCTCTCCTTGGTGCACCACCCTCCTAGGGTTTTTCTTCTGATTTAGGGCAGAATAATCTGAAGCTAAGTGAGGGAGAGTATAAGGCGCCACCTATTTATAAGGGAAGAAGAAACACTTTTTCAAAAATTTCAATTTTGCCCTTCATTTTTGGCATTTTTGTTTCTCTTTTATTTTAGCTCCTTTTCAAGAATTGTCTTTTCTATTATAAAATTTAGATTCCCAATTTAATAAAATGCCTTTGGAATCACTCAAATTGAAACTAAAACCTTCCCGAATGAATCTGTCAAAGTTCGGGTGCACTAACATTGGAAAACGTCCACCAGAGGGGATTTAACTGTCCTTAAACTTTTCATAATTTTTAGGGCCTCTGAGAATCCCAAAGAACTCAAAAATTTTATTTAAAAAGCCCTCCTATGTGAATTCCAAAATTTTCTCAAAATTATAAAAATACTATTATGTTTCGTAAGCTTTTTATAAGAAATTGTTTCTTCATTCTAGCTTCATTTTTTTTTTCGTCTGAGTCTGGGATTCTCATTTTTATGAGTCTAGAATGCTTCCCAAATTTTTTAGGACCTTAACTACATCATTTTGGGGGACTTCCTTTTGTATCCAGTGAGTTTCGTTCGTTTACAAAGAAACCGTACATTATGTTTATCACGTTTTCTCTCATTTTCAAAAAACTAGATGTTGCATGAAGATTAAGAATATACAGCTAGAATTGAAAAGGAAGCTTTAGAATGGAAGTTATAGAATTTAAGGATTTGGTTTCACCTTGGCAAATATGAAGCTTCCTAATAATAATTTAAGTTGTCTAAGAATATGAATGAGTTCTCAAGACATCTAGGAAGCCTCACATATGCCATTTCCCTAAATGAAATGAAGCAAACTCCATGAATGCTTGAAGCTTCCATTGTCTTCGCCAAGCAAGATTAAGGCACCTAGGGAGTGTTTTAATTTGCTCTAAGCCTAGAATGGGACAAAATATGATAAAAGAACATTATTGGAAGCCTTGGAAAAAACTTAGAAGTCATGGAATATGAGATAGAGGTATAGGCTTAATAATGTGACATTATAAAGCAACTTATAATTAGGCTCCTTAAAATGAATGTGTGATGACTCCAAGGAGTTTAAAGGGAGTCAAGAGACCTAGAATGAATAAGAAATGGGGCCAAGACCATGAATCCTCCTAGTTGCTTCATGAGGTCTTGTATGGAAATATAATAGAGTCATAGAACAAAGTAGCTTCATATAGAGTGCATATGATGCCAAGGCTTATTTCCATGGGTGATTTATGTCTCTTTTAATATTTCAAGGCTAAGAGAACCATGGGCTACCTAATTGCAAGGCTTGTCCGAAAAAGGGGAAGAAAAATTTCTAGAGGAAGTGTTGTATTCTTGCTTCAAAGTAGCTTTCTAACCTTTCTCACATGCATAACTTGGTTGTTTTCTTGTCATTGACTACTTGTGTGTATGTTTGAGCTATGAGAAATGTTTCTAGCCAATCCTTACACGTTATAGTATCATTATGTTTCTTGAAATGAGTTTATGATTGCATTATGGCTCGCATGGGTTTAGTTATGCCAAAAATCCCTTAATAAGGGTGAGATTGAGCCAAAAGTCCTTAGAAATGGGTGAGACAAAGCCAAAAGTCTCAAGAGTGAGGCTTAGTCAAAGGTTCCTTGAAAATGGGTAAGGTAAATCTAAATGTCCCAAGAAAGAGAGGTGAGGTTAGACCAATACCCTTGAGAGCTTATGCTTATTATGTATGAGTTTATATGATAAGGAAAATGCCTTATACATGTTTAATTGTATTTTAATGTCAAACTATATAACTATGAGATGTATATATGAAGTAAACCCTTGAGCACATTCTAATGTATGTATAAATAGTGTGTGTATCAATATGGAAGCTAGATGAATGAGAATGTGAGATTTTGCCACTCCTTTATCATTATGTGACTTGATATTCTAATGTGTATATGGATATGGCAAGGCGAGATTGAGCTCCATAGTGATTTGAATCATTTGGCATGCTTTTATGTATGGTGTTTATGCTTTTAAACTTGCCCAAGTGGTTATGGAAAGCAAAAAGGGCCATTTGGCACTTTGAGATGCCATTTGAGACTTCAAAATTGACCAAATGGAGAGCTGAACCAAAGTATGACTAAATGAATACTTTTTTCATGAAACTTTTCTGACAAATAGGTCTTATCTAGATCTTTTCACAGAGTTAAAGAGTACTCAATTTGGAACTCTAGAGAATTTATTATGCTTTTTCAAAGTTGGCAAAATTATACAGAAATGGTAGGGTTACTATTCATTTAGTTAGTTTTCTTCTCTATGTCACACGTGGGACAAATGAAGTCCAATGCTCATGAGATCTTACAAGCATCAACTAGGAACCATAGGCTTTCTGTAGCTACTAAGATTACCTCATTTGGAGTTCTGTAGAGGGCAATATGAACTTTTAAAGTTGCATGATAGTACCAGTAATGTAGCCTTACCTGTGTTACTATTCCATCAAATTCTAGTAGTTTAAGGCTTAGCATTGGTTTGGAATTATTATTACTCAAAAGTAGACATCTGCAGCTTTCTAGAATGATATGGGTTTCTTGATTTTGATTTTTCTAGAATTAGTTATAAATTTTTAAAGTTAGTATCAAAAAACTAAAATCTGAACCCGAGAGCAAACAATGGATTTTGTGAGATATAGCTTAAAGCCTAAGGTTCTTAAGATATTTGGTGATGGTTATGACTTGTATGCTTGTGTTATGAATAGAAAATGATATTGACGGGTTCATATGGTCCATGGGGCATAAATTAACAAAATGAGATCTTACATAACGCAAATAAATACCATTAAATTTATTGCCTCATGTGAAGTGTAAGGTTTTTTGCATTTGTGCTTGAATCCATATGAAATGCATTGAGAGGACAAGAAGACCATGGTATAATAGCTAAAAGATTAAGGTATTACACTTTGGAGAATTCAAGTTGTCCATTTGGAGCCTATAAGGTCATGTTAGATTCTTGGGCTCTTTCAATCTGATTCTTCAAATCACATTAGATTTCAAGCTTATTCAACCAATAACTCATGGGTGACTTAATGATAAAAGCAGGTAAATCTCTAATTTGCTCCATCAAATTCATCTCTTTTACCATTAGGGATGATGCATGTAAAGACTTCTTACTTAAAGCATCTGCCACCACGTTGGGCTTTCTTGGATGATATTTCAACTCAAAGTCATAGTCTTTCAACTATTCCATCCACCTTCTTTACCTCATATTGAGTTCTTTTGTTCAAATATGTACTTAAGGCTTTTATGGTCACTAGGATTTGAAAAGTCACCTTATACAAGTAATGTCTCCAAATTTTCAAGGCAAACACTATGGGTGCTAATTCTAGGTCATGGGTAGAATAATTTTCTCTATGAGGTTTCAACTGCCTAGAAGCATAGGCCACTACTCTCTTATCTTACATTAGTACACACCTTAACCCTTTTTTTGATGCATCATGTCATACCATAAATAAATAGCACATATTTTTCATTACAATGTGCTTTACAATATCAATTTCTTAATAATGGAATAAACTGACATTAAAGGCCTAAATTCTTTAATTTACCATATATACATAATTGCAACTTACCAATCACAAGAACCATATTAAAAAAGTTTGTTCAACATGAAATAACATAAAAAGAATCATGAATCTTGATTTCCAAGCCATATGCTTTAAACTTGCAAAATTGCATAATTTCACATAGTCCCTCATTTTAACCACTAAATTAAAAAATTCATATTGAGATAGAAAACTCCAATTGGCACAAATTAGGACTCTATGGAAAGCTCAAGAAATAATACATGCTATAAAAATTTCAAATCAAATAAATTCATTTGGGCTACAAAAAATCAATGGAACAGTAACCATATCAATTTTCAGATCTATGACAAAACCTAAAATTTGAGCATACATATCTCTGGCTACATAGCTCTGTTTTATGTAAAATCAATAGATATGAAAAGCTTATAATGTAGACTATATACCTATAAACTTTCATAGGCATTGGAGTTTATTTGCCCCTTCAAATACCTAAAAAACTAGAACTGACTATATGAACAGCACCCATGCAATTCTACAATTTTTAGCCAAATTTGAAATATCATAATAAATTCTCTAGAGCTCCAAAATTTGTATTCTTTAGCTCTATTAAAAGCTCTAAATGAGATCTAAATGCCTGACAAATTTCATCTAAAAACTTATTCATTTAGTCAAATTTTGGCTAAGTGATAGAAAGTGGCTCAAAATGGTGCACAATTGGTTCCAAATGGTTCAAAATGGACTTATTCTTTGCATGTGACCATTTAAGCACATCCCAAAAATGAAATATATGACTATTTCATCAGGTCCCAGACATCATGTAAGTTCAAATCACTTATCCATTGGCATTATACATACACATCCCATAGCTTTCACATACCTAAATTGCACATTCTTACACATATACATTCAAAAGTGGCATTTACATTACAATCATATACTTTTATAATTGTGGGAATGGTTACATTAGAAAAATAACATGTAAAACCTCTCATATGTAATGTATTACATAAAAATCTAAACTATTATCAAAGTAGTGTTATTCATGCTTCTTGGTCGTAGTGCTATTCATGCCTTTTGGTCTCCATTTTTGGCTCATTGGGAATTCCCTAGACAAGGTTAAAAATAATATGGGGGAGAGCAAGATTCTATGAATCCCAATAGGTCATTCACTCTTTAAGCATACTTATGAGGAATGTTATCATGTAAAAGAGAGCAAGCATGTATGATAGGCATTTACATATCAAACATAATCAAATATTTAAAGTCATATGGATCCATCAAACTAAAAATAAGCTCTAGGGACTTTTGGTTTAGCCTCATCTAATTATTTAAGACTTTTTGATGGGCCTCATACACTTTTAAGGACTTTTAACTTAACCTTACTTATTCTTAAGACTTTGGTTTTGTCTCACCTATATTTAAGGACTTTTGGCTTTACTGCACCTATATCAAGGGACTTTTGGCACAACCTGACCATTAAGAGCCATTTCACCTTTCAAATACATTCCATGTAACATAATTACATTAAATTATCAAACCAAGAGCAATAGGCATAATTCATAATCCATACATACATACAAGCAATCAATGACAATCAAATAACCTACATAAGCATGTAAGAATAGATGAAGAGCTACCTTTCTCAATAAAGCACTAAGTTTCCCTTATGTTTCTCACTTCCCTTTCTTAGCCTTACAAACACTCTTGGGAGAAGCTTCACTTACTTGGCCTAGACACATCAAATAAGACACAATGCATTAATGGAACTATCTTTAAACTCATATAAGCTTTACATAAGCCAATTCTAGCTTTAGGCTTCCATATGGCTCCATTTGGTGGTATAATGAAGCAACTCATACAATTCATTATCTTAGCTCCAATTTCTCACCCAATTTAAGTCGTATGTGTAATACCATCATTTCTAGCTCATATCTATCATCATTTACAAGTTCATGTGATATGTTCCATGAAGGAAGTAAGAAATTCCATTAAAAATAATATATTTTCTTGCGTTGCGTCATATGTAAAAATTTTATTTAGTGTCACGTGGATTGTGTGAGCTCATACAATATATTTCCATATTTAATTACATAAATACAATTCATTTGGATCATAAAATGTGACCCACAACTCATGAAACTCAAAGGAAAACTTAAAATAGGTATATTAAATTTCGGCCAAAATTTGCTCCTTTTCTGTCTAAATTTTGAAAAATCATAACTAATTCTAAAAAAATCAAAATGATACACCCTTGGTCATTTTGGAAAGGTACAAATGTCTAAGTTATGGTAAAAATATTTCTAGACCATAAAATCTATCACAGAGAATGTTTGACATCCAAAAAAGTCTAGAGGTCAAACTACCTCCTGGTACTATCACAGATTTCTGCAGCAAATTTTGAAAATGTCCAATTAATTTCACAAAAATCCAATTCATACAAATGATACCAATCTAAAAATCTATGGATGTTAACTCGATAGAAAAAATAGCTCCAGACTAGTTTAGGCATCCCAGACCTCGAAATACAATGGAACAGTGACTGAGGTCGAATAAACCTCCTGATACTAGACAGAATCTTTAAGAATTCATATCTCCCTCTCTAGACCTCCAAATGAGGTGCTTCTAATTTTTTTGAGTCACTATGAATTTCGAGTTTCTTTGTATAAAATTGCATGACAATTGGACATCATTTGAGCCCTGTGTGGCATATTTTATTTTCAGACCAAATGAATAGTATAGTAGACCAAAATTAGAAAAATTGCCAACTTTAAAAATTCATCGAATATTTTGTCGACCTTTGAAAATTATGTTCTTTAACTTTTCAAAAAGATCTCAACAAGATCTAATTACATGCAAAATCTCAGATCAAGAAGAGCTCATTTGGCCAAAAAATGATATAGGGTTCTATTATGATCAATTTTGGCTCCATATGAGGTACCAAAGTAACCAAATGATTTTCTCTAGGGTTTGGCATCTTTTAGGCAAGTCTAAAAGCATGGTTAAGACTTGTGTAAGCTGCCCAAATGGTCCCAAATTTCATGCATCTCATTTTGCCCATTTCATCCATAGATATGCATAATTCCATTAAATTCTCAAGAAACATAATTTGGCATTCTATGCCCAAATTACATTCTAGGGTTCACACATTATATCCATTCATTTATACATTATATATTATCATAATTACATATGTCTAAGAGGTCATAGACCATATACATCAAGGGGTTACAACACTTGACATCATTATGGTTTTAAAAAAACAAAAGCTAGGCATATTGGTGTCAAGCTTTCTTCTTTAGGGTGGTTGGCTTCCATTACCTTGTCCACTTAGTCCATCTAGCAGATTAGATCATTGGAGAAGAGGGAATAAGATTCAAATAATCCCAATAGCTTATCTCCCATTCAATCATACATAATGGATGCAAACAAGTCTCATAAATGCATGTATGATCATGTTGACATGTGCAAATAGTCAAGAGATATTTCTATCATTTGAGAAAGTCATACATAGCATACAAAGGCTTGCCAAGCAAGTGGATTGGCCTATGGATATTGAACTTGCCTTACCTATTCTTTAATGTATTCTTGGACTCAACTATGCTTTGGGAGACTCTTTGCTTTGTTTCAACTAATCCCAAAGGTTCTTGGCTCATCCTTACCATAGCTAAGGGTTATTGGTCTCACCACACTCAAGCAAACCCAAGCACATATAAAAAATATCATATAAATATAATATATCATTATAAAATCATGGCATAGTAAATCACGCTATTATACTTTTTATGGCTTAAAAATACACATACATACATTCAAGACAAGCTAAGCACACATCTATCCATGAGAGAAGGTGGAGAAAGCTACCTTGCACACAATCACACACTTTTCCTTTTGAAATTTCCTCCCTTGCTTCGACCACACACCCATAAAAGTGTGGGGAAGATTTCTCTTGGCCTATACACAATTTATGGAAGGTAATTAGGTTCATGAAACAAATTCTAAAGCCATACAACTTGCTTAGACACTAGATTATTCTATAAGTCCTATTATGGTCTATAAATGCACCTAATGCAGTAACACTCCTCAAATAATTTTTAAGCTCCATTTTTTTTCTTTCAAATATGATTCTTGACTCCTTTTAAGCCTCTTGGATTCATCACACAATTAAAACAAAGAGCATAACAACATGTTGCTTCTTTAGGTCATAATATGGAACCTAAAGCACAAATTCACTTTCTATGGGTTTTAAATTTTTCCAAGGCCTCTTCTCATATTCATTCATCATATATGACACAAAATGGGTTTGGAAATATTTAAAACTGAAGCTTATTGGTCTCCATGGATTTTGTTTAGTTTTCTTGATGGAGGAAGCACATTGGAAGACTTCTAGGGATCTTAGGACCTCATTTAAACTCTTATTTAAGCCTAGGAATCATTATACAAAATCAAATTTTATAAGGTGTAATTAAAACCCTAGAACTTGCATCTTGAAATCTAATGGTTTTTCGTTAATTCTCTTTGCATATTATTAATCTCCATACCCTTTTTCTTTAGATTCACCCTTGATTCTGCCAAAAAATCAAGTCTTCCTAGGTTTTTCTCATGTTAGGTAAAATAGAGGAGGAGGGAACCAAAGATGACAACCATAGGAAGAGAAATTACCTTGTTTTCTTGCTTTTTCTCACTTGAATCTTGTGTTCTTTGAGCTCCTCTCTTCAAATCCGAATTTTTTTCTCAATTTCTCCTCTAAAATAGATCCATATACTTCATTATAATCATAGAAAATAAAGGAGAATGAAGGAGAAGAGGTTTGAAAGAGAAAGAGCATTAAAAATCATGAAAATACATACCTTTCTACCTTGAATTTCTCCTTCTTTTCTTCCTCCTCTTATGCACCTCATCCCCTAGGGTTTTCCTCTGGTTTTAGGCAGAACTTGGTTGTGCAACATGAGGGGAGAAGAAGGGTGCATCATATATATAGGTGGGAGTAAGTTATACTTTTCAAAAATTTTCATTTTGCTCTTCGTTCTTGGCATTTTCGTTTCTCCTTTGTTTTAACTCTTTTTTGAGAACCATCTTTTCCATTATGAAATTTAGGTTCCCAATTTAGTAAAATGCCTTTGAAATCACTCAAATCAGAGCCAAAATCTTCCCAAAAGAATACGTCAAAGTTCAGGCACACCGATATTAGAAAACGTCCACCGGAGGGGCTTTAGCTGTCTTATGCCTTCCTATTGTTTTTAGGGCCTTTGAAAACCCTAAGGAACTCAAAACTTTCATTTAAAAAGCCATTTTATGTGAATTCTAAAATTTGCTCAAAATCACGAAAATACCCTTATATTTCGTAAGTTTTTTATAAGAAATTATTTTTTCATTCTAGCTCTATTTTTCTTTCTGTCTCAGTCTAGGATTCTTATTTTTAGGAGTCTAGAATACTTCCCAAATTTTTTGAGACCTTAACTACATCATCCTGGGGGACTTCCTTTTGTATCGGTGAATTTCGTTTGTTTACAGAGAAATCGTATGTTACATTTCTCATGTTTCCTCTAGTTTCAAAGAATCGGATGTTATAGTATGACTCCATTTAAACTCATTAGAGTCATCACAAACTCAAATCAAGGAGACTAGCACTAAGTTGTCTCTTTATGCATAATGGGAATCCTAAACTTTCACCTTTCAAAATAAGGCTTCTAAATTCAAACCAATAGTTCCTTTGGTATTTGTATTTCATATCTAGATCATATTTATCCTTAAAATCAAAGAAAACTCTCCCTAGGTGCTTCAATCCACTCTTGGCCGAGACATGTATATGGAAACCACCCATGGAGTTTTGTTCATTCTTCTAGGGAATTTAGCACCTGCATGAGTTCATTAGCTTTTTTTTAACTTAATCATACTGTTACATGGTCTAAAATATCATTTTAAAGTTTCATATTTCCTAAGGTGTAATTAAAACCCTAATTTCTATAACTTTCTATCAATGACTTCCTTTTGAATTCTTTTAGTTCCATATGATTCTCCATAGTTTAAAACCCCATTTTCTATTAAGTTTAGGCCAAAACCAAGCTCCTTTCATAGTGCCCTTGGCTTGCCCGAATAGGAGAGTGTATGGAAGAACCAAGAAAAGCAAGTTTTGCATGAAGAAATATACTTGTTTGCTTCTTTGTTATCATACCATATTATAACAGCACTTAATTTACATTTCAATATGCTTAGAACATCCATTTTTATCTATTCAACACTTTCAATAGCAGAAATAACCGACATTAAAGGTGCAATTATTTCATTTTAGCTTTAATGCACCATTTCAACTTACCAATTTCAAAATCCATTCTTAATATACTTGTTCAACCAAAAATGTCATAAAAAGAAGTAAGGAATTTCGAGTTTAGGCCATATGCTACAAACTAGCATCAAAACATCATTTCCCATGGTCCATAATTTTGCCACTAACTTTAAAAATTCATATCTTGAGTTAGAGAACTCTAAATCATGACAATAAGGACTTTCTGGAAAGCTCATGACCTAAATTATATGTTGTAAAAATTTTAGATCAAAAAAATTCATTTGGGAAACAAGAATCTAATGGAATATTACCACTATCAGATTTTCATGCATATGCAAAGTTAAAACTTTGAGTATGTGTAACTTGAGCTATATAACTTCAAATTGAGTGATTTAGTAGCTATGGAAAACTTATTATTCCAACTATATGCTTGTAAAATTTCATGAGTATGGGAGTTCATTTAGCCCCTCAAAGACACAAAAAACTAGAACTGAGTAAATGAACAATGCACAGGCAAATTTGCATAATTTAGCCAACTTTGAAAAATCATAAGAAATTCTAAAGAGCTCCAAAAATTGTGTTATTTAGCTCTATGAAAATCTATCAATGAGATCTAAATTCTTGCCAAATTTCATGCCAAAATTCGTTCATTTGGTCTAAAATTTTGGTTTAGGGGTAGATTATGGCTCAATTTAGCATTGAAGTAGCACCAAATGGTCCAAAATAAATGTTCTTAGTGCAAGTGACCATTTGAGCACATCTAAAACATCAATTACAGCATATATGGTCAACTTATAAGGTCCTAAATATCATGCAACTCAAAAGGACATATGCACTTGGCAATATACACACACTTTTCATAGCACATAAATGGTCAAATTACATAATCGAGCATATATACATCCACCATTGGTATTTATACCATAATCATACACTTTTACACATAAGTGAAAGTTTACATTGCATAAATAACAAATACAAACTCTTTTTAACAATATATTACACAAAATGCTATTCTATTGTCAAAGTAGCACAATTCAAGCTTGTTGATCTCTATCCTTGGTCCCTTGAAATTTCTTTAGATATGGTTAAAGATAATATGGGGGAGTGAGATTCTAAGAATCCTAATAGCTCAATCATCCTTCAAATACACTTATATGGCATGTTATCATGTCAAATAAGACAAGCATGCATCATTAGCAATTAAGCATAAAACATAATCATATTTATGAAATCAAATGGATCCATGAAAGTCAAAATTAAGCTCTAGGGACTTTTAGTCTAGTCTCACCTAATTATTTGAGACTTTTGGATTAATCTCATCTATTTTAGGAACTTTTGACTTATCCTTACCTATTCCATGAGACTTTTGGCATTATCACACCTTTACTTAAGGACTTTTGACTTCATCTCACTTAATTCAAGGGACTTTTAACACCATATCACCCATAAAGAGCTAATCACATTCCAAATGCATTTTATGAAACATTATGATATCATATCATCAAACCAATAGCAATAAGCGTAGTTCATGGTTCAAATACACATACAAGTAATCAATAACAATCAAATAACTAAGATAAATATACAAGAATGGATGAAAAGCTACCTTTCTCAAGAATGCACAAAGTTCTTCCTTGGTTTCTATCTCCTCTTCTCAACCTCACACACATACACTTTGGAGAGGCTTGACTTGCTTGGCCTAGACATATCAAATGAGACATAAATACATCAATGGAACCATCTCTAGCCTTACACAAGCCTTATGTAAGCTACTTTTAGTTCTAGGCTTCCATATAGCTCTATATTGTAACATAATGAAGCAACTCATGCAATTCATTATCTTGGTTCCAATTTCTTATTCAATCTAAGTCATGTGACTCTATTTAAACTCATTAGAGTCATCACAAACTCAAATCAAGGAGCCTAATACCAAGTTACTTCTTTATGCATAATGGAACCTTAAACTTCTAACTTTCAAAATATGGTTTCTAAATTCAAATCAATGGTTCCTTTGATGTTTATAATTCATTTAAAGATCATTTCCATCCTTAGGAATAATGAAAACTCTCCCTAGGTACTTAAAGTGCACCTTGACTGAGATACACATAAGTATGGCCACCAATGGAGTTTCATTCATTTCTCTTAGAGCTTTAGCATCCATGAAGCTTCCTAGGTCTCTTATGAATTCAAATATGCACTTACATAAGTTAAATTATCATTAGAAAGCTTCATAAATCCCTAGGTGCAATCAAAACCTTAATTTTCATAACTAGTTATCTATAACTTCTTTTTCAGTTCTATTTATTCCATATGATTCTTCATGCTTCAAAACCTAATTTTCTATTAAGTTTAGATCAAAGTCAAACTCCCTACATGATGTAACACTTGGTTTTCATTAAAACATTTGAAAATGGAGCTAGAATTGTAATGACATTTTTGTAAATTCAGGTAAATTTTGGAAAAACCCATAAAAAGGGCTTTTTAAATAGAAAATTTGAGTGGCCCTAGGTTCTCGAGGTCTTGAAAACTATGGAAAGCCCTGAGACAGTTAAAACCCCTCTAGTGTGTATTTTTTAATGTTAGTTAACCCAAACTTTAACCATTTCATTCAAGAAGGTTTTAACTCAAAATTGAGTGATTTCAAAGGCATTTTATAAGATTGGGAACCTAAAATTTATGATGGAAAAGACAATTCTCGAAAAGGAATTAAAATAAATCTAAAACAGAATTGCCAAAGACGAGGAATGTAATATCCAATTCTTCGAAAACATGAGAAAATGCGAGAAACATAATATTCGGTTTCTCCGTAAATGTATGAAACTCACCCAATATAAAAGGAAGTCCCCTAAAGAGGAGAATTTGAGGTCTAATAAAATTAGAATAATATTCTAGACTTCAAATAATGATGATCCAAGACCAGAGGTGCCCTGAAATTGAAGTCAGAATAACCAAATAGAATTTAACGAAAATACAGTGATATGTAATGGCATTTTTGTAATTTTGGGAACTTTCTAAAAAACTCAAAGAAGGAATTTTCAAATGGAAAAAATAAGTTTCTCAGGTTTCTCAAAGGTCCTAAAAACTTTAGGAACCCCCAGAATAATTAAAACTCTCTGATTTATGATTTAGAACGATGGTGGACCCAAAATTGACCCTTTCATTTGGGAAGGTTTTAGATTCAAATTGAGTAATTCTAAAGACATTTTATTATTTAGAAAACTTAAATTTTATGATGAAAAATATGGTTCTCGAAAAGGAGTTAAAATGAGCTTAAAACAAAAAGGGCAAGAATAAAGGGCAAAATTAGAAATTTGAAATGTCTTAAATGGGTCCGTGGCCTATATATAACATGCCCCACTTCTTCCTATCACCTTGGCTAACTTTCCTCTACACCAAAACAGAACCCTAATCTCCTTGAAGTGGCGCACCAAGAAGGAGGAAGAAGGGAAGAGAAAACCAAGCAAAATGGTAAGAAAATCTATGGTTTTCATGCTTCTTCCTTCACCAATCTTGCCCTCCTCCTTCTCCTATTTCTTTCTATAAATTTAGTGATGTATTTGGGTCTATTTTGTGGTCAGACTAAGGGGGAAATCTTAAATTTCAAGAGGAGAATCCAAGCAAAGGAAGAAGCATCTAAAAAAAGCTAGGAAAACAAGGTATTTTGCTACTTTCATGCTTGATCCTCCTTATTCCTCTTCTTGAGTTTTTCGCCCCACATATGGACAACCAAGAAGAGTTGAAATTTTAACCAAAACAAGGATGAATCTTAGAAATTAGGTGTGGGGAATAAGAATATGCAAAAGAAATGTCATATTCCAAATTTTCTGTAACTATTAACATAACCCACGTTAATTAAAAAGCTAACTCATTCGAATAGAGCAGAAGGAGGAGGTTCAAGGTGAATAAAACACTCGCACCTCACACTCGTACCATGTATATATATAGTACTTAGTTAATGGGCACATCTTATTAGCCGTAGAAAAGTTATAGTTTTATATATGGTATTAGATGGGAAAGAACCACCAATAGGTTGCCACATTATCTAGCACAAAATGGGAAATGGAAGGAAGAGAGTTTAATTATTTTAATTACATCCATTTGACACCATCACCACACAAGAGCATAAGCATCCACGTGGTTACTTGGAATTATGTTTAGTTGTGGGAATTGGCATAGATTGCATGGACTTAATAGTTATATAATCTAAAATAGAGACACTTAGCATACGAGGTGAGGAGAGACTAAATGGAGGAGAAATAAAATGAGTAAACCACAAACACACTCCTTGAAAGACTCCACTGTAGATGTGTGTATATGCAGCCACTAGGACATTAATGCATAGAGATATTCCTAGCCGTAAGTTAGAGAGAACATCCATCCAATGTAGCTTAATGGAAGGAAAGGATATATACCATTGTGCTGCCACTTAGCATGATAACTGAATAGAAAATGAATTAGAAAGCATTAAACAAACCAAGCAAGGACACCTCATGCTTATGCTATATATATATATATATATGTCCATAAATTCCATTCTAATCTTGCTCACAATCTGAATTGCCATGGGGGTAGGTACCATATGCAATATATGCATTAGAAGGGAGTAATATATATATGTAGAATGTTGCCACCTAGCTTACACCAAATAAGAATGAAAAAGAAGAAAACTCCAGCACAAAAATGAGACACCTCATGCTTGCACCGCCCACCTACATATATACATATTCAATTGTAATTTGTTAATGCTCATACTTTGGTTTGACTGTGGGAGTTAAATATTGCCTTCAATATGTAGTTTAGATGAGAATAAGACACATACCTGCTGCCACTTAGCATTGCATCTAGTTAAGGAATTTTAGATTGCCTTCATGCCATCCAAAAGCGGTGAAGAGCACGAGCTGTCCGTTGCATTAGTTACCAGTCACCTTAATTCATTTTAGGCCGAGGGAAGTAGTAAGGGAGAAGAAAACTCAGATAGCCATAGAAGAGGAGGGATAAAAAGATAAACCAAGGTACAAGGACTCCATCAAAGGTAAGTAGAAAATTTAGTATGTTCTAAGTTGGTTCCTTTACCTAGTTGAAATTCTGGACCTAGAACATTTTGCCTTTTGTATAATTAGTTAGAAAAGGATTTTGAAACCAAAATTTTTATAACAGGTTTTCCATTCCTTGTACTTGAAATCTGGCAAAATTTCAGAATTTTTGGAACAAGGTAGATCAAAGAAACAACCCACTAATTCAATTTAGCTTCTGGATGGGACAGCTTGGGGCTGATTTCATAAAGAATTTTGTTAAATGGGTAAATGAAGGAATTAGTGCTTGAAATTTGGTGGGGAGGTATCTAAGACGTATAACTTTAATTCTACAAAGTCTTAGAATTTTCTGAACTCATTTGGTGGGATAACAAACCCAGAAACAGCAAAGGCAGTGTACAGCGAGCTCAACTGAGGTAGTGGCCAAAACAGTAGGTGTTTGGGGGTTATACTTGGGAATTCTTGAAAACTATTTCTGTGGCTTATGAATAACATAATAAGGGGTTATTCTACCAATTTTTATGATTTTTGGAGGCCATTTAATGGAGGAAAGAAATTTCACAAAAACAGGTCCAAAAATGTAGTTAAATTGAGACTATGGTAGCTTTCGTTTCTTACTAGTGTAGTGTAAATTTGTATGGTAAATTAAATAATCAAACTTGAAAATAAGGACTAAGAACTTAATTTCAAAGCACTAGACCACACATGAATGACTTAGATAGTAACTAATTAATGAGAAAGAAAAGAAAATGAAGATGTGATTGTTTACAGTTAGGAATTCTAGTCGTTAACTAACAAAAAGGGTTTAGAAATTTTGTATGGGGGGATTAGTAGTTTAATTACAATATAAATATTAACTATGACTCATTCTTAATTAAAGTAATGCATGATTGAAATTTAGGAAGGCAATTGGGATAGCAAGAGCTAAGGAATAATGTGATAGTACAACGGTGACGAAACAGGTAGTTAACACTGTATTCATTTTGCTATTTATGTTAATGCACTGGATGAATTCCTGAAGTCCCTATGCTATGTTTAGTTGTATGTATGTCTACTAAGATGACTCTTATAAGTACTAGATTACTGTTATTATCTAATAATTGAAGCGTGGTAGCCTAATGAATGAGAATATGTTGCTACCTAGATATTACATGCTCCGCCATCGAAGTATGCATCGAATGTATCTTGGATAGTAATTCGTATTATCTATATGTATGCTTCTTGAGTACATTGTTAGCTAGTGGGATTTTATCTCTTTATGAACTAACCATTTTCTAGGTGTTAACTATGCTACAAAAGAAGCTAGACAAATAAATAATGAACAAATCGACTAATAGGTTACGTATTAACCGTAATTGGTCTTATGAATCCATTGAATAAGTGTTGAATGTAAAGTCTGACTCTAGTAAGGATGTCACATTATAGTGTTAACCTCTCTTTTGATTTGTATGAATATAGTGCATGAGAAACTTTCCATATCACCTAACGATTACATTTAACAGAAGTGTTTAACATTACGTAAAAGTAAATTCTTATTATTATCTTTGCATGACAAGATGACAAAACATACTTGAGTTAGTGTTGGAAATTCTCTAGATAAGTCAGTACAGATCTCCTAAGTCTAGGATCTTGTTAACAAGATCTTGGATTTTTACACTATGGAATTCAAAACCTTATCAACAGGGTCTTCTATTAGTAACCATGATTTTCCAATATGCACAACCTTGGGTTTTAGTTGCAACTTGGTTTGTAAGATGAGTTCTAGTTATAAATTAAGATGTTTAAGAGTCCATATGAGTTCCTAAGACATCATGGAAGCCTCCCACATACTTCTCCCATCAAAGAAATCAAACAAGCTCTATTGGAAACATAGTCTCAGCCTAAAAGGGTTCATGTACATAGGGAGTGTTTTAATTTCTTTCAAACTTAGTTTTGCATCATGTATGATAAGAAAGTATAAAAGGAAGCCTTGAAAAAATTTTAGAAAGCCTAAAAAGTGACGGAGACATGGTTTCATATTGTAGTATAATGAAGCAACACCTAACTAGGCTCCTTGAAATAAATGTATGATAGCTCCAAGGAGTTTAAATGGAGTCAAGAGTCATAAAATAAGGGAGAGAATAGAGCCAAGATCATGTTTTCCCAAGGTTGCTTCATTAGGTGCCTTATGGAACCATAATTGAACATTAGAAGCAATCTAACTTTTCAAATGTATGTGTAGCTTTAGAAATTATTTCAAGAGTGTAATTCACTTCCATGAAATGTGTTTAGGCCAAAGAAATCAAGTCCCACATCCTTGTAAGTGTGTGGCCGAAGGAGAGGAAGATTTTTCAAGGAAAAAAGTATGCTTATGTAACCAAGGTAACTATCTCTTTTTTTTCTCATGCATGATAGGGTATTATTCTTGTCTTTGAATGTGTGTATGTATGTTTTAAGTCATGAAAGATGTTTTAGCATATATTTATATGACATGATACCATGTTACTATGTTATATACTTAAATAATGTTTTATGAACATGTTTTGGTTTACTTGAGTATGGTGAAGCCAAAAGTCCTCTAGCAGAGGTGAGGATGAGCCAAAAGCCCCAAAGAATGGATGAGATAAAACTAAAAGTCTCTAAAGAGTGAGACTTAGTCAAGAGTCCCTTAAAAAAATGGGTGAGACAAGTCCAAAATCCTAAAGAGAATGGGTAAGGCTAAACCATTTGCCTGGCTAGCCTATGTATACTTTATGTAACTTCTTAAGTGCAAGAAATGCTTCATGTATGATTATGCACTCCATGATATCCATACATGCATTTTTAGGCTTGAATTTGCTCCTTTATGTATGGTTGAAAGGGAGAAAAGCTATTGAGATTTCTAGAATCTCATTCCTTCCTCCCCATTACCTAACTTGTCTAAGTGGACCAAGTGAACTAAGAAATGAGAGCCACCAACTTAAAGAAGAGAGATTGACAAGAAAGTGTGTGATTTTGCCTACTTTATAACCATTTTGATGGCATATGATGTAATCATATGATAAATATATTATATAACCACTTGATCATGTATAAATATATGGATACTTTATGTATATATGAGATTTGATGTCATATGAATATTGTAGCAAGTTCTTAACATTGAATGGCGAGATATAGCCTATGTATTCTTGTGTATACCATGAAATCTGGGTTTGTGGACCTTTGAGACATGTTTAATAGACTATTTTGGTGCTTTCCTACCTACTCAAATGGCCATGAATGTCATATAAGCTAATGTAGACCATTTGAGGCCTTTAGAAGGCACAAAATTGATCATTTTAGAACCTAATGTCAAGATCTGACCAAATGAATGAATTTTCTCATGAAATTTGGCATTCATATAGATATCATCTAGATCTTTTTGGAAAGCTAAGGACCAAAGTATTTAGAGCTCTATGGAATTAATTATGAATTTTCAAAATTGTCAAATTTCAACTATTCTAGTATAATTACTGTTCATATAATCAGTTTCTTCTCCTATATCATTCAAGGGCCAAATGGTGTCCAATGCTCATAAAATTTTACAAGCATAAACTAGAAGCTTTCTATAGCCACTGAGATCACCCCAATTGGATGTTTGAGTAGGGAGATATGAAATTTTGAAGTTCTGTGTTAGTACCAATAGGGCTAGATGAATTTGGGAATTGTTCCATCGATTTCTGATAGTTAGATATTCCTATTTTAGTTTAAACTTATTTTTAGCATAAAGTAGACATCCATAGCTTTTCAAAATAGTATAGTTTTCTTGATTTCAATTTTTCTAGAATTAGTTATGATTTTTCAAAATTCATAATAGAAATCTAGCACATGCACCCAAGGCAACCTTCCATTGTTTTGTGTATATATACTATGAGCTCGAGTTGTTGGCCATATTTGAGATGGTTTTGAGTTGTATGTATATATTTAAATAGGAGAATGAAATAGATGAGCTCATATGATCCATGAGACACAAAATGAAATTTTTATCCATGATGTAACGCAAAAATAATATATTATTTTAATGGATTTTTCTTAAGACTCTTGTGTTATTCAAGGAAGTATACCTAGAAATGCGATGAGATATATTAAATGAATACTATGTTACAAGGGATATAAATGTCATTTTTGGAACAATTTCTTCTCCATTCATATTTTAAAAGAGGCATCCCACTTCTGGTCTATTCTAACTGACTTTGAGCTTCGTCCAAAATAGAGAGGAAGGCTAGGGAGAAGGATGCACCAAGAGAGCTAAGGAGGAAGGAAGAAATCAAGGAAAAAGGTGAGAAAACTTTAAGATTTCTATGGTCTTTCTTCTTGAAACCTTATTCTCTCCTTCTTGCTTCATCTTTCCATGGTTTTGCATGTTCATATGGTTCTGTTTTGGCCTTGATTCAAAGAGGAAAGTTTAGAGTTTCAAAGAGAAGGCTAAAGTAAGGAAAAGAGCTCTTGAAATAAGCTTGATTCAAGGTAGCTTTCTTCCTTTTTGTTACTTCTTCTTCCCTTATTCCTTTTTCAGTGTCTCGGCCAAGTTAAGACTAGGTAGGATGGGAGAGTTTCTATCTAAGAACCAGTGAGAATTCATTGATTTAGGCTATGGAAACTTAGAATATTGATAAGCATGATTTTTATACATTTTAATTCTCCTAACTTAAGCATTTTAATAATTAAATAAGGTTTAATGGGCTTTATTAGGTGGATAATTGAGTTTATTGGGCATTACTTGCACTTTATAAGTTTATTTGCAAATTTTTGGATTTTAATGCACAAATTTCATTAAAATATTTCCTTTGTAAATTCTTCTTTCTTAATATTTTGTTTTGTTTTATTCTACTTCATTTTATTTTATTTTTTTTATTGTGCAGATTTTAATGAAAAAAATTAAAAATGAAGATGATTTGATGGCATGTGGAAGAGTAGGGAAGGTACAAGCTCACATGATAGAGTGCAGGGGAATGAGAATCAGCGTATGAAAGTAGCTCACTTCATTCACTACACTTCACTTCAAGCAGCTCACTCACACACATATTGATTCACTTCAACTACATGCACACTCATGCAAGGGGTTGACATGTCGAAACACATACTCACTTACACACACACAAAGCACATGAAGAAGTGTGAGCTGGAGATAAATGTGAAAAAGAATGTAAGAATAACTCAAAGAGGGAGCAATCATGTGGGAGGAATAAAAGAGTTCAAATACACATATATGCAGAGGTAGAACTTGAGGGCTGGAATGAGCTAAACAAGAAAAGCAACATGATTTTGAAGAAGAAGGAAAAGCCATGGATTTTGGAGGGTCCAGGAGTGAGGAAGACCACGTTTCGTTCACACACATGCAGCACAACTTTCACGTAGCAACATAGAAGAATAGTCACGGGTTCTAGCTAAAGGGCAACGTGGGATGGTGAGAAAAAGTAGAAACAGAGACTCGCATGAGGTACAAACACAAGCAGCTCATGTCACACATAATGTAGCACCAAATTGGGAAGCTCGTGTAGTCAAGTCCACATGAGAAGAAGATTCTGATGGCTGGAGGAGTTACTGGGCAGAACGTGCTAGGTTTTATAAGCTATAAAATATGTAAAGAAAAAAAATAAAAAAAGCTCAAACACGTGCAGAGGAGAAGAACAGAAGTGTGGAAAACATGTAGGAAAGCATGAGCAAGCCACGAGTACAGATTATACACACAAAACACGTAAAAGAAGTAAACAATCACGTGGAGATCATGGCTAGTAGCTGCAGGAGGATTTTCAACGTGAACTTGCACATGACTCGAGAAAGAACATGTGGAGTAGAAATAAGGGATGCAATCTCTAGTTTTTGAAGATGAAGAAGGCTTGGATTGTCTTATGAAGCAGTAGCACACTCTTTTAGGTATTGAAGGAATAAAGAGGCACGAGCTGGGAATTGAACATGAAAGTTGACGTGGAAGAAACGGGCTAGGCATATGACATTACCAAAATGAAGAAATGCTGAAGCTAACATGGAATTGCATGTAAGAAGTATGTGAGGAAAGGAATTTTAATATTATATTTAGCTTCACAGTGGGGCCCACACTCATATGCACAAGAGGAAGCACATGGTTCATATAAAAAAAAAAAAGGAGAAAGAAGCTACGGGCAATTGAGAATGAAGGGGCTGAGCATGTGGACAAAGGAATAAATGAAGCACATGATGAACATGTGAGAGAGGGGGTGTGCTGGATCCATTCATCTATCCAGAGAACTATTCACTCATTCAAAGACCATCCATCATCATTCACGCCCTTTCGTCCACTCCATCCAATAACCACGCCGTATACATTTCACACTCCATTCTCCACCATCTCCTTCTATCTGATGAAGCATTAAATCTCCATTTGTGATTAGCTTGGAGAAAGATCCTTGGTTAAAGCCTGAGTCTATGGAATATCAAGGGATTTTAGCTAGGCTTCCTAATTTCTTTTCTCTCTTTCTACATTGATTTATGTTATTTTATTTGCTTGGTTAAGCATGTAATTGACTAGATTAATGTAGTTTATGATTAATGGCTGGTTAGATACTAATTAGGAGAGCAATTAATGTTTTAATTGATTAATTTTAGTGCTGAATTTTTATTTTCTTACCAATTTTTATATGTGCAATCAAAGTGTTTAATGAAATGCTTGTGAGAATTGGTGTGCTTAATTGTCTAATTTGAGGATTCATTGGATTTTAATTGGTTAATTGAATCTTCTAAGGTGTTAATTCAAAGGCTAATTAATCAATTAATCATTCAATTCAAGTGTTCATTAATCATAATGATAAGAGTTAGTGATTTGATGCGAGATTAAGGTTTCAATTCAACATTAAATTATTAATTCCTTGATTCTTGAGTGGTAACTCAAGATATTTTGTATTGGACACAAATAGGGACCCTTAGACTAGAATTAATCATAATTGAATTAGGATAAGGATAGTAGATGTCAAGGGATAAATCTAAAGCTAGTCACAAACCTATTATCAACCATAATTCGTGCAATTAGGTGGAGTTTAAGAACTTTATTTCAATTTAATTATAGTTAGTCTAATTAGATAAAAAAACCCCCCTAAATTAGATAGTTCTAGAATCCTTTAACACTTAGAAAACCTAATTAAATATTGAATTCTATTTCTAAGGGAGATGATCTAGGTTGTGCCACTAACTATAAAATTTAATTTAACCTAGTTTTATTTTGAGGGTTGCACGACACAACCGTCAAAATTTGGCGCCATTGCCAAGGATTGAACCCGGGGTCATTTTTCATTTTCATTCTCTATTGGTCTTTCCACTAGCTTGTCTTTAAGATTTTGAGTTTTGCCTAGGAGTGCAAAAGTTTAAGTGTAGAGGAATTTGATAATTGCGAATTTTCATATACTTTATTCCCTCTAATTTTGACACTTTAATAATTAAATATGGCTTATTGCATTTTATTAGATGATAATTGTATTTAATGGCCATTTTCTGCACTTTAGGAATTAAATTGCAAAATGATTGACTTTAATGCATAAATTTCTTTAAATGATTTTGTGGATTTTCCTATTGAATTGTTCTTATTATTTATGCAGATTTTTTGTTGGGCTATTGGAGCTTTGAATGATAAATTGATTTGAAGAAGAGATGAGCTATTGTGTGAGACAAGGCTTTGTTTTTAGAGACTTGAATGGAGGAGAGAGGAACAAGGTTGCACACATTCAATTGAGGCCCACCAACTCACATGTCACTCACAAGTCCCTCCAACTCCATTCACATACATCCACATCTTCACAATACTCTGTTCTGGTGAGTAGAGATGTTTATGTAGGAATGAGTGGAAAAAAGAAGAAGTAGCTCCTTACATCTATTCCTAGTAAAGCTCTCATCCTTTCCACCGAAAAGAAGCACTTCCATATAGCAAATGAGTCACATAAAGGCTACATGTTTAGAAGGTTTTACAAGTTAGCAAGGTTTTTACATGGAATGAATAAGCAACGTGGCTGGAACAAAGGAAGGAAAAACACGATGAAAGCAGCACGTGGTAAGCTTTAGTGAATGGAGAACAAGCAACGTGAGGGATTTACACATGGGCTTCAAGGGAATGAAAGCTAGACTCACTTAAGGCACTCGTGTCACAACAGCTCTACATGGATGTAGCAACTCACGTGTGTGTTTGGGAGGAAGAAGCAGGGAAAGAGGAGAAGGAAAGAGAGGCTCGATATGGGTTCTACATAGAAAAGAGCTTGCATGGAGAAAACACAAGAAAGGGGGCCACGTGGGATAAAATAGAAGTAGAACAAGGAATATAAAACTCCATGAAATGAAGGGATGGATAGAGTGAGCTAAAAAGAAAAAGCTATGGGCTGAATGTAAGACACAAAAAGCAACACAAGTCAAGAACAAAAGGGGCAGCAGTGAGTGAAGGGAATAAAAACAGGAAAAAGGAGCTGCATAAAGCACTCTTAAGTTGAGCAACATGAAGCAAGAGCTAGCAGCAAAAGAACACGTGGAAGAATGTAGGTTCTAGCTGAGAAGGAAGAGGCTACAGTTTTGAAGAAATAATAAATGTAGAAAATGATGAGGAACTTGAGAAAAGCTACTGGAGCAACATGAATGAATGAAGACAGCTCACACATAAACATAGGTTATGGTGGTAAGTGGTAGGAGGCTTAGTTTTGGAATGGAAGAACGTGAAGGGGAGCATGAGCAAGGCACGAGTACAGATTACACACACACTCGAGCAGCACGTGGACTAGATTTAAGAAAGGAAAAGCATGCAGCTCGAGTTTTACATGCATGAGAGCTGAATAAGAAGAAAAATAAGCTACTTTCTGGATTCGAAGAAAGAAAAAAGCTTGGCCAACGCATCATCCATTCACAATGGGGCCCATATTCATATGCACATGCAAGCTCGTGACTCATTAAAAGGAAAGTCTGGGCAGAATGAAAAGAAGAATCAATATGGAAACTCTTGGCAAGGAAAGAAAGCACGAGCTGGAAGAATTAAGCTACGGGCTGATTAAGAAAGCACGTGATTTTTAATGAAAGGCACTGGATCCATTCATCTAGGAGAGAGCCACAGAATTCCATCGTATTAATCCAGCCACACATCATCGAATAAGAAAGGATCCATCATCATTTTTCAGCCATCGAATAAAAATACACACTACATCTCATCCATTAATTAAGAGAGGCTGGGCACGTGAAAAACAAATGAAACACATGAGGCTGAATAAAATTGCACTCATGGCAACATCAGGGAGGAGGCATTCATGTTATACATACATTCCATTCGCAATACACTACTGCGTCTAGCAGCCATTCCACACCATTTCCCATCCATTCTCCTTCTCCATCTCACCATCATGAAGCATTAATTCTCCCTTGTGGCTAGCTTGGAAAAGGATCTTAGAGAAGCTTGTGATGGTTTGACATTTTTGTTATTAGAGCAAAGGTTCAGGCACTTTATAGCATGTACTTCATGTCCTAAGCTTTCCATAGAATCCTAATTTGCATAAATCAGAGCTTTCAAGCTCAAGATAATGAATTTTTAAAACTAGGGGCTAAATTATACCTCTATGTGAAATTATGAAATTATGGTGGTTTGATGTGCATGGCTTGAAACCCAAATTTCTTGCTCCTTTTATAATGTTTTGGGTTGGACAAATCTGTTAAGGATGAATTTTGAGATCTACATACAAAAGTCATGCGTTTATGTGTAAATAAAGAATTTGAGCCTTTAATGTCGGTTTATTCTGCTATTAAAAGTAGTAAAAATGAGAAAATTGAAGTTGTAAGCATATAATAATGAAAAATGTGTGCTATCTTGTTATGGTATGACATTTTGATTCTTAATTTAGACTACAATTGCAATTGCATGCATGAAGATGACTAAGGCATTCTTGAAATTATAGCCACTTAGCCAAATAGCCAATCTACACACATTATCTATTGTTTATCCCTTTGACCCTATTAAAATTTTTTTTCTTGAGATTTCAACCACTACAAACCAATTCCAAAACATGCCCTACCTTACCTTAGTAATTAGAGATCACTGTATTTGACTAGGAATGTGAATGGTAATTAGTGCATTAAGTTAAGTTGCTAAAAGAAAAATGTAATGCAAAAAGGAAAAGATGTTGAAAATGATGGTTGAGATGGAGCATAAAACGCATTCAACCTATGAAAAGAAAAAAGAAGAAAGAAAAAGAAAAGAAAGAAAAGGAATGAGAATAAATATACATATACATTTATGTTTACTTGATGAAAAATGAGTAGGATCCACAGTTTTACAATTGTTTCATTATGTTTGATGGTGTGATCAATACTCTTTAATTCTTGGGGTGTCTGTCTATTCTTTTCTCTATTTTCACCATAACCTTTACCCTAAACCTATTACACCCTTAAGTAAAAGTTCTTTTGATTTATATATTACTTGTGACATAGTTAGTGGAGATTGAAAAGATATAAAAGCCTATGGTAGTAAAGTTTTGATAGATTGAACTTGAGCAAAACACTTAGCTAAAACACTTGAGAGAATTTAGAGTATACACATATCTAGTGAGCAACTGTTACTTTGATTCATTTTTGTTAAATACAATTGCCATGCTACTTGTATTTCTGGACTAGCAAGAAAGATTGCCTTTAATTGTTGAATTTCTATAAAACTTGAATTGTATTTGGTTTTTCAATTTTTGCATTTTTATTTCAATTTTGATTTTTGTGTTTTGCCCAAGAGTGCAAAAGGCTAAGTATAGGAGAATTTGATCATTCAACATTACTATATTTTATATTCCTTATATTTAGTTTTTATAATAATTCATTGAGACTCATATGATGACCTTATATGCATTTTGCATTAAGTGACTAAATTTAGATTAATGATTTTAATTGCATTATTATTATATTTGGGTTTAAATTGCCATTATTACAATTTTTCCAATAGAGGCCCGATTCGTATTTTTGTTTTTTAGATTAGATGAATCAGCAATTGGAGTGGACATTTCGAATTGGGTTAAGGATGTGGACTTTTGTTACTTTAGAATTAATATTGTATATCTTTTAATATGAAAAATTCTAAACTGTTGGATGTGTCTAGCCCATCTGAGCCATTAAATTCTCCTTAGGTCATGTTAGTAAGATAATGATTCTTTTGTAGCGTCATTTTAGAGGATATTCTACACAATTGTATAGGCATATACTTTTAGACGAACATTCTATAATGACTTTTTGATTTTCTTTCTATAATCAATTCAGAAATTGAACCTAATGTTGAACCTAAGTCCATAGTTGTACTAAATATTGGTTTGGTTTTAATTTTGATGAATTTCATTTCTATTCTTTATGTTTTCATATAATCCGTATTATTCTAGTTAGGTGATTCTGTTTGCATGATTATTGAATTGTTAATGTTATATGAGAACCCAATTTGATTTAATTAGTTGATTAAACAAACAAATTTCATTTTAAACCACATTGAGATTTTAGTGTCTATTTTTTGGTTATGTACGAAATAGAATCACTTCATATTATTAGTTTAAGCATGGTTGCATTAGGATTAATGATATGAACCAATTAAAATATTGGATAGTAGTTTAGGAATATTAAACATTGATAACTAGAGGATTAAAATCAAAGAGAAATTTTAAAGGATAAGGAAGGAAAAATATCAAGGGAAGAATTCTCAATTGGTTATGTTTCATTTGATTGCTTTAATTTCGTTAATTGATTTCCTATTTCTATTTATTTCTGCAATTTTGTATTCAATCCCGATTTACTTTAATTTCTATTTTATGGATTCTTAAACTAATTGATTTGATTCAGAGCTCCTTAGGAGACAATCTGATGGGCATTATATTGCAACCTAACAAAAAATCATTAGCCTTGGCTAGTTCGACAATTGCAAATAAAAATTTTCTTTACTATTAACCCATAATGCAAGCCAATGGTTATCAAAAAATCTTCTGTAAGTCTACTTTATGTTCTCACACTAGTTGTAACCTAATCACATATATCTTGGATTACGAACTTAAGCAATATGAACTCTTTTTTTCTCTAAAGCCTTCCACAAAATCTCTATTGGCACCATATTATATGTTTTCTCCAAATCAATGAACATCTTGTGTACGTCCTTTTGATTTCTTTTATATCTCTCCATCAATCTTTAAAACAAATATATTACTTTCATGGTCAACATTCCTAGCATGAAACCAAAATGATTCTTTGTAATGTGAATTCTTATCTTAATTTCTATTTAATTACCACTTTCTATAGCTTCATAATGCGGCTCATAAACTTAAGTCCCTTATAATTTACATAGTTTTGTATGCCCTCGTTATTTTTATAAATAGGGATTAAAGTATTTGTCCTCTGCTAGTCTGACATTTTCTTATACCTCATAATCTATTAAACTACTTTATAAGTCAACTTATGCCTTTCACTCATAAATCCTTCCATACCTCAATAAGTATGTTATTTGGTCTAACTGCTTTGCTATTCTCCATCCTCTTTAATGCCTCTTTTACCTCTAACTCTTAAATCATATAATAAAAGATATAATTTTGGTCCTCCTTTTTAATGTTTAACTTATCCAAGTACAATAAGATCTCGTATCTTTTATCAAATAGCCTATGAAAATAGCACTTTCACTTTTCCTTAATATCTTATTTTGTAACTAAGACTTCTCTTTCTTCATCCTTAATGCATTTCACTTGGTTCACGTCTCTTATTTTTCTTTTCTTACTTTTAGCAATCTTGTAAATACTTCTACCCCCAGCTTTAGTGCCTAAAGATTGGTATAACCTATTAAGTGCCTTAGCTCTCGTTTCACACACCATCTCTTAATGTTTTTCATAGATACCATTTTTTTTTCTAATTTTTATCACTTTTATTCAAAAATCACGCTTTATAATACTCTTTTAATCTTAACCTTACCTTGAATGCTTGCATCTCATCACTGAGATTCTTTATCCTTAGATTTAAAGCCTATTAATTCACTGAGTATCTCTCTTGCAACTTTCCTAATCTCCTTAGCTATCTCGTCCTACATATCATTAACACCTCCTTATGCCTCCCAAGACCCTTCTTCCAAAATCTTTCTCTACAAGTTCTTTGCACTACTACTTGATCCATAACACTCCATCTTGGCATTGGCATTTGCTCTTTACTCTTCTCTTAGCTTGAATATCCATAACCAAGTTCTTATATTGGGTGGTCAAGATCTCTCTAGATATAATTTTGCAATCCATGCAAAGCTTTTTATTCACTTTCCATATTAGAAAGAAATCAATTTGAGAGTATGCTCCCCATTTTTGTATGTGATAAAATGCTCCTTACACTTTCTAAAATAAATGTTAGCTATTATAAATTTGAACACTAATAAAAAGTTTATAATAGTTTTACCCTCTATATTTGCTTCCCCTAAACCATATCCACTATGTAAATCCTCATAATCTCTAGATGCACTGCCCACAAAACCATTTAGATCATCTGGCAAGTATGTGATAAAATGCTCCTTGCACTTTTTAAAATAAGTGTCAGCTATTATGAAGTTGAACACTAATGAAAAGTCTATGATAGTTTTATCCCCTGCATTTGCTTCCTCTAAATCATATCCCCTATATAAACCCTCATAATCTCTAGATACACTGTCTATAGAACCACTTAGATCTTCTCCCAAGAAAATCTTTTCTCTTAATAGTATTCCCTAAACTAACAATTCTAAGTCCTTCCAAACTTTATCTTGTGATACTCTTCTAATTTTATTTGTGGTGCATAAATACTGAGAACATTAAATATTTCTCTTTCCATTACAAACTTTAATGTTATAATATTAAAAAAAATTAAATTGTAAGGACAAAAAATTTTAACTATGAAAAAAATATTTATTGTAAAAAATTTTAAATTTTAAAATTATTTTAAAAGTTTATCAAACCAAAAATTTGCTTTCACATATACAATTTTTATCCTTACAATTAAAATTTTTGGAATTTAATTTTTTCTTAAAGTTAGAATTTTTGTCTTCAGTTAAAATTTCTGGTCTTCGGAACTAAAATTTTTCCACAGCTAAAATTTTTATTTTAAAATTTTAATCTTTCTACAAAAGAGGAATACAATGCAAGCAAATGCTCACCTGCATCCCTTGCAAACACTAGTTTGACTGCAGAATATGTGTCCTTCCATTTTGAACTGTCTCCCAGCTTTGTGCTGGTCTTTGCTTTTTGCAATGTTAAGTTTCTAAGTTATTTTCTCCTTGTTTTCCTGCGAAGCCATTTTCAATGGCCCCAGCTGGATTATCAGGTATTGATCCTGATGCTTTTAACATCAATGGAGTACCATTTCTTTCCATTAGTATTACACACTAATTGCAAGCGAATGTCTGAATAAGAATTAACTAGTTAATGATTCATCTAGATTCGATAGAAGCACAGATACTGTTGGCATAAAGGACCTTACTTTAGGAAGATGACAAAATCCTGTGAGACTTACGCTACATGATACAGGGGAAAAGATTAGATGACTACAAACCACAAAAGGGAACATGGGATGACTTCAAATAGCATTCCAAGTAAGAAAGCGTTACTTGAATAAACTAATTCACTTATACACTTGTTTCGCTATAGGAAGACTTATTTCACTATAGGAAAACTTATTTGGTCCAGTACTTCTTTCAAAATCATTGTCCAAGGAATGATCGAAGCCATCTTTCTTGCCCCTGCAATTCAGCTTCCATATCACAATCCAAGCTAAACATAACCCACCAATTACTACAACTAATCCAATGCTCAGTCCAATAATCAACCTCGTCTTGCTTTCACTCTTGTTTCCTCCCATCTCCAGACTTGAATCGAAGGACCATGAGCAGAGTGTATGTATCTCCAAAAGAAGTCCTGTGGCCGAAGAGAAACCAAACTGAACCTGATCCGGTAGGATCTCTCTCAAATCAATTTCATGGGAATAGTCTTGTTGAATTGTGATATTATCCTTATATCCAGTAAAGATGACATTTAACTTGTATGAGCTAGAATTGTAGCTAATTTCAGCATCATACTTTCTGCCATCTTTAATACTGTACCATTCTGTTGTATAGGGAGTCCACATCTTTTTTATATCGATACCTACATGATCATAAGGTGGATCATCATCATTCGGAAAGGTATCAAACTCCACTGCCACAAATGGATGCTCATTTGGGTAAGTTGTATCCTCCATTTCTTTACGACCAACAAGACCAATACCAGAGCCATCTGGTGGCACTGGAAGTGAAAAGTTGGGGTGTGCTAGGAAGAACGTGATGCCATCCCCATGATGGGTTTTATTTGGTGCATTTATGATGAAGCTGAAACGGGTAGCGAAGTCTGCAAGTTTTCTTGTATCCGTGTCCCAAAGTTGCAGCAATTCGTTATGTGTTACTCTTCCTGCACTGTCTTTTACATACCTGAGTCAGGAACCAAAGTGTTAGAGATTTAATAAAATTATTCATGGGTTAAGCTTGAGTTGAGGTGGTTTTTGACATACTAAGTTGTCAAAAGTTCAATCCTTGTTCCTCCCCGTCTCTTAATTAAAATGAAATTTTATAACAAAGTAGATGGATCAGTGCATTATCCACTTTTTGATCTCAAGGGCTTTCGTGTGTGGAAGTGTATCAGATACTATAACGAAACTATTTCGTAGTTTTTGTTTAATAATTTAAAGTTTTAAGTTTTGAGTTAAAGCCGACTTTGATATAAAGAATGAGAAAAAAACAATAAATACACAAATACAACTATACATATCTTACTGAAGTCAGAAAATAGAAAGAAGGAGAAGACAGAATATCAGAGGCACTCGCATCTAAGGTTGTTTAGATCAAAATCTTACATAAGTCGATCAAGAGAATAAAAAGATTGAACCATAAAGTCAGATCAACGATCAACAGATCCTACCTCTGGGGAAAATAACATTAAAAAACTATACACGTCCGTGTATAAAAATCACATATAAGCATAAAACCATGAAATCATGTATAAAATACTCAAAGAATATATAATTTGAACCTTGCTCACATAAGAGAAAGAGAGAGAAACTTCAAATCTTATTTCAACAAATTCTTCAGGATGAATCATTTACACTACTTTCTAACCATGTGTAGAATCTGCTAGCCGTCACCCTTTTCTAACTAACTTATTTGTTGACTAGCAAACTATTTGCCAACTGGTCTTTATTGTTCTTTCACTGCTTCTACTTCTTGATCTTCAACAAATATTCGAATTAAACTCAATGCAATATCAATATATCATAAGAAACTAGGCAATCTTAATACTAAATCCTAAACCAAATAATATTATAAAACATATTTTCCAAATGATAATATGACCACAGTAAAATAAAATAAACAACAATAATATCTTCTCATTTTCTATTACCTTGTGAGTTGGAGGACACCTTTTTCTTGATAAACATCTCCATCAAACTTCAAGTCCTCGTAATTTTTGAAATTGCTGATAGTTAAAGTTTATTGAGGCTGCACCAGGTATTATAAGAAACAAGAATATTTTGGTTATGACTAAACAAGGAAGGACACGAGTTTTCCTCCTGTTCTGAGATGCCTCCATAGCTGATGAAACTTGTTTTCAAGTAGTTCGGGGTATGGCTTGGTTTATATAAAATGCCGGCGGGTTTTGTTTAGCAAAAGGGTCTAATATTTAAGTAAAGTTATTTTCTTGTTTTCTTTTAAGTTTCCTAGTAGACATATAATATTGGAAGGAATTCTTTTGAAACACTCAATCATGTGTTACAAAGCAATAAAAAATATTCACTTACCATATTTTTATTAAATAATTTAATATCAAGCACCTTAAAACTTTCTGAGTTTTATCTTTATAAGAACCAAGCAATGGCCAAAGAGTCTTAATCTAAGTAATATCTCTCCAAAACATAAGTGCAAGAGGTTTTGATGTAGATGAATTTTGATCCTCAGATTATTTTTTTTCCCACTCTTTACTTTTAATGCCTACTCCTAAAACCTTGTGTCTTTTTTATAATACTAAATAAAAAAAGAAAATGGAAAATAATTTAATTTTGGGGTTTCGTCAATGACCACTAAAATTACCAAGTAGGTGTGCCTTGAAAATGGATAATAATTGTGAGGAAGAGATTTTCTGATCTTGGGGGTTGAGTTGACTGTGTCGGTATAGAAAAATCGCCCTCCGTGGGTTGATTTGTTCCATGAAGACAAAACTTGCTTTAATGACATTTTGGAGGCAATATATTTATCCATCTTATATTTTCTTTCAAGTTTAATATTTTCTCTAATATAAAAACAATTGTAATTAACTTCTAGTCTATTAGTTTCATTGCAACAAGCCCCTATTATTTAAATTTAAAATTTTTTTACTACTTAAACTTTTTAAAATATTCTTCGTATTATTAAATTGGTGAATATTTAGATACAATTTACTATTAAGTTTTCTAATAAAAATATAAGAAGTGCATGATTTTTAAAGATAAATGTATGGTTTTTATAATTCAGCATAATATAATTAAATTTTTTAATATTTTTTTATGAATATCATATTTTTATTAAAAATTTGAGAATAAATATATAAAAAATTGTATATAAATTTGATCTTGTTTAATATCCCTTTTGTGCTGGTGATTTGACCTCAAAGGCAACCCGTACAACCACGTGAAGATCTGATTGAGAAACCCTTGACCAACTACAGTTTATGATTCAATTGTTGATTTGTTGCGTTTCCGTTCTGATGAGGTTGTTTTTAGATGAAGTGTTCAATATTTCAATTAGAGGGACTTTGAGGTTAATTAAGAGTTTCATGACTTAAAAACTGAATTTTCACACATCGTTTGAAAGTAAGTGGAATGAATATGGCGATTAATTAATTTTTGAATAGTTGTTGGCTGCAATTGCCTTTTGGAGACTTGCAAACTGAGCGGGTTGGGAAGCTCGATCATTTTAGCCACATTTGATACACAAAAGGATCGTACTTTTTGAGTGGGGTTCAATCTCAGAATATGAACTTGCCCCATGGGTGTGTTTGTGGCTATAACTCGTTTAGGACGAGCTTTCGGATTGTGAAATTTGAAAACTGCAGATAAATTGATTGGAGAGGATGAAGAGTAGGATAAAAGGATAATTAAATAATAACAATATAGATTAGGAGTTTATTGTTATTTTTTGTTTTTCAGAGTAGAAGAATATTGCAATCGAAAATTAATAAGTGCCATTTCCCCTAATGTTTTTAATCTATTCTCCAGCAACAACAATAATAATGAATACTAAAATTCGAATTGCAATTAAATCTAAAAGCCAAATTTATTCTCTTGGAAAATAAGTGGGTCACAGTAATTTTTTTAAGGAAAAAAATATTAAAAATTTTTTTTATTTAATTTTGTATCATTTATATACACCTTTATCAATTTTTTAATTCAAAAAAATACATCATAAATTATCACCTTTCATAATTTAGATCATCTATCAAGTTCTCACTCATGGTGTTAATATATGTACAAACTAAAATCAACACATTATGATATGCTTGCTATCGGCCAACCAAAGGAAGGTGCACAAAATCCATATCTTAAAAAAAAAAACTTAAACACAATTCTTATATATTTATTATTAAATTACTCAATAAAAACATAAAAAAGTATATAATTTTTAAAAATAAATATATGCTACATCATCAAACATTTCAAGAATATATGCTACAGAAAATGGGGATTAGTCTCCAACCTTCATTGCAACAACAATTCAGAGTTTTTTTCATTCATCAAAACTTCTCTTTAAAGATTTATCAAGTGATTTGATGCGCTGATGATGTAAAAACTTCCGTCCTTGATATCAATTTTCGGTGACTGAATACAATGGCGTTTTTATTGGAGAGTGTATCCGCCCAGGATTTCTTAAGAAACAAATAAAATTCTGCACTCACAACTAGACGAGCGGATCCGCACTTAAGGGATACTTTTTTTTGGAGAGAATATTTGATTGAAAATTTTCTATTGTTGAAAATTTTGAATTATAGACAAATTTGTGTTTTATCAAGATTGTTGCGTGATTATTTGGTTACAATTTCTACTCTTGGGGTAATATGCGCTGATTGAATGTGCAATTTCTTGGAACACAATTTTTTTCAACTGTCTTTACTTTTTGGCCACTTGATTTGTATACATATACCCTATGCTTTTATGAACTCTTATTTTCCTCCCCAGTTCTGGTTTTCTTCCTGTAAAACTGCACAAATTGACCGGTATTTCCTCTGGCTACAGACCTCGTTGCTTGGTATATGTTGCTTTCAAACTTCACCAAAAGTAATAACTATACAATGAAGTGTGATTGAAACACTTTCCCCACCTAATTACAATTTATTTTTCCTATTCATTCTCTGTCTTCCGATTTTGTGCTGATCTTTGCTTTTTGCAATTTAAAAGTCTCTCAATTTTTTTCTTGTCGTTTTCTTGCAAAGCTCTTTTTTAGTGGACCAGTTGGGTTATCAGCTATTAATCATGATGCTTCTAACATTGAAGGAGATTTCAGTTTTTTCCATTACGCACTAAGTGCAAGCAGATGTGTATATATAATTTAGCTAGTTCATGATTTAGCATGGTTGGGAAGAGGCTGAGACATTGTTAAGCATAAAGTTTCTTCTTTTAGGAAGATGGCATATTCATGTGAGATTTACACTGCATATTACAGGGAATAATGTTGGATGACTACAAACCATAAAAGGGAGAATTACATTATTTCAAATAGCAATCCAAGTAAGAAACTGTTACTTGAAAAAACCAATTTATTTATAAACTTCCTTTGTTGGTAGAAGTGTGCCTGATGTGGATGATTTTGAAGACCCAGTGTATGAGCCGCTCACTGAAGGCTGAGCTGGATTAGTGCCATAAGAATTGGCATAAGGGGACGAAAAGTTTGAAGAATCAACATCAGAAAAAGAAGGAGCAACATAGATGGGTTTGGGCATCTTTGTTGGAAGAGAGGGTAGCGGAGCTTCAAAATTAAGCACATTAACTGCTTGTCTAATTGTAGGCCTCAAAGGGTAATCTGGGTAAGCACACCAAAGGCCAACAATCATTAACCTTCCCACTTCCTGCTCATCAAAATCTCCATCAAACCTTCGATCAGCTGCTTCGAGAAGTCTACCACTGCCATAGAGTTCCCATACCCATTCCACCATGATGACCTGCTCTTCACTGGCGGTGAGTTCAATTGGTTTTCTCCCACAAGCTATCTCCAAAGCAACAACTCCAAAACTATATACATCAGACTCTCTAGTTGCCTTACTTATGGTCGCACATTCAGGAGCCATGTATCCCTTTGTCCCAGCTACAACTGTTGTTTCTGACCCCTTCCCATGTTCTACGAGTCTCGCTAGCCCAAAGTCTCCAAGCTTAGCGTTGAAATTTGAATCCAACATAACATTGCTTGATTTTATGTCCCTATGCACCACACATTGCTCCCACTCTTCATGCAGGTATAGTATTGCTGAGGCTAAGCCCTGAGCAATAGTATATCTGGCTGGCCATGTCAAGAGGTTTTTGCTTCGAAACAGATGGTAATCTAAGCTTCCATTAGACATGAACTCATAAATGAGTAGAAGATCATTCTTCTGGTGGCACCAGCCCATGAGTTGCACCAAATTCTTGTGCCTCAGTTGACTAATGATCTTTACTTCAGAGGCATACTCCTTCACTCCTTGTCTAGATCCTTGTGACACCTTCTTAACTGCAACATAAGTATTTAAGCCTCTCATAAATCCTTTGTAGACCCCACCAAAACCTCCCTCTCCAAGTTTCTGTTCCTCTGCAAAGTTGTTAGTGGCTCTGACAAGTTCCTTATAGGAAAATTTCTTTGGTCCACTTCTACTTTCAAAATCATTGTCCAAGGAAAGATCCAAGCCATCTTTCTTGCCCCTGCAATTCAGCTTCCATATCACAAGCCAAGCTAAGCATAACCCCCCAATTACTACAACTGATCCAATGCTTAGTCCAATGATCAGCCTCTTCTTGCTTTCACGCCTGTTTACTCCCAACACTACACTTGAATTGAAGGACCATGAGCATAGTGTATGTATCTCAAAAAAGAATCCTGTAGCCGAAGAGAAACCAAACTGAACCTGTTCTGGTAGGACATCTCTCAAATCAATTTCATGAGAATAGTTTTGTTGAATCGTGTAATTATCCTTATATCCAGTAAAGATGACATTTAACTTGTATGAGCTCGAATTGTAGCTAATTTCAGCATCATACTTTCTGCCATCATTAATAGTGTACCATTGTGTTGTGTAGGGAGTCCACATTCGTTTTATATCAATACCTACGTGATCATACGGTGGATCATCGTCATTCGAAAAGGTATCAAACTCCACTGCCACAAATGGATGCTCATTTGGGTAATTTGGATCCTCCATTTGTTTACGACCCACAAGACCAATACCACTGCCATCTGGTGGCACTGGAAGTGGAAAGTTGGGGTGTGCTAGGAAGAATGTGATGCCATCCCCATCATACGATTTATTTGGTGCATTAATGATGAAGGTGAAACGAGTAGTGAAGTCTGCAAGTTTTCTTGTCTCCCTGTCCCAAAGTTGCAGCTGTTTGTCGTATGTTACTCTCCCAGCACTGTCTCCCTTATACCTGAGTCAAGAACCAAAATGTTAGAGATTCAACAAATTTATCCATGGGCCGACTTTTATCTTCTTGAGCTTCAAATTATTTATCACATAGTGGATAGAAATTCAATCCTTCCGTTCCTCATTTTCTTTACTAGCTTTTGTGATTGGAGGTATATTAGAGACTACAATAAAATTATTCTTGAGTCTTTTTTAAATAATTCAACCTTTTGATTTGAAATGGTTCTTGATACAATAATGCGAAAAAAACTACACTCAAGCTTATCTAACTCAAATGAAGAAATAGAAAGAAGGAAAAACACAATATCAAGGACGCTAGTATCTAAGGTTATCAAGATCAAAATCTTACATAAGATTGATTAAGAGGCTAAAAAAAATATATATCAAAAAGATGGGATTAATAATTGGAAAATCCTACCTAAAAAGAAAATAATAATTAAAGATATACGAGTAATTACATAAAAGTCACAAATAAGTATAAATCCAATTAGATTATCTATGAAATACTCAAATAATATATAATTTGCAACCTTGTGTTGGAGATTATACCCTACGCCAATTATTGTATTGCGAACATTATTTTTATTATGAAATAAGAGTTTTCTTGTATTACATTATTATATTATTTGCGTGTTTATATATAATAATATCCATTGATAAATCATTTTTGAATTATCCAAAATGTCCCTAATTAATCATCTTTGTGAAAATAACAATGAATTAAGACTAGTATGATTTTGATTGACTAAGTATTAATCATGTATGATGATATGAATCAAAATCATAGGCGTATGTTAGAGAACAGGACGCTGGATAGACCTGTCATAAGATAATCGACATAGATTAGGTCATAAGTTTATCTCATATATAATCCTGTTATTGATCCCTTGGACTTGAGATCACCATAGATTTTTACATGAAGGACACTGTACTTTGGCATAATCTAAATGTCACCTTTAACCGGGTGATTATAAAGGCTATGATTGGGTATAGTTGAATCCATGCAGAGGAAGATGAGTGGTCAAGATAAAATTTGTCCCTCTGATTAATAGAAAGATATCTCTGGGCCCTTCGATGAGTGTGACTGAGAAATATATGGGCATACTCAGGTGGAAAGGATTCCATCTTATATCAGTCTGCTCGGAGATCGAGAAAGTTACGATCGAATAAGTTGAAGATGACATTTTCATACCTCATATTCGATCTAGATATCGTGTGACAAAAGGTATATAATAAGGTTGTAAGATAAGCTGTATCTGATCACCAATCCCGTATAATTTGGGTAGTCACAATGTCTTGCTAAAAGCCACTTGTGACTTGAGTCAAAGAGTACAGTTGGCCCACTGCCAACATCATATGAGCTTACAGGGTCGCACACAAGAACAGACCAACTCGAGCTAAAATGTCCACATTCATTGAATCAGAAATATGTATAGATTCAATAAATTTAATTTTTTAAATATCGGATGGAGGAATTAGTTATATATATATCAATAATTAAATTCAAAATATATTTTATATATATTATATTTGATATTATATATATATATGTATATATATATATATATATATATAAATTAGTTTAAATTTGATTCTATTAGATAGATTTAAATTTAAATTAATTAAATAATTTAAATTTAAATTAAACTCTAGATATTGTTAGTTTAAATTTAAACTATAGGATAGATTTAAATTTAAACTAATAAATATATTTAATGATATATTTAATTAATTTTGATTAATTAAATATATCTGAAACTCTAGTCTATAAATAGAGTTTTCATATCAGAAAAGTTTTTTCTAGAGCTGCCTCTAAAAATCCTAGAGAGAGGGACAATGTACGAACGTATACAGAAATTGTACAGACGTCAGACGAATAGATGTTAACACACAGTTTAAGTTGCAAAACCCTGTTCGTGTGGATATCAGTAGAAGGAACCGATCTGCGGTCAGTTCCTGTGATTCAAACGAATAATAAATAGCAAATTCAATCGACAGGAAAAGATAATTCTCTAAACCTATTCGATTTAAGTGATTTTGACGGATCCTTAGTGAAAATTGGGATCAAAATTTTAAACGTTTCTACTGTGTGCCTCACATGATTCCCAACGCCTTGCTCATACCCTTTTATTAAAGAAAGAAAGAGAAAGAGAAACCCAAAATTTTATTAGACTATATTCTTCAGGATGAATTATTTACACTACTTTCTAACCCCGTTTATAATTTGGACCGGGATCTTTTATCGAAATGATCCTAGTACAGTTTCTCTGTAGTAATCATATATGAGGGAAGGGATGAGTTTATAAAATATATATATTTCAAATATATTTATATTATAAAATACTTCCTAATCTTTAACAATTACTCAGATTAAACTCAGTTTAATATCAATATATCATAAGAAAATAGGTAATCTCTTAATACTAATAATAAACATATTTTAAGAACACCAGAAATTATGATAATATGAAGCATATTTCAAAAACGAAGATGCCATCACAATATAATAAAATAAACAATAATTAATATATTATTCTCATTTTTTATTACCTGGTGAGTTGAAGTACTCCATTTTCCTGATAAACATCTCCTTCAAACTTCAAGTTCTCATCGTTTTTGTCAAGAAATTGCTCATAGTTAAAGGTTATTGAGGTTGCACCAGGTGTTATGAGAAACAAGAAAATTTTGGTTATGGTCAAACAAGGAAGGAACTGCGTTTTCCTCTTGTACTGAGATGTCTCCATAGCCGATGAGACTTGTTCAGCGGTGGTTTGGGAAGTGGCTTGGTTTATATAAAGAGCAAGTGGGTTTTATACAGTAAAAGAATAGATCTAAATTCTTTACATAATTATCATCAACTTCACAAATAAATATATGATATGTAAATAAAAAATTTTTGAAACACTTATGACATATTTAGAATTGCGTTACCTCACCCAAAACCACGTTTTACATACAGCTTCAATTTAATGCTTTCATATCAACATATTTTTTTATTAGGCTTCCAAACATGCATTTAATATCATATCTTCTAGAATTATAGAAAATATCTAGTCATCATATTTTTATTAAAAATTTAATAATAAATACTTAAAAACTATATTTAAATTTTGTATTTAGAAAAATCAAACCCCTGTCTAGATGTTCCGCAATTCCTTGTTGAAACAATAGTTTGTTTCTTTTGTTTTCCAACTAGGTGGTTGGGAATTTTAAATTCAGATGTGACTCACAACGGATAATAATTGCACGGTAGAGCTTGCTTTTTGGGCTCGAACTTGACTTGACTTGAGTTTGGAAGTGTGAATAAAGAAAAGAAAAAAAATAGATTAAAAAATTTAGATTTTACAAAATTTATAATAAAAACTTAAAAAATTAAAATTATTTTTAAGAATTAAAATTAATATTAACTTTTGGAGATTTACTAATAGGTTTAAAAAAATTATACTTAAGTTTTAGAAAAGTTATAATTTAAGTAATATTGATGATAATTTTTTTAAAATATGGTAGTAATTTTTTTAAATTCTAATAGTAAATGATAATAATTTTTATCCTTGAAAATAATTTTAATTTTAAAGATATTTTATTATAAATTTTATAAAAATTTAAATTTTTAAATATAATTTTTTTTGATAGAGTTAAATATATATATATATACATACATATATATATATATATATATATATATTTATATATATAAATATATAAATATACTATCCTTGCCTTGCTAAACCACTTTACCTCCGTGATCCATACGATAGAATGATGTAAGAGAAAAAAAAAAACAAGACAAAAATTATTGAATAGTCTTATTTAATATATATTTTATCAAATTTAAAAAATATTTATTTTTATTTCATAAACAGGCAAATTAAGAATAATTATTATGATTAATTTATATAAAGTCTATTATATTTTTGTTACTATTATTATTTTTTCATTTTAACATTATTTTAAAGTAAGAATAGAAAGTTATTTTTTGTATTCTTATACTATTTTTATCTAACTAAATATATAAATAAAATGACATTCTCATTTATTTATATATCATATCAAATGTAATTAGTTTGTTAGTTCACATCTACATTTTTTTTTATTTTAATACTTAATAATTATGTATGCCAAAAAAGAAATAAAGACTCGTGAAGACAAAATGAGTTTTTATAATATTTTTTTAAATTTTTTAAAAAGACCCATATCTTTTACATAATATAATAAAATTCGAACTGTAATTAAATTTGAAAGCCAAATTTATTTTCTTTGAAGTTAAGGGGCTCACAATAATAAATGTTAAGGTGAAAAATGTTAATACATTTTTTTCTATTTTGAGTCATTTGTAAATATCATTGCCAACCTTTACAACCAAAAAATACCCCTTAAATTATCAGGATTTATATTTTTTTATCCAATTCTCTTTAACAATATTAACAAAGGTGCCACTTGAAACTTTTTATGTGTTATCTGATATGCTTTCATTAATCTGCAACTAAATATTAATGGTTAAAATATTAAGAAAAAAGGGTTACCGTTATCGGGAGTTATGTAATCCTAAATCTATAAATTTCCAAATGAGAACCCTATAGACATAATTTGATAATCATGAAACGAAATCTCACCAAATTTTGCACTCCAAATCACTCATCTTATCGAAAGACACTTTAATACAAGTTTCTCTAGTGATTCGAAAGCTTTTAAGACATATTTTATAACAATTTACAGTTTTAGTAAAAATTAATATTATTTTTTAATATATTTTAATCAAAATAAATTTAATTATAACATATTTTTTGGTTTAAAATAAATGACGTGTAGTTTGTTATAATAAAGTAAATAATCGTATAACTAAGCTACTTTAAAAAAAAGTGTATACTTTTTTATATTTATTTAATTTTTCGTGATTAAAAATTAGTGATATTGACTTGCATCTAACGATAAGTCAGACTTTTGGCTTCCGTACACGATAGTACATATTCATTAATTCCCACAAGCAAGAAAATTTCTGTTTTGATGGAAAAACGTGGAACCCCTTTTTTTTTTTTTTTCTTTTGTCCAATTAAAGTTTTTCCCTTTTTCTCACGGTGCAAGCAGGTTGACCCCATATTACTCTGTATCTTTGTATTTCAATCCACGCAGATCTTTTACAACGTTTTCAGCATAACATAGGCTCCGTTTGGGTTCACAGTATTATAAATATAATTTTTTTATATAATTTATATAATATTTATTATATTTTTATATTTATTATTTTATCTATCAAATTATCTTTTAAAAAAAAAATTAAAATAATCATTTCTTATCTTATCTACTTTTACTTACTTATATTTTATATTTTCTTTAACATTATATTCTTTAACTAAATAGAGTGTAATCTATTATATTCTCAAGGATTGATGCTTTTTCTTTAGACAAATTTTTTTTAAAACTCACCTATTTTCATATTCCAATGTTTAACGATTTTCAACCTAGTTGATACATAAAAAATTAAATATAAAAATAAAAAAATAATAATTTTATAAATAACAAATACTTATAATATTTTTATTTTTAATGATCAAATAATAATTAATTAATAATTATAGAAGATAAAAATGATATTTTTGCAAATTTTTACTTTTCATTTCTTTTTTCCACATCTAACCAAACATGCCCTTTTTTTTAATTTATTATTGCTACAGAGAGATCCAACCATTGAGAAATTGAGCTTTTTCATTTTTCATATTTTTATCTTTGTTTAAACATCTGTGCTATTTTATTTGATGGGTGAAAATCTCTCAACAAAGATCTAAGGTAAAGCACAGTTTACAGAGGAAGCTTCTTCAGTTCAAGCATAGTTTTTTTCTTGGGTTGCTGTGAAGGCTAACCTTTCAAAACATAGGGATTCATCTTTTTGGCCGATGACATATTCATAGGAGATTCACACTGTGTATTACTTGATAAAAAAAATTTTAAACAAATTTACTTAATGAATTTATGAGTAATTAGTTTACAAAATTGTTAAATATAAAAATAAAAAAGAATAAAAATATGAGTAAAATAAATAAGAAATGACTTTCATATTATTAGTATAAAAAGTAATAAAAATGAACAATTATTATTAAATAATAATTATAATATAATAAATAAAATAAAATAATTATTTTTTCTTTTCATTTTTGATCCTTGACTTGTAATTGATACAACCATGGTTGATATAAGAAATAAATAATGGTGACAAATGTTAGGCCCTATCTGGCAACATGAAGAAAAGTGAAAGAAAAATAAAAAATTTGTGTGTAATATTTATTTTGTTTTTGTAATAATTATTTTATTATTATTTAATATTATCTATTAATCATTACTCAATCATTAAAAGTAAGAATAATAAAATATTTTTATCTCCAAAATCATCTTTTATTTTTATTTTTATTTTTATACTTAATTTTTTGCATAACAAATAAATTCTTAATATATAAAATAATTGTATTAATAAAGTTGAAAGTAGTGGGGTGGCTGGAATAACTATGATAATGATGATAACAATAATAGAAATAATAATAAAAATATGATAATATATTAGTAAATGATGATGATTGAAATATAATATTGGATTTTTATGAAAGCTCATTTATTTTTTTTAAATGTATAATGCTATACGTTAATAATTATATAAAAAGCCATAGATATATAAACTTATAAAAAATAAAATCAAATATATTTATTATTTAATTTTATAAATATAAAAATTTAATTGTAATGATTTTTATTAGATAATAATAAACTAATTTCTACCTACAAGATTAAAAATGTTTTCAATGAATTTTTAAAAGCAATAAAAAAATAACTTTACTATTATTATTACAAATTGTTTTATACAAATAATTAAAAATATAAAAATATAAAAATATAAAAATATAAAAAATAATTACTATATTTTTTAATATATATATATATATATATATATATATATATATCAAATTATGATAATAAAAGTATAATAAATATTATAAAAAAATTTACCTTTTTTTAATAACACAACCAAATAAGCTCTTTTTTTACAGCAACAAAGATTCCTCAATGAATAATAAATACAATAGAAGGAATTATGGATTAAAGCCAAGGGAAAAGGGTAAAGAAAATCTTTTATAATGTATATTTTATTTTATAATTATTATTTAATATTATCTATTAATTATAATATAATCATTAAAATTAAAAGTATTAAATCTATTTTTTATCAATAAAATTATTTTTTTAATTTTAATTTTTAGTATTAAGTAAAACTACACACAAACCATCCATATAACCATGCTAGTGTTAGGATGTCCTCGAGTATGACATACGTACCTACATGTAGTTGGTAGTAATCTCAAGTGTCAGACTAACTTGAATTCAAAATTCGTGATTGTTGACCTCTAAATAGATTTTTTAACAAACTATGACATAACCCCCTGCAAGGGATTCAAAAAAATTGCAGGGAGTTCCACGTGAAGAAAAAGAAAAAGGAAAAATGCAAGTTCTACAAAAAAATAAATAAATAAAGATTGCTATGTTTGATTCAGGTGCTAGTTATTCGTTTATATCCTATGATTGTGTGAGACATTTGGGTCTAGCCATTAGTACTTTACCATTTGATTTGTTCGTCACTACACCTCACTGAAGGCTACATTATTACTTCCCATACTTGCTTGAATGTCACCGTACAGTTTAACCATTGTTATACTACCATTGATTTGATTTGTATGTCTTTCCATGATATTAATTTGATTATTGGTATGAACTGGTTAACTGGTAATAATGCTATTCTTAATTGTGACCATCGAACTATATCTGTACTTTCATGTAGGACCATACCTAGGACAGAGCCGAGTTATCCTTTATGACTATTGTCCAGGTTGAGAGACACTTAGAGCATGAATGTCAAGGGTTCTTAGTTTTTTTTTCTATTCAGTCTGAGGTAAAGGAAGGGATAAGGGAGATCACAATAGTTAGAGAATTCTCGGAGGTTTTCCCTAAGCATTTTGATTTTAGTGGTCTACCCCTTGAGAGAGAGATAGAGTTTCCCATAGATATAGTGCCTGGGGCTGGACCAATGTTTGAAGCTCCTTACAAGATGGCTCTCACCTAGCTTGTTGAATTGAAAAGGCAGATAGAGGAGTTGTTAGAAAAAGGGTTCATACGCCCTAGTATTTCGCCCTGGAGAGCTTTGGTATTGTTTGTGAAAAAGAAAAATGATAGCTTGAGACTATGTATAGATTATAGAGAGTCAAATAAGGTTATCATTAAAAATAAATATCCTCTCTCTAAAATAAATGATTTGTTAGATTAGTTAGATGGGACATCTGTATTCTCTACGATAGACATTAGATCTGGGTACCACCAGCTGAGAGTAAGAGCTGAAAACGTTCCAAAGACGGCCTTCAGGACTAGAAATAAGCACTATGAGTTCCTTATGATGCCATTCAAGTTGACAAATGCACCCGCAGTATTCATGGATTATATGAATAGGATATTCAGACTATATTTAGATAAATTTGTTGTGATCTTTATCGATGATATCTTAGTGTACTTCAAATCTTTTGAAGAGCATGAGAGGCATTTGAGATTAGTCCCAGAGACTTTGAGAAATAAGAGATTGTATGCTAAACTTAGAAAATGTGAGGCTTGACTAATCGAGGTGAAATTCTTAAGTCATGTGATATCATGAGACAGGGTTGCAATAGATCCTCATAAGGTTGAGGCTGTATTACAGTGGGATAAACTTAAGACTATCACTGAGGTTAGGAGTATCCTTGATTTGGCAAGATATTATAAACGATTTATTTAGAGTTTTTCTCAGATGGCCTTGCCACTCATGAGGCTGACTTGGAATGATACACTTTTCATGTGGGATGATAAAGGTGAGAGGAGTTTTTAGGTGTTGAAACTTCGATTAACCACTACCCTTGTACTGATTATTCCTAACTCTAATTTACCATTTGTGGTTTATAGTGACGCCTTGAGGAGAGGGTTAGGATGTGTGCTAATGCAACAGAACATGATAGTGATGTATGCCTCTAGGCAATTGAGGCCATATGAGGAGAATTATCCTACACATGACCTAGAGTTGGCCGTAGTAGTTTTTTCTTTTAAGATTTGGAGGCACTATTTGTATGGTGCAAATATAGAGATTTACAGTGATCACAAGAGTCTAAAATACCTGTTTGATCAAAAGGAACTTAATATGAGACAGCGAAAATAGATGAAATTCTTAAAAGACTATGATTACACATTGAAATATCATCCAACTAAAGCCAACGTGGCAGCCAATGCCTTGAGTAGGAAATCCATTCACACGGCCCATATGATGATTAACGAGCAAAAACTCTTAGAAAAGTTTACCAATAGTTGAGACCCAATCGGGAGATGTACTGAGGTATTAATGGTGATTCTCCCAAAGGACCGACGTATTTAGGTCCAATACACTATTGTATCCCTGTGGATATTTCTCTTTTTAACCATACAATTACAAAAATTTGAACCTCTCTTGCCAGGTGGTGCTGGTAGATTATATTTAAGAATGAATTGAGAACCCATTTTAAATGTCCAGAGAGAGGATGAATTCTTAAAACAGATCAGGAGTGAGATTACCCAGGGTAGGACCTCAGATTTCAAAATATCTGAGGATGGTGTAATAGTATATTGAAATAGAATTTGTGTGCCTAGTAGTACTAAACTGAGAGAGAGAATTCTAGAAGAGGTACATAAGAGTAAATATACTATCCACTCAGGTGCCACCAAGATATGTCAGGATTTGAAAAGAATATTTTGGTGGCCAGGAATGAAAAATGATATCACAGATTATGTGGTAAGATGTCTTCTATACCAAAGGGTTAAGATAGAATATCATAAACCCGCTAGGTTATTGTAACCCCTAAGAATCCCTGAGTGGAAATGGGATAGCATAGCTATGGATTTTGTTATGGGGTTACCAAGAATATCCTCTAGACACGATGCTATTTGGGTAATTGTAGATAAATTGACGAAGTCTACGCACTTCTTAGCTATTATGGCTACCTATACACTAGATAAATTAGCCTAATTATATATAAGAGAGGTAGTGCGACTTCACGGAGTACCCAATAATATAATATCAGATAGAGATCCCAAGTTCACATCAAACTTCTAGAGGTCATTATAACATGTCTTAGGGACTAGGTTGCATTTTAATACTACCTATCACTCCCAGATAGATGGTCAGACTGAGAGGACTATTCAGAACTTGGAAGACATGCTGAGGGTGTGTGTCTTAGAGGTGAGGGGTAACTGAGATGTGTATTTGCTATTAGCAGAATTTACGTAAAATAACAGTAACTATTCCATTATTCAAATGGCCCTTTATGAAGCTTTATATGGGAGAAAATGTAAATCCCCTTTGTGTTGGGTGAAGCTCGGTAAGAGGAGCTTGATAGGACCTGAGATAGTGGACTAGATTGCCTAGCAGATAGAAATAATTAGAAAGAAACTTCTTACGGCCTAGAGTAGGCAGAAGAATTATGCCGATAGGAGAAGAAGGTCATTAGAGTTTAAGATTAGAGATCATATATTCATCTGAGTGTCTCCAGTGACTGGGGTAGGTCAGTCTATGAGGCTAAGAAAGCTCAATCCAAGGTATATTGGTCCTTTAGAAATCCTTGAAAGAATTGAACCTGTGGCTTACCGAATAGCCTTACCTCCAAACCTAGCCTAAATTCATAATGTATTTCATGTCTCCCAATAAAAAAAGTACTTACCAAACCCCTTACATGTCATAGGATATGAGCATATTTAATTGCAAGAAAATCTTTCCTATGTAGTAAAACCAGAAAGAATCGTGGACACTAAGCTGAAACAATTGAGAAACAAGAACATTCTTCTAGTGAAAGTGGTCTAGAAGAGTTTGACATTTGAGAAGGCAACCTAGGAGCTAGAAGATGAGATGAGACATAAATATCTAGAGATATTTCCCTAAGGTACATATTTAAATTTCAAGGATGAATTTTATTTTAAGTGGGGTGGAAAATGTAACGAACGGTAAATTCTATAAAACAACGAAATGAGCGGTATAAAAGCAAGTCCTCTTAAATGAGTTAGATAATATTTCAAAAAATTTGAATAGTGTCCTAAGCTCCTAAAAATAATAATCATAGGCTTAGACAAAAAGAAAAATGGAGCTAGAATAGTGAAACGAAATTGTTACAAAATTGAGAAAACGTAATATCATTTTTGTAAATATGTGCAAATTTTGAAAAAATATATAGGATGGCTTTTTAAACGAAAAATTTGAGTTGCTCAGCATTTTCAAAGGCTCTGAAAACCATAGGAAGTCCCAAGATAGTTAAAGTCCCTTCGGTGTATATTTTCCAATGACGATGAACCCGAACTTTGATAGATTCGTTTGGGAAGGATTTAGCTCTAAATTGAGTGATTCCAAAGTCATTTTATTAAATTAGAAACTTAAATTTTATAATGAAAAAGAAAATTCTTAAAAAGGAGTTAAAACAAAGCCAAAACGAAATTGCCATTACGGAAGGACGAAATTGAAATTTTGAGAAAAACTAGCTTCTTGAAATGTTCCATAAGCTTCATGCCTCTTCCTCCTCTCATTTAGGCCGACACACCTTCTACCCAAAAATAGAAAAAAGAAGTAGAATTCTTAGGTGCACCAAGAGGAAGAGAGAAAAAAGGAAGAAACCGCGGAAAAGGTAAGGAAATCTAAGCAATTTCATGCTCTTTCTTCTTATAATCTTGCTCCTCTCCTTCCATATTTTCTTTCTATGGTTTATTTGAATAAGTTAGTTTTTTTTTTAGTCCAAAACAAGGGGGAGTAGTTTAAGATTCTTGAGGAAAAGCAAACCAAGGAGAAAAGCTTTTAGAGACAAGCTTAAATCCAAGGTATTTCATGTTTTATGTTGCTTCACCTCCTTGCTTCTTCTTGTGTAAATTTTTAGCCAACCTAAGGATGAGTAGGAAGGGTTGGATTTTGGGCAGAACTAAGGGTGAATCCTAAGAAAAGTTATGTGAGGATTAAGATTATACAAAGAAAATAAAGTAAAAACTAATAGAATTCAAGATAGGAAAGTATGGAGTTCTTAAGGGAATTGTAAAAACTGATTTGGTGTGTGAATTTCCTAGGCTATTTAAGTGTTCTATTGAGCTCCTAAGACCTCTAGAAAGCCTCCCAAGTGATCTCCCATCAAGGAAAAATCAAGAAGCTCATGAATCATTTTCTTGGAGGGTGTCTTGACCAAGCAAGAACAAATAGGCTAGGGAACATTTTAATTTGTTCTAACTTTGGTTTGAGACTTCATATGATGGGAGAAGGTAGGAGGAATCCTTGGAAAAAAAAATTAGGAGCCTTGGTTTAGGAGATAAAATAATGTGTTCATAATAAAGCCTTGTGAAGCAACATGTATTTAGGCTTGTGCAAGTGAGTGTGTAATGGCTTCAAGGACCTTGAATGAGGTCAAGAGATCTAGAAATGAAAAAAGAATGAAGTTTAGAACTTAAATTATAAGGGTTACTTCAATAGGCCAATTATGGAATCATTATGTTACTTGTAAAAGTAAGTATGTTTTTAAGAATGAATTTGGTGTCTTGGCTTGCTTTAAAAGTCTAATTGTGTGTTATTTATGATGCCTAGGCCAAGAAAATCTTAACCTACCTAAGTGCTCTTGTGAAACCGAAAAGGAGAAGGAGTAAAGCAAAGAAGTGCTTGCATAAATTCAAGGTAACTCTCCACCTCATTCTCTTTGTATTTTTATGTATATATGTATGCCACTATGTGCTTGTGTATACTCCTGTGACTTGATAACATGCCACTTAATGTTTTAATATTGCATTAGTACTAATGTGTTTTCTTGAAAAGCTTGGATTGTGGAAATGGCTCATAAGGGGGAGGTGATGCCAAAAGTCCCTTAATAAAAGTAAGGAGATACCAAAAGTCTCATGGCATGTGAGAGACAAGGGCAAAAGTCTTTTAGATAGATGAGACCAAGTCAAAAGTCCTTAGGCCAAAAGTGAGGCAAATCTAAAAGTCCCAGAAATAGGGTGAGGCAAAACCAAAAATCCCTAGAGCATGTTCTTGACTTAGTATGAATTGGTGGCATGGAAATTATATTCTTGCATGCTTTATGGTTGTTTCACTTTCCATACTTGTGCTTCTAATATGTATATGCCATGAATATATGTATGAATGGGTGTGTGAGTTATTGAGATTCCATGAATCTTATTCCCCTTCCCTCTTCCTTCTTAAAATGTCTAAGTGGTGCTCAAGATCAAAGGAATGCAAGCCAAGGAGTTTAATATGTCATACTTTGTTAATTATGTAATTCTAATTGTAGTTGAATGTTAAAGTAAGCTTGTACATGTTAGTTTTGGGATGTAAGACCTTGAGCAAATATAAAATGATGTATGAATATTAGATGGTAACAAAGTGATTGAATTATGCAAAGTGCCCCTTTAATGGCTTGGTATGTTAGTGTAATAATGGATGTAGGATAGTCAAATTATAATGCATGGTGTTTGAGACCACTTAGGAAGTGCCTACAAGTTGTATTTGTGCTTTTAAACTTGCCCAATAGGTGCTAAATCATTGGAGAAGCCATTTAGACAAAAGTTAATACCTTATAAGAGCCAAATTGGTTAAATTGGTGGGTTGTGTCACTTTTTGTCCAAATGAGCTCTTCTTGATCCAGTTATTTTGGAGGTAACTTAAAATCCTAAAGTGGCACAAACTTGCTTTGGTCTTTTATTCCTTTGACACCTTTCCATGGGGAATTGAATTACTAGTTTGGATAAGCGAGGCTACTAGTCCAGCGTCAATCTTTATTCATGGGATAGGCAGTTATGTAGTTAAACCTGGTGCAACTATACGTGAGATGGATTTCCATAGCCCCATACATAAGGGTAAAAGGCATTCCGGAAGCATTCTTTTTATTTTATTACCCCTCAAAGGGGCTGCTGCAATCTTTGTTCTTTTTAGAACAAAAACCTTATCGGAATAGATCATGGGTTTGAGCACTTTTAATCTAAGTCTGATTTTGACTAGATCTTATTGAGAGCTCTTGGGAAAGCTAAAGTATAGAATATTTCGAGGTTTATGGAATTTTTGACTAATTTTTTAAGTTAAAAATTTTTTTGGTTTTGGTCAAGGCTACTGTTCATTTAGTTTGAAATGAAAATCTATTATTCATGGAGCAAAAGATGTCCAATTGCTGTGAAAATTTATAGGGAGAAACTAGACCTTCCCAATGATTGGCACTAACTAGAAGAACCTCATTTGGATGTCTAAAGTAGAATATATGAATTATTGAAATTTCTATTCTGCTCTAGGTGCATAGCCAAACCTTCATTGTTGTTCTATCAATTTTTGGAGTCTTAATGCTCTTAAACTGATCTAGAACTATTTTTTTCCTCTAGTTAACATATATGGCTTTCCAAATTGGTATAGTTTGCATAGATTGTATTTTTTTAGAATTAATTATGAATTTTCAAAATTTATATCAGTAAGTTATACTAGTATTTCTAAACAGCTTGACTTTTATGTCTTTTCTATTATTAAACGTAGTCCAAATGAGATATTTGTAGCTGAACATTATTTTTATTGTAAATTTAACATCTATAGCTTTTTAGAAAGCTATGGTTTACTTGATTTTAATTTTTCTAAATTTAGTTATGATTTTTCAAAATTGTCTTAAAAATTTGCCACCATGGAACCTGAGGCAAAACGTGAAAATTTATGATATTTGGCTCTTGGTCCATGATTCATGTGAAGTTTTAAGATGTTTATGGTTTGTATGAATGTAAAATAATTAGAGAATGTTGTTGGAAAGCTTCCAAGGTTCACAGATTGAAATTTGAATTTTTAACCCTAACGCAACTCTATTAATTCCATTGTTTTAATACATTTTCTTGGGATTTCTTTGATAAATTGTATAATCCCACTTGGCTAAAGGAAATCAATGCTAGAAATAATGTGGTATGACAAAGTATATATACCATACCTTGAATAGTCATCAATAAATGTGATGAAGTAATGGTAACCACCCCTAGCTATTGAACTCATGAGTCGATACACGTTTATGTGGATCAATTCAAGTTTATTGGTAGCTCTTTCTCCGTGCCCTTTAAATGGAGACCTAGTCATCTTTTGAATGATATGAGATTCACAAGTTGGCTAGTCCTCGTATTTAAATGAGTAAAGGTTTCCTTCTTTGACCAACTTCTTAATCTTCTTAAATATCTCTTATAACTATTTACACACATTTCTATAATAGAAATCTTGATATAATCAAGGGAAGATACATAAAGAGAGAGATAGAAGATACATCAAAAGAAATATATGTAAGTGAGATGTGCAAACCCTATTTAAGATTACAATTCCAAATTTTAAAAGATAACAAATGATGCAACCTTCCTATAACTACATAAATGTAAACCATTCACATTCGCATAGCACATACACTCTACCTTTTCTAATATAATCAAATAATATCATAAAATTAAAAGACATTTAGCTCACATGAAACTGAATATAAGAAAAATAAATCATCTTATAACACATTCTAGGCTAACATAAGTCATTTAATATCATAATATATAAACTTGTGACATATAAGAATTGATGTAATAGGATAAATATGTAAATGAATCCATTATATTGCTATTCTTGGAGCTTGATGCTTCATTCAACATCACACTAGTCATTCATAACTGCCCTAAAATGTGCCAATCGTGAAGGAAACCCACATAAAAAATGCAAGCCACAAATCTAATCAAATTGGTCAAAATTGACACCTTTTCTTGAGTTTGAAGAAAACAATTTTCATAAAAGCTTCAAGGCATCCAAATTGCATCATATGACATTCAAAGAATTGGAATTTTTTTAGAAAAAATTAGATCTAAAAATACAAACCAAATTTACATTACAAATAATAAAAAGAGACTAGGCAATATATTATTATGCAAGTAGTGATTTTTAAGAGATTGAAAATAATATTCAAAACCATATTATACGAATCATTAACACATCTTATGAAACTCATGAAAACATAAAGAACAGCTAGAACAATTCTAAAGAAAAGAGTGGAAACTAGTGTTTTAAAATTTTCTTTGCTTTCTTTAACCTAGGACATCCTTGTAAATCATATTAGAATCATAAGAAAAAATTAAAGTGACTTACTTTGATGGCCAATCACATTCACAAAGTCAAATCTTCAAGGACCAAGGTTATCAACCCAAGTAATTCAATTTCCAATCTCGACTTGTGAAAGTAACACAAGTTTCTTACTTTTAAGTCTATCCACACCAAGGCAAAACCAAGAGATTCTAAAGATACTATCTTTAGTATGAGAGAAATCCTCTTAGTTTTTTAAGAGAAATAGTCATAGCTAGAGAGTGCTAGCTTTCTATTAATCTTTTTTATTAAAGATAAAGTGTAAAACCATTTGCATTCATTTTCTATTTAATTGCCTATCTTAAATTGCCTTATTTTGACCCCTTAGGTTCATATTCTATTAGTAATAAGAATATAACCTCTTACATTTATAATTGAACTATTCAATTAATTTAATTAATTATATACCATACCAATTTAAAAATCATATTTATGTGACTTTTGGATAATTAAACTATTCAATTAATTTAATTAGAACTCTCTCTAATTATTAATCACAATTACATTACTCTTTGTTTCTCATAGTTCATGAGTGACATTTAGCAATATATTATGACTCCTAATATAATATGAATTTATTTACAAATTAATGAACCTATAGTATTTAATGTACAATTATATTCCTTTATTACATTATACTTCTTCATGAATTTATTTAGATATAGATAATATGTTAAACCCTAAGTTCATAACATGCATAATTTTAGATGATGAATATGATGATAAAATTAGAAAACCACTTTTCCTAATTTTACTTCTTCATGCTATAACTATAGACTTTATCTAATCTTATCCTTTTTAAATGAAGCATTTCTCTCTTTCATTAAGCGTGATGCATTCTTAACTAGTGCACTCATATATCTTTATGTATGTAACACTATATCCAATAATTACTTTTAGTTTGACTCATTACTAGAATCAAAACCCAATAAAATCAAAATATAATATACAACACATATAAGGTATCAATGGTCACTTAAGTCAAATTAAAATTTTATTATACTAACTAAGAATAACTATTAATATGTTAGTGAAAAAATCCATTAGTTATTCTTGGTGGGTCATTTCAATGTACTCATACTTGCTATGAGTGCTCATATGCTAACCTTAGTGTCACCCACACAAATGACCTAGGGATAGGTTATCATCATCTAAATAAGCAGATCTAGTCATATGCTAAACTTATTGGATTATAACTATCCTAATTTATAATATTTGGTTAGAAACTATTTAAGATTTAAGTTTTAATAGAAACTTCCTTTGATATGACCAATCACCACTTATGTTCCTTATCTCTAATTCTAAAGACAATATTACATTATTAATAATGTAGATATAATGCCAAAACTTTATTAATAATAAAATAATGACTATCAATTATTGCTTTTGGGGCACTTACACTAACACCATCTTTTTTCTCCTAATGGCATGACTTATTAAGATCTCTTTATTTTTTTCAAATATCTAAACCTTTTAAGGGATTTTATGATTAGTTATATCTTAAATCTCTTCTTAAGTACTCACCTATTTAATATGACCATCTTAGTTATTTGTTCCCTTTTTTTTTCTTAGATTTTTATCTTAGGAACTGATTGGTCTACCACACTTCAATTGCGACTTAATGTCATTTACACTAAGCAATTGCCCTATTAGGACATCAATTTGGATTGAAACATTTTGAACTAGTATATGAGATTTGGTAACTTTCTTTGAGTCAATAAATGCATTGGGTAGTTGATTTGTAACGTTTTATAAATGAATTATTATTTAAACTTCTAATTCATATTGCTTTGTATAAGACTCTATATGAGATAATAATAATAATGCATTCTACGTAATTCCTTTTTCTAGTTGCTTATTATCTTCCACATAATGTTAGGAAAAGTGTTTCATCAAAATGACATTCTGCAAATCATCCCATATATAAATTTTCAATCAATGGTTCAAGATATTTAATTATGGAAGTAGATTCATAACCAACATATATTTCTAACCTTTTTTGAGGACCCATATTTGTGCATTATGGTGGAAAAACTAGGACATATACCACACATCCAAAAATTTTAAGATAGGAAATATTTAACTTTTGACAAAAGTCAATTATAATAGAGAAAATTTATGTTAAGTTGTTAGCTCTATTCGTATAAGTGCTATTGCATGTAAAATTTCATATTCCTATGTCAAAACAAGGAGTTTCATTTTCATAAGCATTAGTCCAACTTTAATTAAAGGCATTTAATAAATGATCCTACTAAACCATTTTGTGCATGAACATGAGCAAAAAGCTTTTCACCTATTATTCTAGTTGACATACAATAGTCATTAAAATCTTGAGATGTGAATTCACTAATATTATCAAGACAAATTGTCTTGATTGCAAAATCTAGAAATTGTGCTCTTAATTAAATTATCTAAGCAAGAAATCTCATAAATGTCAGGTTGCAAGTTGATAATAATCACACGTTTAACCATGTTGTAGACGCATATATCATAACCATATAATATTTGAATAATCTATATGGTAAATGAATGGACCCATATATATCACCTAAGATACATTTTAAAATGTGAAGGAATCAATCCACAATTTAGCTAGTGATGATCTAGTAATTAATTTACTTTGAGAATAAATACCACATGAGAATTCTTTGAATTAAAGAATCTTTTGGTTTTTTTAATAGATGTATATGTGAATTTCCAATAATTTTTAGCATCATAATTGATATAGGATGGTCTAACCAATCATGCCAAATAATAAATGTATTTGGATCAATAAACTTTTAATTTAACACAACATGTGTTTTAATTGTACTAATATTTGTATAGTTCAAATTAGAAGACAAGGCAGGTCATTTTTCCAAAACACATTTATTTCTTGATGCAATAGTTGTAATATGTAGATATTTAATATTTTTCTCATTTATAATCTCAATATAATATCCATTACAGTGGATATCTTTAAAGCTTAATAAATTTCTTGGACGTTTAGTAGAGAATAATATATTATCAATAATAATCTTTTCCTTCTAAGCAATAATATAGTGGTTTTTTTCCCTAACCTTCAATTAATTCACATCACTTATTATTAGATAAAAATTATTATTTTAATATTTAAGTATTATATATGTTGTAGTACTATCAACATGACATATATTTTCATTATAGATCTTATGTCTAATGAAAGAATAAGGAATATCTATATTCTTCATTAAAAGAAATAAAATAATTATAAGAGATGATGCACTTATACATAAAATATATGAAAACTACATTAAAAAAAACTTAAAACACACAAAAAATAAATAAAATAATATAAAAACATAATTTCAAATATTCTTATCATTTCCATCTCAATTCTTTAATCATGATTCTTGAAGAAGCTTGCTACATTTAATTGTGCTATATCATCAAGGCTATTAAAGTCATCATCCATGTATGCAAAGCTTACCTCAACATCATCATTTTGCAAGTCAAATTTGTTTCCACATTTTTCTCCTACTTTTTAATAGAGGCTTGATAAAGCTTTACAAGATACTTAAACATATGATAGATACATGACTAGTGTCCTTTCATACCATATCGATAATATATATTTTTTATACTTTTTGAAGGATTATTATGACCACCCTTGTCTTTTTCCTATTTGTTATTATTATTCCTCTTTTGATGGTTGATATTTTTATTATCACTATGATAAAAATAATTATTGCATCGTCTACCATATCCATGTTCACAACTACGACTATGGTAATTATCATGTATGGCTAATTCACTTTTAATAACTTTAGATATTAAATAAAATCTTAATAACACAAATCAATATGAATAATAATATAAACTAGCTTTTTTCATTTGTTTATAATTTAATAGTATTAATCTAAAACACCAAAATAATTTCTACAAACTAAATATTAATAACTTTTAAAGAAAACTGGTAACAATTTACTAATGAATACTATTAAATGGATGTATAAGCAAATATTTATGTAACAAAATTGCTAACAAATCCTTTGTCAAAATGCACACATAATCCATCATATTTACAAAACTAAACATTTTCAAATGAAATCAATTATAATAAGATTATCTCAACAATAAATATAATAACTTGATGAAATAGTCATTTAAAAAAGGACTATTTTAAATCAAATGAGAAATGAATAACTTGATTTGAGCTAGGAGCTTAGAGTAGAATCGTGCTAACATGCTACAAAATTAATGAAAATTTAAGAAATAAAACAAGAGAGAAAATTGATAGAAGAAATAAAAAAATACTTCTAATTCATTTAGGGTAGTCCATACTTAATATATAACCTCCATTTATAGGCTTTCAACAATGAAAATTAACCTAAGTTTACAATAATATAAATAGAAAAAGTAATCTATATAGTTGTACAATATAAATCCTCTGAAGGCTATGACCCTTAAAAGGGAGCCTAGAAAGTCATTAAGGGTTATAGATATCCATACAATTATAATATTTACAACAAATCATTTGTTGTAGCAGCATAAGATATTGCTCTGATGAGGGTGTGAAAGATGAAAGGATAGGAGGAGGTGTAGTGGAAACTACTGAACTCGTAAACAAAACATGTCATTGACCTTTAATTTTGTGAATAACCTCAATAGAAGATTATTGCATATCTCCATAAGTAACTTATTTTTAAGTAAAAGTACATTTTTTATCCTTTAATTTTATGTGAAGTTTCACTTTATTCCCTTAATATCATTTGATTCTAATTTGGTCTTTTAGTTTTAACTCAGTTTCTAAGTTTTATCTTTAATTTCATTTGGTTCTAATTTGATCTCTTAATTTCACTTCATGTTTCACTTTCATTTCTTAATTTTATTTTGTTTCAATTTAATCCCTTAACCTTAAAAAACTATTCAAGTGTTTTCTTCCCTTTAACACCATCAAAATTAAAATAGGTAACAAAAAAGTTTTATGTGGCTCATCGATGACTTAACTCTAATGATCTCTCACCAATTACTAAGAAACCACATAAAAATTTTCTATTATACAACTTAATAATGTTAGAAAGAAAGAAACATTTGAATAGTTTTTGTAAGTTAAAGGATCAAATTAGAACAAGATGAATTTAATGAAGGAAAGTGAAACATAAGATAAAATTAAAAGACCAAATTAGAATCAAATAAAATTAAGAGACAAAAGTAAAGTGTGAGATAAATTTAAGGGATCAATGTCACATTCTAAATTTTATATAACTACTAATATCACCAAAGTCAATTAGGAACTAAGGGACCTAATTAGGACTAGAAAGGAAGGTATGTAGTAGGAAGCCTAATTGAGACATCAACTTGATCATATAGTTAACATGGAAGTCATTAGCATATTCATGGCAAAATAAAGTGATAGGGAGAAACCACCCATTAAAGGATAATAAAGACAAAGAAATGGCACTTTGACATTCCACTTACATATTATGTGTATAGGCTATTCAATCATGACATTATCCTTCATATTGCCATAGGGAATTGCCATGAAGTTCATATGGCTTAATCACTCAGACAATATGGAATAAGGGGAGTACTTAGTGGGACGGTGATGTGGGACCAAGGAGGGAAGAAATTCTAACGAACCAAGTATACACACGCACCTCATGCTTCCACCATGTTATAGGTATTATTTTTAGTGTTGCTGAATGCTCTTTAGCCATGGGAATTAATAAGGGAATTGCATGTAAATGAATAGCTTATATATTATAGAATGGAGACACCTATCCTACTTGGTGGAAAAGCAAGTGGAGAAGAATAATTAAGAAGAATAAAAACCCTTACACCTCATGCTTACACTACATATAATATGTCCACAAATTATATTCTAATCTTGCTCACAATATGCATTGCTGTGGGGATTAGGTATCAAATACAATATGTATATTAGATGGGAGTAATATATATATATATATATATGGGATACTGACACCTAGCTTGCACTGAACAAGAATGGAAAAGAAGAAAACTCAATCACAAAACAAGACACCTAATGCTTGCATCGTCCACCTACCCACCCACCCACACACACACACACACACACACACACACACACACACACACATATATATATATATATATATTCAAATGGTGTTTGGTTATTGCTCACACCTTCCAACCATGGGGAATTATATAATATAATTAAGGATGTAACTTGGGAAGGATATGGAGAGGATGAGACCTTGCAATGCCACTAACCAATGAAAAGATAAAAATTGATAAAGTATATCGACTTCCATTTAATTGTCTTGATTTAGGGAGCATGTGGTGGTATTACAAATGTAACAACCAGAAAAAGAAAAGAAAAAGAAAAAAGAAAGTTGAAAATTTTTGAAATCCTGAAATTTTCCTAAGTCTGCTAGCTATAGCGAGAAATGGCCTAGCTATAGCGAATGTACCTATTCGTTATAGCGAGAATGTTTCTAGCTATAGCAAGTGTGGGCATCCCATACAAAAACCAGGGAGCTACTCGTTGTAGCGCGCGCCATAGCGAAAACAGGAGTTTGGGACTGATACGTGCTCGCCGTAGCGAAGGTTAATTTTCGCTATAGCGAGGGTTAGTCCGGAAAAGCATAAAAAAGGAGAATTTGACTTCTTAAAACGTCTCAATTCATTCTTTCTCTTTTAACTGACCTAAGTTTCGACCAAAGGAAAGAAAAGGGGCATAGAGAGAGAGAGAGACCAAGAGAAGGAAGGAAGAATAAAGAAAAGGTAAGCAAGCTTGAGATTTTTCTTTCTTTTCTTCTTAGCATCTTGTTCTTCTCTCTTTGCCCTCTCTTTCTATGGTTTTGGTTGTTAAATTAGTTGGATTTTAGGCATGGGTCAGAAGAGGGAAAATGGAAAACCACTCTTGAACTTATTTGTTTTCATTGAGAATGTTGGTTCTACTAACTTGAGAGCTTGAGAGAGAGGAAGAGGTGGTGAAACTCTAGAGAGAGGGAGAACCCCTAGGTTCTTATATGTTGGAAGGGTTTGCTCTGAAGAATCCCTAATAGTTGTTGAGTTATGAGAGAGTAATTTCATACTTTTTGTTGTATCTAGGCTCAAGAGAAGTACCTCCATCAAGGTGTGATTGTGAAACCAAGAAGGGAGAAGAGAAATTGGAAGGGAATGCTTGTGTTGGCTCATAAGGTAGCTCTCCACTCTTTCTTATTACATTCTTGGATGTAATAGTCATTGTATGCTTGTGTATATGCTTTGTGTGAGACATGCCATATGTTATTGCCTTAATGCATTGGTACTAATATGTTTATGTGTTTGATTGTGAAAATTGCTCAGGTGAGGTAGTGCCAAAAGTCCCTTGAGATGGGTGAGGTAAAGTCGAAAGTCCCTAAGGCTAGGTGAGACAAGGCCAAAAGTCTCATCACTGAGTGAGGCCAAGTCAAAAGTCTCTAAACCAAGGGTGAGGTCATCCAAAAGTCCCTAAACTCGGGTGAGGCTAGACCAAAAGTCTCTAGAGCCCATTCTTGGCATTGATATGGTTTTCATGGCATGTAAATAATGTATTGTATAATTGTGAATGGTTAGATGCCTATTTGCGTGCTTTGACTTGTTTATATGCCTTGATTGCTTCCTTAAATGACTGCATGAACTATTGAGATTCCATGAATCTCACCCCCTTCCCTCCCCCATCTTAACATGCTAGGTGAAGCTTAAGGAGATTCAAGTGCATACCAAGGAGCCTAGGAGCATGTATAGATAGATGATGGTTTATTTTGATTCTTTTGATGTAAAGAGGTGCTAAAATGAATATGCACCTACTATTTTTGAGATGTAAATGTTGTAGCAAGTATAAATGTATGGAAAAATGATATATAAACTATGTAGAGAGCTAAAGTAATGAAAATGTGGGATTTGCCCCTTTTATGGTTTGTATGCGATAGTGTATTTTGGCCCGTAGCATAGTGAGTTTGAAATGTATGATGATTTGGACCACTTGGATATTTCATATATGCTATGTTCATGCTTTAAAACTTGTCCACAAGGTGCTAGAACATGTGGGAGGCCATTTGAACCCACTTTGAACTATTTTGGGTGCCAAAACTGCCAAATTTGTGATATGAAATTTGGCATGCCTCTAGAGTTTGTAGAGAGCTTCTTAGAAAGCTAAAGTGGGTAATATTTGGAGGTTTAGGGAATATTTGGCGAATTATTGAAGTTATGAAATTTTGATGGTTTGGTCATGGTACTGTGTAACTAGTCCGAAAATAAATTCATGTCATTCATGGATCAAATGGAGTCCAATTGTCATGAAATTTTATAAGCATATACCAACTGGAATCACCTAAATCAGAGGTCTGTAGAGAGAGAACGAACCTTTTGAAGTTCTGTATCAGCATCAGGGAAGCCATCCGACCTTCGTTACTGTTCCATCAATTTTCGAGGTCTAAGGGCTGTTGAACTGATATGAACTTATTTTTTTCCTCTAGTTAATATCTGTAGCTTTCCAAATTGGTATAGTTTGTCTAGCGTGAATTTTTGTGGATTTAGTTATGAATTTTTGAAGTTGATGATAGTAAGTTGCACCAGTATTAGGGATGGCCGGACCTCTGTCTCATTTTCGATGTTAAACATGATCCAAATGCTGAGATTATGGTTGGGAATTATTTTCAGTGTAAAGTTAACACTTAGAGTTTTCTAGAAAGCTATGGTTTGCTACATTCCCATTTTTCTATAATTAGTTATAATTTTCCAAAGTTAAAGCCAAATATCTAACTTTTGGGCCCATTTAAGAAAATGCACTTTCTTGGTTTTTGACTTCATGTCCGTGGTTTATGGCTTGTTTTATGATGTATGAGTCGTATACATGGAGTTTGAGTAGAGAATGTGAATGATAGGTTCACAGGACCCACAGGGCAAAAGATAAGTGTTTGAAACCCCATTTTATAGTATGAAAATGCCACGGTTTGTACTTGTTCTTTGAAAATCATATGGAATCGAGCCCAGAAGGAAGCTAGATGGAGTTAATTCATTATGGTGTTACAACAAATACCTTCTTCACCTTAGCTTCAATTTTGGCTGAGAGAAATAGTGGTAGGAAGAGAAGGGGAGCTCAAATAGCCATAGGAAGAAAAGGGATGAGAAGATAAGCCAAGATACAAAAGATTCCAATAGAGGTAAGAATAGGAAATTTGTATGTTTTAATTTGCTTTCATTCCACCTCGTTGGAAATTCTAATTTTAGGATACCTTGCCATGGTTAGATAGTAAAAAAAAAATTGTGAGGAAAAGAATACAAAAGGTGCTTGGGAGGAAGTTATGAATACTTAAAGGTGAATGCCTAAATTATTTTTGAAACCAAGTAAGCCGAAAAATGGAAATGGAGTAGATAGAAAATTCTATATACTTAGTTAGCTGTAGGAATAACACCTTGAGAATGTCATACTTTGGATAAGAAGGACTGTGTAGGAAAACAAAACCTAGGAAAAATAATTAGAGACAAAAAGGAAACCATGTAATCGGTTAATATACTAAATACATGCTCATGTAGCGCTATAATTGAAATGGATATACCAAGGCTATGGGAATTAGTGTTTAGGACTGAATTTTAATGCAAAGTAGAATTAAGGACTGAACTACAAAACATTGGACAACACATGAATAATTTAGATAATAACTAGCTAATGAGAAGAAAAGAAAATGAAGATGTAATTTATTACAAGTAGGAAATCCAATCTCCAATTAACGAAAGAAAATTAGGAATTTTGTATGGGAATTATTAGCTTAATTGAAATACAAATATTGACCATGACTAATTCTTAATTAAGGCAATGTGTAATTGAAATTTTAGGAAAATAATTGGAGCAATAAGAGCTAAGGAATAACTCGATGTAATAACAGTAATGAAACAGGTAGTTAACATTGTATTCATTTTATTGTTTACGTAATTGCATTAGATGAATTCCAAAAGTTCCTATGCTATGTATGGTTGCATGTATGTCTACTAAGGTGACTCTTATCAGTACTAGATAACTATTATTGGCCAATAACTAAAGCACTGTAGCCTAATGAATGAGAATATGCTACTACTTAGACATTACGTACTTTTACACCAAAGTATGCATCAAATGTATCCTGGATAGTATTTAGTGCTATCTATATATATGCTTCTTGAATACATTTTTATCTACTAGGATTTTATCTCATTATAAAGCTAACCATTTTCAGACATTAATTATACCTCAGACGAAGCTAAACATGTAGAAACTGGACAAGTAGAATAGCAAACTAATGTGTTGTCCTTATAACTAGTTTGCAAATTTTCAATGTAATGCCAAATGCTAAACATGATTGTAGTTTTGAGCATGTAAATTTGTTTTGTAACCCTCTATTGTGCATCTGTAGGATAATGATATGGGCATGACTTCTAGTGTAAGCTAACGATGACGTTTAGTTAAAGCATTGCTTCATGTATAAGAGTAACTTTAATTATTGTATTGCATGAAAATGATTATCATTATCATGGGATCTCCATGTCCAAATCCTTATAATTATTTCTCCATACTTTATACTAAAGGTTTGGAAAGTTATAGGATTGCTAGAATAGGTTAGATCAAGGAAACGATGTACTAATTTAACTTAACTTCTACATGGGACAGCTTTGAGCAGGTTTTGTAATAAATCTTGTTAAATGGGTAAACAAAAGAATTAATGCATGAAATTTTATAGGAAGGTGGCTAAGACATACAAACTTAGTTTTAGAAAGTTTCAGAATTTTTAAAGTTGGTTTACTAAGGCAACGAAGTCAAAAATAGAATAGATGGTGTAGAGCAAGTTCAACTGAGGTAATGGTCTAAACAGTAGTGGTTAAGGGGCTATCCATAAGATTTTTCAAAAACTATCTTATTAGCTTATAATTAGCATAATAAGGAGTCATTATACCAATTTTTATGATTTTTGGACATCATTTGATGGGAGAAAGAAATTTCACAAAAATAGGTTCGCAAATGAAGGAAAATTGTGGCTATGGTAGCTTCTGTTTCTTCATAATGTGATACGAAATTGTATGGTAATTAGAGGAACAAAGCTTGAATCTATGTTTCTATGTATATAAGATAGAAATCCCCTAGATATGCTAGTACAGATCTCTTAAATCCCTTAATATTGTGAGTTATAGCATATGCTAAGCATAGGTATGATAATCAACTTGGAGCAAAATGAAATTAAAAGAAAAAAAGAAAAGTTGAGGTGAAGTTAAGGGATTAAAAGCATATTTTAGCCTTTATTTCTATTATAAATTATTAAATAACTTCTTATCTTTTATGATTATTATATATTATAAATTGTTAAATAAATGCTTATGCTTTCATAACAAGAAAATCATCATTTTCTTTTCACTTCTTTCCTTCTCTTCACGATACATCTAAATGTTTTTGTACAAGCTAGTGATGGCTGAGGCAAAGAGCCAATTGGACCTAAAACTAGTGCTTCACAACACGAATCTAAATTTTTAATTTCAGTAATCAAAACAATTCCATTGTTTAAAATGTAGTTTTTTTCCCCTCTCTTTCTACGTGCTTTGGTCCACTCCTTCATAAAAAACAATGGCTTATTAATGTCTATAAATAGCTATAAATTCAAAATCTCAAATGATTTAGGTGAAAACTCACTTTCACAACAACCATTGACCCTTCAAATATACATTTGAAGAAACTCTACCATGTTTTTATTTTCATTATCTATGTGTTTTTCTCATCTTTAATCAAATTAAGCTTCATGTTTCACCTAGTACTTAAGCTTTTTTCTTATTGTAGATTTTGTATTTGCATGCTTGGAAATGGGTGTCACATTGTAATTCTACTTATTTAAATAATGTTTGATATATCATATAATAGTGTGAAAAAAAGCTTAGAAGGTAAAATAAAGATGTAATTCAACCTATTATGGTGCTCCAATTACTTGAGCTCCTTTTTCATTAAAATTTCTTATGAGGGAACCAATGACATCAAGCTAAAGATAAATGTTAAATCTTAATAAAGTCAATCTTTGGATCTTCTCAATATGGGATATCAAGAAATTAAGTACATTTATCAAGCATATTTTAATATCCACTAAACAATAGTATTAAGAAGCTTCAATCATCAAGTTGTTGTTCCACACTACTAAGAATAATTACTCTGAAAGATAACAATTTCTTATAATAACCTATTCTCTAACATAATAGGATTAGTATTAAACAAAGAAACCAAGGGTCTGTTTAATTCTATTCTAGTTTTAATATTTTCAAAATAGATGTTTTTTAGACAAATTTTGAAAATTAAAAGATCAAAAAATCTATTTGAATCATTATTCTGAAAAATTATTATTTTTTATTTTTTTCTAATTCTGCAGAACAAAAGTTACAAAGGCCTGTTTGATTTTCTTTTTCTAAAATAATTTTCTATTTTAAGAACAAAAAAATAAAAAATAAAAACTTGTTTAATAATGTATTTTTAATGAAGTATTTTGTAAAACAAAAAAACAAAATTATGTTTTCAAAAACAAAAAAAATCAAAATATTTTTTAGATATTTTGTAATTTTTGTTTTGCAAAATCAGAAAAAAAAATAGAAAATAGAATTTTTTTTAGAATAATGATTCAAACAAAATTTTAAAATTTTTTGTTTTCAAAATTTGTTATAAAAAACATCTGTTTTGAAGACATTAAAACTAGATCAGAATTAAATAGGTCCAAAACATTTAAAAAATGTTATGATTTTTCTGTTTATGAAAATATAATTCTATTTTTTTGTTTTATAAAACACTTCATTAAAAACATATTATCAAACAAGTTTTTTTATTCTTAAAAATAGAAAATTGCTCTGGAAATAGGAAATCAAACAAGTTCCAAATTGCTTGTATGGCATTTTTATTGAAGTCAAATGTCGCTTTTTCCTTAGTTGTTTTTTTATTTCATGAGTCTTCATTTTTTATTTATGTTCTTCTTTGTTTCCTTTTCTAGTTAAGAGTTATCAGATAAACCTTTTGTGGCTTACATTCTCCTATAAATTTTAACCATTGTATTTGAAATAAAATAAGAAATTTTAGAGTCAATATTTCCTAAAATTCTTCATGGTATCAAAGCAACATGCTTGACCATATTTCTATCCAGTTTAGCTAAGAGTAGGCTTTCAATACTGAAGCAAGACAAGCACACATCATCAATAACATCCTTTTATTCCTTTACTAGAACATGTCAAATACTAGTATTGGATCTCATGTCTAGAAATCAATGCTTAACTTGCCATGCACACAAAATGCTAATCATTGATGCAATATTATCTAAATAATAGGCTAAAAAGCTAGCTAGTGAACTAGTTACCATGAATAAAGGTGTCGAGCCTACAAGGATTGGTTACTTATAATTCTAGAGGTTTTTATAGGTTTAAAGGTTAGTTGTCACACATTTACATATATGGACATAAATACATACTAGTATCTCAAGTCTCATTGAGTATTAGTGATCGAGTATTTGGTATAAGTATTTAATAAAATAAAACAAAAGACTCAAAGGTGGACTAAATGAAATACATATATCATACAATAACACAATGTTTAATACACATTCCTTCTTTAGTTTGGCAAGCAAATTCCTAAAGTGCTAACTATCCCTCAGAATCAATTAACCTATCATAGTCCTAATTTTCCTTAAGTTGGCAAATGCACTCTTGTTCATTGAATTTAGGATTAGTGAAGTGATAAATATCTTTTGGAATCACATACTACCTTATTAAGCCTAGACTGCATTATATAGAACATCTTTTAGATGCTCAACATAATGGTATAAATGGCATCATAATTAATGCATCCTAATACAATGTGTCCTTTAAAATTAAACCACAGTCAAACTTAATCATAATACAACCTATCCCTCATAATCAAGTGGAACCATAATGCATAATCACAAATAAGCAACAATGATTGATATGATGGCAATAAACTCATCATATAAACATCTAAATTAAAGTAAGAAATAGTGGTATATCATCACAACAATTTCATAATAATACAAATCTAACAAATCATCTAATCACAAATTGTTGTAATAAAATGAAAAAGACAAATAAAAAATAAATTGGAGAGAGTGAGAATAAACCATGGGAAATGACAAATCTACAATCTAACTGTCATTTCTCATTATTTAAAGATATTTTGTATATTTTAAGATGAATTTTGATAAATAAATAATTTAATTTGAGAAGAAAATTAATTTACTTCATACAAGTTTTTTTTAGGACTATGCATAACTTATTTTTCAAATTTTAGATATTTTAAAAAAATAAATTTTTATTTATAATTGCATAAATTAGGAATTAATTTAGTTTTAATTATTTTGTAGGGGTAAAGACAAAGCTGAGACCGATTAGGAAGCATGTTTGATAAGGATAGGATTTAAGAATCCTTTAAACAGGGGCTTCGAGGCTATTTTGGAGAAATGTTATAGTTGAGGAGAAGCTTTAGAGAACAACTATGATACTAAGATTTAGAGTTTCATTCGAAGATTATTCTGCCATATTTTTCTTCTACTTTTATTTTTCTTTGTTATGGATTTTTTTTTCATTTTATGATTTTAATTTTGATTTTGAATAACTAGACTTTTTAGATTGGGGATTTTGATATAGGTGTTTATGGATAATGTTTGAATTTGGAATATTCATGTGATTTATTTTTATTTAGATTAATTTATTATTCACTTTATAATTCTTTTACAAATTGTTGACTACTTTTTGTGAAATCAAATCTATAGTGTGATGAACTAAAAGGTGAATTACTATTAGATATTACTTAAATAATAGGCTTAAATTTAGATTTTATAAAGATATATATCTCATATAGGCAGGATTGTAACCTGCATGCATGTTAAGCTATCATATGTAGGCATATAGTGAATTCTATAGAGTTTAAAGGGTCTATTTTAAAGCTTATAATCATGAAAGTAGACGTAGGACTAACATAGATACACATGTTCTATTTTAAAAGAGAATTACAAATGCATTAGGGTATCTGCCATGAATTAAGATAGAAATTAATTGCATAAGTTACACTTTATTTAATTACAAGAGTGAAACGTTGATTCAAATTTTAGATTTTTTCATAATTAATTAGTCCAGTTCCTGAATTTCCTGCTTTCAATCTGTTTCTTAATTAGTAATACATTTGATTTGATTTAGTGGATTTTTTAGGCAATAGAAGTAATTTAAGAAATTGGTACTTGATTAATCTTTCTAATGGGATAATACTTTACTTATCTCTTTATTACTTGTTTGACCCATACACTTATGGAAAATCACCAATACTGTAATATCCAGTATTTCATAAAAACACTGAAATGAGTCAGTTTAAAAAGTAAGTCTCCTGAGATGAATGATTTAAGGTCCAATAAAATTAGAATAAAATTTTAAATAATAAAAAATGAGGATTTGAGTATTGAGTTGCTCAAAAACTGGAGCTAGAGTGGTTCAGAAAATTTGTTGAAAGTATAGTGGTATAATATGGGTACTTTTTGAAAAACTCATAAAAAGGCTTTTTAAAATGGAAAATTTGAGCTTATGGAGTTCTCAGAGGCCCTAAAAATCATGAGAACTCTCGGGATAGTTAAAACTCCTTTAGTGTATGTTTTTGAACGTTAGTTGACCCAACTTTGATTATTTAATTCGGGAAGGTTTTAAATCCAAATTAAGTGCTTTCAAAGATATTTTATAAAATTGAAAACTTAAATTTTATGATGGAAAATATGGTTCTAAAAAAAGAGCTAAAATGAACTAAAAACAAAAATGTCATGAATGCGGGACATAAATGTCATTTTTAATGGACAATTTCTTCTCCATTCTTCCTTATTTTAGGCGTCCTCCCCTCTCTCCCCAATAACCAACTTATGGTTTTGTCTAAAATAGAAGGAGAAGCCAGGAGAAAGCACACACAAGGAGAGTTCAAGAAAGAGGAGAAAGAAGCAGGAAAAGGTATGGAAAACTAAGGATTTTCATGGAATTCCTTCACATAATTTGTTCTCTTCTCCTTGCTCTATCTTTCAATGGTTTTAATGGATGGATTAGTTTTTTTTTTTTACCTTGGTTTACAGGAGAAAGTGTAAGAACTCAAAGAGAAAGTTAAAACAAAGAAATGAGCTCTTGAGATAAGTTTGGAATCAAGGTGATTTCCTACCTTTGTTGTTTTCTTCTTTCTTGCTTCTTGAGTAGGTGTCTCGGCCAAGAATAGAACAGCCAAGGGGGAGGAGTTTCTAATAAAAAAAAACAAGTGAAAATCCTAGGTTTTAGACCATGAGGAGTTAGAAAATACAAAGAAATGCAATGAGAAGCTAGTAAAATTCAAGAATGGGAAGCCAGGGATCCTTGAACACTTTGTGAAATCTGATTTTGTCCAAGCATTCCCAAGCTCATGTGAGTGTTTGCTTAAGTTCATAAGATCCCTAGGAAGCCTCCTAAGTGTCTCTCCCTTCAAGAAAAAATTACAAACCCCATGGGCTCTAAACCACTCCATTGTCTCGGCCAAGGACAAATAAGGGAGCTAGGGATTGTTTCAATTTTTTCTAAGCTTGGTTTTGGACTTTATGTGAGGGAAAAACATGAGAGGAATTCTTGAAAAAATTTTAGAAGTCATAAATTGATAGTTGGAGCTATAGGTTCCATATTATGACTTAAAGAAGTAATATGTGTTTGGATTCTTGCAAATGAGTGTGTGATGGCTCTAAGGATTCCAAATGGAGTCAAGAGGCCTAGATATAAGAAGAGAATAGAGCCAAGTGCATGAATTATGGTAGTTTCTTCATTAGGCCTTTTATGGAACCATTGTGTAGCCATAAGATAAAGTATGTTGTTTTAGTGTGTGCTTAATGTTAAGGCTTGTTCTAAGAATGGAATAGGATGTTATTTGTTGTGTCTAGGCCAAAGAAATCAAACTCTATGTATTTGTAGGTGTGAGACCAAAAAGGGAAGAGAGTAATCAAGAGGGAAGCTTGTGTTGGATTGTAAGGTAGCTCTTCACTCCTTTTTGTTTGCATTCTTGGATATGTAAGTGTCATTGTATGCTTGTATGTGCATTTATATCATGAGACATGCCATTTGATGTTCCTTTGTTGCATTGGTATCAATATGTTTCTTGAATTATGATTTGATTGTGAAAATTGCTCTTAAAGGTGAGGTCGTGCTAAAAGTTCCTTGAAATGGGTGAGATGAAACCAAAAGCCCTTAAGTATAAGCGAGACAAGGCCAAAAGTCTCATGAATGAGTGATACTAAGTCAAAAGTTCTAAACCAAGGGTGAGGCTAATCCAAAAGTTCCAAAAATAGAGTGAGGCTAAACTAAGAATAAATGATATGGTTTAATGGCATATAAATCATGTTTTGAATGATTCTTAATGGTATTGATGCCTACTTGTGCACTTTGACATGTTTATATACCTTGATTGCTTACTTAAATGAGTGTATAAGCTATTGAGATTATTTGAATCTCATCCCCTTTTTTCTTCTATCTCAACATGTTTAGGTAGAGCATAAAAAGCCAAAAGTGGAAGTTAAGGCACTTAATAGACCATACTTTGCCATTAATGTAGTTCTTGATGTAAAGAAATGTTAAAATTTATATGTACATATTATTTTTGAGATGTAAATGTTTGAGCAAATGTAAAAGTATATATATATAGTGTACGAACCAAAATTGAAACCAAATCAATGATAATATGTGTTTTGGGTACTTGGAGGACCACTCTTGAATATGTATTATGACTTTTTCCATGATGAGTTTTCAATGCATCGTAGTTTAGACCAGTTGAGAAGTACATATGTGCTGTATTTATGCTTTAAACATTGCCTAAGAGGTGGTAGAGCAATTAAGAAGCCATTTGGACCAACTTTGACCCTTATATGATGCCAACTTTGTCATATTCATGAAATATGTCAAGATCTGACTATATAAGCTTTTCTTAGCCTGAAATTTGACATGCATATAGGTCTCATCTAGAGCTTTTTAAGAAGCTAGAGTTCATTTTATTTAGAGCTCTAAATAATTTTTGGTGAATTTTTAAAATTGGCAAATTTTGACAGAATTGACATTATTACTATGCAAATGGTCAGATTTTGTACTTGTATCACTCTTATGTCAATTGTTGTCCAATGGCTACAAAATTTTTACAAAAATAAACTAGATATGATAAATTTTCTATAACACTTGAAAGCACCTCATTTGAATTTATCTAGAGAGAGAAATGAATTTTTGAAGTTTCAAATTAGTATCAGTGGCGTAGCCAGATCTCTTTCACTGTTCCATTAGTTTTCAAGGACTAAACACTTCTGTTTTGGTTTGGCATTATTTTTAGCCTCATGTTAACATTTATAGCTTTCTAGAATGTTAGGTTTTGATTTTTCTAAAATTGATTATGAATTTTTGAAATTTATATCAGTAACTTGTGATAACAAATATGGGCAGCCAGACCTTTAGAGCTTTTCTGATATCAATCGTGGTCTAGCTAGGTTTTCATAGCTTGGAATGATTTTTAACCTATCATTTTCTATCCAAAGCTTTCCAAAAAGCTATCATTTACTTGATTTTAATTTTTCTAAAATTAATTATGATTTTCCAAAATTTGTATCAGAAACCTACCATTTGAACCCGAGAGCAAAAATGCAATTCTCTGGTTTTTTGTTCCAAATCCGTGTTAATATGGAGTATGAGTAGAGAATGTTATTGATGGATTTATAGGACCCACGAAGCAAAAATTAAAATTTTAAAATACTACATAACGTAAAAAAATGTTATTATTTTATTCCCTTTTTCTTTGGAATTATGTAAAACCTTGTGAAATGCTTGGATATGAGGATATGGAGTTTAATCAATTATAATATTACAGATATTAACTCAAAGACACTTACTCCTTTATTGAAAACACTATAGCCTTGTTTGAAATTAAGTCATTCCTTCATGATTTCAGGCAAGGGGAGTTAAATCTCACCCACTGCAACACACTTTAATGCCATTGGCAAAAGCAAAAACTTGCATGAAACTCATACATAATTGTGCATAAGTGATCTTATGTACTTTAAGAAGCTTATTGAAAATGTGTGTATTAGTTTTTGTTGCATGTGAATTCCATATTTGAAGTTTTAAGGGCGAAAATAATGAATACTCACTCACTTTTTACTATAAGGGAGAATTTTTCTAAAATCAAAAGGGAGGAAAGTATAATAACATTAACCAATGGTCACTAAAATGCTTCTACTCATCCTAACTCTTTTTGCTCTTGCTACTTGAAGACTTAATTTTTTTGGAGCTAATAGCAAGCTGGAAAAACAAACTCATACATGGCGTGATCATTGTAGCAAATCAAGTCACACTAAGTGAGTTTCTAGAAACTTCATGGTAAACTAGTAAGTTGGAAATCAAGATGAAAAAATGAGACTAATGAATCAATGATGACTTACAATGCAAAATCTTAATTGGAAAATAATCCATTTTTCAAAGACCAATGGGAATTGTTACAAAAATTGCTTCGAAATAAGGATAAAAAAGACCTAAACAACCTAGAGAAAATTGTTGGTTCTAGTTTATTTGCTCAAACTAGATTTGAGCATTATGGAGATGATCAGCAATGTTAGCTCTAGGTTGTACCCAACTTGAGGGTGAACGTTAGAATCTCATGATTCTTAGGAAAGAATCACATAAGATATTTGTTGTTAATGAATTTGTATTCATAGGTAGAATCATAATGGTTTATTATAGGTTAATAGAATGAAGTCAAATGCTATTTTTTCCTTAATTATTTCCTACTTTTTGAGTGTTTATTTTTGTCTATGTTCTTGCTTGTTTCCTTTTCTAGTTTGAAGGTGATTAACTAAACCTTCTATGGCTCCCATTCTCCTATAAATTACCCCAATGTGCTTGAAATAATGTAAGAATTTTTAGAGTCATTATTTTATAAGAATCTTCACTCTACAAGAAGTTGGCTTGGAATTTCAAGAGTCCTTACTTTAGTTTTAGTCTATAGAATTGCTTGTTTTTGGTTTTCCTTGGTAACATTGATACCATATGGGGTTGTATACATTTTGAGCACTTTAAGTTGGTATAGGAAAGCTAAAGCGAACAAACAAGGTGACATCTTGTTATTACAATTAGGGTGAGCACACCAAAAGCCAGCAATCATCAAGAATTTCATTTGCTGCTGCTTAACATCTCCACCAAATCTTGGTCAGCTGCTTTAACAATTAAACGTCATATTCTCAATCTAGAAAAGTTCAGCATGTCTCATTTATGTCATTTTATCTGACAATGTGGATATACTATCACAGAAAAAATGAATTTTGGAAACCAAAGTTTGCTGATTGGAAATAATTTGTGATGCAAATTGGTACACATCTTTCAAATGGAAAAGAATATAAATTCCCTGTTGTGCTTTGTTTTGCTTAGATGGAGTCACAGAGGAGGCTAGTTAATGGCTCATAAAAATTGACCAAGTATCCAATCTAGAAAAGTTCCCAAAGATTGTTGGGATGTACAATAATACACATAACACTCTTTCTTTTATCTTGGTTTCTTAATTTCTTTTATTATTTTATCTATTTCGTTATTCTTGAATTTTCTTACGAAAGACATGAAAACTTGGTTACCGAAAATATTTCGATTATGGCTATATAAATATATATATATATATATATTTTTTTTCCTCACACATCATGAATGAACAGTTTCAAGCGTCACTGAAAGGTACTTTATTGTTATACCATAAATGCTATAACCAGCATCATCATACAATATTGTTTATCGATACAAACAACAAAAATTATTCCAATGTTTAATCATAACTATTACATATTAATATATTTCTGGTCTTGCTATCCTTCATTTTCCCTGGCCAATTTCACGTTTAGAATTACTTGAACAGTACCTACTAGTGGGACCTCAATCCACATTCATTCAACTTCAATTGTAATATAGAGAATTGGCATTTGCTATATTCTTGGCTGGGCACATTATATAAAATAATCAAAATTCAAATTCCCAATAAATAATAATAATTATTTAAAATATTATATAAAGGTTCCAGCTGTATATCAACTAGTTCAGTTCCATTTTCGTTACTTTTATTTGTGTGTGTCGTTTATCAACACAATGGGCCACATCCTTAAACAAATCTTAGTGGTCATGTGAAAGAAATAGCTAAATTCCAAAGCTTGTGAAAGAATCTATAACTTTTTCCAATTTTATCTTGACTTTGTCTCACCTTTGTATTATTCACGTATGGTGATGTATCTTGGTAACATATGGTTCTTCCTTTTTCATGTGGGTTCTCCCTAAATTTCTTGTTTCAAGCTAATTTTGATCTTTTTTTCCCATGCCTCTCCTTATGTCGCCAATTGGAGGTCTTTAAATGGTGTTAGTCCCTTATTTTCTCCTTATGTCCTTTTTGTTAAAACTCTGTAGACCTTATCATTTTTAGTGCCTTACTAGTGTGGTTTATACGTTCTTCTCAACTTCCTAATCTTCATGCGCCTTTCCTTAGGTTTTCCTTATTCTTTGTTTTGTCCAATTTTTCTTCCTATAGGATAAGATATTGTTGACTCTTTGGTTTGTTTCCTTGTTCTTTTCCACCGAAGCTACTAAATTGCCATGTTTTCCATACTTCTTCCTCACTAGTGTGAATGGATACACCTAGTTTGTCAACGTGTAAATGAGTTTCTACTAGTTGAATTTTGATTTTAACTAATTATTTTAGTTAGCCTAACTATATTTCTTATGTTTCTAACTTTTCCATAAATTTTCGATAGTCAACCTTTAAAAAGATTTAGCATGCATTCATACTTAGCGAAGAAAATGATGTTAGTAATAACGATCACCTTTGACAAAGTCATTTTGCATTTCTTTGTGACCAGGTTCTTTCTCCTTGCTTTTTTTTCTAGTGTCACTAAGTTGTATTTTCGTATACCCAATGTGTCTTCATCAAGCTAACTTCCTTCCAAAGACATGACTTAAAGTAATGAAACCTTTTGAGTCTTTCACATTTAAAGTCTTGTTATTGCCTTATTTTTCCCATAGTGCGGGCTCCATTTTAGTACTACCTTTTCCCTTATTTTTGACTTCATTTGCTTCCTATATTATATTATATAACAATGTAAATTATTTTATTTAGATCAGGATATTACAATACACATAAAGGACAATATTTTAAGTAAATTTAGTTTCTACTAGGCTTAAAGTTTGATGTCTAGTACTCATTCTATTATTTATATGATAAGGTTCTTCAACCTTCATAAACTAGAATAGTGGGCCTATGCAAATGCATGGGGATTGAAGGGAGTACAAAAATTTTCAAAAGAAAAAGCCAAAAAAAAGAAGAAGAAAAGACCGATAAGTAGGTTAACTACTATAATAAACATCATGAATAATCATAAATAAATAAATTAAATAAATTACATATATATATATATATATATATATATATATATATATATATATATATATATATATATATATATAATGAATGTTACCGTAGCTTATTGCCTTGGGCCAGTGGAGTTTCCCTATCCAAGTTGGTCTAAAAAATATTATAATATATCCTTAATTCGTGGTGTTGTTAGTAACCATTTTGTTATTATTAAAAATTAAATTTGAAATATTAATTAATTCTTGAAATTGAGGAAAAAAATACTATTAGTCAATTTATATCCAAATGAATCCAAAGATATGAGTTTGAATTGCTTTAATTTATAGAAGGAAAATGATTTATTTTAAGCAAATTTTGACTACTTAAATTATTTGAAAAAATTTATCTATTTTTTAAATATAATTTTGTTTGTTTTCCAAATACTTTAGACAATTAAGATTTATATAAAATAACTCATCTCCTAAATTAATAATTTGAATCTTCTTCTACTTAATTTATTTGAAAAAAGATTAAAAAATAACACCAAAAATAAAATGATGTATAAAGTTTATTTTTTCCTTTTTTTTTTTCCCTTCATGCAGTGTTTTTGTTTTTCTTTATCTCTTTCCACAGTCGGAACTCGGAAGTGGAGCTCCAAAATATGTCGTTCTTAGATATCTTGATGAAGCCGGTGCATCATGTTGGGGTTGCGTTCGATGAAGCAACGTGGAACCCTTGTTTTTCTTCCAGGTACAACAAATTGACCCAGCACTTGGCCTGCATACGGATGTGAAGCCAAAGAAGATCAATAAGACTGTTTCATCGGGATACTCATCTCAGTTTCTATGCTTAAAGTTGCTTTCACACTTTACCAAAGTCCAAAAGAAATTACTGTTAATGGATCGTGAATGGGATGCTTTCCCCATTAAAAACGCAATTTATCTCTCCATCGCTATCTTTGCCTTCCAAATTTTTAACGTGTTTATTTTTGGTGTTGCTATTGAAAGATTTCTTGAAATGTTGAGCATTTCCACTTTTGAATTTCTTTCTTTGTTTAAAGATGTGTGCTATTTTATTTAATATGTGAAAATCCCTAGACCTACCTGAAGGTTAAAAAAAGTTCATCAAGCTTTTCATAGCAATACCCCTTTGATTTTGCATTGTTAGGTCTCTTAAATTATAAGCTTTTTTCTCCGAGTTTGTTAGATTTCTAGTAGAGTCCAATTTTGTGTGGATCCAACTGGGTTATCAACCATTAACGTTGATGCTTTTGAGGTTAAATCTGGTAGGGGTATCAGTTTTTTATATTTTATACCGATTGCAAACAAATGTGTAAATAGAAAGTAGTTAATTCACGATTCAAAACATTTTGGAAGAAGCACAATTTACAGAGAAAGCTTCTTCAATTCAAGCATAATTGTTTTTTACTGCCATGAAAACTGAAAATTTGGACCTATTAAAAGCATAAAGCTTCTATTCGCTCTGCATATTCCGCGCCCCCCCCCCCCCCCCCCCCCGGGGGGAGGGGGGAATTTAGATGTCCAGAAACCCAATGAAAATTAACGTGACTTCAAATAACAGACCAAGTAGGAAAATGTTACTATATAACACAAATCTACATATCAATTTAATACGTATGTAGAAGTGCGGCTGATGTGTTTGACTGTGAGGAGCCAGTGTATGAGCTACTGATTAAAGGCTGGCTGTGATAAATACCAGAAGAACTAACACTGGAGGACAAAGAGCTGGAAGATTCAGGTGCACTAACAGGAGGAGCAATATAGGTGAGTTTGGGCATCTTTGATGGGAGAGTAGGCAATGGAGCTTCAAAATTAAGCACATGAACTGCTTGTCTAATTGTAGGCCTCAGAATGTAATCTGGGTGAGCACACCAAAGGCCAACAATCAGTAACCTTTCCAATTCCTGCTCTTCAAAGTCTCCACATAGCCTTGGGTCAGCTGCTTCTAGAAGATTACCCATGCCATAGAGTTCCCATACCCATTCCACCATGATGACCTGTTCTTCATTTACAGTGAGTTCAATTGGTTTTCTCCCACAGGCTATCTCCAAAACAACCACTCCAAAACTGTATACATCAGACTCTCTGCTAGCCTTTCCTCTGGTTGCACACTCTGGAGCCATATATCCCATTGTTCCAGCTAGAATCGTTGTTTGTGACCCCTTCTCGTGATCTACCAGTCTGGCTAAGCCGAAATCTCCGAGCTTAGCATTGAAATTTGAGTCCAACATAAGATTGCTTGATTTTATGTCTCTATGCACCACACATTGCTCCCACTCTTCATGCAGGTATAATAGTGCTGAGGCCAGACCTTGAGCAATATTATATCTTGTTACCCATGTCAGGAGGCTTTTTCCTTTAACCAGATGAGAATCTAAGCTTCCATTTGACATGAACTCATAGATGAGCAGAAGATCATTGCTCCGGTGGCACCAGCCGATGAGTTGCACCAAATTCTTGTGCCTCAGTTGACTAATAATCTTTACTTCAGAGGCATACTCCTTCACTCCCTGTCTAGAGCCGCGGGACACTTTCTTAACTGCGACATAGGTGTTTAATCCTCTTATAAATCCTTTGTAGACCCCACCAAAACCTCCTTCCCCAAGCTTTTGTTCTTCTGCAAAGTTGTTTGTGGCTCTGGCAAGTTCATTATAGGAAAACCTCTTAGGTCCAGTTCCTTTTTCAAAATCATTGTCCAGGGTAAGATCCAAGTTTTCTTCCTTGCCTCTTCTCCTTAGCTTCCACATCACAAGCCAAGTTAGGCATAACCCAGCAACTAACACACCTGCTCCGATGCTCAGCCCCATCACCAGCTTTGTCTTGCTTTCCTCTTTGTGCACTTCTAGCTCCAAACTTGAATTGAAGGACCATGAGCAAAGTGTATGTATCTCATATAATAATCCCGTGGCGGAAGAGAAGCCAAATTCAACCCAATCTGGTAGGACCTCCCTCAAATCGACCATATGGGAGTAATCTTGTCTAACTGTTATGTTATCCTTATATCCAGTAAAGATGACACTCAAATTGAATGAGCTAGAATTGTAGCTAATTTCAGCATCATATTTTCTCCCATCCTTTATATTAAACCACTGTGTCGTGTAGGGACTCCTCATGGTTTTAATATCGATACCTACATGGTCATATTGAGGATCAAATTTATTCCAATAGGTATCAAACTCCACAGCCACAAATGGATGTTCATTTGGGTAATTTGGATCTTCCATTTGTGGGCGGCTTACAAGACCAATACCGGTTCCATCAGGTGGCACAGGAAGTGGAAGGTTGGGACCTGCAAGGAAGAATGTGATGCCATCTCCATGATGTGTTTTATTTGGTGCATTGATAATGAAGGAGAAATGGGTAGTGAAGTCTGTGAGTTTTCTTGACTCCCTATCCCAAAGATGCATCTGTTTGTAATATATGACCCTACCAACGCTATCTTTCTCATACCTGGTGAGTTGGAGGACTCCTTTGTCATCATAAACGTCTCCTTCAAAATTTAGTGTATCTTCCTTTTCACGAAATTGCTGATAGCTGAAGTCTAATGGAGCTACAGGAGGGATTATATAAAATAAGATTGTTATGGTTAACTTAAAAGAAAGAAGTAGATGGGTATTCTTATGCACCATAGCCGAGGAACTTCTGATTTTGGATGGTGTTGGATATTTTGGGATAGTCTCAATGGCTTGGAGTAGATGCATGATAGAACTATAGATATCAAACTTGAGTAAATGATTGAGCCAGTTTGTTTTGGTTTGTAAAGTCAAGCCCTTTCTAAATATAATTGGAAATGGTAAGTAAACATCCTTTTCTTGTTTGCAATATCTTCCTTGAATAGTAGGTAGTCTTTGATGTCCTCACGAAAAAAGTATTTGCCCTTGGATCAGCTTTACTAGAAGATTTCTAAGGTTATGTCTGGGAGTTAGGAGGAGAAGGGAAGGAAAGGAATCTAGGACAAAATGGAAGTAGTGACAAGGAATTGGAATGGATGGTTCAATACTAAATTTCCCTTACCCTTGTTTGGGGAAACTCTCTCAGCCAAAACATCCTAAATTGGGGGAACTTAAAAATATAAAGCATGGAGGATTTTGAAAAATTGAAAGTCCTTCATTATCCTCCTCTCTATATTAACTCACAAAGTATTGGTACCTCTAAATTCAAGTCGTACCTAGGCTGGATATAGTAACTCTTTGAGTACTCTTGTGTACTCCAAAAAAATTATCATGCAGTATTTTTTTTTTTCCTTTTTGAAATTGATTTCAATACATATTTGAATAAACCATAATTGTGCCAACAAATTTTTAACTCTTAATCTTAAAATCTGAAACTAAATATTATTATCTCAACAATTATAGTATATGGTATAATATTAGGTATTATTGTGGCTGACGTTATTAAAGTTCTATAAACTTTAAGATTAAATTAAAAAACTTATATTACTATTTTGGTTGATTAAATGTCATAAAAGGTCATTATATATCTTAACTGCCATAAGAATTGTCATATATTATAAGATATTATTTATTTATTTAGTATATATTGCCATACCCATGCTCTATATTTTGAAAAAAATTATCGTATAGTAATACCCGCAAATGTACCAGTACCCATACCAATGCAACATAGTCAATAACTCTCAAGCGAAAAAATAAATAGATAAATAAATGAAACTTTTCCTTCTCTTCCCTTCTCCTTTGTTATCCTCCATCCAAACATTAAATTATCGCCTTGGCAAGTTGCGTCTCAAGACTTCTTGCAAATGATAGGGGTAGACAGGTGTCCTCTTACATTGATATGCTATTTCATGACTGACCTTGTTTGTTCTCAAAAGTATCTTTTTCTAATCTATTCTTTTTTCTTGTATCCGAATGGATTCTTCTAGCGTTTGACATGTAAAGATCATGGATTATTTGGGTGCTGCTGGTAGGATCAAGTTTCCCACACGGCAAAACTAATTCGTGTCAATGAATAATAATACCTTGGAGACTTTTTCTTCATTTCCTCCAATAGGTCAATTCTTCTACGATAAAGATGTAGTAATTGAAAATTACGCGGTTGATATTCTCAGGATACAAGCTATTAAAGATTTTTTTTTTTTTTCTTTTGAAAACAGAGGCTAGATTGAGTTTGTCAGCTTGGCAGCTGGCATAGGGAGTTAGACCCACCAGCACCGCCCTTGGAAAGAGAAAAAATAATTTATTGGCATGCTTTGATTTGCTGAAATGGAACCAAAGTCATAGTGTAACGAAAAGTATACCCAGGTCTAGGAAACTTCCTGCAGGTTGTGGGAGAAGACTTTGGAAATTCCAAATTCTTTTCAAAACCAATTTCTTATAGTGGGCTAAACAGGAAGCTTCAATCAATTTCTTCTGTTGTTTCAACAGGAGATATTTCAATATTCTTTCCGTAAAGGTGTTCAGCTTCAAAGTTCAAACAAAGGATCACTCTGGTGTTGAGGAATCTCAAAATGCTTCTTCGTCCATGAATATGCTGCAGGAGTTAGAGCATCCTTGTTCGATGCTAAGTTTGGATTAGTTCCTGGTTGTTGCAAACAACTGTTTAGTTGAAGCTAGCCAACAAGAGTTAGCGCAATTAATGGGTTTGAGCTGCGTCGACTAAAAAGTCCCTGATTCAAGCCCTTTTGGTGATCCTTTGTTAGCAGACTTCCATCAATTGCGGTATGTTCTGTCTTATAGTTGAAATAATCTATTTAACATTGTTTAGCTAGTTGTTCACATCATAGCAGCATCTGGGTTAGGTTTTAACCCAACTCAAATATAATTTGGCTCAAATATCATGGCCATTTCCCAACCATTAAATACGTAATACAAACCAAATTAAGAATTTATGCAGCGAGGTTCATTAGCAACATTTATGCACTTTTGGGCCTGGATTGGGTTGGGGGGTTCTATTAACTTCAAAACAGGTCTTTTAGTTTGGATTAGCTGCAAAAAAAATTTCATCATTAGCTGCTGGTCAAAATGGCAAAATCTCCACTTAGTTTTGGATCATCAGCTACTTGAAGAATTCTTCCTCTTCAAAAGAGCATTCACACCCACTCTATTAATTCCGTTTTCCGGGCCATTGGAATTGATGGGTTTTATCGCAGATGCTATCTCCAAAGGAACAACCCCACATCTGTACAAATTTGACTCCTTTCTGGCCCCGCCAATATTGAATATTATACAACAGCCATGAAGCCCAGAGACCCAGCCAAATCTGGACTTAGCTTTTGCACCTAAAATCTCCAAATGTCTAATGAAATCTGGAGATTTTATATTTTTATGTCTATGAACGGCAAATTGTTCCCATTCTTCAAGAAAGCATGGCAATGCAGAGCCCCACAGTTGGATATGTCTTTTTCTAATTTGTTATTTTATAAATTTTCATGCTCAAGTAATTCTAGAAAATATATACCTTAAATTGCCAACATCATGTTTAGGTTCATCAGAAAGTTCTCCCGTAAATACACAAATTAGCCACAGATTACCATCCCCATCAAGGTTTAGGTTATAAACAAGCTTAGTTGATTGTGACTTGCACAGAGTTAACAGTTTAGTGACTATTATTGGATGGAGGAGATAACATGGCATTTTCTTTTTCTTACTCCATGTATAACAAAAAAGAAGTTAATTGACAGGTTCCAAGTTGGTGTTCGCAAGTCAAAATAGAGGTGCAAATAAATTGTATATTGTCCTTTTGTTGGCAATGAACATGTAAAAATATATTAATTTCCTTTCCTATGAAGTGGAAAATATTAAATTTTATAGAACAGAAGAAAAGGGGAACATTTGAACAAGGCTACTGAAAGAAGCTAAACCCGAGCAAAGTAAAATTAATACAAAAGAGAGGATTTTGTTAGTACCCCTGCTATTCTTGCTTGAGTGTATACTCTATATCACACAATCTGGTCCAACAACAAGTTCACATCATTCTTAGTTTTTTTTTTTTTAACCTATGATTCTGAATTTCTCTCATTACAAATGTGGATCAGAATAAGGGGTTGGTTTATAATTTATTAATTTACATTTGATTCTTTTTTAACTTTGAGATCTTGATTCCATGGCATGGCTCAATGAGTGTACATAAGTGCTGCAGAAGAACTAGTATAGCCATTTTGTTTTTGAAGATAATGATGCAAAAAATAAAGGAGGAAGAAACTTTAATGGAACTTCAAAGCTGGGTGACATAAATTGCTAGCCTTGGGTATAAATTGGTACCTGAGGAAATATTTATGGATGTTTTGCGAGTGGACCTAAATCACAATATTCTCTTCAGGTTGTTAAAACATTGTCAAGCTAACACACACTAACATTGAGGACTCAATTAATCATCAGTACAATATTCCATTTTTAACATTTAGGCTCGTGCTATAGGACATAGTCACTTCAAAAAAGGAGCTGTGTCTATGTTCAACACATGTTGAATATTTCTACTAGAAATAACTTGACACTTAAAATTACATATGGACTCTTTAGATTGTATCGTGTCAACATGTTTGTGTCGATGCTGTGTCCTGTGTTTATTTTAATGTTCACAAGTCTTAAGTGCTATGAAAGTGAATTTAATAACAGAAATTAAAATATTTATATTATTGGTTCAAAATAGAGATGGTTACTTCCACCACTCAAGAATCTCAAGTGCAATGAGTGCGAATGGAAAAGATTAGGACAAAATTTAGGTTTATTCCAAAATGAAAAATGGTAACATCATTAACCAACAAATTATATTTTTGAAGAGCTCCAGCTTCTTTTTTTATGCTTATACTTGGTGCAAAATTTTAGGATTCTCTGTTAAATATCAAGTCTGGACTATATCACAAGTATTTCTAGCAACACGTTGGAATCTGTAGGAGAAAATACAGCAAAAATCTTAAGTTAGCTATTCATATTTTATTTTTCAGATTATTGTAATTTACATCCAAGAAATGTGAATAATACTTTTGGAATGTATGCAACATGCACAAATTTATTACAGTTACAATTAACTATAGCGCGATTACAAAAGTGACTTAGAAGGTGAAATGTCATCAGAAGTTGTAGTGAAACCAGAGTAGTTTGTGTTCAAACTAAAGCTTATGTTCTGGTTTTGACTTACCTCTGAAGCATTGGTGTTAGATGGAGCTGAAGATGATGACCTCACTGGAAGTTCATGATACGTTGGTATAGGATAAGTTGATGGAAGAGTTGGAAATGAAGCTTCAAAGCTAAGCACATGAATTGCTTGCCTTATTGAAGGCCTATGATTATGGTCAGGATGAGTACACCAAAGCCCAACAATCATTAAGCATTTGATTTGATCCGGATCAAAATCCCCATGTAGTCTTGGATCAACTGCTTCAAGAATTCTCCCACTTCCATAGAGTCCCCATACCCAATTCACTATGTTTATTTCATTTTCTAGAGCCTTGGGGTTGATGGGTTTTCTTCCACAAGCTATCTCCAAAGCAACAACTCCAAAACTGTACACGTCTGATTCCTTACTAGCCCTACCAGTAATAACACATTCAGGAGCCATATAGCCCATAGTCCCAGCCAAAGCTGTAGTTTGTGCACCTTTTGCATGGTCTACAAGCCTCGCTAATCCGAAATCTCCAAGTTTTGCATTGAAGTTTGAGTCTAGCATGACGTTGCTTGATTTTATGTCTCTATGAACCACGCATTGTTCCCATTCTTCATGCAGGTACAGCAATGCAAAAGCCAAGCCTTGAGCTATTTTAAATCTTGCTGACCATGTCAGAAACCTTTGGTCCTTGAAGAGATGAAAATCTAAACTTCCATTTGGCATATACTCATAAACTAGCAACAGTTCTTTCCTTTCATGACACCAACCGATTAGCTGCACCAAGTTTCGGTGCCTTAGTTGACTAATAATTCTTACTTCTGAAGCAAACTCCTTCATTCCTTGTTTAGAACCCTTTGATACTTTCTTTATGGCAACATAGGAGTTTGAATCTTTGAGAAAACCTCTATAAACAGCCCCGAATCCTCCTTGTCCTAGCTTTTGCTCATCTTTGAAATAATTTGCAGCACTTGCTAGTTCAGCATATGAGTACTTCTTGGGTCCTGCTCCTCTTTCTAAATCCTCACTCATGTGTTCATCAAACTCATGATCATCCTCTTCCATTTTCTTTTTCTTCTTCCACAAGCCTAATAAAACCAAACCCAACCCACAAATTAAAACAAACCCTCCAACCCCCAATCCCACTGCAAGTCTTATTGTGGTATTTCTACTCCTTGGGCTTAGATTCAGGCTTGGGCTCAGGCTTGGTCCTGGGCTTGGACTAAGAGCTAGGTCTGTGAATTGCTTTGAGGTGAAATTCCATGAACTGATCTTATGTATTGCAGAAGCGTCTCCTGTGGCAGCTGAGAAGCCAAAAGTAACCCATTCAGGCAGATACTTTCTCAGATCAATTATTTCATGAAGATGTTGCTGTACAGTGATGTTATCAACAAAACCAGTGAACGAAATGCTTAAATTTTGTGTATTTGAATTGTAACTGATGAAAGCCTCATTGCTTCTCCCTCCATTGATATTAGCAAACCACGTCAAATTATTAACAGATCTCATAGAATTGATATTGACACCCACGTGTTCCTTCGGAGGATCCCAGTCATTCATAAAGATATCGAACTCCACGGCAACAAATGGATTCTCTGTTGAATTTAATGGCTGGGCATCAAGAGCCACACCCATGGCACCGCCTTTTCTGACATTGGGAAGCTCTGAACCAGCAGGCGCTAAGAAAAAGGCCATCCCATCTGCATACACATTGTTCTCCGAACTAATCACAAAGGTAAAATGGGTGGTGAAGTCTGTGAGGTTTCCAGTGGCTTTGTCCCACAGGCGCATCGGTTGGTGATACGTGGCACGGCCAACACTGGCTGTCAAGGCTTGGTCCTGCTGGTTTCTTGTTAACTGGATGAATTGTGATGCTGGGGAAGCATCACCCTCATATGATATGTTCTTATCATTGGGATTGAAACTAGGGAAGTTAAAGGATAAGGAAAATACAAGGGGGGTAATCAAGAGGAAGAAAATTGATAATAGCAACATTATCATCAGAAAATTAAAATTCTGATTTGGCTAAGAAACATATTCTGCTCAGGCTTTCAGGGTGAGATGTTTACGGAGTTGAAGAAATCAAGAAACTTCGAAGTGTTTTTTCTTAGCCTGTCAGTGTTTACTATGATTCCCTGTCTTAAGTACTAAATTTCTCCGTCTTAACATCCTAATGACTCCCTGTCTTAAGTACTAAATTTCTCGGTCTTAACATCCTAATGTTTACTGTTTCTCCCTAGGCAGCATCAATACACCAAAAACGAGACATACGTGTATCGGTACTTCTTATGTTTCTCGCTGTCTCTGCTTTCCAGAGAGAAGTACTTGAGCCACTAGCTTTTATTTTAATAGTAAATTCTGCCATTTTAAGGCCAACGATTCTACAAGACAATGCTAAGAATTTGCTTGTGTAATTGGCCCTATTAGGGATGTCAATTTTCTTGCATTCACAGTTGCCGCCTTAGTTTTTTTGCTTTTTTAAATCTTTTTTAATTATGTGTGAATTCAAAAACGGAAAAGTCTGTTTTCTTCCCATATGTAGAGCCATTCAGTAAACTAAGTTCCTCAACTGAGCATGCCACAAAATTTCATGGTAGTTTTATGAATAAGGATTGATCTTTAGTAATATTTGTCTGAGGGGATTAAATGATTCAACAATGCTAATTCAAAATGAAGCTCAAATTGAACTGAATAACCTGAATATCTAGTATTTATAAATCAATACTAACAAAACTGATTTTAATATATAAAAATCTCTAGAAACTTAGCTCTATCGTAGAAACAGAAAGTTTTCTTATGTTTCCATTTTTGTCAGCACTAAGCAAATAGAAATAAATCTTAAAACCAGATAATAGGACCATTTTTCAGAGGTTAAGCAATGAAGCTGGAAGCCAAGAAAAGACATAAAGCAGAGTTAGAGTGCATAAACTAATGAGGTCGTTGTTTGATACTGCTACTCCTGCTTGAGTGTGGTCTGTAATCTAATTCAAATCCCAATTGCCAATTAGTATTTTCATGGGTTCCGATTTCTCACAGCAAATTTGTTGAGAACAAGGCTAAGGTTTAAATTTTGTAGAATCTGAAGAGAAACCTCTTAACAACTTTGTCCCTGTTCTATTATTGTTTCATCTCAGGAAAAGAGAATTCGGGGTCTGCAGGGAAGAATGCCGTCCCATTTCCAAATGGTGAGAAATTACTAAAGGATAACTCAGTAGAGAAATGACCAACACTGTAAATATTATTTTCATCTCAGAAGCATGGATAACCGGGATAAAACACAGCACAATTCGGACACTGTGACACGATAACATATGTAATGTCCAATTGTAATTTGAAGTGATGCATCCAGTCTAATAAAATACGTATTAAACGCAGCATGACTTTGTGATTAAAGTATTGATGCTTCATAGATTCTGATCTCGATTCTTTGAGATTTGGATATTTGGCAAGAGCATTTAAACCTTGGTAATTGAAGGATGATGGAGCCGTGCAGGTGATTAATTAAAGGAAAAAGAGAGCTGGATAGAAGCCTGGGTTTGACTTTCTGGGTCTTAGCCTAAATGCAAAGTCTTATCAACTTCAGTTTTGCACTTGTTTGAATTTAAGGTAAGAGCCAAATCAAAATTGCAATGAAGGAGGTCTTTGTCTGACCATTTCCATGTACGAGAAATTTTCTCAAGTGCAAGAGTTCAAGCCAAAACAATTTGCTTGAAACAGAGTTTTTTAATTAAATGCTTGTTTCGTACCATCCCTATTTTAATTTGTCAAATCGCAAACATTACGCACTTCAAGAAGCTACGAATCAACAAAAAGCTATACATAAATTGCAGTAGGTGATTTAACAATCAAGTTCTTTGAGAGAAGGTTGGTTAATCGTTGTAGGCATCAATACAGGTAAGAGGAGAGTAATTGGTCAATATAATTAAGACGAGGGAAATGTCGACTCGAAGGAAAATTGTGTGCTGATGATAAACGCTTATATTTATGACAATCACATTTAGCCACATAATCATTCATATTATTTGAGGTGTGTTTGACTTTTCTGAAATCTAATTCCTTTTTCTTTACCTTGTTTGGTAACAGAGGACAAGGGACAATTTCTGAGGGAAGGTAATGTATTTCCAAATAAATTGCGTTCATATTTACAATATTTCTCTTCAGCATGTGAGTCAAATTCAATCATCATAGCTAAAATACTTAACCATAGGTGTTTCTGACGGCCCTGCTTTCCAACATGATTACAAGAAGAAATAATCTCAGTATTTTCTTATAAGCCCAACATTCTTCCCTGTTCAAAGAGGACTATTGATTTTCATATCGTTAGAGTTTATAAGTATTCAATGCACAATCCATATTGAGTTGAATGCAACAACATTAGGAAAGTATCTAATTTTGGTCTTCCTTTTGCTTGGTATTTGTGTATTAAAAGATTTTGACCTCAGCCCCCTGGCTCCTGAAATCACTTCAGGTATTTAATATCCCTCAACAATGATGAGAAAACTTGATTGAAAAAAGAAATTATAACATGAATATTAAAAATTTTGAAGTTATAATATTAAAATTAACATGAAAATTTTCTTTTTCTTACTCCATGTATAATAAAAAGAAGTTAATTGACAGTTTCCAAGTTGGTGTACATAAATTGAAATAGAGGTGCAGATAAATTGTATTTTGTCCTTTTCTTGTGGGCAATGAATATGTAAAAATATATTAATTTCCTTTCTTGTAAGTTGAAAATATTGAATTTACAAAATAGAAGAACGGGGAAACATTTGAACAAGGCTACAGAGAGAAGCTCAACCTGAGAAAAATAAAAGAAACACAGAAAAGATGACTTTGTTAGAGATGACCCCTGCTATTCTTGCTTGAGTCTATACTCTTTTGCACACAATCTGGTCCAACAACAAATTCATATCCTTCCAAGTTTTTTTTTTTTAACCTATGATTCTGAATTTCTCTCATTACAAATGTCGTTCAGAACAAGGGGTTGGTTTATAATTTATTAATTTACTGATTATTCTTATTTTACTTTGAGATGGCTCAATGAGTGTATGTAAGTGCTGCAGAAGAACTAGTATAGCCATTTTGTTTTCAAAGATAATAATGCAAAACATAAAGGATGGAGAAACTTTAATGGAACTTCAAAGCTTGGGGACATAAATTGCTAGCATTGGGTATAATTTCATACTTAAAGAAATATTCATGAAATCGATATTTTTGTGCGTGGAACTTAAAACAAAATTTTCTCTTTAGGTTGTTAAAACATTGTTAAGCTAGCACACACACACATTAACATGGAGGTCTCCACTAGTAATTAATAAAATATTCAATTTATAATCTTTCTAACATGTTATAACACACAGTCATTCGAAAAAAGTTGAGTTTATCTCCAACACATTAAATACTCTTAAGACTTGACCTAACAAATGTCTGTCACAAGTCTAAGCTACCATGAAAGTGAATTTTAATAGCAGATATTAAAATTTACAAGGCGTTCAAAACAGAGACAATTACTTCCACCACCTAGGAATCTCAAGGGGAATGAGTACATATGAATCAGACTACGATAAAAATTTATTTTTTCCCAAATGGCAAAGGAGAGCATCATTGCCCAAGAAACTAAATTTCTTGAAGAGCATGAACTTCTCTTTCTTTGCTTATACTTGGTACAAAATGTCAGGAATCCCTGTTCAATACAAGTTCGGACTACATCACAATTGTTTCAAGCGACAGATTAGATTCTTTAGGTGAAAATCCAACAAAAGTCTTAATTTAGCTGTTCATAACTTTATATTTTATTTTTTAGATTACTATAACTTACATCCTGGAAGTGTGAATAATATATTTGGAATGTATACAATATGCACCAATTTACAACGGTTAGAATTAACTGTACAAATGTGACGGGAAAGGTGAAACATCATGAGAAGTTTTAGTGAATCCAGAGAAGTTTGTGTTGGAACTAGAGCTTATGTTCTGGTTTTGACTTACCTCTGAAGCATTGGTGCTGGGCGGAGTTAAAGATAATGGCATCACCGGAAGTTCATGACATGGTGGTATAGGATAACTTGATGGAAGACTTGGAAATGGAGCTTCAAAGCTAAGTACATGAATTGCTTGCCTTATTGAAGGCCTATGATTACGGTAAGGATGAGCACACCAAAGCCCAACAATCATCAAGTATTTGATTTGATCCTGGTCAAAATCTCCATGTAGTCTTGGATCAACTGCTTCAAGAATTCTCCCACTTCCATAGAGATCCCATACCCAATTCACTATGTTTATTTCATTTTCTGGAGCGTTGAGATTGATGGATTTTCTTCCACAAGCTATCTCCAAAGCAACAACTCCAAAACTGTATACATCTGATTCCTTACTAGCCCTACCAGTGATAACACATTCAGGAGCCATGTAGCCTATAGTCCCAGCCAAAGCTGTAGTTTGTGCACCTTTTGCATGGTCTACGAGCCTCGCTAACCCGAAATCTCCGAGTTTTGCATTGAAGTTTGAGTCTAGCATGATGTTGCTTGGTTTTATGTCTCTGTGAACCACGCATTGTTCCCATTCTTCATGCAGGTACAGCAACGCAGAGGCCAAGCCTTGAGCTATTCTAAATCTTATTGACCATGTCAGTAACCTTTGGTCCTTGAAGAGATGAAAATCTAAACTTCTATTTGGCATGTACTCATAAACTAGCAATAGTTCTTTCCTTTCGTGACACCAACCGATTAGTTGCACCAAGTTTCGATGCCTTAGTTGACTGATAATTCTTACTTCTGAAGCAAACTCCTTCATCCCTTGCTTAGAACCTTCTGATACTTTCTTTATGGCAACATAGGAGTTTGAATCTTTGAGAAAACCTCTGTAAACAGCCCCAAATCCTCCTTCTCCTAGCTTCTGCTCATCTTTGAAATAATTTGCAGCACTTGCTAGTTCAGCGTATGAGTATTTCTTGGGTCCTGTTCCTCTTTCAAAATCCTCACTCATGTGTTCATCAAACTCAGGATCATCATTTTCCATTTCCGTTTTCTTCTTCCACAAGCCTAACAATGCCAAACCCAACCCACAAATTAAAACAAGCCCCCCAACCCCCAATCCCACTGCAAGTCCTATCGTGGTATTTCTACTCCTCTGGCTCAAGCTCGGACTCGGACTCGGACTCGGACTGGAGCTCGGGCTCGGGCTCCAATTTGGACCGATATCCATATCTGCCAACTCCTTTGATGTGAAATTCCATGAATTGATCTTATGCATTGCAAATGCCAATCCCGTGGCAGCTGAGAAGCCAAAAGTAACCCATTCAGGCAGATACTTTCTCAGATCAACTATTTCATGAAGATGTTGCTGTACAGTGATGTTATTAACAAAACCAGTGAACGAAATGCTTAAATTTTGCGTATTTGAACTGTAACTGATGAAAGCCTCATTGGTTCTCCCTCCTTTGATATCAGCATGCCATGTCGTAGTATTAACCGACATAATAGAATTGATATTAACACCCACGTGTTCCTTCGGAGGATCCCACTCATTCGAATAGATATCAAACTCCACAGCGACAAAGGGATTGTCTGTTGAATTGAATGGCCAGTTACCAATAACCATACCCAGACCACCTCCTCCTACTCTTGGGACATTGGGAAGCTTTGAACCATTAGGGGCTAAGAAGAAGGCCATCCCATCTGCATACACACTGTTCTTTGAACTAATCACGAAGGTAAAATGGGTGGTGAAGTCTGTGAGTTTCCCGGTGGCTTTGTCCCAGAGGTGCATCGGTTTGTGATATGTGGCTCGACCGAGACTATCAGTCTGGTTTTGTTCCCGCTCATTGCTTACTAACTGGATGGATGGTGGTGTAGCGTGAGCTGATTTCTCAAATGATATGTTTTTTTCATTGGCACTGAAACTAGGGAAGTTAAAGGATAAGGAAGATGCATGGGGAACAATCAAGAGGATGAAAATTGATAATAGCAACCTCATCATCAGAAAATTAAAATTCTGATTTGGCTAAGAAACATTCTGCTCAAGCTTTCAGGCTGAGATGTTTCCGGAGTCAAAGAAATCTAGAGACTTCCAAGTGTTTTTTAATAGCCTACCAATGTTTACCATTTCTCCCAGTCTTTAGTACTAAATTTCTCCGTCTTAACTAACCAGGCAACTCATGTTAGTATTTCTCCCAGGGAAACACCATTATGCATACCCATATGAGATATAAACGGATACGTGCATCGTACGTCAATATTTGTTCTTTATAGTTGTTTCCCGTCTGATATATTTTGAAATTTTTCATAACGCACTAATATATTTTGAAATATGTTGAAATAATTCTATAACAACTCAAGAATTTATAAAAAATGTTAGTAATATAAATAGAAATAAAAGTCAATATTTAATGTAAATTAAAAAATCAAGTTTTAAATTATTTATACTTTTATTTATAACTTATTAATATATTATTTTATATTTAAAATTATTATTTTATATTTAAAATACTTGTTTAAAATTTAATCTTTTATATGTTATTTATTTTTTAATTTATTATATATATTAAAATTTTAAAAATGGTTATATGTCGTGCCCAATACGCATTTTCATGGAAGTTTCTTAGTTTCTCCTTCCATTGGCTCTCCGAAGACAAGAACCTGAGCCACATGATTTTATTCTAGTATTGAATTCTGTCATTTTAAGCCCAACGAATCGACAAGACAAAGCTATAATTGGTACCACTTGTCATCATTACACAAGTGGTACCAACTAATTTATAGTGTGGCAACTGTGAATGCAAGTAAATTGGTACCAAGGAGATGAAACTGACGGGGATGTTATTGTTAAAAAAAATAATTAAAAATATTTATTTTATTATTATTATTATTTTAAATGAACACACAAATATAACTCTCATTCTACTTATTTATTTTCTTCTTTTCTTTGTATTTTTTCAATCTACTCTCCTACATATCAAATGTAATTCTAGAAGAGTCAATTTTCTTGCATCAACAACCGTCAGCTTAATTTTTTCATTTGTAATAATCTGTTTTAATTCTTTATGAATTCAAAAGAGGAAGTCTGTTTTCTTCCCATACTTACAGCCACTCGATAAACAAAGTTGTTCAATGAACATACCACAAAATTTTATAGTAGTTTTATGAATAAGGATTCATCTTTAGTGATATTTGTCTGAGAGGATTAGATGATTTTACAATGCTATTATTCAATTCAAAATAAAGCTCAAATTGAATTGAATAAAGTGAATATCTAATCCTTATAAAATCAATACTAGCAAAATTGATTTTCATACATAAAATCTCTAGAAATTTGACTTTCTTCTCAAGCTTCAATTTGTGTCCATGACCCCAGCGAATCTCAATTAGATGTGTTCAAAGGTTTAATTTGGTTTGGTTTTAAGCTAAAATTAAACCAAATCAATTTAATCGGTTTAACATTTTGTTGAACTTTATCGATTTTAAATTTTAATTGGTTTGGTTCAATTTTTATTCAGTTTAGTTCAGTTTAATCCGATTTGTTTTATGTTTCTTTGGTCTAAAAATAATTCTTTTAAAAAAAATTATTCCTTATAATATATAGAATTTAACTTTTAATATCATACATATCTTAAAATTTTGACCAATAATAACTTTGAAATAATTTATTATTTTTATATCTTTTTTGTCTAAAAAAATTTTATACATTCACAAAAAAACTTTAAAAAGTGAGATAAAAAAATAAGAGTAATATTTTATAATAAAATAGTATAAATAATTTGTATATTTCTTGAACCACATAAAGAATATAATTTTGATACAAGTTTAATTGACAAAATATCTTATTAATTTGAAAAATAAAATAAAATATTAAATTTTAATTAATTATAAGTTTAATATTTCGGTTAACTGAATCAAATATAAAAAAAATTGACAACCAAACTAATTTAATCGATTTTATAATAACAAAAACTAAATTAAATCAACTTTTAATCAATTTTATTTAATTTTTGATGATTTAATTTGATTTAATTTAGTTCAATTGATTTGTTTTGGTCTTGTTCACTCTTAATCTCAACCACAACCCAATGGGGCAAGTCTTTTGGATTCCCGTAATGAGATTCAACCTATATCCAAATATAAAGAAAATGTAACCATAAAAAATGTAAAAAAAAATAATTTTAGAGATAAAAATAATTTTTTTATTTTTATTTAATAATAATAATATAATAATAAATATAATGGGAATTATATATAAATTATACAAAAAGATTATATTCATAGAATATGTAGCAAAGATGTCGTCAATCATCGATGGGGCATGGGTATGGCTCCAACTTGGGGTTGTTATGCGGGCAGTGAAGATGATGAAAGAAAACAAACAATTTTTATTTTAAAAAGAATAATGATAATGATTGAGATGTACCTGCTAAATAATTCAAGTGTCTAGCCAATAGTTGATCGGTCCTTTCTTATCTCTTGTGCAACTACGTCTTTGTGACAAGAAATGGCCAAGTCCTTGCACCCATCTTATTTAATGTTGATTATGTAATTTTTTTATCAGAAATTTTAATTAAATATATTAAACAATAATATTTGAAATATTTTTTTTAAAAAAATCATGAGTATGATTTGTAATCCAATTCAAGTCCGGATTCGGAGTAAATATAGGTTAGTTCAAACTGAATTTTAACTTAATTTAGTACTCAATTCAATTTTAAATAAATTTTAAAATAAAAAATTATTATCCAAACTCAGGCCTAGCATAACTCGGCTCTGTTTTAGAATCGAATGGCTCAGTTTAGTATTGGACAGCATATTTTTTTATTTTATTTTTATTTTTTTAAAATTTATTGTAAAAATTATAAAATAACCACAAAAAATTTTTTGTATAAATTTGTATGAAATTATATTTTATTTTTAAAAATTTAAATTTTATTATAAACCCTTATAATTTTTTTTAATTTATATTTAGGATCAAGTTAAGCTAATATAACCCTTGAGGCTGACCGATACCTAACATAATATGATTTTCATAATAACCTAACCTAACTTTTTTTTTTTTTTTAGTTGTGCTTGGTCTAATTTAACTCAATTTGGCCAGTCAAGATAAGATACACTGAGCTTTCAATCCTAGTATTCACCCCTAGTCATGATCACCAATTGGTATTTTAAGGGTTCTTTTTTTCTCACAGCAAATTTGGTTATGGATAAAGTTAAGATTTAATATATTGGAGAATTCGAAGAGAACCCTCTTAACAACTTTGTCCCTCTTTTACTTTTGTTTTAAAGTAAGTTCCATAATTTTTTTTTAAGTTTTATTAAAATTATATAATTTTTTTAAAACAAAAAATACCATATATTTTAGTCTAATTTTAAATTTTTTAACTAAAATATTCTCTATTTAGTTTTTTAGTCTAAAAAAATATGTATTTAGGTTAATAGAATATATTTTAGTTCAAAAAAATTTAAATTAGATTAAAATGTACAATAATTTTTTGTTTCAAGAGAAATTTATGTATATTTTTGAAATAAAAAAATTCTATATAATTTTCTTTTTGATTTATCACAAGAAAAGGGAGTTGGGGGTCTCCGGGGAAGAATCCTATATTGTGCTGCGTTGTCTCAGTTGTCCATGCTTCTCGGATGAAAATAATATTTACGATGTTGGTCACTTCTCTATTGAGCTATCCTTTGTTAATTTCTCACCATTTGGAAATCGGATACGCATTTTGAGCCAAAAACAATAAGGGGGGAAAAAATCTCAAATGCAATAATGCAAAAAGTATTATCTCAAATACAATATTTTTTCTTATCTCGGTATTACAGCCATCCACATCTAAATTTTACTTTGAAATCCGGTTTAAAAAGGTTTTCAACTTGGTTGTTATCACATTAAGTTTGAAAATTTTCATTTGCATTTAATTGTTTATTAAAATTATTTTATTTGTCTACACTAAATAGGTTATATAATTTTTGAAAATAAAATAACAATTCGTTATCTAAATGGTTTGAATATTTTGTAGGTTATTTTATGTGAACATAAGTGCTGCACCCAATCTATTGCAACACGGATTAAATACAGTGTGACTTTGTGACTAAACTATTGATGCTGCATTAAAGTATTTTTTATTTTTTAAAAATATTTTTCTGAAGTGTCTCATAGATTTTTGTTTTTGAAATATGTATATTTTTTATAATCCTCACCTCCTCCTCCACGTATAATTATTGCAGAGCAACTGTACTGGAATTCTCATTGCAATGGAAGGGAAACTAATTAGAGAAAAAAGAGAGCTGAATAGGAGCTGGGTTTGACTAACTGGGTCGTGGATCTTCGCCTTAACTCAAAGTCTTGTCAACCCCAGTCTTGACTAACTGGGTCGTGGATCTTGGCCTTAACTCAAAGTCTTGTCAGCCCCAGTCTTGCACTTGTTTGAATTTAAGGTAAGGGCCAAATGAAAATTGTAATGAAGTGGGTCCAGTCTATAGCAACTTGCTCTCATTGCGTGTCAGACCATTTCAATGAGAATTTTTCTCAAGGGCAAAAGTTCAAGCCGAAACAATTTGCTTAGAACTGAGTTTTTTTTTTTCATTATTGATTAGATGTGATTAGAAATTAAATGCTAGTTGATACCATCCCCATTTTAATTTGTCAAATTCACCATTACGCCGCCTTAAAAGCCAAGTATGAACTAAAAGTTATACATAAATTACAATAGGTGATTTAACAAGCAAGTTCTTTAAAAGAAAGTTGGTCAATCATTGTAGGGATAAAGAGAGGTAAGGGGAGAGTAGTAATTAAAAAGCTATGTTCAATATTAGTTTCATTAAGGAAATTGCGAGGATATGGGGCCCACGGGATACAAGTATTTCTATTCATCTTAGTTGCAATTACAAAGGTTCTATTCTGGATTTTGAAACAAGACGCAATACCTAGTTGGAGCAATCATAAATTGCCTTATAATTTCTTTTTTATTTTGGTATAAAAAAATTCTCATAGTTTAAATCCAAACTCATTGATAAAAAATATGCTAATATAATATTAAATAAATAAAGACAACCACAAGCTTCAAATAAAATTAGTTTTATATTTAAAGCATGTGAGGATACTCGTACCAATAAATAAATAACCAATTTTAGTCTAAAAATGCATATAATTATAATATAAACATGTATTTTGTTGTTATATGTTAAATTAAGCATTTCGTCTATATAATTTTACCCCATTTTTAACTTGGTTCTTACACTTCATTTTTTTAATCAAGTTTTTACAATTATAAATTATTTACAATCTAGTCCTCGACTTTCATGCCCATCATGACGGATGAAGTGCCTGTCATGACGGATGAAGTGTCATCTTGTGTATTAGTAATTTCAACCATTCTTAAAAGTCAACAATTCGATCATAACAAAAATGTATAAATAATTTTAAAATTGTTGCAGAGCTAACGTAAATATAGGAGATGAACTGAGAGAAATTAAGAGAAGAAATAGGGGAATACTTTTTATTCATTTAAGGCATACATAATTTCTATTTATAAATTTTTAACTATAAAAATTAACTTAAAAATTACAATGATATAAATGAAAAAATTAATATATATATATATATATATATATATAAAATTGTACAACGTAAATCCTTCAAATGGTTAAAGGATATATGTCATTAAATACAAAAGGAATCGTAAGTCATTCTTTAGGGGCTTATGAATATTTATATAATTATTATAATATTTACAACACTCTCCATTAGATGTTTATTAACAAATAGTGCACATTATTAAAAACTTTATTAAGAAAAACTTAATGGGATAAAAATCGAGTGAAGGAAAACAGTACACAATATTTAAATACATATTGTACACTATCTTATAAAAACTTGTCAAAAAAAATTTAATGGAACAAAATTTTAATAAGACAAAACGAGTACAATGTGTCATGTACTCCCCTTTAAGATAATGTCACTTTGTGTCTTTGAATTGATATATTCCAAGATCGTACACTTATTTTTTAAAAAGTTATAATTTGGTAATGTTTTAGTGAATAAATTTGTTAGATTATAATATAAACAAATTTATTGAATATCTATATCACCATTTTTTTAAAGATTATATTTTTTAAAAAATTATTAATAAAATATGTTTCGTTATATCTCTTTTAATGTATTTTTTTTTTAATTGAACCATACATTTTGTATTGTTTTCATACAATATTATTAAAAATTTTTTTCTTTAAAAGTAAACCACACATCCTTTGGATATGTTGGGTTATTTATCTTAACTAACATATTTTTGACTTGCTTTATACACTACAATTATTTTTACATAATTTGATGAGACAGCAGTAAAAGCTTGTTTTGTGAAGTGCCATGCTATAGTCCTATCTTTATATATAAATAAATGACTAGTTTGAAATCAAACTTTATATAAATTAGATAAGCATCCAATATTTGTATAATTAATTAATTATGATCTAGAGTTAGTTGAATAAAATAACCCCATATCAATAATTCTCCAAAAATATCATAATAGATGCTAAACTCCATTCTAACACGTTCTTATTGGGAAAAAAAACTAAATCTTATTAATAAATTTACAAAAAATGCAATATCAAATTGTATTAAATTAGCAAGATACATACTATATTAATGTTCTTATGAACACCATATTTTATCTAAACACTCCCCTAAAAAAATTAATAAATGAAAAATAAACATATATAAATAAAAAAAATAATTTTAGATTTAAAAAAAGGCTGAAAATGGAGCAAAGCCTAGAAACAAAACCCACCAGCATTAATCTTTTCTCGGCCTACTATCTTCAGTGCCCAATACCCAAAAAAAAAAGGAAGAAAAAAATTAATAAATGATCAAAGATCAAACAAAGCCGAAAATCAACCCAATTCTAATAGTCTTAAACTAAAGGCCGTTCCCTTCAGTTCCTTGCCCAAAACAGAAGCGCAATACGCCTAAAAGGAAAAAATCAAACCTAAACTGAAAAAAAAAATGGAAACACAAAACAAAAGCAAAACGCCCAACGGCCCTCACGCACGGTTCCTTCACGCATGATGCCCCTGTGCAATACAACCTCCAGCCACGAAATGTACCTGCAGCGAGTGAGGAGGAGCAGTGGCTACATGTGCGGACAGAGGAGGAGAGGAACTAGTGAAGCAGAGAGGCACAAAGGGGGAGCAAGTAGGAATGCCTATAAAAGCAACATGAATCAGAGATCAAGGGGTTTTTGGTGGGGAGAGGATCCAGCTAGAGCTTTTTGGAGGAGAGAAGCAGAGAGAGAGGGAGCCGTGAACAGAAATTTTAGATCGGAGACCAAGGTTGCTTCTGCGTTTTATTTAGGGCCAGAGGATTTGCGAGAGAGATTGACTGTGGGTGATTTTCTTTTGGCCATGTGATATTTAAAAGGAGAGAGAGACCGAGAGGTAGGACCGAAGGCAAGTGATGATAACGGCTAGAGAAGGGAGAAAAAACTGAATAAGATGGGAAGAAGAGGAGAGAACTGAGGGGTGTGAAAACAAAGCAAGAGAGGCTGATAAATTGAAGGAACCGAGAGAGAGTAACAGAAATTGGGGAGGAATTTTGGAGATTGAGTTGAAGGTTTCGGGTTAGAGAGAATCAAGAAGGGAGAAGAGAGTTTGTGGTTGGGATTTCTTGGCTGTAGTTGGAGGTTTTGGGTGAGTTGAGAGATCAAATGATCGATTATAGAAGAGAGACTGCAAAAAAGGAGGAGGTTCTAAGTTCATCTTTCACTTTGGCTGGAAGATTCTTGGCTGAACGGTGAAGGAGAGAGGTTACTCACAAAGAGGAAAACCAAGAGGTATGTGTTCTCTTTTCGATTATGAAATCATAGTCATGTATGCGTTCTATTTTGGGTGTCAAAGTTCGAAGCCTCTTCGTTTTGAACGTGGTCTGATTACATTGTTTATGGATGCTTAGATTCGACTTCCTGTAGGTCATTTGGGTAAAGTCTGTTTAATTTGAGACAGCCATATTTCTTGGATCTGTGTGTTTGGTTCAGGCAAGTTTCTGCATATTTTTTTCAATATGGGGAATGTTTAAAATGAATCTGATGGGTCATTTGAATTGGAGTTGAAAATCCTATTGTGCGTGTATCTTCATGGGAAACAAGATGGATTTTATATTGAAGTCCCTCACCTCATTATGTTTTTACCGTGTGGTTACATGTCTCTTAAAAGTCGGGATGATGATGGAAGGGTGTGTGAAGTTATGTTGATGTAAGATAATATTTTACATTTGTTTCACCCTTTTGACACATAGTAGAATACCCTGGAGATGCATGGGAACCTTACAAGAATGGGAGTTTATTTCAGGGATAGGTGGGTTGATTCTGAGGGAAATTATTTGGAATATTTGAACATGTTCTTGATTTCATTTTCTAAGGAACTTGTTTGCAGAAGTAAAGGGTTATTATCTTCATTTTGAAATTGATTATATCACACTTCTGAAATGTAATTGCTTCTCTGAATGTTTTCTTTAATGATATGAAGTATGCATGAAAAGATGATGTCAATTCTGTTTGTGCTCAAAGTGGGAATCTGATATGGGGTTTGTTGCTTAATGGCTCTTAGGGTGCTCTTAATTAGTTTCTGTGAATGTCAATATGTTGCAAAATTTGTGATTGTTCATTTGAGTTTAACAGGGATTTGCTCTTTATTTTAAAAAAAGAAAAAATAGTATATATATATATATTACTAAAAGCTGAGATTTGATATTCCTTTTTAAATGTTGGTTGATTTGTTGTCTAACACCATGTGGAGCGATATACAGAACTTGGCCGGATAGCTTTTGGGGAGTTAATCATCAAGGATAGGAAGGTGGCATATGATTTAGAGTTTTATACTTTCTCCTTCCTCCTGACTGATATAATACCGTTTCCTCTTGGTTGCACACAAAACACATATCAGAAGTTCTTATATGTTCGTATACTTTTCTCATTAACTTTTTTTTTTATGACACTTTATTTTATGTTTATTTTCAATGTATATTGTATTTATTTTATTTTATTTTTTTAGAGTCACCATCTGTGATATTTTATTTTCTTAGGCATATAAGATATCATTAAAGCCACGTGTAATAATAAATCTTTATAGGTATCTATGTTTGTTGGGTCGCGTAATTAACAGATTTTGAGTTTTAATGGCACAGATGTCAAAAAATTCCCCAAAAAAATTGTACATAGTTGTCAAAAAAATAAAACACAGTACAATTTTAAAAATAAAAAAGGTAAGGGTTTTGGGAAAGTTAAGTGTGTTTCTTTTAAAATTAAAAATATATATTCACAAAGGTTAAAATTCAGGTTCTTAAATAAAAGAAAAGAATTAAAAAAATAAAAAATTATAAACAAAAGAGGGTTAAAAATCAAGAATCAATCTAAAATTAAAGAAGTCATAAAGAATAATTAACAAAATCATAAAAAAAGGTAAAAAAAAATCAATCATTAAAAATCAAAAGAAATCATAAAAATATAAAAGTATAAAACAAAAAAATCCAAGCAAAAAAATAAAAAATAAAAAAATATCTTAAAAAATAAAAAATCCAAAATAATAATCAAAAGTAAAAAAACATATAAAATAAAAAATATAAAAAGCAACAACAAAAATCAAAACACAAAAAATTAATCAATCGTCAGAAGGATTAAAAAAAGAAGAAGAGGAAAGAAAAAAAAAATAAAAAAGATTGAATAAAAAATATATAGAAATAAAAAATCAAAATGAATAATAAAAACAAAATAAAAATAAAAAAGTAACCAAACAAAAATTCATTAAAAAAATCAAAATCATAAAAAATGAAATAAAAAATTTAAAAATAAAAAAAATAAAAAAATTAAAACCAAAAAATCATGAAAAAGGAAAAATAAAAAAAATCAATCATATAAAAATAAAAAAATAAAATCATAAAAAATTTAATTAAAAATTTCAAAAAAGACTATAAAAAAATATAAAAACATAAAAAAAAGAAAGAAGTGGGATTAATTTAGTTTTTTTTGCAAATTAAAACATATCAATTTCAAAGCTATTTGGTTTATGAAAACTTAAAATGATTTTTACATTTTTTGTCTTTCTAAAAAAAGAAACTAATCAAAATAAATTTCTTATTTGATCGAACTATGTAGACTTTAATTCTTTCCATAGGGTATATAGACTCTATGTTTTTATATTAGGTTAAGTTTGTGTTTGTAAATAAATATTTTTTTATTTTTTTCCTAATTTTTTTTCTTTTCTTTATTTTGTATGTCATTGTTATGAAAATTAAAATAGAATGAAAGTCATATTAATTTTACACAACTAATTTAAAGTAATTATTTCTAGAAATAAGTGCTTTGGGATACTTAATATCTTTTTCATACATAATTGAATCTCGAATCTATTATTTGATTTGCAAATCATTTCTCCTATAAAAATATTTTTCTAAAGTTTTGCTTTTAAAAATTAAAGTTTTAGTAGCGACTCTATTTTATTTGGTTTTTGTTTTCAAAAGTTAAATTTTTAAAATTTTTTTGATGTAATGTTGTCGTGTTACAAGTGTGATAGTTTCTATAGTACTAAAATATAGTATTTCAAGGTCAATATATTTTTCATTATTTTCTTGAGAATGAAAAGAATATTTATTCACATTTAGTGATCTTACAATCATTGGATATCTAATAGATAGGCTTTGTCCATATAGAATCTCTAAAAGATCTTTTTAGTATAAATTGAATGATGAAGAGGAATTACAAATATTAAGTGCTTAATTTGCAAACACTACAACAATGTAGGTAATTTCCAATAAAAGCATCTGATAGAATTTTGATAGAAGCAATGTTTTTTTAAAGTTTTACATTCTAAAATTTAGTTAGTTGAAAATAATAAAAAACTAAACATTCACAATGTAGTAGATAAATAGAGAAAAAAAAAAAAAAGATTTGGCCAACTATGGCTAAAAATACCATAAAGGAATGGGTTGGTTTTAGTTAATCAAGTTGCTATGGCTAAAAATATAGACATCTATATGGTTGGTGATAGTTAACCATTTAATTAATATATATATATATATATATATATATAAAATATGATGTATATTTAAATTTTAATTAATTAATATATAATAAATTAGAAGTAATATAATCTAAATGTTTATTTAATGTAGATTATAATCAAATTATAAGTTATATTATTTATATTTATTATTGAATAGTGAATAATTGATTAATAAATCAATTGTTATATTATTTGATAAATATATAAATGATTGTAATTGATATAATAAAAAATAAAATTTTTATTAAAAATATTGATAAATTGCAAAATGTACTAGCAATAAAAATGTAGTTGACTCTGTGGCTAATGCATGGTTGGCCAGAGATGATAATATAATAATATAATATAATATAATATATTATATATAATAATATGTATAATTTTAAAAATATAATATAAATTAAAGAAAATTTATATTTTAATTGATTAATATAAGGTAAATTAGAAATAATTTAATTTAGATTATAATTATATTATAAGTTATATTATTTATTTTTATTATTAAATGTTAAATAGTTGTTTAATAAGTTAATTATTATATTATTTAATAAACATATAAATAAATACAAATAATATAATAAAATAAAATTATTATTATTATTAGAAATATGAATAAATTGGAAATATATTTATGTTTGTTAAAAAAATACGATTGCAACATGTTTGGCTTTGGCTTGTTGTCACTATTTTTTTTAACCATTGAAAAAAGTGCTCTTAGAAAAAAAACAAAAAAAGCTGTTGGATTAAATAAAATAACTGTTTGATGCATCATACTTATTATATATGAAATTTTTTCATATTGTCTCTTCTTCACAATTCTCACTTTGCAATCCTATTTTTTTCTCTTTGCAATTCTTAGTCTTCTATTAATTATTATCGTTGTTTGATTTTTTTACTACCTCGCTTCATGAATGTTATTGGTGACATTTGTTTTAGTGTTTTAACTCTAACTATAACTATGGAGATTCGTTTGTAATGATTCTTTCTTCAAGAGATAAGAGGTAACTATAGATAAGTGATTAATAATATTTATATGAAATACCTCTTTTGGTTTGTTGATTATAAATAATTGCTTTGTATTGTTGATTATATTTTGTTTTGTGATAATATAGTTGAGAAATATTCTTGCGTAAGATTTATATATTAATATTAGAAGTTTTAGTGGTGATAATAATTTCGGTCATGCAAGGAAGAATTTGTAAATTCTATGGAGTGCCTTGATATAAAATTAGTTGACCTGGTCAAAAACAAAAATTTAAAGAGGTTCTAGTAAAAAGGATGTATTATTTACTAATTACTTTTAGATTGTAAAGGTTTTATGTTTTAATAAGATTTGCTGATTTTATGCAATGATATTAGAACAATAGAAAATGTGAAGATGTACTATGTCATCTATCTGATGAAGAAGTGTGAAAACATTTTGATAGGATATATCTCGATTTTATCATGAAGTCACAAAATATTTGATTAGGTTTCTGCATTGATGGGTCCATTTCATACAACTAGTTTGCTTTACCATATTTATGTTAACTTGTGATGATTACTCCTTACAATCTTATTGAATTTTACATGACTTCTTCTAATTTATTTTTTACAACAATCATTCTTAGACTACAAAATACCAATATTAAGATTGATATATTCTTGCAGTCATTGATTAATGAGTTGAAATTATTATGGGAAGGAGTTTAATATGTGATGTATCAAAAAAGTAGAATTTTTATGTGAGCAACATTATAGATGATAAATGACTTTTCAACATTTCGGATATTTTCAAAGTGGAGTATTGTTAGAAAATTATTTTGTTCTTATTATATGAACAACTCAAAAGCATTTATCCTAAAGTATGGGAGAAGAACTTTTGATTATTATTGATAGTTTCTACTTATGTACCATTTTTTTTAGAGGAATAAATATGCTTTTAAGAAAAATGGAGTTGAAAATGATCCCTTCCCCTAAGATTGGATAGAGAAGAATTATGATAACATGTGAAGGTTAGAGTAATAGATCAAGGGGTCTTTAGATTAATAGGCTATGGGCAATATCACACTTTGATGAAGGAGGGTATATTTTGGAAGTTTCTATGTTGGAAACATCTATTACTTCAATATAATTTAGACGTCATGCATATAGAAAATTGTGTTTGACAAAATATTTAATACCATTATAATATCAAAGGAAAGACCAAAGATAACATAAAAGTTAAGATGGATTTAATAGAATATTATAGGTAGAGAGACTTAGAGTTGTAAGAATCGTTAATGAGAAAGTGGTAAAACCAAAAATTAAATTCTCTCACACTAGGTCAAAAAAAGACTATTTGTTAGTGGATAAAAGAATTGAAAACACTTAATGGGTATTTTTTGAATTTGTCAAAAATGTGGATTTAAAGAAAAGAAAGTCATTTGGACTTAAAAGTCATGATTGTTTCAATTTTTTGGAATACTCGCTTCCAATCGTTTTTAGTGTACTTTTTTAGCAATTTAGAAATGTATAATTGAGTTGAGTTAATTTTTTAGAGAATTGTGTTTAACAATGTTAAAGGTTGATGATGTAATGTAAATGGAATGAAATATTCTTATTATTATTTGCAAATTAGAAAGAATATTTACATTATGATTTTTGATTCTATGAAACATTTACCAATACATTTGTCATTTGAAACCAAGGTTGGTGGCCAATCTAATATCAATGAATGTATTCCTTTGAAAGATAATTGTTACTTATGTGATACTGTAACCATTTCTAATTAGTTTACCTTGTAACAATTTGTTTGTGTCTAAATATTTGTTGACTATTTTGGTCATGAAAGTTTTTCAATAGATTAAAATGAATAATTAAAAGTAAAGCTTATGTCAAAGGTTCTATATGTGAATCATATTTGTCAGAAGAGGTATTATCCTTTATTCATACTACTTTGAGTTGCATATAAATTCAGTGGGAACTAAAATTAATCGAAATAGTTGTGTGGATGAACAAAGGCAACTGATGCAACTTTATCAATGTTTACTCAAGTGATCAAACTTTAACTGAAATGATTGTGCAGATATTTGCTTGAAAAATGCTCAACTCATTATTGATATTGCACACAAGAAGTGTCACGCCCCCTAAACAAAGAAGGGGTGACCAACGCAGGAAATCCATATGAAACTCTTATCTACAGCTTGAATTGCTATACTGTACTAATTCGATGGTCTTTGGGAGGTTTTACATCGAATGGCGATAAATTTAATGTAAACCCAACTTGTTGGATATATATATAATTCTTTTCTTTGTACACTTAGTTTTTTGTAGAAATTTTGACAGAATGTCCCTTGAAAAATAGGACATCTCAAATTTCTACAAACAGTTAGAATCCAACATAAACAATAACGGAGAGCTCCGCTCTCTTTAACCAATCATTAGAACATCAAAAAGACTAAAGAGGGAAAATAAAATCTATATCCATTGGTCCTACATTTAAAATACTTTACAATATGAATATCAACCCATTACAACAAACAACAAAAACAAAAAAAAACAAAAAAAAAAGATAACCATGCCCCTAGTTCCAAAAAGGAGGCTCATCGCCACAACGCCTTAAAACCTAAGATAAGGGAGGCGGATCGGATCCGTTGGTGCTATTTGAAAATTTTAAAAGTTAAAGGAGTGAGTCAAACTCAGTGAGCAAATAATAGAATTTCACAATTTAATCAAAGGTCATAACTAAAGAGTTAAAAATGTATATATTGACCATCACACTTTACTAATTAGCAAATCCTCGACCTATTGTATGCAAGAATACCCATTAAGACTTTGAGTCTCTTGATATGATTACTTTGGGGGGGTTTATCGCTAGGTCAAGTAAAGCAGTGGCTACATCTCGTTGGTAGCTTTTTTCCTTGTTTCACTCGGGTGGCTACGTCTAACGGGTAACTCCTTCTCTACCCTTCTTACTTACATGTCATAATTTATACTTTCTAGGGGCGGCAACACCTTGTTGGCAGTTCTTTACCCGTTTCTCTTAGATGGCTACTCCTAACGGATAGCTCCTTCACCACCCAGATCCCTTCACAACATATGACTTGGTTCCATCAAGGACTATAATATGCACTTATAGATAAGACACACGTTAATTCATAATTCTAAATTCACACACACACACACACACACACACACACATATATATATATATATCTATATGTATATATATATCATTAGCCAAACATTATTATTATTATTATCTTGTTCAAGGAATTTGGATTATAGGGGACAAAAATTAGCTTAAATAACAAATAACTAAATCAATAAATATGAATGCATAATTTCATAAATATATAAATAAGTAACTAAATAAGACCAATTAAAGAGGAAATACATAAAAGTCACTTCTCTAAGCAATTCCTCCCTCGAGATCAATTCATTGCCACAAAAACATATATATATATATATATATATATATATAACGACATTTTATCTCATATAGAATGATTCGGAACAAAAAGTAATGATATCATAATTAATGGTAATGGTAAGCGCTTCGAAATATGTTATTTACTCACAAACGGTGCCTAATACTAGCACGCTACTTGTTTCTCCTTGAGAGGTTAGTTTCCTCCATTGCCAATGCTCATAGAACTTCTTGATAACACTCAAACTCACCAAATCACCACATAATTCACAATGATTATTTTTGCGTTCATATAATTCCATAATGGCTATCTAACAACTTTTATTCTCTGAACTATACTCACATGCGTACAACAACCCTTAACTTGAATCCTCCCACATAAAACTTATTTCATAATTTAAGGTCATGCATCATTCTAAGGGAGTAAAAATTAAGGATTTATACATATCCAACATAGTTCGAAAGCCCCAAAAATAAAATCCCCTTTCTTTGCCCTCCATTGGCCCGCCAAACAAAAGAAGGGAGGATCTCACCATCCTTCTCATTCCTTAGAGCAGGGATGGGCCGAAAATGGAGGAGAATGGGCGAAATCCATAAGATTAAAGAAGAACACAGCAACAAAATGAAGGAGAGGCGTGTGAGAGACAGGAGACAACTCAACTGGACCGACAGCACCGCGAGCTCCCTTCCTTGTGTCACTGTGCTCGAACCAGCAGTGGGGAAGCTCGAGATGAGCTACGCGACGCCGGTGATGGCCCTACGGTGGAGAAGAAACAATGATAGCTCAAGGGAAGAGAGCTTCGTATGCGCAGAGGAGGAAGAATGAACAGTAAGCAAAAGGGAAGAATGCACGGGGGAAATGAAGACTTAGGAAAAAGAAATAATATATTTACAAAAAAAAAATAAAACCCCCATGTTTCTTTTATCCTGTTATTACATTCCTTCCCTCTTAAAAAAATTCGGTCCCCGAATTTAAATCTCAAGTTCTAACCTTAAAACTCAAATAATTGAGGGTATTTGGTCCGCATCTCACTTTCTAGCTCCCAAGTGGCCTATTCCTGTGAATGGTTGCACCAAACTACCTTAACCATTGCTACTTCTCTCGAGCGAAGCTTCCTTACCTGCTTATCTACAATTTTAATAGGTTCTTTCCTATACGTCAACCCTTTATCCAGCACAATTTCCTGAGATTTAATTATGTGAGAAGGGTCAGATAAATACTTCCTCAGCATAGATACGTGGAATACTAGATGGACTCCTACTAACTTCTGTGGTAGATCTAAACAATAAGCCACGTTACCAACCCTATCTAGTACTTCATATGATCCCACATATCTCGGACTTAACTTTCTCTTCCTTCCAAATCTCATTACCCCTTTCATTGGAGATACCTTTAAGAACATTAGATCGCCCACGGTAAATTCTAAGTCTCGCTGCTGGTGGTCCATGTAGGACTTTTGTCGACTTTAGGCTATCAACAATCTTTCTCTTATCACCCGTACTTTATTCAGTGCATCTTGTACCAAGTCAGGACTTAACAATTTGGCTTCACCAACTTCAAACCATCCTATCGGAGACCTGCACCGCCTTCCATATAGTGCTTCAAATGGTACCATTTGAATGCTAGCTTGATAACTATTATTATATGCAAATTCTGCCAAAGGCAGATGACTCTCCCAACTACCATCAAAGTCTAAGACATATGCTCTCAACATGTCCTCCAAAATTTGTATCATTCTCTCCGACTGTCCATCGGTTTGAGGATGAAAAGTAGTACTAAGGTCTACTCTTATACCCAAAGCCCCTTGAAAAGCCTTCCAGAAACGAGAGGTAAATTGAGGGCCTCTATCAGAAATTATAGATACAGGTACTCCATGCAATCTCACTATTTCACTTAGGTAGAGTTGTGCATACTTAGCCATACCATAAGTAGTCTTGACAGGAAGGAAATGTGATGTCTTAGTTAATCTATCTATAATCACCCAAATAGAATCATACCCCTTCAAGGTACGGGGTAAACTTATTATGAAATCTATTGTGATTCTCTCCCACTTCCACTAAGATATTTCTAGTCGCTGATGCAACCTTGCTGGTTTTTGATGCTCAGCTTTCACTTGTTGACACACTAAGCAACGAGAAACAAAGTCAACTATATCTCCCTTCATACCATCTCACCAATAAGATTGTTCAAATCTTGGTACATTTTTGTCGATCCCGAATGAATGGTATATGCTGAATGATGAGCCTTTTCTAAAATTTCTCTCTTTATATCCCCCATGTTAGGCACACATAACCAGTCTTCAACTCTAAGCACCCCTTCTGAGTCTACAATGAATGCACTATTTTTGCCACTTCTTACTCCTTCCATCATCTTGTTCAGCTTGGAATCTAACCTCTGAGCCACCTTTACCCTTTCAATAAGAGACGAACAAGGTTGCACGTGAGCTAAGAATGCTCCGGATTTAGCAATTTCAAATCTCGTTCCTCCTTTCTCCAAGCTATGAACTTCTTCCACTAATGGCCTTCTATCTTCTGCAATGTGAGCCAAACTGCCCATTGACTTTTTACTTAAGGCGTCTGTTACTACATTGGCCTTCTTAGGATGATAAAGAATAGTGTAATCATAGTCCTTGAGTAACTCCATCCACCTGCGTTGTCTAAGATTGAGATCTTTTTGTTGAAAGATATATTTAAGACTTTTATGATCGGTATAGATCTCGCAGGTCTCGCCGTAAAGGTAATGTCGCCAAAGTTTAAGGGCGAATACCACTGCTGCCATTTCTAGATCATGAGTAGGGTAATTTTGCTCATGTCCTTTGAGTTGCCTAGAAGCATAGGCTATCACACGTCCATGTTACATAAGAACACATCCCAACCTTACTCTTGAGGCATCACAATACACAACATAGCCTCCTATCCCTGATGGTAATGTTAAGACTGGGGCAAAAGTCAAACACTTCTTCAACTTTTGAAAGCTTTCTTCACAAGCGTTCGACCATTAAAATTTAACTTTCTTTTGCGTCAATCTAGTTAAAGGGGCAGTTATTTTCGAAAAATCTTTGACAAAGTGGCAATGGTACCCAGCCAAACCCAAAAAGCTACAAATCTCTGTAACTATGGTAGGTTTAGGCCACTTTTGGATGGCTTCTACTTTACTTGGATCCACTTGGATACCATCCCTTGAAACAACATAGCCTAAGAATGCCACTTGATCTAACCAGAATTCACACTTAGAAAATTTTGCATATAATTGCTCCTCTCTTAACCGCTGTAGCACTAAGTGTAAATGCTGTTCATGTTCTTCCTGGCTTTTTGAATAAACTAGGATATCATCAATGAATATTATAACGAATCTATCCAAAAATAGTCTAAATATCCAATTCATCAAATCCATGAATGCCACTAATGCATTAGTTAACTCAAAGGACATTACTAAGAACTCATAATGCTCATAACGGGTTCTAAAAGCTGTCTTGGGTATATCTTCCTTCTTTATCTTTAATTGGTGGTACCCAAAACGCAAATCTATCTTGGAAAAACACTACACACCTTGCAATTGATAAAAAAGATCATCAATACGAGGTAATAGATACTTATTGTGAATCGTTATTTTATTAAGTTGCCTGTAATCAATACATAATCGAAAAGACCCATCCTTTTTCTTCACAAAAAGTACTGGAGTACCCCAAGGAGAGACGCTCAGATGGATAAAACCCTTATCCAACAAGTCCTGCAACTGAGCCTTCAATTTCTTCAACTCCAACGGTACCATGCGATAAGGGGGTATAGAAATTGGTTGCGTGCCCGCAACTACATCAATATGAAATTCAATCTCTCTCTCAGGTGGTAATCTAAGTAACTCTTCTGGAAACACATCCGCAAACTCCCTAACCACAAGAACTTGTTGTGGGTTTACCGTTCGTGTATCAACATCCTTAATGATAGCCAAATATCCTTGGCACCCTCTTCTTAACAACCTCTTTGCTCTCAGTGAAGAGATAAGGTTAGTTGGTACTTCACTACGATCACCCTATATCAAAAAGGGCGACTCACCCAGAATATGAAATCTTACCACCTTTGAATAACAATCTAACGTGGCATGGCAAGAAGCCAACCAGTCCATACCTAAAATCACATCAAAATCAGTCATATCAAGTATCACCAAATCTGTTAAGGTTTCCTTACCCTTGGTAAGAACCTCACAAGACTGGCACATATAGTCCACTGACAACGATTCACCAATCGGAGTCACAACCATAAAGGGATCATCTAATTTAATTAGATCCCTACCAACCTGCTTAGCAAAATGAAGAGATGTATACAAATGAGTGGAACCAGGGTCAAATAATACACGAGCATTGTAAGAACAGACTCAGAGGGTACCTATCACTACTGTATTGGAGGCCTGCACATCTTGTCTCATTAAAGCAAACACCCGAGCCTACCTTTTCCTCGCAGAGGCTAGCCCCCTGTTTCCTGCACTTCTCCCAATACCACCCTTACTTGGTTGAGTGGGAATCGACTGAATCGGTGTAACTGCTATAGGAGCTGTCTGACAAGATGATGAAACCGATCCATGACTAGACCTATGCTGCTGGAGTGGGCAATTCTTCTTCAAATGTCCTACTTGCCCATAAAGATAACAGGCACCTGTTGCCTTGTAACATTACCCAAAGTGAAGCTTCCCACAAGTAGGACAATGATACTATCACGCTCCATTTGGACTGGACCATACTGGACATGATGTCCAACGGCACTCTGATTTGATTGCTGACTAACTGCACTACCCGAAGACTACACAGGTTTCTTTGAGACTAGGGTCAATGTCTAGCCATGATCTTAAAGTCTTGACCTGCTCGTCAAGTACCCTACACCTTGGTGCTTACCCTTAATCTTTTTCCTTTTCTTTGTAAAGAGAGCACTATCTTCTATCCCTCGCAACTCAATCTTCCTTGCACAATCAACTGCTGCAGCATAGGAGAAAAACTGCTCAACTTGAGCTGCTACTGCATTAAACAGCGGGTGTAACAATCCGCCCACAAATCTCTCAATCCGATCTCTTTCTATAGAGACCAAATGAGGTGCATAACGTGAGAGCTGTGTGTCGGATATCATAGTCAGAGATACTTATGCCTGGAACTTGCTTCAAGGTCTTAAACTCTCGGTATATTGCATCTCTGGTACCCTTAGGTAAGAATCTGGCCATAAAAGCTTCTCTAAATTCTTCCCAAGTCATCGGAGGTAATCCTGCAGGTCTTTCTCAGAATAAGGTCTCACACCAGGTATAAGCCACATCTTGCATCTGGTAGGTGGCTAATTCTATCTTTTCTTCACCCAAGCATTTAAGAGCTTGGCACGCTTCCTCAACACCATACATGAAGAGTTGGGGATCCTCTCGGCTATCAGACCCAGAAAATATTAGTGGTTTTAACTTTAAGAATCTTGATATCAAGTCATCAGTATTCTTCCTTTCATTCTGTATTGGCTGTGTCACTAGAGTAGGCTGAACCTATGCTTGAGCTTGTGGAGCTACAACACTTACTAATTGATCAATTCTAGCTTCTTGTGCTTGCACTACATTTGCTAATGCCTCCATAGTCCCTTATAACCTAGCCACCAAGGCATCCAATGATCCTGATTGCGGTTGAGGAGGCATGAGTCTTTCTATTGTTACATTCTCTACCGGGGGTGGAGCGGCCCTACCTTGCCCACTACGCCCTCCACGTCTACCTCAACCTCTACTAGCTCCTTTACCATGACCTTTAGGGGCTGGGGCCATCGGTGGGGCAAGAGCCTCAACAGAAAACTCATCTGTATTCTCTTCTGCAACTGCTCCTACAGTTGCACTAGATCTAGCTGGCATCATTACTCTATAAAAACCAAGGCACAAGTTTAGAACAAAACAAAGAAAAACTAATCATTCATAGACATACCTATTCATAAACATCCATGCTTCCTAAGGTATTACACATAAAGAAGGAATCATTAACACCCTATAAGCCCTCTAATGATATCTTAGTTATAATTATGCTCGAGTTCATAAAATAACTAAGGTGTCATTAGAGAGCACTTATTTCACAGGACATAGGAACCTGGCTCCCCAAAAAAAGAAGGGATGACCAATGCAGGAAATCCATACGGAACTCCTATCTACGGCTTGAATTGCTATATTATACTAATTTGATGGTCTTTAGGAGATTCTACATTGAATAGTAATAAATTTAGTGTAAACCCACCTCATTGGATATATATATATATATATAATTCTTTTCTTTGTACACTTAGCTTTTTGTAAAAATTTTGGCAGAGTGCCCTCTGAAAATAAGACATCCCAAATTTCTACAAACAACTAGAATCCAACATAAACAACAACAGAGAGTTCTGCTCTCTTTAACCAATCATCAAAACATCAAAAAGACCAAGATAGGGAAGGGGGAAAACAAAATTTATATCCATTGGTCCTACATCTAAAATACTTTACAATAAGAATATCAACCCATTACAACAAAAAATAAAAAATAAAAAAAGATAACCAAGCCCCCAGTTCCATCAAGGAGGCTCACAACCATAACGCCTCAGAACCTAAGATGAGGGAGGCAGATTGGATCCCGTGGCGCTATATAAAAAATTTAAAAATTAAAGGAGTGAGCCAAACTCAGTAAGCAAATAACAAAATTTCAAAATTTAATCAAAGGTCATAACTAAAGAGTTAAGAGTGTATACATTGACCATCACACTTTACTAATTAGCAAATCCTCAACCTATTGTATGCAAGAATACCCATTACGACCCTGAGTCTCTTGATATGATTACTTAGGGGAGGTTTATCGCTAGGTCAAGTAAGGTAGCGGCTACACCTCGTTGGCAACTCTTTACCCGTTTCTCTTGGGTGGCTACTCCTAACCGATAGTTTCTTCTCCACCCAGATCCCTTCACAACATATGACCTGGTCCCATCAAGGACCATAGTATGCACTTATAGATAAGACACACGCTAATTTATAATTTTAAATTCATATACACACACACACACACACACACATATATATATATGTATATATATATCATTAGCCAAACATTATTATTATTATTATTATTATTATTATTATTATTATTATCTTGTTTAAGGAATTTGGATTATAGGGGATAAAAATTAGCTCAAATAACAAATAACTAAATCAATAAATATGAATGCATAATTTCATAAATATATAAATAAGTAACTAAATAAGACCAATTAAAGAGGAAATACATAAAAGTTACTTCTCTAAGCAATTCCTCCCTTGAGATCAATTCATTACCACAATATATATATATATATATAACGACATTTTATCTCATATAGAATGATTCAGAACAAAAAGTAACTATATCAGAATTAATGATAATGGTAAGCGCTTTGAAATCTGTTATTTACTCACAAATAGTGCCCAATACTAGCACGCTACATGTTTCTCCTTAAAAGGTTAATTTCCTCCACTACCAATGCTCATAGAACTTACTGATAACACCCAAACTCACTAAATCACCATATAGCTTTACAATGATCATTCTTACATTCATATAATTCTATAATGGCTATCTAACAACTTTTATTCCCTGAACCACACTCACATGCCTACTACAACCCTTAACTTGAATCCTCCCACATAAATCTTATTTCATAATTTAAGCTCATGCATCATTCTAAGTGAGTAAAAATTAAGGATTTATACATATCCAACATAGTTCGAAAGCCCTAAAAATAAAATCCCCTTTCTTTACCCTCAATCGGCCTGCTAAACAAAAGAAGGGAGGATCTCACTATCCTTCTCATTCCTTAGATTAGGGATGGGTTGAAAATGGAGGGGAATGGGCGAAATCCATGAGATTAAAGAAGAACACAGCAACAAAATGAAGGAGAGGCGTGTGAGAGACGGGAGACAACTCACCTGGATCGACGGCACCGTGAGCTCCCCTCCTTACGTTACTGTGCTCAAACCAACATGGGGGAAGCTTGGGATGAGCTACGCAACGCCAATGATGGCCCTATGGTGGAGAAGAAATGAAGAAAGCTCAGGGGAAGAGAGCTTTGTATGCGCAGAGGAGGAAGAATGAACAGTAAGCAGAAGGGAAGAATGCACAAGGAAAATGAAGACTCAAGAAAGAGAAATAATATATTTACAAAAAAAAAATAAAACCCCCCTATTTCTTTTATTTGGTTATTACAAGAAGGGAAAGAAACCTAAATGGATTGGAGAATCCATTTGACATGAGTTGTATGTAAAGCAGGGTACTTCGGGGTACAATCACTTTGTGAGCAGATAAGAAGGAATAAAGCTTTTAGCTTTAAGTTTGGTTCATCCTTATATATTGGAAGTTTTATTTCAATGCTCGAGCATGTTAAAAGATTGGCAACTAATTTTTTTTCTTAATATTCACTAATTATTTTAAATATATATATTTAACTATTAATTTTTTATTTTGTAGGCACAAGAATTGGAAAGACTACTTACATATTCTAGGGTTTCCTTAAGAACATATAAAAATGAGGGGTTTAGGTTGACAAAAAATCATAAGTTGTCTATGTAAGTGTGTTTTTATATTTAATTTATATATGCAATTACAATTATGATTGTATAATTTTGACCTTTTTTATTATCTACTTTTCAAGATGAGTATTCATGCATTTAAATTTGTATGAAAGTAGAAGAGTGTTTTAGAGTTGAATTTGTAGTTGGAGGCTACTAGTGGAAAGAAAAAAAGGCTTAGTGCATGGTATTGGGAGTACGTCAAATAATATATTAAGAAATTCTTTACGTCAAATAATATATTAAGAAATTCTTTGTCTAAATACATTGAAACTCAATACTTAGTATACCCTCATTCTTCCTTAATCCAAGAAATTATCATGAATAAATTTATAAGCATGTCGCATCAAACTCATAATGTCTACCTTAAAGAGTAGAGAACATAAATTGAACTACTATGACAAGAATTAGATGAATTTAAAAATGTTGTTTAACAATTCTTACAACAACATCATCAAGATAATGTTAGGCTAGGCTATGGAGAAATATCTCTTATTTAAATAATGAGGATGAGAATGATAATTCTCATTTAAATAATGATGATAAAGATGATGACAATTGTTGAATTTTGTAAATATTATATAATATAATTTGTATGATTAAATTTCTCTTAAATAATTTTTTTATTTTGTTTAAATTTAATATTTTATTTCATTAAATTTTATGTTATATATTTGGTTAATAAATTTAATTATATATATATATACATATATAAACTTATAATAATATATTAACTTATAATATATTACACAACATTAAAAGAAAAGGATACATGTGATATTTGATTAATTAATAGAAAAGTATAGAAAATAAGGTGGGTGCAAAAATTACCATCATTTCATGCAAAGCACAAGTATAAAAAGTCAATAAAGCAGTCAGATTGCCAATTTCTTTCCTTTTTTTTTGGTTTCTTTCTATATAAATTTTAAAGTTTTGCTGTCTCATTTTATCTCCTCTTTATCTTTCAACATTTTTTTTAAGTTGTTCATTTTTGTTCGTTTCTTGTCAATTGTTAAAGCTATTCAACTCTTAACTTTGTATCTTCTTTTTTGTTTGGTACAACCTTTTATCTTTTCTCTTATTTATTGAATTTATTTCAATCTTGCTCAGGAGTTGTTTCTGGTTGCATTGTCTAGGTGTTTTTTGATCTGTTTTCATTTTTGTTGTGTTGCGAGTTATTCCTATGTTATTAAATCTCTATTTTTCTCCTTTTTCGTTGATTCTATCTATTTTTTCTTTTTTTAGGTGATTATTTGGAATAATAGTTAGGGAAAAAATTTCCTTGGTTGCATTTCGAAAATTTTAGTGTTTGGATCTAATTTCTTTTCTAGTTCAAATATGTCTTTTAGTTTTGATTTAATTTGTTTATCTAATTTTATTTCTTTGATTTGATTTATTTATTTTTGTGGTTAAGAAGTTATTAAAAGATAGTGAAAGAACCCACAAATTTGAAAATTTGAAGACAAATCGGAACCTCAAAAACATATGAAACTCAAAAAAATTAAATGCAAAAAAAAAATCTAAAAAAGTATTAGAAAATTCAAAAAGCTTTCAAACTAAATTAAAAATAACCTAAATTCTTATTAATCCAAAAAAATCATATTATAAAATGAAATGTGTTTAATATATATATAAGCTAATTTATTAATTATTATATACAAAATAAAAATTTTAAACAAGATAAAATAAAACATATTATTATTTATTAATAGAACATACTTTTTATAAACTAAAATTAAACACTTTTTAATTCATTAACTTTCTAAAATTATTTCTAGCAGCATAATGGTCGAACACATGGCTGACCATTATATTGTCGAAACCAACATTCTAATCATTGTTTTTCAAAAATTTATAAATACATTTTGTTAAATTTCTTATAAACATTATTTATGAATAAATAATCATTTAAAATAACAATTAATTATTATTAATATTATTTCCTAATTATTTTTTATATTTAGAATTTTTATTAATGTTATATTTATATTAAATAACATTTTTATTTATTAACATGACATGACATAATTTTAAAGGATGTAAACTATGGTAGAGAAGAGTGAATAATGATAGAAATATCTATTGGAATAAATTAGCTAGAGTAAAAACAGTGACAGATTGTTCGATAAAAATATTTGTCAAAAAAACATAATTTTCTGACTGTTTTTTATAGATATTCTTTTTGGGAAAGAAATTAATGTTATTCTTATTGTGTCTGAGACAAAATTTTATTTTTTCAAGATCTTTTATTTTAAATTCTTTCTTTAAACAGTCAAATATTTTTAAAGATTTTTTAAAAATTTTAATAATATTTAAATTATCAACATATACAATAATAATAATAAATTTTAATTTAAATCTTTTTTCTAAAAATATACGGGCAAATTGGATTACTTTTCTAATATTCTTTCAACAAATATTTTCTGAGGCAGTTATACCATATACACCTATATTGTTTTAATTTATATAAAGATTTATATAAACATATTGAACAATATTCCCAAAAGTTTTTACATGCTTATAACATTTTAAATCCTTTAATGATTTTTTATATAAATTTCATTATAGCCATATAAATTGCATTTTTCAATGCATGATAGTGCCTTCTATATAATATAGTCTCTTTAGTTGCTTTTTATGAGTCTTGGGTCTATCCTGAGTTTGCAACAATTTCTATTGATCAAGCTTAAAAGTTTTCGTAGATCCTCGAAATTTGTTAGCGACTCCCATATGTACTGTAAGAAAAGAAATTAAAAACCGTGTTATTATAAAAATAGTAAGTTCCCTTTACAATTTGTTTAATCCTTGAAATTTTCATTAGTTCGATCCAAAGTCGGAGTTTTTCATTACATATTATTACGCTTTTTCTTTATTGCACCTTTGGTGATTATCGTGGCCTGTGGGAGCTTTTGGGAATTAAATTACAAATTGTGCTAGGACAAAATTATATAGTAATGAATTTAATACATGGTTATTGTGACTTGAAAAAATTCTAGGAGATGATTTATGTCATCCTGTACTCCTCCACGAATTTTGCAAATTCAATATGTTCTTGTTCATTCCTAGATTGCTCGCAGCCTGAGGGCTTTTTAGTTTTTTTTTTTTTTGGGGGGGGGGGGGGGGGGGGGGGTGGAGTTCCTTCTTATAGTCCCATTGCCAGGCCAATGAATTTATTTTTCGTAATATTTGTAATTTTTTTGCATTCACTTTTTTTTTTTCATGAATTACAATATCTTGGCTTACTCAATGTAAAAAGTGATGGTAGACAGCCGTGGTATATTTTGTTATTTGTCAGTCAGTTACCATATTAAAAAAAAAAAAAATCTTTTTGCCATGGGCTTAGGCCAATGTTGCCTAATTCGACAAGATGCATGCCGAACTCCATTCTGGTACGAGCGACCCCAATCGTGGGTCATTCGTGTACTAAAACGCGACATATCCCATACCCTGTGGAGTAGATGCAGATGCAGAGCAAGAACAAGGTCGGTGTCCACAATATAACTAACCCACAAAATCGAAGGAGAAAGTGTGCATTTTACCTTGTTCGACTTTGAGGAAGAATGTTATAAGCTTTAATGTCCACTGACGGTGTGCACAAGCACCTATAGCTTGAAGAAGAGGAAGACTCAACAGGAAAAGTCAGATGCTTCTTCAATGTGTAAGCTTTCCGTTGATGCAGCCAAGTAAGGGAAAGAGGGTGGGAGAGATATGACCATAGTAGCAAAGTCTGGGTCTGGGTCTTTGGGAGGTCATCTAGGCTTTCTCTCCTTCAAATGCATAAGCTTTCCATTAGTGCATCTGAGTAAGGGATAAAGGGTGGGAGATATGAAAAGATTGGACGAACGAGAAGATTGGGTATAATATTGGGCAGTGGGTTTTAGAATGACGGTAATATCGCGGATGCTGCTTTTGGTTTTAATTTTTTAATTTTTTGGTAAAAATGAATAAAGAGGGAAGATAAGATAATGGAAAAAAAGAAGAATAATAAATATTTTAATGTGTAATATTTTAAAATTTTTGTGATTATATTTATTAACTTTTTTTAAAATTATTTATTTTTCTTTATCTGATTATATTTATTAACCTTTTCTTAAATTATTCATCTATTAAATATATAAATATATTATACAAATTAGATATTGATAGTTTTGTATTATATTACCTATCAAATTAGCATTCTAAGTATACCCCTCTCGTATCGCAAATTATACATATTAACGTATCTTGTATCCGTATTCGTACCTCGTATTCTAACAAATTGCTTGTTAAGGAACACTGGTTCAGGCCATGTCCACAGTAGTCTTACCATTAAAGACATCTGAACCAGCATCTAGCCTATGAAATTCAAGTACTTTGTAACCTCCTTTAATTGAGTTTGAAAGTTAGCTGCTCCAGAAGGGGGAGATGGAGATGGAGATGATAGATGATGAGATACAAAGTTAAAGGACATGCTTAAGAAGATGGAGGTTCCTTTTTTTTGAGATTATAGTTTTGTCTTGCTTTTGGTTTTAATTTTTGTTTGATGGACTTCATACCATGATAATCACTGATTATCATTGTGTTTAGATTTGTTATTTTGATGTTGGTTATTACTCGTTTGCTTGAGCTTGGAAACTTAGTAACAAATGTAATTTTTTACAAAGGAATGTTTGCCTTATTATGTGGCATGAGATTTGGTTATACATATAATAAGCTGGGAGGAAATACAATAGAATTGTTTGTTAAATAACCTATTTGTTGTACATTTTACTCCACCTCTTTTGGATTGTCATATATCACTATCACTTCATTGAAACCATTAATCTTGATCATGAAGATAAAAGTTAGAACAACAATTAATTTGATATTTTGACCATATGATGGTTAATCCAGGACTCCTTAGACTCTATGATATAGTTTAGATACTTCAATACATATATACACAACATATTTGAATGAATTCATATTTAATTTATTAACATTGGTAAGTGTCATCATGCATTGCCTTCATTATTATGAAATAACATTATATGCATACAAAAAAATGACAATATATGAACTTCATACTATATACCAACATTATGTTAATAAGTTTACATCTTCACATAGTATTGATATTTTGTTCTACGGTATTGTTGGACAGGTTGCTGTCACTGGAAAGCATATCTATGTATATAATCAAGTTACAAGTTCTAGCTCATCATATAAGGTGAGGATCCTTTTCAGTGTTACCATTAATATTTCCTCCACCTGATAAGAGTTGAAGCTCCCCCATTAGTATCTAAGAAGTTTAAGTTCAATCTCTTCTCACTTTTTGTTTTCAGAGGAATAAATAATGTTTAGGAATTTTATTGTCGATGTAAGGGGAAAGCAATATTATTTTGCGGAGTGGCTTGACAATGATTTTGAATCATTTGACAAAGTTAAAAGGACATGCTTCAGAAGAAGGATTAAAATAATCTTTTTAATTCTAATGTTGTAAACTTTTATTTACTTGCTATCATGTTTTCTCAATTACAGCTATCAACATTATAGCTATTGAGATCCTTTTCTTGTTGTCTATCTAATGCGCCAACAAATATTTTTGGTTAAAAAAGATTATGTTTATTGTATGTATTTGGAGTACTTTATGAATTCAACACATACAGTAAAACATCTTATATGAATTCTTAAAATATACAGTAGACAAATTTAAATAATTTTTCTACAGAGAGAATTAATGAACAATTTAAACATAAAATTCTCTTGTTAAATTTTTAAAATAGACGTCAAATCAAATTTTACAAGAATTGATAATTTCAAAAAAATAAGGTTTAAACACCTTATCCATGGTGCAAGTATACTGGTTTAAGTTTGTTTAGAATCCAATTATTTGTAAAATTTAATTTAATTTTTTTAATAAAATAATATACTTTCATATTAACAAAATTTCTTAGAAAGGTTAGAATTTTGAAATATTTAAAATTGACTTATTATTTTTACAAAAAAACTAAGAAGTTTTTGCAGCTCACTCAATTTTGTCATTTCAGAACTTTTGGGTATCCCTTCTCAGCGTGTCCCAGGAAATGTAAGGAAAAGAAAAGAGCGACTGCAATAAACTGGGTTTTCTTGACAAAGAAAATGGTATTCTAAGGAAGAATAAAGAATACCATTATTGTACATAGGGTCTCTTCCACTGGGAGATTTGGCAGCGAAAAGATTTGAGAGGGTTAATGATACTAGTTGCGCTACCCTTCTTCACTGAGTTAGCTACAACGGTGGCTTGCTTAAGCTTCAAGGGTGTTGTTTCAAGAGGAAGAGTTTAGTTTATTGCAAGGGCTCTGGGATCAACAAAATAAACTCCAACTTTGAAATTTTCATACGCTCTATTCTTATGTATTATATATTTGTTTGCTTTTCTGCAACTGATCTTGCGTTGTGATTGCTTTGTTCGGATTGTAAATTTGTAACCATAGTTGTCCCCTGCTTTAATTGCTTTCTCTAATGCAATAGTATAAAGGAATATTATTGTAAAGTTAAAAATTTATTTGAATTTCGTTATTTTATAATGCAATTCAAATAATGAAAATTTAATTTAATTCCATAAAATATGAAAATTTAATCTAAACATAAAAAAAATAAAAAATAAGAAATGTTCGATTGAATTCTTAATCATTTTGGTTCCAAAGGCATCCATTAAGATTTTTCATTCACAAAAAGCTTTTGCTGCTTCCGTTCACCTAACACAACTGGTAGAACATATAGGAACCACTGAAAAAAGCTAGTGACACCCTGGTTTGAACTGAGATAGAGAAAAAAATGAAGGGAATAATTCAATTTTTTTATAGTTGTCTATCTTTTGATTCCAAGTCATGTTAAAAATAATCTATCTCATGCTAGTTCCTAATCAAAAGTAGAGTAAATAATCATCAATTTTCTTATAGTTGTTTGTCTTTTGATCCAATATTTCACAAAAAAGGTGTGAGGAGAGTAACAATTCCTATTACATATTTCTTAGTTGATGAGTGATTACAACTATGCATGTTCACTTCTTGCATAAAAAGAATTTCAATCTTCAGATCTTTACAGATAACATGCAAAAGGAAACTGAACAACTATACAATTACATAAAAACTTCACTATTATGTTCATACACACCAATAGTTTTGATAAATTTATATACACAAATTGCCTTGACGATAATATATCCCCATCCATAAAGACACAAATCTTAGTTACCAAAGTGTTATTGTTTAAGATTTAAACCATGTACAAGTGAAAGCAACCTTTAATAAAAGAAATATTTAAATGTATATAATTGGATAAGCAATTTTGTTTAAGTTCAATTCATTGCACACACACACACACACACACACACACACACACACATATACATATAACACAATTGCCTGTGTATTTGTGCTTCATATTTGCTATGCCACCAAATTCATGGATGGGTATCAAAACCTCTCACCCTTATTTGTGTATATGTAACCTCAAAGGAAGGTCTAATTTGATAGAACATTGCATCTGTCATTTGATAAAGATAGGTTGGTACAGGCATTTTCTGTGAAGAGTAGATAAAGGAACTTTAAAAATAAGCACCTGAATCATTTGTCTCACTGAAGGCCTGAGTGAGTAATTTGAATGAGCACAACAAAGGCCAAAAACCACTAAATGTTCCACTTGTTGCTCATGCTCATCAAATACTTCAAATAACTTTAGGTCTATGACTTGAAGGTTTTCATCCCATACAACTCTTAAATCCACTCAACTACGGTCAATAGGTTTTCTTCCATAGGCTATCTCCAATACAAAAAAACCTCAAAACTATATATATTAGATTCCTTACTTGCCTTTCCAGTAGTAATACATTTAGGAGCTAGTAACTTGTTGATAAATGAGGTTTTGGTCCTTTCTTTTCTACTAGCCGTTGCTTATATTTTCAAGACATTAGTTTAATTTTCCAGCTATTATTGTTTCCTTTTTTGGTTATGTCTCTAATTCTTATATTAAAGGATTGAGGTTTACTATTTATTTCCAATTTTCCTTCCTAATTTTTAGTTTTATTTGATTTCTTTTCTTTCCTTTTTTGGTGTTCACTGTAATGGGTCTCTATGGTTGACCAATGCTAGCCATGATTCCTATTTATTCTACAATCTTTGCCTATTTCAAATAAGATGAGAATTATTCATTAAAAATCCTCTTTTCTTCATGGTATCATAGCTATGTCTCACCCACCTCCTATCACCTTTGGTTGTACGAAGGCCCTGAACATCGAAACTATTGAACAACAAAACACTTTTGCTTCAAGCACCACCTTGGGCAACCCAAATGCTTCTAGGGATTCTGCCAATGGTGGGTTGTCTCCTAATCCCAACTTTAATGAGTCACTAGTGATCATTACTAGGTATAAACTTAATGGAAATAATTACATACAATGGTCCTCTAGTGTCTTTATGTGTGTAAAGGATAAAGGAAAATATGACTACCTCACAAGAGTCATACCTCCACCAAGTCCCTATAACCCAAAAGTTTGAGATGCTGAAAATAATATGGTAATGTCATGGTTAATTAATTCTGTGACATTAGACATTAGTGAAAAATTCTTTTTCAAAATTGCCAAAGAAATTTGGAAAGCTACCTGTGAAACCTACTCCACCAATGAGAATATGATGGAGTTATTTGAAATTAAGGGGATTCTCTATGATTTAATGCAAGGGAATTAAGTGTGGTTGAGCATGCCTCACTTCTTAACAAATATTGGCAACAACTTGATGTCTTTAAGACCATAATTTGGAGCTGCAATGAGGATGCAACCAACTATAAGCAAATTGTAGAGCAAAAACATACCTTTAAATTTTTGTTTGGTCTTAATAACAAATATGAAGAGGTGCATGGGAGACTCATGGGAATTATGAACCTTTCCTTGCTCTTCATGAAGCTATTTCAGAGTAAGGAGAAAGGAAAGTTACAAGGAGCTACTTTATGGACCTCAAAGTACTCAAAATGGTATTAAGCATTTTGCTTTAGCTACTAGAGATCCATCTAGACAAAATTTTAACAAGTAAAAGGAGAATGGTAGGCCTCGTTGTGAACACTGCCTCAAATCTAGTCACTTTAAAGAAAAGTGTTGGATGTTGCATGGCAAACCTTCCAAATTGAGATCATAGTCTAAAAATAAAACCAAAGGGTATGATGCTATTGTTGAAATTGCCACCTTATAAGGTCTCTCCATTTTTAATCTTGAATAGCTTGACCTCCTCCAAAAGCTCTTTGTTAGCTAAAATTCTATCACAAATGAACCTTCTAAGGGTAATCAATGTTCTGGGAATATTGCCTAGCCAAGTAAACTATTTGCCTTGAGTTCTCACATGATAAATGAGCATATAAAGATAGTTGACTCTTGTACATTTGATTACATGACAAATAACTCATCTTTATTTAAAGAAATTTACCTATACCACCATACCTTTAAAAGTAAAAATAGCCAATGATAATGTTGCAAATGTCTTGGGTCTAAGTACTATTACATTATCTGACCATATTCTCTTAAAAAATGTGCTTTTAGTTCTAAGTCTTAAATGCAATTTGTTGTCTATTACTAAAGTACTCAAGGATAACAATCGTATCGCTCAATTTGTAGATGTTGAATGTATTTTTCAAGACTTAGCATCTAAGAGAATGATTGACAATGTTAAGGAAATGGCTAGACTTTATTTCATGGGCGTGACATATGACAATAAAGGTGGGTATAGTGTTAATATAAGTTTTAACTTACTATTATAGCACTATTGTTTAGGCCATCCTAATACGAATGCATGAAATACTTGTATCTTGAATTATTTAATAAAGATTATGCTACTATTGAATGTGAAATCTGTCAAATTGCTAAGTCCACTTAGTCTACTTTTCAACCCCAAAGTTATAAATCATCTTACCCTTTCCAATTGATGCATAGTGATGTTCAAGGTCCTTTCAAAGTTTAAGGGCATTCAAGTGTTTGATGTTTATTGCTTTTATGGATGATCATACTAAAGTTATGTGGGTGCATTTGATGAAAGAAAAATCTGAGTTACCAATTATTTTCAAAAACTTTCACCACTTTATCCAGACCTAATTTCAAATTCCTATTGAAATATTTTTCGTTTAGATAATAGGAAAGAGTCCCTTAATACTCATCTTAGTACCTATTTAGCTGAGAATGACATTCACCACTAAAGCTCTTGTATACATACTCCTCAACAAAATAGCTTAGTCGAAAGGAAAAATAGGTATCTTCTTGAGGTAGCTTGGTCTTTCATGTTTTCCACTAATGTTTCAAAAATGTTACGGGGAAAAGCTATTTTGACTTCTACCTACCTTATTAATAAGATGGCTACTAAAGCCTTAGACTCTCAAGTTCCTTACACTACTTTTCCCAAAGAGTTCCTTCACATACAAATAATCTCTTTTTTACCCATTAAAGTATTCAGATGCACTTTCTTTGTTTGCCTACTTAATAGAAACAAACTTGATCTTAGAACTACCATGTGTGTTTGTAGGATACTTCCTATCTCAAAAAGGATATAAATGTTTCTTTCCTACCTTGGAAAAATTTTTAGCTTCTAAATATGTCATCTATTTTGAGAAGCAACTTTATTTTTTTCATAAGTTTCCATTTAGGGGGAGAACATGAACCATTATAAGGAATGGAATTGTTTCATAAAAGAAGAACCTTAACACCATATCCTTGCCTTTATTGGTATTGTTCTTAATACTAGAAACAATATACCTACTATTAGTTATAATGAACCAAAGGCTAGTCACAATTTGGAAGAAGAATAGAATAAACAAGATATTATTGTTTATACTAGAAGATATTATTGTTTATACTAGAAGATAGAAAACCTTGAGATAGATACTAATCCTACTCTTGAGCAAGGCACTTCCTCTAATGCCAATTCCGAAAATAGCCTTGCCACCAGCAAAAATACAGGTATAACTCCTATGTCTAATTATTTAGATATCCTTATTGCTATTCAGAAAGGTATAAAGGCCTACATCAAACACCGCATTAGGAATTTTTTGGCTTATAACAAACTTTCACCATCTTATTAAGCCTTTATTACCAAGATTTGCCATAATATTGTTCCATAAAATATCTATGAGGCCCTCAAGCAAGAAGAATGGAAAAATGTTGTTAATGAGGAAATGAATACACTAAAAAAGAATGGCACCTAGGAAATCATAGACTTACCAAAAGGTAAGAAGGCGGTTGGGTGTTAATGGATCTTTAACATCATGTACAACAATGCTAGTAGCATTAATAGGTATAAGGTCATATTAGTAGCAAAAGGTTTTGCCTAACCTTATGAGATTGACTATCAAAAAACTTTTGCTCTAGTGGTTAATTTTAATTCTATTGAAATTCTATTATCTCTTGTTGTTGACCTTGATTAGCCTTTATATAAGCTTGATGTCAAAAATGCTTCTTTAAATGGTGATTTGACTAAAGAAGTCTACATGGCCTTGCCTCTTTGTTTTGACACCAAAAATAATGGTAAAGTATGTAAACTCAAAAAATCTCTTTGTGGCTTCAAATAATCTCCAAGAGTTTAATTTGAGAAATTCACAATGGCTGACAAAACCCAAGGGTATACTCAAGGCCAAGCATACCACACCATATTTATTAAACTTTCATTCAATGAAAGATATATGTTCTTATTGTGTATGTAAATGATATTAATTGTTGTAGGTGATTTCACTAATGAAATTTTCAAGCTAAAAAGGCCTTTGCTAAAGAATTTGAAGTCAAAGACCTTAGGATACTAAAGTTTATCTTAGGTATGGAATTTGCCAAATTTAAGGAAGGTATTGTCATCTCCTAAAAGAAGTATATGCTTGACCTCCTTAATGAGAGTAATATGTTGGATTGCAAACTTACTAAAAGCGCTATGGAAGTAGATTAAAGGCTAAGTTCATTCAAGATAGTTCTCCTATTAACATTGAAAGGTGCCAAAAATTGGTAGGCAAGTTGATTTACCTAGCACACTCAAGACTCAACATAAGCTTTCTTATCAGTGTCATCGGTTAATTAATAAGTAAGCTAACTAAAGTCCACCTTGAAGCTGCTTATTGAATCCTTAGATATTTAAAAATGACCCTTGGTAAGGGTATTTTCTTCAAGAAAAGTACTAAAAGAGATGTGGTAATATGTTGTGATGATTAGTCCGGATTCATTACTAACTAAGGTTACAACCAAGTATTACACTATTGTGACACTATTGTTTTGGGAAACCTAGTCACTTAAAAAAGAAAGAAATAGTTTCTGGTTGCAAGAAGCAGTGTCGAGGCTGAGTATAAGGTCTTAACCTAAGGTATATAGAAAGACTTATGGATACAAAGATTATTTGGAGAATTAAAAATCAATTGTGATGGATCAATGAGGATTCATTATTGTAATTTATACCCAAAAATCCTATTCAATGTGATAGAACCAAACATGTTGAAATAGATTGGCAATTCAGTAAGGAGAAATTGGATAATTGTTTATTTTCTCTATCTCATATCCCTGCTAGTTTTCAAGTAGCTGACATTATCACCAAAGCCCTTACTAGGGTCAAGTTTAGAGAACTTGGAGTTAAACTAGGGTTGATTAACCTTTACTCCCCACTTTAAGAGGAAGTCTTGGTAAATGAGGTTTTGAACCCTTATTCTTTGCTAGCCATTACTCATTTAAATATTGGTTTAATTTTCTAGCTATTTTTAGCTATGTCTTTAATTCCTATATTTAAGGGATTAATGTCAATTATTTGCTTCTGGCTTTCCCTTTTAATTCCTGGCTGCATTTGACTTCTTTTCTTTCCTTTTTTGGTGTTTGCTATAATAGGCAAGTCTCTATGGTTGATTAATGCAAGCCATGATTCCTATTTATTCTATAATCTCTACCTGTTTCAAATAAGATAGGAATTATTCAATAAAAATCCTCTTCTTTTCTTTATGACCCATTGTCCCAGCTATAAGTGTTGTTTGTGATCCTTTCTCATGATCCACTAGCCTAGTTAAGCAAAAATCACCAAGCTTAATATTAAAGTTTGAGTCTAGCATGATGCTTGATTTAATGTCCCTGTGAAGCACACACTACCCTCATTCTTCTTGAATAATAGCAATGCTAAAGCTAAGCCCAGAGAAATTTGATCACTTGACATGTTAAAATGTTTTTTTTTTTCATGGGGTAGATGGAAATCTGCGCTATGGATTGGCATAAATTCATATATGAGAAGGAGATCTTTCTTCTTAGTGTACCAACCAATGCACTGCACCAAATTCCTATGACTAAACTTGCTAATAATCTTCACTTTGGTTGTATATTCTGTTATCCCCTGTTTAGAATCTCTTGTCATCCTCTTTATAGTAACATAGGAATGTATGTCTTTCAAACAACCTTTATAAACACCACCAAAACTAGCTTGTTTAAGCCTTATTGCCTCTGCAAAATTATTGTTAAATTTACTAATTCCTAATACCAAAACTTCTTGGGTCCAATACCCTTTTGGAATTCATCATCCACGTTCACATCAAAATCTGATTCTTCTTCTTTACCCCTAGTCCTCTTCCACCATAAAATATCAAGTAACCCAAACAAACTCATGGCTAAAGTTACATTAATTCTTAACCCCACCAACAACCTTTTCTTGCTTCTTGTTTTATGGTTAGAATCAAAATTATAAATTGTTGAGGTGGCCATTGGTGTTATCTAACTTTCCTAGTTCTCATTATTACTTATTGAACTTGATCTAAATGATCATGACTACAAAGCATTTACCTCAAACAAATTTCCTGTTACAGCTGAGAAGCCAACAATAACCCGCTCTGGTAAGTACTTCTTCAAATCAACTGTAAATGAAAAGTATTGTTTTACTAGATCATGTTCTTTGTATCCAGTAAAAGTAGCACTTAAATTATGAGTAATGGCATTGTACTCAATACTAAAATTGGAAACTTTCCTTTCTGAAGTATCAATCAACCCTATCATAGTTTTCTTAGATTTCACAAAATTTGATATTTATATCTACATGTGTGGTATTTAGGTCCCATGAATTCATAAAAGTGTTAAACTCCATTACCATAAATGGATGCTTAGTTGAGACAATCTATGTTTTCCATCAACAAGGCCAAGGCCTCCTCCTTCTACTAGATGCTTTGGAACTAAGAGATTTGGGTCTACCATGAAGATTGTCAACTCATCTCCATAAAGCCTATGACTTGAGAAAACGACAAAGGAAAATTCAATAGTGAATTTAGCGAGTTGATCTGAGCTTTTACTCTAAAGGTGCATCTTTTTCAATCTGGTTACTCGATCAACCCTTGTACTCTTATTTTCATCCATTACATTTAGAATAAGTTGGATATCTAAGTCTACTATATAAGCATCTCCTTCTAGCTTCACATCACTATATTAAAATCCAAGGTTACTAAACGACAATGGCTATACAGGAGGGATAAATTGGAGGAAGATTATAATTTTCATTGCATAATAGAAAAAAAAAAAAAAAAGCTAGTGCACATAGACCAATATGCGAAGAAGCCATTGATCTTAAGGTGAGAGTTGTATGTCTGAATCCTAGCAGAATATCATGTAAAAGGCTTAATTTGTATTGAAGCCAAAGTACATCATTTTTTAAGTTTATTTATTATGCCAATATCATAATTATTTTATTTCTATTTTTAAGATATTTCTAGATTCTTATGGTTGTTTCAATTCATTTTGGATTACTCTTTTATGTGTTTGTATGCCAAGCATAAATAAAGAAGTACTACTGGTGCTTTAAGAAACTACTTAATAGATACCCATGGATCCAAGGCAGTAAACAAGTACCATTTATGGTACTTTAGCCTCTATGTTTGCCATGGGTTAGCTGGATGTGGAGCTATATCTCCATTAGTGGATCAATAAAAGTGACTAGAGAATCTATACTCGTCGAATGAGAAGAATCAATTCAATTACTTTAGGTGAATAAGCAAAGATGTGCTTTATAATTTGGTTTTTTCTTTAGTGTTAAAAAAGAATTATCATCCCCCAAAAAAGAGACATACCTATATCAGTGTTTCTTAGGTTTCTCTATGTCTTTGCTCGCCAAAAAGAAGTACTTGAGTCACTAGCTTTTATTTTAATAGTAAATTTTGTCATTTTAAGACCAACGAATCTACAAGACAATGTTAAGAATTTGCTTGTGTAATGGGCCTCATTAGGGAAGTCAATTTTCTTGCATTCATAGTTGCCGCCTTGGGTTTTATTTTTTTATAATAATCTTTTTTAATTTTGTATGAATTAAAAAATAGATAAGTTTGTTTTCTTCCGATACTTAGAGCCATTCAGTATACCAAGTTGTTCAACTGAGCATACCATAAAATTTCATAGTAGTTTTACAAATGAAGATTCATCTTTAGTAATTTTTGTTTGAAGGGATTAAATGATTCCACAATGCTATTATTCAATGAAAATTAAGCTCAAATTGAACTGAATAACCTAAATATCTATTCCTTAGAAATCAATACTAGTAAAACTGATTTTTATACATAAAAGTCTCTAGAAATTTAGCTCTATTGTAGAAACAGAGTTTTCTTATGTTTCCATTTTTAGCAGCACTAAGCAAATAGAAATAAATCTTAAAACCAAATAATAGACTGACCATTTTTTAGAGGTTATGCAATGAAGCTGGAAGCCAAGAAAAGACATATAGCAGAGTTAGAGTGCATAAACTAATGAGGTTTTTGTTTGATACTGCCACTCCTGCTTAAGTGTTCTGTAATCTGATTCAAATCCCAATTGCCAATTGGTATTTTCGTAGATTCTTATTTCTCACAGAAAATTTGGTCAAGGGGAAAGCTAAGGTTTAAATTTTGTAGAATTTGAAGTGAGCTCTCTCAACAACTTCGTCCCCCTTTTATTTTTATTACAGGAAAAGGGAGTTCGGGGTCTGCAGGGAAGAATGCGATCCCATTTCCAAATGGTGAGAATTACAAAAGGATAACTCAGTAGAGAAATGACCAACACTGTAAATATTATTTTCATCTGAGAAGCATGGATAACTGAGACAAAACACAGCACAATTCGGACACTGTAACACGATAACATATGTAATGTCCAATTGTAATTTGAAGTGATGCATCCAATCTAATAAAATACGGATTAAATACAGTACAACTTTGTGATTAAAGTATTGATGCTTCATAGATTCTGATCCCGATTCTTTGAGATTTGGATATTTGGCAAAAGCATTCAAACCTTGCTAATTCTGGGTCTTGGCCTAAATGCAAAGTCTTATCAACTTCAATCTTGCACTTGTTTGAATTTAAGGTGAGAGCCGAATCAAAATTGTAATGAAGGGGGTCTATGTGTCTGACCATTTCACTGTATGAGAAATTTTCTTAAGTGCAAAAGTTCAAGCCAAAACAATTTGCTTCAAACTGAGTTTTTTAACTAAATGCTTGTTGGTACCATGCCATTTTAGTTTGTCAAATTGCAAACATTACGCACCTGGAAAAGCTAAGAATCAACAAAAAGTTATACATAAATTGCAATAGGTGATTTAACAATCAAGTTCTTTAAAAGAAGGTTGGTCAATCATTGTAGGCATCAATGCAGGTAACAGGAGAGTAATTGGTCAATATAATTAAGACGAGGGAAATGTCGACTCGAAGGAAAATTGTGTGCCGATGATAAGCACTTATATTTATGATAATCACATTTAGCCACATAATTATTCATATTACCTGTGGTGTGTTTGACTTTTCTGAAATCTAATTCCTTTTTCTTTACCTTGTTTGGTAACAGAGGACAAGGGACAGTTTCTGAGGGAAGGTAACGTATTTCCAAAATAAATTGCGTTCATATTTACAATATTTCTCTTCAGCATGTGAGTCAAATTCAATCATCATAGCTAACATACTTAACCATATGTGTTTCTTACGGCCTTGCTTTCCAACATGATCACGGGAAGAAATAATCTCAGTATTTTCTTATTAGCCCAACATTCTTCCCTGTTCTAAGAGGATTATTGATTTTCATATCGTTAGAGTTTATATTGAGTTGAATGCAACAACATTAGGAAAATATCTAATTTTGGTCTTCCTTTTGCTTGGTATTTGTGTATTAAAAATTTTGACCTCAGCCCCCTTCTGAAATCACTTCAGGTATTTAAGATCCCTAAACCATGATGAGAAAACTTGATTGAAAAAAATGAAATTATAACATGAATATTAAAAATTTTGAAGTTATAATATTAAAATTATAACATGAAAATTTTCTTTTTCTTACTCCATGTATAATAAAAAGGAAGTTAATTAACAGTTTCCAAGTTGGTGTACATAAGTTGAAATAAATGTGCAAATAAATTGTATTTTGTCCTTTTCTTGTTGGCAATGAACATGTAAGAATATATTAATTTCCTTTCTAATGAAGTTAAAGATATTGAATTTATAAAACAGAAGAACGGGGGAAACATTTGAACAAGGCTGCAGAAAGAAGCCCAACCTGAGCAAAATAAAAGAAATACAGAAGAGAGGACTTTGATAGGGATGAACCCTGCTATTCTTGCTTGAGTCTATACTCTACTGCACAAAATCTGGTCCTACAACAAATTCATATCCTTCCAAGTTTTTTTTAACCTATGATTCTGAGTTTCTCTCACTGCAAATGTGGTTCAGAATAAGGGGTTGGCTTATAATTTATTAATTTACCAATGATTCTTATTTTACTTTGAGATGGCTCAATGAGTGTACAAAAGTGCTGCAGAAGAACTAGTATAGCCATTTTGTTTTCAAAGATAATAATGCAAAACATAAAGGATGGAGAAACTTCAATGGAACTTCAAAGCTTGGGGACATAAATTGCTAGCATTGGGTATAGTTTCATACTTGAAGAAATATTCATAAAATCAATGTTTTTGTGCGTGGAACCTAAAACAAAATTTGCTCTTCAGGTTGTTAAAACATTGTCAAGCTAACACACACACACACATTAACATGGAGGACTCAACTAGTCATTAAGGAAATATTCAGTTTATAATCTTTCTAACATGTTATAAGACATAGTTATTCGAAAAAAGTTGTGTTTATGTCCAATACGTTGAATACTCTTAAAACATGACCTAACAATTGTGTCATGTCATCATGTCTGTCAGAAGTTTTAATTACCACGAGAGTGAATTTTAATAGCAGATATTAAAATATTATATAAAGGGTTCAAAACAGAGATAGTTATCTCAGCTGGAATGAGTACACATGAACCAGACTACGATAAAATTTTATTTTTTCCCAAATGGAAAAGGAGAACATCATTACCCAAGAAACTAAATTTCTTGAAGAGCCTGAACTTCTCTTTCTTTGCTTATACTTGGTACAAAATGTTAGGAATCTCTGTTCAATATCAAGTTTGGACTACATCACGATTGTTTCAAGCAACAGTTTAGATTCTTTAGGTGAAAATCAAGCAAAAATCTTAATTTAGCCGTTCATAACTTTATATTTTATATTTTAGATTACTGTAACTTACATCCAAGAAGTGTGAATAATATATTTGGAATGTATGCAATATGCACCGATTTACAACAATTAGAATTAACTCTACAAAAGTGGCAGGGATGTGAAACATTATGAGAAGTTTAAGTGAATCCAGAGGAGTTTGTGTTGGAACTAGAGCTTATGTTCTGGTTTTGACTTACCTCTGAAGCATTGGTGCTGGATGGAGCTAAAGATAATGACGTCACTGGAAATTCATCATATGTTGGTATAGGATAACTTGATGGAAGGCTTGGAAATGGAGCTTCAAAGCTAAGCACATGAATTGCTTGCCTTATTGAAGGCCTATGATTACGATAAGGATGAGCACACCAAAGTCCAACAATCATCAAGCATTTGATTTGATCCTGGTCAAAATCTCCACGTAGTCTTGGATCAACTGCTTCAAGAATTCTCCCACTTCCATAGAGATCCCATACCCAATTCACTATGTTTATTTCATTTTCTGGAGCCTTGGGGTTGATGGGTTTTCTTCCACAAGTGATCTCCAGAGCAACAATTCCAAAACTGTACACATCTGACTCCTTACTAGCCCTACCAGTGATAACACATTCAGGAGCCATATAGCCCAAAGTCCCAGCCAAAGCTGTAGTTTGTGCACCTTTTGCATGGTCTACAAGCCTCGCTAACCCGAAATCTCCGAGTTTTGCATTGAAGTTTGAGTCCAGCATGATGTTGCTTGATTTTATGTCTCTGTGAACCACGCATTGTTCCCATTCTTCGTGCAGGTACAACAACGCAGAGGCCAAGCCTTGAGCTATTCTTAATCTTACTGACCATGTCAGTAACCTTTGGTCCTTGAAGAGATGAAAATCTAAGCTTCCATTTGGCATATACTCATAAACTAGCAATAGTTCTTTCTTTTCGTGACACCAACCGATTAACTGCACCAAGTTTCGGTGCCTTAGTTGACTGATAATTCTTACTTCTGAAGCAAACTCCTTCATCCCTTGTTTAGAACCCTTTGATACTTTCTTTACGGCCACATAGGAGTTTGAATCTTTGAGAAAACCTCTGTAAACACCCCCAAATCCTCCTTCTCCTAGCTTCTGCTCATCTTTGAAATAATGTGCAGCACTTGCTAGTTCAGCGTATGAGTATTTCTTGGGTCCTGTTCCTCTTTCAAAATCCTCACTCATGTGTTCATCAAACTCATGATCATCATTTTCCATTTCCTTTTTTCTTCTTCCACAAGCCTAACAATACCAAACCCAACCCACAAATTAAAACAAATCCGCCAATCCCCAATCCCACTGCAAGTCGTGTCGTGGTATTTCTACTCCTCTGGCTCAAGCTTAAGCTCAAGCTCGGACTCGGACTCGGACTCGGACTCGTGCTCAGGCTCGGGCTCGGATTTGGACTGATATCCATGTCTGCGAACTCCTTTGATGTGAAATTCCATGAATTAATCTTATGCATTGCAAATGCCAATCCTGTGGCAGCTGAGAAGCCAAAAGTAACCCATTCAGGCAGATACTTTCTCAGATCAACTATTTCATGAAGATGTTGCTGTACAGTGATGTTGTTAACAAAACCAGTGAACGAAATGCTTAAATTTTGCGTATTTGAATTGTAACTGATGAAAACCTCGTTGGTTCTCCCTCCTTTTATATCAGCATGCCATGTCGTAGTATTAACCGACATAATAGAATTGATATTAACACCCACGTGTTCCTTCGGAGGATCCCACTCATTCGTATAGATATCAAACTCCACAGCAACAAATGGATTGTCTGTTGAATTGAATGGCCAATCACCAATAACCATACCCAGAGCACCTCCTCCTATTTTTGGGACATTGGGAAGCTTTGAACCAGCGGGGGCTGAGAAGAAGGTCGTCCCATCTGCATACACACTGTTCTCTGAACTAATCACAAAAGTAAAATGGGTTGTGAAGTCTGTGAGTTTACCGGTGGCTTTGTCCCACAGGTGCATCGGTTGGTAATATGTGGCTCGACCGACATTATCAGTCGAGCGTTGGTTCTGGTGGTTTTTCACTAACTGGATGGATGGTGATGCAGGGTGAGCTGATTTCTCAAATGATATGTTTTTTTCATTGGCACTGAAACTAGGGAAGTTAAAGGATAAGGAAGATGCAAGGGGAATAATCCAGAGGTAGAAAATTGATAATAGCAACCTCATCATCAGAAAATTAAAATTCATTTTCTGCTCAAGCTTTCAGGGTGAGACGTTTCCGGAGTCAAAGAAATCTAGAGACTTCCAAGTGTTATTTCACAGCCTACCAATGTCCACTATTTCTTTCAGTCTTTAGTTATGTTACTTTTTCTCCATCTTAACTCACCAGGTACTCACGTTACTTTTTCTCCCCGGGAAATACCAATATGCATACCCATTCGAGATACAAACGGATAGGGCGTCGTACTTCAATATTTGTTTTTTTATAGTTGTTTCCTGTCTGATATATTTTGAAAAATTTCATAACGCACTAATATATTTTGAAATATGTTGAAATAATTCTATAACATCTCAACAATTTATTAAAAAATTTTGGAATTATAAATAGAAATAAAATTTAATATTTAATGTAAATTAAAAAATTGATTTTTAAATTATTTTATACTTTTATTTATACTTATCATCTATATTATTTTATATTTAAATTACTTGTTTACAATTTATTTTTTATATGTTATTTATTTGTTTCATTTGTTAATTTATTATATATATATATATATTAAAATTTTAAAAATGATTATACCTCGTGCCTAATACACATTTTCATGGAAGTTTGTTAGTTTTTCCATCTCTTTGCTCTCTCAAAAGAAAATTCTCAGCTATTTGATTTTATTTTAGTATTAAATTCTGTCATTTTAAGAACAACGAATCAAAAAGACAAAGCTATAATTTGGACCACCTGTTATCATTAAACAAGTGGTACCAACGAATTTAATGTGGCAACTGTGAATGCATGTGAATAAGTACCAAAGGTACGGGATTGAGGATGTTATTGTTTAAAATTTGAAAAAAAAAATGATTTTATTATTATTATTATTATTTAATAATATTTATTTATTTTTATTATTTTTTAAAATAAACACACAAATATAACTCTCATTCTGCTCAAAGAGTCACTCAACGGGTCAAACTGATCCTACATGCGTCGGTTATGATCTACATAGGGCCAGTTTTGTTTGACATTGACCTTCAAAGGGTCAGAATTTTAAAAAAAAATTTAAGATGTGAGCCCGTGACTTCACAACTCTCAAAATAAAAAATAAAAAATTAATTAAGATATGAAGTCTATGACTCTACGTCTCATATTATTATTTTTTTTTAAAAAAAATTTGTCATATATTTTTAAAATAAAATTTTAACATTATGTATTTTTTTTTATATCTTTACATTAAAAAGCCCAACTTTGTATCTTTTTTTTTGTACAACTTTTTATCTTTTCTTTTATTTATTGGATTTATTTCCATCTTTGCTCATAAAGTTGTTTCTGGTTGTATTGTGAAGGTGTTTTTGGATCTATTTTGATTTTTGTTGTGTTATGAGTTATTCCTATTTTATTAAATCTCTATTTTTCTTATTTTTTGTTAACTATGTCTATTTTCTATTTTTTTAGGTGATTATTTAAAACAATAATTAGGTAAAAATTTCCTTGGTACATTTCGAAAAGTTTAGTATCTAGATCTAGTTTCTTTTCTACTTCAAATCTATTTTTAGTTTTGATTTTAATTTGTTTACCTAATTTTATTTTTTGATTTGATTTCATTTTTTTGGTTCAGAAGTTATTGAAAGATAGTGAAAGAATCCAAAAATTTGAAGGAGAAGACAAATTGGAATCCCAAAAACATATGAAACTTAAAAAATAAAATGTAGAAAAAAATCTAGAAAAAATATTATAAAATTCAAAAAACTGTCCAACTAATTTAAACATAACCTAAATTATTATTAATCCTAAAAAATCATATTACAAAATAAATTGCTTTTAATATATATATAGACTATATTATTAATTGTTATATACAAAATAATAATTTTTAACAAGATAAAAAAAATTATTATTTATTAATAAAAAATACTTTTTATAAACTAAATTAAACATATTTTTAATTTATTAATTTTTTAAAATTATTTCTAACAGCATAGTGATTGGACACATGTTTGACCACTATATTGTCAAAACTAACATTCCAATTATTTTTTTCAAAAATTTTGTTAAATTTCTTATAAAAATTATTTATAAATAAATAATTAATTAAGATAAGAATTATTAATTATTATTAACATTATTTCCTAATTCCTTTTTATATTTAGAATTTTTATTTATTAACATGACGTGACATGATTTCAGAAGATGTAGATGATGGTAGAGAAAAGAGAATAATGATATAAATATCTATTGGAATAAATCAGCAACAATAAAAACAATGAAAAATTGTTCAAAAGAAATATTTGTCAAAAAAACATGATTTATTTATTTTATAGATATTTTTTGAAAGAAATCAACGTCATTCTTATAGCGGTTGAGACACAGTTTTATTTTTTTTCAAGATCTTTTATTTTAAATTTTGTCTTTAAACAATCAAATATTTTTAAATTTTTTAGGAGTTCCAATAACATTCAAATTATCAATATATACAATAATAATAACAAATTCTGATCTAAATCTTTTTATAAAAATACATGAGCAAATTATATTACTTTTTTAATATTCTTTCAACAAATATTCTTTAACACAATTATACAATGTACATCCATATTATATTAATTTATATAAAGATTTATATAAACATATTGAACGATATTCCCAACAACTTTTACATACTTATAACATTTTAAATCCTTTAATAATTTTTTATATAAATTTTATTATCTAATAAGCTATATAAATTAACTGTCCTGCATTAATGCCTTATTGTGTCTTCTATATAATTTAGTCTCTTTGGTTGCTTTTTATGAATCTTGGGTCTGTCCTCAAAGTTTGTCGCAACTTTTATTAATCAAGTTTAAAAGTTTTTGTAGATCCTTGAAATTTATTAGCCACTTCCATATGTACTCTAAGAAAATAAATTTAGCATCGTGTTATTATAAAAATAGTTAGTTCCTTTCACAATTTGTTTGATCCTTGAAATTTTCATTAATCCGATCCAAAGTCTGAGTTTTTCATTCCATATTATTACCTTTTTTTTTTATTCCCACTTTTAGTAATTATTGTGGGTGCTTTTGGGAATTGAATTACAAATTGTGCTAGAACAAAGTTATATAGTAATGAATTTAATACATGGCTGTAATGACTTGAATTAATTCTGAAAGATGATTTATATCATCTAGTACTCCTCCACGAATTTTGCAAATTCAATATGTTCTTCTTCATTCCTAGATTGCTCGCAGCCTGAGGGCTTTTTATTTTCTATTTTTTGGGGGTGGGGGGAGGGAGGAGTCCTTTCTTACAGTCCCATTACTAGGCCAATGAATTTATTTTTCCTAATATTTGTAATTTTTTTTGCATTCCCTTTTCTTTCATGAATTATAATATCTTGGCTTACTCAATGTAAAAAGTGATGGCAGATAAAGTTGTGGTATGTATCATTTTTTTTATTTGTCAGTTAGTTACCATATTAATTAAAAAAATTCCTTTTACCCTAAGCTAAGGCCATGTGCACAGTAGTCTTACCACTAAAGACATCTAAACCAGCATCTAGCTTCTGAAATTTAGGTACTTTGTAACCTCCCTTAATTGAGTTCGAAATTTAGCTGCTCCAGAAGAGGGAGATGGAGATGATAGCTGACGGGGTACAAAGTTAAAGGACATGCTTAAGAAGATGGAGGTTCCCTTTTATTGAGATTATAATTTTGTCTCGTTTTTTGTTTTTATTTTTGTTTAATGGGCATCATACTGTAATAATATCTGATTATCATTGTGTTTAGATTTGTTATTTTGATGCTAGTTATCACTGTTATTTGCTTGAGCTTGGAAACTTATTAACCAATGTAATTCTTTTACAAAGAAATATTTGCCTTATTATGTGTCATGAGAATTGGTCATACGTATAATAATCTAAGAGGAAATACAATGGAATTGTTTGTTAAATAACGTATTTGTTGTGCAAGTGTTACTCACCTCTTTTGGATTATCATATGTCACTGTCACTTTGAAGTACAAAAAAAAAGACTTTTAGCAATGACTGAACAAAAAGTCACCATTAAAGAATTTATGGTGGCAATAGAATATCACCACTATGTTGCAACTAATACTAGTGTAACAAAAGATCTTTAGAAGTGGCGAAAATGTCACCACTAAATCAATTATTAGTGGTGATACAAACTGCCACTAATAATTTTTTAGTGGTGACAAAGTTTACCACTAAAAAGTATTTAGAGAAATTAATGTTGACTAAAAAGACTATTAGTGTTGACTAAATCACCATTAATTATTATATTTTTAGTGGTGATTGATTCCTTCATCACTAAAAAGTTATCACTATTGGTGAAAAAATTGCCACTAATGAGATGTGTTTAGTGGCGATGTGCTCTGATCGCCACTAAAAGACTTGGATATAGTGGCATCATATGTCACATTTGGTAGTGACTTTATTCGCTCCTAAATGGTTTTTAGTGGCAAAAAATGCCGTTACTATTTTTTTTTGGTGGTGACAAACGTTGTCACTAATAATTTTTTAGTAGTGACAAAATTCACTACTAAAAGATGAAGTGTAACTAGATGTTCATTTTCAACGATGATTTCAGTCACTAATTCTATTAAAATTCTTTAGTGACAACAGATTAATGTCAGCTATTTACTTCTGGCTTTCTGTCTTAATTTTTGGTTGCGTTTGATTTCTTTCTTTCCTTTTCTAGTGTTCGCCATAATAAGTAGGTCTCTATGGCTAATTAACACCAGCCATGATTCTTATTTTTTCTATAATCTCTGCCTCTGTTAAATAAGATAGGAATTATTTAGTAAAAATCCTTTTCTTTTCTTCATGGCCCATGGTTCTAGCTAAAAGTGTGTTTATGATCCTTTCTCATGATCTACTAGCCTAGCTAAGCCAAAGTCACCAAGCTTAGTATTAAAGTTTGAGTCAGCATGATGTTGCTTGATTTAATGTCCTTATAAAGCACACACTATTATCATTCTTCTTGCATATATAGCAATGTTAAAGCCAAGCCTAGAGAAATTTGATTGCTTGCCATGTCAAAATGTTTTTTTCCCTATGGTATAGATGGAAATCTAAGTTACAGCTTAGCATAAATTCATATATGAGGAGATCTTTCTTCTTATGGCACCAACCAATGAGTTGTACCAAATTCCTATGACTCATCTTGCTAATGATCTTATTTTACTCTTATTTTTGTCCATTACATTCTGATTGAGTTGGATATCTAAGTCTACTATATAAGCCTTTCCTTCTAGCTTCACATCACTATATTGAAACCCAAGGTTACTAAACAACCATGGCTATGTAGGAGGGATAAATTGGAGGAAGATTATAATTTTCATTGCATAACAGAAAACAAAAGTTGATGCACAGAGATTAATATGCAAAGAAGCCATTGATCTCAACATAAGAGTTGTATGTCTGAATCCTAACAGAATATTATGTAAAAAACTTAATTTGTATTAAAGCCAGAGTACATCATTTTTTAAGTTTATTTATTATGCCAATATCATAATTATTTTATTTCTATTTTTAAGAGATTTTTGGATTCTTAATTCATTTTGGATTACTCTTTTATGTGTTCATATGCCAAGCATAAATAAAGAAGTACTATCGATTCTTTAAGAAACTCCTTGATAGATACCCATAGTTCCAAAGTAGTAAACAAGTACCATTTATAGTACTTTAGCCATGGCATTTGCCATGGGTTAGCTAGATGTGGAGCTATATCTCCTACTAGTGGATTAATAAAAGCGACTAGAGAATCTATAACTATTGAACAAGGAGAATCAATTTAACAGGTGAATCAATTGAGATGGGCTTCATAATTTGGTTTTTTCTCTAGTGCCAAAATAAAAATTCTCATACCCTAAAAAAGAGACATACCTATATTGATTCTTCTTAGGTTTCTCTCTATCTTTGCTTTTCAGAAAGAAATATTTGACCCACTAGCTTTTACTTTAATAGTAAATTCTATCATTTTAAGACCAATGAATCTACAAGACAATGGTAAGAATTTGCTTGTGTAATGGGCAAAAGTCAAATTTCTTGCATTCACTGTTGCCACTTTCGCTTTTATTTTTTTAATAATTTTTTTTTAATTTTGTACAAATTAAAAAACGGATAAGTTTGTTTTCTTCCAATATTTAGACCCATTCAGTGCACCAAGTTGTTCAAGTAAGCATAACACAAAATTTTATAGTATTTTTATGAATAAGGATTCATCTTTAGTAATTTTTGTCTGAGGGGATTAAATGATTCCACAATGTTATTATTCAATTAAAAGTGAAGCTCAAATTGAACTGAATAACCTAAATATCTAGTCCTTATAAATCAATACTAGCAAAACTGATTTTTATATATAAAAATCTCTAGAAACTTAGCTCTATTGTAGAAACAAAAAGTTTTCTTATGTTTCCATTTTTGTCAGCACTAAGCAAATAGAAATAAATCTTAAAACCAGATAATAGACTGACCATTTTTCAGAGGTTATGCAATGAAGTTGGAAGCCAAGTAAAGACATAAAGCAGAGTTAGAGTGCATGAACTAATGAGGTTTTTGTTTGATACTGCTACTGCTGCCTGAGTGTGGTCTGTAATCTGATTCAAGTCCCAATTCCCAATTGGTATTTTCATGGGTTCTTATTTCTCACGGCAAATTTGGTCAAGAGGAAAGCCAAGGTTTAAATTTTGTAGAATCTGAAGAGAGCTCTCTTAACGACTTCATCCCTCTTTTATTTTTGTTTTATTACAGGAAAAGGGAGTTCAAGCTTTGCAGGGAAGAATGCGATCCCATTTCCCAATGGTGAGAAATTACTAAAGGATAGCTCAGTAGAGAAATGACCAACACTGTAAATATTATTTTCATCTGAGAAGCATGGATACTTGGGACAAAACACAGCACAATTCGGACACTGTAACATGATAACATATGTAATGTCCAATTGTTATCTAAAGTGATGCATCCAATCTAATAAAATACGTATTAAATGCAGTACGACTTTGTGTTTAAAGTATTGATGCTTCATAGATTCTGATCCTGATTCTTTGAGATTTGGATATTTGGCAAGAGCATTCAAACCTTGGTAATTAAAGGATGATGGAGCGCTGCCGGTGATTAATTAGAGGGAAAAGAGAGCTGGATACGAGCCTGGGTTTGAGTTTCTAGGTCTTGGCCTAAATGCAAAGTCTTATCAACTTCAGCTTTGCACTTGTTTGAATTTAAGGTAAGAGCCAAATCAAAATTGTAATGAAGGGAGTCCATGTGTCTGACCATGTATGAGAAATTTTCTTAAATGCAAAAGTTCAAGCCAAAACAACTTGCTTGAAATTGAGTTTTTTTTAATTAAATGCTTGTTGGCACCATCCCCATTTTAATTTGTCAAACCGCAAACGTTACGCGCTTGAAAAAGCTAAGAATCAACAAAAAGTTATACATCAATTACAATAGGTGACTTAACAATCAAGTTCTTTGTGAGAAGGTTGGTCAATCATTGGAGGCATCAATACGGGTAAGAGGAGAGTAATTGGTCAATATAATTAAGACGAGGGAAATGTCGACTCGGAGGAAAATTATGTGCCAATGATAAGCACTTATATTTATGACAATTGCATTTAGCCATATAATCATTCATATTACCTGAGGTGTGTTTGACTTTTCTAAAATCTAATTCCTTTTTCTTTTGCTTGTTTGGTAACAGAGGACAAGGGATGATTTCTGACGGAAGGTAATGTATTTCCAAAATAAATTGCGTTCATATTTACAATATTTCTCTTCAGCATGTTAGTCAAATTCAATCATCATATCTAACATACTCAACCATATGTGTTTCTGACAGCCCTGCTTTCCAACATGATCACGAAAGGAAAAAATCTCAGTGTATTCTCATTAGCCCAATATTCTTCCCTGTCCTAAGAGGATTATTGATTTTCATATCGTTATTAAGTACTCAATGCACAATCCATATTGAGTTGAATGCAACAACATCAGGAAAATATCTAATTTTGGACTTCCTTTTGCTTGGTATTTGATAATTAAAGATTTTGAACTTGGTCCCCTTTTGAAATCAATTCAAGTATATATTTAATATCCCTAAACAATGATGAGAAAACTTGATTAAAAAAAATGGAAATATAACATAAATATTAAATTTTTAAAGTTATAATTTTAAAATTATAACATGAAAATTTTCTTTTTCTTACCCCATGTATAATAAAAAGGAAGTTAATTGACAGGCTCCATGTTGGTGCACATGAGTTGAAATAGAGGTGCAAATAAATTGTATTTTGTCCTTTTCTTGTTGGCAATGAACATGTAAAAATATATTAATTTCCTTTCTTATGAAGTTGAAAATATTGAATTTATAAAACAGAAGAACGGGGAAACATTTGAACAAGGCTATAGAGGAAAGCTCAACCCGAGCAAAGTAAAAGAAATACAGAATTGTTAGAGATGACCCTTGCAATTCCTCCTTGAGTCTATACTCTATTGCACACAATCTGGTCCAACAACAAATTGATATCCTTCCAAGTTTTTTTTTGAAAATTTTTTTAACATACGATTTTGAATTTCCCTCATTACAAATGTGGTTCAGAATAAGGGGTTGGTTTATAATTTATTAATTTACCAATGATTCTCATTTTACTTTGAGATGGCTCAACGAGTGTACATAAGTGCGGCAGACGAACTAGTATAGCCATTTTGTTTTCAAAGATAATAATGTAAAACATAAAGGATGGAGAAACTTTAATGGAACTTCAAAGCCTGGGGACATAACACTACTAGAAAAATCACTTTTTCAGACGGCATTTGAGACGAATTTGAGACGAATTTTAAATGATTTTGAGACAAAATTCTGATAGAACTTTTATTTCAGACAGATTTCAGACGGAATATATTCTGTTCTTAAAAACCTTGTCGCAAAATGATTTCCGTCTGAAAATCTGTCTGAAATTAATTTGAGATAGAATTTCAGACAGAAAAAATTATTTTAGATGAATTTTTGTGTGAACAATTTTAGATAATATAATTAATTTAGGGACGGATTTTAGATGAAAATAAATAATTTATATTTATTAAATATATTAATTTTAGACGAAAATAAAGATGAATTTCAGACAGATTTTGAATAGAAATTTAAAAAAGGTTATTTGATTTATAGATGGATTTTAGATAGAACACATTTATTTCAGACAAATTTTGAACAAAATTTGTTGTGCTTCTTAGACAGATTTGGGACGAAAAACAAAAAACTGTGAATTTTTTTTATTTTCTTTTTTGTTATTCTTTTAAACCTGCTAAATTTTGAAATAGCAAAATAAGAACCTTTTTAACTAATTTGTCATAAGGATAATATTGAATATTCATATTCAAATCTATGAGATTAGAAATACCTAAAGCATTAAATACAAAACATGACATATTCTATAAAAGTTCAATTACAACATGTGTCCAATAAAACAAAAGGAAAGAAGATATATGCTAGTCAATGCAAATCACCCTCATCATCCTCATCATCATCCTCCTCCTCCTCCTCCACTGTTGGTGGAATGTTCAAAGTTTGTAACACCAATGCAAGTCTTTTTTCATTTAACAACATTCTTTTTTTCTATTTAACTATTTTCTGATCTTGTTCAGCTATCTTACGTGCCTGCTCCTTATTGATTCGCTCCTGATCCTCTTTTTTTTTTTTTTGCCACATTAAAAGTTCCTCTTGCATGGTTTCATCCACAGATAATGTGCAGGAAGATGTGCCAATAGAAGATTTTGCACTAAGACGTGATCCCACATAACCTAAACCATAAACAACCCCTTTTTTCCCTCTAGGGACAATCTCTTTCCAAATGCTCAAGTCATCTGGTATACATTGACTTGTATTAGATGACCCTTCTCCTTCTACATCATCATTAGATATGGCCATTTGTGAAATCTCTATCCTTCTCTTTTTAAAGTTTTCTTACAAAAACATGATGATTAATTAAACATTTGGCAAACAAAATATTTATAAAAAATTATATGTTAGTCAGCATCACATACTATGGCATTCTTCGATCTCTCATCAACCCAAGATTTGTCTTTTCTCATATGAGTTTTAGTAAAAATCTCTATAATATCAGGATCCACTCCTGTAGCTTTCTTCTGCTTTTTTCATAAGTTGAACAAGTAAATTCACAATATTTTATATTTCAAAATAACATCACATAAGCAAATTATAGTTTTTCTTAACATCCTACGTGCATGCTCACCCGCAGATATAGAACCACCTGTATGCAAGGAGCCACCTTGACTTGAAACACGATTTGCTGTATTTGCTATTGACAAATTCTTGAACTTGTTGTCTGATGCCCAATGACGTAGTAACTGCCTCCATATTACCTCAGACATGTATTTGGGCTTATAATTTGAATTCTTGCCATAATTCTTCCTTTCTTGATACATCATACTTCTGAATCGAGCATCTCCCTTAACGTCAAAAATTTGGCGGATCCTTGCAGTATATTAAGGTTTCCATGTACAATACTTCTACAAATATTAACAAAAGTTATATATATATACACACACTTATATACATAATAGCAATAAGATTTATCATCCAATATAATTTTTACCTTAAATTCCTCAAACCATAAATCTCGCATATCCTTAGTTGTTTCTTTCCAAGTTGGACAAAACCAATCAAATTTGCTCTTTATAGTAGAGGTCAAGAAGTGCACCGCAGTTGATGAATTAAACCTATTAACAAATATTATGATAAAAGATATATGCATGTATATAATAAATAAAACAGATTGCTAAATACAATTGTGTCAAAAAATATACTCATTTCCATAAGGCTCTATTTCTGGAAGTCCTTCTTGAACTACACATGTTTCTTCTTGAGAATTAGCTATTGATGATTGAGTATGTGGCAAAGTTGGTGACGATGTAGAAGGCAAATGTGATGGCATAGATGTAGGTGTAGGTGTAGGTGTAGGCGTAGGCGTAGGCGTAGGTGTAGGTGTAAGTGGGACATTTGGTGATGGTCCAGGTGTAAGCGTAGGTGGGATATGTGGTGATGGCGTAGATGATATATCTAATGGTGGACCTGTAGGTACTAGTTTAGTTGATATAATCAGTGGTTGTATAGGTGAGACATTTGGAGGAAACTGAATAGATAGTGAGACTTCCTCCCCTTTATTAGATGAGCGTCGACCTCTAGATAATGGGGTCTTCCCACCTCTAATTGAACCTCTACCTCTACCTGTCATCTGAAATCACAAGTACATTAACATCTATTTTTCTCATTAACAACATTGAAGGCATGTGGAAAATTTTAATATTACCTAAGTACTTAAATATAAATTAAGAGATACAAATTCAAAATACTAACTGAAATATTTAAGTATAATACATTAAGAAAGGCTACAATATTTCAAATTACATAAAAATCAAAAAGAAAGATGTAACAATGCTAATTTAAGGAAGACAACATAAATAACTCCTGCAATCAATTTAGTTTAACCATCATTCTTCTTCTTCTTCTTCTTCTTCTTCTTCTTCTTCTTCTTCTTCCTCCTCCTCCTCATGAGCAAATCTCTCATGCCCATCATTAATTGCATCAACTTCATCAAACCTTCCATCATTATCTAGTAAAGTATCGGGTAGATCAAGGTTAATTATGAAATTACTAATATTTTAACTCATGTAGTCCTCTTGATAAGCAAAGTAGCCCTTGTGCTCATGCTCAATTATGCCCCTTACTTTAGTTTTGATAGCAAACCACCACTCTGCTTTGTCCCTTATGTTTATTGCATATGATGCATAATACACTTGAATTACTTTTTGTGCAATAATAAATGGATCGTACTTGCCATAAGACTTAGTATGCTGAACCTGAATGATTCCATATTGTTTATTAACTTTTGTTCCTCTACCAATTGTAGGATCAAACCATTTACATTTGAATAATACTACCCTTTTTAATGGTAATCCAGGATATTCAATTTGAATGATTTCTTCAACTTGGCCATAAAAGTCATTTTCATATTCACCGAATCCTATTCCTTTAACACATACACCAGAATTAATGGTGGACTTTCCAGCTGAGTGTGCTTTTGTATGAAACTTGAATCCATTTACAAAGTAAATAGGCCAAGTTTTCACAATTCTTAAAGGACCCCATGCTAATGCACGCATATTAGGATCTAGTACATGATTTGCAGGATTGTTTACCTATATAATATCATTAAAGAGAAGGGAGTTAATAGAAATAATTTAAAAATAAGTATCTATAGTAAAACATTTTAGTATATAGACTTACATAATCTTTTAACCATACTGCAAAGTTTTCCTCAATAAGCCTATCAACATGTTCATCACTTAGATTAGGCTGACTCATTCGCAATGTCTCCACATATATCCTACATATAATAATGGATAAAACGAATTCCATAAAATTAAGCATATAATAATAATAATATACAAATTTAAATTTATATAAAAGACTTACTTCATATAGGGTTGAACCTCATCACAATTGATTAATATATGATTCATGGCAGCATTAAATTCTCTCGAATCTAAAAAACGAGTCTTGCATTCACCAGCAGGGCGACCAGGCAAATTGAAAATGGATAAAGTTGGTTGGACCAAATCATTTTCACCCGTATCATCATTTCTTCCAAATCTAGTTCGATGGGAATGGAGGTGTGGCTCAAATAGAAAGAAGTAAAGTGAGAAATCTCCTCAATAATGTATGCCTCAATTATAGATCCTTCAACATGAACTTTGTTCTTAACCTTCTTCTTAAGGTGATGAAGGAACCTATAAGATTAGAAGAGTTTAACATGTGATTGGCTCCAAGATCAAAATAAAGATTTAAAAAAATTAAAGAATACTTTTCAAAAGGATACATCCATCGATATTGTACAGGACCACCAACCAATGTTTCATATGGCAAGTGAATAGGTAAATGTTCCATTGAGTCAAAAAAACCTGGAGGAAAAATGCGTTCTAATTTACACAAGATAATTGGAATGTTCTGTTCAAGTTTAGTTAGCTCATCTTCCCCCACTGATGTTGAGCACAGATCTCTAAAGAATTAGCTAAGCTCAATCAAAGGCTTCTATATTTTCTCTGGCAATGAACTAAATGAAATTGGAAGCAAACGCTCCATGAACACATGACAATCATGACTTTTCATTCCATATATTTTTTTCTCTTTCATGTCCACACATCTTGCCAAATTTGATGCATACCCATCTGGCATTTTTAAGTCCTTCACCCATTCACATATTTCTCTCTTTTGTTCTATGGTAAATGTGTAGTTTGCCTTGGGTTTTATAACTCTCCCACCACCTAATTCTTGCAATTCTAAATCTCCACGTTTACAATGTTCTTTCAAATCCATTCTTGCCTTTACATTATCTTTGGTTTTGTCTTTGATATCCATAACAGTGTTAAAAATATTGTCGAAAACATTCTTCTCAATATGCATGACATCAAGGTTATGACGAATTAAATTAGTGCTCCAATAAGGTAAATCCCAAAATATACTTCGTTTTGTCCAATTATGAGTAATTCTATATGCTGGTATTTGAATTGGAAATGAATTAGTTATCTTAGGATACATACAAACTCTATGCCATATTTGCTCTCCAGTCAACCTAGGAGGAGTTTCTGATTTCTCAATTCTATTTTTATAAAATGAATCCTTATTTCTCCTAAACATGTGGTCATTTGGTAAGAACTGACGATGACAATCAAACCATGATGTCTTTCCCCCATGCCTTAATTGGAAGGCCTTTGAATTTTCCATGCAATATGGGCATGCCAATCTCCCTACTGTCATCCAGCCAGACAACATTCTATAAGCAAGAAAATCATTAATTGTCCACATCAAAGTAGCTCTCATAAAAAAATTTTGCTTAGTAGAAATATCATAAGTTACACACCATTTTCCCACACTAACTTTAACTCATCAATCAAGGGTTGCAAATACACATCTATCCTACTTTTAGGATTATGAAGACCAGGAATGATCATGGTTAGAAACATGTAAGGAGTTGTCATACACATCAAAGGAGGAAGGTTATAAGGAGTAACAATTACTGGCCAACATGAATATTGTGAACCAGATTGACCATATGGAGTAAATCCATCTGAACATAATCCAAGTCTAACATTGCGTGGTTCAAAAGAGAATTGTGGATGCATTCTATCAAAATGCTTCAATGCTTTTGCATCAGATAGGTGTTCAATGACACCTTGAACTTGTTGGTGCTCAAAGTGCCATCTCGTATGAGGGGCAGAATTCATGGAAGCATACAATCTTTTTAACCTAGGTATGAAAGGCAAATAGTGCATTTGCTTTAAAGGCACCTCCTTACGCCCTTTACTTGTCTCACGTACCCTATACCTTTTAGCATGACAAAACTTGCATTCCTTTTCTGTATCATTTCCTTTATAGTACAACATGCAACCATTAATGCAACAATCTATTTTGGTACTTCCTAACCCAAGTTTCGACACTAACTTCTTTGTTCTATAAAAATCAGATACCAACACATTATCTTTAGGCAAACTCTCTTTCATTGCTTGAAGTAGCTCATCAAAGCATTGTTGTGACATATTATGGTCAGATTTAATACTCAACATTCTAACTGCCATAGATAACTCTGAATGGTCAACACACCCTTCCCATAGTGGTCGTTGTGTAGAGTGCAACATATCATAAAATTTCTGAGCTTCCATATTCGGAGGCTCTTCCATATGTTGTTCAAAATGATCCCTAAATTCTGGCCCAGCAATATCAAAAACCATAGATTCATGTAGATTTCTTTGGGACTCATCATCTAATGTATGACTGCTAGTGGCTTCTGAATTTACACTATTAGCATTGTTGTTATTAAAACTTAGAGGATTTTCCCCATGTGAATCCCAACACCAATATCTTGGCATGAAACCATGTTTATACAAATCAACCATAACCTCATTTGGAGTTAACAATGCTCTATTTCTATGCTTTGTGCAAGGACATCTAAGTATATAGCCATCATGAGCGAATTGAGATTAGTTCATTACACGATTAATAAACCCTTTAACCCCTTCTACATATTCCTTTTTTAATCCCCCTCGGTTTGGATGAAGTCTATCATACATCTACTTTCGATGTTCTGGAATTTCCATATTCTGAATCAAGTAAAATAATATATTACTATTTAAACACTAGCACATAAGAACAATATTATTTTTATGCACACCTTATGATCATGTTAATTAATAAATTGAAAAGATAAAAAAGAAATAAAAAAATTCATTATTAAAAAGTTTTTAAAACAAAGGCTATCTAAAATAAGGTTGTAACAACTATTAAAGCATCATGAAACAAGAAAAGAATTAATCAATTTTAGTGTTAAATTGTAAGTCATAAAAAAAGGAAAGAGTTGAGAAGCAATAATATTTTGAAACCTTCTTTTCCAACCTAGTATTTATATTTGAGTTACATGCTATAGTTTGGAAACAAAGAGAAAAAATCATGACATCATCTTGCACATCATTGTGCTATTGTTGTTTTCAATGATGGCGATGGGATATTGAACCATTAAATTTTAAAATTGAATCAAAGTCGCTACAAAAATGTACAAAGTTTTCCAATCAAAATCATTTTCATTTGGTGCCATCTTATACAATTCAAATTCACATGAATCATGCCAGCAAGATAACTACTAAGCCTACAATCCAGTATACCCACCTTAAAGAAACTCTAAAGACTAACCTAAGATTACAGACTCCTCCCTCTATAAACCCACTTTAATAAATATGTTTTTGGCCTTCAACAGTAGCCACATTCCTTATTTTCCAATTCAAACCTATTTGTCTTTTTCTGTATAAATAACTAAAACAACCAAATAACATAGGTAAGAAATATTCAGAGTTAAGGCCAAGGCATTCTTCTTACGTATCAATGACAAATTATTAATTCTTCATGACATGATTACAGAGAATTCAATATCAGAGAATTGAACAACACTTAACCTAATATCATATATCACTTTATAACATAAAATAGAGTATTAACAAAGTTCATTCAAGTAGTAGACAAGAAGTATAATTTGCAGCATAATTCCCACAATCAGCTTCTTTGTCATACAATATTGGATTATTTTGGGCCATGCAATACAATTCAGTTTTCATCATGTTGTAGGAAAATGATGTTGTTACGCAGAGCAATATCATAGTCAATAATTTTAATTTAGATCAAAATTCTAAAATGGCCTTCATTTTACAATAGTTATTGTACTTAACTTGTTCATCTAGCTTTTCAATAATTTGCCAAAGATTGAGAAATCCTATGCCAGAAGTGCAAAAGTTGACAAACTTAACATAATAATACACATATGAGATACAAACAGAGTATCTCTTTCATTCAAATCCTTTCCTATAGCTACTAGTTAATGCATTGGAGAAAAAATTGAAAAAAAAACTCCCAAATCTTACATGATGCGAGTTAGTTAATTTTTTAAAAATACAAAAAGTAATGACTTTAGGGTTCAAACTCACATGATACGAGTTCTCCCAGATCCAAAAGGCATGATAAATAATATGTAACACAAAAATTGTTAAATCAAAGTAACATATAGATCTTACATGAAACCCTCTGCTCCAATCCTTTGTTCTCACTCTTCTACTCCAAGCCTTCGATAAATGCACGAAACTAAGACCAACACAAACACAATGTAGTTCAGAAGTTTAGGGGAAACATAGGGCTTATGTGTGGGATGGGACTTCGACCAAAATAGTGTTTAAGGGATTCGCATTCAGATGGTTTTGTGGATCTGATTCATTTTCAGATGGTTATGGCTTCTCTGTGCGTCCAGTCTGAAGGTTCTCTTTGCTTTTCCTTTTATAAACTTAAATAAATAGAAAAGGGGGAGAAGGGGGAATACGGTAATGTGTATCTGAAGTAATAGGAAAAGACTCCTTTGTAGCTTCTCTGCGTGTCCAGTAGATGGTACTTTTTTCTATTCTTTTTATAAACTTAAATAAATAGAAAAAGGCAAGAAGGGGGAATACGGAGATATCAAATGGGCAATATTTTTTTGTTGAGAAGCTAGTAAAAAGGAATTCATTCTTACCCAAGCTGAGCTTGCTTGGCCACTTAAGGTTTCGCATCGAGATAGAAAAGGTTCGGATTTAATGAATCTACCTTTCGCTGGCTTTGTTCACTCAAAAGAATAGAATCCGGATCTGTAAGTTGCTTCGATAGGTTAGCCGTTGGGCTTTTAGTGTTGACTGATTTTTTGAATAAATTCTGGAGAGTAGCATTTTGGCTTGACGTGGCTCAACATTGTCCATAGATGTCATGAATGGCTGGATGAAACTCACTTCAGAGGCACTTTATGCCTCATGCACTTCAGATGATATGATTCCCTTATCAATCGAGAGCTTCACGCCACTGTACGAATAGGTGCTGGAGAAGGAAGAAAATCAGTGTCGGGATTCTCTGCATAGGTGAAACAGCTGCATGTCTGTACTCCTGTTTTAATTCCACCCCTTTGATCAATCCAAAAGCCACACGCACGACACGTCCTCGCCATGCCAAAAATGAAATGGTGCGTTTTGATGTTTTTTTTTTTTTTGCTAATCTAAAGGTGCATCTGAGCTGTTGATTTTAAATAAATCTGAGCCATTCATTTCAATACCCAAAGCCCTACATTTTGTCAAGATATTGAAGAGCATTGTCAAGTCTACGATAGTGTTTGCATCAGTGACTAGAGGTAGCTTAGGACGTGGCAGCAATGATGCAGATGGGGCTCCTCTCAGCTCTTCGACTTCTCCACCCATTCCAAGTTGGCTATAACTCTGATGCCTAAATCAATTCTTTCTTTTCAAATTATATTTAGAGTCTATTACTTTAACTTTCAAATTATATTAGACAACATAGATTTTGTATAAGTGTAATTTTAATTTATATAACATTCCTTCTCCAAATTTAAAAGAATTTTTCAATAAACAAATTTTACAAAACAATACTATAATTATATAATATTCTATCCCTAATTCATCTCAAATTAGAAACAAATTAGAGACAAATGAATTTTTTAAAAATAATTTAGTCCTTATATAATATTCTGTCTAAAAATCATCTCAAATTTAAGACAAATTTTAGACGGCTATTGTGTAACAAATATTCTATCACAAATCTGTCTGAAAGCTATCAAAGATATGTTGGCAACAAGTTGGCACAAATTTTTGGGACGAAATTCTGACGGATTTTGGACAAAAACCTTCCTTTACACTTAGTGCTTTATTTCATAAGAAATTCATCTATAATTTCAGACAGATTATAGTCTGTCCAAAAATTCCGTCTAAATTTCACAAATTTCTAGTAGTGTAATTTGCTAGCCTTGGGTATAATTTCATACCTGAAGAAATATTCATGAAATCGATGTTTCTGCGGGTGGAACTTAGAACAAATTTTTTTCTTCAGGTTGTTAAAACATTGTCAAGCTAACACACACATACACACATTAATATTGAGGACTCAAGTGATGATTAGTCAAATATTCAGTTTATAATCTTTTTAACATGTTATAAGACAAAGTCATTCGAAAAAAGTTTTATTTGTGTCCAACACATTTAACACTCCCAAGAGATGACCTGAAATTTTGGATTGTGTCGTGTTGTTATATCTATCACGAGTCTTAGTTGTCATAAAAGTTGATTTTAATAGCAGATATTAAAATATTACAAGCGTTCAATAAATATAGAGAGAGAACGAAAGATATCTTTATAATTATTATTCAATTATTATTTAATATTATCTATTATTCATTATTCAATGATTAAAAGTAAGAACATTATAAGTATTTTTTATCTATAAAATTACTTTTTATTTTTTATTTTTATTTTTATTCCTAATTTTTTGCATGCCAAACGAGATAAAAATCTCCAGTGGAATAGACACACATGAACTAGACTATGACAAAATTTCAATTTTTTGCCAAATGAAAACAGAGAACATCATTACCTAAAAAAAAAAGAAGAATTATAATAAAGGATTAAAAAGTAAAAAAATTTATTTTTAAGGACTTATTACTATTTATTTTAGGATGATTACCACTGAGTTTAACAACAATTAATTGAATCTAGTAGTAATGGTCTTTAAAAAAATAAATTTTGTCATTTCTTAGTCCAAACGTAATTTTTTTAAAAAATAAACTTCTTGAAGAGCTTGAACTTCTCTTTCTTTGCTTATACTTGGTACAAAATGTTAGGAATTTTCGTTCAATATCAGGTTTGGACTACATCACAATTGTTTCAAACAACAGTTTAGAATCTTTAGGTGAAAATCCAGCAAAAAGCTTTAGTTGTTCATAACTTTATATTTTATTTTTCATATTACTTAACTTACATCCAAGAAATGTGAATTATACATTTGGAATGTATATAATATGCCCAAATTTACAACAGCTAGAATTAACTGTAACGCTAGTATAAAAGTGACACAGAAGGTGAAACATCATGAGAAGTTTTTGTGAAACCAGCGGAGTTTGTGTTGGAACCAGAGCTTATGTTCTGGTTTTGACTTACCTCTGAAGCATTGGTGCTAGATGGAGCTAAAGATAATGACCTCACTGGAACTTCATGATACGTTGGTACAGGATAACTTGATGAAAGACTTGGAAACGGAGCTTCAAAGCTAAGCACATGAATTGCTTGCCTTATTGAAGGCCTATGATTATGGTCAGGATGAGCACACCAAAGCCCAACGATCATCAAGCATTTGATTTGATCGTGGTCAAAATCTCCACGTAGCCTTGGATCAACTGCTTCAAGAATTCTCCCACTTCCATAGAGTCCCCATACCCAATTCACTATGTTTATTTCATTTTCTGGAGCCCTGGGGCTGATGGGTTTTCTTCCACAAGCTATCTCCAAAGCAACAACTCCAAAACTATACACATCCGATTCCTTACTAGCCCTACTAGTGGAAACATACTCAGGAGCCATATATCCCATAGTCCCAGCCAAAGCTGTAGTTTGTGCACCTTTTGCATGGTCTACAAGCCTCGCTAACCCGAAATCTCCGAGTTTTGCATTGAAGTTTGAGTCCAGCATGATGTTGCTTGATTTTATGTCTCTGTGAACCCCGCATTGTTCCCATTCTTCGTGCAGGTACAACAACGCAGAGGCCAGGCCTTGAGCTATTCTTAATCTTACTGACCATGTCAGTAACCTTTGGTCCTTGAAGAGATGAAAATCTAAGCTTCCATTTGGCATATACTCATAAACTAGCAATAGTTCTTTCTTTTCGTGACACCAACCGATTAGCTGCACCAAGTTTCGATGCCTTAGTTGACTGATAATTCTTACTTCTGAAGCAAACTCCTTCATCCCTTGTTTAGAACCCTCTGATACTTTCTTTATGGCAACATAGGAGTTTGAATCTTTGAGAAAACCTCTGTAAACACCCCCAAATCCTCCTTCTCCCAGCTTCTGCTCATCTTTGAAATAATTTGCAGCATTTGCTAGTTCAGCGTATGAGTACTTCTTGGGTCCTGTTCCTCTTTCAAAATCCTCATTCATGTGCTCATCAGACTCATGATCATCATTTTCCATTTCCTTTTTCTTCTTCCACAAGCCTAACAAAAGCAAACCCAACCCACAAATTAAAACGAACCCTCCAACCCCCAGTCCCACTGCAAGTACTGTCATGGTATTTCTACTCCTCTGGCTCAACCTCGGACTCCGGCTCTGATTTGGACTGAGAACTATGTCTGTTAACTCCCTTGAGGTGAAATTCCATGAATTGATCTTATACGTTGCAGTTGCGCCTCCTGTGGCAGCTGAGAAGCCAAAAGTAACCCATTCAGGCAGATACTTTCTTAGATCAACTCTTTTATGAAGATATTGCCACACAGTGATGCTATTAACAAAACCAGTGAACGAAATGCTTAAAATTTGTGTACTTGAATTGTAAATGATAAAAGCCTCGTTGGTTCTCCCTCCTTTGATATCAGCATGCCATGTCGTAGTATTAACCGACTTAATAGAATTGATATTAACACCCACGTGTTCCTTCGGAGGATCCCACTCATTCGAATAGATGTCAAACTCCACAGCAACAAATGGATTGTCTGCTGAATTGTTTGGGTTGTCACCAATAACCATACCCATAGCACCTCCTCCTACTTTTGGGTCATCGGGAAGCTTTGAACCATCAGGGGCTAAGAAGAAGGCCATCCCATCTCCATACACACTGTTCTGTGAACTAATCACAAAGGTAAAATGCGTGGTGAAGTCCGTCAGGTTGCCGGTGGCTTCGTCCCACAGGTGCAGCGGTTTGTGATATGTGGCTCGACCGACACTATTAGTCTGGTTTCCTACTAACTGGATGGATGGTGGTACAGGGTGAGCTGATTTCTCAAATGATATGTTTTTTCCATTGGCACTGAAACTAGGGAAGTTAAAGGATAAGGAAGCTGCTTGGGGAATAATCAAGAGGAAGAAAATTGATAATAGCAATACCATCATAAAAAAACAACTAGAATTCTGTTGAGGCTAAGAAACATATTCTTCTCAAGCTTTCAGGTGAGATATTTCTGGAGTTAAAGAGATCAAGAGACTTCCTAGTGTTTTTTCATAGCCTACCAATGTTTACTATTTTCTCTGTCTTCAGTACTAAATTTCTCCCTCTTAACTCACCAAGTACTCATGTTTGCTTTTCTCCTTGGGAAACACCAATATGCGTGCCCAAATGAGAGACTGACGGATGCGTGTATCGTACTTCAATATTTATTTTTTAGAAAGATTTATAGTAAAATATTAAAAAATAAAAAAAATTTATATTTATAAATTTATTATCACTTATTTTAAAATTATTATTATTCAATTTAATAACAAATAATTTAATTTAATAATAATAAATTTTTAAAAATAAATTTTTTTATTTTTAAATCTTCAAACACTATTTTTTTATTTTTTATAATTGTTTCTTGTCTGATATATTTTAAAAATTTTCATAACACACTAATATATTTTGAAATACGTTGAAACAATTCTATCACAACTCAAGAATTTATAAAAATTTTAGTAATATAAATAGAAATAAAAGTTAATATTTAATGTAAATTAAAAAAATGACTTTTATTTATGACATATTGTATATATTTTATATTATATATAAAATATTTGTTTAAAATTTAATTTTTTTTATATGTTATTTAATGTGGCAACTTAATGTAAGAAAATTGGTCCTAAGGAGACGGAATTATGGGGATATTACTGTTTAAAAAATAATTAAAAATATTTATTTTATTATTATTATTTAATAATATTTTATTTGTTTTATATTATTTTTTTTAAAGTAGACACACAAATATAATTCTCATTCTATTTATTTATTTTTTTTTTCTTCTTATTTTTACAATCTACTCTTCTAATTTTAGAAGAGTCAATTTCCTTGCATTTATAGTCGTCGGGTTAGGTTTTTTTTTTAATAATCTTTTTTAATTCTTTATGAATTCAAAAAAGTAGTCTGTCTTCTTCCTATATTTACAGCCCCTCAGTAAGGGACGTTGTGCAATGAGCACACCATAAAATTTCATGATAGTTTTATGGATAATGATTCATCTTTAGTAGTATTTGTCTGAGAGGATTAAATGATTTCACAATGCTATTATTCAATTCAAAATGAAGCTCAAGCTAAAGTGAATAACGTGAATATCTAATCCTTATGTTACATTTGAGGACAATATTTTTTTGCTTTATTACATTTAATTTTTTTAACTAATTTTTCATAATCCAATACAAATATTAAGACACAACAATCAATATTATATTTATATATATATACATATAGAGTGTCTAATTGTAATCTGAACTGCCGCATCCATTCTAATACAACACGGATTAAATACAGTACGTCTTCGTGATAGAGTATTGATGGGATGCTTCATAGATCCTAATCCCCATTTTCTGAGATTTCGACATTTTGGCAGGAGCATTTAAAACCTGGTAATTGAAGGATGATGGAGCGGTGCAGGACCAAAAGGTAATTCACTAGGGGTATGTTTGGCATGGTAAGAGAAAAGAAAATAAAAAAAAATTATATAAAATATCTATTTTATCTTTTTAATATTATTTATTAATTATTATTTAATTATTAAAAATAAAGATATTAAAATTATATTTTATTTTTAAAATTATATTTTATATTTTATTTTTATTTTTATATTTAACTTTTTATATATCAAATAAATTAAAAGAAAAAAAAAAAAGGAGTGTTGGATAGGAGACTGGGTCTAACTTACAGGGTCTTGACCTAGATGCAAAGTCATGTCAAGCTCAGTTTTGCAGGTTTTTGAATTTAAGGCAAGAGGTGAATGAAAATTGTAATGAAGTGGGTCCAGCCTATAGCAACTTGTTCTCATTACGTGTCTGACCACTTCCATGTATGAGAATTTTCCTGAGGTGCAACGCCCAGTTTGGTAGAGTACGGAAAAAGAAAAATGTATTTGGTAATTTGAAAAATCAATGGAAAGGGAAAATGGACTTCCATAGCATTTTCCACATAGTTCCATAATGCTAAATATAGTTCATTTCTTTTTTTTTCATTTACCATTTATTTTCCATTTTATTTATAGAATTTTCTGCATCAATATGAGAATTTCATCCTACAGTTTCTAAATGAAAATCATACGACGGCAAAGAAATGAACGAAATATAGTTCCACATCATACTAAATATATTTCATTCCTTTCTATTTCAATCTACTCTTTCAGAAAAGTCAATTTTTCTTACATTTACAGTTGTCAGCTTAGTTTTTTTTTTAATAATCTTGTTTAATTCTCTATGAATTTATAAAGGGAGTCTGTTTTCTTCCAATATTTATAGCCACTCAGTAAACGACATTGTTCAATTGAGTATACCACAAAATTTCAGGATAGTTTTATGAATAAGGATTCATCTTTAGTCATGTTTGTTTGAGAGGATTAAATGATTTTACAGTTGTATTATTCATTTCAAAATGAAGCTCAAATTAAATCGAATAATGTGAATATCTAGTACTTATAAATCAATACTAGCAAAGCTAATTTTTATATGTAAAAATCTCTAGTAACTTGGCTATCTGACGTTTCCATTTATGTCCATCACCACATCAAATCTCATTTGTACCAATGGGACACGTCTTTGGAATCCCATTAAAAATAATAATAACTTTAAAGATAAAAATATTTTTATCTTTCAATTTAGGAAAATTTTTTAAAATTGTTTTCCAAAAGTAGCAACTCGAATATATAACCTTCCACTAAATGTTAAGCGTTTTTATCATTTGAACTACAAATTTTCATCAATTATATTATACATTGTTTAATATATATATATATATATATTTCAATGAAATAATAATAAATAATTATATATATAATATAAAAATATTTAAACTAATATATATGCTCTTTATAACTATATTTTTAATTTGGGTAATTTTTTTATTTGATAAATTTTTTTTAATTTATGATTTCTAAGTCTTTTGCCTTTTTATTTTTTAATAATAAATTGAATTTTAATATAATTTAAAATTTTTAAAAACTTAAAATTAGATATTCTTAAATTTTAATTATAAATATTTTTTATTTTTTTAATTCGACAATGACTTATCAAACATCTTAAGAAATATGAAATTAGTAATTATATATTTAAAATTTATTAGTATTTATTTATTATATTAAAATTTTAATATATAAAATTAAAATATATATATTTAATTATTACTAATTTAATCATAATTAAATTATTGTTAAATTATTGAATTATAAATAAATATTTTTACTAATTCAATAAATAATTCAAGTTTTAAAATATTGATATCTAATTGTAATTTGGAGTGATGCATCCAATCTAATACAACCCAGATTAAATACATCACAACTTTGTGATTAAAATATTGATGCTTCAAAGATTCAAGTTTGGATATCTAGCAAGAGCAAGAACATTTAGATTAGAATTGTAATGAAGTCGGTCCAGACTATTAGGGGTGTTTATGGGTAAGGTCGGGTCGAATATCTAGTATGCTTGATGCCCGGCTCGATTAAGACATCGAGCTTGTTTTTATACCTGTGACCCGGCCCGGCCCAAAACAAGCTTGATTTTAGGATAGGTTAAGACGGTTTAGAGCCGCTCAAAATTTTTTTTTTTTTATGAATTGATACTTAATATAAAAATATTTTTTTATAGACTCATATGCATATACTTCAAAATAATAGGTTTTTGGAACTTTCATATTTTTATTAATAATAAAAAAATAACTTAGTATTATCAAACAAAATATAAACCATACTAACATAATTAGCTTTAGGTAAATACGTGTATTTTTATTATTTAATTAAAAAAATATCAGTAAGTATATACATCAATAACAAAAATAATTAAGAAATAAGAAGAGTTTAAATAGATAATAAAAGTTATACTATGTAAAGAGAATTAGATGAAATAAATAAATATATATATATATATATATAAGATAACAAGATATTAATAACTAAAAAAAATATTAAGGCAAGTTGGGCAAATATATCTTTGTCCGTGACCCGACCCAATCCGATATAATTTTGTTTGAAGTTCTACCAATTTATACTTTTAGCCCAACCTGACCCGATCTGACTCGATTACGCCGGGCTAGGGCGGGCCCTAGAGCCAACCGAGCCAATGAACACCCCTACAGTCTATAGCAACTTATTCTCATTACATGTCTGACCATTTCAACAAATGAGAAATTTTCTAAAGTGCAAAGTTCAAGCCAAAACAATTTGCTCGAAAATGAGTATACCCCGTCCTCCTCCCACCCCCTTAAAAAAAATTATTGATTACAAAAATTAAATGCTAGTTGATACCATCCCCATTTTTATTTGTCAAATTCCACATTACGTAGCCTGAAAAGCTAAGTATGAACTAATATTAAATTGTTTAGCTAAAATATTTTTATTTAATTTTTTTAGTTTAAAAAATATATATTTAGATGAATAGAAAGTATTTTAATCTTAAAAAAATTAAATTAAATTACAACGTAAAATAATTTTTTGTTTTTTCAAAAATTTTTTATATATTTTAAAAATAAAAAAATTATATAATTTTAACAAAATTCACAAAATTTTTTTTTGATTTATTACAAGAAAAGGGAGTTGGGGCGCTTGAGGAAAAAATCTTGTGCCATGCTTTGTTGTCTCAATTGTCAATGCCTCTTAGATGAAAATAATATTTACAATGTTGGTCATTTCTCTATTGAGTTATACTACCATTTTTTTGAAAATAATGAATAAAAAAATGGTTAAATATATTTCATTTTATCTCCTTTAAACTAAGTTATGTATTATACATTATTTTCATGCAATATTATTGAATTTTTTTTTCTAAATGTAAACTACACTTCTTGAATATGTTGGGTTATTAACCATAGCCAAATATATTTTGGATGTAGTTCATGCACTATAATTATTTTTGCATGATTTGATGAGGTAGTAGCTAAATTTATTTTATGGAACACCATGGTATAGTTGTATCTCCACATGTAAATAAATAACCAATTTAAGATTGAGCTTTATTTGAGTCAAATAAGTATATTGAATTTGCATAACCAATTAATTATAACACAAAGTTAATTAAATAAAATAACCCCACAACAATGATCCCTCAATGATAGTGCAATAGATATTTAACTCTATTTCAACATCTTCTTATTAAAAAAAAAATGAATCTTAGTTTTTTTTTCCCTTCTTGTTAGAAAAAGAAAAAAACTAAATCTGCTTTCATGTTCTCTCAATTACAACTATCAACATTGTAGCTATTGAGATGATGTTTCTTGTATGAATTTAGCATACTTTATGAATTCAACACACATGGCAAAACATCTTATATGAATGCTTAAAATATACGGTGATCAAATATAAATAATTTTTGTATAAAAAGAATTAATGAATAATTTAAACATCAAATTCTCTTGTTAAATTTTTAAAATAAACATCAAATTAAATTCTACAAGAATTGATAATTTCAAAAAATGAGATTTGATTACCTTATACATCATGCATGTATACTAGTTTAAGTTTCTCTAGAATCCAATTATTTGTAAAATTTAATTTAATTTTTTAATAAAATAATAGACTTTCATGTTAACAAAATTTCTTCAAAAGGTTCAAATTTTGAAATATTTAAAATTGACTTATTATTTTTATGAAAAAACTAAGAAGTTTCTATAGCTCACTCAGTTTTGCCATTTTAGAAGGTTTGAATTTTGAAATATTTCTTCAAAAGGTTCGAATTTTGAAATATTTAAAATTATTTTTATGAAATTAAATTAACTTTTCACCATTTAAATTTCATTATAAAATAACAAAATCCAAATAAAAATAAAATAAAAAAAGAAGAAATGTTTGATTGAATTCTTAATCATTTTGGTTCCAAAGGCATCCATTGAGATTTTTCATTCACTAAAACCTTTTGCTGCTTCCATTCACCTAGCACAACTAGCAGAACATATAGGAACCACTGAAGAAAGTTGGTGACACTCTAGTTTAAACTGACATAGAGAAAAAAATGAAGGGAGCGATCCAATTTTTTTTTATAGTTGTCTATCTTTTGATTCCAAGTTATCTTAAAAATCATCTATCTTATGTTAGTTCCTAATCAAAAGAAGAGTAAATAATCATCAATTTTCTTATATTTGTTTGTCTTTTGATCTAATATTTCACACAAAAGGCGTGAGGAGAGTGACAATACCTATTACATATTTCTTAGTTATTAGGTGATTATGACTATGCATGTTCACTTCTTGCACAAAAAGAATTTCAATCTTTAAATCTTTACATATAACATGTAAAAGGAAACTGAACAACTATACAGTACTTAAAGACTTCACAATTAGGTTGACACATACCAATAGTTTTGATAAGCTTATATATAAAAATTGCCTAGATGATAATATTTAACATCCCCGTCCATAAAGATACAAATCTTAATTACCAAAATGTTATCGTTTAAGATTTAAACCATGTACAATTGAAAGCAACCTTTAATAAAAAGAAATATTTAAATGTATATAATTGAAAAAGTGATTTCCTTTGAGTTCAATTCATTACACTTGTATATATATATATATATATATATATATATATATATATATATATATGTATATGTATTTATGTATGTATGTATGTATAACACAATTGCCTATGTATTTGCACTTCATATTTGCTATGCCACCAAATTTATGGATGGGTATCAGCACCTCTCCCCATTTTTGTGTGTATATGTGGCCTCAAAGGAAGGTCCAATTTGATAGAACATTACATTTATCATTGGAGAAAGATAGGTTGGCATAGTCATTTTCTATGGATAATCAGTAAAGGAACTTTAAAAATAAGCACATGAATTACTTGCCGTATTAAGGGCCTAAGTGAGTAATTTGAATGAGCATGACTACTAAATGTTCCATTTACTACTCATCAAATACTCCAAATAACTTTGGGTCCATGACTTGAACAAGCTTTTTGATCCTATGCAACTCCTAAACCTACTTAACTACGGTTATCTGGTCCTCCCTAGAATTTAAGTCAATAGGTTTTCTTCCATAGACTATTTCCAATAAAAAAACCCCAAACTATATACATTAGATTCCTTACTTGCCTTTCCAGTAGTAATATATTCAGGAGCCAGTAGCTTGCTAAATGAGGTTTTGGTCCCTTTTTCTCTACTATCCATTGCTCATTTTTTGAGATATTAGTTTAATTTTCTAGCTATTATTGTTTCCTTTTTTTTTTAGCAATGTCTTTAATTCTTATATTTAAGGGATTGAGGTCAACTATTTATTTTCAATTTTCCTTTTTAATTTCTAATTGTATTTGATTTCTAATCTTTCCTTTTTTGGTGTTCACTATAATGGGTCTCTATTGTTGATTAATGCTAACCATGATTCCTATTTATTCTACAATCTATGCCTATTTTGAATAATATGAGAATTATTCATTAAAAGTTCTCTTTTCTTCATGTTATCAAAGCTATGTCTCATCCACCTCCCATCATATTTGGTTGTATGAAGGCCTCGAACATTAACACTATTGAATAGTAAAACCCTTTTACTTCAGGCACCACCTTAGGTAACCCTAATGCTTCAAGGGATTCTATGAATGGTGACTTGTCTCTCAATCTTAACTCCAATGAGTCACCAGTGATCATTACTGGGCATAGACTTAACAGAAAAAATTACATACAATGGTCCTCTAATGTCCTTATGTATGTAAAAGGTAAAGGAAAATATAACTACCTCACGGGAGTCATACCTCAACCAAGTCCCTTTAATTGAAAAGTCTGGGATGTTGAAAATAATAGGGTCATGTCATGTTTAATTAATTCCATGACATTATACATTGGTGAAAACTTTATCTTTTTCAAAATTGCCAAAGAAATTTAGAAAGCTACCCATGAATCCTACTCCACCAATGAGAATATAATGGAGTTATTTGAAATTAAAGGGGCTCTCCATAATCTAAGGCAAGGGGAATTTATTGTGGTTGAGCATGCCTTACTCCTTAACAAACATTGGCAGCAACTTGATGTCTTTGAGACCCCAATTTGGAGCTACAATGAGGATGCAACCAATTGCAAACAAATTGTAAAGCAAAAACATACCTTCAAATTTTTGTTTGGTCTTAATGACAAATATGAAGAGGTGCATGGGAGACTCATGGGAATTATAAACCTTTCCCTACTCTTCATGAAGCTATTTCACTAGTAAGGAGAAAGAAAAGTCATAAGAAGCTACTCTATAGACCTCACAGTACTCAAAATAGTAGTAAGCATTTTGCTTTAGCTGCTAAAGATCTATTTAGACAAAATTTTAACAACAAACAAAAGGGAAAGGATAGGCCTTGTTGTGAACACTACCTCAAATCTAGTTACTCCAAAGGAAAAGTGCTGGATGTTGCATGGCTAATCTTCCAACTTAATATCGCAACTTAAAAATAAAACCAAAGGGTATAGTGCTGTCATTGAAATTGCAACTTTAATAGATCTTTCCATTTTTAGTCTTGAATAGCTCTAACTTCTCCAAAAACTCTTTGTTAGCTAAAAGTCCACCATAAATGAACCTTCTAAGGATAATCAATTTTCTAGGAAAATTACCCTGTCAGGTAAACTATTTGCCTTGAGTTCTCACATGATAAATGAGCGGTCAAGGATACCTGACTCTTGTGCATCTAATTACATGACAAATAACTCATCTTTATTTAAAGAAATTTACCTATGCCACTACCCCTTTAGAAGTAAAAATAGTTGATAATAATGTTGCATATGTCTTAGGTCTAGGTACTATTAGATTATTTGACTATCTTCTCTTAAAAAATGTGCATTTAGTTCTAAGTCTTAAAAACAATTTGTTGTCTATTAGTAAAGTACTTAAGGATAACAATTGTATTGCTCAATTTGTAGATAGTGAATGTATTTTTCAAGGCTTAGCATCCAAGAGGATAATTGACAATGCTAAGGAAGTGGCTAGACTTTATTTTATAGGGATGACTTATGACAATAAAGCTAGGTATAGTGTTAATATAAGTCCTAACTTACTATTATGGCACTATCATTTAGGCCATCCTAATATGAATACATGAAATGCTTGTATCTTGAATTATTTAATAAAGATTCTGCTACTATTGAATGTGAAATCTGTTAACTTGCCAAGTCTATTAAGTTTACTTTTTAACCCTAAAGTTATGAATCATCTCACCCTTTCTAACTCATTTATAGTGATGTTCAAGGTCCTTTCAAAGCTTAAAGGCATTCAGGTGTTAAACGTTTATTACTTTTATGGATGATCATACTAGAGTGATGTGGGTGTATTTAATAAAAGGAAAATTTGAGGTACCATATATTTTCAAAAACTTTCACCACTTTGTTTAGACCTAATTTCAAATTCTTATTAAATTTTTTTGTTCAGATAATGGTAAGGAGCCTTTTAATTCTCATCTTAGTACCTATTTAATTGAGAATAGCATTCACCAGTTAAGCTCTTGTATACGTACTTCTCAACAAAGCCAAAAGGAAAAATAAGCATTTTCTTAAGGTAGCTTGGTCTTTCATGTTTACCATCAATGTTCCAAAAATGTTACGGGGAGAAGTTATATTGACTTCTATCTACCTTATTAATAAGATGGCTACTAAAGCCTTAAAATATAAAGTTCCCTACACTACTTTTTCCAAAGAATTCTCTTACACACAAATAATCTCTTCTTTACCCATTAAAGTATTTAGGTGAACTTCCTTTGTTCACCTACATAATAGAAACAAACTTGATCTTAAAACTATCATCGTATTTGTAGGGTACTTCCCATCTCAAAAAGGGTATAAATGTTTCTCTTTTACCTAGGGAAAATTTTTTGTTTCTAAATATGTCATTTATTTTGAGAATCTACTTTATTTTTTGAAAAGTTTCCACTTAGGGGGAAAACATGAGCCATTATGAGGAATGGAACTTTTCATAAAAGAGGAACCTCAACTCCATTTCCTTGCCCTTAGTGATATTGTTCTTGATACTAGAAATAATATAGCTATAATGAACTTAAGGCTAATCATAATCTAAAAGAAGAACAAAATAAAGATATCATTGTTTATACTAGAAGAAAGAAAGCCCTAAGATAGAGACCAATACTACTCTTAAGCAAGCCACTTCCTGTCATGCTAATTCCAAAAATAGCCTGCCACCAACAAAAGTACAAGTATAACTCCTTCGCCTAATTATTTATATATCCTTATTGCTATTCAAAAAGTTTTGAAAGCCAACACCAAACACCCCATTAGGAATTTTATGGCTTATAACAAACTTTTACCATCTTATCAAGCCTTTATTGTCAATATTTGTCACAATAGTGTTCCATAAAACATCTATGAGGGCCTCAAGCAAGAAGAATGGAAGTGTTATTAATGAGGAAATGAATGCCCTAAAAAAGAATGGCACCTAAGAGATCATGGACTTACTAAAAGGTAAGAGGGTGGTTAGGTGTCAATGGATCTTTAACATCAAATACAATGATGATGGTAGCATTAATAGGTATAAGGCCAAATTGGTAGCAAAAGATTTTAACCCACCCTATGAGATTGACTATCAAAAAACCTTTGCTCTAGTGGTCAAGTATAATTCTATTAAAATTCTATTATCTCTTATTGCTAACCTTGATTAGCCCTTGTATAAGCTTCATGTCAAAAATGCTTCTTTAAATGGTGATTTGACTAAAGAAATTTATATGGCCTTGCCTCTTGATTTTGACACCAAAAATAATGATAAAGTAAGTAAACTCAAAAAATCTCTTTATAACCTCAAACATTCTCAAAGAGTTTGATATGAGAAATTCACCATGGCTAATAAAACCCAAGGGTATACTCAAAGCCAAGCATACCACAGCATATTTACTAAACTTTCATCTAATGAAAGATATATGTTTTTATTGTGTATGTAAATGATATAATTGTTGTAGATAATTTCACTGATGAAATTTTACAAGCTAGAAAAGGCCCTTTGTGAAGAATTTGAAGTCAAGGACCTTGGGACACTAAATTCTTAGATACGGAAATTACCAAATCTAAGGAAGGCATTGTCATCTCCTAAAGCAAGTATATGCTTAACCTCCTTAATGAGACTAGGGTGTTTTGGTATAAACTTACTAAAAGCCCTATGAAAGCAGATTAAAGGCTAAGTTCATTCAAGATAGTCCTCCTATTGACATTGAAAGGTACAAAAAACTAATGGGTAAACTGATTTACTTAGCACACTCAAGACCTAACATGAGCTTTCTTGTTAGTGTCACAACTAATTCATAAGTAAGCCAACTAAAGTCCACCTTGAAGCTACTTATGGGATCCTTAGATATTTAAAAATAATCCCTAGTAAGGGTATCCTCTTCAAGAAAAGTATTAAAAGAGATGTAGAAATATGTTGTAATGCAGAATGGGCCTAATTTATTACTAATCAAAAGTCTATTACCAAGTATTACACTATTATGACACTATTGTTTAGGGAAACTTGGTCACTTGAAAAAGAAAGAAATAGTCTATGGTGCAAGAAGCAGCGCTGAGGTTTAATATAGGGCCTTAAGCTAAGGCATATGCAAAGGCTTATGGATACAAAGATTATTTGGGGAATTAAAAATCAATTGTAATGGATCAATGAGGATCCTTTGTCATAATTTAACTACAATCAACATAGCCAAAATCCTATTCAAATGATAGAACCAAGCATATTGAAATATATTAGTAATTCATTAAGGAGAAATAGGATAATGATATATTTTCTCTATCTCATATCCCTGCTAGTCTTCAAGTAGCTGACATTCTCACTGAAGCCCTTATTAGGGTAACTTTGAAGAAATTGGAGTCAAGTTGGGGATAATTAATATTTACTCTGTAACTTAAGTAGGAGTATTGGTAAATAAGGTTTCAGACCCTTATTCTCTGCTAACCGTTACTCATTCAAATATTAGATTAATTTTCTAGCTATTATTGTTTCTTTTTTTATTATGTCTTTAATTCCTATATTTAAGGGATTAATGTTAACTATTTACTTTTGGTTTTCCCTCTTAATTTCTGGCTGCATTTAATTTCTTTTCTTTCCTTTTTTGATTTTTACTATAATAAGCAGGTCTGTATGGCTAATTAATGCTAGCCATGATTCCTATTTATTCTATAATCTGTGCCACTTTTGAATAAGATAGGAATTATATAGTAAAAAGCCTCTTCTTTTCTTCATGGCCCATGGTCCTAACTATAAGTGTTGTTTGTGATCCTTTCTCATGATCCACCAGCCTAGCTAAGCCAAAATCACCAAGCTTACATTGAAGTTTAAGTCTAGCACAATATTGCTTGATTTAATGTCCTTATCAAGCACACATAACTCTCATTCTTCTTGCATATATAGCAATGTTAAAGCCAAGCTCAAAGAAATTTGATCACTTGCCATGTCAAAATGTTTTTTTTTTCCATTGTATAAATAGAAATCTAAGCTACTGTTTGGCATAAATTCATATATGAGGAGGAGATCTTTCTTCTTATGGTACAAACCAATGAGTTGTACCAAATTCCTTAAACTCAACTTGCTAATGATCTTCACTTTAGTTGCATATTCTGTTATCCCTTTGTTTACAATCTCTTGATATTCTCTTTATAGCAACATAGAAATTTATGTCTTTTAGATAACCTTTATAAACACCACTAAAACTACATTGTCCAAACTTCACTACCTCTATAAAATTATTGTTTTGCTTGCCAATTCATAATAACAAAACTTCTTAGGTCCAATATCCTTTGGAATTCATCATCCATGTTCATATCAAAATCTAATTCTTCTTCTTTCCTTTTAGTCCTCTTCCACCATAAAATATCAAGCAACCCAAATAAACTCATGGCCACACTTACACCAATTCCTAACCCCACCAACAATCTTTTCTTGCTTCTTTTTTTATGGTTAGAATCAGAATTATGGATTGTTGATGTGGCCATTAGTGGTATCTGACTTTTCCAATTCTCATCATTACCTATTAAACTTGATCTAAATGATTATGACTGCAAAGCATTTACCTTTAACAAATCTCTTGTTGTAGCTAAGAAGCCAACAATAACCCATTATGGTAAGTACCTCCTCAAATCAATTGTATATGAAAGGCACTATTTTTATCGGATTATGTTCTCTATATCTAGTAAAAGTGGCACTTAAATTATGAGAAATGGCATTGTACTCAATACTACAATTGTAAACTTTCCTTTCTAAAGTATCAGTCAACCTTGTCATAGTTTTCTTAGATTTTACAGAGTTGATATTTATCCCTACATGTGTGGCATTTGGGTCCCATGAATTCATAGAAGTGTCAAACTCCACTACTATAAGTGGATGCTTAGTTAAGTTCAATTTGTGTTTTCCATCTACAAGGCCAAGGCTTCCTCCTTTTACTAAATGCTTTGGACTTGGGAGATTTGGGTTTGCCATGAAGATTGTCAATAAGGCCTTTGACTTAAGAACACGATAAAGGAAAATTTAGTAGTGAATTCAGCTACGTCCTGAGCTCCTGCCCCAAAGGTTCATCATTTTGAAACTGGTCACTCAACCAACCCTTTTAGTTTTATTTTTATCCATTACATTTAGAGTAAGTTGGATATCTAAGTCTATTATGTAAGCATCTCCTTCCAACTTCACAACATTATACTGAAACCTAGGGTTACTAAATGACAATGGCTATGCAGGAAGGATAAATTGGAGGAAGATTATTACTTTCATTTCATAATAGAAAAGAAAAGTTAGTGCACAGAGATCAATATGTTAAGAAGCCCTTGATCTCAAGGTAAGAGTTGTATGTCTAAATCCTAGTAGAATATCATGTAAAAGGCTTAATTTGCATTAAAGCTAAAGTACATGATTTTTTTTAAAGTTTATTTACTATGTCGATATCATAATTATTTTATTTCTCTTGGGAAGAGATTTTTGGATTCTTCTAATTGTTTCAATTCATTTTGGATTACTCTTTTATGTGTTTGTATGTCAAGCATAAATAAAGAAGTGCTACTAGTGCTTTAAGAAACTCCTCAATAGATACCTATAGATTCAAGGCATTTATAGTATTTTAGCCTTGGCGTTTTCCATGGGTCAGCAAGATATGGAGCTATATCTCTTACTAGTAGATCAATAAAAGAAACTGGAGAATCTATAATTGTTGAACAAGAAAAATCAATTCAACTGGTTTAGGTGAATCAACAAAGATGGGCTTCATAATTTGGTTTTTTCTATGGTGTAAAAAAAAAAAAATTCTCATACCTCAAAAAAGAGACATACTTATATCAGTGCTTCTTAGGTTTCTCTTTGTCTTTGCTTTCTAGAAAGAAGTACTTGAGCCACTAGCTTTTCCTTTAGTAGTAAATTATGTCATTTTGAAACCAACAAATCTACAAGACAATCCTCGGAATTTGCTTGTGTAATGGGCTCGATTAGGGAAGTCAATTTTCTTGCATTCGTGGTAGTCACCTTAGGTTTTAATTTTTTTAATAATTTTTTTAATTGTATACGAATTAAAAAAAATAGAGAAGTTTATTTTCTTCCAATATTTAAAGCCATTCAATACATCAAGTTGCTCAATTGAGCATACCACAAAATTTCATGGTTGTTTTATGAATAAGGATTCATCTTGAGTAATCTTTGTCCGAGGGATTAAATGATTCCACAGTGCTATTATTCAATTAAAAATGAAGCTCAAATTGAGCTGAATAACATAAATATCTAGTCCTTATAAATCAATACTAGCAACACTGATTTTTATACATAAAAGTCTCTAGAAACTTAGCTCTATTGTAGAAACAGAAAGTTTTCTTACGTTTCCATTTTTGTCAGCTCTAAGCAAATAGAAATAAATCTTAAAACCAAATAATAGATTGACCAATTTTCAGAGGTTATGCAATGAAGTTTGGAAGCCAAGAAAAGACATAAAGCAGAGTTAGAGTGCATAAACTAATGAGGTCTTTGTTTGATACTGCTACTCCTACTTCAGTGTGGTCTGTAATCTGATTCAAATCCCAATTGCCAATTGGTATTTTCATGGGTTCTTATTTGTCACAACAAATTTGGTCAAGAACAAAGCTAAGGTTCAAATTTTGTAGAATCTGAAGAAAGCCTTCTCAATAACTTTGTCGCTCTTTTATTTTTGTTTTATTACACGAAAAGGGAGTTCGGGGTCCACATGGAAGAATGCGATACCATTTCCAAATGGCAAGAAATTACTAAAGGATAACTCAGTAGAGAAATGAGCAACATTGTAACTATTATTTTTATCTGAGAAGCATGGATAATTGAGACAAAAACAGCACAATTCAGAACACTGTAACACGATAACGTATGTAATGTCCAATTGTAATTTGAAGTGATGCATCCAATCTAATAAAATACGTATTAAATACAGTACGACTTTGTGATCAAAGTATTGATGCTTCATAGATTCTGATCCCGATTCTTTGAGATTTGGATATTTGGAATAGCATTTAAACCTTGGTAATTGAAGGATGATGGAGCGGTGCAGGTGATTAATTAGAGGAAAAAGAGAGCTCGATCCGAGCCTGGGGTTGAGTTTCTGGGTCTTGGCCTAAATGCAAAGTCTTATCAACTTCAATTTTGCACTTGTTTGAATTCAAGGTAAGAGCCAAATCAAAATTGTAACGAAGTGGGTCTACGTGTCTGACCATATCAATGTATGAGAAATTTTCTCAAGTTCAAGCCAAAACAATTTGCTTGAAACTTAGTATTTTAATTAAATACTTGTTAGTACCATCCCCATTTTAATTTGTCAAATTGCAAACATTAAGCACCTAAAAAAGCTAAGAATCAACGAAAAGCTATACATAAATTGCAATAGGTGATTTAACAATCAAGTTTTTTAAAAGAAGGTTGGTCAATCATTATAGGCATCAATAGCAGGGAAATGTCAACTTGAAGGAAAATTGTGTGCCAATGATAAGCACTTATATTTATGACAATCACATTTAGCCAAATAATCATTCATATTCTTTGAGGTGTGTTTGACTTTTCTGAAATCTAATTCCTTTTTCTTTACCTTCTTTGGTAACAGAGGACAAGCAAGGATTTCTGAGGGAAGGTAATGTATTTTCAAAATAAATTGCGTTCATATTTACAATATTTCTCTTCAGCATGTTAGTCGAATTCAATCATCATAACTAACACACTTAACCATATGTGTTTCCAACGGCCCTCCTTTCCAACATGATCACAAGAAGAAAGAATCTCAGTATTTTCTTATTAGCCCGACATTCTTCCCTGTTCTAAGAGGATTATTGGTTTTCATATCGTTAATCAATTTATAAGTATTCACTGCACAATTCATATTGAGTTGAATGCAACAACATTAGGAAAATATCTAATTTTGGTCTTCCTTTTGCTTGGTATTTGTGTATTAAAGATGTTGACCTCAGCCCCCTTCTGAAATCACTTCAGGTATTTAATATCCCTAAACAATGATGAGAATACTTGATTGAAAAAAATGAAATTATAAAATGAATATTAAAAATTTTGAAGTTATAATATTAAAATTAGCATGAAAATTTTCTTTTTCTTACTCCATGTATAATAAAAAGAAGTTAATTGACAGTTTCCAAGTTGGCGTACAAAAGTTGAAATAGAGATGCAAATAAATCAGAAGACTTCGAAGTGTTTTTGCGCAGCCTACCGATGTTTACCATTTCTCCCGGTCTTTAGTACTAAATTTCTCCGTCTTAACTCACCAAGGAGTCATGATTACTTGTAGGCCATGTTTGGTTTAAAGAATTAATTTTGATAAGAATGGGAATGGGAATAAAAATAGAATGGAATGGAATCTTGTCAGATATATTATGTTTGGTATAATAAGGGAAGGAATAAAAATATTATATTTGGTTATGTAAAAATAATATTAAGAAAACTTAAAAAAAAATTAAAATATTTTTTAATAAAAAAATAATTTTTTAATTAAAAAAATTGCAAATTATTCATATTGCAAATCTTGTCACTTGTTTTCTTTGAGGTCGTCCTCTTTCTATCACTTTATTGAAGGAAAGATGTTACTTTCATTTGTTGATAATGCAAATGTTCTTGGAAACGCCAACTCTCATACCAAACATACAACTGTTGCAATCTACTTTTTTTTCTGTTGCTTTCTGATACAACACCCCGATGCCAAACGGGTACTTAGGAAACGCCAATACGCGTACCCAAATGGGATACTAACGGATACGTGTCCTGAAAATTGTGGACCACAATTTGTGACGGGAGTCTCACGGCATCTGCATCATACCACTTACATGACTTATAGTTGCAATCATTATCACAATCATAATTTAAAATCATGGTCCTTCTTTGATTATGTAATTTTTTTATTAAAAAATTTTAATTAAATATATCGAACAATAACATTTGAAATCATTTTTTTTAAAAAATTCATGAGTATAAACATGTTCATTGACGTTAAGAAAAATATAAAAAATAAAAAATTACATACAATTTTTGTTTTTATTTTTATAATTATTATTTTCATATTGAAAATAAAAATATTAAAGTTACCTTTTAATCTATAAAATTATCTTTTTTATTTCTATTTTCATATTTAATATTTTGTGTACTAAACAAATTAAATAATCTGTAATCTAATTCAAATCCCGACTGCCAATTGGTACGTTCTTCTCACAGCAAATTTGGTTAAGGATAAAGTTAAGGTTTAATATTTGGTAAAATCTGAAAAGAACCCTCCTTACAACTTTGTCCCTTTTTAATTTTTGTTTTAGAGTAAATTATATAACATTTTTAAAAACAAAATGTTATCATATATTTTAGCTTAATTTTAAATTTTTTTAATTAAAACACTCTCTATTTAATTTTTGATTTAAAAATATGTATTTAAATTAATTGAAGATATTTCAGTTCAAAAGAATTAAACTAAAATATAAAATATTAATTTATTTTAAAAAAATTGAGTGTATTTTAAAAATAAAAAAATCTATATAATTTTAACAAAATTTATGAAATTTTGTGTAATCTTCGTTTTGATTTATTACAAGAAAGGGGAGTTGGGGGTCTCCGGGAAAGACCGTCGCTTGTATTGTGCTGTGTTGTCTCAGTTGTCCATGACTCTGATGAAAATAATATTTACAGTGTTGATCATTTCTCTACTAAGTTATCCTTTGGTGATTCCTTACCATTTGGAAATCCAACGCACATTTTGAGCGAAAACAATAAATAAATAAATAAAGACTCAAATGCAGTAAAGCAAAAACTATTATCCCAAATGTAATATTTCTTGTTATTTCTTTTTTGGTTTATAAGATTATCTTACATGTTCATATTAGATGATTTGCAAGATATACAGTAACCAGAGATAAAACAGTGACTTGTTATCCAAACAATTTAAATATTTTGCAGGGTATAGGCAAGTGTAATGATTTTATAAACCAAATGTCACCAAATTCATTTTTTTTTTATTGCCATGGAATTTCAAAGAAAAACAACAAGATCAAAAGAAATATTACATTTATGGACAATACTTTTTGCTTTACCACATTTAATTTTTTTTTAACTATCTTTTTGTAATCCAATACAAACACTATGACACAGAGTCTAATTGTAATTTGAAGTGCTGCATCCAATCTAATACAACACGGATTAAATACAGTACGACTTTGTGATTAGAGTATTGATGCTTCATAGGTTCCGGTCCCCATTTTCTGAGATTTCGACATTTTGGCAAGAGCATTTAAAACTTGATAATTGAAGGAAGATGAAGCGGCGCAGGACCACAGGTAATTAATTAGAAGAAAGAGAGTGCTGGATAGGAGCCTTGGGTTTTTCTTACTGGGTCTTGGCTTCCTAACTTCAGTTTTGCAGTTGTTTGAAACTAAAATAAGAGCCAAATCAAAATTGTAATGAAGTGGGTCTAGTCTATAGCAACTCGTTCTCATTATAAATCTGAAATGAGTATATTTAAAATGAAGCTCAAACTGAACTGAATAATGTGAATATCTAGTCCTTATAAATCAATGCTCGCAAAACTAATTTTTATATGTAAAAATCTCAAGAAACTTGGCTACTTATGTTTCCATTTGTGCCCATGACCACGACGAATCTCAACCACGCCAACGAGACACGTCTTTCGATTCTAATAATAAGGCTCTTTTCTCTCCTCTCTCCTTCTCTTTCCAGCTTTAGAACATGGTATCTCATGGCAACATCTTCTCGAAGACTTACCATGAAGGCCACAGTGCCAGTCTAATAATGAGGCTCTACCGATATCAAGATATAAATGAAATGTAATCACAGAATTTTTTTTAAGTTTTAAAAAATTAAATAATAACATAATAAATATAATAGGCATTATATAAAAACTGTATTAAAAAAATTATATCACAAAATACGGACAGTGAAGATAATAAAAGGAAATAAACAATTTTTAATTTTTTTAAAAATAATGATAATAATTAAGATATACCTCTCGAATAATTTCAAGTGTCTCCAATAGTTGATAGCTCCTTCATTAACTCTTGTGCAAATATGTCTTTCTGATAAGAGACGACTTGACAAGTCTTGGCACCCATCTTATTTAATGTTGGTTACGTAATTTTTCTAATAAGAAATTTTAATTAAATATATTAAACAATAACTTTAAAATCATTTTTCTTAAAAAAAAAAATTATGAGTATGAGCATGTTCAGTAAGATTAAAAAAATTTTTTAAAATAAAAAATTATATATAATATTTATTTTATTTTTATAATTATTATTTAATGTTATTTTTTAATCATTACTCAGTTATTAAAAATATTGACCGTGGGTTTGACTCACTAGGTCTTGGCCCAAATATAAAGTCTCAACCACGCCAATAGGACACGTCTTTCGATTCTAATAATGAGGCTCTTTTCTCTCCTTTCTCCTTCTCTTTCTAGCTTTTGAACACGGTACTTCATGGCAACGTCTTCTCTAAGACTTACCACGAAGGCCACAGCGCCAGTCTAATAGTGAGACTCTACCTATATCAAGATATAAAAGAAAAGTAATCATAGAAATTTTTTTTAAGTATTAAAACATTAAATAATAATATAATGAATATAATAGGCATTATATAAAAATTGTATTAAAAAAATTATATCGCAAAATACGGACAGTGAAGATAATAAAAGGAAACACAAAATTTTTAATTTTTCAAGAAATAATGATAATGATTAAGATATACCTCTCGAATAATTTCAAGTATCTCCAATAGTTGATAGCTCCTTCCTTAGCTCTTGTGCAAATATGTCTTTCTGATAAGAGATGACTTCACAAGCCTTTGCACCTATCTTATTTAATGTTGGTTATGTAATTTTTTTAATCAGAAATTTTAATTAAATATATTACACAATAACATTTGGAATCATTTTTTTTAAAAAAAATTATGAGCATGAGCATGTTCAGAAAGATTAAAATTTTTTTAAAAAATAAAAAATTATATATAATATTTATTTTATTTTTATAATTATTATTTAATGTTATTTTTTAATCATTACTCAGTTATTAAAAATATTGAGCGTGGGTTTGACTCACTAAGTCTTGGCCCAAATGTAAAGTCTCAACCACGCCAACGGGATACACCTTTCGATTCTAATAATGAGGCTCTTTTCTCTCCTCTCTCCCTCTCTTTCCAGCTTTTGAACACGGTACATCATGGCAACGTCTTCTCTAAGACTTACCACGAAGGCCACAGTGCCAATCTAATAATGAGGCTCTATCTATATCAAGATATAAAAGAAATGTAATCACAGAAATTTTTTTTAAGTTTTAAAAAATTAAATAATAATATAATAAATATAATAGGCATTATATAAAAATTGTATTAAAAAAATTATATCACAAAATACGGACAGTGAAGATAATAAAAGGAAACAAAAATTTTTTAATTTTTTAAAAAATAATGATAATGATTAAGATATACCTCTCGAATAATTTCAAGTGTCTTCAATAGTTGATAGCTCCTTCCTTAACTCTTGTACAAATATGCCTTTCTGATAAGAGACGACTTGACAAGCCTTGGCACCTATCTTATTTAATGTTGGTTACGTAATTTTTCTAATAAGAAATTTTAATTAAATATATTAAACAATAAACTTTGAAATCATTCTTTTTAAAAAAAAATTATGAGTATGAGCATGTTTAGTAAGATTAAAAAATTTTTTTAAAATAAAAAATTATATAAAATATTTATTTTATTTTTATAATTATTATTTAATGTTATTTTTTAATCATTACTCAGTTATTAAAAATATTAACCGTGGGTTTGACTCACTAGGTCTTGGCCCAAATGTAAAGTCTCAACAACGCCAACGGGACACGTCTTTCGATTCTAATAATGAGGCTCTTTTCTCTCCTCTCTCCCTCTTTTTCCAACTTTTGAACACGGTACCTCATGGCAACGTCTTCTCTAATGCATACCACGAAGGCTAAAGTGCCAGTCTAATAATGAGGCTCTAACTATATCAAGATGTAAAAGAAATGTAATCATAGAAATTTTTTTTAAGTTTTAAAAAATTAAATAATAATATAATAAACATAATAGGCATTATATAAAAATTGTATTAAAAAAATTATATCACAAAATACGGACAGTGAAGATAATAAAAGGAAACAAAAATTTTTTAATTTTTTAAGAAATAATGATAATGATTAAGATATACCTCTCGAATAATTTCAAGTGTCTTCAATAGTTGATAGCTCTTTCCTTAACTCTTGTACAAATATGCCTTTCTGATAAGAGACGACTTGACAAGCCTTGGCACCTATCTTATTTAATGTTGGTTACGTAATTTTTCTAATAAGAAATTTTAATTAAATATATTAAACAATAAACTTTGAAATCATTCTTTTTAAAAAAAAATTATGAGTATGAGCATGTTTAGTAAGATTAAAAAATTTTTTTAAAATAAAAAATTATATAAAATATTTATTTTATTTTTATAATTATTATTTAATGTTATTTTTTAATCATTACTCAGTTATTAAAAATATTAACCGTGGGTTTGACTCACTAGGTCTTGGCTCAAATGTAAAGTCTCAACCACGCCAATAGGACACGTCTTTCGATTCTAATAGTGAGGCTCTTTTCTCTCCTTTCTCTCTCTCTTTCCAGCTTTTGAACACGATACCTCATGGCAACGTCTTCTCTAAGACTTATCACGAAGGCCATTGCGCCAGTCTAATGATGAGGCTCTACCTATATCAAGATATAAAAGAAATGTAATCATTGAAATTTTTTTTTAAGTTTTAAAAAATTAAATAATAATATAATAAACATAATAGGCATTATATAAAAATTATATTAAAAAAATTATATCACAAAATACAGACAGTGAAGATAATAAAAGGAAACAAAAAATTTTTAATTTTTTAAAAAATAATGATAATGATTGAGATATACCTCTCGAATAATTTTAAGTATCTCCAATAGTTGATAGCTCCTTCCTTAACTCTTGTGCAACTACGTCTTTTTGATAAGAGACAACTTGACAAGTCTTTGAACCTATCTTATTTAATGTTGACTATGTAATTTTTTTAATCAGAAATTTTAATTAAATATATTAAACAATAACATTTGAAATCATTTTTTTTAAAAAAATTAAGAGTATGAGCATCAGTAAGATTAAAAAATTATATATAATATTTATTTTATTTTTATAATTATTATTTAATGTTGGAAAGGAGCGTGGTCTGACTTATTGGGTCTTGGCCCAAATGCAGGGTCTTGTCAACTTCAGTTTTGCAGTTGTTTGACATTTAAGGTAAGAGCCATATCAAAATGGTAATGAAGCGGGTCAAGTCCATGGCAGCCTGTGCTCATTACGTGTCTGACCATTTCAACAAATGAGAAATTTTCCGAAGTGCAAAGTTCAAGCCAAAACAAATTGCTTGGAACTGAGTATCTTCTGCACACACCACCGCCCCCCCCCCCCCCCCCCCCCCCCCCCCCCAAAAACATAAAAAAAAAAGGGCGGCCGCCACCTCTCTTCCTCCAAAAACAAACATAAATAAATAATTATTGATTAGATGTGATTAAAAATTAAATGCTAGTTGATATCATCCCCATTTTAATTTGTCAAATTTCACATTACGCAGCTTGAAAAGCTAAATATGAATTAATTTTAAATTGTTTTAACTACAATATTTTTTATTTAATTTTTTTTAATTTAAAAATATGTATTTAGATCAATAAAAAATATTTTAATCTAAAAAAAGTAAAATTAGACTAAAATATAAAATAATTTCTTGTTTCAAAAAATTTATATATTTTTTAAAAATAAAAAAATTTATATAATTTTAACAAAATTCACAAAAATTTTTCTTTTTGATTTATTTCAAGAAAAAGGAGTTGGTGATATGTTGTGCATGTTGCGAAGATCTCAATACATATCTAAGAGAAACTCCAAGTATCATAGAGAGGATATTGCATGTGACATGGCACAAGTTGTTGCAAAACATGAAGCATGCAGCATGGTTGTTGAGTTGTGATTTGTTGCATGCAATCACAAAGTAGTAGGAATAGTTGTTATTTATTGATTATTTTATTGTTTTAGAATATTTTAATTCCAAGTCATGTAGGTAGAATAATCAGTCAGTTATAGGTCTGGGATGTATTTAAGAACGTTTCTAGTGGTGCAATGCAAGAAATGGAAATAGCATTATCCTATTAAATATATATATATATATATATATATACTCAGTTTTGACTGGGACCTATCATTGGTATCAGAGCTGCAAATTTCATGGCTTCTAACCGTGAGAGAATTGATAACTTGGAAGCAAGCTTAGGCGAACTTTGCCAAGGTATGAATCAGATGGAGTTAAGTCTTGCAAATAAACTCTAAAAATATGGAGTAAACAATCAATTGTTTATTTAAAGCCTTACTCTTTAATCGAGAAGGGGCATAGGAATGCTAATGGTTGCAGTGGACATTTCTGTGGAGTTTGAGATGAAGTTCAAACGACTACGAAAGGGGGACAACCAATGTCCTTTTCCAAGTTGGCAAAACTTGAATTTCTGAAGTTCTCCGGCAGTGAACCCATAGTATGGTTTAATTGTGTTAACCAATTTTTTGAATTTCAAGATACGCCGATGGCACATAGAGTCGCGCTTGCTTTCTTTCATCTTGAAGGGGAGGCAAATCAGTGGTGGCAATGGATCCATCACACTTATGCTGAGGATGTTATGGAGATCACCTAGACAACTTTTGAAGAAGAATTAAAGGCTTGATTTGGGCCCATTGCATATGAGGACTTCGACGAGACTCTCTCCAAGATAAAGCAAGTGGGATCTTTCCATGATTAATAACATTTTGAACATTTGGGCAACCGAGTCTATAGTTGGCCTCTGAAGGCTCTCGCTGGGGCTTTTATGGGAAGATTGAAACCCGAAATCATAGACAACATTTGAATGTTTAAATCCAAGACATTGAAGGAAGCAATCTCATTAGCACGTGTTCGAAACAAGCAACTCTTTCGTCAAAGGCATGAATCCAAGCCAGTTACTTGTATGACTACTGCTTTATCGAGGGTTTGATCTTCTTTGACTGCCAAGCGACTCACATGGAACGAGATGCAGAAACGTCGTGCACAAGGACTCTATTTTAATTGTGACAAAAAATTTACCCCTAGCCATAGGTGTCATAAACGTGAACTCCTCTGTTTTTTTAAGGTAGTACGTCAAACCCACATGAATATGGAAAGGAAGGCAAATTGGAGGACTCTGAAGATTTGTAGGCTAAAATATTGTTGCATTCTCTGCTAGTCTCCCTCCAAAATGATGTGAATCTTGGCCACCATCTGTTAAATAAAGGTGGTTGTGCTAATTGATAGTGGGTCGAACCATAACTTTATTAATGCCAAAGTGGTAGACATATTACCGTTTCTTGTTATTCCAACTAAGCCATTTGATGTCAAGATGGCAAACGGAGGTCCTTTAAAATGTCATAGCAAATTTGAATAAGTTCTTATAACTAGGGGTATTCATTGGCTCGGTTGGCCCTAGGGGCCTGCCCTAGCCCGGCCTAATTGGGTCGGGTCGGGCGGGTTAAAAATCTAAATAGGCAAACCTTTAAACAAAATTATATCGGGTCGGGTCGGGTCACGAGTAAAAATATTCTGCGTAACTTACCCTAATATTTTTTTTAGTTATTAATATTTTATCATCTTATATATATATATATATTTATGTTTATTTTATCTAATTTTCTTTATATACTGTAACTTTCATTATCTATTTAAACTCTCCTGATTTCTTAATTGTTTTTATTATTGATGTATATGCTTACTGATATTTCTTGTATTGAATAATAAAAATACATATATTTACCTAAAACTAATCATGTTAGTATAGCTTATATTTTGTTTGATAATATTAAGCTATTTTTTTATTATTGATAAAAATATGAACATTTCAAAAGCTTATTATTTTGAAGTATATGCCTATGAGTTTACAAAAAAATATTTTTATATTAAGTATCAATTTATAAAAAAAATTTTGGGCGGCCCTAAACCGCCCTAACTTACCTTAAAATCGAGCTTGTTTTGGGTTGGGTCAGGCCACAGGCATAAAAATAAACCCGATATCTTAATTGGGCTGGGCATCGGGTATACTAGATATCCGGCCCGGCCTTACCTATGAACACCCCTACTTATAACATTGCAAGGTATATCTTTTTCCCTCCCTCTTTCTGCTTTACCACTAATTGGTTTGGACGTGGTGTTAAGAATATAATGGTTAGAACAATTGAGGGCTATACTTTGCAATTGGGAAAAGTTAACATGAAGTTTCAATGGAATAATCAATCTCAAAAATTACATGGGTTGACTTCTCAAGCCATTCAACTGGCTTTTGTTCACGCATTTTCAAAAGAGGCTTAACTTAGGGCTTCTTTATTTGTAGTTTGTCTTAGTTTAACAAGTCAAGGCAACTTCCAAAATGTTCCTATTAAGTTACAACCACTAATAACTGAGTACGATGATTTATTCCAAGAGCCATCACAACTTCCACCACCTTGAGAGATTGACCACCATATCAATCTCAAGGATGGCATGGAACCCATACATGTGCATCCTTACAGGTATGCCAAGATCAATTATTAGTGATCATGACCTCCCTTTTTTAAGTCAATTTTGGCAAGAGTTCTTCCACATGTTTGGAACTGAGCTAAAAATGAGTTTCGCATATCATTTATAGATAGAAAGACAATCTAAAGTGGTTAACTGATGTCTTGAATAGTACCGATGATGCTCTTATCACTAGCAACCTAAAAAATGGGTTAATTTAGTTCCATGTGTCAAGTTTTGGTACAATACAATGTTTTATGCATATATTGGGATGACCCCATTCCAAGCTCTTTATGGTCAACCACCCCCACTTATTCCATGTTATGAAAAAGAAAATTGTCCAATCAATGCAGTTGATTGAAGTCTTCTTGGCCATGATGCACTACTTCAACAATTGAAGCTTAATTTAGTAGCTACTAATAATAAGATGAAGCAACAAGTGGATCGCGAGTGGAGAGACATTGAGTTTCAAGTTAGAGATCTAGTCTACCTAAAGTTGCACCTCTATTGCCACTAATCAATTTTTAGAAGAGCTTATTAGAAGCTAGTGAGCAAGTATTATGGCCCATACTTAATTAAAGAATGCATCAGTCAAGTTACTTATAGGCTCCATTTACCTCTTGGATTTTGTATTCACCTTATCTTCCATGTCTGATTGCTCAAAAAGAAAATAGGAGAAACTATCAAACCAAGTTCAAAAGTTCCACCATTTGCAAATGATGGAGAAATATTGCTCGAGCCCCAAGGCATTCTAGATACTCGTTGGGTTAAATTGGATCCTAAATTCATTAAAGAAAGCTTGATTAATTAGTGGTCTCTTTCCGCAAAAGATGCCAAGTGGGAGGTTATCACACAACTTCAAGGATGTTTTCCTACATTGAACCTTGGGGACAATGTTCCTATGAAAGAGGGGAGTATTGATATGTTGTGCACATTACAAAGATCTAAGAGAAACTCCAAGTATCATGGAGAGGATATTGCATGAGACATGGCATGAGTCATTGCAGAACATGAAGCACATAACATGGTTGTTGATTTAGAATGTTTTAATTCAAAGTCATGTAGGTAGAATAATAGGAAGTCAGTTGTAGGTTTGGGATGTATTTAAGAACGTTACTAGTGGTGCAATGCAAGAAATGGAAATAGCATTATCCTAGTAAATATTTGTTTTTCAGTTCTGATAAGGACCTAATGGTTGGGGTCTCTAAGGAAAAATTTTACATTATGCTATGTTGTCTTAGTTGTCAATACCTCTTAGATGAAAATAATATTTATGGTATTGGTCATTTCTCTGCTTAGTTATACCACTATTTTTTTTGAATATCATCAATAAAAAAGAATTTTGGTTAAATATGTTTCATTCTATCTCCTTTAGTGTATTATTATTTTTTAACTAAGCTATGTATTTTGCATTGTTTTTGTAGAATATTATTGGAATATTTTTCTCTATATGTAAACTACACCTCTTGGATATGTTGGGTTATTAACCTTAGCCAAGTACATTTTTGACTTACCTCATGCACCGCAATTGTTTTTGCATGATTTGATGAGGTAACAGCTAAAATTTGTTTTGTGGAGCTTCATGATATAGTTGTATCTCCTTATGTAAATAAATAACCAATTTAAGATCAAGTTTTATATAGGTCAAATAAGTATTTTACATTTGTATAACCAATTAATTGTAACCTAAAGTTAGTTAAATAAAGTGACCCCACAACAATAATCACTCAAAGATATTATAATAGATGCTTAATTCTATTTCAACATCTTTTTGTTAGGAAAGAACTAAATCTTAGTAATAAACTTATGGCAAATACAATATTAGGTCGTGTTGAATTAGTAAGATACATAATACATTGATGCCCTGTAGCACTAAGATATGGTATTTTAGGATTAATAAATTTCTCATCATTCTCTCGAGGACTAAAAAGGAATTTATTTATGTTTAGAAATCCTACAACAATTGGGGAATTTAATGGATATGTTTTATTTATATAGATTTGTTGAAAGATTTTTTTGGTATAAGTTAATTGATTAAAAATAATTCCACCTATTCAGTGTTTGATTTGTAAGTTGAGACAAAATTTTTTTTTTCTAGTGTTTTCATTTTAAAATTTTTCTTTAATAAATTAACTGCTTTTTAAAACTTTACAAAAGTTTTAATAATATTATCAACATATACAGTTAATTTTTTCTTTAATAAATTAATTGCTTTTTGAAACTTTTCAGGAGTTCTAATAATGTCATCAACATATATAGCAATAACTAACTTTAATCCAGATTTTAAAAAAAATACATGGATAATTGGATTAGTCTTCTATCCTTCAACAACTTTTCTCTGAAATGACCATGCCACATATGTCCAGATTGTTTTAATCTATATAGTATTGAACAATTTTCTTATAAACTTTTACTTAATTCTTTAAATCCCTCAAAAACTTTTTATATAAATTTCACTATTCTGTGAGCTATATAAATACATTATCCTGCATTTTTCAATGCCTAATAGCGTCTTCTATATAACTTTCTTCTATATAATTTTGTCTCTTTAGTTTCTTTTTGTGGATCTTAGGCCTGTCCTCAGAGTTTGGAGCATTTTTTATTAATTAAGTTTAAAGGTTTTGGTAGATGCTTGAAATTTGTTGACCACTTCCATATATACGATATGAAAATAAATTTAAAACCATCTTATTATAAAAATAGTTAGTTCTTTTTACAATTTGTTTGATCCTTGAAAATTTCATTAATCCGATCCAAAATCTAAGTTTTCCATTCCATATTATTACCTTTTTTTTTGCCGCTCTTGGTAATTATTTTGGGTGCTTTTGGAAATTGAATTACAAATTGTGTTAGAACAAAGTAATACCAAATTTAATACATGGCTGTTGTGACTTGAAATTAGTCTGGAAGATGGTTTATGTCATCTAGTATTCCTCCACGAATTTTGCAAATTTAATATGTTCTTATTCACTCTTAGGTTGCTCACAGCCTAAGATTTTTTTAAGTTCCTACTTATAGACTAGGCCAATGATATTTTTTCCCCCTAATATTTGTAATTTTTTTACATTCACTTTTCTTTCATGAATTATAATATCTTGGCTTACTCAATGTAAAAAGTGATGGCAGACAAAGTCTTGGTGTGTATCATTTTGTTATTTGCCAGTCAGTTACCCATTAATAAACAAATTCCTTTTACAATGAGCTAAGGCCATGTCCTTGGTTATCTTACCACTAAAGACATTTGAACCGTCATCTAGCTTCTGAAATTCAGGCACTTTTAACCTCCCTTAATTGAGTTTGAAAATCACAAGCTAGCTACTTGAGACGGGAGAGATGGAGATGATAGATGACGGGTACAAAGTTAAAGGACATGCTTAAGAAGATGGAGATTCCTTTTTCCAAGGTATGATTTTGTATTGCTTTTTGTTTTTATTTTTGTTTGATGGGCCTGATATCGTAATAGTCACTTATTATCATTGTGTTTAGATTTGTTATTTTAATGTTAGTTATTATTGTTATTTGCTTGGGCTTGGAAACTTATTAACCAGTGTAATTCTTTTACAGAGGAATGCTTGTCTTATTATGTGTCATGAGATTTGATCACACGTATAATAAACTGAGAGGAAATACAATGGAATTGTTTGTTAAATAACTTATTTGTTGTACAAGTTTTACTCATCTCTTTTGGATTATCATATGTCATTATCACTTCATTGAAACCATTGGTCTTGATCATAAAGATAAAAGTTACAACAACAACTAATTTGATATTTTGACCATAAAAATTTTTAATCTTCTTTGAAGAAGATGATGTGGCCAAGACCCCATAGACTTCTTGATATAGGTTAAATATAACACCATAATTTCTTAGCTTATTTTATACTATTCTTGTGCTTCACATCATGCATTTTATGAAGGAGTAAAGAAAATTCAATTAAAATAATGAATATTTTAGTGCTACGTTATGTATAAATTTTTCATTCAGTGTCCCGTGGACCATGTGAGTTCATATATTATATTCTCATATTTAATTACATAAATACAATTAATTTCTATGGCCTGCAACTCGTGAAAAGCAAGGGGACATATAAAATTTATATATGCATTTTTGGCTAAAATTTTGGCTTTTCTATTACAAACTTTGCAAAATTATAACTAATTTTAGAAAAATCAAAATCATGCATTCTTTGTCATTTTGAAAATTTACACATGTCTAATTTAAGCTAAAAATATGTCTAGGTCATGAAATACATCATAGAGGGTGTTTGACATTCAAAAAAATCCAAAGGTCTGATTGTCTACTAGTATTATTATAGGTTTCTATAACAAATTCAAAAATATCCAATTAATTCCAAAAAATTTCAATCCATTCAAATGATATGCATCTAGAAAGCTACAAATGTTAGCTAGAGGTAAAAAATGACTTTAAACTAGTTCAGACACATCCAGGCATTGAAAACTAATCAAACAATATCTGAGGTTAGTCTGAATGCCTAATACTAGGCAAAATCTTTAAAAATCTATATCTTCCTCTCTAGACATCCAAATGGAGTGCTTCTAGTTGACACAAGTCACTAGGACTATTTAGTTTCTCTCTATAAAAGTTTGTGGTAATTGGGTACCCCCTGAGTGACAAATTTTACTTTCGGATCAGTGTGAACAATAATATGACCCAAATCAGAATTTTTTTCAACTTTGGAAATTCATCAAATATTCTCTAAACTTTCAAAAATTATATTCTTTAGCTTTCAAAAAAGCTCTAAACAAGTTTTAATTTCATGGCAAATCTCATATCAAAAAGAGCTCATTTAGATAAAAAATGGTATAGGTTTCTAAAATAGTTAATTCTTGCTCCATACAAGATATCAAAGTATCCAAATGGCTTTCTTTGGTGTTTGGCACCTCTTAGGCAAGTTTAAAGTATGAAATCTCATGCATCTCAATTTGGTCATTCAACTTCCATTTGTACACAATTACACAAGACCATCCAAGAAGCTAGTTTGCCATAATAAACTCAATTTACATTCTAATAGTCATATAACATATTCTCTCATTTATACATGACATATTATCATAATTACACATGTTTATAACATCATAAGACATATACAAACATGGATTACATCATTTGACATATATATAGTCTTAAAGAACAAAATCCATGCACTTTGATGTCACACTTCTATCTCTTATGTGGTTGGCTCCCATTTCCTTGCTCCCTTGGTCCACCTAGCATGTTAGAACATTAGAGAGGAGGGGATGAGATTTAAATTGTAAAGTCCCATATTGGCTGTAAGGGGCTTGTGGCTAACCCATATAAGTGAGGGAGAATCCCTCCCCACCAAGGCGCGCTTTTCTCGTGAGTTAAGAAGAAAGGGACAATACCTTGGTGGCTCTGTATATGTATTAGTATTAAAGCAATCCTAACCCATGTGCAACTTGAGGATGGGTTGGCCCAAAAAGAGGGGTCACATCAAGTGGAAGGGGCCTGTGGCTGGCCCATATAAGTGAGGGAGAATCCCTTCCCATCAAGGCACACTTTTCTTATGAGTTAAGAAGGAAGGGACAATACATTGGTGGCTTTGTATATGTGTGTAAAACACATACAGAGCCACCAAGATATTGTCCTTTTCTTCCCGGTTCGTGGGTTTTTAACCTTGCCTTCCTGATTCGTTAGGATTTGTCCCTTCCCGCTTAGTTCACGAGAAAAGCAGGCCTTGGTGGGGAGAGATTCTCCCTCACTTATATGGGCTAGCTACAGGCTCCTTCCAGCCGATGTGGAACTTTACAATCTACCCCCTTTTGGGCCAACCTGTCCTCAAGTCATACATGGGCCAGGATTGCTCTAATACCAACACACATATAGAGTCACCAAAGTATTATCCCTTCCTTCTCAGTTCATGGGTCTTTGACCCTGCCTTTTTGGTTCGTTAGGATTTGTCCCTTCCCGTTTAGCTTATGAGAAAAGCATGCCTTGGTGGGGAGGGATTCTCCTTCACTTATATGGGCTAGCCACATACCCCTTCCAGCAGATGTGAGACTTTACATAAATAATTCTAATAGTTCATCTCCCATTTAATCATATATAAAAAATACAAAACAAGTCTTACAAATACATGCATGGACATTTTACATAACATAAACATTCAAGAAGTATTCTTAGCATGTGAGTAAGTCATACAAGGCATCTATAAACTTTTAAGTAGTGGATTAGTCTCACCTATTCACTTGTGGATTTTAGACTTGCCTCACCCATTTTTTAAGTAGTTCTTGGACTTAATTTTACTATAAGGAGTCAACCTCACTTTTGCGAGACTCTTTACTTTGTCTTAATTAATTCTAAGGGTTATTGGCTCATCTTCACCATGGCTAAGGGTTCTTAGTCTCCCCACATTCAAACAAACCAAAACAAATATTATAAACATCATTTGGAAAATATGATGCATCATCCTGGTACCATGGAGTAAGAGCTCATGCTAAAACATTTTTCATGACTTAGAATATATATACACACATTTAAAGACAAGTAAAGCAAATAATCATGCACGAGAGAAGGTGGAGAGAGGTACCTTGGAAGCAACCACACACTTTTTCTCTTAAATTTTCTCCCCCTTCTTTGGCCTCATACACACAAAGATGTGAAAATGATTTCTCTTGGCGTAAACACAATTTATGGAAGCCAATTAGGTTCATGAAATTAATTATAAGGCCACACAATTTGCTTAGACACTAACTTGGCTCATTAACCCTTTTATGTTTCTAAGAATATACCTAATGAAGTAACACCCATCAAATAAATTTTAGACTTTATTCTTTCCTTTCAAATATCATTCTTAACTCCTTTTAAGCCTCTTGGAGTTATCACATAATTAAAATAAAAAGCCTAACTACATGTTACTTTTTTGGGTCATATGATGGAACATATAAGGCCAACTCGCTTTCTATGGTTTCTAAATTTTTTTCAAGGCCTCCACTCATCTTCACTCATCATATATGACTCAAAAATGGATTTGGAATAAATTAAAACTATCCCTAGGTACTCCAACACCCTTAGGGAGAGATTATGCATGGTTTTGGGTATCATAGACTTTGCTTTATTTTCTTGAAGGAGGAAACACATGAAGAGACTTATAGGGATCTTAGGAACTCATTTAAACTCTCATTTAAACATAGAAATTAAGACATCAAATCAGATTTTGCATGGAATATATGAAACCCTAGAATTTGCATTTTAATTTTTTATAGTTATTTGTTAGTTCTCTTTACATATTCTTAATCTCTACACCCTTTTTCCTTAAGAATCACCCTTGGTTCTGCCTAAAAACCAAGCCCTCTTAGGACTTTTAACGGGGATGAACCATAAGGAGAGGGGAAGCAAATGGTAGCAATAATGGAAGAAGAAATTACCTTGTTTTTCTTTGTTTTCTCAGTTAAATCTTATCTTCTTTGGTCTTCTTTCTTTAAATCTAAATTTTTTCCTTAATTTCTCCCTTAAAATAGATTTATAAAATTTATTATAATTATAAGAAACAAATAAAAATAGAGGAGAAGAGATTTAGAAGTGAAAAAGCATGAAAAACTACCAAGATCTCATATCTTTAAGCTTTGATTTCTCCTCCTCCTTGTCTTCCTTTTGTGTGCCACTCTCCTAGGGTTTGTTATCTGGTTTAGGGTAGAAAAATATGAGACTAAATGAATAGGAGAGTAAGGCACCTCATATATATAGATGGAGGAAGAATGACTTTTTAAAAATGTTTATTTTATCCTTTATTTTTGGCATTTTTGTTTCTAATTTGTTTTAGCTCCTTTTTTAGAATTATTTTTTTTCATTATAAAATTTAGGTTCCCAATTTAGTAAAATACTTTTTGAATCACTCAAATCAAAGCTAAAACCTTCCCAAATGAATCCATTAAAGTTTGAGTATACTAACATTAGAAAATGTCAACCGAGGGGTTTCAACTGTCCCAAAACTTCCATAGTTTTAAGGGCTTATGAAAATCTTGAATAATTCAAAATTTTCATTTAAAAAACCCTCTTATGTGAATTCTAAAATTTGCTCAAAATTACAAAAATATCATTACATTTTGTTAGTTTTTTGTTAAAATTCATTTCTTCATTCTAACTCCATTTTTTTTTTTTCTATCTAAGCCTAGAATTCTTATTTTTAAGGGTCTAGAATGTTACCCAATTTTTTTTGGGACCTTAACTAATTTATTTCAGAGAACTTGCTTTAAAAATGTGTCTGTTTCTGTCGTTTAATGAAAATCGGGCATTACATTAAATACTTCAATACGTATATGCACAACTTATTTGTATCAATTCAATTTAACTGATTAACATGGGTAAGTGTCATCATGCATTGCCTTCATTATTATGAAATAACAGCATATGCATACCAAAAAATGACAACCTATTAACTCTATACTATATACCAACATTATGTTAATAAGTATCTTCACATAGTATTGATATTTTGTTTTACAGTATTGTTGGAGAGGTTGCTATCACTAGAAAGCATATCTGTGTAAATAATCAAGTTACAAGTTCTAGCTCATCATATAAGGTCAGGGTCCTTTTGAGTGTAATCATTAGTGTTCACTTCACCTTATAAAAGTTGAAGCTCCTTCATTAGTATATAAGAAGTTAAGCTCAATCTCTTCTCACTTTTTGATTTTAGAGGTTATAGCTTTATATATGAATAATGTTTAAGAGTTTTATTGCTAATGTAAAAGGAAAGCAATATTATTTTGTGGGGTGACTTGACAATGCTTTTGAATCATTTGTCAACCAAATTCTTGCCTCTACATTTATAGAAATCCTAATAGTGTTCGTTGTAGATATTTTATGTCATTAAATATAGACTGCATTGCCCATTAGATGAGTTAAAAGATGAATTGGTGAATAAGAAAACAATTCAGGAATATATATGCCTAAGCTATAGAAAAAGGTGTCATTTTTCCATTGTAATATCAATGTCATAATTTCCATTTTACATTCATATTGATTTATTTCTCTTCCATGGTACTTGAGGATTTGGAATATGTTAGATACAAATCTTGTGGTGCACAGTGGTTAATATCCTTTGAAAGTGAGGGCTTTCATTGTGACAGTTATAATGGATAACTTATAGTTTAAAAGTTACAAGTTAACTGCTCCAGAAGTGGGAAATGGAGATGATAGATGAGGGGCTACAAAGTTAAAAAGACATGCTTCAGAAAAAGGATTAAAATAAGCTTTTTAACTCTAATGTTGTAAACTTATATTTATACTTGCTATCAAGTTCTCTTAATTACAATTATTAACATTATAGCTATTGAAATCTTTTTCTAATTGTTTATCTCATGCACCAACATATATATATATATATTGCTAAAAGATTATGTTTATTGTATAGATTTAGAGTACTTTATGAATTTAACACATATGGTAAAACATCTTATATGAATGCTTAAACTTTGCAGTGATCAAATATAAATAATTTTTGTATAAAGAGAATTAATGAATAATTTAAACATCAAATTCTTTTGTTACATTTTCAAAATAAACATCAAATTAAATTTTGTAAGAATTGATAATTTTAAAAAATAAGATTAAACACCTTATGCATCGTGCATGATACTAGTTTAAGTTTGTTTAGAATCCAATTATTTGTAAAATTTAATTTACTTTTTTAATAAAATAATAGAAATTTGAAATATTTAAAATTTACTTATTATTTTTTTTGCAAAAAAAAAATCTAAGAAGTTTCTGTAGCTCACTTAGTTTTGCCATTTTATAACTTCTGAGTTCCTCCTCTTAGTGTGTCCTAGGAAACGTTAGGAATAAAATAAAGTGACTGTCATAAATTGAGTTTTCTTGATGAAGAAAAGGGTATTCTAAAGAAGAATATAAAATGTTATTATTGTATATAAGGTCTCTTCCATGGGGAGATTTGGTAGTTGCAAGGGCTTTTTGGTATCAACAAAATAAACTCCAATTTAAAATTTGCATATGCTTTATTCTTGTGCATGATATGTTTGTTTGTTTTTTTGCAACTGATCTTGAGTCCTGATTGCTTTGTTCGGATTGTAAATTTGCAACCATAGCACTCTTTTAATTGATTTCTCTGATGTAACAATAGAAAAGAATATGATTGCAAAGTTAAAAATTTATTTGAATTTTATTATTTTACAAAGTAGTTCAAATAATGAAAATTTAATTTAATTTCATAAAAATATGAAAATTTATTCTAAACACAAATTAAAAAAAAAAACAAGAAATGTTCAATTAAATTCTTAATCATTTTGGTTCCAAAGGCATCCATTAAGATTTTTCATTCTCTAAAACCTTTTGTTGCTTCCAGTCACCTAGCACAACTGGCAGAAAATATAAGAACCATTGAAGAAAGCTAGTGACAGTCTGGTTTCAACTGACATAGAGAAAAAAAATAAAGGGAATGATCCAATTCTTTTGATCCTAAATCACGTTAAAAATAATCTATCTTATGCTAGTTCCTAATCAAAAGAAGAGTAAATAATCATTAATTTTCTTATAGTTTTTTGTCTTTTTATCCAAAATTTCACACAAAAGATGTAAAGAGAATAACAATACATATTACCTATAGAGTAATAATAACTATTATGTATTTCTTAGTTATTGGGTGATTACAACTATGCATGCTCACTTCATGCATAAAAAGAATTTCGATCTTTAGATCTTTACAGATAACATGTAAAAGGAAACTAAGCAACTATACAATTACATAAAGACTTCATAGTTATGTTCGACATACCAATAGTTTTGATCAGCTTATATACACAAATTGCCTCGATGATAATATTTAGCATCCCCATCCATAAAGATACAAATCTTAATTACCAAAGTGTTATTGTTTAAAGTTTAAACCATGTATAACTGATAGCAACCTCTAATAAAAGAAATATATAAATGTATATAATTGGATAAGTGATTTCATTTGAGTTCAATTCATTGCACTCATATATATATATATATAACACAATTACCCATGTATTTACGCTTAATATTTGCTATGCCACCAAATTCATTGATGGGTATTAAAACCTCTCCCTATTTTCTATGCATATGTAGCCTTAAAGGAAGGTCCAATTTGATAAAATAGTGCATTTATTGTTAGAGAAAGATAGGTTGGCACAAGCATTTTTCACGGGAGAATCAATAAAGGAACTTCAAAATTAAGCACTTGAAAGAAAGGAACTTTAAAATTAAGCACCTGAATCACTTGCCTTATTGAGGGCCTAAGTGAGTAATCCAGATGAGTACAACAAAAGCCAATAACCATTATATATTGCATTTGCTACTCATCAAATGCTCCACAGAACTTTGGGTTTATAACTTGAAGGAGCTTTCCCCTCCCATGAAACTCAAAAAATCCACTTAACTAGTTATCTGGTCTTCCCTGACATTTAGGTCAATAGGTTTTCTTTCATAGGCTATCACTAGTTTAAAAAAAAAAAAAAATCAAAAACTATATATATTAGATTCCTTACTTGCCTTTCCAGTAGTAATATATTTAGGAGCTAATGGCTTGTTGGTAAATGAGGTTTTAGTCCCTTTTTCTCTACTAGCCATTGCTTATTTTTCTAAGACATTGGTTTAATTTTATAGCTATTATTATTTCCTTTTTTGACTATTTCTTTAATTCCTATATTTAAGGGATTGAGATTGGCTATTTATTTCTAGTTTCCCTCTTAATTTCTAGTTGTATTTGATTTCTTTTCTTTCCTTTTTCAATGTTCATTGTAATAGGTCTCTATGGTTGATTAATGCCAGACGAGAATTATTCAATAAAAATCCTCTTTTCTTCATGGTATCAAAACTGTGTTTGGTCTACCTCCCATCACTTTTGGTCATATGAAGACACTGAACATCGAAACTATTGAATAATAGAACACTTTTTCTTTAAGCACTGCCTTAGACAACCTAATTGCTTTTAGGGGTTCTGCCAATGGTGGGTTGTCCCTTAATCCTAACTCCAACATCACCAGTGATCATTATTGGATACAAACTTAATGGAGGAAATAATTAAATACAATGGTTCTCTAATATCCTTATGTATGTATAAGGTAAAGGAAAATATGAGAATCTCCTAGAAGTCACACCTTAACCAAGTCCTTTTAACCTAAAATTCCTTATCTAGGATACTAAAAATAAGATGGTAATATCATGGTTAATTAATTTCTTGACAATAGACATTAGTGAAAACTTCATCTTTCTCGAAACCAATAAAGAAGTTTGGGAAGCTACTCATGAAACCTACTCCACCAATGAGAATATAATAGAGTTATTTGAAATTAAAGGGGGTTCTTTATGATATAAGGCAAGGGGAAGTGTGGTCTAGTGTGTCTCATTTCTTAACAAACATTGGTAGCAACTTGATTTCTTTGAGACCACTACTTGGAGCTATAATGAGGATGCAACCAACTACAAGCAAATTGTAGAGCAAAAACATACCTTCAAGTTTCTATTTGGTCTTAGTGGTAAATATGAAAAGAGACTCATGGGAATTAAACCTTTTCCCACTCTTTGTAAAGCTATTTTAAAAGTAAGGAGAGAGAAAAGTTGCAAGAAGCTACTTTATAGACCTTAAAGTACTCAAAACTATATTGAGCACTCTAGTTACTAAGGATCAATCTAGATGAAATCTTAATAACAAGAAAAGGGAGAGGGTAGGCCTTGGTGTGAACATAGCCTTAAATCTAATCACTCTAAGGAAAAATGTTAGAAGTTGTATGTCAAACCTTCTAACTTGAGATCAAAGCCTAAAAATGAAACCAAAGGGTATGGTGCTATTGTTGAAATTGCCACCTTAAGAGATCTTTCCATTTTTAGTCATTGAATAGCTTGATTTGCTCTAAAAGCTTTTTGTTAGCTAAAATTCCACCACAAATAAACCTTTTAAGGGTAATTAATTTTCTAAGAATACTGCCTAGTCAGGTAAACTATTTGCCTTGAGTTCTCACATGATAAATGAGCATATAAGGATAGCTAATTCTAGTGCATCTGATCATATGACAAATAACTCATCCTTATTTGAAGAAATTTATCCATGCACCACACCTTTAGAAGTAAAAATAACTGATGATACTATTACATATGTCTTGGGTCTAGGTACAATTAGATTATCTGAGCATCTTTTCTTAAAAGATGTGATTTTAGTCTTAATTATTAAATGTAATTCGGTATTTATTAGTAAAGTACTCAAGGATAACAACTGTATTACTCAATTTGTAGATAGTGAGTATTTTTTAAAACTTGGCATCCAAGAGGATGATTAGCAGTACTAAGGAAATGGCTAAACTTTATCTTATTGGCATGATATATGACAATAACGCTAGGTACAATATTAATAAAAGTCCTAACTTACTATTATAACACTATTGTTTAGGCCATTCTAATATGCAACACATGAAACTCTTGTATCCTGAATTATTTAATAAGGATTTTGCTACTATTAAAGTGAAATCTATTAAATCACTAAGTCCACTAAGTATACTTATCAACCATAAAGTTACAAACCATCTCACCCTTTCTAACTCATTAATAGTGATATTCATGGTTCTTTCAAAGTTTAAGGGCATTCGGTGATGACTTATTACTTGTTATGGATGATCATAATAAGTGATGTGAGTGTATTTAGTTAAAGAAAAATCTAAGATACGAATTATTTTCAAAAACTTTCTCTACTTTATCCAAACCTAATTTCAAATTCCTATTAAAATTTTTCATTCAGATAATGGTAAGGAGTACCTTAATACTCATCTTAGTACCTATTTAGTTGAGAATGACATTTATCACTAAAGCTCTTGTATACATACTCCTTAACAAAATGGCTTAGCCAAAAGGAAAAATAGATATCTTTTTTAGGTAACTTGGTCTCTTATGTTTACCACTAATATTCCAAAAATGTTATAGGGAGAAGCTATGTTAACTTCTGCCTATCTTATTAATAAGATGTTTATTAAAGCATTAAACTACCAAGTTCCCTACACTACTTTTCTTAAAGAGTTCCCTCAAACACATATATTCTCTTCTTTACCTATTAAAGTGTTTAGGTGCACTTCCTTTGTTCACCTACACAACACAAACAAACTTGATTTTAGAACTATCAAATATGTATCTAAAAAAGGGTATAAATGTTTCTTTCCTACCTTGAGAATATTTTCTGTTTCCAAAGATGTCACCTATTTTGAGAATTAACCTTATTTTTCAAAAGTTTATATTCAAGGGGAGAATATGAACCATCACAAGGAATAGAATGTTTTCATAGAAGAGGAATCCCAACTCCATAGCCTTGCCCCTAGTAGTATTGTTCTTGATACCAGAAGCAATATACCAGCTATTACCAATAATGAACCTAAAGCTTATCATAATTTCAAAGAAGAATAGAATAAAAAAGATATCATTGTTTATATTAGAAGAGAAAAAGCCTATGAGATAAAGACCAGTCCTACTCTTGAGCAAGGCAGTTCCTCTAATGCTAATTTTGAAAATAACCTTACCACTAGCAAAACTACTAGTATAACTCCTCCACCTTATGATTTAAATATCCTTATTATCTATTTAGAAATGCGTAAAAGCCTACACCAAACACCCCATTAGGAGTTTTTTGGTTTATAACAAACTTTCACTATCTTATCAAACTTTTATTGCTAAGATTTCCCATGATAATGCTCCATAAGATATATATGAGGCTCCCAAGCAAGAAGAATGAAAAAATTCTATTAATGAGAAAATGAATGCATTAAAAAAGAATGGCATTTAAAAACTTATGGACTTACCAAAAGGGAAAAAGATGGTTGGGTGTCAATGAATCTTCAACATCAAATACAATGTTGATGGTAGCAATAATAGGTATAAGGCTAGATTAGTAGTAAAAGATTTTATCCAAACCTATGAAATTGACTATCAAGAAACCTTAGCTTTAGTGGTTAAGTTCAATTCCATTAAAATTCTATTATCTTTTGTTGCTAACCTTGATTGGTCGTTATATAAGCTTAATGCCAAACATGCTTTTTTAAATGGTAATTTGAAGGCAAAAGTTTACATGACCTTACCTTCGGGTTTTGACACTAAAAGTAACAATAAAGTTTGTAAAATTAAAAAATTTCTTTATAGCTTCAAATAATCTCCAAGAGTTATTTTGAGAAATTCACCATGGTTGTTAAAAGCTAAGGGTATAATTAAGGCCAAGCATATCACACCATATTTACTGAACTTTCATCTAATGAAAAGATATATGTTCTTATTGTGTATGTAAATGATATAATTGTTACAGGTGATTTCATTGATAAAGTTTGCAAGCTAAAAAAGGCCCTTGTAGAAGAATTTGAAGTTAATGACCTTAGGACATTAAAGCTTTTTCTTAGGTATAGAAGTTGCAAGATCTAAGAAAGGCATTGTCATCTCTTAAAGGAAGTATATGCGTAACCTCTTTAATGAGATTGAGATGTTAGGATGCAAGCCTACTGAAAGCCCTATAGAAGCAGATTACAAGGCTAAGTTTGTTCAAGATAGTTCTTTTGTTGACAATGAAAGGTACAAAAAACTAGCAGGCTAGTTGATTTACCTAGCACACTTAAGATCTAACATAAGCTCTCCTATCAATGCTATCAACTAATTCCTGAGTAAGCCAAATGAAGTCCACCTTAAGGCTGCTTATAAGATTCTTAGATATCTAAAAATGACCCCTGGTAAAGGTATCTTCTTCAAGAAGGGGACTAAAAGAGATGTGGAAATATATTGTGATGTGGATTGGGCTAGATTTATTATTAATCAAAGGTACACTATTGAGTATTGCATTATTGCACTATTATTTGGAGAAACGTAGTCACTTGAAAAGATAAGAAATAGTCTATGGTTGCAAGAAGCAGCGTTGAAGCTAAGTATAGAGCTTTAACTTAAGGCATATGTGAAAGCTTATAGATATAAAGATTATTTAGGGAATTAAAAATCAATTTTGATGGATGATAGAGGATCCTTTATGATAATTTAGTTGCAATCAACATAGCTAAAAATCCCATTCAATATGATAAAACTAAACATGTTGAAATAGATAAACACTTTAAAAGAAATTGGATAATGGTCTATTTTCTCTGTCTCATATCTTTGCTGGTCTTCAAGTAGCTAACTTTCTCACTAAAGCCTTTACTAGGGTTAGGTTTAAGGAACTTGGAGTTAAGTTAGAGATGATTAACATTTACTTCTCAACTTGAAGGGGAGTATTGGCAAATAAGGTTTTAGACCCTTATTCTCTACTAGTTATTACTTATTTAAATATTGGTTTAATTTTCTAGCGGTTATTTTTTCCTTTTTGGCTATATCTTTAATTCTTATATTTAAGGGATTAATGTCAGCTATTTATTTTTTCCTTTCCCTTTTAATTTCTGTTGTATTTGATTTCTTTTTTTTCCTTTTTTTTTGTGTTCATGGTAATGAGTAGGTCTGTATGGTTAATCAATGCCAACCATAATTGTTATTTATTCTATAGTCTCTACTATTTTGAATAATATAAGAATTATTCAGTAAAAATCCTCTTCTTTCCTTTATAGCCTATGGTCCTAGCTATAAGTGTTGTTTATGATCCTTTCTCAAGATTGGCTAGTCTAGCTAAGCCAAAATTACCAAGCTTAGCATTGAAGTTTGAGTCTAACATGATGTTGCTTGATTTAATGTCCTTGCAAAGCACACACAGCTCCCATTCTTCTTGTAGATACAATAATGTTGAAGCCAAGCCTAGAGCAATTTGATACCTCACTTGCCATGTCAAAATGTTTTTTCCATGGTATAGATGGAAATCTAAGCTATCATTTGGCATAAATTCATATATGAGGGGGAGATCTTTCTTCTTATGGCACCAACCAATGAATTGACCAAATTCCTATGCCTTAACTTGCTAATGATCTTCACTTCAATTGCATATGCTGTTATCCCTTGTTTAGAATCTTTTGATATCTTCTTTATAGCAACATAGCAATTTATATCTTTCAAATAACCTTTACAAACACAATGAAAACCACCTTGTCTAAGCTTCACTACCTCTACAAAATTATTTGTTGCACTTATCAATTCATAATGGCAAAACTTCTTGGGCCCAGTACCCTTTCAGAATTCATCACCCATGTTCACATCAAAATCTGATTCTTTTTCTTCCCTTTAGTTCGCTTCCACCACAAAATATCAAGTAACCTAAACAAAGTCATGGCTATACTTACACCGATACCTAGCCCCACCAATAGTCTTTTCTTACTTCTTGTTTGATGGTTAGAATTAAAATTATAGATTGTTAAGACAGCCATTGGTGGTATCTGACTTTTGAGGTGGTCATTAGTGGTATTTGACTTCCACAATTCTTATTATTACATATTAAACTTGATTTAAATGATTTTAACAATAGAGCATTTACCTTAAACTAATCTCTTGTTGTAGTTGAGAAACCAACAATAACCCACTTTGGTAAGTACTTCCTTAAATCAACTATATATGAAAGGTACTGTTTTACTAGATGTTCTCTGAATCTAGTAAGAGTGGCACTTAAATTATGAGTAATGACATTGTACTCAATACTGCAATTGTAAACTTTTCTTTTTGAAGTATCAGTTGACCTTATCATAGTTTTGTTGGACTTCATAGAGTTGATATTTATACCTACATGTGTGGTATTTGGGTCCTATGAATTCACATAAGTGTCAAACTCCACTACCATGAATGGATGCTTAGTTAAATTCAATATGTGTTTTCCATCTACAAGGCCAAGGCCTCCTCCTTCTACTAGATGCTTTGGAACTAGGAGATTTAGGTTTGTCATGAAGATTATTAACCCATCTTCATAAAGCCTTTGACTTGAGAAAAAAACAAGGGAAAATTTAATAGTGAATTTAGTGAGTGATCCTGAGCTCTTACTTTAAAGGTGCATCATTTTGAAACTGGTCACTCGATCAACCCTTTTATTTTTGTCCATTACATTCAAAGTGAGTTGGACATCTGAGTCTACTATATAAGCATATCCTTCCACCTTCACATCACTATATTGAAACTCAAGGTAACTAGAAAACAATGGCTATGTAAGGGGGATAATTTGGAAGAAGATTATAAATTTCATTGCATAATAGAAAACAAAAGTTGGTGCATAGAGATCAATATGCAAAGAAGCCATTGATCTTAAGATAAAAGTTATATGTCTAAATCCCAGCAGAATATCATGTAAAAGGCTTAATTTGTATTTAAGCCAAAGTACATCATTTTTTAAGTTTATTTATTATGCCAATATCATAATTATTTTATTTCTATTTTTAAGAGATTTTTGGATTCTTATGATTATTTCAATTCATTTTAGATTACTCTTCTATATGTTTATCTGCCAGGCATAAATAAAGAAGTATTATCGGTGCTTTAAGAAACTCCTCGATAGATACCCATAGATCCAAGGTAGCAAACAAAAACCATTCACAGTACTTTAGCCATGGTCTTTGCCTAGGGTTAGCTGCATATGGAGCTATATCTGCTACTAGTAGATCAATAAAAGCAAGTAGAGAATCCATAATTGTTAAACAAGAAGAATCAATTCAACTGCTTTAGATAAATCAACTGAGATGGGCTTTATACTTTGGTTTTTTTCTCTGGTGAAAAAAGAAAATTCTCATACTTTAAAACTAAACTCATTTTGTTGAAAATATGTTTATATAAAATTAAATAAGTAAAGCACTTGCGGGTAGAAACCAACATAAATTTTGAATGAAATTAGTTTCACACTAAAAGAATGTAGGAATACTTGTAGGAAACCAAGATGTAAATGAATAAAAATAATGATTTTAATCTAAACATGTATATAATTATAATATAAACATGTATTTTTGTTGTTGTATGCTTAAATAAAGTATTTTGTCTATATATTTTTACTCAATCTTTAATTTAGTCATTACCCTTTATTTTTTTAATCAAGTATTTACAATTTTAAATCATTTTTAATGTAGTCCTTGACTTCAATGCTTGTTATGACATGTCTTTGAAGTGTCAATGTGACAACTAGACATCCTATGTATCAGTAATTTAAAATATTCTTAAAAGTCATGACATAGTACAAATGTATCAGCAATTTCAAAAATAAGGTTTTTTTTTTTTTTAAGTAGCTTTTGGACTTCGAGAAGCACAAAGACAGAATGTGTTGTTTGAAATAATGACGTGGGGACAAAAAGGAGATACCATTTGAGATATATCTAACCTATTTTGTCAATAAAGTGAGACAAACATACCCGCAAATTCATGTAATATTAGTTAAAGGTTTTTGTAAGTCCCATGCACATATTTCTCGCGTTGTAATGCCAAGTATTGACAACGAGAACAAAATTAAAAATAATCGAAACTTTATAACCTTAATTGCAAAGAAACAAGGTGTAAGGACTAAATTAAGAAATCACTAAAACTACGGACAAAACGTGAAGGAGTCAAAAAACACGTAGGATTGATATGTCAAGTACCATATTTGTTTGTCACATTAATACTTTGCAAAAAGCCTTATGATGGTCATTGGCGTCAGGAATCAAGTTAAAAATAATTTAAAATTATAAGGACTAGATTCAAAGTAATAATAATAATAATAATAAAGTGTATGACTAGGTTAACAATTATTTGAAACCATAAAAATCAAATATTTAATAAGACCTTGTTATATTTTATTATTTTGTGTATTTAGGTTGCATTTGTTAAATATATATTGAATGAGTTAGAATTTAGGGGACTGAATCAAGGAGTTCTCCAAGTAAGCTCTCTGTATGTATTGTCCGCTACGATGGCCCTGAGAAAGCAAAACAATGGTTCGTATCACGGAGGAACACTGCTCTGGCTGTGACATGTTGGCATAATCGCTCTGTGTTTGGTTGAGGCGATAAGGAAAAAAAGGAAGATGAGGGGAAAGGAATTGGGAGAATTATAATTAAGGGCTTAAAATTAAAAAAATTATTATAAAAGACTTATTACTATTAGATCTAAGAGATTATTTAAAATTAATGATAATCTATTTTAAAATAATAGTGACAGATTTTTTAAAATATATATTTTTAATTTTATATCTTCAACTGTAATTCTCTTAAAAGAATTTGGTAGCTGGATGCATCTTTTTCTTTGTTGGATAACAGTGATGATAATGATATGGATAGTAATAATGAAAATAGCAGTAACAATAATAATTAGACTTTGAAAGTATTTTTATTTCTTTTCATTGGATTGGATTTCATCAATTTTGAGATAGAGTCTTAATCCTACTAAATAGAAGAAAGGCAAAAGAAAGTCAAATCTTGCAACCAAAAATTTTTTTATAATAGAGTGCTTTTCTCTTCTTTTGCATTAGCCTAAATCTAGCTATCAAATGTGACTGCATGAGATTTGATTCCTCTGCATGCATGAAACTATCTTGTAATTCTACATCTGCACAATTAGGATAAGAAAGATTGAATAAAGTTATACAGAGAAAAATTTTGAACTTCCAACATTGGAAGCATTTTCTAACGCTAGAAGTTTCAATTTTTTTCTTTTCAATTATACAGGATGCAATACTGCAAAAGATGAAGATCCAGACTTCTTTTAATTCGTTCTTGGTATAATGAAATGGCGAAAGTGTTCTTAGAGGTCAACAACTTATATCTAGATATAAAAGTATTTAACCAACTATTTTAGGCAAGACCTTTTTATTTTCTTAATTGCTTTCTTTTTCTACTTCTTTCTCTCTTTTTTTTTTTTTGCCTTTTTATTCTCTCAACAGTAATTAGTAAATATTTTGCTAACTTTGGGTCCCTCAAGGTTTAGATTTTTATTTTAAAGTGTTGTAAGAAAGAAAGTAGTTTGTATTTAATAAAATCATTTGATACACATTTTTATCAATATTATTGTACTTGATAAATTTTAAAAAAGTACTTTTAGTATTACATTACTTAAAAAGCCCTATATTTAAAAGGATAAGTAAAAAAATGTTAAATGTATTAATAGTAATTAATGATTTTAAGTATAGATACTTTTGTTTTTAAAAATTAAATTTCTACTTCCACTTCGATTTCAAAGAAAAAGTTCTAATTTACTACTTTTTTTTATCAAAGTAGAAAAATTACTTCTCTTATTACATAGGAGTGCTTATTTATTTATTTATTTTTAGAAACTTAGCCAAACACTTAAAATATCAAAATAAATACTTAAAAAAAAACCTAAACAATCTCTTCTCCTCAAAGAAAAAATATTGGAATAATGAAATATATGGCAAAAGCCCTTGCTTTGACAAGATTCAAATTTATTTTCGGAATATGCATTCCTATCATTTTTCCATATATTATTAGTTAATTTCAGAGGAAGATAAACATAAAATATATAGAATCTATCTAAATGATATATTCTATTTGAATGTGTATGATTCATTTGAACAATAGACTACATACACTCTGTATGTGTTGTTCTCAAAAATTGATAAAAGAATTATTAAAAAAAAAAGGATCCAAACTCGTTAGATATTGGATAACCACCGTCTATGAATTATGGATCTCATTATAAACTCTTCCATATATTTGATTTTTATCAATTTCTAAAGATTTTTAGTTTTCAACCAAACAAAAAAAAAAGATTTTGTAACAAAATAAAACCAAAAGTTAGCTCGACAATTAAGTTTAACCAATTTTTATTGATATCCTTTTTTAACAAAAGAAGAAATATATTAACTATCTAGATATATTAACTAGGTTTTTTTAATTGGTGTCCTTTCAAAATCACTCAGGCTTACAAAATTTATTAAATTGAATTTTAATTTAGTATTTAAACTTGTTTTTTTATTGGGGGGCCAAAGCATTTAAGCTGTGTTAAAAAATCAGACTGAATCGATTAGTTGAATCAAAAAATTAATGGATTAATCATAATACTGATTCATTTAGATTATAAAATCAACTTATTAAAAAATCAACTAAACTATTATTGGCCAAAATCAGACAAATAATAATAAAAAAAAAGAACTCAATTTGCTAAAGAAATATATAGACCATGGATTGTTTGCGCTATCCAACAACTCAATCCAAGGAGCACGCTGCAGAGCTTCCCTTCCCTTTCCTAAGCACGCCTCTCCACTTCTCACACAACATACAGCCAATGTGGGACTTTGATAGTTGAGGCAAGAAAGCAAGCCTTTGAAGCCAATTGAGAAATGCTTTACACAGATCCATTGCTTTTGATTATAGTTCTAAATTACAGTTTTCACCATGTGATGCGATTGTAATATTAATGTTGTGGTAGTAACTATATCTGTATCAATCGATTTCAATGTTTGTAATCCTTCTTATATTATTGGTAACGTTTGTAACCACAATCACAACATAATCATAATTACAATTGCAATTTAAAACTTTGCTTTTAATCACGGCCTTGGTCAGCGTGGCTCTTGTCGCTGTGATTTTCTACAGTTTTAGTAGGTAAGAAAATCGATGAACTGAAAACAAAAAGAAATTCTCAAAAGAGCATTAGGCATGCTTAGTTAGGCTTAAATGATATTATGTTCGATTCCAATTTTGCTCCACTAAAGTTGTGTATATGAGGAATATATAGAGGAATCCCCTTGGACGAAGTCACCATTCATCTTCGTATTCAAATTCCTCTCCTTCGTCACCATCATCATCTTTGTTGTGGATCTATTTGTGTTTGATTCTATTCATTTGATTTTGATCTTCAAATTCCAGCAAGTGGCATGAGTTGGATGACGCGACAGGGTAAAGAAAGGAAATGCGTCCATTTTGAATTGTATATTAAAAGCAATTCAATATATAATAATATATTTTACCCCTAATGTTTAAAAAATAATTTAATTTAATACCCTTGACATTGTTTAGCACCTCTTTTATGTAATAATAAAAAAAAAGTTTTCCTCCATTCTCCACAATAATATATTTTTAATTTAATATATAAGAAACAAAAGTACTTGGTTAACTTATCCTTATAAAAATTTTGTTATTTTTAATTATATTAAGTTTTTAATATTTATATTTAATTATTAATAATTTAATTTTAGTTAAATTATGTTTAGATAGATCTGTATCTTCACTAATTTAAGGCCTATCCAATTTATAAACATTGTATTTTAGTTTGTTTGGAGTATAATTATTTTTAAAATTAATTTTTTAATAAAAAATAGACTTTCATATGAACCGATTTTTTTTTTTTTTGGAATTTTGTATGTTTAAAATTGACTCAATATTTTTACAAAAAAAAAATCTGGTAGTTCACTCATTTTTTAAGTTCGAATTTTTTTTATATATTTATATGTTTACTAATTTTAAAGAAAAATAATTTTAAAATGAGTAGTTAGTAACATTTAAATCTGATAATAAAACTCATCCACTCTGCTTATGACTCTCTCAAATTGCCGAGAAAGAAAATAGAGATACCCAGGCCTAACATTTTTTCCATTTCAAAACTTCTGGGTTCCTCCTTTCAGGAGCATAAACTGAGTTTTCTTGACAAAGAAAAGGGTATTATTGTAACGAAGAATAAAGAATGCCATTATTGTATACAGTATAGGGTCGCTTCCATGGGGAGATTTGGCAGTGAAAAGATTTGAGATGGTTAACGATATATATATATATTATATATATACTATTTACGCTATCCCTTCTTCACGGAGTTTGCTACAATGGTGGCTTGCTTAAGCTTCGAGGGCAAGAGTTAAAAGGCAAGAGTCAGGAAGTGTTTGGTTTGAGGCTTTTAGGATTAGGAGGCCAATTTTTTCATATCAATTAAAGGGAGAGCATCCCTTCCCTCCCTCTCCCCTCCTCTCTTCTCCTCTCTCTTCTTCTCTTCTCTTCTCCAAAAGTGAGAGTTTTTTAAAAGAAAGAGAACATTTATATTTCATTTGATTGAATTGCCTATAATATACTCATTTTTGCTTTTATTAAAAATATAAAGTAGATCTTATTTTTGTTAGTACAGTTTAAGATAATAAAAAATAATTTTTGAATAGAAATTAAGAAGAATTATTTTTTAAAATAGAAAGCAAAGAAAAGTTTTTTTAATAAAAATATCATAAAAATAAAAAAAAAATTAATTTTAATATCATAAAAATATAATTGTTCATTTAATTTTATCTCTCCTCCCCTCTCCTCCTTTCTTAAACTAAACAAAATTTTATTAAAATTCATTTCCTCTCCTCCAAATGAATTAAACAAGATATGTTAAAACTCCTCCCTTTCTCTCCCCTCCATTAAAATCCCTTTCCTTCACTCCCTTTAATTGAACCAAACAATGCCTTAGGTTTTTGCAAGGGATCTGGTATGAACGAAATAAACTGCAACTTTCAAATTTTTATACGCGCTATTCTTGTATGTTATATGCTTTTTTTTTTTTTTTCTGCAACTGATCTGGAATCTTGATTGCTGGTTCGGATTGTAAATTTGTAACTATAATTGTCCCTTGCTCTTTTCATTGATTTCTCTGACAAACAGTAGAAAACAATATAATTGTAAAATTAAAAATTTATTTGAATTTTGTTATTTCATAATGCAATTCAAATCATGGAAATTTAATTGAATTCCAAAAAATATGAAAATTTATTCTAAACATAAAAAAGAAAAAAAAAATCGAAATGTTCAATTGAATTCTTAATGATTTTGGTTCCATTCACTACAACCTTTTGTTGCTTCCAGTCACCTTGCGCAAGTGGCAGAAGAGAAGGGAACCGTCGAAGAAAGGTTGTGACACTCCAGTTTGAAACGTAGAGACAAAAATGAAGGGAGTGATCCAATTTTTTACAGTTGTCTGTTTTTTAATCCCAAAATTTGTTAAAAATAATCTATCTTATGTTAGTTCCTAACCAAAAGAAGAGTAAATAACCATCAATTTTCTCATAGTTTTTTGTCCTTTGATCCACAATTTCACACGAAGAGTGTGAGGAGAGTAACAATACCTATTACATATTTCTTAGTTATTGGGTGATTACAACTATGCAGTTCACTACACACATAAAAGAATGGCAATCTTCAGTTCTTTACAGATAACATGCAAAAGGAAACTAAACAACTGTACAATCACATAAAGACTCAACAATTATGTGCACACATTCCAATAGTTTTCATAACTTTATATACACAAATTGCCTCGATGATAATATTTACCATCCCCAACCAAAAGAAAAATCTAATTATCAAAGTGTTATTGTTTAAAGTTTAAACCATGTACAAATGACAGTAGCCTTTAATAAAATAAATATGTGAATGTATATGATTGGATAAGTGATTTCATCTGAATTCAATTAATTGCACTTATATACATATACATGTATGTATGTATGTATGTATATAAAACAGTTACCTGTGTAGTTGGCCTTAATATTCGCTATGCCACCATCTTCATGGATGGGTATCAAAGCCTCTCCCCATTTTTTGTGTATAAGTAGCCTCAAAGGAAAGTCCAATTTGATAGAACATTGCATTTATTGTTGGAGGAAGATAGGTTGGCACAGGCATTTTCTGTGGGAGAATTGGTAAAGGAGCTTCAAAATTAAGCACCTGAATCATTTGCCTCACTGAGGGCCTGAGTGAGTAATCTGGATAAGCACAGCAAAGGCCAACAACCATTAAACGTTCCACTTGCTGCTCATCAAATACTCCACATAAGTTTGGGTCAATGACATCAACGAGCTTTCCCATCCCATAAAATTCCCAAACCCACTCAACTATGTTTATCTGATCCTCCCTGGCATTTAAGTCAAAAGGTTTTCTTCCACAGGCTATCTCCAATAAAACAACTCCAAAACTATATACATCAGATTCTTTACTTGCCTTTCCTGTAGTAATATACTCAGGAGCTATGTAGCCCATGGTCCCAGCTATAAGTGTTGTTTGTGATCCTTTGTCATGATCCACCAGCCTAGCTAAGCCAAAATCACCAAGCTTAGCATTGAAGTTTGAGTCTAGCATGATGTTGCTTGATTTAATGTCCCTGTGAAGCACACACTGCTCCCATTCTTCTTGCAGATACAGCAATGCTGAAGCCAAGCCCAGAGCAATTTGATACCTCACCTGCCATGTCAAAATGTTTTTTCCGTGGTATAGATGGAAATCTAAGCTACCGTTTTGCATGAATTCATATATGAGGAGGAGATCATTCTTCTTATGGCACCAACCAATGAGTTGTACCAAATTCCTATGCCTCAATTTGCTAATGATCTTCACTTCAGTTGCATATTCCTTTATTCCCTGTTTAGACTCTCTTGATATCCTCTTTATAGCAACATAGGAGTTTATGTCTTTCAGATAACCTTTATAAACACCACCAAAACCACCTTGTCCAAGCTTCTCTGCCTCTGCAAAATTATTTGTTGCACTTACCAATTCATTATAGCAAAACTTCTTTGGTCCAATACCCTTTTGGAATTCATCATCCATGTTCACATCGAAATCTGATTCTTCTTCTTTTCCCCTAGTCCTCTTCCGCCATAAAATACCAAGTAACCCAAACAAACTCATGGCTACACTTACACCAATTCCCAGCCCCACCAACAATCTTTTCTTGCTTCTTGTTTTAAGGTTAGAATCCGAATTAGGGATTGGTGAAGCTGCCGTTGGTGGTATCTGACTCTCCGAATTCTCATCATTACTTACTGAACTTGAGCTAAATGACCATGACTGCAGAGCATTTACCTCAAACAAATCTCCTGTTGCAGCTGAGAAGCCAACAATAACCCACTCTGGTAAGTACTTCCTCAAATCAACTGTATATGAAAGGTGCTGTTTTACTGGGTTATGTTCTCTGTATCCAGTAAAAGTAGCCCTTAAGTTATGAGTAGTGGCATTGTACTCAATACTACAATTATAAACTTTCCTTTCCGAAATATCAGTCAACCATGCCACAGTTTTCTTAGATTTCACAGAGTTGATATTCATACCTACATGTGTGGTATTTGGGTCCCATGAATTCACAAAAGTGTCAAACTCCACTGCCACAAATGGATGCTCAGTTGAGTTCATTATGTGTTTTCCATCTACAAGGCCAAGGCCTCCTCCTTCTACTAGATGCTTTGGAACTGGGAGATTTGGGTCTGCCATGAAGATTGTCAGCCCATCTCCATAAAGCCTCTGACTTGAGAAAATGACAAAGGAAAATTTTGTAGTGAATTCAGCAAGTTGTCCTGAGCTCCTGTCCCAAAGGTGCATCATTTTGAAACTGGTGACTCGACCAACCCTGTTGCTCTTATTTTGGTCCATTACATTCAGAGTGAGTTGGATATCTGAACCTACTATATAAGCATCTCCTTCTAGCTTCACATCACCATACTGAAAGCCAGGGTAACTAAACAACAATGGATTTGCATCTGGGACAAATTGGAGGAAGATTATAATTTTCATTGCATGACAGAAAACAAAAGCTGATGTACAGGGATCAATATGCGAAGCAGCCATTGATCTCGAGATAAGAATTGTAGGTCTGAATCCTAGCAGAATATCAAGTAAAAGGCTGAATTTGTATTGAAGCCAGAGTACATAATTTTTTAAGTTTATTTATTATGCCAATATCGTAATTATTTTATTTCTATTTTTAAGAGATTTTGGATTCTTATGGTTGTTTCAATTCATTTTGGATTACTCCTCTATGTGTTTGTACGCCAAGCAATTATTGACCTCTAGATTAGACTAATATGTCTGAATCCTAGCAGATTGTCATATAAATGACATATAATTGATGCTGAAGTAGAGTGACTTTATCAGTTTATTTATGCCAATACCACAGTTACTTTATTTGCTTGTTGTTAAGGGATTTTTGAATTTTTATGGTTGCTTTAATTCATTTAGGTTCCTCCTCTGTGTATGTCTACGGAGATACCAATATGCCAAGTGGCCATTCTTCCTCTCTAGTTAAGAATTTTTAGTGCTAATCCTAACAAACTATCATATAAATGACAAAATATTGAAGCTAAAGTACAGTGATGTTATATTCTTTTTTTTTTTTGCAATTTTTTTTATGCTGATTAATTACTTTATTGCTTATTTTTCTGTGATTCTTATATTTTTATGGTTGTTTTAATCCATTTAGGTTCCTCTTTAACTTATGTTGCCATATAGAATGAGCAGGATCACAACCTCTACAAAGAATCAACAGAATATGTCCTCCAAGCCCTCAAACAAGCAATAGACTGAGTCCATTTAACAGGTCCCTTTTAATAAGAAACCCACACATCTCTATGGCCGGCTGCACCAGGAAGTATACTTTTTCATATAATGTGATGCTCCAGAATTTAATATCAATTTAATAATTTTATAGGCTCAAATCTTAATCAATTAATTTTACTTTTTTCATTTTTTTAATACTCCCTTCATTCTGAATTTATATGCCCTCTGAATTTTTATGTAAACTTAAGAAAATTTGTATTTAATATCACAAATCTTGTAAGAACTTCAACAGTAATTTTTTTTTGTAGAGTTTGATATAAGAGTAAAATAGTCTATACTGAAACTATAGTGCCTAAATATTTGGTGATGAAGATTTAAGAAATAAATTTGTAGTGTCTTAAAATCTTTCATTTTAATTGCTGAATGTATATTAGTAAAAGCTGTTGACATTATCTAATATAAATGATGTTATATGGAGAAATATAATATCATTAAATAATTTAAAAGATAGTTGCTGCTAATTCAATTACTTTTTAAGCTTTTTTCTTTTAACTTAAATTCATTTTTAGCAGATAATAGATATTAAACGAACATCAAAAAATCAATTTTGTTGATAAACTTCTGAGTTGAGTTTCAAACACACCTTAAGTCTTCTTTTGAACCAAAGACAGTAAATATTATTTACAATGAACCAAATTTTATACTAGAGGATTTCATTATTATTCCCAAATGATTAAGGACTGCAGACTACTTGCATTTTTTGTGGTCTTTAACCTTCTCCTAGGAAGATACCCTGTTTTCCTCATTTGTATCTTTTTTTTGTCCTAATATAATTTTCTTCTTTTACTAAAAAAAAAAAGTGTTGCTAGTGACACTAATCTTTCATTCAGGTTAAAAAAAAAAATTAATTTGTCTTGGTACTAGGTAATATTTTTTAGTTACCTCACCACATAATATAAAGGATAATCATCATCCTGAAAAAAAGGATAATCACATTTTAAATATTTGGATGATTACATTTTTTTTTAAACAAAAGAACTAGACGTGAATATATTAAGAGGTATTAAGTATTTAGGAGATTTTTGTAGATTAAGAAAGTAGTTATTTATATTGCACTCGTAGAGAAAATTATAAATATCTGTGTGATGATGACATTCATTTTAATTAGCGGTTGAGAATTATTGAGTCTTTCAATAATACATTTTGTTTGGTCCCTCCATTTCTGCTTGACTTTTGCTTTTGCTAATTCTTAAATGGTCCAAAATGAAATATTTTTCTACCCTATAATTTTTTGTGTGGCGCTGTCAGTTGTTCTGTTATAACTCATCAAAATTAGATTACTTTTTTGTCCCGATCAATTAGGGTTGTATGATGCTGTCTCTCCTTTCTCTATTTCTTTTTCCAGCTCATCCTTTCTTGTTGAATTTCTTTTTATAATTTTTGTGCTGAAGGGGAGAGAGAGAGATGCCTCTATTTCTATCTATTTTAATATTGCTTCTATGTTACAAACTTGTTCACTTATTATGTGATCACAAGTTTAATTCACAGATGTTCAGAGTTTTAACCTTATAGCTTTTCCAAGGAACATCAAAAGGAAATTCTACAGCTATAGCTTATTAACTTCACTTTGCGAATTTCCATGTTGACTACAATGTGCCTATTTCTAGTTAGTATTCAAACTGGGAAATGAAACTGAAGAAAAAATTGTGTTCATTGTTGGAGGAATGTAGGTTGGGACAGGCATCTTTTGTGGGAGAGTTGGTAAAGAAGCTTCATTATTAAGGACTTGAATCACTTGTTTTAGAGGGGGCCTGGATGAGTGATCTGGATAAGCACACCAATGGCAACAACCACTAAACGTTCCATTTGCTGCTTATCAAATATTCCACTTAGCTTTGGATCAGATACTTTAAGGATCTTTCCCAATCCATAAAGCTCCCAAACCCATTCAACTATAGATATTTGACCCTACTTCAATTCAAGGTCAATCCGTTTTCTTCCACTGGCTATCGCCAACATTACAACCCCAAAGCCGTATGTATCAGATTCCTGACTTGCCTTTCCTGTAGTAATATATTCAGGAGCTATGTAGCCCGTGTTCCCTGCTATGAGTGTTGTTCATGATCCTTTTTCATGATCCACCAGCCTGGCTAAGCCAAAATAACCAAGCTTGGCGTTGAAATTGGAATCCAACATAATGTTTCTTGATTTAATGTCCCTATGAAGCACACACTGCTCCCCTCCTTCATGCAGCTACAACAACGCTGAAGCCAAATCCAGAGCAATGTTATACCTCACTTCCCATGTCAAGAGGCTCTTTCCATTGTATAGATGTGAACCTAAGCTACCATTTGACATGAACTCATATAAGGAGGAGATCTTTCTTCTTGTGCCACAACCCTATGAGTTGAATTAAATTCTTATGCCTCAATTTGCTAATGATCTTCACTTCAGTTGCATATTCCTTTATCTCTTGTTTAGACTTGCTTGATATCCTCTTTATAGCAACATAGGAATTTCGGTCTTTCAAGAAACCTTTGTAAACGTCACCAAAACCACCATGCCCAAGCTTCTCTGCATTTGAAAAGTGATTTGTTGCAGTAACTAATTCATCATGGCAAAACTCCTTTGGTCCACTGCCCTTTTGAAATTCATCATCCATGTTCAGATCATGATCTGTCTCTTCTTCTGTACCTTCAGTTTTCTTCTGCTCCCACTAAAAGAAGCACAACAACCCTATGGAACCCACAGCCACAGCCATGCCAACTCCTGACCCCATGAAAAGTCCAATGTTTCTTTTCCTTAGGGTTGGGGTTGGCGGCATCTGGCCATCTAAACTTGAACTAAAAGACCATGACTGCAGGGTATGTACCTCAAACAATTCTCCTATTGCTGCTGAGAAGCCAACAATAACCCACTCTGGTAAGTACTCTCTCAAATCAACTTTATATGAAAGATGCTGTGTTATTTACCCATCATTTATTTGATACGGCCATGTGTAAGAGACGTTTAAATAATGAGTAGTGGAATTGTACTCAATACTACAGTCATAAACTGTCCTCTGTGAAATAGTGTCTAACCACTGCCAAGAGTTCGTGGAGTTTAAATTCAAATCCATATGTATGAACTTTGGGTCCCATGGATTTGGGAAAGTGTGAAACTCCACTGCAACAAAAGAATGTTGAGTTCAATATTTGGTCATCATTCACAAGACCAAGACCACCTCCTTCCTCAATTTTCTTTAAAAATGGCAGATTTGGGTCTGCCAGGAAGAATGCAAACTCATCATCAGAGAGTTCTCGTCTGGAATATATGATGAAGGAGAACTTGGTTGAGAAATCAGTGAGGTTTCCAGAGGTCGCTTTCCAGAAGTGCATCCACTGGAAACTTGTGACTCTTCCAACACAGTATGTGTTGATTGGGTCCCTTGCGTACGGTGACTTGGATATCTGAACGTGAAATATAAGCATCTCCTTTGTGCTTCACATCACCCTGCTTTTAGCCAGGGTAGTCACACTGTATGAATATGATTTTTTATTTTATAAAAGATAAGATCTGCTGTATGATGACCAACATGCCAAGAAGCCATCTTTAGGGAGAGTTTTGAGCTGAAGCCTGGCAGAAATTCTGTCATATATTCTCTAGTTAGTTAACTTTCATTCCTTTCTCTTTACTGCGCCTTTTGGATTTTATTGTTGTCTTAATTATTTGTTGAATGGCAACATAGGTCCCTATTCCTGAATATGCCAGGCACAAGCAGCTATATCTTGATCAGAGGTTTGACTTTGAAGCTTCATAAACTTCCATATAAATGTTTTTTTTAAAAAATCCTATTGCTTCTGTTGACCTATTTATCTTAATTTTGATTGTATCATTTATCACAAACTTCTAAATTTGGATTTATATGATCTTTTCCATTTACTTTAATTTCAAGTTGGACGGAAGAGAGAGAGGGAAAGAAGGCTTACTGCCTCTTCCTCCAATTATGATCCTTACTTTTTGTCCCCTTTTTTGGTCAGTGTAAATATATAAAGAATTATACTCAAGTTTAGCCCTCCCCCCCTTTTTTTTAAAGTGCAAAGAGTAAAAAGAAAGATGAGTTTAGTAGCTCCCCTTGGATGCTAGTTGCCGTTTTAGTTTAGTTGTTAATTCTGATACTTTTGACTAACAGGGATCAGTTTTATAATTTCCTTTTCAGTAAACTAAAAGCATATAGAAGCCTTTAATTTTTTTTTAAGAACATAATCTTTTAAGAAGTTGAGTTTTTTTTTTTATTTCCTTAGATGCATGTTTAGATTTTCACTTCAATAGTTCATTGGTTGAATTATTAGTGAAAATAATAAAAAAAAATTGTTATGCATCTTACAATAAAAAAAATATCTATTAGATGCATCTAAAGATTTTTACTTCAATATTTATTGGTTGGATCATAAATTTAAACAATAAAAATAAAATTTTGATATCTCTCTCTCTCTCTCTCTCTCTATATATATAAATCTATTTCTTAAAAGAATGAGCTCTTTTTTAAAAAGGAAAAAATAAGTGTTCAATAATAGACTGGCTGGCCTGTAATGAGTGGCTTGTGTTGCGTTTTTATAATTGATAAGGCGTTTAGCCTTTCTGGCCAAAGGGCCAACTTGTCTATTGAAAAAATTTCTCCTGCATAAATCAAACAAGTTAGAAATTTTGTTTATCCATCAAAACAAATTAGGCTTATTTAGTCCATATCAGATTTTGTCTATTCTACATAATCTTCTTAAATAGTTGACTAGGAAAAAATAGTCATATAGGTCATTAAGTGTGAGTTAGCGGTAAAAAATAATTTGATGGAGTTCTTAAGCACAGGCACCGATGGACGTTATTCATCCTTAACCTTTTTTTTTTTTAATTACATAAAAATTATAATTATTAAAAACAAAGAAACTTGAAAGTAACGTTTGGCTTTTACTTGTGTTTGTGTATCTTTGCCACTTGACAAAATTTCTAGTGTTCACACCTCTTGAATATGAGTAATTTTTGCCGCCCATCACTTTGGATTACATGTAACTAATTATAACTATTGATTTTACAAACAAATACTAATGCTTACAATGTTGCAACAATTAAATACTCAAAATATTGTGTAAATAGCTAGAGTTATGTGACTATTTGAAAAGTAGAGAATTTTTTTTTCAAACGAAACTTTCTTGATCCTTCTTATCTTTTTACATGCTTTTATAGTACCAAGAGGATGATTTCAAACTTAAAGTTGGATACAAAAAGATTGATTTTCGCAATAACAATTGTCTATTTTGTTTTGATTTGAGGTATGCAAGAGGAAAGACTTCTAAAAGAATGTCTGATAAGTTTGCTTTAAAACACTGTGCGCTATAAAGGTGCACAAATATCGGGTCGAGTTAGTTTTTACTCAATTTGAGGTTTGGCTTGATTTTGATACTAGCCTTATTTTATAGAGTATCCTAGCATGGGCCAACCCAATAAAATTGAGTTAGGATTGGTTCGATTTTTTTTTTTCTTTCACTTTTAATTAGAACAAAAAGATTAAGCTCTCTCAAAACCCAAAAAAATGATATCTCTAAGTAGAAGTGCTAAATATATATGTTAGAAGAAGCTCTTTTGAAAGAAGCTATTCTGTAACAAATGCAACTCTTTTACTTTAGGAGCAAATAGAAAAAAATTTATTAATAATTTCATTAAATAAATTTATTTGTATTATTTATAAGAAATTTGAAATTTTATAATATAGAAATATAGAATATATAATTCTTATTTATTAATTTAATTATTAATTATATATAATCTATTTTAATTTATATTAATTATATCAATCCATTTTTAATATATTTTTATATTTAAATTAATCCATGATTTATAATATTTTACTAAAAAAAAGAGGATCAAGGTATAAATTATGTATATCAGTTTTTTAAAAAAGTTAGTTATATATATATATATATATACAGGGTCGGGTGTTGAAGTGTTTACATTCATTAGCCCAGTTTTGGGCTCGATTTCATTTTAACCCAACCTCGTCTTGATCTAACATGATTGGTCTAATTTGTGTTGACTAGGCCTATTGAGTATTTGCCCACCCCTAGATTGTGTTGTTTACTCTTCAACTCGTAAATTTTAAAAAGCATATTCCTCAAATGCCACAATTGAATATGAGGTGGCACTTAGTTAAATAATTAATGCATAATATATTCAATTTAGTGATGAAAAAATTCATCACCAAACAAAAACAAACTTAAAAATCTATATCAATTCAAAGATAAATAAAAAAAAACCCTACACTCCTACTTAATTTTGGTGGTTACAATTAAACCTAGATAAAATACTTTTTTTAATGAATTATAAATTAATCAATGATGAAAAGATTCACTCTTAATTAATTTGCTTTTGCAATTTTTGTTGCACTATAGTTTCATTTGTTGTTAACATTGTATGGCATTTTTCTTTATCATAACGGAGAAGGGAGAGAGAAAATTATTTACCCATGTAATCACAACTTCATTGCACACATATTCACAGTTTTAGTCACAGTTCTTATTAATATTTTATTTCGAACTACAAAAGGAGATTATAAAACTATTTCTTATTATGTTAACTTTTTATAAAGCTTAATCTTTTTTCTAGCATGTATCCATATAGGAAGATATTCGACCCTTTCAATTGTAGAACTATTTCTTAGAATCAAGATCCTCTCCATTTCCTTTTTTTCAATTTCTTGTCTGTTTCCTAACTTCTAAGGTTGGAAGCTGGTTTGATATCTTTTTCAAAGTATAATTTTGGCTGCTTAAAATGCAACGTTTCATCTATAATCCAATGTTGGAAGCAAGTCACAAAAATGTAACATTGGCAACAAGAGAACTGGGGATGAAAACATCAGTTAGATCTTTAAAAAAAAAAAATTGACAAGAAATTGATAGATTGGAAATGGAAAGGATGCAGAGATTATTTCTTATTATGTTAACTTTCTATAAAACTCAATTTATTTGTAGCATATATCCATATAGGAAGATATTCGACCCTTCTTCAATTCAAGGTCAATGGATTTTCTTCCACTAACTATCTCCACCAAAACAACCCAAAAAATGTATATATCATATTCCTTACTTGCCTTTTGGTACATGTTGTACAAATGAAGGTAGGTAACGTGATAATTAGAATCTCAATTCATTCATCAATAACAATCTATACATGGTTAACTCTTATTTATAATCACATAGGTGTATAAGAGAGCTTATATCAAATAGTTATATTCCTAACTACCTAACAAACTATTATCTTCATCTATTTTTAACCAAGATTCTTTTCTAACTACTTTAACTACACTTACTTCCCACATATCAATCTCCTCCCCCTTCAAAATAATCCTTGACCTTAAGGATTGGCGTTGCTACTGCAAGCTACAGTGGGAAATTCAAGAAATTGTTGGTAAATCTTCTTGTGCATCATTCTTTATGTTATTGCACTTCCATCAAATCAAAACCTATGTCAAAGGCATGTTGCCTCTCTTCATGACTTTTCATGCTAGAATCTCCTTGGGTTCCATTGCAAACTGGCTTGTGTCTCCATTTGAGGCGAGGTTGAACTAACTTGAAATTTGTCTCCTACATGCCTTTTAATAGGGAGACATGAAAAAATTGGGTGTAACATATAATTTTTAGGTAACTCCAAATGATATGCCATTTTCCCTACTTTTTGAACCACCTTGTAAGGTGCAAAGAAAATATGCAACTAGTTTATGTGGTGATGAATTGTTAAGAAGGTTCCATTGAAAAGGATAAAACTTGAGATAAACTCATTCTCCTATTGCAAACTCCCCTTTTATCCTATTCTCATTGGCTAGTTACATCATCCTATTCTGGGCCTTATGAAGGTGATATTTTAATAACTGAACAATAGCCTCTCTCTCTTTTTACAGTTTTTGTCTACTATATCATTAGAAGAATTACCAAATAGATATGGCAAGTGAATTGGTGGAGCCACCCTATACATGGCCTGAAAAAGGAGGCATGCCAATTGTGAAGTGATGAGTAGGGTTTTATCATAGCTCAACCAAAGTTAACCGTTTTAACCATTACTTAGGATGGTCATCAGTCATACAATAAAGATAGCATTCTAAACCTTTATTTAACACTTCCATTTGGCCATCCTTTTAAGGGTGATATGTTGAAGAATATTAGAGCTTGACCTTGTATAGCCTAAGGAGTTTTTTCTAAAACTTCTCACAAATCTTTATCCATTACAATTGTTTTAGGAAATCCATGTAGTTTAATAATGTTATCCATAAACAACTGAGCCACTATCACTAGGATCATGAACTTATTGTAAGATTTAGGTAGGGCCTTTTGTGAAATCCAAGGGTAAATCAGTCTAAATGGTTTCAAGTATGGGCAATGGTTTAATAAGGCTTTGAGTTGTTAAGTTTTTAGGTTTAAACCTTAGACGAATCATGCATTGTCTCATAAAATTTCTTACATCTCTTTTTAACCCTTTGGAATAACAAATGGAAGAAATTCTCTTATAGGTTAAGGTCATGCCTAAATGTCCTCCCATGGCATCTTTATGAAAATATTGCAACAATTTTACCCTGAGATCTAGATTAGAACCAACTATAACTTCCGTTTTCTATTCAATGATTAGTTCACCCCAGAGTACTTAGGTTGAGAGTTGGGATTACTTTCTAGCTTCTATATAAGGGTTGCTAATGTTTTATCTTCTTTCCAAGATTCTTTGACATTGATGGTTAGATTTGAAGCAAGTAAAGTAATGGCTAATGATGTGATGTATTTCTTACATGTTAATTAAACTTTAATCCTAATCATTGATCAAATTAGTGAGGATTATTATGCTAATTTTATGCATTTTGTGACATCTCAATCTACTACCACTACCTAGCCTCTCACTGGGCTCGGTTCCACATGATTTCCAAAGAATCACTACTCTTCCATGGCATTTGCATGCTATGAACCGGGGTTTCATATACTCATCTTTTGCCCCGTGGGTCCTGTGAACCCATCTCAAGCATCCTCAACTCAAACTCCATACATATGACTCATACATAGCATAAAACAAACCATAAGCCACGGGTATAGAGCCAAAAACCAGAAAAATTACATTTCCTCACTTGGGCCCAAAAGTCATATTTTGGCTTTAACTTTGGAAAATCGTAATTAATTGTAGAAAACTGAGAATCTAGTAAACTTTAGCTCTCTGGAAAGCTTTAAGTGTTAACTTTACAATAAAAATAATTCCCAACCACAAACACAGCGTTTGGACCATGTTTGACATCGAAAATGGGAGGGAGGTCCAGCTGTCACTGTTTCTGGTGCAGCTTTCTGTCATGAATTTCGGAAATCCATAATTAAATCCACAAAAATCCAATCTGGGCACATTATACCAATTTAAAAAGCTACGGATGTCTACTAGAGGAGAAAAATAAGTCCAAATCAGTTCAGTAGCCCCTACACCCCGAAAATTGATGAAAAAGTGACGGGGGTCAGAAAAGCTCCCTGATGCTGATATAGAACTTCAGTCAGTTCAATCTCTCTCTACAGACCTCCGATTTAGGTGATTCTAGTTCCTATAAGTCATTGTAGTGGTCTAGTTTATTTGTATAAAATTTCACCACATTTAGAATCCATTTGGTCTAAGAATGCCACAGATTTCATTTTCTAGTTGTATGAACAGTACATGACCAATCCCTTGAATTTTCCCAAATTCAACAATTCCCCAAATATTCTATAATCCTCTGAATATTACCAACTTTAGCTTCTCAAGAAGCTTTCTACAAACTCTAGAGGCATGCCCAATTTCATGGCAAACGGAGTTCATCCGGTCATACTTTGACGGAGCTCTCAAAAATACTGGTTTTGGCACCCCAAAGGTCCAAAACGAGTCCAAATAGCCTCTCACACACTCTCACTCCACATGGACAAGTTTAAAAGCATAAAACTAGTATATCTAACATGTCCATATAATCCAAATCATCATACATCCAAATCTCACTATGCTATGGCCAATTATGCACTATTCCATACATGCAACAAAAGGGGCAAAACCCTCATTTCCATTCATTTGGCTATAAACATAGTTCATACAATATCCTTTCATACATTTACATTAGTTACAACCCTTACAACTCAAAAATAGTGGGCACATCTTCATTTGGCACCACTTTACATCATATTTACATCAAAATATCAAAACAAAGCTAGCAACTAGCTAAAGCATGCTCCTAGGCTCCTTGGTGTGTGCTCGGTTCTCCTTGAGCTCCACCTAGCATATTAGTTGGGAGGGGAAAGGGGTGAGATTCAGGGAATCTCAGTAGCTCATGCACTCAATCAAGTAAGCAATCAAGGCATATAACAAGTCAAAGCATGTGAATAAGCACTTAGCCATTCTCAATCAACCAACACACAATGTACATGCTATGGAAATCACAATAATGCCAAAAACGGGCTCAAGGGACTTTTGGTCTAGCCTCACCCGAGTTTAGGGACTTTTGGATGGCCTCACCTGAATTTAAGGACTTTTGACTTAGCCTCACTCGTTTGAGACTTTTGGCCTTGTCTCACCTATCTCAAGGGACTTTCGGCTTCACCTCACCCATCTCAAGGGACTTTCGGCACTACCTCACCCGAGCAATTCTCATATTTCAACACACAAGCATATTGGCATTCAATGCATCAAAGCAATAGCATATAGCATATTCCACACAAAAGCATATACATAAGCATACAATGATTATCATATCCAAGAATGCAACAAGAAAGAGTGGGAAAAGAGAGCTACCTTTGGAGCCAAAGCTAATACTAGCTTTCCCTTTCAATTTCTCCTTTTCTCCCTTAGGTCCACAATCATACCTTGATGGAGGTGTTCCTCTTGAGCCTAGACACACAAAAGCATGCAATTACTCTCTTATACTTTAATTTAGAACAACCCTTCTATCACATACAAACCTAGGGTTCTCTCTCTAGAATGTCATTACCCCTTTCTCTCTCTCAAGCTCCCATGGTAGTGGAAAACCTCATTTTCAAAGAAAACACAAGGATGCAAAAGAGTTTTCCACTTTCCCTCTTTTCCCTCTTTTGACCCATGCCCAAAATCCGTCCATTTTCACCAATAAAACCGCAGAAAGAGAGGGCAAAGGGAGGGGATCAGAGTTCTAAGAAGAAATGGGAGAAGTTACCTTACCTTTCCCTTGATTTTCCTCCTTCTCTTGATCTCTCACACTCTCCTCGCCTCTTTTCTCTCTTTGGGTCGAAGCTTAGGGCAGAAATGAGAGAAGAAATGAGTTTGGGCGTTTAATGAAGTCTAAATCTCGCTATTTACTCTCTTTCAGACCGACCCTCGCTACGGCGAAAACTAACCTTCGCTATAGCGAGCTCATGTAATCCAGCTTCGCTATGGCGAGGTGTAACCTTCGCTACGACGAACTCACGTCAGTTCCATTCGCTATGGCGAGATTCACCATTTGCTATGGCGAAATCGCGTTAGTTCCAGACTTCACTCTCGCTATGGCGCACGCTACGACGAGCAACTCCCTGGTTTTTGTGTGGACTACTGCCAGCACTCGCTATAGCTAGAATCGCCTTCGCTGTTGCGAACTAGCTCTCTCGCTGTAGCGAGACCGTTTCTCGCTATTGCGAGAGGACTTGGCAGAAATTCTGGATTCCGAAAATTTCCAGCTTTCTACTTCCTTTCTTTTCCCTTTTCTTTTCTTTTTCCCAGTTGTTACACATTTTTAGTAGGAATATGATGAGTGTTTATAAGAGAAGGAAAATGCAAAAAAGACTATACCATGCACATAATTAGAGGCTTAATTCGTCTTATGTATGGCATATAAACCTAACTTGGAGAGAAAGAAATCAAAATAGGAAATTATTTACAAGAAAAAAAAAAGTTTCTCAACGCTACAAGGAAAGCAAAATAGAAAATTTCTTTCACATCAAGGACTACGACAAAAAAAGGAAACATTAACAACGGAATATAAAATAGAAAACAAAGAGAATCAAAAGAGGTGCATTGTAGTTGAAGAAAGGCTCTAGAGAATGATTGTGACATTGAAATCTAGAGTTTTGTTTGAACATTGCTTTGCCATAGTTTTCTCTTTTCTTCTACTTCTATTTTTCTTTGTTATGGATTTTTTTTTTTGGGTTGATTTTAGGATTTTAGCTTTGATTATGAGTAGCTAAACTCATAGATTTGTAGTTTGGATGAATCTATTTATGGATTATGTCTGATTTAAAAATACTCATGTAAGGAATTCTTTTTCTAATTAATCCATTATCCATATTATTTTATTTTTACAATTTGTTGGCCATTTATTATAAAATCATATTGTAGTGAGAAGAATTGAAAGGTGAATCACTATAGGGGATCATCTGAATAATAGACTTGGATTTAGATTTTTTTAAAGATAATAATTTTATTAAGTGGATTGTAACCTGTATGCATGTTAGGTCACTACATACAGAGATATACTAAGGTCTATAGAACTTAAAGAGCTTGTGTTAGAGTTTATTATCACAAAAGTAGATATAAGACTAACATAGATACACGTGTTTTATCTTAAAAGGGAATTACATATGCTTTAGGGAATTAGCCATTAATTAGGACAAAAATAAGTTGCATGAGTTATTCTTATTCATTCACAGCAATTGAATAGTAAAATTTTAATTTTAGATTTTTTTATATATTAGTAAATCTAGTTATTTATTTGTAGGTTACAATTTATTTTCTTAGTTATTAATTAATTTAATTTAGTGGATTTTCTAGACTATAGGAGTAACTTAGGAATTTGGTACTTGATCAACCTTTCTTGTGAGAATGATATTTTATTCATTCTTAAACTATTGTATGACTTGTGCATTTGCGGAAATCACTAATAAGTTTTTGGTATCATTGCTTGAAAAGACATAATCAATATTAGTTTTAAAATTATTCTTGTTACTTTAGGAATCTTTTTTAATTTTAATTTTTATATTTTTGTTCCTAAAAAGGATAGCAATTAATTTCAAGCCCTACCCAATAGAAGAGATGGTGGAGAAAGTAGCCACTTGCACTTATCCAACAAGTAGCATCCAGGCTCTAAAAGTCAAGTTAATGACTATAACTTAGAACTATTTTTTTTATCCCTTTAATCTAGTTTTTGTTTGGTGTTGTTTTGTTTTGTTTTTGTTTTGTTTGATTTCTAAATTTCTCTTTGTGTTTAGGTATTGTTACTTATTAGTAGACTAGCAGGCAAAATGTTGAGGATCAGTGGCGAGCTTAACCAATATCAAGAAAGTTCCTTATTGCTCAAACTTTTTCTTAATCACTGACAATTTAAAGTTAAAGTGATTTGTCTAAGTCTTGGAGGAGGTCTCTTGAGGCATTATTTTAGTGACATAGTGTAGTGCATGGCCATAATTACCCACCTATGTGCTCGAGTTAAAAAAAAAAGAGATAGAGAAAGAAATGAAAAAGTAAATGGAAAGGTGCTTCAATGACAAATAAAGGAAAAGGTTTTGAGCTTCGCATCATAAATGAGCATTTTCAACTCTTAAACTCTTTTTTTTTTCTTTTTTTTTGGTTTTATGTGTTTATTTGTTTTTAGTTTCTTTTTCATTTTAAATTTGAGGAAGTAGCCTTATATTTTTACGATAGATAAAAAAGTTTACATTTTATATTCAAAAATATAAAATATAAAATATAAAATATAATGTGTCTATATATATATATATATAGAAAATTCAAAAATGAAGAAAAAATGGAAAGTTAAAAGAAAGTGTACTAATGCACTATCAATGTGTTAAGAGATGTACTGAAGCACCATTTAGGTTGTGTTAGTGGTGTAATGAGGTACCACTAAAAGACTAATTATGTGGTGTATTGAAGCATTGTGTTTGTTTGAAGTTGAAGTGATGTATTGAAGCATCATTTTCTTTTTGAGAGACTATATCTAGTTTTAGGGGGTCTTGTTCCTGAGACTTTACATGAATATAATTTGATTCTTACTAAGAAACCTTGTAAGGTTTTATACTCTAAAAGCCATAGTGCTTCAATGAAGAATACAATTTAGCATTAAGCTTTAAAGAGAGCACTTTTTTGTTATTTTTCCTAAGCAATAGTGTTTGTTTAGATTAGGTCTAGGTTTTATTGTAGAGGTTAGTTTTTGTTTTGTTTTACTCCATGTTCTTTTAAGTAGGAAATGGAAGAAAACAATGGCTGCCTCCAAGTTGTTTATACCCTTAATACTTAAACTATTGTAGGGGGAGTTTGTGTCATTTTTTGTCATTTTTAGGATTAGTTTTCATTTAGGCTAGTTTTTATGTGTTCTCTTTATTTATAAAATATATGCCATAACTTTAATTTTTCTTAATTGCCACACAAATTTTAAAGGGGACCTTTTTACCCCTTTCTTGGATTTTACTTATAATATTAGAGACAATTTCAATTTTAAACTTGAGGGAAAGAGGTTGGCTTTTAAATTTTGGAAAATTTTAAACTTTTGTGGATTTTATGGAAAATTTTCATGGTATTCATGAAAATTTTTCTAAATAAAATTTCCTCAAAATCCCTTTTATTTTGATTTTCTTGGATAACTTCTTTGTTGGGCTGTAAACTTTCTTCTTTATATTAGATTAGTACAAGAATATTGGTTGTTGATTGATTATTGATATAAATAGATATTGAATATTTGAGAATGCATTTGATTTTTCATTGGATTATTAAAAGATGAAATTTCTTGCTCATTGAATAAAATCAATTCAATTATGCCATGTGTAGGATAGATGTTTTCCTTAATTTAGAGTATGTTGATTGGTCTATTTGAGATTCTTAAACTAGACTCTGGAATTTGCTTTGATTTTTTATTAAGGTGAAATCCTTGGTATAGTACTTTCTCTTAGAAATGATTTTCGCATTGTTTCTATAATTGAGTCATATATGAGTGTTATTTTTGTTCTTATATAATCATTAGTACTCCATTGAGCTTTTATTGATAATTTGTGTATTTATGCACTTTGGTATATTCTTTTTTAACGACTTTCATTGAGCACCTAACCCATAACATCAATTTGTATACCCTTTTTAAGGAGTATCATTAGTACTTTGGTTTTATTTGCTTTGAAAAGGGTGATTTTGGGGGTGAATAAAGTGGAAGTGCTTTAAAGTGAATGTGGATAAGAGAGTCTTTGAGTAGAAAAGAAAGAGAGAGCTCTTGTTATTTTCTTGAGAGACATGCATATTAGATAAGGTGAAATAGTAAAATGCTATGAATTTTTGTATTGATTGTATAGTAGATATCTTTAAAGGGACTTAAGCATTCGATGATGAGGGGAAAGAATAGAAAAAAGGAAATTGATATGTATTGAAAAAAATTGTAAGACTCTAATTGTGATAATTAGATCAAAGATCTAAGTTGTGGAATCAATAGAAAAAAGAAAGAGAGAGAATTGATTTGTTGTGGGGAATTGCAACTCTTGTTTTTGTATGAGAGTTAAAAGAAAAGAAAATATACAAATTTGAAGGGGATATTTAAAAAGTGAAGGATTGAGATAAAAGTAAGAGAGAGTACTTTCTTTTTTATACTTATTAATACTTTTTTAAACTTTGAATACTATTTCTTCTTATCAATTTGATTATAATTACCTTAACCTATATAACCCTATTACAAATATTAAAGACCATTTGATCTATGAGTAATGTTGAATCTACATTAATACAGAAAAGGATGATAAGTAAGCATATGAAGCTCAATGGATAAATGATTAAGTGGATTAGTTGATGTACCCTATTTTAAGGTTCATGTTTAGATTATTCCATAATGAACACACACACACATTCATGAGTTAGAACATCATTCATTAATCTTTTGACTATAAATTTATGTTCATTCTGCATCTTTCTCTATCTTACATGTTGATTGATACAATTGTGTTGAGTCATAGATCCAATATTTCCATAAGAATTTTGACTATCTAATTAAGTAATTTATTTTTTCTCAAGGATGAGTAAATGTTCAAGATTGGGGAATTTAATGTGATGCATTTTTTACATGTTAATTAAACTGTAATCTTATTCATTGATCAAGTCAGTAAGGGTTATTGTACTAATTTTATGCATTTTTGCTAAGAATATGATGAGTGCTTATGAGAGAAAGGAAATGCAAAGAAAACCACGTCTTTATGTATAATTGGAGGCCTAATTCGTCTTGTGTATGGTGCCTAAACTTAGTTTGGATAGGACGAAATCAAAATAGGAAATTATTTGCAAATAAAGAAAAAAAAATTCCTAAAGCTATAGGAAAAGTAAAATGAGAAAGTTTTTTCACTTGAAACATTATGACAAAAATAGAAAACATTAATAAAATAGTATAAAAAAGGAAACAAAAGAAATTAGATAAGGTGTGCTGTAGTTGAAGAAAGGCTCTAGAGAATGAACATGACTTTAAGATCTAGAGTTTCATATGAAAATTGCTTCGCCATAGTTTTCTCTTTTCTTCTCTTTTACTTTTCTTTGTTATGGATTTTTTTGGGGTTAATTTTAAGATTTTATTTTTGATTATGAGTAGCTAAACCTTTAGATATGGGGCTTGGATGGATCAATTTATGGATTGTGTCTAATTTAGGAATACTTATGTGATGAATTCTTTTTCTAATTAATCTATTATTCATATTATTTTATCTTTACAATTTATTATGAAATAAAGATATGTAATGAGAAGAATTGAAAGATAAATCATTATAAGAGATCACCTTAATAATAAACTTAGGTTTAGATTTTCTAAAGATAGTAATTTTATCTAAGCTGATTGTAATTTGCATGTATGCCTAGTTGCTACATGTAAGGGTACATTAAGGTCCATAGAGTTTAAAGGGTTTGTGTTAGAGCTTATGATCTTGAAAGTAAATGTAGGACTAGTATAGATACAAATGTCCTATCTTGTAAGAGAATTACATATGCATTAAGGAATCAACTGTTAATTAGTGTGAAAATAAATTTCATAAGTTATTTTTATTTATTCACAAGAATTAAATAGTGAAATTTAAACTTTATAGTCTTTTATAGACTAGTAATCTAGTTTTTTATTTGCAAGTTATGGTTTATTTTTTTAGTTATTAATTATTTTAATTTAATTTAGTGGATTTTTTAGATAATATGAGTAATTTAAGGAATTGGTACTTGATTAGCCTTCCTGGTGAGAAAGATACTTTTCTTATTTTTGTACTATTGTGTGGTTAGTACACTTATGAAAAATCCCTAACAGCTAAGCAAAACCTTTATTCTTCTATGTGTTCCCTTTTATATAGTGCATCAAATGCTATATTTTCTTTACCTCATTGATAAATAATCTTATAACTTAACCCTTACAATTTATATACCTATTTATGTTGATCAGAGGATAGTGTTTTTTGCTCCATTGGATGGGCAAAGAACCTTGATTGCAAAGGCTATTAGATGCCTATTTTGAGAAAGGACAACTCTTATGCCCATGTTAATGGCATCCATCTATATAATGAATTTTTTAAAAAAATTTGGAAGAGCAAGTATTAGGATTGTCATCATTGTTCAGTAGCTAAAAAGCTTTGTTGGCTTCTTCACTCCACTTAAAAACTTCAACCTTTTCCTCATAAACCTCTTGTAGTAATTGATTAGGCCAAAAAAAAAAAAAATCCCTCAGTGTAATTGATGTTGGTGTAGGCTATGAAATCTTAGCTTCAATTTTCTTAGGGCTAACGTCAACATCTTTCTTAGAAAATGATGTGCCTTAAATAATCCATGTGTTACTCCAAAGGTACACTTTGCTTTAGGAAGGGACTTTATTTCTCAGCTTTGGATTCTTAAGCTATTAAAGGAAGTGCTTAGTTTGAAGATTGACAAACACCTATGACTAAAAAGAGTAGTAAAAGAAAATGGATGCATGAATGCAATAAAGAAAGCTATAAACAAAGCAATACATTTTGGAAATTAAAGGAATATAAAGCCTTATATTTGATTGATTTGATGGTTTCTTTAAGAAAATGTACAATGAGTACTTATAAGGTTAAAATTAGCTAACCTTATTAAAACTATCTATCAATCTTCCTAAATTTTCTACCCATGTTAACAATGATATAGGATCATGTCCAACAATTTACAGTGGTTTATGCCATGTTAGCCATGTTGAAGATTAAAAATAACATTTTTGTTTGCTAACTCACTACTTCATCAGTTGACCATATGAATCACATCCTTATAATTAGGGGAGTAGACTTTCAAGAATATTTTACACCTTTCTTAACTTGGCCAACTTATAAATTTTTCTTGTTTCCAACTAATTTGATTAACTTATTCAAGAGTATCTTACAAGCTTCATCCTTAAATTATAGGGAAGTGGAAAATTGGCTATAAATTGTTTGGAATCAACCAAATATTCTCCTCTTTTTCAGATGCATGTTATTGGGCCATTTTTCCTTTAATATTTCAAAAACCCAATAAATTAAATACATGGCCTACAATCATTATATCCATTTTGGCATCCAAAGTCCAATTTAGCTCTCTTGTCTAACAAATATCTACCAATGATTTAACCCAAATCACAGGCCTTGGGTTTGATTTAGTCCATTTATTTTTTATGCTAATAGGACCATCCGTTTCATCCAAATGGTGCAGAAAGGAGCATGACTTTTGTAACATCAAAATGCATCATTTCACTAAGTGAAATAGTGGATTTTAGAGGTTTTAATTAAACGCCATCCAGTGTGCCATGTGTCACGAGCTGCAACTGTTGATAAAAGGAAATGAAAATGCAAATCCAAAGCCAAAACATAGATGCAACAACCTCGACGTTTAGCCATAGGATCTCGCTTCTTCCTTTCATGAGCTTGGAGTTTAGAGCCACGATTAAAGGTGATTCGACCATGGGAGTCATGATTGAAGATGATTCAGCCATGCAATTTATGTTAGTAGAAGTTATTCTTTACTAATTAGATTGAAAATCTTTACTTCTATTGGTAGCTTCTATGGTTTTGGCCTTGATTATTGATTGTTGTTGGTAGCTTCTGTTACTTTGATTTGTCAATACAAATGTAGATTTGGTTTTGTCAATACAAATTGGGTTATTACTTCTATTCTCAAATTAGTTTATGTTGCTTTTGTTAATTATTAATTGCTGTTTGTCAACACAAATGTTGCTTCAATCTATTGATTCATCCTTGATTATTGATATTAAAAGTAGAAATTGGGTTGTGACTAACTTAGGAATTCAATGGTTTTAGTGGGTGTCTTCTTGTTATTGCTAGAGATTAAGATAAAGGTTAAATTGCACAAAAAAATTCAGATAATGTTAGACTTTCTTTAAAAAAATTTATTTCCTTGATTTCTATAAAATTCCTACCAAAAAATTTTAACATGAGTTAATCTTAAAACACTATAAAATAAAGGCCAAAGTGATAAAGCAAGGACAATATAAACACAAAATAACAAAACTTTTATTAACATACATAGTATCATTATTGTGTTGATACATCAAGGTCTTAACAAAGGGAAAAATGAAAAAGAAAATTGTTACGAATGATCTTTTAACATATATACAAATGATATTACAACTAGTTTAAGTTGCCTTTTGAATAAAGTAAAAGACAAATAAAGAAGAAGAAAACAATTTTTACTCTATAACATGAAGAATTACATGTTTTTTTCTTATACAAGGAGTACTAAAAAAAAAAGTATTCAAAATTTTTTACCTTGGACTTGATACATGTCCACAATAAGGAAGAAGGAAACTTTGAGAGAGGGTAATGGAAGCTTTAAAATCAAAATGTTGAAAACAAAAGAGAAAATGGCACCAACATCATAGAGGAAAATGCTAAAATGTAAGAAATGTGCATCAGGCTTTTTAGCATTTGTTTTGTTATTAAAATGCACAATTTTAGGAAGCAAAATGCAATGTGGTAGCATGCCAATCCGTGGATGCTTTTTTGCACTCAATTAAGGCACATTGCATTGGCACGCAATGGAGGTAATCCATAAGCCCCCCAAACAAGCTAGTTGTGGTAGAGGTTTGAACCATGAATTAGTGTGGGTTTGTGGTGTTTCTTGCTGGTTTATATGAAAATAGGCATTTTGACATAAACACTACTCTTTCAAAAGAGCTACTGGTATTGATTTTAAACTTTATTTAAGAAATTGTTCAAGAATCAAAGGCCTCTAGATCATCATTTATATGAAATGGCATATTCCTTCTGCATAATTGGTCAAAATTAACATTGATGTAGGCTTTTAATGGCAATCTAGGAGTTGCTTATTGTAGCTATTTCTATAGGAACCTTCTGTTCTTATTGTTAGCCCAATAGTTTCACTTGGCCTATGACTTTGATAATAACAAAACCAAAATTTCTGATATATGAAAAAGTCCAATTAAAGCTTGGCCTATTAAATTGTTTCTTAATTTTTCTAAATTTCATCAATAAGCTAATTAACAAATTTAAGCTTCCTTTGCTTTTTGGACAATACAAATGGAACATGATATATATGTGCCAACTTTACTATCTCTTTTATAGAATTAACGATTTTGATGTAAGAAAAGAGTATACTATTTTTTTAACCTACGAAGCAAGTATTAAAGAGCATTAATGGAGATGAGATAAACATTCTGCACAACATGGTGAGTGTTGAAGACATACATCCTTTGTTTCACCCAAAAAGTTCTTACACTTAACATTACATTTTGTAGAAAAATAGATAATATAACACTCGGTTTGTCAAAAAAGGGTAAAAAATGTGCGATTTTTAAAGGAAGTCCTCTAAATCAATGGGATAGAAGTTAAATGAAATTAGAGTAATAATCTAGACCCTTAAAGATAAGGATTTAAGGCTTGAGTTACTCAGAAAACTGAGTCAGAAGAGTTAGAAAAATTTGCGAAAGAATTTAGGGCATTTTTGTAATTTTTGAAAATTTTAGAAAACTCATAGGAGGCTTTTTTAAATGAAAATTTTGAGTTTTATGAGGTTCTCAAAGGTCCTGAAAATCATAGGAACTCCTAGAACAGTTAAAACCCTTTCGGTGAGTAATTTCAACAAAAAGGTTGACCAAAATTTTGATCAAACGATTCAGAATGAATTTAGATCTAATTTAGGTGAAATCAAATACAATTTATGAGTTAGAAGATCCAAATTTTATGATAGAAATGACAGATTTTGAAAAAGCATTGAAATGAGGCCAAATAGACAAACCATGGTTTAGGGACTAAAATGAAAAGTTAAAAAAGTGTGTTAACTTTACTTTTTGCCTCATAAATCACATTCAGCCCCTTTCTCCTTCTCTCCATCGACGTATTTTTGATATAAAATAGAGCTAAAGCTAACCCAAAGAGATGCACCATGAGGGAAGAGAAGAAATCTTTAAAAAGGTAAGAATTTCTAATTTTTCATATCCTTTGCTTCATTAAACATGTTCCCCTCTTCCTCCTCTCTCTTTCTATAGTTTTTTTGAGTGATATGGTGCTGGTTTATGGCTGAGTCAATGAAAGGAGGAGAAGATTTAGGGGAACTCTTAGGAGCATGAGAAAGAGTTCTTTGGAAGCTTGAAAACAAGGTATATGACATGGTGTGATTTTGCTTCCTTTTGCTTTTCCTTTCCTCTTGAATTTTAGCTAGATTTATGGATCCATGTAAGAGGCTTAGTTCTGATTCAAACATGATAGAGGAAGGAGTTTTAAAGCCTAAGGAACCTAAAGGAAGCAATAGAATGCAAAAACAAGCCATAAAAATCAAATTGTAACAATTAAGGAAGTTGATATGTAAATGGAAATCTAAAACTTCCTAAGGTTGATTAGGTTTATGTAAGAGTATAAACGAGGTCTCGAGATATCTAGAAAGCCTCCCAAGTGCCAATTCCTTAAAGAAAATTTGCCAAATTCCATGGGTCCTTAAGCTTGCATAAGTCTCAGCTTAAGCAAAATAATAAACCTAGGGAGAGTTTTAATTTCTTCTGAGGCTAGAAAGGGACTACATATGATGGATGGACATGAGAGAAAGCCTTGAAAAAATTTTAGAAGCCATGGATAGAGAGTTGGAGCTATAGGTTCCATAATGTGACATAATGAAACAACATGGGTTTAGGCTTCTTAGAATGTGTTTGTGAAGGCTTCAATGAGTTTATGTGGAGCCAAGAGGTCTAGAAAGAAAGGAAATGGGGAGCCAAGATCAAGATTTAAAGTAGTTACTTCATGGTGTCCTAAATGAGCATTATGTGTAACTTAGAGCTAAGCAAGCTAGTCTAGCCTTCCTTGAAGTTAGAATTGATTCTTAAGCCTAATTTATGTCATGTTTATTGTGTCTAGGACAAGAGAGGCAAGAACTCCCTTCTTATGTGTGCTTGAGTCGAGAAGAAGGAAGAGAAAGTAAAGAAAAAGTGTAGTTTTCCATAAGGTAGCTCTTTAATCCATTCCTTCATACATGTATGCATTCATGACTTGTCTTGGATTGGTTGTGTATGTGTTTGATATTTGGAAATTTCTTGTAGCCATTAGATAAATGTTTTGAAACTATGACTTTAATTATGTTTGCGAAATTATGTGAAATGACTTGAATAAGTGTAGTAAGGCCAAAAGCCCCTTGAGAAGAGTGAGAAGAAGCCAAAAGTTTCTAAGAGAGGGGTGAGACAAGGCCAAAAATCTCAAGAAAGAGTGAGGCCAAGTCAAAAGTCCCAAGATACGGGTAAGACAAATCTAAAAGTCCCAAGATTATGGGTGAGGCCAAGCCATTGTTCTCTTGAGTCCATAATGTGTTATTTGTTTATGTATGATATGAAAATCTATGGCTATACATCATTTGAGAACATTACATGACATACTTGCATTCTTCAACATACATGAACATGTTATATGTATGTGTGAAAGGGATTTAGAGCTATTGAGAGTCTCCCAAATCTTATTCCCTTCTAACTATGCTAGGTGAGCCAAACGGAGCAAGAAATGGAAGCCAACCCTTGAAGACTGCATGATTAGTGGATTGGATGTATAGAAATAGGTTTTGAAATGTACTTTATAGTTAAATGATGCACCTAAGCTATGTATTTGTAATGCAAACTCATGGATTGCTTATATAATGTATATGAATGATGTATGAACCTCCTTTGCACTTATGTGAATGGAAATGTGTAAGTTTGCCACTTGGTAGCCTTTATGTGTGAGTATGGATGTGTGTATAGTAAGATGAACCTATGTATATGAATCTTATGGCTAGACAAGTGTAAAAATGGATATGTATGATGAATGTAATCTTAGAAGAGTCATTTGAACACATTTGTGCAAAAATGATGGTTGGATACCTAATAGAAAGTATGGAACCTTAGGTATGAGTTAGAGTTAGGAAGTGAATTTGAGCTCCATAGCTTTTTGAATTAATTGGCATGCATATTTAGGGTATTATGTGCTTTTGGACATGCCCAAGTGGTCTTGGTTCGAGGGAAAGACTATTTGGCATATAATTGAACCATTTTAGGACAAAAAAATGACCCATTTTGTGAGCTAAATCCCAACCTGACTAAATGAGTGATTTTGATGCTGAGATTTTGCACACATATATATCTCATATAGATATTTTTTTTTGGTCTAAGAACCAAATTATTTGGAAGTCTATAGAATTTATTCTGATTTTTCAAAATTCATATTAGAAGTTAGTTTTGTTCTATACACTGTACACTGGTCAGATTTCATTTTCGTGTCGTCTGAAAGTTAAAAGAGATCCATTGATTCTAAAATTTTTTACAGAGAAACTAGACACTCACAGAGAGCTATAGCAATTAGAAGTACCTCATTTGGAGGTCCGTAAAGAGATAAATGAATTTTTGATATTTTGCATTAGTAATAGTAGTGCCAGCCTACCTTGTGTACTATTTCATCATAATTCAATTCCTAAACGAGCTTAGCATGGAATTATTTTTTTTCATAAAGTTAACATCCATAGCTTTTCTAGAATGGTATCATGACTTGATTTTGATTTTTCTAGATTTATTTATGATTTTTGAAACTTTTTGTTAGAAAATTAAATAGCAACCCGTGGTTGAAAAATTCTAATGCGTGTCCAAAGCCTCCAAGCCCAAGTTTCTTAACCTAAATTTCTATGAATTTCATATATTCTAATATTTTATGAGGTAAGATGAGTTAAGGATGAATTTATGGGCTTTAGAAGTGAATTACGGCTGAGCTAGAGATTCTTGGTAGTATGCTTCCCATTGTTATGTGTTGTATGTGCAAGTAAATTGTGTGAAAAGTTCAAGTAGTATGAAATGAACCTTAAGAGCTTATGGTATGATGTTTTTGCTATGAATGGATGTTGTAGGGATATTATATGCATAGAAATGATTAAAATAAAATGAAATTGAGCCTTGTGGGTAAGATTGTACATTTCAGGTCCATATATTAAGCTTTTTATTCAAGTTTGGGAACATGGCTCTTAAAATCCATGGTTTGAGCTTCTTATTGTTAAGATATAACAAACAACATTAGTAATGGCTACAAGTTAATGAAGAAATATAAATGTGTTGAAGTTTGAAGAGAAAATGTGCAAGAAAAATCATTAGAAATTATTTGAGCATTCAATAGTATTTATTTCTTTAAAAATATTTTAAGTCTCTATTCTATTAGCTTTCAAAGAAGTATTTATTAAACAATCTTGCAATCTCATGTTAGGTTGTAAAAATTTCTCTCATTAACTTTTATTGTAACTTTCTTGGTGTGAAAATAACTTAAAGGTAAACTTGTGTAAAACTGAGTGAGTAAATTGAGGGTGAGCTTGTAAAAACCTTTAGACAAGTTGAGTTTAAGGTTAGCTTGTATTGTAAGTTGTTGATTTGAGTGAAGAAAACCCTTTAAAATTTAAGGGGATTGGATGTAGGCCAAAAAAGTTGAACTAGGGTAATTTGACACGTGTTATCTCTCTCCTTAACCTTTTACTTATGTTTTTCTTTCAAACTAACTCAACTTGTAGCATATGCTCAACCTATATTTTTTATGTTATCCTCCACATGACCTTCTTGCTATCACATCTAAGTGAGGATCATATCATGAAAGCTTTGCTGAGCTTACTTTGATATATCCTTAACTTTAACTTAATTTATGATTATTTTTTTGTATTATTTTTCACTTTTTACAATACACATCTATTCATCCTTTCTTTATGTGTGTTTATCACTAAATCAAAGGCTAAGGTTGAAATGGTTGTTGAAAAAACCAATTTGCTTCAAACAGGCGAACCAGTTAAAATGATTGAGTTTTGGATGGCCAAAGATTGGAGAAATGAGATTTGTTAAGTCTTTTTTGTTTTATTTTGGCATTTTGGCCTCCTACTACTACACCGAAATATGAAGTTCATTTTTCTTTACAACAAATTTCCCTATATAGTGGCTATTTTTAACATATCTAAATAGGGTTCAACATTTATTATTGGATGAAGATAGGTAGGCATAGGCATCTTATGTGGGAGTGTTGGTAAAGGAGCTTTAAAATTATGCACCTAAATCACTTGCCTTCCTAATGACCTGAATTAGTGATCTGGATGAGCACACTAAATGCCAACAACCATTTGGCATGAACTCATATATGAGGAGGAGATCTTTCTGCTTATGCCACCAATCAATGAGTTGTGCCAATTTCTTCAACTCAATTTAATGATGATCTTTACTTCAGTTGCATATTCCTTTATCCTCTGCCTATAATCTTTTGATATCCTCTTGATAGCAACATAAGAGTTTAAATCTTCAAAACACCTTTATAGACACCTCTAAAACAACCTTGTCCAAGCTTCTCTGACTCTAGAGAATTACTTGTTGCACTTATCAATTGATAAGAGCAAAAATTCCTATGTCTATTACCCTTTGGGAGCACTTCATCATGTTCACATCAAAGTTAAGATTTTTCTTCTTTTGTTGGAGTCTCCTTCCACAATAAATTACAAACTAACTCAAATATAGTCACAGATACAGTTGCCCTCACTCCTAGCCCATTCAAAAATCATTTTTCTTACTTCCTTTTTGAGAAATCACAAAGGAAAATTTAGTAAAATTAGCAAATTGTCCTGCGCTTATGTCCCAAACAATCATCTATTTAAAACTTGTGATTTGACCAATATCTATAACTCTTATTCTAGTCCAAAACCAATACATTTAAAGTAAGTTGGATATCTGAACCTACTAAATAAGCATCTCCTTCCTGCTTCACATTAGAACATCGAAACCCATGGTAACTAAACATAAGAAGATTTGCTGGTGGGATAAGTTAGAAGAAGAATACAAGAAAAGTTGGTGCATAGAAACCAATATGTCAAGCATCCATTGACTTCTAGGTAAGAGCTCCACATTTGAATCCTAGCATGCAGAGTATCTTCTAAATGGCCAAATTAGTATTGAAGTACAATGCTTTCATAAGTTTATTTATTACACAAATACCATGATGATTTTATTGTTATTTTTTAAGGGATTTTTGGAATTGTATAGTTCTTTTAATTCAGTTTGGGTTTCTCCTCTGTGTTTGTTTTGAAATAAACCAATATGCGAAGTAGCCATTGACCTCTAGATAAGACGAGTATTAAGGCTGAATCCTTGCAGATCATCATATAAATGGCACAATATTGAAGCTAAAGTAAAGTAACTTCATCAATTTGCCTATGCCAATGCCATTATCGCTATAGTGCTTATTTTAAGTGATCTTTGGATTTCTATGTTGTTTAATATTATTTAGGTTCCCCCTTCACTCACATTGCAATATAGACTGAGCAGGGTCACAACCTCAATCAAAGTCCAACCGAATATATCCTCCAAGCCCTTAAATAAGCAAATAGACTGAATCCATTTTGAGAGGTCCATGTCCTAATGATCGGCAACACCAAGAAGTATACTATTTCATGTGATGTGATGTTAAAGAAATTTAATATCAATTTTAATGTCAATCAGGATCAATCAATCAGTTATAAAAATGCTTTAATTTAATTTAATTCAATTTTTAAAAAATTACACTTAAGGACTTAGATCTTGTAAAATTTACAATAAAAGATTTTAAAAATCAAAATTATTTTCAAGGGTTATAATTATCATAAGATTTTAGGAAATTTACTATTAAATTTAAAGAATTTACTATTAGATATAAAAAATTTTAATACTTTTCTACACCTAATAGTAAATCTCTTAAAACTTGATAGTAATTATAATTTTTAAAGACAATTTCGATTTTAAAATTTTTTTTATTATGAACTTTGCAAGATCTAGGTCTTTAGATATAATTTTTCCTTTAATTTTTACTCCATTTTGAATTTGTGTGGCTTTGATTTTTGTCCAATTTATGAAAATATGTATTTAATTACAAAGGACAACATAGGAGTAAAAAATTTATTGTTAACATTTTAGTAATACAAATTTTAAGAATTTAATTTGTAATGCCTAAAAATTGTCAACATTGTAGTTGTTGAGTGTGTGCCAATAAAAGCTATTGACATTTTATAATAGAAATGAAGTTATGCTAAATTAACTATAATCGCTTAATAGTTTAAATAAGCAATATTTTCAAAATTAAATTTTCAAACAAACCTTATGTCTTCTTTTCCGACTAAAGACAATAAAAAATGTTTTTTCCACACTAAAATGTCCCAATTGGTTAAGGAATACTTCTATCTTGAAAATAGTTTTGCTAATAACACAATTCTTTCATTCCCAAAATAAATACTTTAGTTTAGCTAGGTGAAAGGTATTACCATATTATATTTTAGTTTCCTCACCTCATTGTACAAAGGATAGTCATATTTTTTTATATTTGAATAGCTAACTACATTTTTATGATAGAACAGCTATAAATGATTAGTTAAAGCGATATATTTTTCCACCAAGCCAAATTCATTGTTTATCACATAATGTTTTTTGTGATATTAGTGGTTTTGCTCTTGTCATTACTCAAATTAAACTAGATAACTTTGATCTGTATAATTAAGTGATGATTTTAGGCTCCATGTATTGGTCTCTTTTTTTCTTTTTTTACTTCTATGCTCTTCCTTCCATCATTAGTGTTAAAATAGTGGTTGAGCTCAAGTTTATAGCTTATTAAATAATAAATGAATTGAGCGAAATTTGAGTTATTAACAAACAAATCTGAGAAAATCATGTATAACTTGGTTTATTTGCACCTCTCTTCACAGGTTCAGTGTTTTAATCTTATGATTTCTACATAGAATAGGAAATGGAAATTCCATAGCCATAGATTATAAAGTTCACTTTTGCAAGTTACCTTGTAACTAGACTGTGCCCATTTCTAACATGCATCCAATTAGGGAGATGAAACTGAAGAAAAAACTACATTTATTATTAGAGGAATGAAAGTTAGCATAGGCATCTATTGTGGGAGAAATGGTAAAGGAGCTTTGAATTTAAGAACTTGAATCACTTTGGCAATAAAGGGCCTGGATGAGTGATTTGGATGAGCACACCAAATGCCAACAATCGCTAAATGTTCCATTTGCTACTCATCAAATGCTCCACTTAGCTTTGGATATGCTTGTTCAAGGAACTTTCCCAATCCATAGAGATCCCAAACCCACTCAATTATAGATATTTGAACCCCCTCTTTAAATCAAGGTCAATGCACTTTCTTCCATTTGTTATCTCCAATAAAATAACTTCAAAGCTGTAGATATTGGATTCCTTACTTGCCTTTCCCGTTGTAATATATTTAGGAGCTATGTAGCTCATGGTCCTAGCTATATGTGTTGTTTGTGATCCTTTTTCATGATCCACTAGCCTAGCTAAGCCAAAATCCCCGAGCTTGGCATTTAAATTAGAGTCTAACATAATATTGCTTGATTTAATATCCCTGTGAAACACATATTGCTCCCTTTCTTCATGCAAGTATAACAATACTGAAGCCAAGTCCATAACAATGTTATAGCTAACCTACCATGTCAAGAAGCTTTTCCATATATAGATGTGAATCTAGGCTACCATTTGGCATATACTTATATCTAAGGAGAAGATTTTTCTTCTTGTGGCACCAACTAATAAGTTGTACTAAGTTCTTGTGTCCTAATTGGTTAATGATCTTCACTTCAATTGCATATTCCTTTATCCCCTACTTGGACTCTCTTGATATCCTCTTTATAGTGACATAGGAGTTTTTCTCTTTCAAGAAACTTTTATAGACTCTACCAAAACGTCTATGCCCAAGCTTCTCTGTCTTTGAAAAGTTATTTATTGCACCTGCCAATTCATCATGGATAAACTTCTTTGGTCCACTGCCTTTTTATAATTCATCATCCATCTTGAGATTATAGTCTGACTCTTCTTTACCTTCTGTTTTCTTCCACTTCTATACTAAGAAGGAAACTAATCTATAGACCTAATAACCACAGGTATATTAACTTTTATCCCTATGAAAAGTCTAACATGATCATAATTAGGGGTTGGGGATGGGGTCGATGGTATCTGGCTTTCTAAACTTGAATTAAAAGATCATAATTGTAAGGTATGTACCTCAAACAAATCTCTTGTTATAGTTGAGAAGCCAACAATAACCCAATTTGGTAAGTACGCTCTTAAATCAACTTCATATGAAAGATAACATTGTCTCAATTAGTTATAAATAGAATCTTACAAGGGGTAAGAGATGCTAAAATTATAAGTATTGGAATTGTACTTGAAGAAAAATTAAAATTCATTTTGACTTAGATCCAGGTACTTACATAGATTATAGAAAATCCTAATCTTTCTTGGTCTTTGTCTCATGCGGTTTTAACCAGAGTCATAAGATGGAACTTTGATCATTTTCCACGACAGAAAACACTATCGTCAAATGAGGAGGACAAGGCTTTTCACCATGTTCTATGTTTTCTCTTCAATGCTTTAAGAAGAGACTGATAAGGAAAGAGAGAGAAAAAAAAAAAAAAAGAGAAAGGAGGTGGCTACTATCATGCACTTTTTCATGATTAGTAAAAGCTAATTGAACACATTCCCTTATAATTAGATAACTACATTTAATGCAAATTAATTAATTTGAATTTTAATAACCAACCTTTATTTTAAAATTTTAATTTAAAATGCAAATTTCAATTCAAATAATTTAATTAATAATTAATTATTTAATATACCTTTAATTACTTAATTAACTAATTAAATTAGATTAAATTTCTTTATATAGGAAACTAGGTTGAGTTTTTAGTTAGGTCAACTTATCAGAGGCGTCCCCTTTCTCAACATCTTCCACTTGCATATGATGGAATGAATAACACAAAATTCTTTTCTTTCCTATTTGTTCCTCTTGGACTTTTATATTAGGTGCTTTGCTGTGATTTCTCGAGCACAATCTACAGGAGCTTTCATAATAGAAATCCCATGATAGGATTAGCATGAGAGATGCATCTTTTAGATACACTTTGAATGCTTATTTATATGACTTGGATGCCCTATATTCACCCTATACATCATATTTCACATTCATGACAAATCTAATTTCTCTTGAGTTTAATATTACTTAGATTGCCTTTTTTTTTTCCATATGCTCAGTATCTACACTTATGATATTACTAAGAACAATTTATAGTGAGCATGTCTCAGATATTAGCATAGTTTTATATATCTCGAGTAATCTTTCTTTTACCTACATACCATTTAGATCAGAATCATTTACTTTCCTATCATTAATCCTTTTAGATTGAATATGTCATGACCATAGGATATATACTAAAGTAGTAAATACCGGCTCATCTTCTTATGATATTATCAAAGTCATAAGGGCATCTATAAAAGAATTTGATCCTTTCTAAGACTCACACAACAATAAAGCAAGAATCTATTCCTTTGTTTTCTAATTGTAGTTCTTGAGCACATGCAATATGAATTACATGCTATAGTATTTCTCTTATTTTATAAGAGCATATGTCGATTTAATTTATTTATCAACACCATACATACTCAATTTCTGCCATTTTACATGCTTTTCATGGTTCCTTAGAAAAGAATATGAGTCTAGCTACAGGTATTATGGATGGTGGGAATCCATAATTCAATCCATATTTATATTTGTCTATGGATCTCATCTTGACCTTTTTTTTTTTTTTTCCTTTTTTCTATTAAGGCAACATATTTATGTTTTGTATTCCTTTTTATTCCATATTGCACTTTTGCTACCTCATATGGCAAACACAAATGTCTCATCCTTGTTTGCTTCTCATGAGCACTAAAGGCAGTTGCTTATGCGAGAAAGCCAACATCATCAACCTGTATGACATACTATCATTGTGTAAATGGTACCTATGATTATGGCATAATTTGTCTACTTAGTTAATACTTGACTTGTATATATAATATGATACTCTATGTCATACATTTTCCAAGAGACTTTACATCTTTCTCATGTATGTTTCTAGATATGGGCATTCCCAAAAGATCAATTAACATCTTATGCGTAGACATATTCTAGAACAATACCTTTCTATGCTATTGATTTTTCTCATTCTTGTATCTATGTATTTGCTCTCATTATGATTCTTAGGAACCTTGGTTGGTTATGTCTTCTATTTTACCATGATTGCTTAATATTAGACTTAACATCCCACCAATGATCCCTAAAAGCTTACAATTCTCTTTAGCCATATAGCCAATTATGTTGTTATAGAATAAGCAATGATCTTTACTTCTTTGGTAAACAACACTATGTATGTCTATTTCTTGCTGTTCTAAGATATCACATCTCCATTCAACAAGAATATACATCTAAAAGTTAATTTTACATGTCTAGATCTTTTCTTTAATACAATATTACCTTATAAGTATCACAAGTATTCTCTTAATAGCACTTTTATGCTATTGACCAAAATTTTACAATTATCGACACACTAGGTTAATCATTCATAAATGCCTGACCTTGTACTCATCATTTCACATAATATCCAACAAAGTTAGAGTAAGGGACTTCCTACCTGATTTTCAATGTATAATCAATTTGAGGAAGTATTTCATGATTTAGACTATCGCTTTTTACTATAAGAATATTGATAGGTTTGTATTCTTTTATACTGAATCACTCAAGAACTTTCTAAATTGTGATTCTCTTATAAAGATCAATCACTTTCTTTGAAACAATTCCCTCAAATCTTAATTACAAGGATGTACTCTATTTTACCCATATCTTTATCTCAAAGTTTAAGGATAATAGTTCTTTAATGACCATTAAAGGAGATTGTCTATTCCTAACTAATAACATATTATCTACATAAAAGATGATATAACCAACTTCTCTTAAATCACTTAACACAAATACAATGGTTTTCATTAATTATTTGAAATTCTTACGAGGTTTTAACTCGATAAAATTTTAAACACTCACTGTAGATGATTGTCTTGGTTCATAAATGGACCTCTGAAGCCTATAAACTTTTTGTTTCATGCCTTTTCTATGGGACTTAATGGTTACTCCATGTATTTTCTTCATTTAGTTCTCCATTTATGAATATGGTTTTTTACATCCTTTTGATGTGGTTACAAGTCTAAACTTGTAACTATAGTTAGGACTAGTCTAATCATACAACATATATAAAAGTATTTTCACATAATCTATACCTTTTTGTTGTATATACCTCTTAATAACTAAGCATGTCTTTTTTCTATTAATTAATCCATCTATTCTTCTCTTTACCTTAAGAACCATTGTTCTTAAATGCTTTTCAATCACATGAATGGTCAACCAATGTCTTAGACATGGTTTGTCCTTATTAGGTTTGTCTTTTGATCCATTGCTTTCATTCAATTTCCTTTACTGGAGAACACTTAGGCATCTTGAATTGTATTAGGTATTTTGGTGTCTAGTAGAGTATCATTGAGTGTTGCCTCTTCAATCTCAAAAAGATGTCTAAGCATACTCTCATGCTTACTGTAAAAAAGTAAAGTTATTTATGCAACCTTCTTACCTTGCGCCAAGCTCCCACTTGGATTAACAGGTCAAGGTACAATTATTTGTCCTTATTAACTTAACCTTACACCTCACATGGAGATGTACGTACATTGATCTCTTCCCTACTTAGCAATGCATTCTCTAAATGTGGTAACCCTTGACTCAATTTAGTTATATTTCCACTTTCATTTTTACCGATGAAGATATACTCCTTTGATTTGTTTTAAGTATCTTGTAAAGATACATACCTTACTCTTTATGTCTAATTTTCATACATAGACATAACTAAGCACCTCAATGGTCTTGGGATGCTTAAACCTACTTATCATTATGTCTACAAATCATGGGGTGTAGAAGTAGCTTATTTAGAAGAAACTTGTTAAGTTTAAAGGTATCAATTTGTGACTTATTTCCTTAAAAGGGTAAGACTGCTTAAGCCATCACTTATCTTAACCATTTCAAGTAAGGTTTTCATTTTCTCTCTTAGTATCTCCATTTGTTGAAGAGTGTTAAGGAATCATCAATTGACTCATGATTCCTTTCTTTCATAGTCTCTTAGAACTAATCTAACAAATATTTGCATTCTCTATCATAACTCAGAGTTTTAATTTTGTTGTCCATTTAATTCTTAACCATATTCTTATAATGTCTAAAGCACTTAATTGCTTTTAACTTATAGGAGATTAAATGAACTAAAACATATTACAAATGAGCATCTCGTCCTAACCTTTTTTGGACCACATATATTAGAATGAATTAATTGTAATAGATTCTTAGTTTTAGTTCCTTTTCAAGGTAGTTTTCTAATTTGCTTTACCCACCAAGCGATTTTCTTAATGGCATTTTTAAAAAAGAAATGGACTCTAGCATATACTATTTTGGTAGTCAGTTTATTCTCTTTTCACCTATAAGACCTTAGCCTAGCTCATCATTCATTAATGTCCAAAAATAGATTGGAAGTAGAATATTAGGACAAAGCATTCACACCTCATAATTGTGCCTAGTGCAATGGCACCATTTGAGTGAAAGCTAAAATCTCATTATTTGTCCCTTTTTTCAAGTCAATGGAGTTTTCATGGAAAAATCAACACTCAAATATCAAATTAAGAAGAGAAATAATAAATATTAAATTTTGTTAGATCTTTAAACACTATGTAAGAGGGAGTTCATCTTTTATGCAAAACTAATCTTGCATACTTCGGTCCCTTTTTTCTTCAACTTTTATAGTCCTTCTTATGTAAAGTTATCTACTTTTGAAAAACAATGAATGATATTTTATAAAGGATTCTCAATCCTTTGCTATGTGGTTTATGGCCTTTAACTCATTTTTTTAGCACAATCATGAGCAAAGTGACCCACTCTTAGGCAGATATAATACTTAACCTTTGTTATATCAAGCTTCTTTTTACTACATTTGCCTCTTTTCTTAATTCTTTGTTGGCCTTCTCAAAATGTTCAACTAATCCTCTATCAATATGAAAGTGTCATTCTCTTGCATATTTGGACTTTGAAGTCATAGTAGTCTCAATCATATAAGCATTTCCAAAGGTCTAGTGGCTTCTAAGTACTCATACTCATGATCTATATGATGAGTAATCATCATCAAAATGATGCTTCTTTTATGGATTATTTTCACTTTCATATGTTAGCTTATATGTAGAGACCTTATGATAGCCTTTGCTAAGTTGTATTTTCATGTTTAACTCCTATGCAATATTGTTCAATAATTTTTTAGCATTTTATTTTTCTCTAAGATCTAAGAACCCTACAACATCAATCTTTCTAATTGACATTATCCAACTTGTTTCCCTTATCAAGTGTGGTAATGATGTTTCTAACAATAATAATAATAATTTAATTTATACATAAACATAGCATAGAAGGTCTACATATACATAATGTTTTATTTGTATTCACAACGAACTTTGAACAGACTAATAATGATATTATTACGTTTATGATTGGAAGTTTACACTTGGGATATTTCCATCTCATATTTCCTAAGAATGTCCTTACTTTTCTATCCAATTCATCTACAAATATTATTTATACTATAATTCTTTTGAGCCTTTGGGTTGCCAATCTAAGAACTTCTACTCACCCAAGTGTTTCTCACATTCTCTTATCTTGATTTATTCAATTGTTAAAGGAGTCTAAGTCTAACAATCTGAAAACTCCTACTTAATAAAGTATTTTCCTTCCTTTTTATTTATTTAATACAACACATTTATGAATTGTATTTGTATTAAGAATATATTAAGGACCTCATTCTAATGATATTTATTAATTATGAAATTATTTTTTCTTCAGCCTTGCAGGCCTCTTTAATTGTGTTTAGTTATCATGGACTTTTTTCAATTTTTTTTCACTATCATAAGACTTTTCCAACCATTTACGAGTCACATCAACATGTATCATAAAATATATTTTATAAGTTTGATCATTTTCTTACATTGAATAATTTTATTTTATGTGTATTAGGGATTACCAAAATTTTTCTTTAATCAGATTAATGCTATATTTATCTAAATTCTGAATTAAAAATTCAAAATTTAAATTAAAAAATTAATTACAATTTTTTATAGTTTTAATTAATTAATTAATTAATCAATTTCCATTTAAAAAAATTTGGTTAGCTTATAGGTCAGCTCTCATCAAGGGCACTTCATTTTTTCTAATATAACAATTTATTAACATTCATAATAACACGATGTTCTTTATAAAAGTTTATCTCTAATGCACATCAATTAAAGAAAAAAGTTTAATTTTGGTTCTCCAAGCTTCTCCCCATAATACTCACTAATTTGATGTCTTCTAAGACATTTTTTAGGAGTGATTTGATCAAATTTAAGACCCTTGATAACCAAGCAATTTCAATCTATTACACCTTTAGATTAATCCAAATGCTTCCTTTATATATATATATGTGTGTGTGTGTGTGTGTGTGTGCGCGCGCGCGCGGGTGCGTGTGTTTGTCCATATAAGAAATATGGAATGTCTCTAGGTTTATACTTACTCATTTAGCAAAAATATAATTTTAAAAATTCATAATTAAAATTTTTATAAATTTTTCAACAAATAAAATCATCATTTGATGGCCTAAAAAATACTGAAAGATGATAAATGGATATCTAAATATAGGCAAGTTATATATTATTTTAAAGCTCTTAAAATTAAGAATTTTTAAAGCTGAAAACCAACCTTAAAGGAGTTTTCACATGTTTGCATGTGCCTATTCTCCATTTCTAATTTAAAAAATAACAAAAATTAAGGAAAAATGTAAGTCCACTTGCCTTTGTGGCATGTGGAGCCTACTCACTACCATAGGTGGCTCTTTTGACCATTAAGACACCACTATTAGCATTTTCTCTACTTCTTTGTTTTGTTGGTCTAAGTTTTAGACCCATTAAAGGTGGGGGTGAGCCACCGTCTCCATTCCTAAGAGTGGATTTCAAACTTCTTATTTAATCTATATTTTTACAACTTCTTGAAAAATTACAAAAATACCATTTTCATAGGGCAAACTTTGAATTATCATATCTCCCTCATTTTAATTTTAATTTAAGAAAATTTGGTGTCTTTGAAAAGTTTACAACACGATCTTTCTAATGAAATATGGATTGCACGGATCCATAATATGATAAGAGAGAAATATCCTTTGAAACATAGTCAGTTGACCATAATTTCTAAAAAATTAATTTTAGATAGCCAACTTCAAGCAATTATATCTCCCTCAATAAGCATACATTTGAGGCAAAGTAAATGGTGTTGGAAAGCTTATATATAGCTTGCATTAAATGATGGAGGACATTAACCTTTCAAAGTTGGCAGTTTCAACACCACAAATTCAAAACTCAAAAATCTTTTTTTCTTGCCTATAATTTATCTGACTTCTATCATATTTTTACCACACAATCACTACACTATAGGCTTCTTTTAGTGTTAATTATGTGGCCTAATTTTGTCTCTATGAAAAATTGCCATTAGAGTGTGTTCTTGCTTTGTTTCATGCAATTTTTGACCCATATATTATATAATATGCACAAAATTAACATATTGAATAACAATGGAAATATACGAAGATAACAAATCTAAGTCTAACCTAGATTTGATGCCAATGAGGGAAAATTAAAATAAAATCATACTAAGTCAAATCCATATACTTACCTAGATGCAGCGAAATCCTATCTTCCTTGGATGTCTGTCCCATGTAGGTTTGACTAAAGTCACCAAAGAGAACTCCAATCATTATTCATGGCAGAAAACACCATCATGAGAGGAAGAGGAGAATGTTTTTCATTGTTTTCTCTTCAATGCTTTAGAGAAGTGAGAGGGAAGCTATTATCACATACTTTTACATGATTAGTAAAAATTGATTTAACTCACTCTCCCATAATCAAATAACTACATTTAATTCAAATTAATTAATTTAAATTTACTAACTAACCTTTTATTTTAAAATTTGAATTTAAAAAAATTTTAAATTAAAATAATTTAATTATTAATTAATTAATTAACTTTTATTGATTAATTAATTAACTAATTAAATTAAATTAAAATTTCTCGCATAAAAAATTGAGTTAAATTTCTAGTCAAATCAGCCCATCAGTGACGATCCCATTTTCCAATAATACTTAATACAGCATATATAAATATCCCTGTGCTTACTGCTATCTGACCATCGATCGAATATGCTGGAGTTCATAGAGTTGATATTCAAACCCACATGTGGACCAATTATTGGGTCTCATGGATTTGATTAAGTGTCAAACTCCACTATCACAAAAGAATGTTGAGTTGAGTGCAATACTTGGTCACCGTCTACAAGTCTAAGACCACCTCCTTCCTTAATTTTCTTTGAAAGTGGAAGATTTGGGTCTGCCAGAAAGAATGCCAACCCATCTCCAAAATTAGCATATTGTGAATATATGATAGATGAGAAATTGGTCGAGAAATCAGTGAGATTTCTTGAGGTCATATCCCAGAGGTGCATTTTTTGGGAACTTGTGACATGCCCAACAATGTAATTGGATGTTTTGTCCAATGCACTCACGGTTACGTAGATTTCGGAGCGTGAAAGAGAAGCATCTCCATCCTGCTTCACATCACCTTGCTCGAAGCCGGTGTATTTAAACGATAGCTGATTTGCAGTAGGGATTATAAGGAGGATTAATAAGTTTTATTTTATAAAAGAAAAGAAGATCTGGTGTGTGATGACCAACATGCCAAGAAGCCATATTCAGGGGATAGTTTTGAGCTGGAGCCAAGCAGTTCTGTAATATATATTCTAATAGTTAACTTTCATTTCTTTCTGTTTATTGTGCATTTGGATTTTGTTATTGTCTTGATTCTTTGTTGGAAAGCAACAAAATTTGGAGAGGGTCTCTTAAAACTGTTCCCCCATGCTGGTCGCTAATCCCGAATATGCCAGTCACAAGAAGCCATATTTGGATCAGAGTTTTGACTTTTGAGTCTGTATGACTTGGTTTTGATTCTTCATTAACCTAGTTATTCCTTTTGTTGATATTTATATTATTATTTATGCAACTTGTGTTTTCACTGATAATTTTAATGAAACTTCTGATTCTTATGTTTGTCTTTATAAAATTTGTTCTTGTTTGTTCAATACTGTACATGTGTCAGCCTATTAGCACTTCTACGCATCTCATTTTCTGAATAATTATTGGTTTTCTTAATTTCTAAATGTAAAATTGAATTACATGGTCTTTTGCATGTAGATCAATTTTTAGATGGATAGAAGGGAGACCGGGAGAGAAGATTTACTATTAAAATGCGCTCTGCGCAATAGGAACCAATCCCGACTTACTACCTTCGCCTCTAGGTATGCTTCTTACTTTTGACCAACACGGATCATTATACGATTTCATTTTGAATAGAATATACGCATATATAAGCCTCTTAAAAAAAAAATTACCATATAAAGAACTTGACCTCTCAAACTACAAAGTTGGTTTCTTCTTCTTTTTTTTGGGTATGAGATCATTTTTTACTCTAATAATTTATTGATTGAATTATAAATTTAAAAACTAAAGGTAGAATTTCGATATACATTTAAGGGTAAAATAAATTTACTTCTTAGAATATTGAGTTATTTATTATAAAAATATTGTTGAATAAAAGACTGGGCCGGCTGATTGAAGGAGCGGCTTATTGTCTGTACTGATAAATTTTCTCATGTCTCAATTTCAAACAAGTTTGCAAATTTGTTTATCCATGAAACATATCAGGCTTATTTAATCCATAGCCGAATTTCTTTTTAATTCTCCATAGTTTCCTTAAAGGAAAAAATTTATATACAATTTCTTATATTTGTACTATTAAGTTTTTCAATCTAAACATGGTTAGTATCCTAATAATAACATAACAAATGTATATTTTTTATAAACAAGTATATGATTTTTTTAATTAAATTGTATATTTATTATATTTTAATTAAAAATTCATATACTTATTATATTTAAATTAAAAAAATTTGATAGCAAAAATATAAAAAATTGCATTTAAATCTAATCTTTTGTTAAATGATTAACTAAAATTTTTTTAAAAAAAGGATCATCTAGATCACTAAAAATGAATTAGTAGGGGTGATGTCTTGGAGTTCTTGGTTATTAAGTGATGGCGTTAGCATCCTTAATTTTTTTTATTAGACAAAAATGCCATTTATTATTAAAAACGATAAAACTTAAGTGATGTTTAAATGAAAGAGATTGACGGGGAAATCGAAACTAATAACTTCTTTAGAAGATTTTTTTTTCCTTTTTTGGGTAATATGTTCAAAAAATTTTTAAAATTTAAATTTGAAAGCGGCAGGGAAACCCACTCCTCATTCCTTCCTCCCACGTCAATGGATTTGGACAAATATGTCTTCATCTTGATTTTTCTTCAGAAGTTGGGTTGGGCTTTTGGTTATTCTATAGAAAAAAAGATGTTACGTACTGGGACCAATTCCTTATGTTATGTTGTCTTTGCCATGAGACAAACTACGTCGTGTTGCATACTTATAATGTAACAGCGGTATAGCTACACAAACCTGGGATTATATATAATCGATTATTATTGATTTCACGTAAATATTTATTTACCAAACTTAGATACTAATACTTATGAAGTTGAAAAAAGTAATGACTGAAAAAATGCTGTAGGCAGCACAGTATGTGATTAGTTCAAAAGATAACTTGATTAAAATTACCGGGTAATTTGGGTGACATTAACAATTATCAGGATTAGGGTGATTGGGGTGTACTTTAGTGTATTTTAGTCTTTTAGTTTTTTTTAAGAGTATTAATGATGTTTTAGAGAAGATATTATTTTTATTTTTAAAAATTAGGTATGAAAGTACTGAAGAAATACATAATATATAGAAAAAAAATGCAATAATGTTTCCGTTAAAAATTCATTCTTAATTTTTTTTCAATATTATGTCAAGACTGACAAAAAAATATTCAAGCTTAAAAAACTGACAACAGAGTATATTTGATTTAGTGATGAAAAATAACCGTAGCTAGATGAAAACAAACTTAAAAATATGCAATAATTCAAAGATAAATGATAATCCCACTTAATTTTGTTTGTTACAGTTAAATCTGGATAAATTTAATTTTTGACAAGTTATAAATTAATTAATGATGTAAAAATGACTCTTGATTTTCAGTTTCACTAGTCATTTACATTATATTGCTTTCTTTTTCATATCATAGAGGGGGCAAGGGGGGGTTTGGTGAAGAGATAAAATGACAGAGAGAAGGAGAGGAAGAGAAGATATTTACTTTTGTGATCAGAAGTTTAATGCACACATGCTCAATGCTTACAGTTTAATCATAAATTTTAAAATATTTAAATCGAACTGCAAAAGGAGATTGTAAAACTGTTGCTTATTATGCTCACTTTCTATACAGCGAAGTCTTAATTCTAAAATGCGTCCATATGGGAAGATGAACTGAAGAAAAGATTGCATTTGTCGTCGGAGGAAGATAGGTTGGCACAGGCATCTTCTGAGGCAGAATTGGTAAAGGAGCTTCAAAATTAAGCACTTGAATCACTTGCCTTACAGAGGGCCTGGATGAGTGATCTGGATGAGCACACCAAATGCCAACAAACAACACACGTTCCAGTTGCTGCTCATCAAATACGCCACAAAGCTTTGGGTCTGCTGCTTCAAGAAACTTTCCCGATCCATAGAGTTCCCAGACCCATTCAACTATAGTTGTGTGATCCCCCTCCAAATCATGTTCAATGGGTTTTCTTCCACTAGCTATCTCCAATAAAACTACTCCGAAGCTGTGTATATCAGATTCCTTACTTGCCTTTCCTGCAATGACATACTCAGGAGAAATGTAGCCCCAGGTCCCGGCGACACGTGTGGTTTGTGACCCTTTCTTGTGATCCACTAGCCGTGCTAAGCCAAAATCACCGAGCTTAGCATTGAAACTTGAATCTAACATAATGTTGCTTGATTTGATGTCCCTGTGAAGCACACACTGCTCCCATTCTTCGTGCAGATACAACAATGCTGAAGCCAAATCCAGAGTGATGTTATACCTTGCCTCCCATGTCAAGAAGCTTTTTCCATGGTATAGATGTGAATCTAAACTACCATTTGGCATGAACTCATATACAAGGAGCAGATCTTTCTTCTTGTGACACCAGCCAATGAGTTGTACCAAATTTCTATGCCTCAATTGGCTGATGATCTTCACTTCAGTTGCGTACTCCTTTATTCCCTGTTTAGACTCTCTTGATATCCTCTTTATAGCGACATACGAGCTTAGGTCTTTCAAGAAACCTTTATAAACTCCACCAAAACCACCTTGCCCAAGCATCTCTTCCTCTGAGAAGTTCTTTGTTGCAGTAACCAATTCATCATGGCGAAACTTCTTTGGTCCAGTCCCCTTTTGGAATTCTTCATCCATGTTCAGATCATGATCTGACTCTTCTTCTGCACCTTCAGTTTTCTTCCGCTTCCACAAAAAGAAGCACACCAACCCTATGGAACCCACAGCCACAGCTATACCAACTCCTGCCCCCACGAGACGTCCAATGTTTCTTCTCCTTGGGGCTGGGGTGAGTGGCATCTGGCCATCTAAACTTGAACTAAAAGACCATGACTGCAGGGTATGTGCCTCAAAGAAATCTCCTGATGCAGCTGAGAAGCCAACAATAACCCACTCTGGTAGGTAATCTCTCAAGTCAACTTTATATGAAAGATGCTGGGTTATTTGTCCATCATTTATTTGATACGGCCATGTGCAAGAGACGTTTAAATTATGGGTAGTGGAATTGTAGTCAATACTACAATCATAAACTATCATCTGTGAAATATCTACTGACCAATTCCGAAATACGCAAGAGTTCATGGAGTTTAAATTCAAACCGACATGTTTGAACTTTGGGTCCCATGGATTTGGGTAAGTGTCAAACTCCACTGCAACAAAAGAATGTTGAGTTGAGTTCAGTATTTGGTCGCCATCCACAAGACCAAGACCACCTCCTTCCTTCATTTTCTTTAAAAATGGCAGATTTGGGTCTGCCAGGAAGAATGCAAGCCCATCTGCAAAGAATATCTCTTTCGAATATATGGTAAAGGAGAACTTGGTTGAGAAATCAGTGAGGTTTCCAGAGGTCGTATTCCAGAGGTGCATCTGCTGGAAACTTGTGACTCTTCCAACACTGTATCTGTTGATTTGGTCCCTTGCGTTCACAGTGACTTGAATTTCTGAACGTGAAATATAAGCATCTCCATCCAGCTTCACATCATCTTGCTTAAAGCCAGGGTAGTTAAATGATATTTGATTTGCAGGAGGGACTATAAGGAGGAAGAATATGAGTTTTACTTTATGAAAGAAAAGAAGATCTGGTGTGTGATGACCAACATGCCAAGAAGCCATGTTTAGGGGGAGACTTTGATCTGAAACCCAGCAGAAATTCTGTCACATATATATTCATCAGTTAGTTAACTTTCATTCCTTTTCTTTCTTTATTGCGCCTCTTGGATTTTATTGTTGTCTTAGTTATCTGTTGAATAGCAACAAATTCATGATTGTCTTTGGTAGAATAAGGAGATCTTTAAAGAAATAAAAAAATACAAATACAAATAAAAATAAGATAAAATCTTATATTTTAAAATCACATTTGATATGACATAAAAAAATTATTAAATTTTTTTATATTTAAATATTTAATAAAATAATAAATAAATAAATAAGTAAGAAAATTTCAAAATATCCTTAAGTTAAATAAATATTAAAAAATAAAATTTATGACCAATTAAGAAACCACACAAAAATTAAAGGAGGTTTTCAAAAACCTCATATGCAATTCTGCTTCATCCTCCTTCCTCGTTCATCATCATCTTCATCGCCTCTCCCCTTCATCTTCACATTCTGTTCTCCTTTCGAGTTCATAAGTAAAGAAAAAAAAAGAGCAAAAAAAGAGTAGAAAATAAGGGGCAATTTGATCTTTTTATCTAGCTTTCTGAGGTAAACACTATCATTCCATCCTTTTTTGGACGGAATGTGCGGACGCTTGCAGCAGCTGGGACAGAAGGGCTGAAGGAAGAGCAATCCAGTCTACCAAACGCGATTTTCTTCTCTTCCCACTCCCTTTCAATCTCCTTCCTGGCGTTAACCGATCTACCACGAAATGTAGCGATAGAGTATCTCTTAAACCCGTTCCCTCATAGGTCCTTATTCCTGAATATGCCGGGCACAAGCAGCCATATCTTGGTCGGAGGTTTGACTTTGAAGCTTCACAAACTTCCATATAAATGTTTTTTTTTTAAATTCTATTCCTTCAGTTTATCTGTTTCTCTTAATTTTGATTGTATTATTGATGTAACTTTTCATTTCACTTCTAAATTTGGATTTATATGATATTCTCCATTTACCTCAATTTCAAGTTGGATGGAAGAGAGAAAGGGAACGAAGGCTTACTATCTCTGTCTCCCGTCATGATCCTTACTTTTTTAGAGAAAAAACTTAGTCTAGTCTTATATTTTTGTTATGCAATTTTTTAATAATACTATAATAAATATGTATTTTTTACAATTTAGCATTACATTATTAAATTTTTTAAATAATTTTTTTATACACGTTATTATTTTATTTTAAAAAATTTAATAATAAATATATAAATAATTGTTAAGTGAGTAACTATCTTGTTGATGTTAAGTGAGTGTTTGGATAGAGAATTGAGTTTCCTAAATTATGTTCTAAACAAAGCAACAAATTGTTATTTCTATTTACTTTTTCACCGCTAAACAAAACCCGTTGGCAAGCATCACGGTGTTTTAGTTTAGTCTAGTTGTCAACGCGGATACTTTTGATCAACAGCGATCAGTTTTATAATTTCCTTTTCAATAAATTAAAAGCACATACAGGCCTTTTTGAAAACAAAAAACAAAAAAGTAATTTTATGGAAACCATAATCTTTTAAGAAGTTGTGGTTTTTATCATTAGATGCATCTCTAGATTTTCGCTTCAATAACATATTGGTTGAATTATAAATATAAATAATAAAAATAAAATTTAGTTATGCATCTTACAATTAAAAAAAAAATCTATTAGATGCATGTAAAGATTTTTACTTTAATAATTTATTGGTTGACTCATAAATTTAAACAATAAAAATAAAATTTTGATATGCATCTATCTATTAAAAAAATAATCCATTTCTTAAAAGATTGAGCTCTAAAAGTGTTCAATAATAAACTGTCTGGCCTGTGATGAGCGGCTTGTGTTGCATTATTAAAATTGACATGGCATTTAGCTATGCCGGCTAAAGGGCCAACTTGTCTGTACTGAAAAAATTTCTCGTGCCTAAATCAAACAAGCTAGAAATTTTGTTTATCCATCGAAACAAATTAGGCTTATTTAATCCATAGCAAATTTTGTCTATTCCACATTATCTTCTTAAATAGTTAACTAGGGGGAAAAAATCATATACATAGTTAAGAGTGAATTAGCAGTAAAAAATAATTTGTTGGAGTTCTTCGATACAGGTGTTGATGAACGTTATTCATCCTTAACTTTTTTAATTACACAAAATTATAATTATTAATTAAAAAAAAAAAGGAAACTTACCATTTGGCGGTTGCAGCAAGCACAGGGGCAACGATTGACACAATCAAAAGAAGGAGGATGATTATGGCATGATGAGGATGGAGGAGTCTGAATCCTCAAAAGTTTTTGTGGCTGATAATCATGAATATAATAAAGAGGGAGGAAGAGTTGGAGAATGAAATATACACTTTATTCCATAAGTCAATCATTTATATAAGAAACTACATAAGTGATAAAATTAACTAAATAATTCTTAAATAATAAGACGAGACTTGCAACATTCAACAACGTTTAAAAATGTACATAGACTCATTAATGCATTTTATCTCGGTGCAACAAATAGGAAGTAGGAAATTGCAAAGTAATATGCAAAAGTGGATAACTCAATGATGGAGTGGACAACAAGTTAAGACACGTGGCAAGCAAGAGACTTGATTAAAATTTACATTTTCTTCAACAATCCCTCCCTTAAACTAATGTTTGCAAACATTAAGGCCTCATTTGGTATGATGGAATCAGAGAGAGGGAATGGGAGAAGGAGATGGAATCCAGCAATTAAACTATTTGGTATGCAAGAAGCTTCTTTCCATAGGATTGGCCATTACTACATTTGTGAGAATCTCCTCTCCTCTCTTCATGTAAAGGATTGAACTCTCCATGGAATGAAAAATGAAAAAATAATTTTTTTATTAAAGATAATAAAAAATATAATTTTAAATTAAAATATTATTTTATTATTGTTATTAGTAATTAAAAATAAATATTTCATTATATTTTATAATTATTAATAATAATTAGAGGTATTTTGATCTTTTAATTATCTTCTCATTTTATTTTTATGTTATTTCTATCCAACTAAATATAAAAAAGTAAAAATATTCATATTTTTTTTCCATCATACCAAACATAATTATAGAGTACAAGATTCCTTTCTATTCCTCATCCCTATTCCATCAAAAACTAATCTTCTGTATCAAACGAGGGCTAAGTTTAAAAATGTAAGAATTTAAGTTAAGCCCTCCCTTAAACAAAATCATCAAAAGAACACACTCCAAGCATTTTTTGAAGTTTCACAAACACAACAATCTTGATAGGTTTAGTCATAATATCAGCCACTTGAACTTCACTTTTACAAAACACCAAATCAATTATACCATTATTGCAAAGGTAATGCAAAAAATGGTATTTCACATCGATATGCTTGCTTCTTTCGTTTAGATTTTTGAAAAATTTGATTGCTGAAACATTGTTACAATAAATTGTTGTTGGGCCTTATTGCTCACTTTGAAGTGTTTCAAGTAATCTTTTTAGCCATATAACTTAACAAGAGTAAACTGTTGTTGTAACAAATTCAGCTTCTATAGTCAACAAAGTAATAATTTGTTATTTCTTTGAAAACCAAGTTATAGCTCTAGAACTTATTATAAAAACAAAGCCTGATATACTTTTTCTATCATCAAGATCTCCAATATAGTCATTGTCAAAAAAACCATAAAACTTGCCTTTTGAGTGAGCCTTATAAAATATTCCAAAATTAACGATACCTCTCAAATAGCGAAAGATCCTTTTTGCAGCTAAGAGATGACTCTCAATTAGGGTCTCCATATATCAACTTATTAGACTAACACCATGTATAATGTCAAACCTTGTTGAAGTGAGATATATCAAACTTCCAACCATTTGCTTGAAAAGAGTAGCATTAATTTTCTTTCTTTCATCATCTTTCACCAACTTTAAGCCACATTTAGTTGGAATACAAACAGGATTGCAATCCTTCATTTTAAACCTATTCAAAATCCGAAAAACATATTTCTTTTGTGAAATAAAAATACCAGATGATGATTGCATAATTTCAATGCCAAGGAAAAAATGAATTAAACCCAAAATATACATTTCAAACACTTACATCATTTTCCTTTTAAAAGCATGAATTATGGAATTATCATTTTTGGTATAAATTAAATCATTAACATAAAGGGACACAATAAGAATTCTTTCTCCTTATTCAAATTTTGTAAAGAGAGTATGTTCAAAAAGAATTTTTGAAAATCTTCTTTAGTAAAATAGACATTTATATGACTATACCAAGCTCTTGGTATTTATTTTAGTCCTTATAAAGCCTTTTTTAAATTTATATACCTTTTTTTCACTACCTTTTTTCATATATCCAAGCAACTGATCAACATAGACATCTTCCTACAACTCACCATGTAAAAATATAGATTTCACATCTAATTGATAAATATACCAAGAATTTTGGACAACTATAACTAACACTAATCAAATAGTGTCAAGCTTTACAACTAGAGTAAAAACTTTTTTATAATCAACTCCAAATTCTTGCTTGTAACCTTTTACAACAAGGCAAGCTTTATATTTGTCAACTCTACCATCTTTGTTCAGCTTTGTTTTGTAAACCCATTTGACACTAATGGATTTTTGCCCCTTCAGGAGCTCTAATAATTCTTATGTATTATTTTTCTCTATATATTTGATCTCCTCATCCATGGCAATTCACCATTTTGTATCTTTGATAGCTTCAAATGTGAGGGGATCACAATCTATAAACAAAGCAAAATGAGCTATTGATTCATTATCAAATAAATCATCTCCACTTATATAATCAATCATCCAAGCTGGTCTCTTTTAAGCATAACTAGAACGAGATTCTTCCTCTACTTCAGTAGTTAGAGACTCTTCCACTGCTTTTGTAGATGGAATATTGTTAAACGAATTTTCAGGAATAACTATTATGGTGTTTTTTGGGTGTGGCGATTGCTACTTTTCTTCTTCAATTTCATTATCAACAATGATTGGAGAAGGTTGCTACTCATTCCAATTCCAAGTGCTCTCTTCATAAAAAATAACATCTTTACTAATCACAATTTTATTAGTAAGTAGATTAAACAATTTATATGCTTTAGACATTTCACTTAAACATATTTTTCAATCTTATCATCAAGCTTTTTTCTTCTCTCATCTAGGACATGGGTATAAGTAATGCAATCAAAAATTCTAAAGTGATCTACAACTGGCTTTTACCCACTCCAAGCCCCTTGTGAAATCATATTTTGAACAACAAAAGTAAGACTTCTATTCAATATATGAATGCTCCAATTTATTGTTTCTGGCCAAAATCTCTTTGAAACTTTTCCTTTTGCTAGCAAGCTTCTCACCATATTGAAGATGGTTCTATTTTTCTTCTCTAATACACCATTTTGTTGTGATGTATAAATGGCTGTAAGCTCTCTTCGAATGCCATATTGCTCAAAAAATTTGCAAATTCTTTTTAGCAGTATTCTCCACCATGATCAATGCGATGAGTTTTAATATTTTTCCCTCTTTTATTTTCAACATGAGCTTTAAAGCTTTTAAATATACTAAAAGCTTTTGCTTTCTTTTGCAAAAAATAAACCTAAGTTTTTCGAGTATAATCATTAATAAATGTAATAAAATGTCTTTTCCCATCATTGGAGGTTGGTGTTATTAGCCCACAAATGTTGGAATGAAATACTTCCAATACATTTTTTGTTCTCCATGACTTTCCTTGAGGAAATTGAGAACGTGGTTGTTTGCTAACAACACACACTTCATAAACTTGAGAAGGAGAAGAAATTTGAGGAAGACCAGTCACTATATTTTTTTGATGAAGAGTTTTTAATCCATCAAAATTCAAATGGTCATAGTAATAATGCCAAAGCCATTAGATGTCTTTCACATTAGCCAATAAGCAAGGTTGAACACTTTCAATCCTTAACGAGAATAACCTATTTAAACTCATTTTAACAACAGCAATAATACATCGTGAAGGATCATATATCTTACAAGTCCCCTTTTGAATAGTTATAATATAACTTTTTCTTGTAATTGACTAACACTTAACAAATTACTTTTCAAATCGGGGACATAAAAAACATTGGAGATTGTTTTTATAAAGCCATTTTTGTTTTTATTTTAATATTACTTTTTTTCATCACCTTCATAGTAGAACCATCACAAAAAACTTATAATAGATTAAAAGCTTTCATCTTCTTCCACACATATGGTTGTTACATCTAGTATCAACATACTAAAGATCTAATTGAAGTGTTTCAGTAACTTGACATGCCATCAACAAGGTTTCTTCCTCCTTATTTTCTACAAAATTTGACTTTTCTCTTTTTTCTTTATTGTTAGGTAGCTTAGTATAACACTTAAAATGATAATGACCAAATTTATGACATCTAAAGCATTTTACCTTAGATTTGTCAAATTGTTGATTTCGTGCTCCATTTTTGCCTTAAAATTCATCCTCCTCTTTATCATCTTTATTGTCTTGGTCTCCTTTTCCTCTACCATGGCCTTTACTTCTACCTCTACCTCTACCCCTTCCTTTAGAATTTGAGGAACGAGTAAAAGTATAAGCTTTTAAAGGTTGTTCCATTGTAGTTGAATTGTAGTTCATCTTCTACCCATGAAATAGCAAAGAGTTTTACAATTCATCAAGTGAGAGTGCATCTATATCTTTTGACTTTTCAATAGAACAAATAACATAATCAAATTTGGGAGTTAGTGAGCACAATATTTTTTCAACAATAGTAACATCTTGCATTTTTTTCACCATATAAATGCATCTTGTTACTTATTTTCAATGTTCTGGCATAATAACTTATGACAAATTCACCATCCTTTATCTATAGAATCTCGAAATCTCTTCTCAAGGCTTGAAACTGTGCAAACTTTACTCTTGCAATGCCTTGATATTTCTTCTTCATGGAATCTCATATATCCTTGGAAGTTTAAATAATAGTTTCCAAAATGGAATGATCGATTGCCTAGAATAAATAATTCTTTGCCTTTAAATCTTTCAACTTCAATGTCTTTATCTTTAACTGTTGTGCATTCGCAGGTGCTACTACATCATTTTCAACAATATGTCAATACTCCTTGGATCTCAAGAAGTTCTCCATTAGCATGCTCCAATTATCATAGTGACCATCAAAGCGTGGAATAGATAGTTGCACAAAATTAGAATCTGAAAAAGACATATTAGTGCAACAAACAAAAATAACAATGTATGTCAATAATAATAACAAGAGAAGAGAAAAGCAATATTATGCCCACAATAATAACAAGAGAAGAGAAAAGTAATATTACTCAATCCTCTTTTTTTCACAATATTTTGCACTCCTCACAAAGAGGCTTTGATACCACTTATAATTATGAATATAATAAAGAGAAAAGAAGAGTTGAAGAATGAAGAATGCACTTTATTCTATAAGCCAAGCCTTTATATAGGTAATTACATGAGTGATAAAATTAACTAAATAATAAAAATAATTCCTAAATAATAGGATATGACTTGCAACATTCAACAACGTTCAAAAATGTACACAGACTTCTTAATGCACTTTATCTCCTAAAATGCTGCAACAAATAGAAAATGGGAAAATGCAAGGCAACGTGCAGAAAGTGGATAATTCAATGGTGAAGTGGGCAATAAGTTAAGACATGTGGCAAGCAAGAGACTTAGTCAAAATTTATATTTCCCTCTACAGGTGGTTCAAAAAAAGGTTTGGTAAAGGAGGGAGATGGCTTACTATTTTGTGTTTGTTTGGGTGGTTGTGTAGTTTTCTATGGCTGAGGTTGGTTTTTAGCATATTTAAATATTTCATTTGTCATTTTGAAAATGTTGGAATAATCTGCTTTAGGTGGATATGATGGATGTGAGGGAGTCATATAAGGGGTATGGAGAGATGTTTATGGTGAAGAGGATGATGTATATGTATCATAGATGGTTTAGGCTTGTATATGTAATTGTGCTTTCAAGTTCCTAATCTATTGCCCTTTTCTTGAGAATGTAGGACCAAAATACTTCTCATCAATGTATTTATGCAAATAAGCATTAAGTAACTATAAGTTTGGGTCACACTCTGCAAGAGCATAGTCTCATATAAAATGTTAATTGATCTTTGCCATGTAACTATAAGTTTTATTAGGATGGACTAAATGAATAGGAATAGTGCTTTGCTTTTATTTGTTTAAGAACTAAGGTGATCATCAATGATTATTGTATTATCAGCCATTAAGATAAGCTTCATTTTTCTTTTGTTGTTTTTTTCATGACTGTCTTAGCCTATCCATCACCTAATAAATATAATGGTATTGTGGCATGGAGGGGTTAAGAATTGGCATGCAATGCCTTTTCATGATTGGTGATCCACTCCAAAGGCATAAGCTCAAGAAGATCATATTTGACAATCTATTTTAGGATCTTGATAAATGGTTGGAATATCAAATCTATTAGCAATTACAAATAGTGCATCTTCTATTGAGTTAGAGAAGTGTATATCTAAGGTATGATTTTAGATCTTATAGATCATTTGGTGATAAAGGGTTGTTAAAATTGTTATAGGTACTTGGTCAACACCTGTGGTTTGGATTTGCAACTTTAGTTTGGTGGGCAGATTTGGATCTCTAATATTGATGTTGAAATCTAGGGCAATAATAAATATAAGATTGCCAGCATTAAGTGTGTTGAGAGCTGCACTAATCAAGGCATATTGGTACTTTGTGTAGTTGGTGTTTAAAAAGGATATTCTAACAATTATTGGAATTCCTTTTCTACCATAAAGTGTTGATATGAGTTTGGTAGCTCCAATATGCATGTGTGAATAACCAAGGCATACCTAATGAGGTATAAGATTTAGGGATATTTCAAAAGTGACATATTCTTCAGTTTGGGTTTGGATTGATTGTAACGTACACTAATCAAGATAAGTGCTTTGAATATACTCCTTAAAGAATAGTCTTTTAGCAGTAATGAGATTTTTGATAGATCTTATAATAGATCTATTTTGGTGGTAAAGGCTATAAGGATTAAGTAGAGGAGGATAAGTTTCTTCAAAGACGAGTTTTGTTAAGAAGATGGGTGATTTCAATTAAGTTATATATTTTACAAGAAATGGTTTTCATACAAGATGGAAGGATAGATGAAAAAGATGAAAGACAAATAGTTTCTAGAGGTTGGGTAGTTTCAAGCTGAGATTCCATGAATATGAATCTTTCTTACTCTCTTCCCTCACTATATTCTCACCCTGTTATTATAATCTTCAAGGCTTTGAGACCATTTAGCGGTTGCAACATGCTAAATGTTCTTAACTACTCTTCAAAATACAATGCCTCAATATGCCTCTAATGATGAATTTTTTTTTTTGAAGAAATAGAAGAAAGCCTTCTCATTGACTTTAAAGAATTCACAGATAATATTACCAATATTTCAGCACTTTATATGGCAACTTCCCATTCTTTTGATGAAGAACAATTTATAAAAGATCCTAATGATCATATTGAAGATCTTAATCCTCCATTACCCCATATAAAGCAACAAAATTCCTAGTTTAAACTTACATCTACCCCTTGGTTCACTTTTGATGATGTAATGTTAAACCAATGGAGAAACAAACTGTATGAATTTGGAAAATGAATAGATTTGCAAACAACAAAACTAGAAACTACTTGCTAAACTATCTTAAGAGAATTTGCTTCCAAAATGAAAGGCACACTGTTTAAGTGGTTCCAAAGTCTAGGAGAATATAAGCAGATTTATGAGAATGATTAACAAGGAGTTTATTGCCCTTTCATTTCATTGACAAACAAAATAGACAAAAATATTTTGAAATGAAATGCCATTACCAAATAATGGCTAAAAAGTATTACATGCTCAATAGCGACAACGACTTTAATTTGAGATACGCCTTTATTGCATCACTCCCTAAAGATCTCTAGCCAAAGCTACAAAGGTCTATTCCCTCTTTATGAAGACAAATGTTAAAGATATCACTTGGGAAATATATCAATTAGCCTTATTTACACTTCATAAATTTTGCGAACAACAAAAATTCCTCCATTCCATAATGGAAGGAAACATAAAACTTTAAAAGGTGTGCAAGAAACTTTATTTGCAAATCAAGTGCAAAGACACATGCTTATGCCCTAAGAAGAAGAAAACTCATTTCCTTAAGGAAAATTTCATCAAAAGCCATAGAAGATACAAAATCAAAAGATCTAGATGGCCAGTTTGATTCTTCAAAAAATGATCTTCCAAGTTCAAGAAAACATATAGATGTTATTTTTGTGGAAAGAAAGAGCATTTCACAAAATAATGCCTAAATAAGTTTAAGAAAGTTGTTAAACTTATCCAATAGCTTTAGCCCAATATTCCAATCCAAGAGAATGAGGACATCGAGGACATGTTCTTAGAGCAAGAAAAGTAAATGAAAAATTTATTTTTGCTATACCTGGATATGAAAATTTTGAAATAGGCGTAGATAAGGATGAAGAATACATAGAGAATCCTATCTAATCATCTCCACCATGCTTGCAGATAAAAGGCTTAAAACCTAAAAGCTTGATAAATCTAGCAATCCTTCCTTGAGAAGAATGAAAACCACATAGTGAATATTTTAATGCAACAAATGGTAAAATATTCAAGGTCAACCTTATTTCCAAAAGAAAAGTTGAGTTTAGGTTCTTTCCAAATTGCATTATCTGGACAAAGATTTTAGGAAGCAACTTTTTAGATAAAAATGTTCTTATTAAAATAAACATTTATTGTGCAACTAAAAATCTCCATTAATTGTCAAAAGGAATTTCATTCAAAAGTTATATTTCACCATACATTGATATTCCTAATCTATTTAAACTTCTTCAAGTTCTTTTGGGTTATGATGATATAAGAGATCAACTCATGCAATATTGTCCAAAAAGTTATAATCAGTTTATTTACCCTACACTACTATGAAATAATAGAGAATTTTTCACACATCTCCCCCTTAAGAGTAATAAGGATGTTAGCATAATAAAAGCCTGCCATCTAAGAATGAATCCTGAAGACCTTACATTTGCTCGAGAAGAATATGCTACATTACTTAAACACAGTTTCATAGAACAAATCAAGTTAGATTGGGTATGCCAAGCTTTTTGTGTTGAAAAAAAGTTCTAAATAGAAGTAAGGAAAGAAATGGCTTATGATTAGTTGTTAGCATTGTATTTTGTTTGAGTCGCTTCTTCTTTTATATTGAGTTTAATTCAATCTATTTACAGTCTAGTTACGTCAAGGAGTTCATTGAACCTACTCAGTTTAGTTAAGTCTATTGAGTCTAGTTATCCAATTGTGTTTGTAGTAAGTAAAGCGTCTTAAACAAAATATGTATTCTTATCTTTACTTATTCTTTAAGTAAGAATATCACACATTATATTTTCACTCTTTTTACCTAAGAAACAAATAAAAAGGGACAATTTTAAATACTATATTTTGTCCAAATATTTCTTAAAAATAACAATAAAATTAAATTAGCAAAATAATAAAAATATATAATAAATAAAATAAAAAAAGAAAAATGAGTCATTAATTAATTTAATTTTTAAACCCTAGCTGAAAAGTTTTGGAATGCAAAAAAAAAAAAAGGTTATAAGAAATTTTAAATGAAAATAGAATAAATAACGACGAGATTTTAAGGAAAGGAGTAAAAACTAAAATAAATAAATAAAATGGGGAAGAAAATTAAAAAACCAAAAAGTTCTTGGGGTCTATTTGGTATGATGTAAAAGATAAGGCCTGATAGAATAAAATATGATAGGATAAAGCTTGATAAAATTTTAAGACTATGCAGTGTTTGATATGATATTGTATAAAATAACGTATCGTTTAAAATAATGCTATCATTTATTTGGTAATGCACTATATAATATTAGATAGGATAAAAAACAACCATTTTGATAAAAATTACTTTACTTAAAATATATATTATATTTATTATATTATATTAATTTTTAGAGAAAAAATATAGGTGAATATAGCTACATATAGTGCGTGACGACCTAGCGACCTGAACAATTTGATCCCATTTGATTACATCGGGTTGAATAGCTAAAAAATAATTAGGATAAATTAGGTCGAATTGATCATGTCAACCAATTTGAGCTAGCGCGATCCAATCTTATGAATTTTTTAAAAAATATTTATTTTATAAAGACTGATATAAAAATTTTATTTTTTTCTATAGACAACATATAATTTTATAAGGATTTATATGAAATTTTTATTTTTTAAGAGTCAATTTATAATTTTTACCAAACATTAAAGGAAAAAAATGACTTAGTTAGCTTGAGAAACCAATTTATCTTAACCTCATTCTAAACTAATTAAATTGAATCCAATACAAAATTAGTTTTTGTGTAACTTATTCCAATTTTATTAATTTTTTAAAAAATTATTTTATAAGGATTTATATGAAAATTTTTTACTAATAAAATATAATTTTATAGGGACTTATATAAAAATTTTATTTTTTTAGAATTTTTATCTAAAATTATTTTATAAGGACTTATATAAAATTTTATTTTTTTAGAATTATTTTATAATTTTATAATTTTCATCAAAAATTTAAAAATGGCCCAACTAACCCGATTCTAACTATTATTAATTAAATTCGACTAAGTCTAGGCATTAAACCTAGCAAAAAAAATCTAATGCAAAATCAGGCCAAACATCAATGTATTATAATACTCATAATCAACTCTAGTGGATTAGACTAAAATTTGACTTAGTATGACTAATGAATATTTCTATAGAGGAAGAGTTAAAATTGAAAAGTATTAATAAGGCCTTATACGTTAAAAATACTAATCACACCCTCCAAAATATAATTAGATTAAATATTATTTTAATATATAAAAAGATATGGTATATAAATTTATATAATATATTACTTATATCCGACCGGCGATAAATCTATAATATGTCAAGAGCGGACACAATCTCCCTCATTCAAACACCAGCAGAGATGGCCTCTCTCACGCACAGGGACCTGCAACCAAGGTTGTTCAGAGAGAGAGAGAGAGGAAGGAGACCGTTCCAACGTATGGTATGGGTGAATTGGCACGGATGAGGGGGAGGAAAAGTAGGAGGCCGAGATGAGAGCTCTCTTCACGGCGTGCTTTCTGGAAGGGGATCAGGACAAGAATCCTCTGTAAGTTGTGCCTTCATTAGACCCGGGAAAGAAGAAGAAGATAAATTTGAGGGTGGCCGCGTTTTGAAACCCTCTTTCTTCTCTTCTACTCTAGGGTTTCAGCATTTTAGCTGTACCTTCCTTTGTGCCTCCCTCACCCATCTCCCTTCCCTACAACCTAACTTCAATGAGCAGCAATAAGGATAACTTCAGCATGGCAGATCTCAGGTTTGCTCTGAACCAGGAGAATCGAACAGACCTAGTCAATGCTCTCAAGAATAAGATAGAGTCTGGCTGGGCAGCACGCGGCTGTTCTCGAGAGTCTATCGCCTAATGTCAGGAAGTGTGCTGAGGTTCTCAGAGAGATGCAAGGTCAATATGATGAATTAGAAGCAGAATTTTTTGAGGAGAGGGCAGCTCTTGAAGCCAAATACCAAAAATTGTATCAACCTTTGTACACAAAGCGCTATGAGATTGTAAATGGTGTTGCTGAAGTGGAAGGAGTAGCAAATGAAATAGCAGCAGAAATCAGAAAGAAGGAGCACGAGACAGTGAAAAAAGACCGCATTGGCAAGAAAATGAGAAATCCAAAAAGAGGAATAGAAAAATGTAGAATGAGAGTTAAGTCGATGAGGACAATCGTAAGGGCAAAATTGAGCAATGAAATAGAGAGGTTGTGGCATTGGGCTGTTGTTCTAGCAACTGAATTAAAGGTAACTTCATCTTGATTCTTTGCCCAAATTCCATATTTCGTCTTGAAACTGGTTTAGCACCGTAGCTGTGGCGGGTAGATGGATATATAAATCTGTTTGGCTCTATTTGGTGTTATCTTAACAGTCCCTCATATATGCTAGGCCTGACTTTGTTTTGATTGTGGTTTTCCTGAACTGATCTCCATTCTTATCTTCTCCTGCCATCAAAATATGTCACGATCTTGATGTTTTAATCGTGAAGTCTTTGCGTATCCGGCTTATTTGATCTCGTGTTACTTGTGGAGGCATCATTATCATTCTCATGAGACTTGGGTTCAGGTTTTGGTTAATGCCTTTGCAGATTGGTCTTTATTCTTGGCATGGGATTTAAAGTATGGAGTGTCGTTTTGATACAAAATTTTTTATCTGGTTTTAGGTTCATATTTGTGCCTTTTATTCTGTGTTATTTCCTTTTGTGCATGTGAGGCATCATGGCACATGTGTCAAAATTAGACTGGGTAGAGTCTTGAAAATCATGTAAATTGTTGAAGGGAAAATCCCACCGAGACTGAGGTTTTTTATTTTCCTTGCTTGGAGTTTTGATAAAATTATTAATAATTACAGCTTATTTCTTTTCACCATATGTGTATGCCTAGAATTTTTGGATGCATGTTTGAATGATGGATTTTGTGCTTTCATTGTGGCTCATTGGTTTGTTTGGGCTTTAATTTCACTTAAACTTTAACCGCTACGGGTAGAGTGTGAAGTGTGGAAATGTTGGAGATTGATTTCAATTCACATTTGAATTGATAAAAATGTAGATGTTGTTTTGGGTCATGTGATCTTAACCAGTTAAATCTCTTTTGATACTCTATAATTATTTCTCTAGTAGGGTATTCTCTTTCTTCCTTGATTTTCATTGTTCTGTAGTTGTTCCTGTTCTCATTTGACATGTGATGAAATCTACCCATACTGAGCATGATTGAGGAGAACATGGGTTGGTTGAGGAAGCACGAATGCAAACAAGCAAATGCAAATTGGTTGTCCTAAATTTCCTTGTCGGTCATCTTCGTAAATATCGCTTGAAATGGTATAATATTTGATTGGGTACATAAAAGCGCACACATTTACAAGACACTATATATTTGTAAGTATTTTTGTTTCGATATGTTTGATATTTTGTTTTATTTTTAATTTTTGTTTTTGAAATCGCTGTATGAGAATTTTTTATCTTTTCAAACATATAAGATGTCATTAGAACCATACTTGACAATAAACTTAGGTAGGTACTTATGTCACTTAGATCGCATAATTATTAATAAATTTTGGATTCCAATGACTCTTATCTAATTAATTTTATTTTTGGGAAAAATTCAAAAAAGGAGAAATATTCTTTAAAAAAGATTCAAAAAAATTATTATAGTTTTTCTTTTAAAAATGGGGTTAAAAATAGTTTTTTTTAAACGAAATCAAATGAATTTCATTTAAAATTAAGTGAAAAAAATAAGAAAAATTAAACAGAGGTCGAAAGGTTAGGTTTTAATAAAAATTAAATAATTTTTTCTTATACAAGAACATGTCTTGAAATTTTTTTTAATTTAAAACAAGTTGTAAAAGATAAAGTTGGATTTTCTTAAGATTTAAAAGGAAAAAAATATAAGAAAAAAGAGTAAATCAAACAAATCATAATTTTTTTCTTTATAAATCAAAAATAAAAATAATATTAAAAAATTCAAAAGTAAATCTTTTAAAACAAAGGAAAAATCAAATAAATCTCCTTTGGTGGTTTTCTAAATTCAAACAAAAATTAGCATTTCAAAAAATAAAATATAAAAATAATTTGTTTTAATTTTTTTTGGAAAAAACCCAAAAAAAAAATCAAATAAACATTTCAATGGTTAGTGATTTTTTTTTTTTAAATTTTAAGTAAACAAATTTTTCAAAAGTTTCATTTCCAAGAATAAAAAATAGAAAAATTAAATTAAATATCTTTTTCATGGACTTAGGAACTTTTTTTGTTCAAGATTTCTTTTCATAAAATTAGAAAATGTATACTTTATTGGGGGCTAGTTTAAATGATAAGGGTGGAATGAGAGTATAGGTAGTGTCAAAGATTTGATCCTTTCAATGTAATATCACTAAAAAAAAAAAAGAAAAAATATACTTTAAAAACATTTCTTAAAATATCCTTTTTTCTTAAATAAAAAATATCATTTCCAAAAATTCAAAAAAAAAAAAAAGAAAAAGAAAAAAAGAGAAGAGTAAAGAAATGAAATTAACTTTGTTTTTACAAATTAAAATATATTAATCAATTTTAAAGTTGTTTTATTTGTAAAAGACAATTTTTTCTTTCTTTTTCTTTTCATAATAGACATAATTTTTTGCTCAACTGACCTTCGTAAACTTTGATTCCTTCTGTGGAATGCGTAAGTCCTAAACTTTTATCTTAGGTTAAGTTTGTCCATACAAATAATTTTTTTTATTTTCTCTTCTTAATCTTTTTTTTTTCTTTATTTTTACATGTGATTGTTATAGAAATTAAAATAAGATTAAGGCCATTTCAAATTTGCATGGTTAAGATATGGTAATTGTTTTTAAGAACGAGTGTTATAGGGCGACTAATACTTTTTTTACTCACAATTGACTTCTGAACTCATTTTTTATTTGTAAACCATTTTCTTTGAAAAAGACTTTTCTAAAATTTTACCTCTTTAAAATTAAAATTTTAATAGCAATTCTACGTCATTTGGTTTTCATTTTTTAAAACTAAAATTTTTAAAATTTTTTTAACATCATGTGATCATGTTATGGGTGTCACATTGGTTATAAGTCTTTCAATGCTTTTTTACATGATAAATTCCCCTTACAAAAAATTAGCACTCAAATTGCTTATCTTAAAGAAGCAACGATCTTTTCCAAGTTTAACTTAAAAGCTCAATTTTGGTTGTTAGGCTTTGATCCTGGTAAAAGATATAAACAACGTTCTGCATCTCTAATGGCCAATACCAATAGACATTTATATCATTTAAACCTAAAGTTTTCTAGTCTCTCTTCCAAAAAGTCATGACAAAAATTTATGAGTTTATCTTACATAACACACTCATCTATATTGATATAGCTCTCTTCAACAAATGAAAAAGATCACAAAAAACTCTTGCAACATTTATTAGAAATCATTAAACAATATTGGAAAATGCTCTTTGTCAAAACTAGCTTTATTAATTCTCATTTTATACATTTAAGTTCAATGGTACAAAAAGTTACTGATTAAGGAACTAAATAGTAGCTAGAAAATTTTTCCTTAAATAGTAGAAGTTTACATATAAAGATAAGCTAGATCAAAGTCAATGCCTAAAAAGATAGTCTTAAATAATCTCTACTTACTCCAGTGCATGGAATACTCACTCAAGATTAAATAAGTTTAGTAATAAAATTTTAACAATTCATACCCACTCATAATATCTAGGCTACTACATACTAAACACCATTGACTCATATCATAATCACATCACAATAGAATTTGCCATTACATGAACATTAGATTATATTGCTTATATATAACTTCCATAACTCATATTATACTATATACTGATCATACAAGATATAGCATAATACAAGGATATCTTCAACTTTCCAATATAGTACAATCATATTAGAGATTTCTTTTTACCCATCTTATAAGTATGATTACATCTTTATAAAGCTAAACTTCATTTATTCCCTTTTGTAACATTCGGTTATCTAAAAACGAGAGAAAACGTAAGAAACGTAACGTACGATTTCTCTGTAAATGAATGAAACTCATCGGATACAAAAGGAAGTCCCCTAAAATGATATAGTTAAGGTTCCAAAAAAATTTAGAAAGTATTCTAGATTCCTAAAAATGAGAATCATAGGCTCAGACGAAAAGAAAAATAGAGTTAGAATGAAGAAATAATTTCTTACAAAAAACTTACAAAATGTAATGGCATTTTCGTAATTTTGAGAAGGTTTTTTGAAGTTCACACAAGAGGGCATTTTAAATGAAATTTTTGAGTTCTTTAAGGTTCTCAGAGGCCCTGAAAATTATTGGAAGACCCAGGATAGCTAAAGTCCATCTGGTGGACGTTTTCCAATGTCGGTGCATCCAAATTTTGACGAATTTGTTCAAAAAGGTTTTAGCTTCGATTTGAATGATTCCAAATATATTTTACTAAATTGGGAATTTAAATTCTATAATGGAAAAGACAGTTCTTAAAAAGTAGCTAAAACAAAGTAGAAACAAAAATGCTAAAAACGAAGGGTAAAATAAAATTTTTTGAAAAGTATTTATTTCTCCCACCTATATATATGATTCACCCTTTCTCCCCCCTTCATTTTGGTCAATCAAGTGTCCAAAAACAAAAGAAAACCCTAGGAGATGAGGCACACAAGAGGGGGAAGAAAAGGAGAAGAAATTCAAACTAAAAGGTAAAGAAATTTAGTAGTTTTTAATGCTCTCTTCCTTCCAAACCTTTTCTTCTCTATTCTCCTTTATTTCTTTTGATTAAAATGAAGTTTACAAATTTGTTGTAAGGGAGAAATTGAGGAAAAAATTCAGATTTGAAGAGAGGAGCTTAAAGAAGACAAGATTCAAGTGAGAAAAAGTAAGAAAACAAGATAATTTCTTCTTCCTCTTTCTCCACCATTTCGCCCCACTTAAAAAACCTTAAGAGGGTTTGATTTTTAGGCAGAACCAAGGGTGATTCTTAGGAAAAAGGGTGTAGAGATTAAGAATAAGCAAAGAGAATTAACAAATAACCATAGAAATTCAAGATGCAAAGTTTAGGGTTTCAAGTGTTCCTTCCAAAATCTGATTTGATTTCTTAATTCTTATGCCTAAATGAGAGTTTAAACGAGTTTCTAAGATCCCTAGAAGTCTTCCCATGTACTTCCTCTATCAAGAAAACAAAGCAAACTCCATGGAAGCTAAAGTCTTCCATAGCCTCGGTTTAAAGGGGTTTATATAGCTAGACTAAGTCTATTTTTGAGTCATATATGATGAATGAAGATAAGGGGAGGTCTTGGAAAAAATTTAAAAACCATAGAAAGTGAGTTGATGCCTTATGTTCTATAATATGACCTAAAGAAGTAATATATAGTTAGGCTTTTTATTTTAATTGTGCGATAACTCCAAAAGGCTTAAAAGGAGTCAAGAATCATATTTGAAAGAGAAGAATAGAGATTAGAATTAAAGGGGTTTATGTAGCTAGACTAAGTCTATAGTCATATATGATGAATGAAGATAAGGGGAGGTCTTGGAAAAAATTTAAAAACTAAAGAAAGTGAGTTGATGCCTTATGTTCTATAATATGACCTAAAGAAGTAATATATAGTTAGACTCTTTATTTTAATTGTGCGATAACTCCAAAAGGCTTAAAAGGAGTCAAGAATCATATTTGAAAGAGAAGAATAGAGATTAGAATTAAAGGGGTTTATATAGCTAGACTAAGTCTATTTTTGAGTCATATATGATGAATGAAGATAAGGGGAGGTCTTGGAAAAAATTTAAAAACCATAGAAAGTGAGTTGATGCCTTATGTTCTATAATATGACCTAAAGAAGTAATATATAGTTAGGCTCTTTATTTTAATTGTGCGATAACTCCAAAAGGCTTAAAAGGAGTCAAGAATCATATTTGAAAGAGAAGAATAGAGATTAGAATTTATTTGATGGGTGTTGCTTCATTAGATACATTCTTGAAAACATAAAGGGACTAATGAGTCAAGTCAGTATCTAAGCAAGTTGTGTAGCCTTAGATTTTACTTCAAGAGTATAATTAGTTTCTATATGCTAGGAAAAGAGGAATGATCTCCACCTTCTTGGGTGAGTGAGGTCAAAGGAGAGGATTCAAGGCTTAAGGAAAAAAGTATACAAATGCTAGTAAGGTAGCTCTCTCCACCTTCTCTCATGCATAATTGCTTGCTTTACTTGTCTTTAAAGGTGTGTATACGTATTTTAAGCCATTAAAAATGTTCTAGCATGAGCTCTTACTCCATGGTACCAAGATAATGCATTATGTTTTCCAAATGATATTTATGATGTTTGTTTTGGTTTGCTTGAGTATGGTGAGGCCAAGAACTCTTAACTATGGTAAAGATGAACCAAGAACCCTTAAAATTGGTTGAGATAAAGTAAAGAGTATCCTAAGAGTATGGTTGAGTCCAAGAACCTTTTAAAGAATGGGTGAAGCAAGTCTAAAATCCACAAGTAAATGGGTGAGTCCAATCCACTTGCTTGGTAAGCCTATATATGCTATGTGCTATGTATGACTTTTTCAAATGCTAAGAATGTTTCTTGAATGGTTGCACATGTCCATATGCCATGCATGCATTTGTGAGACTTATTTTGCATACTTTATATATGATTGAATAGGATATGAGCTATTGGGATTCTTTAAATCTCATCCCTCTTCTCTAATATTCTAACATGTTAGATTGACCAAGAGACCAAAGGAATGGAAGCCAACTACATGAGAAATGAAAGCATGACACTAAAGTGTTGGAATTTTGTTCTTTAAGGCCATATGGAAGTCAAATGATGTAACCTATTGTTGTGTATTATCTATGACTTCTTGAACATGTATAATTATATTAATATATGATGTGTAAATGAGAGGATATGTTATGTGAATGTGAGAATGTGATTTGAGTATGTAATGACAAATTGTGCATCTTGAAAGTTTGATGCAAGCATGTATAAATGCAAGTGAGATGGCCAAATTGAGAGACATGAAATTTGGAATTATTTGGGCAGCTCATACAAATCCTAATTATGCTTTTAGACTTGTCCAAGAGGTGTCAAACCCCAAGAAAAGCCATTTGGACATTTTGATATCCTATATGATGCTAAAATTGACTATATTAGAACCTTATATCACTTTTTGTCTAAATGAACTCTTTTTGATTTGATATTTGGCATGTAAATAGAGCTTGTTAAGAGCTTTTTGGAAAGCTAAAAAACATAATTTTTAGAGGTCTAAAGAACATTTGATAAATTTTTAAAGTTGGCAAAAATTCTGGTTTTGGTCATGTCACTATTCACTTAGGTCCGAAAATGAAATTTGTCACACAAGGCTCAAATGATGTCCAATTGTCATGAAATTTTATATAGAGAAACTAGACATTCCCAGTGACTTGTGCAAATTAGAAGCACCTTATTTAGATATCTATAAAGGAAGATATGAGTTTTCAAAATTTCTGTCTAGTACTAGGCACTTCAATTAATCTCAGGTACTGTTTGATTAGGTTTTGAGGTATAAGTGTGCCTGAACTGGTTTGGAGTTATTTTTTTCCCTTAGCTAATATCCACATCTTTCTATATTGATATCATTGGCATGGATTGAATTTTTGTGAAATTAATTGGACATTTTTAAAGTTTTTTATAGAATTCTATGACAACACTAGTGGATAGCCAGACTTCTGGATCATTTCGAATGTCAAATTTTTTTGTGTTATGATTTGGACGTATTTTTAAAACAAAGTAGACATGTGTATCTTTCTAGAATAGCCAATACTTCATGATTTTTATTTTTATAGAATTAGTTATGATTTGTCAAAGTTTATGATAGAAAAGCCAAAATTCTATCCAAAATTACTTAATGAGATTTTATGGGAAGGTGAATTTTGATGATGGAAATGGCTTGTATCTATGTATTTAAATGTGAGAATATGATACATGAGTTTAAATGGCCCATGGGACTCTGAAAGAAAATTTTTACTTGTAGAGAAACGTAACTCATCCATGAAAATGAATGATATTATGTTGCCTCCTATAGAACAAGCATGAAATGAGACATGAGAATCATATTAATTAAGTCTTAAAAGTATGGTGTTACATTTACAGAGCCCCATGGATATTGTCCATGGTTCGGCCATGTCCGAAACTGGGTTCCATAATCAGAGTTTTGCTTCTCCTGAACCATCTTCCCATTGCTCAGGAAAACGCGTCCACTTAGGGAGAGTACTACTCCCACTTATAAGGCCCTAGCCCAAGTCCCTCCTTTCCGATGTGAGACTTTACAATCCACCCCTCTTTTGGGACTAATCCGTCTTCAGGTTGCACATATGGCTAGACCGACTCTGATGCCAAACACTTTATAGAGCCCCGTAGATATTGTCCCTGATCCGGCCATGTCCGAAATTGGGTTCCGTAACTAGGTTTTTGCTTCTCCTGAACCATTTTCCTATTGCGCAAGAAAATGCGTCCATGTGGGGAGAGTACTACTTCCACTTATAAGGCCCTAACCCAGGTCCCTCCTTTTCGATATGGGACTTTACACCTTCTCCTAATTAATGACTTCCTAGGGCTATCTTTGCTATTCTGTGGTGCTATACTTTTCTTTACCTGACATGGTTTAAAGGGAAAAATGGAGAAGGGAGTTTAGCACACACCATATTCAATGCATACATCAAGTCACCCGAGCATAAGGAGCATAAGTGCACATACAACATAACTCATCAAACCCTAAAGCTAGCATATATATCAGTCAGTGGCCATAACTCTTAAAGCGTAAATTAACTGAGTTTCATTTTGAGAAAAGCTATTACACTCAAACACGAAAACATGGCTTCATATAAACTCAAACACTATAATACATTCTAAACAAAGCATGTTACATCAAACACTACTCAAACACGCAAACATGGCTTTATATAAGATGTCATAGCACATAAGCATTCAAACACTCAAGGCAATAAGCATGCATACAAATAAGGGAGAGATTCTACCTAGGAGATAGAGAATTGATGCTAACCCTCTTACTTTGCCTCTTGCCTTGTCTACTCTCTTTATTTGTCTCTTTTACTTTGCCTTTAATAATTTAATTCTCCACTTCTTGGTTTTACAAAGACCATTTTGGTCATCTCAACATGCCTTTAAGTATGGAAAATAAGTAAACAATACATATCTAAGCTAATTTGCTCATATGCCACTTAATTGCCCCATATAACACCTATTATGGCCTATTTTTAAAAAATATATAACTTTGGCTAAGAGTACCCAAATTAGGCAAACTAAGACTTTTTAGAAAACTCTTTATATTCCTTAGCTACTATAAAAATTTTAGGTTTAATCTAGTTCATTTGGTTCCTGAAAAGGCTCAAAACTTAGGGTTGTCCAAAGATAAAAATTGATATAGGGTAGCTTTTCTTTGGCAATTTTGAAAATTCATAAAAAATATTCTATACTAATCAAATATTACAAATTATGTCTCATATGAAACTTTAAGATGTCCTCTAAATGTCTACCAATTTTTATGTCCAAATTGATCCATTAAGGTCTCTATGGACAAAGATATATTTTCAAACTCATTGTGGGTTTATTTTGACTATTTTTGTTTCCAAACTTGCCATATCAATTATTCATGCAATTTTCTTCTTTTGAGCAAGTTTTTTAACTAGCAAATAACTTATTTAACTGGTTGATAATATAAAATATGGCGTACATCAAAATATAGCTATGTCACTTGTTTAGTTGGCCTAAACTTTTAGCTTAGCATTTTGCACCATGGGTGGCCATTATGTATTTTATTGACTCTAACCTTAATCTCATGATTACACATCATTCTTAGATCATTTTACAGAGCTCATACTACCAATATGACCATTTTTCATTTTGTGCAAACTTATGGAACTTACAGAGCTCATATGGTCTTAAATTGGTTATTTTTCATCAAACTCATACTAAATCATGTTTAATTCATGCCTAGGCCACTCGTTTGTGAACCTAATAATCATATTTCAACCAAGAAAGCATGAATTCACTATGGGCTAGGGGATGCACGAAAATATGAAAGAGGAGAACTTAAGTTACACACACTTTCTTAAAGGGAAACTTATATGGTTTTACATGGTTTCTTACCTTGATTATTTTCCTCCGCTTTATTCCCCAAGAAGAGCTTCTTTCTCCCTACGAACAACTCTGACTTTTATTCTTTCAAGAAGCTAAAACCACCATTAGAAAGCATAAGATGAGGGAGTAAGTTTCATAACTACACTATGGTAAAATTTTGTATAAAACCTTACCTATTTTGCCTTTGTTTCCTTCTTCTCTCCACCCTTCTCTTCACACCATCCATGGCTAAAACTTGGCTACAAAAGTCAGTTGGAAGAAGTAGAAAAAGATGGCATGCTTAAATCAAAAAAAAAAAAATCTAAGATATTTATAACAATTATAAAAATAACTATTATGTCCCTTCACTTTAATTCCTTTGTTTGAATTCATTTTTCATCCTTTGTAGAAATCAACTACTCCATACTAAATTTGAGGCTCTCTTTTTAATTAAAAATATCTATTTAAAGGTTACAAGGACTTAAAATAGTCTAAAAAAATTTGGTTAAAACTATTACTACCGGACATCCTAATTTGTAAACTGTCGATAATTCAATAAAACCAACTTCATTTGGTTAATCTGCTAGCCTTATTTTATCATATTATGATGAGGAATATATGTTTCCTGTGTTAATTATCATGTTATTTAAATTTTTGACTTTTCCTACTTTATGGTTATGCCATTATCTACCCATTCTTATACTATTTAAGGGTTTTGGCCAAACTAAGGCTTTCTGGTTAAACTTTCATACTCTTTTACCTTAAGCTAATGATAATTATCCTTATCTCCATTTATTTTTTATTTAAAAAAAATCGTTGGTTTTCTTGACTATTTTAGTCAAAATTATGATTTTTTCACTGCATTTATTTCGCTTCGATTCTAACCCTAAAAACTCAATCTTTGTAGATAACTCTAAGGCATAGGTTATTTAAGATCCTCTATACTCATATAATCATTCCCTAGGTCCATAGTGGCTCAAAATGGCTTAAATAGCTCAAAGTATGCCTGTGTCATTGGTTACCTCAATTTGTGTGCAATCATGGTTCTAACCAATTTTATTAGTTTTGGTTAATTTGGTTGCCTAATTTAATCATATAACGGTGGGAAATGTCTTACTCTCTTAATGAAGTGCTGAATATTTAAACTCCTGGTTTTCCTTTGTTACACTGCTGAAACTATTATGTTGCCTTTTTTGGATTTACAACTTGATTTTTTAGCCCATTTATCTTCTCTAATTAAGCTTCTATTCCTTTTTCTCATCTAGTTTACTTTGACTTGGGGCCTAACTCAATATAAAAATATTAACTATTTCATTTACTCCAATGCTAAAATACTGGACATCATACTCTTAACCTACAAAAACCAATTAGGTTAAATCTAAATTAAATTTCAAAGATTACAATTTTCTCATGGGCATTACCAACTAAGCCTACACATAGTCCAAGATTGCTTAACTATCCTTATGGAAATCTTAGGGGTTTTGAATTTTATCAAAGATTTCATTTCTTATATGTCCAATCACATTAGCTAGCTGTCCAAATTTTTTTAAAAAAAAAGACCCTCCACCTTAGGGTCCAAATCAAATAGTAGCCATTTGATATCTCAAAAGGATCACTCAAAATCCTCCACCTCTCAAGATTCTTGATAAAGGAAGAAGAATCTTACAAACAAATACCAGTGATTACTATTAGGCTATAGTGCCTATCAAAGATATCAATAGGAAGTATCCTTATTGTGGACATTTAAGCAACCTGTTTAAAGAATCTAAAAAGCACTACCATGCAATCTATAACAAGATCCTTACTATTAAGTATAGGATGAAGAAATTCTACTTTCTTTTCATCCCTTACCATTTTATAGTACAAATGGGTAACTCATTGTTTCTTAAAGTGCTTGAGTCTAAAAACAAAATCCTCCCTTATAAATTCACGATTTAGTATATCAAAGGCCATAAAAATCTCATCGTATATCTACTCTCTAGTCCAAAACTCACACATATCATTGCACCTAAAAAACCCATTCCTTTCATCCTAGTTATTCATTCCATTCCATTCCTTATGGTCTTTTTCTAAAGCCTATAACTACCTTTACTTAACATAAGAGAGATTTCCCACCTTGCTCAAAGATTCTAATCATTCCCTATAAGAATATCCCTCCTTTCTCAACCTAGACACTTCCTTTTAGGATTAAAACCCTTGTCATTGAAGAAGCATTATGGTACCTTTAGGCCCTAACAATCATGTACACTGGTGCAATTGAAATTCCTCCTTTGAAAGTTTGCCATTTTCTTTATAGAGAAGAAAATAAATCCTTAAACCTTTGGACACTTTTTAAATGATTTTCTCCTTAGACCTAGTGGTGTATGGAACCTAGAAAGACCATTATTCAACACCGCTTATGAGAAATTCCTTTGGAAAATAAAAAGTTGCATCCATCTTTATCTTACATAGACCCTATTAGATTAACATAGGCAGAAACTTTTATACTCAAAATGGTATTTATCTATGGAATACTTTCCTAAACTTTCCCTTAAAGATAGCAATAAGTTCTTAGGAACTTGAAAAATGTTTTTATGTGATTTAAATCATTATTTCATCCATGCAAATATAGTATTTTAGACTTCTCTTAGACCTTATCCCAAAGAATTCATCTTAGGTGAGCCTTTAATTCCAGAACTAGACATCCCAGAAAATCTAAACCAAGCCACCAGTTTTTTTTGGACAAACTTACTTTTGTCTATAGCATTGAAAATCCAATCCAACCTATTATTTTTCATGGATCTAGTTCATAGACCCTACCTCAAGATGCCTTTAAATAGGATTCCTAAGATCATTGTGATCATGACATTGAAGCGGTGGATCGAGGACTTAAAAATTGCAAGAAAAAGAAGACCTTCACTTCTGAGGAGTCCTATGTAGATGAGGATTACTATAATCTTTTACTATCTCATGAACTAATCAAGAAAGGCTAAGGAAAAAAAATGTCTCCACCAATTGTCAACCTTGGTCCTTGTATTCTACAATGCATTTATTAAAGTTTTTATCATTATGCTAGGTGTTTGTTAAAGTCTTAAGCACATATTAGTGGTGTGTACAAAAAGTAGCTTCATTAAAGTTGTTTTAGTAAAGTTGTTTGCTTACTAGTTCTAATCCTTGGTTATAAATACTAGGTTCCTCTTAGTTGTAAATCATCGAAGTTTGAATATCAATAAGCCTTGAGTATTTACCATGGCTTCTATTTAAATCCTTCCTCTTTTTTTTTTTTTTTTTTTTAAAAATCTTCTCTTACTTATTTTCTCGCAATTACTACTCAAAGGTACAATAATGCTTTGCACTTGCCTCGTTTAAGGAACCTATGCATAAAAAAGTATTGTTTTGAAGATCCTTAGTGTTTATAAGTGTGTTTCTAGGGTAATGATCTTATAATGTCAGCCATTTCATGAAGTCATGAAAATATTTGACCCTAAGGAGCCTAGGGACCCTTGTGGCCTAAAGGAAAGGCTTATTGTCTCGACATATCTAGGTGAAAACTCCCTTGATACTTCTAGTGATCTTTCTAAGTTTTATGCTATGTGTCGATACACCTATTCCTAACTTTCCACCTTGTAATTGTGCCAATCATTGCCCCTATGCCTACTATCTTTTTAGTGTTCACACCTCTCAAATATTAGAGTATTTTTCATCACACATAACTTTGGATTGCACATAGCTATTAATTTCACAAACAAATACTAACGATTATAACGTTGCAACAATTAAATACTTAAAATATTATGTAAGTAGTAAAAGTTATATGATTATTTCAAAAGTAGAGGTTTTTATTTTAACAACTTTCTTAATCCTTTCTTTTTTTTTTTTACAAGCTTTTATAATACCAAGAGGATGATTTTAAAACCTAAAGTTGGATACAAAAAAATTCAATTTTGTAGTAACAATTATCTATTTTGCTTTGAGTCGAGATATGTAAGGGGAAAGTGTAATATCCGATTCTCTAAAAACAAGAGAAAATGTGAGAAATGTAACGTATGGTTTCTCCGTAAAAGAACAAAATTTACCGAATACAAAGGGAAGTCTCCCCAAATGATGTAGTTAAGGTCCCAAAAAAATTTGAGAAGCATTCTAGAATCCTAAAAATGAGAATCACAGGCTTAGACGAAAAGAAAAATGGAGCTAGAATGAAAAAACAATTTCTTATGAAAAGCTTACGAAACATAATGGCATTTTCGTAATTTTGAGTAAATTTTGGAATTCACACAGAAGGGCTTTTTAAATGAAAGTTTTGAATTCTCTAGGGTTCTCAGAGGCCCTGAAAACCATGAAAAGTCCCGGGACAATTAAATCCCCTCTGGACGTTTTTCAACGTCAATGTGTCAGAATTTTGATGGATCCATTCAGAAAGGTTTTAGCTCTGATTTGAGTGATTCCAAAGGCATTTTTCTTAATTGGGAACCTAAATTTTATAATAGAAAAGACAGTTCCAAAAAAGGAGCTAAAATAAAGAAGAAACGAAAATGCAAAGTATGAAGGGCAAAATGAAAATTTTTTAAAAGTGTAACTTATTTTCACCTATATATATGATGCACCCTTCTCCTCCCTTCATTATGCACGACTATGTTCTACCTAAAACCAGAAGAAAACCTTAGGGAATGAGGTGCACAAGAGGAGGAAGAAAAGGAGGAGAAATTCAAGGTAGAAAAGTATGGATTTTTATGGTTTTTCATGCTCTTTCTTTTCAAACCTCTTCTCCTTCATTCTCCTTTATTTTTTATGATTATAATAAAGTATATGGATCTGTTTTAAAGGAGAGATTGAGGAAAAAATTCGAATTTGAAGAGAGGAGCTCAAAGAATGCAAGATTCAAGTGAGAAAAAGCAAGAAAACAAGGTAATTTCTCTTCTTATGGTTGTCATCTTTAGTTCCCTCCTCCTCCATTTCGCCCCACTTGAGAAAATCTTAGGAGGAGATAATTTTTAGGTAGAACCAAGCATAAATCTAAGGAAAAAGGATGTGGAGATTAATAATATATAAAGAAAATTATGAAATAGGCAGTAGGATTCAAGATGTAAAACTTAAGGTTTCTAGTGTACATTTGAGATTCTGAATTTATGTGATACTTCCTACATCTAATTTAGAGTATAAATGAGTTCTTAAGGCATCTAAGATGCTCCCCATAAGCTTCCTCCTTCAATAAAATAAAGAAACCTCCATGTGGCCTAAATGATATCTATGTCTCGAGCAAGAGGGGATCTTGTAGGTGAGGGGAGTTTTAAATTTTTCTAAGGCCATTTTTGAGTCATATTTGATGAATGAAAATGAAAGGAGGTTTTGGAAAAATTTTAGAATTTATGGAAAGTGATTTGGTGCCTTAGGTTCCATATTATAACTAAAGAAGCAACATGGTACTAGGCCTTTTGTTTTATTGGTGTAATAACTCCAAAAGGCTTAAAAGGAGTCAAGAATCATATTTGAAAAGAAAGAATGAGGCTTATAAATCATTTAAGGGGGTGCTGCTTCATTAGGTGCAATTATGGACCATAATGAAGCTTATAGAGTAATCTAGTGTTCCATTAAGTTATGTAGCCTTAGCATGTGCTTCATGACCTAATTGGCTTCTATAAATTGTATTTAGGACAAGAGAAACCATCTCCACCAATTTGTAGGTGTGTGGCCGAAAGGGGAGGCTTGAATTTCAAGGAAAAAGTGTGTTTGTAAACAAGATAGCTCTCTCCACCTTCTCTCATGCATGGATGTATGTTTAGCTTGTTTAGAATGTGTGTATGTGTATTTTCAAACTATGAAAAGTATGTCAGCATGCCTTTATATGTCATGATCTTTGATGCCATGTTATGCTCCAAATGAGCATATGATGTTTGTATGAGTTTTTTTTAGTATGGAGAGGCTAAGAACTCTTCCCTTTGGTGAAGATGAGTCAAAAACCCTTGAGTTTGGTTGAGACATAGCAAAGAGTCTTTCAAAGGCAAAGTGGGCTCCCAAGAGTATAGTTGAGTCCAAAACTCTTAAAAAATAGGTAAGGTAAGTCCAAAATCCATGAGGAGAAGTATGAGGCCAATCCAAACACTTGGTGAACTTTTGAATGTCTTGTACGATCGATTCACATGCCAAGGTTGCATTTAAAATGTACATGTCTTTCATTTTCTTTATGCATGCATTTGTAAAGCTTGCTTTGCACATATTATGTATGATTGAATGAGAGATGAGCTATTAGAATTTTTTGAATCTCATCCCTCCTCTCGAATGATTTAACATGCTAGGTGGACCAAGTAATTATGGTGAAGGGAGCCAACAATCATGAAGAGGAAAGATTGATAAGCTTATGTATTGTTTTATCCATTTTGGAACCATAATGATGGTTCATAATGTATATAATGTTGTATATATAACATGAACTTTGAGACATGTGTAAATATACTATAATGTGATGTCTAGATGTATGAAAATGATATATGACCTCTAGCATTTATTTTGAGTATGTAATGCCAAAGTGTGTAATATGAAAGTTTGATGGAAATATGCAAAAGTGTGGGTTGAATGGCCAAAATGAGATACATGAGGTTTGAGACTATTTGGGCAGCTCATACAAGTCTTAAATATGCTTTTAGACTTACCTAAAAGGTGCCAACACCAAGGGAAGGCCATTTGATAAGTTTGGTACCTCATATGAAGCCAAATTTGACTATAATGGAACCCTATGTCACTTTTTGGCTAAATGAGTTTGTTTTGATTTGATATTTGGCATACAATTAGGTCTCATTAAGATTTTTTTAGAAAGTTAAAGATCATAATTTTTGGAGGTCTATAGAATATTTGATAATTTTTCAAAGTTGGCAAAATTTATGATTTTTGGTTTGCTGCACTATTCATTTGATCCAAAATTGTTTTCTATCCCATCAGGCTCAAATGATGTCCAATTGCCATGAAATTTTATACAGAGAAATTAGGTAATCACAGTGACTCGTGATGACTAGAACCACCTCATTTGGAGTCTAGAAATGGAGATATGAATTTTTAAAATTTCTCTCTAGTATCAGTAAATTTGCTCGACTAGAAGTATTGTTCCATTGAATTTCGGAGTCTGGGCTTGATGAAATGATCTGGAGATATTTTTTCTATCTAGTTAACATCTAAAAATTTTCATATTGGTATTATTTACATAGATTGGATTTTTTTAGAATTAATTGGACATTTTCAAAATATTCTACAGAATTCTGTGATAGTTCTAGAATTCAGTCAAAACTTTAGACTATTTTGGATGTCAAACATCCTCTATGATAAATGTTATGATCTGGACATATTTTTAGTGTAAATTAAACATCTAGAGCTTTCTAAAATTACCAAGAGCACATAATTTCGATTTTTCTAGATTTAGTTATGATTTTTCAAAGTTTGCCCAGAAATGAAGCCAATTCTAGCCAAGAATGAGTCTTCATGTTCTATGCCCTATTTCGGTTTTCATGAGTTGTATGCATGTTTTTGGGATGTAAATGAATTGTAATGATGTATTAAAATATGAGGATGCATAGCATGAGCTCACATGGTTCACGTGACACCGATTGCAATGTTTCGATATGATGCAACACGAATAAAAGTCCATTTTCCATGATTTTTCTATGGGAATCATATATATATATATATATATATATATTTCATGATATTCTATCATTCAAAAGCATGAGATGAGATATAATTTATGGAGTTACAAAAATAATTTTAAAGAATGTATGATAAGTTTACTTTAAAATGATTTGTTGTAGGGGCACACAAATATCAAGTTACATTGGATTTTTCCTAACTTAAGGTCCAACCTAGTTTTTGCACTAGGCTTTATTTTATAGGGCTAGTACCCTACCTAGCTTGATAAGATTAGGTTTGGTTACATTTAAAATTTTTTTTTTACTTTTAATTAGAACAAACAAATTAAGTTCTTTAAAAAAAACAAAAAACAAAATGATATCTCTAAATAGAAGTCTTGAAGATACATGTTAGTAAAAGCCCTTTTGAAAGAAACATTTAGGAACAAATGGAACACTTTTTACTTCAGGATCAAGTAGAAAAAAAATTGATTTATAATTTCATTTAATAACTTTATGTTTATTATTTATAAGAAATTTGAAATGTTATAATATAGAAATATAGAATGTAGTATTTTGATTCATTAATTTGATTTTAAATTATATATAATCTATTTATATTACATTAATATAATTTAATTATTAATATAATTTCATTAATATTTAATATGTTAAAATAGAATCTATAGGAATATTTTAATTTATATTAATTATTTTGCTTTATATTATTCCATTTTTATATTTAAAGAAATCCACAATTTTATAAGATTCTATAAAAAAAAAGTAAAGGGTCAAGATATAAATTGCATATAACTTATGTATCTAAGTTTAAAAAAAAAGGCTAGTTAATTCAACCCTAAATAAAAATAATAATAACTTTTTCCATATATATATATGCTAGGTGTATACTTTGAACCAAAACTCAACCAAGCCCAAAATGATCGAGTTGATCTTAGTTGGCCAGGCCTATTGAGTATTTATACAATCCCAGTGTTTGGTTTACTCTTTAACTCATAAATATCAAAAAGTATATTCCTCTAATGCCACAACGGAATTTCAATTGGCACTTGGTTAAGTAATTCATGCATAATCTATTCAATTTAGTTATTAAAAAAGTCATCACTAAACAAAAACAAACTTAAAATTCTATATTAATTCAAAAATAAATGAACAAAAAATCCTACACTCTTACTTAATTTTGTTTGTTACAATTAAACCTAGATAAAATAAAGTTTTCTTGATGAATCATAAATTAATCAATGATGAGAAGACTAACTCTTAATTAATTTGCTTTTGCAATTTTTGTTGTACTATAGTTTCATTTCTTGTTAACATTGTATAGCTTTTTTCTTTATCATAATGGAAGAGGGAGAGAAAAATATTTACTTATGTGATCATAAACTCACTACACACATTTTAGACATAATTCTTATTAATATTATACATCGAACTGCAAAAGGAGATTGTAAAACTTTTTCTTATTTTGTTAACTTTTGTAAAGCTCAGTCTTTTTTCTAGCATGTATCTATATAAAAAGATATTCAGCCTTTCTAATTGTAGAATTATTTCTTAAAATCCATATGCTCTCCATTTCCCTTTTTTTTGTTCAATTTCCTATTTGTTTCCTAACTTCTAATGTTGGAAGTTGGTTCGATATCTTTTTTAGAACATAATTTTGGTTGCTTAAAATGCACCATTTCATCTGCTTCCACATTGGAAGCAATGTACAAAAGTGCAACATGGTAATAAGAGAGCTGTGGATGAAAACAATAATTAGATCTAAAAAAAAAGTTGACCAAAAATTGATAGATTGGAAATGAAAAGGATCTAGAAATTGTTTCTTATTATGTTAACATTTTGTAAAGCTCAATCTTTTTATAGCATGTACCCATATAGGGAGATATTTGACCCTCCTTCAATTTAAGGTCAATGGGTTATCTTCCACTAGTTATCTCCACTAAAGCAACCTTAAAGATGTATATGTCAAATTCCTTACATGTCTTTTGGTACATGTCATACCTATGAAGGTAGGCAATATAGTAACTAGAATCTCAATTCATTCGTCAACAATGATCTGGACATGGTTAACTCCTATTTATAATCACACATGAGTATTAGAGAGCTTATTTCAAGTAGTTATATTCATAATTACCTAACAATTAACTATTCTCTTCCTTTATTCTTTATTGACTAAGATTCTCTTTTACCTAATTTAACTATACTTACTTCTCACGTATCAATCACCTCCCCTTGTAAAATCAATCCTTGACCCTAAAGATTGGTGTTGCTACCACAAGCTATAGTGGAAAACTTAAGAAATTGTTCCAAGATGGTTGGTAAATCTACTTATATAGCATCTTTTATGTTATTATGCTTCCATCAAATCAAAATCTATGTCAGAGGCATGTTGCTTCTCTTCACGACTTTTTGTGCTAAAATTTCCTTGGGTTCCACTACAAATTAGCCCTATCTATCCACCTAAGGCAAGGTTAAGCTAACTTGAAAATTGTCTCCCACATGCCTTTTTAATAAGGAGACATGAAACACTAAGTGTAACTTATAATTTTTAGGTAACTCCAACTGATATGCCATTATCCCCACTTTTTAAACCACCTTGTAAGGTACAAAGAAATGTGTAACTAGTTTATGTAATGATGAATTGTTAAAAAGGTTCCTTCGAAAGAGATCAAACTTTAAATAAACTCATTATCGTACTACAAGCTCCCTCTCTATCCTTTTCTTATTTGTTAGTTGAATTATCTTATTTTGGGCCTGATGAAGTTGTTAGTTTAATAATTGAACAATAGCCTCTATCTCTTGACAACTTTTGTCCTTTATATCCTTAAAAGAATCACCGACTAGATATGGCAAGTGTATTGGTAGAGGCAACTTATATATGGCTTGAAAAGGAGGCATGCTAATCATAAAGTGATGAGTGATGTTATACCATAGCTCAACCAAGGATAACCATTTTAACCATTACTTAGAATAATCATCAATCATACAACAAAGGTAGCATTCCAAACATCTATTTATGACTTCTATTTGGCCATCCACTCAGGTTGAAGGATATGAGAGCTTGACTTTGTATAGGTTAAATAGTTCTTTGCAAAACTTCCCATAAAATATTGGATCCTTAACTATTATAATTGTCTTAGGGAATTTAGTAGTTTAACAATGTTATCAAACAACTAAGCTACCCCTACAATAAGATATGGGTGTTGAAAAGCTATAAAGTGTCCTACCTTACTTAATATATCCACAATAACTAAGATCATAGACTTGTTATATAATTTAAGTGGGTCTCCAATGAAACCTATAGACAAATAAGTCTAAATGGCTTTAAGTATGGGTAATGGTTGAATAAGGCCTAGAGTTGTTATGTTTTTAAGTTTAAACCTTTGATCATTTATGCATTCTTTTACAAAATTACTCACATCTCTCTTAAATCCTTTCCAATAAAAAATAGAAGAAATTTTCTTGTAGGTTAGAATCATGCTTGAATGTCATCCCATTGCATCTTTATGAAAACATTACAACAACTATACACTAAAATCTAGATTAGCACCCACCACCAAATTCCCTTCTCTCTTTAATGCTTAGTTCACCCAAGAGTACTTAGACTAAGAATTGAGATCACTTTCTAGCTTTTGTATGAGGGTTGCTAGTGCTTTATCTTCTTTCCAAGATTCTTTGATTTTGGTGGTCATATTTGAAGCAATTAAAGTAATGGTTAAGTATGACCCTTGTTCCTCTATGTGCTTCCTTCTAGATAGTGCATCAACTACTATATTTTCTTTACCTCTTTAATAAACAATCTCATTACACAATCCCGACAATTTATCTATCCATTTATGTTAATTAAAGAAACGTATACTCCAACTAGTATTTCAGTGCTAAATGAGTCATCTTGACATTAAAACAGTGTCCTTAAAGGTATTGCTTCCATTGGATAGGCGAAGAGCCTTGCTTACAAAGGCTATTTGATGCCCATTTTAAGAAAGGATAGCTCCCATGCCTATGTTAAAGGCATCCATCTTTATAATCAATTTTTTTGAAAAGTTTGGAAGAGAAGTATAGGGATTACCATTATGGTTGATTTTAGTAGCTAAAAAGATTTGTTAGCTTCGTTACTTTACTAAAAAATTTCACCTTTCTTTAATAAATTTATTAAAGGCTTACTTATAGAGCCATAATTCATCGCAAACCCTCTATAATAACCAGTTAAGCCCAAAACACTCTTCAAAGCCTTAATATTTATTGGTGTAGGCTATGAAACCATAGCTTTGATCTTTTTAAGGTTAACTTCAACACCTTTCTAAAAAAATAATGTGCCTTAAAGAATTTATGTGTGTTACTCTAAAGGTACCTTTACTCTTCTTAGCAATTAGGGTGTTGTCCCTCAATGTTTGAAGGGTAATATGTAATTACTATAAATAAGCCTTGCACATTTTGCTATACACCAAGGTATCATTAAAATATATATATATATATATATATAATTCCTTAAGAACTATCTTAAAACTAAATTCATAAGTCCTTAAAAGGTAACAGGGGCATTTGTTAAGCTAAATGGTATTATAAAGAATTCATAAAGGCCCTCATGTGTTTAAAGGTTGTTTTGTGTATGTCTTTAGGCCTCATTCTAATTTAATGGTACCTCACACTTAAATCTAGCTTAGAAAAGAACTTAGTTTCATGTAACTCTTCAATACTAGGTATAGGAAACTTATTTTTTATAGTATGATTATTCAACTTCCTATAGTCGATACAAAACCTCCACGATCCATCTTTCTTCACCAACATCACTGGGGATGCAAATGCAATGTTGTATCCCTTATTACTCCTTTTTTTAGCATCTCTTAGACTAGGTTCTCTATTGCTTCTAGATGTGTCCTTACCTATATGGCCATGAGGTTATGGTTTGTTCCACCTTTAAATAGATTGAATGATTAAATGTTCTAAATAGTGCAAAAGATTTAGGCTCCTAAAATACTTCTTTGAACTCCTTTGACACCTTTTCTAATGCTTTTTTTCTTTCATTTCAATGTTTCCCACTTCTTGTTTTAATGATAGTCATTTTTCCTTATTGGTGAGGGCTAACTTGAATGAGATATGCATGTTTGCTCCTATAATTTGTCTCCCTTAGAAAGATTGCTTTTTGAGCATAGCTATTGGTTGCTTACCACCCTTAATCTCATATAGCTTATTGTTTAAAATGAAATTCATTAGTTTTTGCTACAAAAATCCCACATAATTATCCCTCTAGTGGATAACCATTCACTTCCTAACTCCATGTCATAGTCCCTTAAGTTCTATAATAAAATAGTTAGCCTTGAATACTTTCCTTGCTTGTACTATTATAATTGAATGCATTTCTTATTCGCTAGCATTTTTTAGCTATTTGCCATTATTACCTTAACCCCATCAATGTCCTAAACTTTAGCCTAAGTTTCTTGGTTAGTGAAGTATCCAAAAATTTATAGGTGCTACCCATATCCTTTAGAATTAATGTTAATTACTTCTTCATTTTTCTCTCCACCTTCATGGTTGAGTAACCCTCTCTTTCTTCAATGGCATTCAATGAAACTATTCAATTCTCCTATAATGGGCAGTTGTTAAGCTCTTTTTAGCTTTCTCAGGCATCTTGAAACTTCTCTTCCTTCTTTTCTTGGACCATTATTATAAAGATTTGTGAACTCTTGCATTTATGGCCTTGTGTGTATCTTTTAGACACCAATAGTATAAGCCTTTTTCCTTCATTTCATCCATCTCTTTCTTGGTAAGCTATTGAACTTGCCTACCATATGAGGAGTTAGGTTTTTGGATGTTGGTTAAGGGTTAGTTCTTGTTACTAGAAAAGAGAATTTTTTAGAATGTGATGGTGTTTACATTCCTAAAAGTTGAATCTTAGGATATATTTTTGATCTTTTGGTTCAAGAAAGATAAGGATAAGCCAATGTGTAAGTTGTATTTTTTAAGAATAGTTAAAGCATGAGCATTAAATGCTTCTACAGAGCTTTCTTAAAGCCATGCAAAGTATATAACATTTGCAAGATTTCTAGAATTAAATATTCTGTTTGAAGCTTCAATGTCAACTCTATAATCACTACTTGAAAAACAACTTATTACTAGTTCTTATAATAATTCAAATTTTGTCAATAATTCCTTGAAATTCTTTTGATACTTTAACATAAAACCTCTTTGCTTGAGGTTCTTAATCTCTATAATAGCATCTTCCTAGTTGACTTCTATGATCTTCTTCCTTTCTAAGAAACTTTAATGCCATTGGAGTGCTTTACCTTTTATGTGCATGTTAATCAACCCTATAAATTGCACCACAAGGGTTTCACTAATTTCAAAGAACTAGTTATGATAGGACCATCCATGTAAATCACTCCTATCAAATTTAGGAAATTTGATCTTGGAGAACTTGGTAGTAAAGTTGTAGCTATTATGTAGGCTTCATTGTAAGTTCTAGATGGTGGACACTTGTTCTATGAGCAATACATGTTCTTGCTCGATGCTATTCTATTTAGTCACTTGTAGTAGCTTTGTGACCATTTTCACTATTAATCCCTCCATCCTTATTATCAACTGCTTCATCTCATTCACATTAGGCTTGTTCTATTTCAATCCCTGCTCTAGGTCCTTAAGGTGATCTTGTGATCTCATTTCTTTAGCCATGTTACCTATGAATAAGCTCTAATACCAATATTGGTATACATGATACCAATGAAGGTAGGCTACATAGTAATTAAAATCCTAACTCATTCATCATTAGCAATCTATATGTGATTTACTCCTATTTATAATCGCATAAGAATATTAGAGATCTTATATTAGGTAATTATATTCCTAACAACTTGATAACTAACTATTATCTTCCTTTCTTCTTAACTAAGATTCTCTTCCAACCACTTTAACTACACGTATGTCCCATATATCACCTTTCCTGTAGTAATATATTCAAGAGCTATGTAGCCTACAATCCCATTTATAAGTCCATTGTGATCTTTTCTCATGATCCACTAGCCTAGCGAAGCCAAAATCACCAAGCTTAGCAATGAAGTTTGAGTCTAGCATGACATGGCTTAATTTAATGTCTTTATGAAGCACACACTACTCCTATTGATGTAGGTAAAGTAATGCTAAAGCCAAGCTAGGTGTAGATGGAAATCTAAACTATCATTTGATATGAATTCATATATGAGAAGAAGATCTTCCATATTATAGCACCAACCAATGAGTTGTACCAAATTCTTATGTCTTAATTTGCTGTTGATCTCTACTTCAGTTGCATATTCATTTATCCTTATTTAGACTCTCTTGTTATCCTTTCATTGCAACATAAAAGTTTAGGTCTTTTAAGAAAGCTTTATAAACTCTTCTAAAGCTACCATGCTTAAGCTTATCTGCATCTCAAAAGTTATTTATTGCAGTTACCAATTTATCATAGAAAAACTTCTTTGGTGCAATATTTTTGTAGAATTCATCATCGATGTCTAGATCATAAATTGATTCTACTTCTTTACCTTCATTTTTCTTACAGTTCTACAAAAATTAGAAAACCAACACTATGGAACCCATAACCACAACTATAACTACTCCTATCCCTAAAAAATATCCAATGTCTCTTTCCTTACAGGAATAAGATTAGTGGGTAGTAAGGTTGTTCAAAGGTTCACTTTAGTTTGGTTTTAGACCAAACTTAAATTGAGCCGAGCAAGTCGATTTTACAAAATTGAAGACTTATTTGGATTTCGGTCATAGTTAGTTTTGTTTGATTTTGGTTTGGTTAGTTTGGGTCATGCTACTTTTATTTTGTTCAAGTGATTTGATTTTCCTTTTTCGTTTTCCAACTATTTATTTTCCATATATATATGTGTGCATGTATGTGTGTGTGTGTGTGTGTGTGTGTGTGTGTGTGTGTGTGTGTGTATAACATGTATATTTGCATGCTTACACTATTAATTAAATGCAAAATCATTTAATTAATAACACACCTATGGAATTTGGACCTAATTATTTAATAAATAATTCCTATTAACTTTAAATTCTAATAAGCAATAAATGGATACATCATAAATTAACAATCACATATACATCTTTAATTATAGTTTAGATCTTTTTCATAACTCATTATATTAGACTTCAAGGTTACCTCATCACTAATAATGAATTAGTTATATATCATATTGTGAAAGTTGGTGACTTTTATGTTCAAACAAGCTAAACAAAAAATTGAACTGATTAAATCGATTGTGACATATAGGAAACTAAATTGGATCTACTTTTTTTTACAGTTTTGGTCAATTTGGTTTGATTTGGTTAAGTTTGATTGGTTTGGTTTAGTTTTGAATGCACCTAGTAGGTAGGTTGAGATTGGGGTTGAGTTTGGACTTGTGGTTGGTGGTATCTTGCTATCAAAATCTCAACTAAAAGACCATGACTTCAGGGTATGCACTATGAATAAATCTTCTATTGCAACTAAGAAGCCAATGATAACCCATTTTAACAAGTTCAATCTTAAATAAAATTATATGGGTGAATTTATAATTTGGTCATTCATAAATTATTTCTTGTAATTTACTTACTGAATCATCAAAATGCTTGCACTGTTGTATTTCCATCTTATCTCCATTCAAAATTTAATACCAAATTTAGTAGTCTTTTTTCTAATTATTTATTTAGTGGCATTATTAACTCACATTTTTAATTTGGTGTCCAATTCAACACCCAGGCTATTAGTTGTTTGATAAATGTAAAATGTGCATGTTTTCCTAGCTTTAACATTGATTAGGTAAAACTAATTAAATTGATGTTGACATAAATTTTATATATTTTTATCATGATGTTTCGTGAATTTTCAAGGAGTAATTTTGAAGCTAAAATTGAGTCTTGACAAGTCCAACACAGTTTCCATACCTTCCAACATGGAACCATGGTAGAAACAAGCAAAAAATTAAAAAATTGATATCCAAGATGCTAGAGGCCATGATCAATGTCACAAGGGCATGTTCAGTAAGGAATGTGTAGAAAATTTACTTACTTTTTTTTAATGTATTTTTGGAAGAGTCCTAATACCTTAGGTAATTTCAAATATGAGGTGTTTAAATAGAGGCTTAGGGAACTTAGAATAGATATGTTGCAACTAGAGAAGAGATTTGAAGTTTTGAAGGACACTATGGAGATTTAGAGATCTACTTACAATTGTTGCACCAACAACCATAGTTCTTCCTTCTTTTTTATCTTTACTTTTCTTCTATGAGTTTATTTTCTTTTATATTTAAGATGTTGATTTCAAACATGAGTAGCTAAATTCCCTGTTTTGAGGTTTAAATGAACATATGATCTAAATAGGTCTTATTAAGATTCTTTTGTACGGCCTTTATTCATATTAATATATTAGTTTGTTTTACTATCTTATGAATGCCTAATCACCATTCTGTTTCATTTATTGAGAGAGAACTAATAAGTTAATTGTAACAATAGCTCATTGGGCAATAGACTTAGGGAATCAATTCTATAAAAATATAAATTGAACCTAAGCAATTCAAGAACTTGTGCATGCTTAGCCACTATTCATAGGAATAAATTTCTAATTCTTGAGCTTTATAGATTATTGTGTTAGATTAGAATCATGAAAGTAGACCTAACTAATACATCGACACATGCTAATTACCTTAAGAAAGGAGTTCATATAAATTAAAAAATTATTGTTAATTTGTATAGTTTCTTTTACATGAGTTCATCTTTAATTAGGTTTAAGAGATGAATAGTAGATTTTAAACTCTTTAAATTCCTAGTTCTTAAATTAATTTAATTTGGTAATTTTAGTTCAGTAATTAAAATTAGTTTACTAGATGATTAATTTAAAATTGCTATCTTCCAAATAATAAGGGTGATTTAATTAAATTAGTACTTGGTAAACCTTCTCAGTGGGATGATTTTCGATTCACTTTTATACTAGTTGTTTAAGCTATACACTTGCAGATTCCCGCTAGCAAGCTTTTAGCGCCATTATTGAAGAATGTGAAATAAGTATTAAATTAGTAATTAGCCTTATTAATTTATAAATTTTTATTTTATTTTCATTCTTAAATTTCCTTATTTTAAAATGTTAGGCTAATGATTTTTTCTTCTTCAAGTAACTAAAATTTGACTCGTTCCTCAAGTAAAGAGCCTTAAGGCTATAACTTTGAACCTAAGTAAATGTTCTATAATAGAATAAGACGAGCAAGAACGATGCAGATTGAGCAACTAGTAAACTCACCAGTAATAGCTACTTGTAATCACCAACTTGTGCATGATTATGCTATGCCAAATGCAAGAAAGCTTAACACAAGTATTATAAGCCCTATAGTTGATGCAAATAACTTTAAAATCAAGTTTGGCATGATTTAGATGTTATAACAAAATGAGTTTAAGGGAGGAGTACATGAGGATCTAAACATACATCTAGCTTAATTTTTAACATTATATGATACCATAAAGATCTATGGAGTATTTAAGGACGTAATAAGACTTAGATTATTTCCCTTTTCCTTAAGCGACAAGGCTATAAGGTGGTTGGACTCCATGCCACCTCAATCATTTACCATATGGAATGATCTTGATAAACTTTCTTAGCCAAATTCTTCTTGCTAAGTAAAATTGCCAAACTCCATAGTGACATATAAAGTTTTATGCGATATGAAGGTAAATCATTATATGGGGCTTGGGAGAGATATAAGGATCTTTATGATTGGCTGCTGTTGGAAAAATGTTATAATGATTTAAAGTAATCCTTCAAAGTTAATTTAGATGCCACAGCTAGTAAATCCTTACTGGCAAAATCATATGACAAGGTAGTAGACATAATAGAAGAAATAGCCACTAGTCATTATAATTGGCCTAGTAAGAGTCATCACCTTAAAAGAGCCATTCATGTTAAAGAGATGGATATCATTAGTGCTTTAAATGCTAAAATGGATATAAATTTGACCAGATAATGAAGAGATTCGATTATATTAATGTCAATTTACTATCCAACCCCAACATTAGTTGTGAACTCTACGAAAGTAATCATGTTTATGATGACTATCTAATGAATAATGCTATGAGGTCCTATACGTTTGAGTAAGCAAATTATGTCTCAAATAAATTCCAGACAGTATAACTACCCATATTCTTCCACTTATAATACTAGATGGTGGAATTACCCTAACTTAGCTTGGGGTAATCAAGGTGATTAAAGTAACTAGGGAAATCATAAAATCTAGGTAATTATTTAAGTAAGGATTCCAACTGAAGAACTAAGGAGGTTCTCACATGAATAAGAATAAGTCATCCCTTGAGGCCTTTTTTTATATAGATTTTTAAATATGGCCACCCAAAAATTTAAGAAACTAAAGGCTAAGATAGATTAAGTAGCTAGCCACAATAGAAATTTAGAGATGCAATTAGGTTAACTAGCTAGTTTATCAAATTCTGAAGCCTAAGGGAAATGGCCTAGTAATACAGAGATAAACCTTGGAGAGCATTGCAAGGCAATTTCCTTAATGAATGGAAAGGAGATAGTAAGAACTAATGAGGAGATTAAGCTACCTAAAAATCAAAATACAGACGAGAATAAGGAACACCATAGTACTCCAGAATAAACTAAGGAAGATAAATCAAAACCCATCCCACCACTAGTACCAATCAAGACATATGTATTTTTAGCACCATTTCTTCAAAGATTAAGGAAACAAAAGTTAGATAAGTAGTATGAAAAGTTTTTAAATATTTTTAAACAACTTCACATTAATATTCCTTTTACAGATGCATTAGCCTAGATGCAGACATATGTGAAATTCCTGATAGATTTATTAATAAACAAAAGGAACCTAAAGCAACATGTTACTATTGCACTCATTGAGGAATGTAGAATGATCATACAAAACAAGCTTCTAACAAATCTTGTAAATCCAAGGAGTTTCACTATTCCTTGTTTAATTGGTAACATACATTTTGATCATGCAATATATGATTTGGGTGTTAGTATCCGTTTAATGTCTTTGTTTTTTTGCAAGAGACTTGAATAAGGAAAATTGAAGCCTCCTACTATAACATTGTTGCTGGTAGAAAGATTAGTAAAACATGTGTTAGAGAATGTATTTATGAAGGTTGACAAGTTCTATCTTATAGTAGACTTCATAATCCTTAAGATGGAAGAAGATGTTACAATGCCATTAATATTGGGAAGGCCACTTTCTGCCATAACTGGAGCCATTCTAGATGTTAAAAATGGCAAGCTAACATTAAAAGTAGGGGAGGATGAGATTAAATTTAATGTGTGTAAAGTTATGAAAAGTTCCACCGAATGATAAAGGGTGCTTAAGGGTAGATATTATTGATGACTTAGTAATATAACTTAAAAAGACAATTAAAAACCCTTTAAAAGCTTGTCTATCCTTAGGAACTACCATCGCTAATTACAAGGATAAGGTTGTAGCCATGGCCCATACCTTAGATGCCACCCATTACACCCTATTCCAAAAAGGGTAAGTTTAAGGATTTAAGGAAAGGTAAACAACTTCCATCTCCTTCTACTAAAAGGGCCCTTACTTCAAAGCTAAAGCCATTATCATCTTACCTTAAATAGGCCTAGGTAGGAGAAAATAATACTGTAACACCTTAATCTACTACCGCTACCTAGCCTCACACTGGGCTCGGTTCCATATGATTTCCAAAGGATCAACACCAATCCGTGGTATTTGCATACTATGAACCGGGGTTTCATACACTCATCTTTTGCCCCGTGGGTCCCGTGAATCCATCATTCGCATTCTCATCTCAAACTCTACTTATACAACTCATACATAGCATTAAACAAACCATAAGCCACGGGTATAGAGCTAAAAACCAGAAAAATTGTATTTTCTCACTTGTGCCCAAAAGTCATATTTTGGTTCTAATTTTGGAACATCATAACTAATTATAGAAAAATGGGAATCCAGTAAACTTTAGCTCTCTAGAAAGCTCTAAGTGTTGTCTTTACACTAAAAATAATTCCCAATCGAAATCTCAGCATTTGGACCATGTTTGATATCAAAAATGGGAAGGAGGTCCGACTGTCACTGTTTTTGGTGCAGCTTACTGTCATGACTTTTGAAAATTCATAATTAAATCCACAAAAATCTAATCTGGGCAATCTATACCAATTTGGAAAGCTACAGATGTCTACTAGAGGAAAAAAATAAGTCCAGATCAGTTCAGTAGCCATTAGATCCCAAAAACTGATGAAACAGTGATGCTGATACAGAATTTCAAGCATGTCAATCTCTCTCTACAGACCTCCGATTAAGGTGATTCCAGTTCCTATAAGTCACTGTGGTTGTCTAGTTCATGTGTATAAAATTTCACCACATTTGGAATCCATTTGGTCTATGAATGCCACAGATTTCATTTTCTGGTTTAGATGAACAGTACATGACCAATCCATTAACTTTTCCCAAAATCAACAATTTGCTAAATATTCTCTAGACCTTCGAATATTACCAACTTTAGCTTCTCAAGAAGCTTTCTACAAACTCTAGAGGCATGCCAAATTTCATGGCAAGAGGAGCTCATCCGGTCATATTTTGACGGAGCTCTCAAAAATACCGGTTTTGGCACCCTAAAGGTCCAAAACGGGTCCAAATCGCCTCTCACACACTCTAGCCACTCATGGACAAGTTTAAAAACATAAAACTAGGATATATAACAAGTCTATGTGGTCTAAATCATCATACAATCCAAACTTGCTATGTTACGGCCAAATATACACTATCACATGTATTTATCAAAAGGGGCAAAACCCTCATTTCCATTGATTTGGCTATCAACATAGTTTATACATCATCTCTTCATACATATGCACTTTTTACAACATTTACATCTCAAAAATAGTGGGCACATGTTCATTGGGCACCACTTTACATCGAAATACATCAAAATAGAGTAATATCTAACTAAGCATACTCCTAGGCTCCTTGGTGTGCACTTGCTTCTCCTTGTGCTCCACCTAGCATGTTAAGTTGGGAGGGGAAGGGGTGAGATTTAGGGAATCTCAGTAGCTCATGCACTCAATCAAGTAAGCAATCAAGGCATATAACAAGTCAAAGTATGTGAATAAGCATTTAGTCATTCTCAAACATCCAACACACATTGTACATGCTATGGAAATCACAACCATGCCAAAAATGGGCTCCAGGGACTTTTGGTCTGGCCTCACCCGAGTTTAAGGGACTTTTGGATGGCCTCTCCTAAGTTTAAGGACTTTTGACTTGGCCTCACTCGTTTGAGACTTTTGGCCTTGTCTCACCTATCTCAAGGGACTTTCGGCTTCACCTCACCCATCTCAAGGGGCTTTCGGCACTACCTCACCCGAGCAAATCTCACAATTCATCACACAAGCATATTGGCATCAATGCATCAAAGCAATAGCATATGGCATATTCCACACAACAAGCATATACATAAACATACAATGACTATTACATCCAAGAATGCAACAAGAAAGAGTGGGAAGAGAGAGCTACCTTATGAGCCAAAGCCAAGACTAGCTTTTCCTTTCAATTTCTCCTCTCCCTCCTTAGATTCACAATCACACCTTGATGAAGGTGTTTCTCTTGAGCCTAGACACATAAAGCATGTAATTACTCTCTTAACATGAAATCATCAGATCAAACTCTCCTAACATACCAGAACCTAGAGTTCTCTCTCTCTCTCTATGCCATCAACTCTTTCTCTCTCTCAAGCTCCTATGGTAGTGGAAACAACATTTTCAAAGAAAATACAAAGATTCAAAGGTGTTATCCACTTTTCCTCTTCTGACCCATGCCCAAAATCTAACCATTTTCACAAACAAAACCGCAAAAAGAGAGGGCAAAGAGTGGAGATCAGAAATCTAAGAAGAAATAGGAGAAATTTGCTTACCTTTCCCTTGCTCTTCCTCCTTCTCTTGATCTCTCTCACTCTCCATGCCTCTTTTCTCTCATTGGGTCGAAGTCTAGGGCAGATATGAGAGAAGAAATGAGTTTGGGCGTTTAATGAAATCTAATTCTCGCTATTTACTCTCTTCCGGACCGACCCTCGCTACAGCGAAAATTAACCTTCGCTATAGCGAGCTCGTGTTATCTGGCTTCGCTATGGCGAGGCTTAGCCTTCGCTACGGCGAGCACGTATAAGTTCCCTTCGCTATGGCGAACTCGCACCAGTTCTAGACTCCTACTCTCGCTATGGCGTACGCTACAGCGAGCTATGGACTACTGTCCGCACTCGCTATAGCCAGAATCTCGTTCGCTATGGCGAGAAGGCACTCTCGCGACAGCGAGATCATTTCTCGCTATTGCGAGAAGACTTGGCACAGTTTCTGGACTTCGAAAATTTCCAGCTTCCTATTTTCTTTCTTTTCCCTTTTCTTTTCTTTTTCCCGGTTGTTACAAATACATTACCGATGATTGTCTCAACAGATCTTACTGGCATTTAGTTAGAAAAGTTTTTTAGGATTTTAAGATAGAGAAAGGGTGCCTTAGGATAGACCATATCAAATATCAAGGGATAAGTCCTGCATTAGATTTTGATAGAAAAAAAATCATAAACCTTTAATTGAATATCAGAGAAGGCTTAATCATAATATGAATGAAGTTGTTTAAATAGAAGTACTTAAGTCATTAAATGCAAGAATTATATATCTCATATATGACATTCTTTGGGTAAGTCTTATATAAGTGGTTTCAAGAAAGGTGGGATAACTGTGATAAAAAATGAAAATGATGAACTTATCCCCTCCAGAACAATGACTGTATGGCAAGCATGTATAGATTATAAGAAATTAAATAGTGGTACTCATAATAACCATTTTCCACCCTTACTAATAAACCAAATGTTAAAATGATTGGCTAGACATACTTACTATTATTTCTTAGATGGATATTCATGTTACAACCAAATTCTTATAGCTCTAAAAGACCAAGAAAAGACAACCTTTACTTATCCTAATAGAACCTTTGCATTTAGGCAAATGCCTTTTGGTTTGCGTGATGCACGAACTCTTTCTAGCTGTGTATGATAGCTTTTGTTTTAATTATATGGAAAACATAATGGAAATATTTATGAATTATTTTTTCTATTTTTGGTTCTCTATTTGATCATTGTCTTAATAACTTCAATATTGAATTTGGAAAATTGTCATTTTATGGTAACTAAAAGAATTGTCCTAGGACATAAGTGTTTAAAAAAAAAAGGTAGATGGTGAAAAAATTGTTGTTATAGAGCAAATTACACCTTTTATCTTAGTCAAAGGAGTAAGCAATTTTCTAAGCCTTGTGGGATTCTATTGCCACTTTGTCAAGGATTTTTCTAAGATATTTAAACTTTATAATTTACTAAATAAATATGCTATATTTGATTTTAACCAAGAGTGTTTAGATTCTTTTAATAGGTTAAAGAAGAAGTTAACTTCAGCCCTAAGAATGATGGCACTAGATTGGTCCCTACCTTTTGAACTAATGTGCAATGCAAGTGACTCCACCTTAGGTAAAGTTTTAGGGCAAAGAAAAGACAAAAAGTTGTATGTAATTACCTATGCAAGTAGAATTCTTAATGATACACAATAAACTATGCAACAATTGAAAAAGAGTTGCTTACCATTGTCTTTACATTTAATAAGTTTAGATCATATCTCATAAGGTTAAAGACAATAGCATACACATACTATGCTGCCATCAAATACTATTGTCTAAAAAAGACTTAAAGCCTAGGTTGATATGTTAGGTATTGTTACTTTAGGAATTTGACCTTGAGATTAGGGACAAAAGGGGTTTTAAAAATATGGTAGCAAACCACTTATCAAGAATGGAGTAGCAAGTAAGTGAAAAGGGGGTTGAATTACCAATTCAAGAAAATTTCCTTAATAGGAAATTGTTTATATTAGCTCTTACCATTCCTTAGTATGCAGATTTTGTGGGATCCTCTCCTTAGAATTAAGTTTTCATCAAAAACAAAAGCTTTTATCTTATGTCAAGAATTATTTTTAGAGGAACCATTATTGTTCAAACAGTATTACTTGTCGCTGCATCCCATAAGAAGAGGTAAGAAGCATCTTAGAATAATTCCATGCAAGGGAATATGGTGGGTATTTTAGTGTGAACAAGATAGTCATAAAGGTTATGCAATTAGGTTTTTACTAGCCCAAAATGTTCCAAGATGAAAGATAATTCATATTGGCTTGTGACAGTTGCCAAAGAATGGGCTCTATCTCTATAAAGCAAGAAATGCTCCTAAATAACCTTTTAAATATTGAACCTTTTGATATATTAGTTACAATATATTATATTTCCAAGTGGGTTGAAGCAATTGCCACCCCTACTAATAATTCCAAAGTAGTAATTAAATTTTTAAAGAGAAACATTTTTTCAAGCTTTGGAGACCATAATCAGTGATAGAGGCAATCATTTTATAAATCACTATTTGGATATGCCTTTTAAAAAAAAATAGGGTCCATTATAAAGGGACTATCCCATAATTCATCCTCAAACAAGTGGCCAAGTAGAGATTTCTAATAAAGAGTTAAAAGTATTCTTGAAAATAGTGTAAGATCATCAAGAAAAGATTGGACTCATAAATTGAATGATACTTTATAGGCTTACAAGACTGCATTTAAGACCCTAATAGGAATGTCCCCATAATGGTTGCTATTTGGTAAGGCATGTCATATACTAGTAGAGTTAAATCGTAAAGCCTATGAAACATCAAGGCACTAAGTTTTGATCCAAAGGCAATATAAGATAAGAAACTATTCTAATTAAGTGAGTTGGAGGAATTTTGCCTAGAAGCATTTGAAAATGTCAAGATCTATAAAGAAAAGACTAAAAATTGGCATTATAAGAACATACAGAGAATGGAATTTGAGGTAGGACAATTGGTTTTATAAATAACTTCTCAACTTAAGTTATTTTCAGGCAAGTTAAAATCAAGTTGGTTAAAACCCTATAAAGAATTAAAGTTCTTACCATATAGGGCAATTGAAATTGGTAATGAGTCTAAATAACCTTTCAAGGTCAACAATTACTGTGTCAAGCCATATCTAGTTAGGGAGACATTAGAGAAGGAGGTAACTTGTGTCCTTTCAAAACCATAGCATCAAGGGTTCCAAAAGTCAAGCTAACAACCATAATTTAAAACTAGCCCTCTACCTCTTACTCTAGCTTTTAATTTATTTATTTTTCTTTATTTGTTTTGTTTTGTTTAATTAATTTTTGTGTAGATTTGATCTTTGAGAAGTAAACTAATAGTTGGAGCTTTAAGGTTTAATAGCAAAGTGGCCTTAATTTAGGAAAGTTATTTTTAACTCCTCTTTTATTTTTATACATATGTATTCAACATTAAATATTATGCATGCTTATTTCTTTGAAGAGTTAAGCATTAAAATTGGAAGGGAATCCTAAAAAATTATTTACCATAAATTATTTGAATGTTATATTGGGGTTGTGCTCTTTATCTGTTAATAAGATAGCTATTGGGTTTAAGTCAAAATTGTGGGTAACAAAAAAAAACCTAAATTTTTTAACCTAACAACTTTCATTTCTTCCTACAACCCTACCTATTGTCAGCCTAACATTCATCTCTTCCCATCTCTCATCTTCTTTTCTGTATCAACTTAAATCTTGTCACTTTCTTCTTTCCCATTAACACCCATCTTCTTCCCTTCTCCATCTTTCACACCACCACTACTTCCAAATAGTTGATATCATGGTAGGTCAAATAGTTTTATTTTTATGTTATCATTTTAAATGACAGTACAGGCTACTTATGGCTATATTTTGATATTTTGAATTATCTGTTCATGATTATGGTTAACTTGATCTCTGTTAGCAGCATTTTTGTTCTATTTTAGATTTTTACTATCATTAGGAAACCATCTTTAGATAATATGGAAAGCCTTCCTTTAGACTAAACATTGCAATTGATAGGGGAGTATTTTGATCCCTTGAGTTATTTTAATTTTCTTTTTTTGCATGGAAAACAATGTATGTTTTTTAGTTCAGGGGAGTGGATTAAAATAAAACTTAAATTTTCTTGTGGAATATTGAGATAAGGAATAAATTTTTTGCTTAGGCCATCTAAATAATTGATTTTCTTAATTTATCATCATAAATTTACCTTAATCTTTTAACTTTTCTATTTTAACCATTTTGAGTTTTAAGTTAATTAATAAGTTTTCTTGATTTCCATATAAGTATTTTTGTTGATATATAAAATTCTAATTTTTTTTGTACAATTTGAAGTCAAATTTTAAGTAGTTAGAGCGTGGATTATGACTCTACTCTACTCTTTTAGGCTACCAAAGACAAATAAATAAAGAAGTAAAAATGAAATTTGTGACAGAATGAGATGAAGTATAAGAGACACTAATTTGTAAGTGTAAGAATGAAATGAGATGGAACATAAAATGCACTCATTAAAAAATAAAAGCTTGAAATATTATTAGTCTCCATATTGTTAGCTTGCTTGCCATATTAAGAAAAAGAAAGATTAGGGAAATGTTTTTTGAACTTCTTGCCTAACTTTGATAATAAAGTTGAAAAGCTTATGGTTAATCGAAAATTTGAAGATTTTGTTAATTCTTTGATAAGGAATTATAGATGACGCACATTCTTGTTAGGCCTAAATTTTATTTGTTTTCCTTTCTTTTACTTGAGGACGAGCAAAGATTTAAGTTTAAGGGAATTGGATAAATGTAAAATTTACATGTTTTCCTAGCTTTAAAATTGATTAATGAAGCCAATTAAATTGATTTTGATATAAATTTTATTTATTTTTATCAAGATGTCTCTTGAATGTTTAAGGAGTAATTCTAAAGCTAAAATCGAGTCTTAACGTGTCTAACATGATTTACATACCTTACAACAAGGGACCATGGCAAAAACAAACAAAAAATGAAAGATTGAGATCCAAAATGCTAGGGGCATGTTCAGTATCATAGGAGCGTGTTTAGCAAGGAATGCACAGAAAACTTACTTATTTTTATATTTTTAATGTATGTTTGAAAGAGTCTTAATGTAACGTCCGATTTTTCGTAAAATATCAAAATGAGTCAGTTTTCAAAGTAAGTCCACTGAGATGAGTGATTCAAGGCCAAATAAAATTTAGATAAAATTTTAAATAATAGAAAATGAGGATTTAAGTCTTGAGTTGCCCAGAAACCGGGGTCGGAGTGATTCGAAAAATTTACCGAAAAGCCAATAGCATTTTCATAAATAAGTAGACATTTTAGAAAACATACAGGAGGGCTTTTTAAATGAAAGTTTTGAGTCCTCCGGGGGTCTCAGAGGTCTTGAAAACCATGGGAAACCCTAGGATCAGTAAAGACCCTTCGGTGTAATTTTTTCAATGTCAGTTGACCTAAACTTTGACCAATTCATTCAGGAAGGTTTTAGCTTCGATTTGAGTGATTCTAAAGGCATTTTATTAAATTGGAAACCTATTTATTATGATGGAAAAGACGATTCTAAAAAAGGAGCTAAAACGAAGGAGAAACGAAAGTGCAAAGAATAAAAGGCAAAATGGGAATTATTTGAATTCTTAAAGCTTATTGAACTCTCTCTATTTCTCATGTTTCTTCTCCTTTGTTTGGCCAACCTTCTTATTGCCCCAAGAAAGAAAAACATTATACTCTTCTAGGCGCCCCAAGAGAAGAAGAAAAGGGATAGAAAATTCAAGCCAAAGGTAAAGAAATTTCTTGGTTTTTCATGCTTCACCTTGGCTAACCTCTTCTTCCCTTTTTCCTTCTTCTTCTCCATGATTTTTCTGAAGTTGTGAGGGCTGTTTTGAAGGGAGAATAGAGGAAAAATTTCAAAAATCAAGTAAGGAGGCCAAAGAAGGCAAAGAGCAAGCAAAGAAAAGCAAGAAAACACGATAAAACTTCCATTCTTTGGTAGTTTCTTCCTCCCCCTTCCTCTTGCACGAATTTGGCCACCATGAGCCCAATTCTTAAGGGCGGTTTTCTTCCCAATCCATGGAGGGATTAGGGATTTTAGGTGACAAGGATTAAGAATGAACCAATAGAATCAAGAAAGGAGCATTAGGAAATAAGATAGAATTATTAGGGATCCAAATGCTCCCTTGCAAATATGATTTTATATGAATGTTTTTAGGCTTAATTGAATGTTAAAACATGCTCCTAAGATCTCTAAGAGGCTCCCCACATGCTTCCTCCTTCAAGAAAACAAAGAAAACTTCATGGAAGGCCAATGCACCCATAGTCTTCGCCTAAGCAAGTTCACCTAGCTAAGGAGAGTTTCAAATTTTTCTAAGACCATTTTCGAGTTATATATGGTGAATGAATATAAGAGGAGGCCTTGGAAAAAATTTAAAACTCAAGGAAAGTGAATTGGGGTCATAGGTTCCATATTATGACCTAAAGAAGCAACATGGTACTAGACCCTTTGTTTTAATGGTGTGGTAGCTCTAAGAGGGTTAAAAGGAGTCAAGAATCATAATTAAGAGGAAAGAATGATGCCTAGAAGTTATTTGAGGAGTGTTGCTTCACTAGGCACCATTATGGACCATAATGAAGCTTATAAAGTAATCTAGGGCTTAAGCAAATTGTATAGCTTTAGAATATGTTTCATGAACCTAATTAGCTCTCTTAAATCATGTCTAGGCCAAGAGAAACCATCTCCACCAAATTATGGGTGTATAGCCGAAGCAAAGGAGGGAAATCCAAGGAGAAAAATGTGTAGATTTGCACAAGGAAGCTCTCTCCACCTTCTCTCATGCATGGATGTGTGTTTAACTTATTTTAGAATGTGTGTATGTGTATTTTTAAGTTATGAAAAGTATGCTAGCATGCCTTTATATGCTATGATCCTTGATGCCATGTTATGTTTTCTAATAAGTGCATGATATTTGTATGAGTTTACTTGAGTGTGGAGAGGGCAAGTGTAACACCTTAGTGTACCAACTCTATCTAGCCTCCCTCTTAGCTCGGTTCCATATGATTTCCAAAGAACCAATACCAATCTGTGGCATTTTCATGCTATGAAACGGGGTTTCATACACTCATCTTCTACCCCGTGGGTCCTGTGAACCCATCATTTACATTCTCTACTCACACTCCATTTATACAACTCATACATAGCATAAAACAAGCCATAAGCCATGGGTATGGAGTCAAAAACCAGAAAATGCAATTTCTCTCATGGACCCAAAGATAAGATTTTTGACTCTAACTTTGGAAAATCATAACTAATTATAGAAAAATGGGAATCTAGAAAACCTTAGCTTTTTGGAAAGCTCTAAGTGTTAACTTTACACTAAAAATAATTCCTAATTGTAATCTCAGTTTTTAGACCATGTTTGACATCGAAAATGGGATAGAGGTCTGACTGTCCCTGTTTCTGGCGCAGCTTACTGTCATGAACTTCGAAAATTCAGAACTAAATCCACAAATATCCAATCTGGGAACACCATACCAATTTGGAAAGATACAGATGTCTACTAGAGGAGACAAATAAGTTCAGATCATTTCAGCAGCCCTTACACCCCGAAAACCGATGGAACAGTAATGGAGGTCAGATGGCTCCCTGATGCTGATACAAAATTTAAGAAGGTTCATTCTCTCTCTACAAACCTCCGATTAAGGTGATTCTAGTTGTTATTGGTCACTATCGTTGTCTAGTTTATATGTATAAAATTTCACGACATTTGGACTCCATTTGGTCTATAAATGACAAGGTTTCATTTTCGGACTAGCTACACAGTGCCATGACCAAATCATTGAAATTTCCTAATTTCAACAATTCACCAAATATTTTCTAGACCTCCAAATATTACCTCCTTTAGCTTCCTAAGAAGCTTTCTACAAACTCTAGAGGCATGCCAAATTTCATAGCAAGAAGAGCTCATCTGGTCATACTTTGACGAAGCTCACAAATTTAGCGGGTTTGGGACCCAAAAGGTCCAAAATGGGTCCAAATGGCCTCTCACATGTTCTAGCCACTCATGGACAAGTTTAAAAGCATAAAAATAGTCTATATAACATGTCCATGTGGTTCAAATCATCATATATTTCAAACTCACTATGCTAGGGGCCAAAATACACTATCATATACATTCAACAAAAAGGGCAAAACCCACATTTCCATTTCTACATAGTTTGTACATCATATATCCATACATTTACACTTGCTAAAACATTTACATCTAAAAAATAGTAGATGCATATTCATTTGGCACCACTTTACAACAAAATAACCAAAATAACTACCATTCATCTAACATTCTCTTAGGCTCCTTGGTGTGCACTTGTTTCTCCTTGAGCCCCACTTAGCATGTTAAGTTGGGAGGGGAAGGGGTGAGATTCATGGAATCTCAGTAGCTCATACACTCAATCAAGGAAGCAATCAAGGCATATAACAAGTCAAAGCATGTAATTTAACATCCAACCATTCTCAATCACGTAATACATGTTGTACATGCCATGGAAATCACAACAATGCCAAAAATGGGCTCTAAGGACTTTTGGTCTAGCCTCACCCGAGTTTAGGGACATTTGGATAGCCTCACCCAAGTTTAGGGAATTTTGACTTGGCCTCACTCGGTTATGAGACTTTTAGCCTTGTCTCACCCATCTCAAGGGACTTTCGGCTCTACCTCACCCATCTCAAGGGACTTTTGGTACTACCTCACCCGAGCAATTCCCACAATCCAACACACAAGCACATTGGTATTAATGCATCAAAGCAATAGCATATGGCATATTCCATACAATAAGCATATACACAAGCATACAATGACTATTATATCCAAGAATGCAATAAGAAAGAGTGGAAAGAGAGCTACCTTATAAGCCAACACAAGTCTTCCCTTTCAATTTCTCTTTTCCCTTCTTAATTTCACAATCACACCATGATGGAGGTGCTTCACTTGAGCCTAGACACAATCAAGAGCATGGAATTACTCTCTTAGAATATAATCTTCAGAGTAAACCCTCTTAACATACAAGAACCTAAGGTTTTCTCTCTCTCTCTAGAATGCCATCAATTCTTCCTCTCTCTCAAGTTCTCATGGTAGTGGAAACAACATTATCAAGGAAAACAAAGAGGTTCAAGGGTGTTTTCCACTTTCCCTCTTCTGACCCATGCTTAAAATCCAACTAATCTCAAAATCAAAACCATAGAAAGAGAGGGCAAAGAGAGGAGATCAAGATTCTAAGTAGAAATGAGAGGAACTTGCTTACCTTTCCTTTGTTTCTCTTGGTCTCTCTCACTCTCCATGCCTCTTTTCTCTCCTTGGATCGAAGTCTAGGGCAAATATGAGAGAAAGAATGAGTTGGCTCGTTTAAAGAAGTCAATTTCTCGCTTTTTACTCTTTTCCGGACAGACCCTCGCTACGGCGAAAATTAACCTTCGCTATGGCGAGGTTTAACTTTCACTACGGCGAGCACGTATCAGTTCCCTTCGCTATGGCGAGTTTTAACCTTCGCTATGGCGAACTCATGTTAGTTCCAGACCCCCACTTTCGCTATGGCATACGCTACGGCGAGCAGCCCCCTGGTTTTTGTATGGAATGCCCGCACTCGCTATAGTTAGAATCATTTTCGCTATTGCAAACAGGCACTCTCGCTATAGCGAGACCATTTCTCGCTATTGCGAGAAGACTTAGCAAAATTTCTGAATTTCGAAAATTCTCCACTTTCTACTTTCTTTCCTTTTTCCCTTTTCCCAGTTGTTACATTTCTACCTCTCTTAAAAGAAATTTCGTCCTCGAAATTTAAAGACTTACCTCAAGGGATTAACTTTGGATATTTTTGCCTCATTTCATCTGCCAATTCCCAGGTTGTTTCCTCAGATGTCAGACCTTTCCAGATCACTTTTACCAGAGAAATGTTCTTGCTTCTCAACTGTTTCAGCTTAGCATCCACAATTCTCTCCGGTCTCACTACATAGGAAAGATCTTCCTGCAATTGCACATGCTCATATTCTATGACATGAGGGGTCTGGTAAATACTTTTTCAATTGGGAGACATGAAAAATACTGTGGATTTGGGCTAGGTTAGGTGGTAAGGCTATTCGGTAAGCCAGGGGTCCAATTTTCTCAAGGATTTCAAATGGACCAATATACCTAGGACTGAGCTTCCTTACCCTCATTGACCGACCTACTCCCGTCACTGGAGATACTCGAATGAACACATGGTCTCTAATCTCAAACTCTAACAGTCTCCTTCACTTATCAGCATAGCTTGTCTGCCTGCTCTGGGCCGTGAGGAGTCTCTTTCTAATCAATTCTATTTGTCGGGTGGTCTGGTCCACAATCTCAGGTCCTATCATACTCCTCTCACCTAGCTCAACCCAACACAGAGGGGATTTGCACTTTCTCGCATACAAAGCCTCATAAGGGGCCATCTGAATACTGGAATAGTAACTGTTATTATACGTAAACTCTGCTAACGGTAAATACGCATCCCAGTTACCCCTCATTTCTAACACACATGCCCTTAACATATCTTCCAATGTCTGGATGGTCCTTTCAGTCTGACCATCTGTTTGGGGGTGATATGCGGTGCTAAACCGCAATCGGTCCCTAAAGCATGCTGCAATGACCTCCAAAAGTTCGATGTGAACCTAGGGTCTCTATCCGAAACTATACTACTGGGTACTCCATGAAGTCTCACTATCTCTCTGATGTACAACTGGGCTAATCTATCCAGTGTATGAGTAGCCCTGATAGCTAAAAAGTGTGCAAACTTCGTCAGTCTATCCACAACTATCCAAGTAGCATTGTATCCAGAGGATGTCCTGGGTAACCCCATAACAAAGTCCATGGCTATACTATCCCACTTCCACTCAGAGATATCTAGAGGTTGCAACAACCCAACCGGTTTTTAATGTTCTATCTTTACCCTCTGACACATTAGGCATCTAGCCATACAATCCGTCACATCATTCTTCATCCCTGGCCACCAGAAAATTTTTTTCAAATCCTGATACATCTTGGTGGCACCTGAGTGGATAGTATACTTACTCTTATGTGCTTCTTCTAAAATGCTTTCTCTCTACTCATTCTGACTAGGCACACAAATTCTATCTCAATATACTATCATACCATCCTCAGACACTTTGAAATCTGAGGTCTTACCTTGGATAATCTCATTCCTGATCCGTTTCAGGAACTCATCCTCTCTCTGGGCATCTAAGATTTAGATTCTCAATATATTCTCAACTCGGGTTTCACTCAGATACAATTTACCCGATACCACCTGATAAGAGAGGTTCAAGTTTCTGAACTTCTCTAGGAGCTCCTGCTCCCTAATCATCATATGGGCTACATGGATGGATTTTCTACTCAGGGCATCCGCCACCACATTGGCCTTGCCCGGATGATATTTCAACACATAATCATAATCTTTCAGGAACTCCATCCATCTCCTCTGTCTCATATTGAGTTCTTTCTGGTCAAACAGGTATTTCAGACTCTTGTGGTCACTATAGATATTTATGGTAGCACCATACAGATAGTGTCTCTAAATTTTAAAAGCAAACACTACGGCGACTAACTCCAGATCATGTGTGAGGTAATTCTCCTCATGAGGCCTTAACTGTCTCGAGGCATATGCCACTACTCGACCCTGCTGCATCAACACACATCCTAACCCTTTGCCCGAAACATCACAATAAACCACAAATGGCTCACTAGGGTAAGGGATAATCAGCACAGGGGCAGTGGTCAGACAGAGTTTCAACTTCTGGAAACTCTTCTCACATCTATCATCCTACACAAAAGGTGTCTCTTTCCTAGTTAGCCTCGTCAGTGGTAAGGCCATCCGAGAAAAGTCCTGAATAAATAGTCTATAATACCCTGCCAAACCTAGGAAACTCCTGACCTCGGTGATCATTCTAGGTCTATCCCATTGTAACATAGCCTCAACTTTATGGGGATCAACCGCGACCCCGTCTCGTGAGATCACATGACCTCAGAATTGCACCTTAGTCAGCCAAAACTCACATTTACTAAGTTTGGCATATAACCTTTTCTCTCTTAAGGTGTCTAGGACTAATCTCAAATGCCTCTCGTGCTCCTCAAAAGATCGGGAGTACACTAAAATATCATCAATAAAGACCACCACAAACTGATCTAGATACGGTCTGAATACCCTGTTCATGTAATCTATGAACACCATGGGCGCATTCGTTAACCCGAATGACATCACAAGGAACTCATAGTGCCCATATCTCATTCTAAAGGTCGTCTTGGAGACGTCTTCAGTTCTCACTCTCAACTGGTGGTACCCAAATCTAAGATCTATCTTGGAAAATACAGATGCCCCAGCCAACTGATCTAACAGATCATCAATTCTAGGGAGAGGATATTTATTCTTGATGGTAACTTTATTCAACTCTCTATAATCAATACACAAACGCAAGTTACCATCCTTCTTTTTCACAAATAACACCGGAGCTCCCCAAGGTGAAACACTAGGGCGGATAAACCCTTTCTCTAACAATTCCTCTATCTGCTCTTTTAACTCAGTAAGCTCGGCGGGAGCCATCCTGTAAGGAGCTTTGGACACCGGTCCAGCCCCAGGCACTATGTCTTTAGGGAACTCTAATTCTCTCTCAGGGGGTAGGCCACTAAAGTCAAACTCTCTAGGGAAAACTTTCAGGAATTCCCTGACAACTGGGATCTCCTCTATCCCTTCTTCTACCTCAGCCTGAATAGAGAAAAAGACTACAAACCCTTGACATCCACACTCTAAATATCTCTCAGCCTGGGCAGTAGTCATAAAGGATAACTCAGCTCCTACCCTACGTATGGTCCCACAAGCAGGTAGGGAAATGGTTCGGTGTTCACAATCAAGTATGGCATTATTTGTAGCCAATTAGTTCATACCAATAATCAAATCAATATCATGGAAGGGCATACAAACCAAATCAATAGTGGTATGACAATGGTTAAATTGAACAGTAACATTTAAGTAGGTATGGGAAGTAACCACGTGGCCTTCAGTGGGTGTAGTGACAGACAAGTCAAATGGCAAGACACTAATGACCAGACCCAATTTTCTCACATAATCATAAGATATAAATGAGTGACTAGCACCCGAATCAAACATAGCAACTACAGGAAAGCCATTCACTATCAGCGTACGTTGGATCAAACTAGGAGATGTGCTGGCTTCCTGCTGAGTGAAGGCGAACACTCGGCTCTGGGTCTGGGGCCTAGGAGGAGGCACTGTATCCATCTGAGGACAGTGTCTAGCAATGTGCCCCGGCTTCCCACACTTGAAACATGTCACCGGAGACTGCTAGAAGGATGACTGGCCCCGAGGAGGTGGCATACCTCGCTGTGGCCTTCTATTCCACGGCCCCTTGCCTCTCCTCTTGGGGTTAGGTGTCAAACTAGAACCCTCTTCTGATTTCGGCCTTTTCAAATCTGGAACCCTCTTCTGACTAGCTGTAGTCGCAGTAGGTATGATAGCTTGTAGGTTAGTCTTAATCACCCTGCTGACCTCCACAAGGGTATTGAACTTCCTGATCCGCTGTGGGGTGACTCTGTCGCTAATCAGGGGCTTCAACCTAGTCTCAAACTGCTCACATCTCCAGGGTTCATCATCATACCTCTGGAGGTAAGAGGAATACCGAGACAACTCAATGAACTTGGCCACATATTGGTCCACAGTCATCTCATTCGTCTGTCTCAAGCCTATAAATTTTATCTCTTTCTTCTTCCTCACTGAACTAGGGACATATTTCTCATAAAACTCGACCAAGAAGGTCTTCCAAGTTATCTGTATATTCTTGGTCTCCATAAGAGGTTTCGTGCTACACCACCATCTATCAGCTTCCTTTTTTAACATGAAAGTGGCTAGCTGGGCTTTCTGCTCGGTGGTACAATCCATCACTGAGAATATTTTCTTTAACTGCATAACCCAAGCTTCTGCGTTATCCACATTTAACTCCCCGTCAAATGAGGGTGGATTATTCTGCCTAAACTGCTTTAACATTTTTTGGATAGGCGTCTGGGTCTGTGGAACAACAGGCTCCTGGGGAGGTGCAAGTGGAATACTGGATGTGGATGGTTGAGGTACAGGGGCATCTCTTCTGGCTTCTTCTTGCCTAGCCAGGATATCTTATAAATGCATGATCATATCATGCTGTTGCTAGGCAATATACCTCTGTTGTTCCAACATCTCTTGGTGCTGGCCCATCATGGCCTCATACCGGTCAAGTCTCTCCATGATGGCCCGTAGAGGATTCTCAGGCCCAACAGGAACCTCTGGCTCAGCTCTCTGAGCTCTGGGCGGTCTGCCTCTACCCCTGCCCCGTCTAGTCTCAACCATGTCTGAAAGAAGTAGCAACCCTCAGTTCACAATGATATCACAAAAACATATGCATAAGGATGCTACAACTTCCATGACCATTCACACCAAACACAGGTAAATCATATCATTCAAGAGCCTAACTTCGAGCAAAAGTGCCTGAACCATTGCTCTGATACCAAAAATGTAACACCTTAGTGTACCAACTCTATCTAGCCTCCCTCTTAGCTCGATTCCATATGATTTCCAAAGAACTAATACCAATCCGTGGCATTTTCATGCTATGAAATGGGGTTTCATACACTCATCTTCTACCCCGTGGGTCCTATGAACCCATCATTCACATTCTCTACTCACACTCCATTTATAAAACTCATACATAGCATAAAACAAGCCATAAGCCACAGGTATGGAGTCAAAAACCAGAAAATGCAATTTCACTCATGGACCCAAAGATCATATTTTTTACTCTAACTTTGAAAAATCATAACTAATTATAGAAAAATGGAAATCTAGCAAACCTTAGCTTTCTAGAAAGCTCTAAGTGTTATATTTACACTAAAAATAATTCTCAATCATAATATCAGTGTTTAGGCCATATTTGACATCGAAAATAGGACAGAGGTCCGACTGTCCCTGTTTCTAGCGCAGCTTACTATCATGAACTTCGAAAATTCAGAACTAAATCCACCAAAATCCAATCTGGGCACACTATACCAATTTGGAAAGCTACAGATGTCTTCTAGAGGAAAACAATAAGTCCAGATCAGTTCAATAGCCCTTATATCCTGAAAATCGATGGAACAGTAACGGAGGTCAGGTGGCTCCCTGATGCTGATATAGAACTTCAGAAGGTTCATTCTCTCTCTATAGACCTTCGATTAAGGTGATTCTAGTTGGTATAGGTCACTGTGGTTGTCTAGTTTATATGTATAAAAGTTCACAATATTTGGACTCCATTTGGTCCATAAATGACAAGCTTTCATTTTCAGACTAGCTACACAGTGCCATGACCAAATCATTAAAATTTCCTAATTTCAACAATTCACCAAATATTCTTTAGACCTCCAAATATTACCTACTTTAGCTTCCTAAGAAGCTTTCTACAAACTCTAGAGGCATGCCAAATTTCATAGCAAGAAGAGCTCATCTGGTCATACTTTGACGAAGCTCACAAATTTAGCGGGTTTGGCACCCAAAAGGTCCAAAATGAATCCAAATGGCCTCTCACATGTTCTAGCCACTTATGGACAAGTTTAAAAGCATGAAAATAGTCTATATAACATGTCTATGTGGTCTAAATAATCATACATTTCAAACTCACTATGCTACGGGCCAAAATACACTATCACATACATTCAACAAAAGGGGCAAAACCCACACTTCTATTAATTTGGCTTTCTACATAGTTTGTATATCATATATCCATACATTTACCCTTGCTACAACATTTACATCTTAAAAATAATAGGTGCATATTCATTTGGCACCACTTTACAACAAAATAACCAAAATAACTACCATTCATCTAACATTCTCTTAAGCTCCTTGGTGTGCACTTGTTTCTCCTTGAGCTCCACCTAGCATGTTAAGTTGGGAGGGGAAGGGGTGAGATTCATGGAATCTCAGTAGCTCATGCACTCAATCAAGGAAGCAATCAAGGCATATAACAAGTCAAAGCATGTAATTTAACATCCAACCATTCTCAATCACGTAATACATGTTGTACATGCCATGGAAATCACAACAATACCAAAAATGGGCTCTAAGGACTTTTGGTCTAGCCTCACCCGAGTTTAGGGACTTTTGGATGGCCTCACCGGAGTTTAAAGATTTTTGACTTGGCCTCACTCGGTTATGAGACTTTTGGCCTTGTCTCACCCATCTCAAGGGATTTTCGGCACTACTTCACCTGAGCAATTCCCACAATCCAACATACAAGCACATTGGTATCAATGCATCAAAACAATAGCATATGGCATATTCCATACAATAAGCATATACACAAGCATACAATGACTATTATATCCAAGAATGCAACAAGAAAGAGTGAAAAAAGAGCTACCTTATAAGCCAACACAAGCCTTCCCTTTCAATTTCTCTTCTCCCTTCTTAATTTTACAATCACATCATGATGGAGGTGCTTCACTTGAGCCTAGACACAATCAAGAGCATGGAATTACTCTCTTAGAATGTAATCTTCAGAGCAAACCCTCATAACATACAAGAACCTAAGGTTCTTTCTCTCTCTCTAGAATGCCATCAATTCTTCCTCTCTCTCAAGTTCTCATGGTAGTGGAAACAACATTATCAAGGAAAATAAAGAGGTTCAAGGGTGTTTTCCACTTTCCCTCTTCTGACTCATGCTTAAAATCCAACTAATCTCACAAACAAAACCATAGAAAGAGAGGGCAAAGAGAGGAGATCAAGGTTCTAAGTAGAAATGAGAGGAACTTGCTTACTTTTCCTTTGTTTCTCTTGGTCTCTCTCACTCTCCACGCCTCTTTTCTCTCCTTGGGTCGAAGTCTAGGGCAAATATGAGAGAAAGAATGAGTTGGGTCGTTTAAAGAAGTCAATTTCTCACTTTTTACTCTCTTCTGGACTGACCCTCGCTACGACAAAAATTAACCTTCGCTATGGTGAGCTCGTATTAGCTACCTTCGCTATGACGAGGTTTAACTTTCGCTACGGCGAGCACGTATCAGTTCCCTTCACTATGGTGAGTTTTAACCTTCGCTATGGCGAACTTGTATTAGTTCCAGACCCCCACTTTCGCTATGGCGTACGCTACGGCGAGAAGCCCCCTGGTTTTTGTGTGGAATGCCCGCACTCACTATAGCTAGAATTATTTTCGCTATTGCGAACAGGCACTCTCGCTATAGCGAGACCATTTCTCGCTATTGCGAGAAGACTTAGCAAAATTTCTGAATTTCAAAAATTCTCCACTTTCTACTTTCTTTTCCTTTTCCTTTTTCCCGGTTGTTACACCAAGAACTCTTCCCTTTAGTGAGGATGAGCCAAGAACTTTTAAGCTTGGTTGAGACAAAGTAAAGAGTCTCCCAAAAGCAAAGTGGGCTCCCAAGAATATGGTTGAGTCCAAAGTGCTCAAGAAATGGGTGAGATAAGTCCAAAACCCATGAAGAGAAGTGTGATGCCAATCCAAATACGTAGTGAGCTCTTAAATAATTTGTATAAGTTGCTCACATGCCAAGTTTGCTTTTAAAAAGTATATGGCTTTTATTTTCTCCATGCATATATTTGTAAAACTTGCTTGCACATATTATATATGATTAAATGGGAGATGAGCTATTGGGATTCTTTGAATCTCATCCCCTCATCTCCAATGATCCAACATACTAGATAGACCAATTAATTATGGTAAAAGGAGCCAACAACCATGAAGAGCAAGGATTGACAAGCTTATGTATTATTTTGCCTATTTTGGAACCATAATGATGGTTCATAATGTATATGAGGTTGTATATGTACCATGAAACTTGAGAAATGTGTAAATATACTATTATGTGATGTTTAGATGTATGAAAATGATATATGACCCATAGCACTTAGTTTGAGTATGTAATGCCAAAGTATGCAATATGAAATTTTGATGAAAGTATGCATAAGTGTGGGTTGAATGGCCAAAATGAGATGCATGAGGTTTAGGGCCATTTGGGTAGCTCATTTAAGTCTCAAATGTGCTTTTAGACTTACCCAAAAAGTGCCAAGACTAAGGGGAATCCATTTGGCAACTTTGGCACCCTATAAGAAGCCAAAATTAACCATTATGGAACCCTATATCACTTTTTAGCCAAATGAGTTAGTTTTGATCTAAGATTTGGCATGCAATTAGGTCTCATTGAGAAATTTCTGGAAAGTTAAAGACCATAATTTTTGAAGGTCTACATAATATTTGATAATTTTTCAAAGTTGACAAAATTTATGGAAATGGTCTAATGCACTGTTACAATGGTCCGAAATTGTTTTCTATCACATGAAATACAAATGATGTCCAATTGTCATGAAATTTTATAAAAAGAAAGTAGGAAATCATAGTGACTCGTGCCGACTAGAAGCATATCATTTGAAGCTCTAGAGAGGAAGATATGAATTTTTGAAGTTTCTATCCAATATCAATAACCTTGCCCAACCAGAAGTACTATTCTATCAAATTCTGAGGTCTGGGCTTGATGAACTAATCTGGAGATATTTTTTTTCCCTAGTTGACATCCACATATTTCTATATTGGTATCATTTGCATGGATTAGATTTTTTTTGGAATTAATTGGACATTTTTAAATTTCATATCAGTAAACTGTGACAGCATTAAGACCCATTCTGACTTCCAGACTATTTCGCATGTCAAACGCTCTGTGTGTGAGATGTTATGACTTGTACATATTTTTAGCATAAAGTAAACATCCCAAGCTTTCCAAAATGACCAAGATTTCATGATTTATATTTTTCTAGATTTAGTTATGATTTTCCAAAATTTGCCTAAAAAAGAGGCCACTTCTAGCCGAGAATGAAACCCCATGTTTCACCTCCCTATTCAGTTTTCATGAGTTGTAAATATGTTTTTGTGATGCAAATGAGTTGTAATGATATAATTAAATATGAGGACGTATAGCATGAGCTCACACGGTCCACGTGACACCAAAATGAATTTTTAATCATGACGCAACGCAAGAAAGTGTGCTATTTTAATGGAATTTCCCACTTTCTTCTTACTATATATCACATGAACATGTAAAGGATGATGGATATAAGCTAGAAATTTTGTTGTTACACCTAATACCTTAGGTAACTCTACATTTGACGTGTTTAAATAAAGGCATAAGGGGCTTAGAATTGATATGCTATAATCAAAGGAGAGATTTGAAGTTTTGAAAAACAATTTGAAGATTCAGATATTTGCTTGCAATTCCTATGCCAACAACTATAGTTCTTCCTTCCTTTTTGTCTTCTACTTTTCTTTTATGAGTTTTTTCTTTCTTTTATATTTAAGAGGATGATTTCAAACATAAGTAGCTAAATTCCATGTTTTGAGGTTTATATGAACCTATGATCTAAATATGTCTTATTAAGGATTCTTTCGTAAGGTTTTTATTTTGACTAATTTCTTATTCTATTTTATTTTCTTATGAATGCTTGATCACCATTCTATTTGATTTATTGTAAGAGAATTGAGAAATTAATTGCAATAATAGATCGTTGGGTAGGAAACCTAAGGAATCAATTCTATGGAGATATAAATTGAACCCAAGCGATCTAGGAACTTATAATGCCTAGTTGCTATTCACAGAAATACCTTTCTAATTTTTGAGCTTAATAGGTTATTGTGTTAGATTAAGATCACAAGAGTAGACTTAACTAATACATTGACACATATGAATTACCTTGAGAATGGACTTTATATAAATTAGATAATTATTGTTAATCCATATAGTTACTTTTGCATGAGTTCATCCTTAATTAGGCTTAGGAGGTGAATAATAGATTTTAAACTCCTTAGTTTTCCTTGATAAAGTTAAATTTCTAGTTCTCACATGAATTTAATTTGGTAATTTTAGTTAGTAATTAAAATTAGTTTAATAGGTAATCAATTTCAAATTGGTCTAGATAATAAGGTTAATTCAATTGAATTAATACTTGATTTTGGATTCACTTTTATACCATTTGTTCTATCTATACACTTGTGGATTTTCACCAACAATGTTAAATTTTGGATAGAGATGGAATAGAAGGACAATATTGCAAGCATTTTAATGATTGAGGGACTTAAGAGATATAATATTTAGAAGACCAAATTAAAAATTCACCTATCTATCATAGATCAAAATAGAGATTTTCTCTTTAGAGTTTTAAAACCTAAAACCAAAAGGAAAACTTGATTCCAGATGCTTCAATAAATTCACAATATTTAGGCTGAGTTAAGACTTAAATTTATATTATATTTTAGTTCTTTATAGATGAATGAAATCTTAAGTTGGTCTTAGAAATGATAGTGATAGGCATCTAACCATTTTTTAGATATTTGAATTTGAATCCAAAATACATATTTAATATTCAAACCTTATTTGAATTTTAAAAAAATTGTATGCTTTTCTTACTCGCACTCAAAATGCCTAATGTCCTAAATAGCTAAAATATTCAAAATACTTGAAAACTCATAAAGATTAAGATAATGGACATTGCTTGATAAATATTGGTTATCAAGTATATGATATCCAAAATATTCAATATCTATATTTTCCTTCCAAAATATAATTCATAAATTTTTTTAAAGTTTTTATTTTAAAAATTGTTAGTTTCTCTAAACAATGTATAAAAATATTTATCTAACAAAAAAAAAGTAATAAACAAAGTTTGTGGTGTGTAATATAATTTGTTAAATACAAAATTATATATATTCTAATTAATATATATAATATATAAATATTGAAAATTGAGTGCCTTATCTGTCTATTGGTATTGAATAGATATAGGGTATATGTTGCTTGAAAATTTTGATTGATTAATCAAACTGAAGATAGCAGTAAAAAAAATAAAGGCATAAATGTAGTAAAAAAAGCTGTAAGTAAAATAATAAGTTTTAAAATTTAAAAGTATGAAAATAGAAGATAAAATTTAAAAGTTTGAATTTGATTAATTGGATATGTACTTTTTTTAGAAAAATGTAGAATAAGTACTTATACCTTGCTAAAAATGCCTATCATTCTTCATAATTTTTTGGCGCATATTAACAATAATATAGGATTATGGCCAACAATTTGAGTAATGATTCATGCCACATTAACAAAGTTCATGATTTAAAATTTATATTTTTACATATTAATTGATTACTTTATCAATTAACCATATCTCTTTTATCCTTAAAATGCAGAAGAGTGAGTCTTCAAATGTATTCTATATTTTCATTGACTTGGTTAACTCATAAATCTTTTTTATTTCTGGCTAATACAACTAACTATCTTTAGAATATTTGTAGGCTCAATCTCTAATTTTGTAAGAAAGTAGTTAAATGGCTAGAAACTACTTAGAACAAACAAATATTCCCCTCTCTTTTAACTACATATTATTGGGACATTTTTTTTTTTCAATATTTCAAAGAATATAATAAATTTAATATATGACCTACAACTATAATAACCCATTTCATCATCTAAAGCCCAATTCAATTCCTTTATTTCACAAATAATTTTTCAATACTTTAACCCAAATTATAGGACTATGAATCTTTTTTTTTTGGAGCTAACAGTATGCGAAGCTTAAATTTGATTCCGTTCACACTTATTTTGGATATCAACTTATATTTGAATCCAACCAAGCTAGCTCCTTAATTAATGACCCGTTAACATTGCTTACATATTTAGTAGCATGGTGTGGCTTTATTAGATACCAAACAAATTGTGCCACATCGCTAAATTTATCATATACTACATGCCATATCATTAGATCCATTAAAAAAGCTAGTTGAAAGCATACGGAGAAATCATATTAGATAGATTTGAGTTGAAAAGACTAAATTGATAATAAAAATTTGTTAGGGACAAACTTAAGAATTGATCTATCTATGAGAATATAAACACCTCGTCAAAGGATAAAAAGTATTTCAATTTGTTAATAAGACGTAACCAAAGATTATTAGGTGTTCCAATTTGCCATGAAAGGCAACAACTAGTGCCCAAAGAAAATAAATTGACGGTGACAAGAAAAAATGAAAAACAATAGCCGGAGAGGAGGGTTGTCACTGAGCTAGCAACCTAGAAGCTTACTTGTCTTCTCTTTTTTTTTATAAAAAAATTATATCTAAATATTTATATCATATAAAATTTATAATAGATAAATTTTTTTATACTTAATAATAAATTCTTAAAATTTAATAATAATGATAATTTTAATTTCTAAAATATTTTATTATAAATTTTATATAATATAAATGATTGGATATAATTTCTTTTTTGAAAGGGGGTAGAATTCTTTATCAACATATATTAATCAAATCATATATTTTATTTATTATAATAAATTTTTAATATATATATATATATATATATATATATGTAACCCTGATTTTAAAACCATTGATTTACCCCTGCATCCCGATTCCATCCCAACCTATCCCCACAAACAAGCTAGCCAAACCTCGAATCAGCCTGGGTTTTTGGTGTTCCTTGCTGGTTTATATGGAAATAACATTTACGCAGACACTGCTCTACCAAAAGAACCGCTGGTATTGATTTTAAACTTTATCCAGGAAATTGTTCAAGAATCAAAAGCAGATCATCATTTATATGAAATGGCGTAGTCTTTCTGCAGAATTGGTCAAAATTAACACTGATGGGGGCTTTTAATGGCGATCCGGGCGTTACTCGTTGTGGCTGTTCCTGCAGCAAGCTTCTGTTATTACTTGAAGGTTGAGATTGACGTGGCTGTTATAATCTTTTCCTTTTTTCTTTTCTGCTATACCAAAATGCAAAGTTCATTTTCTATTCAGCAAATTTCCCTACATAGTAGCTATTTCTAATATATCCAGATAGGGTTCAGTATTTATTGTTGGATAAAGATAGGTTGGCACAGGCATCTTTTGTGGGGGTGTTGGTAAAGGTATGCACCTGAATCACATACCGTACTGGTGGCCTGAATGACCCTTTCGCATGAATTTGTCACAACCCACACTTTTAAGTATGTTGGCACAAAAGACAACAATTTCTTCTACCATAAATCGATTTGTATTGACATTCTCCACAAAAGTTCAGATAAATTTCCTCTTCATAGAAATTATAAAACTAAAAATATCATTTCTGAATCACTTTTGTACAAAATGTAGAAGTTTTTCTTTTGTGTGACTTTTGTAAAAATTTCGGCAGAGTCTCCTCTATAATTTGGACCTCCCGATATTTCTACAAACAGTCAACTCAACAATACATCCAAAAATATCAAAACATAGACTTCTAGGGATTGGAGATATCCTAACTATGATTCAGTAGAGCCACATTCTACACTGTTCAGAACAAAATAAATTACAAGCATAAAACAAAATACACCCACATGAACAAATGTGGGCTCGCCAAAAGAAATAAAGCAGGAGATCTACAGCTAGTAGGCAGCTCAGGGTAGGCTAGGGTCTTCAACGCTCTCTGAAAAATAAATTAAGAAAGAGTGAGTTTGATACTCAGTGAATAAGTAATGTCAACCCTTTTTAAAAAAAATAGGAACAAGGCCCGGAAAATACTTATATATATATATATATACATAACACATAAAATAAGCCTTATGCATATCATTTCTTAAGATGCATCAGAATATCTAAGCAGAACCAAATTGAAACAGACGCAGAGTACACAGCTCGCGGGGAGAATAACCACAGACGCAAAGCACTTTGCTTGCGAAATAAAATGACTCCACATGTGGTAGCTACCCACACGGGGCTAGCAAAACCCCTGCTAGCTGAGGTCCAGATCATGGTGCACCAAGGCTAACAACTACTGCTGTTAGCTACAGAGTTCTGAACAGATAACCTCTACCTCTTAAAATGATACTTTTCTCAATTTAGCATTTCAGACAAAGTACCATTCATATCAGTTCAATATCTAAATTTCCAGATAACTCAACATTCAAAATTTTTTAAAATCTCACGTTCAAATTAATTTTCGAATAACATGAATATAACAAAACATTTAAAGATGTATTTCTTTAAATAGGTTTCTAAACGTTAGAACACTGTAAGGAAACTTAAGGAGACTTAGTAATAAAATAAGAAATAGGAGTTACTCACGATCCGCATTACTTACTCACCTCCTAAGATGATATCAACATTCCTTGCCCACTCCTCAGCTAACTCAATCTCCTGAGTATCCTACAATACCCGCTCACCAGATTTTAGAATGTGAATAATAAAAAATTATCTCATTAGCTTAGCCTATCTAAACAAAATTCTAGGAAAAGTAAGGAATATTAATGTCTATTCTTCATTCCCTTAGCATGGTATAGATATGTACAAATTTCAAGGAATTAAGTCCAACATTTTAAAGACTTAAATTCATTCAAGAGAGGAAGCACAATCAAGAATTTGCAATTAAGAAGCACAATAGAATTTGATTTTTGGATTTTATACTAGAAATTTCATCCAAAAATGGAAGCAATAAAAGGAACGGTCGAAATTCATTCTAGCATAATGGAAACCAAGATTACTCCAACCAAAAATCAGTCTCTTACACCCCCTTTTTTTTTCGGCTGGCCACACACACACCAGAACGCATCACAGAACAAGCAAAACAGGGGAGGGGAACGCTGTGGAACTGGAACCAGAAACGCAATACCAACAGCAGCAACTCAGACCTGGGAAAAAGGCTTGTTTCTGGCGTTAGATCACCAGCAAACAGCAGCTCACGCAGCACCACCAGGAGGCAACAGCAGCAGCAGAAAAATGAAACCAGAAACAGCAAAAATGGCAACCAGCAGAGGGGAGAAGATGCTGTTCTGTTCCAGCGCCAATTTCTGCTCCTTGTTTGACCGAAGAGATGGATATAGGTTAGGTTCAATGCTACAGAATTTAAGAGAAGCAAATTACGTTAAAGACCAGCTAAAAGTGGATAAGAAAGGGACATTTCGGATATTGCAGAAGGAGGAAGAAAAATTCTACGTGGCAGCAGCAAAAACTCCTTTGAAAAGTCAACTCCCCATGCATGAAAGCATGCACGTCGGTCTTTACAAAATTCATATATGAGGAGGAGATCTTTCTACTTATGCCACCAATCAGTGAGTCGTGCCAATTTCTATACCTCAATTTAATGATGATCTTCACTTCAGTTGCATATGCCTTTATCCAGCAACATAAGAGTTCAAATTGTTAAAACACTTTTATAGACACCTCCCAAACGACCTTGTCCAAGTTTCTCTGACTGTGCAAAGTTACTTGTTGCACTTACCAATTCATACCAGCAAAAATTCCCATGTCCAGTACCCTTTGGGAACACATCAACCATGTTCACATCAAAGTTTAAGATTTTTCTTCTTTTGTTGGAATCTCCTTCCACAATAAATTACAAACTAACTCAAATACAGTCACAGTTACAGTTGCCCTCACTCCTAGCCCATTCAACAATCATTTTTCTTGCTTCTCCTTTGAGAAATTACAAAGGAAAATTTAGTGAAATCATCGAGTTGTCCTGAGCTCAAGTCCCAAACAATCATCTGTTTTGAAACTTGTGATTCGATAGCAATATCTGTAACTCTTGTTCTGGTAATCTGGTCCAAAGCCAATATATTTAAAGTGAGTAGGATATCTGAATCTACTATATAAGCATCTCCTTCCCGCTTCCCATCGCAATACTGAAACCATGTTAACTAAACATCAGAGGATTTGCTGTTGGGTTAAGTTGGAGGAAGAATACAAAAAAAGCTGGTGCATAGAAACCAATATGTCAAGCAGCCATTGACTTCTTGGTAAAAGTTCCACATTTGAATCCTAGCGCGCAGAATATCTTCTAAATGGTTCAATTAGTATTGAAGATAGAGTACAGTGCTTTCATAAGTTTATTTATTACGCGAATACCATCATGATTTTATTGCTATTTTTTAAGGGATTTTTGGATTTTTATAGTTCTCTTAATTCAATTAATAGACCAATTTAATTCATTTAATAGACCAATATGCGAAGCAGCCATTGACCTCTGGATAAGAAGAGTATTAAGACTGAATCCTTTACAGATCGTCATATAAATGACATATTATTGAAGCTGAAGGAAAGGGACTTATCAGCTTGCCTATGCCAATACCATTATCACTTTACTGCTTATTTTAAGGGATCTTTGGATTTCTATGTTGTTTAATATTATTTAGGTTTCCTCTCCACTCACATTGCAATATAGAATGAGCAGGGTCACAACCTCAATCAAAATCCAACCGAATAGATCCTCCAAGCCCTTAAATAAGCAAATAGACTGAATCCATTTTGAGAGGTCCATGTCCCTATGGCCGGCAGCACCAGAAGTATACTATTTCATGCGATGTGATGTTAAAGAAATTTAATATCGATTTTAACGTCAATCAGGATCAATCAATCAGTTATAATACTGTTTTAATTTAATTTTTACTCGATTCAGAATTTGTTTCCCTTTGATTTTTGTCAAATTTAAGAAAGTATGTATTTAATTACAAAGGACAACATAGCTTGTATGAACTTACGATATTATAGCTGAGGTCTATTTGGTTGCTCTGGAGTTTAATATGTAAGATTAAAATTGTTAACTTTAGTAATGCAAAATTTAAGAACTTTATCTGTAATGTCTAAAAATTGTCAAAATTGTAGCTGCTGAATGTACTAATAAAAGCTATTGACATTTTATAATAAAAATGAAGTTATGCTAAATTAATTATTACCGCTTAATAATTTAGATAAGCAATATTTTCAAAATTAAATTTTCAAACAAACTCCAAGTCTTCTTTTCCAACTGAAGACAATAAAAAATGTTTCCCCGGCACCAAAGTTTCCCAATTGGTTGAGGACTACTTCTCGTATCTTGAAAATAGTTTTGCTAGTAAGCCAATTCTTTCATTCACAAAATAAATACTTTAGTTTGGCTATGCGAAAGCTATTACCGTATTATATTTTAGTTTCCTCATCTCATTGTATAAAGGATAGTCATATTTTTTATATTTGAATAGCTAACTACATTTTCATGATGGAACCGCTATAAATGATCAGTCAAAGCAATATATTTTTCTACCAAGCCAAATTCATTGTCTATCACATAATGTTTTTTTTGTTGTTGTGATAATCGTGGTTGTGCTTTCGTCATTACTCTAACTAAACTAGATAACTTTTCTGTATAATTAAGTGATGATCTTGGGCTCGATGTCACAGTCTCTTTTTTTATATTTCACTTTTATGCTCTTCCTTCTGTTGTTATTGTTAAAATTATGGTTAAGCTCAAATTTATAGCTCATTAAATAATAAATGAACCGACCCAAAATTCGAGCTATTAACAGACAAAATCTGAGAAATCTTATATAACTTGGTTTATTTACACCCCTCTTCACAGGTTGAGTTTTAATCTTATGATTTCTACATGGAACAGGAAATGGAAATTCTACAGCCGTAGCTTATTAAGTTCACTTTTGCAACTAGTCACATTCGCACTGTGGCCATTTCTAGTATTTTTCGAACTAGGGATATGAAACTGAAGAAAAAACTGCATTTATTGTAGGAGGAAGGAAAGTTGGCACAGGCATCTGCTGTGGGAGAAATGGTAAAGGAGCTTTGAATTTAAGTACTTGAATCACTTGGGTGATAGAGGGCCTGGATGAGTGATCTGGATGAGCACACCAAATGCCAACAACCACTAAACGTTCCATTTGCTGCTCATCAAATGCTCCACTTAGCTTTGGATCTGCAACTTCAAGGAACTTTCCCAATCCATAGAGCTCCCAAACCCACTCAATTATAGATATTTGACCCTCCTTCAAATCAAGGTCAATGGGTTTTCTTCCACTTGCTATCTCCAATAAAACAACCCCAAAGCTGTATATATCAGATTCCTTACTTGCCTTTCCTGTAGTAATATATTCAGGGGCTATGTAGCCCACGGTCCCAGCTATATGTGTTGTTTGTGATCCTTTCTCATGATCCACCAGCCTAGCTAAGCCAAAATCCCCAAGCTTGGCATTGAAACTGGAGTCCAACATAATGTTGCTTGATTTAATGTCCCTGTGAAGCACACATTGCTCCCTTTCTTCTTGCAGGTATAACAGTGCTGAAGCCAAGTCCATAGCAATGTTATACCGAAGCTGCCATGTCAAGAAGCTTTTTCCCCTGTATAGATGTGAATCTAAGCTACCATTTGGCATGTACTCATATATAAGGAGAAGATCTTTCTTCTTGTGGCACCAACCAATGAGTTGTACCAAATTCTTGTGTCTCAATTGGCTAATAATCTTCACTTCAGTTGCATATTCCTTTATCCCCTGCTTGGACTCTCTTGATATCCTCTTTATAGCAACATAGGAATTTTGCTCTTTCAAGAAACCTTTATAGACTCCACCAAAACCTCCATGCCCCAGCTTCTCAGCCTCTGAAAAGTTATTTGTTGCACTTACCAATTCATCATGGATAAATTTCTTTGGTCCACTGCCCTTTTGGAATTCATCATCCATGTTCAGATCATGATCCGACTCTTCTTTACCTTCTGTTTTTTTCCGCTTCCATAACAAGAAGAAAACTAATCCTATGGACCCGATAGCCACAGGTATACCAACTCCTATCCCCACGAAAAGTCCAACATGATTACGATTGGAGGTTGGGGACGGGGTCGGTGGTATCTGGCTTTCTAAACTTGAACTAAAAGACCATGACTGCAGGGTATGTACCTCAAACAAATCTCCTGTTGCAGCTGAGAAGCCAACAATAACCCACTCTGGTAAGTACTCTCTCAAATCAACTTCATATGAAAGATAACGCTGTGCCAATTGCGCATGACCAGAATCATACCTGGTGTAAGAGATGCTAAAATTATGAGTACTGGAATTGTACTCAATACTGCATATATAAGTATCCCTGTTTTTAATGCTATCTGACCATCGATCGAATATGCTAGAGTTCATAGAGTTGATATCCAAACCCACATGTGGACCAGTTGGGTCCCAAGGGTTACTGTAAGTGTCAAACTCCACTGCCACAAAAGAATGTTGAGTTGAGTGCAATACTTGGTCACCATCTACAAGTCCAAGACCACCTCCTTCCTTAATTTTCTTTAAAAGTGGAAGATTTGGGTCTGCCAGAAAGAATGCCAACCCATCTCCAAAATTAGCATATTGTGAATATATGATAAATGAGAAATTGGTCGAGAAATCAGTGAGATTTCTTGAGGTCATATCCCAGAGGTGCATTTGTTGGAAACTTGTGACATGCCCAACACTGTTATTGTATTTTTGGTCCCATGCACTCACGGTTACATAGATTTCTGAACGTAAAAGAGAAGCATCTCCATCCAGCTTCACATCACCTTGCTTAAAGCCAGGGTAGTTAAACGATAGCTGATTTGCAGGCGGGATTATAAGGAGAAAGAATATGAGTTTTATTTTATAAAAGAAAAGAAGATCTGGTGTGTGATGACCAACATGCCAAGAAGCCATCATCAGGCGATAGTTTTGAGCTGAAGCCTAGCTGTTCTGTCATATATATTCAGTAACTAGTTAACTTTCATTTCTCTTTGTTTATTGTGCATTTTGGATTTTGTCATTATCTTGATTCTTTGTTGGAAAGAAACAAAACTTAGAGAGGGTCTCTTAACACTGTTCCCACATACTGGTCCCTAATCCCGAATATGCCAGCCAAAAGATGCCATATTTGGATAAGAATTTTGAGTCTGTATGACTTGGTTTTGGTTATTCATTAACCTAGTTATTCTTTTTGTTTATATTTTTATCTTAATTTTGATTTTATTATTTATGCAACTTGTGTTTTCACTAATCATTTTAATGAAACTTCGGATTTTATGTTTGTCTTTACAAAATTTGCTCTTGTTTGTTCAATACTGTATTAATCTATTTGCACTTATACACTTCTCATTTTCTTAATAATTATTGGTTTTTCTTAATTTCTAAATTTGAAATCGAAGTACATGATCTCTTACATGTACGTCAATTTCTAGATGGATAGACGGGAGACAGGGAGAGAAGACTTACTACCTCTGCCTCCAGATATGTTATCTTAATCTCATTTCATTTCTGTGTATTTGTAAAACCGAAGTGCTGGGACTTTTGACCAACAGGAATCATTATTTGATTTCCTTTTCAATAAATTGAACGCACATATAAAGCCTCTTTAAAAAGATAATAGTAATTATATAAAGAGCTTGACCTCTCAAATTAAGGTTTTTCTTTTTCCCTTAAACTATTAGATGTATCTGATCATTTTCACTCTAGTAATTCATTGATTGAATTATAAATTTAAAAACTAATGGTAAAATTTGGATATACATTTAAGGGTAAAATAAATTTACTTCTTAGAATATTGAGATGTTTATTAGGGAAAAAAAAAGTTGTTGAATAATAAACTGGGCCTCCTGATTAAAGGGGCGGCTTATTGTCTGTACTGGTAGATTTTCTCATGTCTCTAATTAAACAAGTTTGCAAATTTGTTTATCCATCAAACAAAATAGGCTTTTTTAATCCATAGCAGAATTTTTTTTTTAAATTCTACATACCTTTCTTAAAGGAAAAAACTCATAAGCAATTTCTTATATCTTCACAAACAATTATATAATTCTTCATTTAAAATATTGTTAATGTTTGATTTTTTCTAATAATAACATAATAAGTGTATAATTTTTACAAACAAATATATAGTTTTTCAATTAAATTATATATTTTTTATATTTTAATTAAAAATGTATATATTTGTTATATTTTAATTAAAATTTTATATACTTGCTATATTTTAATTAAAAAATTTGATGATAATGATAGAAAGAAGTGCAATAAATCTAATCCTTTCTTAAATGGTTAACTGAAATTTCAAAAAAAAAAAAGGTCATGTAGATCAGTAAAAATGAGTTAGTAGGCATAATTTATTGGAGTTCTTGGTTATTGAGTGATGGCGTTAACATTCTCAATTTTTTTTTATGACAAAAATGTTATTTATTATTAAAAAGAGTAAAACTTACGTGCCGTTTGATATGAAAGGGAGAGTAAGGAAAGGGAAAGGGAAAAAGAAACATAAATAAAGAATGTTTGATAGGTTGGTTCTAGCCTCCCGCGGGAGAGAACCTATGGGAGACAGTGTCCTTCAATGGGGCGATGGAGTGCGCACTTTTTTAAAGGAGTGATGTATGAAATATCTAATTTTCAGAAAAAATCCTCTCCCATGCTTCTCTCTCTCTCTCTCTCTCTCTCTCTCACATAAGATTTGGATCGTTCATATTTTAATTTGAACAGGTCAAATTTTTTTTAATTTTTTAGACTTAAATAATATATTTTTTTTAAATTTTACAGTTAAAAAAATATTTTTATTTTTATTTTACTCTCTTTCAAAAAATTATATTTTTAAAAATAAAAAAAATAATTAGATTTGGACCGTCCACATTAATTTGGACGATCCAAATCTGACATTGAAAAGAGCAAAGGAGAGAGCATGGGAGAGGATTCAAATCTCTAATTTTCCCTTAGGTTCACAATAAAGAGACATTTTTTATATTATTATTTAATTTAAAATTTTTTTTGAATTTAAAAAAATAAATTTTTTCTTTTTTTTCCTATTATTGGTAATTCAAAAGTATTTTTACCAAAATAAAAAATAAATATTTTTATAAATTTTCTATTATTGGTAATTCAAAAAGATTGTATTAAAAATTTAACATAAACATTTTAATATTGTTTTCTACTAACAATAATTCAAAAAATATTTCTTATAAATAAAAAATGAATATTTTGATATTCTTCCTACGCTATGGTTATTATAATAATTTGTCTAACTTATCTTTCTATTCTTATAGTGTTTTTATCTAATTAAATATAAAAATAGAATAACATTCTTATTCTATTTTATGCTATATCAAATATAATTATTGACTATAATATTTCTTTCTATCATTATTTTCTTTCTCTTTTTTAACTCTTATCATAATCTTTTTTGCATATCAAACAGCCCTCAAAAGTAATGTTTAAATGAAGGAGATTAACGGGAAATAGAAACTAATAAACTTCTTTGGAAGATACTTTTTTCTTTTATTGGTAATATGTTTAAAAGATTTTTAAATTTGAAAGCGGCAGGGAAACTTGTTCCTCATTCCTTCCTCCTACGTCCATGGATTTGGGCAGGTATGTCTTCATGTTTGCTTTTTCTTATAAAAAGTTGGTTAGGGCTTTTGGTTATTTTACAGGAAAAAGAAAAGATGTTACGTACTTGGACCAATTCCTTATGTTATTTTGTCTTTGCCATGTGACAAACTTTGTAGTGTTGCATACTTATAGGATAACAGCGCTTTTAGCTACGCTTAATATTATTGATTTCACGTAATTTTTTATTTACCAATACTTATAAAGCTGAAAAAAGTAAATACTCAAAAAATTTTGTAGGCAGCACATTATGTAATTATTTAATAAGATAGTGGAGTTTTTTTTTTTAAATAATGAAATTTCCTTGATCTTTCTTTTCTTTAGATGCTCTTATAGTAACAAATGAATGCTTTCAAAAGATGGATATAAGAGGGTTGATTTTTTGCAATAACAAATGTATATGGTATTAGAAAAAAGATGACAAGAGTGACTCTAAATTTTTGTTTCTATTCGAGATATGTAAGAGGAAAGACTTTATATATATATATATATATATATATATATATATATATATATATATAAAGTATAATAAGTTTACTTTGAAATAATGTGTTGTTTACTCTTCACTCGTACATTTGAAGTTTTATATTGAAAGACATCTTTCAACTGAGAGTGACATTAACAATGATCAGGTAGGTGAGTCGGGGTGCACTTTAGTACGTATTTTGGACATTTAATATTTTTAATAGTATTAATGACGGTTTAGTGAAAAAATTATGTTTATTTTTCAAAACTAGCTAAGAAATGACTGAAGGAATACATAATATATATTAAAAAAATGCATTAATTTTTCATTAAAGGTTAGTTCATAATTTTTTTAATATTATGTCAAGAATGACAAATTTATACTCAAGCTTAAAAAATTGACAACATAATATATTTGATTTAGTGATTGAAAAATAACATTAAAAATGATAATCTTACTTAATTTTGTTCATTAGAATAAAATCTAGATAAATTTAATTTTTGACGAGTCATAAATTAATTGATGAAAAAAATCACTCTTAATTAATTTACATTTGTAGCTTTTGTTGTATATAGTTTCACTCATTGTTTTAAATTATGATTCGCATCATGTGAAACAGCGTGGCTGCATCCACATCAATCCACTGCAATGCTCGCAATTCTTCATATATCACTCATAATACTCGTAATTGCAACTGCAATTTAAAACCATGGTTGCACTAGTCATTAACATTACATAGCTTTCTTTTTCACATCATTGAGGAGGGGGTGGCAGCTGGAGAAGAGATAAAGAAGGAGAAGGAAAATGAGAGAGATTTTTGCTTTTGTGATCACAAGTATAATGCACACATGCTTAATGCTCACAGTTTAAAAATAAATTTTAAAATATTTACATCAAAATGCAAAAGAAGATTGTAGACCTATTGCTTATTATGTTCACTTTCTATACAGCAAAGTCTGATTCTAATTAAATTGCATCCATATTAGAAGATGAAATTAAAGAAAAAAATGCATTTATTGTTGGAGGAAGATTGGTTGGCATAAGCATCTTCTGAGGGAGAGTTGGTAAAGGAGCTTTAAAATTAAGTATTTGAATCACTTGCCTTAAAGAGGGCCTGGATGAGTGATTTGGATGAGCATGCCAAATGCTAATGAACACCATATGCTCCATTTGCTGCTTGTTAAATAAAACACAAGGCTTTGCATTTGCCACTTCAAGAAACTTTCCTAATCCATAGAGTTTCCAAACCCATTCAACTATAGATATGTGACCCTCCTTCAAATCATGATCAATGGGTATTCTTTTACTAGCTATCTCCAATAAAACAACCCCAAAGCTATATATCGATTCCTTACTTGTCTCTCCTATAATAACATATTCAGGAGAAATGTGGCCCTAGGTCCCAGCTATATGTGTGGTTTATGACCCTTTCTCATGATCCACTGTAGTCGTGCTAAGCCAAAATCACCAAGCTTAGCATTGAAACTTGAATCTACCATAATGTTGCTTGATTTGATGTCCTTATGAAGCATGCACTACTCCCATTCTTCATACAGATACAACAATGCTAAAGCCAAATCCAAAGCGATGTTATACCTCACCTCCCATGTCAGGAAGTCTTTTCCATGGTCTAGATGTGAATCTAAGCCACCATTTGACATAAATGTTAAATAAATTTTATTAATTCTAGATTAGCATTAACTAATTATTAGAGAAATTACAAAATTAATAAAACAATCAATTTTGTTTTAAATGCTAAAATCTAAACAGATTGGGTCCTAGTTAATTATGTATAATTTTGTGATAGGTTGGATAGTACATAAATCCATTGAGTAGAGGCCACAACCTATAACCTATTAGTAGTCAGTAATTTCTTATCACAAGACTGATTAGTTAAGGAGTGGGAGTTATTTTGATATATTAATTAATTAATTAAATTAATGAGAATTATTGGGATAGTAGTTAGTTTTTAAAACACACAATCACATTAAGGCTTTTTCCATGATTACTTCAATAATAATATAAATCTCCTCCTCTCACTCTCAATTCATCATGAGATTATTCAGTAAACCTAAGGGGCTAAGCAGGTTATCATCTCTAACTTTATCTTCTCTATAGACTGTTATAACTATTCTTGAGACACCAGGTGTGATAAATCTTATAATTTATTTAATTACTTAGTCTTTCACATATTGACAACAAATGGTATCAAAGCTTGAAATTTTTAGGAATCTAATTTTGCTTGTTCTGAGTGAGAAGCATTAAGGGTTTTATTCCTCTAATTAAAAGCTTCATGTTGGTATATTATATGCTTGGTGATTTAATCATAATAGGAGAAAAAAAAACTTGATCTGGAATTTTTTGTAGTTCACTGTTTATGTTTTAAATTGATGCCCTTTTTTTGGGTTTTAATTCAAATTTCTTTATGAAAAATATTGTTCATATGTTTGTAAAGCTAATGGAACCATTTTATTGCAAATAAAATTGATATTGCATAGTAAATTTAAGAGAAAAAAGTTTAGGGTTTGAAAATAGCATCTTCAATTTTGAGCCTGAAATCAAGTTTTTGGGCATAAAATCACTAGATTTTTGTGTGTGGTAGCTTGTGTTTTGGGCTATAAAACACAATAAAACAAGCTATTTCGAAGCTCCCGTAGTGCAAAAATGAAGTTTTTTTTTTGGCTAGGTATTGTAGCTGCACTAAAATAGCATAAGGTAAAAGATAACTAGTTTTTGCATTGCCCACTCACAGGCCCCGATGCATGGGGCATGTGAATAGTACTCCTAGGCTCTTTTTGAACCTAATTTGTACTGACATTTGTAGGCTTATTACACCTATATTATAGGTGAATTTAAATATTATATTACTTTCATAGATAATCACTCTAGATATGAGTAGATTGATCTTCTGTATGAGAAGTCAAAATCACTAAATGCTTTTAAGGCTTTTAAGGCTGTAGTTGAGTTGAAGACTGGTAAGGCCATTAAATGTGTCAAATCATATAGGGGTGGTGAATATTATGGGAGATATACTGAAATAGGTAGAAATCCCAGTCCATTGGCATTGTTCTTATAGGAACATAAGATTAAAGCTCAATACCCAATGCCTGGTACCCCTAAGCAAAATAGGGTTGCAGAAAGGCATAATTGCACTTTAATGATATGGTTAGGACTATGATAAGTCACTTCTTCTTACTAGAATTCTTATGGGGTGATGCTTTGAAAACTATTGTTTATATTTTGAATCAAGTACCTAGTAAATCAATACCAAAGATATCATATGAACTTTATTTTGGAAAGAAGCCCAATTTGAAACATTTTCATGTATGGGGTTGTAAAGCAGAAGTGAGGCTATATAATTCTCAGTTGAAGAAGTTAGATTCCAAAACTGTTAGTGAATTCTTTATTGGATACTGTATAGGATCAATAGGGTGTAAATTTTATTGCCCCACTTATACTACTAAGGTTATTAAATCTGATCGGGCATTTTATTTTAAAGATGACTTGGATAGCGAGAGTTCTATTCCTAGAGCTATCAATTTACATGATGAGAGCACTATTTTACCCATACCTATTATGTCACCTTCTCTAGTTGATAAAGGTGATGTTGTTGAGAACCCAATTGAGGTTGATATAGGACCATCTTTGGCTAGTACTGAGGAGCCAATTGTTCAATTGAGACAATCTTAGAGAGTTCTCAGATATGCTATACCAAGTGATTACATGATTTACTTATCGGAATTTGAATCTAATGTTGATGGTGGTATGGATCCTATATCGTTTCAACAATCAATGTCAGGCCCTCATTCTTCTAAATGGTTAGAGGCCATGAATGATGAAATGGTTTCTATGCATCACAACCATGTATGAGAACTTACCATGTTACTAGATGGGTACAAACCTGTTGGTTGTAAGTGGGTCTTTAAGACCAAATGAGGGGCCACAAGTGATATTGAAAGATATAAAGTTAGACTTGTAGTTAAAAGTTATAATTAGAAAAAAAGTATTGATTATATAGAAACCTTCTCTTCGGTGTCTACTAAGGATACTTTCAGGGTAGTCATGGCTTTCACTACACAACTTGACCTTGAACTTTACCAAATTGATGTTAAAACTGTTTTTTTAAATCAATACAAGAAAGCCATAAATTTATCATGAAAAATTCTTGTGGAATAATTTCCGTCACACTTCTCACGGAAATTATCACTCACTTTATCATGGAATAAACCTTTTCACGGAATTTTCTCAGGGAAAAAAATATGAGAGAAAAAATGGAGAGAATTTTGTGAGAAATACCAAAAGAATGTTGGCTTGAAAAGGAGAGAAACAATTCTCGTGGTAATTTTCCATTAGAAAAATCGACAGAAATCCAATTGTTGATTTTGGATCTCTCACAGAATTTATCCGTGAGAAAATTTCCTACGGAATATTCCATGAGGATTAATTCTAAAACAAGGAATTTCTCACGGAAATAAATTGTAAGAATTTCTCATGGAATTTTTGGTGAGAAATTTTCGCGGTTTATCTCCATGAGAAGTGGCTTCATATGAGAAAAAGCCAGGTGGACTGATTTCACTAATTTCTCACTAAAAATTCTGTGAGAAAAAAAAGCAATTTAAAAAAAAACCCTCCAACCATAAAAGCTCATTTTGTTTTCATTTCTCCTGGCATCTCTGTTCACCGGCGTTGCAGCTTCCTTCCTCGTGTAAATCTAGCATTCTTAAACTCTCAATTATCGCTCTTGGACTTCATCCTCATGCCATAGCTTGCCAGAAAGTTGTGTTTGCTGGCTTTTAATTGCTTGGAGGGAAGGTGAGTTCATCTTTTTTTTTTTTTTTTTTCTGATGTGCAAAGTTTGGATGAAATGTTAGTGGGTTTTTGCTAGAAGATGATTATATGGTTTTGATGGTGATTAAAGATAAAATGTATGGAAAAAATATATATATTTGTTATTAAATTTACTGCTGCATAAAATGTGAGACAAATTAGGTATATGGAAAGTGTATGTTGTTGTTGTTGTTGTTATTGTTGTTATTATTATTTATTATTTTGCTGTGTTTAAAATTTGGGTATTTTGAAATATATACTTAAAATGTAGGTGTTTGCTATGTTTGTCTTTATTTTTTTTTTGTTATATTTATTATTAGGTTTATTCTTTTTGTTATTTTTATTATTAAGTTTATTGTATTATTATTTTAAAAAACCAAAATAACAAAAATATAAAACCAATACCAAATTTTCCTTTCATATATAAATGGCATAGTTTATCCTATTGGGTATAGTAAAATGACAAAATTTTTTGCTTGCAATGTTAGTATTTTAAAATGAATTTTTTGTGTGGAGAAATCATATTTGATGATGATAAGTTAAAAATCTTTGTATTGAATTATTTTAAATTGTAAAATTATGTCAAAAGGTATAACTATTAAAATTTTTACTCCAAACTTGTAAATTATAATTTTTTATACAATTTAAATTGTTAGGTTTTGAATTATTTAAAAAAATTTAAATTTTTTTATAAATATCTTTAATTTAAAATTTTGTAACTATAACTTTTTTTAATATGGAATGATGTGATAGTTTTTAGATAATTACTATATTACTTTCTTATATACAATTATTTTTGGGATAATTCCTATGGAGATTGAGTAAGTCTTATTCATTTTTTTTTCTGGGTTTATGAACTGAACTTTTATTTTCTATATTTAAATATTTAATTTCAATTTAATTTATCTAAATATTGTACATAATTCAATTTATAAAATATGTCTACATAATTTATTTTAAACAAGACTTTTTTTAGAATTTCATTATTATCTTATTTTTTTAAGTATTTTAATTTACATTTAATCGAAAAATCCAAAAATCAAGAATATAAGAATTCATTATTCTAAAAAATGAGTTATCTGAAGAAGATATAAAAATTCATATAAGGTTTGATGTTATCCTTAGAACACTAAAACAGCATTTAAATAAAAGATAATATAATACTAGTCAATATCATTGTTCTAATTTATAAAGTTAATTTTTTTTGTTTTAATTTTTTGGTTTTATTTAAGTCTCATGGATCTTCCTGAACATCGACATTAGATGTATAATAGAATAGAGGGTAATCGTTAAAGGATTACACAAGGGTTCTTTGCAGGCGTAGAGGAGTTTGTTCAATTTATAAGTCATTTAGATATATTTAAACAAAAAGGAAGGTTTAGATGTCCTTGTGTCAAATGTAAATGTATGAGGTATCATAAGCCAGATGAAATTAGGATACACTTGTATAAAAAAGGATTTATGCCTAATTATTACTATTGGCATAATCATAGAGAAGAATGTCTACCATCAGCTCCGATTGAGACTAGCATTCATATGGATTTTAATCTATATGAGCAAATGGTTAGAGATGTGGCTGAGACATCATTTGAGAGATATGATATGCTTGAAGACCCAAATCCAAGTGCTGTGATATTTTATGACATGCTAAGAGTTGTACAGGCTCAATTGTGGGATGAGTGTTAAAATCATACAGTGTTGTCAGTGGCTATGAGATTGTCAAGTATCAAATCTGATTATAACATTCCGGAGGCATGTACAGATAAGATTATTACATTGATGTCTGAAATTTTATTTTCTAATCACCGAATGCCTGCCAACTTGTACCAAACCAAAAAATTAGTTTTGAAACTTGGCTGTGGTTATCAAAAGATTGACTATTGTAGCAACGGGTATGCAGGCAATGATAGGGAATGTCAATTTTATGGTGAAGCTAGATTTAAGGAGGCAAGAGTTGGAAAAGGGAGGTTTAAGGAGGTTCCCAATAAAAAAATATAGTATTTACTAATTGTTCCAAGACTCCATAGATTGTTTGCCTCTAATGCCTCAGCTAAATACATGAGGTGGCATCATGAAAATCATTGTGATGAAGGTGTGTTGTCGCATCCATCAGATGGAAATGCTTGGAAGCATTTTGATCAAACTCATCCAGAATTTGCATTACAGTTGAGGAATGTCAGATTGGGTCTTTGTACTGATGGGTTTATTCCATTTAGTTTGGGTTCTAAGCCCTACTCTTGTTGTCTTGTAATTGTTACCTCATATAATCTTCCGCCTGGCATGTGTACGTGACGAGAATATATGTTTTTGACAATCATAATACTTGGGCCTTATAACCCAAAAGGTAAAATTGATATTTTCTTATAACCTTTAATTGCAAATTTGAAGTCACTTTAGGGAGAGGGTGTGTAAACATATGACATTTCTATGAAACAAAATTTCAAGTTAAGAGCTGCCCTTATGTGGATTATTAATGATTTCCTAACTTATGGCATGTTAAGTGATTGGCAAACTGCAAGGATATTGGGTTGTCCTATTTGCATGGGTTGTTTAAAGGCATTTCGATTGAAGCATGGAGAAAAAACTTGTTATTTTGATTACTATCATCAGTTTTTGCCAATGAATCATCTATTTTGTCGAAAGAAATAAAACTTCCTAAAGAATACAGTAGAGACTTCATCACCACCATTGAGGTATTCAGGGGAGGAAGTGTATGAGCAAGTTCAAAGATTTTCTAAAATAACTGAATTTTCAAGCCTATCTTTGGAGGGATACGGTCAAGATCACAATTAGACTAAACTTAGTATCTTCTGGGACCTACCCTATTGGCATGACTTGTAGAATCCACATAATATAGATGTAATGCATACAAAAAGTAATATTTTTCATAATGTATTTAACATAGTAATGGGTGTGAAGGGTAAGACAAAAGATAATGTGAAAGTAAGGTTAGATTTGGTTGTGTATTGTAAACGACCTACTTTACACATAGAGGATAAAGGGAATGGTAAAATGACAAAGTCAAAGGTAGCATACACATTTAATATGGATAAAAAATGGGTAGTATGCGAATGGACTAAATCTCTGAAACTTCCAGATGGTTATGCATCTAACTTGGGATGTTGTGTTGATGTGAAGAGTTGCACTTTAATAAGAATGACAAGTCATGATTGTCATATGTTCATGGAGAGGCTATTACCAATTGTATCCAGTGGGTTACTAACCTCGATTTGTAATACTTTAATAAAGTTGAGTCATTTCTTTCGAGATCTCTATGCTCCTACTTTACAACTAACTAGCTTTAATATGTTGTAGCAAAATATTCCTATCATTTTATGTAAACTTGAGATGACATTCCTTCCTGGTTTCTTTGATGCCATAAAACACTTACCTATTCACTTGGTGTACGAAGCAACAGTGGGTGGACCTGTACAATATAGGTGGATGTATCTATTTGAGAGATTTCTACATACACTAAAGAGAAAGGTTAAAAATAAGGCACATGTTGAAGGATCTATTTGTAAAGCATATATACTTGAAGAAACTTCAACTTTTTGTTCTTATTACTTTAAGTCACATGTTCACTTAAGAAGTAGGAGAGCTCTTCAAAATGATGATGGTGGGGACTGCAATGATCATCCTCCCATCTCAATTTTTAACTATCCTAGCCAGCCTCATGGAAGATGTACTGGCAACACTCATTATCTTATTGATAACGAGGCTAATGCTATAACATTGTATATTCTTCTCAATTGTCCAAAGGTTAAACCTTTTCTAAAGTAAGATTCTTTCATAACTTGGTTGCATATATAAATGTCTATATATTTATCTTTTTGTCATAATATTTTTACTATTTAGGATTAACTTTTTTGTGGTATATTGTAGTTTGTATGTTGAGACATTACTTTCCAAGAATTCTACCTTATCCAATGAGGCGATTGATAAGTATATTTCATCTGAATTTCATGATTGGTTTAAAACTCATGTAAGTTTATGTGAGTTTTATAAATAGTTGGTTATATAGTTATGGAACTAAGCTTCTTATATTATATTTTCATAATATTTGTTCTTTGATTAGGTTTTGAATCCTACAAATGGAATACAAGATGCCTTATTAGTTTTTTTGGCTTGGGGTCCTTTGAGACTTGTACATATATGGGATCAATGGTCTGTTAATGGGTATAAGTTTCACATAGCCTCTTAGGCAAAAGGAAGGAAGCCAAACAATAGTGGAGTATGTGTAAAAGAAAATAGCCATAGTGAAATTGCATTTTCATATCATGGTGTGTTAAAGGAGATTATAGAGTTAGAGTTTACTGGCCTACCAACTAAGCGATTGACAATCTTCAACTATGATTAGTATGATCCTACCAACCAAGGAACTCGAGTTTGTTCTAAATATGGTATTATAAAAGTTAAGGCTAAAAGAACATATAAGGGTAATGACCCTTTTATCCTTGCCCAACAAGCTGATCAAGTATACTTTACACCATATCCAAAATCGATATCCAACAAAAATGGTTGGCTTGTTGTGATTAGAACGTAAGTAAGAAATAGGATTGAAGCCCCTAGTGATGATAATGTAGATGCACCATTTCAAGATGAAAGTAACGGTTCACCTCAATTAGTTAATATTGACATTAATGACCAAGATCTAAGAGATAATATGGGTTCGAGCGAAGAAGTGGACAGTGTACATGTTGACTCTTTTATTGATGCAACTGGTGCAATTGAAGAAGAAAATAATGAAGTTCTAGAGGAGGAACTATAAGATACCAACTCATATGATATTCAAGAGGATCTTTTTACTGATTATTACTTAACAAGTGATTGACAATGTTTGATACTACCTTGTTATTATTACTTAACACTTATTTAACTTAGATAACTTATTTTCTAATATTGGTGATGATAATATTTTTTCATTTTTTTCCCCCAGATGTCAAATAGAGGTTGTAATAAGGGTGGAGGATCTGCTGCACCCAAAAAGGGAAAAAGAAAGTTTGTACTATAGTCTAAGTCGATTTTCATACCATTAGCCACTATACAGTCATTGTCTCCGCACTTATTTTTACATGTTGGGACCCCTTCTGGATCAGCATTTGCATCATCTTCTTTTCCATCTCCACACATTCAAACACCACCTGATTCCTCAACTTTCATTGGTTCAGAGATACCTTTTACACATATTTTGAGTACAGATGTAGCTGGCTTATCTTCTCATCCCATTAGATATGAGCCAAGGACGAGGTTGAGTAAGGGATGACTAGTTATTAGACCTCATGGAGTTGATAAGTAAGGATTCTTTAAACGTAACTTTTTTTGTACTGTAGTTATTCCATTATTTTTACTTTCATTGCATCATTTTTTTCATTTGCAAGTTTTATCCACATATCCCACCCGTCACTATATTGTCTCAGATCATTCATAGTAAGTTTGAGCATGGTTGGCCAGCATTGACTAAAGCGCTTGAAATTGTGAAGAACTTAAGGCTTGTAGAGTTTAAAGTAAGCTAATTTTATAACTTTTTAAGTGTTATATTACATATAGTTGATGTGTTACTCTTATTATTTATAATATTATCTTTGTTTAATTCTAATACAGAAATTGTGTGCTTGGGATCCATCTACTGAGCGACGAATTTACGAGATATGGAGGAAAAAAGTGTAGCACTATTATACGTGCATCTTTTAGAGACATTCGTACTGGAGAAACTATAGGTGATTGGTTATCTACAACAGCTCGAGCTAAGTTAGATGAGTATTAGCAAAGTGATGAGTTCAAGGCCAAGTCTACACGTAATAAGGCAAACAGGGCTGCAAATACTGAAGGATGCCTACATAGAGGAGGGCATATTCCATTTTCAGAGCATAAGAGAAGGATGGTAATTATTCTTTATTTGCAATAATTTTTTTGGATTATTATTTCCTTTAAATATTTCCTTTCAAATATTGTAATTCTTATGTATTTTAACTAAGTGTTGTAGGAAATAGAGTTTGGTAGAGAGGTTCAGATCCTAGAAGTATTCAAAAAGATCCAACGCAATGAGAAGGAATGAGGTTGGGTTGGTAAAAAAGCCTCTGACACTTATATAAGTCATTTAAATAGTTTATTAATAAGATTGTTACGACAATTTGTTTATGTACTTAATATTCATTTATTCTTCGTTGTTATAGAGCCAATATGAGCAAATGAAGCAAACTTAGAGTCAAAGTCAGATGACATTGATTCTTCTATATGGCTCAAAGTTATCGGTGGAAAGAACAAAAGAGATCGTGCATATGAGTTTAGGTCAGAGGCTGGTCTTCTCACTTTTGATGGCACACAGCACTTTGGATATGGCCTTGGTGAGCTCTCACAGATGAGAGCGCACTTAGAGGCCTCATTTGAAAAGAAAGTAGAAGAGAAGCTATTAAAACAAGCCCAAATTTATAAGACAAGTCTTGCCAAGATGCAAAATGCCCATGAAGACAAGATGAAAGCTTTCATGAAACAAATTATGGCTCATATGAGTATAGGAACTGAAAAAGGTGGCACTTCTTATGATGAAGTGACAATGGTGGCGGTGGTGGTGATGATGAGGATGATGATGATAAATAATGATCCTAGAATTTTTATTTATGTCATATTATGAAATTATGATATGTAACTTTGTAACGCTGAATACATATTTGTCTTAAGTTTAATGTACTTTCAAATATTTCCAACACAAAAATTATAAACTTGTGTTTTGTTATTATTAAGGTTTTATTATTGGTTGCTGGACATAGGCATTGTGAATTTTGACTATTTGAATAAGTTGCAATTATTCAAACAGAGGTATTATGACCAATTTTTCCAATTTTCTTGTGAAATTTTCTACGAGAAAGCTCAAAATATGAATTTTTTTTATTTTTCTCACAAAAAAAAAACTGTGAGAAACACATTCTCACTAATATTTCTCATGGAATTTTTTCGTTAGAAAGCTGGAAACACTTAACATTTTCATGTTTCTCCCAGTATTTTCTATGAGAACTTTTCTCACTAGTTTTCTTACAAAATTTCTCCATCGAAAACAATAAAAAATTTCATTTTCTCATGATTTTTTTCTATGAGAAAAACTTCTCCTTATTTTTCTTGTAGAATTTTTCTGCGAGAAAGTTTTCTCGCAGATTTTTACCATGAGAAAAGCCATGAGATATTCTCACAGAATTTTCTCTCCCATTTTTTGGCGAGAAAGTTTGTGACAAAACCATGAATTTCACATAAGCTTTTCTCATAGAAATTAATTTGCGAGAAAAGTTTCTGACAGAAATTTTCCGTGAGAAGTTGAATTTCCTACGACTAGTTTTTTCATTGTGCGTATTGAGTGAGAATTTTTGTGAGAATAGACTTTCTCATGGAAATTATTGTGTTTTTTCATGGAAAAATACCACGAGAAATAACATGTTTTCTTGTAGTGAATGGAGTCTTATATGAAGATGTTTATATGACTCAACTTGATGGTTTTGTTGAACCTGGCCAAGAGTATCTAGTATGTAAATTACATAGATCCATCCATGGGTTAAAGCAAGCTTCCAGACAGTGGTATTTGAAATTTGATGAGGTTATTACCACTTTTAGGTTCATTGAAAATGTCTCAAATCAATGTATCTATTAAAAATTTAATGGGTGTAATTTTGTCATTTTTGTCCTTTATGTTGATGATATTCTACTAGTTAGCAATTTAATGGATTTTTTGAATGAGACAAAACATATATTGTCATTTCACTTTGATATGAAGGGCCTCAGTAAGGCCTCTTCTATTCTTGGGATTTAGATCCATCATGATAGATGTCATGGCATTCTTGGTTTGTCTCAAACAACTTATATTGATCGAGTGCTTAAAAAGTTCAATATGAATTCTTTCTTTCCTTGTGCTGCACCTATTCAAAAGGGTGAAAGGTTATCAAGATTACAATGCCTTCATAATGATATTAAAAAGACTGAAATGGATAAGATTCTATATGCTTTTGTTGTTGGTAGCCTTATGTATGCTTAGACATGTACTTATCCAAATATAGCTTTTGTTATTAGTGTGCTTGGGAGATACTTGAGTAATCTTGGCAAGGATCATTGGAGAGCAACAAAGAAAGTTATGAGGTACCTGTAAGGTACAAAACACTATATATTGACTTTTAAAAAGCTTGATCCTTTTGACATTGTTGGATACATGAATTCAAACTACACATCGTGTTTAGATGACCATAAGTCAACTTCTAAATACATCTTTATGATATTTGAAGGGGCTATTTCATAGAAGAGTGCTAAACAGGCACTCATAACTACCTCAACTATGGAAGCAAAGTATATCTTGTGTTATGAAGCCACTTGTTAGGTTATATGGTTGAGAAAATTGATTTCTAGCATGCGTCTTGTTAATTTTATATCACGACCTTTAACTGTTTACTGTGATAGTTCGTCTACTATGAGCTTTTATCAAAATCACAAGAATTTTAGTCATACTAAATATTTTGATATTAAACTCGTGTTCATTAGAGAGAAGATTGCTGAATCTTAAACTCGTGTGGTTCACATTTCTAGTGAACATATGCTTATGGATACGTGGACTAAAGGTTTACCCATAGGAGTATTTCAAAATCATGTAACTCATATAGGTCTTATTGAATTTTAACATATCCTTATTTAGTGGGAGTCTAAGACATGTCCGTTTTTATGTTTTATTGGTTTAACACCATTTATGCAATTCTATTTTATTTAGATTATGGAACTTTATATTTATACATTTACATCACTTGCTTCCTTATCGGATTCAGTGATTTTGTGATGTTTCATTTTTTGAATTTTGCCTAAAGTTTAGTATATACTAATTGTTATTATTATATATGTGTATATATATACATATATATTTGATTACTCTGTAATTTGCTATAAGCAATTGATTAATGCTCTCCAAGTGGAAGATTGTTAGATAAATTTTATTAATTATGAATTAACATTAATTAATTATTAGAGGAATTACAAAATTAATTAAACCATCAATTTTGTTTTAAATGCTAAAACCTGAATAGATTAGGCCTGGTTAATTATGTATAATATATGATAAGTTGGATTGTATATAAGCCCATTAGGTAGAAGCCCCAACCTGCAGTCTATTAGTAGTTCGTAATTTTCTATTACAAGACTAACTAGTTGAGGAGTGAGAGTTATTTTGATATATTAATTAATTATTTAATTAAATTAATGAATGTTATTGGAATAGTGGTCAATTTTTATAACACACCATCACATTAAGGCTTATTCCACTTTAACTCTACTAATAATATAACTCTCCTCCTCTCACTCTCAATTCATCGTGAGATTATTCAAAAAGTTTAAGGAGTAAAGCAGGTTGTCATCCTTACCTTTATCTTCTTTATAGACCGTCATGGCTATTTTTGAGACACCAGGTACAATAAATCTTATAATTTATTTAATTACTTAGTCTCCCACATACTAACAATAATGAACTCATATACAAGGAGAAGATCTTTTTTCTTGTGGGACCAACCGATGATTTGTACTAAATTCCTATGCCTTAATTTGCTAATAATTTTCACTTCAGTTGCGTATTTCTTTATTCCCTGTTTAGACTCTCTTGATATCCTCTTCATAGCGACATATGAGTTTAGGCCTTTCAAGAAACCTTTATAAACCCCACCAAAATCACCCTGCCCAAGCTTCTCTTACTCTGAGAAGTTGTTCGTTGCACTTACCAATTCATCATGGCAAAACTTCTTTGGTTTACAGCCCTTATGGAATTCACCATCCATGTCCAGACCAGATCGTAGACTGATTCTTCTTCCATGCCTGGAGTTTTCTTGCACTTCCACAAAAAGAAGCAAACCAACGCTATAGAACCCACACCAAAAACCTATACCAACCCCTAACCCGACTATACGTCCACCGTCTGATTTTGGTTTTGGGGTTGGCGTCCTTGGTATCTTTCTATCTGAAGTTGAACTAAAAGACCATGACTTCAGGGTATGTACCTCAAACAAATCTCCTGTTGCAGCTGAGAAGCCCAAAATAACCCACTCTGGTAAGTACTCTCTCAAATCAACTTCATATGAAAGATACTGTGTTATGGGCCTGTCATTTGTATCATACCCGCGGTAAGTGACGCTTAAATTATGGGTAGTGGAATTGTACTCAATACTACAATCATAAACTATCCTTTGGGTAATAACCCCAGACCTTGGCTGAGTTATGCTAGACTTCATAGGGTTTAAATTCAAACCCACATTTATGAAATTTGGGTCCCATCGATTTGAGTAAGTGTCAAACTCTACTGCAACAAAAGACTGTTGAGTTGAGTTCAATACTTGGTCACCATCTACAAGACCCTGACCACCTCCTTCCTTAATTTTCTTTAAAAATGGGAGATTTGGGTCTGCCAGAAAGAATACCAACCCATCTTCAACGAGACTATCTTCTGAATATATGATAAAGGAGAACTTGCTTGAGAAGTCGGTGAGGTTTCCAGAGGTTATATCCCGAAGGTGCATCTGCCGGAAACTTGTGACTCTTCCCGCGCCTTAAGTTTTGTCTTGGTCCCATGCTGTGACAGTGACTTGGATATCTGAATATAAACGAGAAGCATCTCCTTCCACCCTAATATCATATTGTTTAAAGCCTGGGTAATTAAAGAATAGTTGATTTGCAGAAGGGATTGTAAGGAGGGAGAAAATGATTCTTATAGTATCGTTGATAAAAAGATCTAATGTATTTCAAGCTGCGATCTTGAGGGGAGATTCTTGAGGAGAAGAGGGCAGACATTGTGTCATATATATAGATCCATTATTTAGTTTATTAACTTCCTTGGTGTTTCATTTTCTTTTTCTTCTTCATTGTTCTACTTTTGGATTATATGGTTGTCTTAAACACGATTTGTTCTCAGTTCCCACATACAGTCTGGTCCCTGTTCCTGAATATGCCAAGTATCCATATCTGGAGGTGAGTTATGAGTTTTAAGCTAAGCAGGCTCCCACATAAATGGCTTAGTAATGATTATGCACAAGCCTAGTTATTCCAGCTTGTTTGTGTATTTATCTTAACTTTGGTTTTATTATTGATGTTACTTGTGTTTTCACTGCTCATTTTAGTGAAAGTTTGGAACTTTATGTTTAACATTTAAAACTCCATAATACATAAATTTAGTTAAATTTGAATTTTAGTGATCTCTTCCCTTTACTTTAATTTCAAGATACGAGAGATATTTAATCTCAGCTGCCTTCATGTATGATTCTCTTAGTTTTTTCAAGCATGCATTAAAGGAGACAAGATGTTCTTAGAAATGAACGAGGCTTGTGTTGTGCTATTTATTGATATTGGCATTTTGTTTTTTGCAAGAGTGGACCATCTGTTTTCAATAAATTTATAATAATGCGAACAAGGCAGAAATTCATTTTATCCGTCAAAGGCTGTATATTTCCCTTTGCATTAGTATATACTATGAAAGGGACATTGAAGTTTTAAATTTATGACTCATGCGCGTGTTCATTAAACATCTAAAACGTTAAGCCTTTTTTCTTCTTATCTCTCGTCATTCATTCATCTCTTTCCTTCCCATTTAAAACTCTCAAACTCTCAAACATGGATCAGAGTTCTGGGTTATACCTGGCTGTTTATTTTCAATTTAAGTAAATCAACATATAAGGAGATGCAGGAGATGATAACTAAAATCTTTAATAATCATCATTTTATTAAGCGAAATTAAAATTTTTTAAATTAATGATTTTTTTAATCATTTGATGGGGTATTTTTTTCTTACCCATTGATTACTTTTAGATAAATAAACACTAAAATACAACTATATGATAATGTCTTATGATTTTTTTATTCCAGAAGATAATGATACTGGTTAATCAAAATGAGAAAAGGAGAACAAACTCCAAAGACCACAACTGTGGGGAGTGGGGAAATCAGGACCCTTTCATGTCTAGAAGAAGATTTGTTAAAAAAAAAAGAAATGTAAAAAATAAAAATCTCTATATTTAAAAGAAAATCTGTTAAAAAAAAAAAAGAGACATGAGGTAGACTCCACTCTCATATTTCTTTTTCCTTTCAACAGATTCTCTGTTAGACAAAAAAGAATCTATTAGCAATGGGGGAAGAGCCCAAATCCTCTCCTACATGTGGAAGAGAGAAAGAAATATGGAGGTGAGGCTCACATGGATGGGTCTCATTATCTCTCCTACAAATGTTTTCTTAGACGAGAGAGGATCTACTGGCATAAAGGGCGAGACATAATAAATTCAAAGTACAATATTGCTAACAAACAAAGCGTAAGTGAAAAAAATAAATCAAGATGTAGAATGAACAACAATTTTAAAAAGTAAACAACACGAAGGACCTAAACAATCTTCTCAACCTAAACAAAGCTAAAAGCCAAGAGGTTGAGGGCAGACGTATGGTCTTCGTTCGCGAGGGAGATCTATTATCACAATATTGCTAGACTCCACAGCCATAAGAGGCTTCCTTTTTGCAAGGTTTTCTTGGTTAATCTTCTTGAGCAAAGTCCCCATTTATTATTCCAATAAGAATATCAATTTCTTTATATTCGTTTTTCTATAGAGGGATAGTCTCATGTGCCCCAACGTCAATCCTGTAATGGGAGAATACAAACAGTGGTCGCCTAGCTCTTCAGAATGTAGCGGACAAGCACACATGGGATATCCAAACCATTCATCACCAAAGGATCATGCCATCACAAATAAGGACTTTAGTCAGCAAAGATGTTTTCGGTAACGAGTTCTTAGAGGCCAAACTAGATCCAGCCACCGTAATTACCCGATTTGGTCTTCAAAAAATTGTCGTGCGAGATGACTAAAAGTTGGACACGTTGTTTGATGGGTGAGTGAGTTTTTTGCAATATGGAAATGAAACAAGGCACCACAACCTCACTAGTTACAATAGTCGATCACTTGGATTAGAGGAACGTTGAGCACTTGAGCTACCACCGTACTATGGGCTAATCCACGGAGAGCTTCACCCAACAGAAAGAGGGCAATAACCTCAGGTAGCAGGGTAGAGGGGGGATTTGCTTGTTTTATAATTTCCGTAAGGTTGTTGTATCATGCAATAGCAACCTTAGGTAACAAGGGAGAATAGTATACTTTTAGTTCCTTAATTTTGAATTAAATTTTATTTTTGGTCCTTGAATTTGTTTAAAACAAATTATCTTTGGCTGTCATAGATAATACAATCATTGGATCTATACTACTAAATTTATTTGTTTATCCATTGCATGACACGTGACTTATTTTATTTTATTTTAATTTTTACAGAAGATAGTACAAAGTACAATATATTATTTAAATGAAGTGAAACAGTGCAAAACAAATTGTTTCACTTAAGCGTGAAACAGTGTGCTTGGTACTCTTTTTTTGTTTTGTTTTGGGAACATTGTGTATGACCAAAAATCACAACAACCAAATTTGAGCAAAGAGAAAGCAGCAATTATCAAGACCACATTCAAATGACATAATACACCAGGGTATAATAGGGCAAGATGAGACTTTCATCAATACAGAGTCAAATCAAAGCATACAGGGGCAAGATTCATTTAAGTCTTCATGTAGAATCAAAACCTACTCCCCAAAAAGTTAAATTATACAGCAAGAGCAGCCACTCATTCTCTTATCATGGTAATGACAGCCACCGAAATTCAATCAAATGCCCAACTTTTGATTTATCTATATGCCTCAAAGAAGTCAAAAAAGTTATAGCAGAAAACGTGATTAGGCCAAACAGATCGCTGGTGAAAACGCGATGAAGCCGAATAACTGGAGACATAGAGCTTCTACTCGCATGAGATGGTGGATCAAGAGACACAGAGCTGAGACTGCGTGCAAGCTAAACTGGGGATATGGGACACAAACCTGCATGTGTTGGGGGGAGGATGTATTGATCATCAAAATGCATTGTTGCTTTTTTAATGGCAAGATGCAGCAAAAAAATTTGGTGCGAAACGCATCAGCTTTACCTAAACATGTGGTGCGTTTCGCCATCGACTGTATTATCTTTAATTGTTACAATTTATTTTGAAATTCGTTTAGTTTTATTTTAGTTTTTAACTTTCAAACATTAATAAAAAATTCCATCACTCCTAATATCATTAATTTATTTAGCGAAAAATGTCAAATAAGATTTGATACACTCAACATATAAGAAAATTTTGGTCAAGACAACATCCCATTAATGAAATGTGTAAAAAAAAAATTAAAACATTAAAATGCCCATCTCCTCGTAATCGGCGTGCTTGAAAACTCTCGTCTGGATGAAGAAAGTGCTTGACCTCGGCTCCCATCTCTTCAAATTGATCTAAATTTCCTAGTTTGAAAAGGCAAAAACGCAGACTTCATAAGAATGCTTGATAGATGAGTCAATCAATTTCCAATTGCAAACCATCATCACAATTTGAATGAATAAAAAATATTGGGCTTGATTTTGTTCTGGTTTTAATGTTTTTAAAATAGATATTTTTTAAAATAAACTTTGAAAATTAAAAAATTAAAAAATTTGTTTGAATTATTATTCTAAAAAATTGCTGTTTTTTTTAATTTAAAAAAAAGTTATAGAACAGCTAAAAAATATTTTAATTTTTCTATTTCCGAAAATATAATTCTGTTTTTTTTTTATTTTACAAAATATTTCATTAAAAACATATTATAAAAAAAATTTTGTTCTTAAAAATAAAAAATTTATTATAAAAACAAAAAATCAAATAGGCCTATCTCAATTCTAAAACTTCCTATTTTTCCCAACTACAAGTTCTTGGATTAAGAATGCTGCAAATGCCAAAGAAGAATCAAGTAAATATCACCAATTCCACAAGACAATTACAAACGCCGCAATCATGCATGCTGGATACGTGGGCAGCACAATCTCCAAGTGTTTGTGCGTATTGATTAGGTCTAAATTTTTAATTAGAATTTGAAAGCTGCATTTAATTTAGAGGCCTGAGGAAGACATGCAGGATTGATAGATAGCAGATAATAGTGGTGATTTGATATAAAAACTTATATGTCAACATTTCTTATTAAATAAATTATGATGTTAGTAGTGAAAAACATTTTATTTAATTTTTAAAAGTTAAAGAACTAAAGTATAATTAAACAAATTTAATGGACAAAATTTAAATATAATGCAAAATTAAGGAAGTAACGGTGCACTTTTCTCTCTTTCATAAAAGACAAAAAAAATTATTTCCTTCGAATTTTGGACCAATTTCTTACTGTTTTATCTTTTTCACTTTACATAATTTTTATTCTTTCAAACTCTTCTCTAATACCAAAGTAACGTTAATTATACCAACTCCAATTGATTATTACCGTCGATTTCAATTGTCTACCAAACTCACAACTTAATCTTTAGGGAAATTTCATTTGATCATGAGTGATGATATTATGAATTCAAGAGTACCATATTCTCTATTCATACGCAATTATTATTAAATACTATTAAATATAAAGTAACTTTTTGCCAATTTTAGTAGATTTATTACTCTAATTATACTCATTGAATATACAAAAATCAAAATTAATTATTCTAATTAATAATGATTAATTATTTAATAAGACAATATTTTAAGCAATTGTTTAACAAAAATATTATTTTACATTTAGTAAAAATTGTGCTATAATTAAAGCATGGTGTTGCCGAGTTCATAATATCATCGCTCGTCAATCAAATGGATGTCTAAATTTTTATCTGGGATCTGCTTCTTTCACTGCATTATGTTGTTACTACTGTCTTTATGCCTGGAAATTTAGACTTCTGGAGAGACATACTCCATTTCTTAATTAATCACAGAACACTATATAATGTAGATGTCGATATAAATTGAAACTAGGCTTTCCTCATGGATTTAATTTATATATCTATTGTATTGTAGACTACAGAGTTCTTTATCCATGAAAGATTTGGATTTCATTCCCAATACTTAATGGATATTGTATAGGACTGTGAGTGACTATGTTAACGAGTATATAATCAAGAAGGGGCCTTCAAAAGTGATTTAATCATTGCCGATAGCCCTCTTAGCAAGTCGAAAGAGAAAATTTTTTAATGCAAGTTTTACAATTCATATCAAAATTCCTGTAAATATAGCAATGTAGATTCTCAGACCCCAGAAAGTCTCATGACAGTAATAGAAGTATGATGCAGAGAATGACCTTTAGTCTTTACCAACTATCTGCTTATTAAATAGCATTTAAAACATTTGATTCAAGTAACAACTCACCTAAGTGGACTAAGTTCTCAATTTCAAAGACTGGGAACAAATAGCTCACTCATTGTATTGTGGACTAGGGCCTGGTGGGATACCTGCACACTGCCTTTTCTTTTTCTTCTTGGCTTCTAAATCACAATTTTTTGTTACCAATTACAGGTTCACTTCACACATTTTAAGTAAGTTTTAATCTTATCACCTTCCACCAAAGTACAAGATGAAATTGTGCAACTGTTGGCCCATTGCATACGAAGTTCACTTTCTATACAGCAAATTTCCTTGTTCACTGCATTGTGTGTATTTCTACCTAACACGTCCATATAATTTTGGGTCTGCTACTTCAACAAATGAACAAACTTCCCCAATCAATATATAGAGCTCCCAAACCCACTCCGTTATGGATATTTCATCCTCGGCTTTTTGGTCAATGGATTTTCTGACAATTTCCAACAGAACAACTTCAAAGTTTCATATATTGGATTCTTTAGTACTGCCCTTTTGGAATTTATCATCCATGATCATAAATGGATTCTTCTTCTGTACACTTTCACAATAAGAAGCAAACCAACCCTATGGAACCCACACCCACTCCTATGCCAACTCCTAACCCTACCAAAAGTCCAATGTTTCTGATAAACACACCTAGATAAACACACCTAGAGGGAATGAATAGATATGTTGTGCAATAAATGCAATTTTTTGTAAATTTTGAAAGTAGAGAACCAAAGGTCCTCTAATTTAGTTAGTTAAAAAATGAAAGACTTATGTATTGATACAAGGATTAAGTGCAGGGCATCTGATTCTATATTTTGCTTGTCTCCCTGAAGTGCAGCGCAAGTGCAAAGAATTACTGTATCTATTTAAGATGAGTTCCTATATCTATAAAGGCTAATTCATGTACCTGTATAGGATGATTTATAGTACATATGTATTCATTGTTTTAGTATAAGAAGCACAAAGGTTTTTGTAAATTAGATTCATGTAAGAGACTGATGTTATCAACTTTGCTGAAATCAGATTTTATTTCATTCAAATGTTCAAGTACATAAGGACATGGAGAGTATAACATTGTTGCATCATTCTTGTACATTAATCAATTTTGATGTTTCATCCCATACAACACTCCTATCCTATACATTGCCAGAAGGATGGAATAACAAATAATAGATAACTCCTATCCTATACTCTCCTATCTTATGCTGCAACTCTCCCCGCTTGAATATCTATAATTATGTGGCTAGATTGTATTTTAATACTTGATCAATTGTTGCTTGTCCCACTCTTTAATACAGATAAGAAAGGAGATGTTGGATGATATTGACTTCTAGGGGGCTTTTGACACTACCTGAAGGTCGCAAAGTTCTTGTGGATTAGAAGGAGCATCTTTAGTAAATTAGAGAAGAAGGTGGCTTGTTGAGTGTGATCTTAGGGAATGTTAGGACAAACTTTGCAACATTTTCCATTAGTTACTTGGCCTAGACGAAGGTTCTAAAACAATACAAGAAGGACTCTTACAAGTAGGCATATTGGTTATCTTCATTTCATGGCTCATTCATGTCCATCCATATTAATCATCAATTGCATTTTATGTTGTGGACATACTTTATGATTGATAATAGACACAAGAAGTTCTTTCTTCAATCTATGGGTGAGGGTGGAGACAAAAGAAGAGGGATTTGTTTGACAAAAGAAGCAATGGAACAAAAACAAGGGAAGAGCTATTATGAATGGTCCTTAATAGGATGTTGAGAGAGGAATGGGTAGGGTGCATTCAGTACTAGCTCAGCCTTAGGACATTGGCAATTAATAATAATTTTGTTTCCATATTTTTGTATTCTTAATATATATATATATATTAATTGTGTTTCTGTCAATCACCTAGTGATGGTAGAGAGAAATAAAGAAAATAGGAGAAAGTAGATGATTCACCATATTGGTGGATCAAAGAACTTTGCTAGCAAAAAGTTTAGGATGATAAGTGACAGTTGGTAAATAATATAGCTAAATATTTGATCTAATACGAGATATGTTACAATATTTGTCTGATACTATATGGGAGGTTGAGCGTGAGGGTCTAGTCACTAAAGAAGATGCGTAGATTGCCACACATTATAAGCATAAGGATAGAAGTCTTGTGAATGAGTAAGTTAGAGCAATCATTGTGAGTATATGAGCATATATGAATAAAGTGTTGATAATTGATGAATTGCTAAGATGTTGTAATGCTTTTTATTTTGCTTGAACTTGCAAGATAGGATAGTAGAGATTTAGATTGAAGCATCTTCTTCTCAAGAGATCCTGGGTTAGGAATTATTGGCCATTGCTTTAGGAAGCCAAGAACACCTTGGTTAAGTCTGAGGTTGGAGATTGGATGCTTGCCTACCCCAAGTGTTTAGCTTATTTGCTTGTTCCCATGGAAGGGTTCTACCTTATAGGCTTTATTTTTTTCTATTATTTACTAGATTTGTATTCATTTTAAAAATTTTCATTTTCATTTAAATAATACAAAATTTTTCCCTTAATTTAATTGTGTCACATTATAGTTCTATCTAGTTTTCTAGGTTATTAGTTTAATAGAAGATAAAATTAAAAAAAAAAAAGCATTTCAGTGAGGGAATAACTTTCTTGCTTAGATATTATTAAGAGATTAGTGAGGGTACTATTCCCTCACTATAAATTGCTCAGCGAGGGAATGAAGATGGAGTTGTGCCTTTGAGAAGTAATGGAAATATGTGAAAATAAGCATCAATGAACGAGGAGAAGTTGTTGATAGATTTTTCCTGATTTAGTCAACTTTGACCTACATCCAATCCCTTTTGAACATTCAAGGGATTTTATACTAAATAATGAAAAACTTACAAAATTGTGGTTAACACAATTTTACAATCTTCACCACAAGGTGATCTTTCAAATAGGGTTTTAACAGATCACCCTTAACTTTTTTCAAATCGTTCAACACACTTCAATTACTATTATAAGAAATTACAATTTCTCTTTGACTTGCTTCTTACAAGCAAATATATATAATAAAAGGAAATGATAAGCAATCTAGAATAGTTTTTCTTTCTTAACACCCTATCTTAATATTTTTCATCAGCACTTCTAACATTCATGTCTTCGAATATTTATATACATCTTGAATTTTCTATCCGTTAGAGACAACGTTTGTTTTCACCGGCTCCTCCTTAGTCTTGACTCTAGCATTCAAAAAATAGCATTATCAGATTTTGCTTATTCTTATAATTTTGGCTAGTCTTCTCGCATTGAATGCTAATCACAAAACTTGAAGTGAGATTGATATCAAATAATATTTTTAACATCAGTCACTGTTATCATTTCTCTACCTACTATTACTTAATATAAAGACCCATAACTTGTTTGTGTTTTATACATAATATATTTTGTCATTTAGCTCATAAGCATAACTTTTTAGAGATGAATCAACACATTAGTTCATAAACATTTTAGAATAAGTTACTGGCTCGAGTTAAAGCATAGGCTTTTACAAGATCCGATAATAATTTTGTTATCATCAAAAGTTATTGGGCCTAATAACCTTAGGCCAATAATCCAACAGTCTCTTTTCCATAGGGTTGGGGTCAGTGGTTTCTATTCTGTCATCTGAGCTTGAATTAACAAATTTTTATTGTAGTTGAGAAGCCAACAATAGCCAACTCTAGTAAGCACTGTCTCAAATCAACTTTATACCAAAGATACTGGCTTATTTGGCCAGCATTTATATGATGCCATGTGTAAGAGATGCTTAAATAATTAGGTGGTTCGCGTCAATGTATGAAAATCAAGAAAAAAAAAGAAGGGGAGAATGCCCAAAAAAAAAAAACAAGTAAAAAAAAAGAAAAAGAAAAAAGGACATGCTGTCAAAGACAAAACCACGACTTAAGCAGCTTGTAATCAGTGATGACAATAAAATTCTCTTCCAAAATTTATATTTATATATAAATTCGTAGAGTTATGCTAGAGTTCATAGAGATTAAACTCAAACCTGCATGTATGGAATTTGGGTCCAATGGATTTGGGTAAGAGTGAAACACCACAACAAATGGATGTTGAGTTCAATACTTGGTCACCGTTCTCGATCAGACTACCTCTTTCCTCAATTCTTCCAAAAACGGGAGATTTGGCTCTGCCACGAAGAATAGAAACCCAACTCTAAAGGGACTCAGTTCTGAACATATGGTAAAGGGGAACCTGGTTGCGAAGTCAGTGCAGTTTCTAGAGGTTATATTCCAGAGGTGCATCTTCTGGAAACTCGTGACTCTTACAACCACACATGCTATATGATCCCATGCATTCTCAGTGACTTGGATATCCTAACGTCAAGTGTAAGCATCTCCTTCCGGCTTCACATCACCTTGGTTAAAGCCGGTCTAGTTAAAGGATTGACAGCTGATTTGCAGGGGGGTTATAAGGAGGAAGAAGAAAATGGTTCTCGTTGTATAGAAGAAAAGAATATCAGCTAGTTTTTAAAGACCAAAATGCCAAGGAACTAAAGTTAGGGAGAACTTTCAGCTGAAGGGTACTCTAGCAGTCATTCATACTGTATTGTTTGTTTATATGCATGTGTATACGTTGTCGGATTTTCATTATATAGTTGACTTTCACAGTATTTTTATTCCTTATTTTTATGTCCTTGGATTTTATGGTTGCCTTATTGTTACAAGGGACAACATCCATTAATTCTTGCATATTGTTATATCAATTATTTAATTTCTACCCAATTCAACATATATATTATAAAACCCCTTGTTATTGGAACAACATCCTCTCCCACTTTATTCACTACTCTGTGAGCATAGTTCAACACTTTTAACCTAATCTTCCTTATATATAAAAGCCGTAGCCTTGTCACTGTTTTGCACTATTTATAATATCACGTCATTAGTACTGTTTATATACTATTATGTACTATTCGTACACTGTGATGCGTTGTTCATTTATATATTTTTTTTTAAAATTTTTTTCAAATTCTTTTTTTTTTTTAATTTTTTTTATTGTGAAGCCTACATTTTTTTTACAATCCATAAATTTGCCGGAGTTACTGCTAGTATGATTTATTTGAAAGATAGTACAATTTTTATTAAATTCCAATTTTATGATTTCTTCCCCTTTCTTCAATCTCAAAAATATATAGAGAAAGACATTGCTTATGTATTGGAGAAAACAAAGAATATGACATATAATGCTATATAAAGATCTATCAATAGGAAAAATTATGTTGGTTTTTTTTTTTTAAAGGGAAACGTTATGTGGACCGCACTTTGCACTAAAGATGAATGCAAGAATTCAATTAAAACTAAAAAACAAAAACAAAACAAAACTGTTGAAAGTGAACGATTTAGGTATTGGAGTCTAGCTATGAGATTAATGTAACGTGTGTATATAATAATTTCCTTATCAATAGTTCATATATACTCAAGTGCGAATTATAGTGTATACTGATAAGCGTGTAAACAAGCATTAATTATACATGATTAAGCATATAAAATTAGAAATATTCTTACCAAATTAGTAAAATCACTACAATTTTTTCCCATATACGATTAAACACGTAAATACAATCATATAAAGTGTAACTAATTGGTATATTGATGTATGAGTTGAAGTGTTAGGAAGTCAATGTTGCTTTCTCGCTGATGGATGATACTTTAAACATTTTTATTAGCTATTTGTTTTATGATGTGTTGCAAAATATCATGGGATATGTTCACATATCATGCACCATTTGTATATTAATTAATTTGTATAATTAATTAATCAAATGAGATGAGTTTTAATGGTAGAAATTTTATAATAATTAGTTTGAGTAATTAATTTATTATTATTATCAGATAATTCTAATTTAAAAGGATTAAACGAATTCAAATAAAATTATTTGAATTAATCTTTAATAGTTTGAATTAACTAACCATTTGAAATTCGATTTAGTTAACGACGGAATTTGAATTTGATGGTTAAATGCTTGAAAAAGCAAAGTCAAAGATTGGATGATTGTCTAAAACAACCAAACTTCTAGCATTTCAAGTTAATAAGCTTAAAGTCGCTTGAAGAAAAGGAGAAGTGGCATACCAAACCAAACAGGGAGGAAAGGAACACACTCAGTTATATTTTATCTTTAAAGGTATCAGGCTCATGTGATGAAACGAACCCAATGGCTAAGAACCTGTGAGAGTTTGTTGACCTACTGCCTTAGCATGAGACTATTGGAAACATGAGTCTTAAAAATCAAGTCCAAGACTAATGAATCAATTGACAAGTATAAAGTCCAAATGATAGCAAAATGTTACAACCAAAAAGAGGGTGTGATTCGAGTCATCTTAGCTATTGTTGCAAATTTGGATTTGGATCTAAAATTGTTCTAAATGGATGTGAAGATAACATTACTTAATGGAGATAAAAATAAGATCTATATGGACCACTCATTGCGTCTCATGGTAGGGGATAAGAGAAAAAAAAAATGTTGTTTGAAATGTTTCATTTATGATTTGAAACAATTATTTAGATAATGATATTTTCAGTTCCATTGAATTATTGTTTCAATAAGCTTCACAATAACTTAAAAGACTATATATCAAGAAACTAAAGATTTGGTTTCTCATTTTCTCATTATAGGTGAATACCATTTCACTATATCATTACAATAGTTTAGCATATATCATACCTATGCTAATTTAGTAAAATCACTTAATTGTTAGCTACCAATAAGGAATTTGTTAGAATAAAATAAATTCGAGCCATGCACAAAGACACTGTCCTTGAGAGATATCACACCACAAGACGGTACTTCCCAAGATTAAACAGATTCTTCTGCGATATCGCAGGAAAGCAGAACAGTAGAAATAAAAACTCAAGGACGAAGAGAAGAGGAGAGAACAGTTCGAATGTTGTCTGTAGCTGTAATGCATCGAACCTAGTGAGCAACGTAGTATTTATAGGCACAAGTGCAGTGAGACATTGGACCACATTTAATTATATTAATGAGGATGTTTCTAAACGTTGGGCAGTTTCTGACATGAGGATTAATGAAAATTAAATCAGATAATAAAATCTAAAAAACATATTAGTAATTACCAGTAAACAGATGACCAACGTCCAGAAACATTTACATCGTGAACTCATAACTGAAACCTTAAAATCGTGGATATTCTGGAAGACTATTTGAAAATATTTAATTTTCAAAAAATAATTTCTGGCAACAGTAAAAAAGTGTCCAACGCAGCGTATATTTTGCGCGCAGGGGGAAAATCGACGAATTTCAACTGAGCTCAACTGTGTTTATCCAGCTTTTTGTGCGCGCAAGCCCATTCTCCTCCTAGACCCATTTTGCTCTTCCATAATCACAAGTTAATATTTATATCCTTAGGCCTTTATTTGTTTGAGCAATGTGGGACTCCTCTTTTTTTCTTCCTCTTTTGACATACACACACACATATTCTCCAACAATCCCCCACATGTGTGTCAAAAGATCACTATCATCTGAGTTATAAATATGAGTATAAACATTTCAAATGTGGTGTCTTACGGACTATGAACCATTCCTAGACTAATAAAGCTTAGTACACAAAGTTGTAGGTGAAACTTATAACTTCTATGAACCAACAATTTTTCGTTGTATACTAGAGGCTTTAAGAGTCAATTTATACCCCTACAATTTCTGCTGTTATAATAATTTTGCGCTTTAAACTACGACCTTGCGTGTGCCTGGTTTTAATGAATGCTCTAGAGATTTTTGCCATGATCTCATAGGAACAGCCTCACTCCACATTTATATAGGTGATTTCATCAAATGTGACTGCAATGAACACACCATCCATAAAGAATATGAAATCATTAAGAGCTTTTACTCAGCCTCGTCAATAATGCATCCGAACACTTTTTTTCATATCATAGGAAGAGACCAAAAAATAATAAAGTGTTAGTAGAAATAAAAAATGGCTTGTTTTTACCCATATGAATCTCCTCTATGGGATCGCCAATCACAAAAGTTGGGTTACCATCACTGTTAATTTTCAAATTGGCTTTAGTCCCATTTCCCTTAATGTTTTCAAAATTTGTTTCTTCCCTAAAGGTTTGGTTAGGGGGTTTGCCAGATTTAATTCTAACCTTACAAAATTGATTGATATAACTCTGTTTTTCAACAACTGTCTTATAATATTATGTCTTAAACGAATGTACCTACTTTTGCCATTGTAGGTCTTATTTTTAATAACAACTATTGTCGATTGAGTATCACAATGTAATGCCACTGATGGTATTGGTTTTTTACCTAATGGAATATTTTCTAAGAAGTTTTTCAACTACTCAACCTTATTACTAGCCAACTCTAGAGCAATGAACTCTGAATTCATAGTGGATTTCGCTATAATATTTTGTTAAGCTGATTTCTAGGTTACTACACCACCACAAAGAGTGAATACATAACCACTAGTGGATTTGATCTCTTCTGAATTTAAGATCCAATTAGCATCATTATATCCTTCTAATACAACGCGAAATCCATTATAACATATACCATAATTCATGGTACTTTTTAGATAACTCATTAATCTATCCAAAACTAACCAATGTTCACTACTTGGACAGTAAGTATATCTACTCAATCTACACACAGCATATATTATATTAGGTCGGGTGTAATTTATTAAATGCAACAGACTCCCAATAATCTGTGCATATGTAGATTGACCTATTGGATCACCCTTATTTTTTACTAATTTGGTGCTAGCATCATAAGGAGTGCTCACAGGTGTTTTTTCAAAGAATCCAAATTTTTTAAGAATTTTTTCAACATAATGTTCTTGAGATAGTAGAATGCCATTTTCACTCCTTATGATCTAACACCTAATATCACCTTTACTTCACCCATATCCTTCATATCAAATTTAGAAGAAAGAAACCTTTTAATTTCTATCATAACATTCATGCTTGTACCAAAAATAAGCATATCATCAACATATAAACAGATAATCATACAACCATCATTCACAATTTTTGTATAAACACATCTTTCTACTTCAATAGTGGAAAATCCATCACTTGTTAAGACTTGATCAAGTTTTTCATACCATTGTTTCGGTGCTTGTTTCAATTCATATAATAATTTAACAAGTTTACAAACTTTATTTTCTTGTCCAGGAGTAACACAACCTTCAGGTTGTACCATGTAAATTTCTTCTTCTAAATCACCATTTAAAAAAGCAGTTTTAACATCTATTTGATGAATAAAAAGCTTATAAACTAAAGCTAAAGCAATTAAAATTCTAATAGAGAAAATTCTTGTTACTAGAGAAAAAAGTATCAAAATAATCAATATTTTATTTTTGAGTAAATCCTTTAGCTACTAGCCTCGCTTTATATTTATCAATGGATCTATTAGGATTATATTTCCTTTTAAAAACCCATTTGCAACTAATAGGTCTTGCTCCCAGAGGCAAGTTTGCCAAAACCCAAATTTTATTTTGATTTAGTGAATCTATTTCAACTTTAATTACTTCTTTCCAAAGATGAGCATCAGAAAATGAAATTGCTTCAGAAAAATTTGATGGCTCATCTTGTAACATATAAGTATAAAAATTATTTCCAAAAGAAATTTCTTTTCTTTGTCTTTTGCTTTTCCTTAAATTTTCAACAAAATTTTCACTTTCATTTACTTTAGATGAAGAAGGAAAATTTTCAGCTGTTTGAAACATATGCCGAATTTTCAATGGAAAAATATGTTTAAAAAATTCTGCATCTTTGGTTTCAATAATAATGTTATAATCAAGAACATCACTTTTCAAAACTAGAAATCTATATGATACACTATATTCAGCATATCCAATAAACATGCAATCAAAAGTTTTAGAACCAATTTTTCTATTTTTAAGATCAGGTAATAAAACTTTTATAAGACACCCACACACTTTCAAATATTTTAAATTTGGTGTGTATCATTTCCATAATTCGTAAGGTGTCTTATTTGTTTTCTTATAAGGTATTCTATTTTGTAAAAAATATGCATCAACCCATAAATTATTAGGTACAAAAGAGCTTACAAGTATAGCATTCATCATTTCTTTTAAGGTTCTATTTTTTTTTTTCTGCAACTCCATTTGACTCAGGTAAATATGGAGCGGTTACTTCATGAATTATTCCTTCCTTTTCACAAAAGTCATTAAATAAAATAAATTCTCTTCTTCTATTTAACCTAACTCTTTTAATCTTTTTATTTAGTTGATTTTCTACCTCAGCTTTGTATAGAAGAAATTTATCGAAAGCTTCATCTTTATTTCTCAATAAATATACTTTTGTATATCTTAAAAAATTATCAATAAAAATTACAAAATATCTTTTACCACTTCTTATCATAGTTTGCTTCAAATCATCAAACTAAGTAATTCAGTTTCTTTTTGTACAAAAAAATGAGACTTTTTGATTAACTTTACACAAATTTCATATTTGTTTAGAAAATCATTTTTAATTTTAGAAATTAAACTAAATTTTTGCATTTTCTTTAAATATGACTTATTAACATATCCTAATCGAGCATGCAATATATCAAAAGTATCAACATAAAGACAGGCAAGTAAGCAGAAGATGATACATTTTCATTCATATCAGTAATATTGAGTATAAACAGCCCCTGAGTACAATAGCCCTTCCCTACAAACACATTATTCTTTATCATTACGATCTTGTTAGATTCAAATGACACCTTAACCCCAACTTTGCTCAATAGAGCTACAAAAATTAAATTGGCTCTAACATCAGGCACATGAAGAACATCACTAAGTGACAAAATTTTTTCAAATGTGAGTTTCAGTTCAACCTTTTCTTTTTCTAAAACTTTTGCAGTTCAAGAATCAGCAAGGTAAACACGATCTTCTCCTTCCTTGGTAGGACTATAGGAGTCAAACATCTCACGATTTGCACAAATGTACCTAGTAGCCCCAGAGTCTACCACCCATTAGTCTATCACCCATTTTTTCACATCGGATACTAAGAGTTTGAGAAATGACTGTTACAATGATTTCATTTTCTTCGTCTCCTTGAACCAGATTGGCCCTCGAAGGATTGTCATTTCTAACCCTCTTCCTGCGTTGAGCAGCATGGTGGTCTGGTTTTCCACAAACAAAGCAACTCCTTTTCTTTTTGAATTTGGAATTTGAACTCTTAGGCTTGTAGTCAGGTTTTCTTTTAAAGTCATACCTCTTGCCATACTTCTTTGTCTTTACCAAATTTGCTTTTGACGTCATCTCTTTGCCTTTTGTAGCTTGCATCTCTTTTCAATTTGTGTCCTCGATTATGATGTGAGTGATTAGGTCTGATAGTGGCAATTACTTTTGTTTGTGTTTCAATTGTTGTTTGTAGTCCTTTCATAATTCAGGCAGCTTCTCAATCAAAATTCCAGCAATAAACTCGTCAGGTAAGTTAATTTTTTCCACCCTCAACTCTTCCAGTAGCTTATGGTACTCGTTAATTTGCAACTTAATATCCTTGTCCTCGGTCATCTCCCATCTATAGTAATTTCCAACAACATACTTTTGCTTCCCAACATCCTCAGTAGCATATTTGGCAATTAGCGATTCCCAGATTTTGCTTGCTTCTTTGTATACATAGTAAACATCAAAGAGATCATTAGACAAAGTGTTAATGATGGTATTTCTACATACCTTATTGGCATATTCCCAAGCATTCCTTTGATTTTGGTCAATATCTAATGAAGGCTCGGACTATGTGAGTGCAATAGCAACTCCATGTAGGTCAAGGATAGAGTAGACACGTTCTTACCACCTTCAAAAAAATTTTCTATTGAACATCTCAATTTTTGAAATATCAAGTGGTGGCCTAAACAGTGGCATCGGAGGCAGTGCAAACGGAACAAAGGACGTAGCACCCATATTAGCACCGGTAAGGCCATAGGAAGCAAGAGCGTTGTTTTGTTGTGACTCCATATCTATCAAGATTGTTACCTGCCAATAAGGAATTTGTTAGAACAAAATAAATCCGAGCCGTGCACAAAAACACTGTCCTTGAGAGATATTCAGCCACAAGACAGCACTCCTCAGGATTGAACGGATTTTTTTGCGATGTCGCAGGGAAGCAGAACAGTAGAAATAAAAACTCAGGGACAAAGAGAAAAGGAGAGAACAGCTCGAATGTTGTCCGTAGCTGTGGTGCATCGAACCCAGTGAACAACGCGATATTTATAGGCACAAGTGCAGCGAGATGTTGGACCACATTTAATTATATTAATGAGGATGTTTTTAAACGTTGGACGGTTTTCGACGTGAGGATTAATGAAAATTAAATCAAATAATAAAATTCAAAAAACGGATTAGTAATTACCAGTAAATGGATGACCAACGTCCAGAAACATTTACATCATGAACTCATAACCGAAGCGTTAAAATCGTGGATATTCTAGAAGGCTATTTGAAAATATTTAATTTTCAAAAAATAATTTCTGACAACGGTAAAAAAATATTTAAAATCGACGAATTTCAACTGAGCTCAACTGTGTGTGTTGACCTAGCTTTTTGTGCGTGCGAACCCATTCTCCTCCTATACCTATTTTGCTCTTCCATAATTACATGTTAACATTTATACCCTTGGGCCTTCATTTGTTTAAGCAATGTGGGACTCCTCTTTTTCTCTTCCTCTTTTGACACACATACACACATATTCTCCAACATTAATTTCCATTGATATTATTACATGGAAAATTTTACATGTTGGCTATTAATCACCTCAAACAATATAAGTGTTTCTTTTTAAGCATTTAATTGGCTCTAGTCTAATGTTGTGAGAACACCTCCCACTGTTCATGTGAAAGGTATCGCATATATTTCTAAATGAGAGGACTTCATTGATATTTCAACAACCATGTCCAAAATGAAAAACAATATATACAAATTTGGTATGTACATACATTCATTTACAAAGCCTCCATTAATTTAATACATTTCCATAATAATTACAACAATTGAATCTTACTACATAAATCTATTGCAACCCAAAAAAAAAAAAAGGGATGCTATACCATTTTCATATATAAGTAATTGTTTTGGAGATTCATACAACATACAACATAAACAAAATTTCAATCCTCTTCATTAAAATATTGCAATGAATGGTTTACAATGGGGAAGGACCAATCTTATCACCTACGGAAGAAGTTATGACTCTATGGTGTATTTAGAAGTACCCATATACAATCATTTATCAAATAAATAAATAAAATTTTTTAAATAATAAAATTTTGTTCATAACTAACCTATTGAGTAATGTCATGCTAATTAAAGTGTTAATCTAAAATTTTAAAAATAATTTTTTTTGAGAAAATCTTTGAAAAATTTATTATTTTTCAACTTAATGAGACAAACTGGTTAAATTTTTTTAAGCAAATATAGCAATTCACAAAGGAGAACTTTGGAGATTTCAAACACACATATGAAAATATCACAAAAGAAGGACACCACATGCTACTTGGGAGCGTGTAGGCTCCGCCTTCTAGGTTATGCCTGGTCATGGCTTACATGTCTTCCAATTTCAAATTTTGTTATGTATGATCATGGCTTACATGTTTTCCAATTTCAAAATTTGTCCCAATCCTATTCCAACATTCAAAAATAAATTTTGGCATTGGGGTGGATCATACTCTCCATAGAAGAGTGTTGTAACATGGATCATCTTCATGAAAAACTAATCTCGCTAATGCAAAAACCAGCATAACCATAGCCCATGTCTCCATTTTCCTACCCTAGTTTGTTTTAGCTTTGATTCATGCAAACTATAATTTAATTAAAGTTTACATAGTAAGGAACAAAACCCAACAAGTTTTTCCTATTTAAAATAGGTTTTGATATTTAAAATAAGTCTCCAAAATTGAGTTTTATCATACAAGATTTTTTTTTTGAAAAAAAAAAAAAAGATTGTCATACCTTATGTACATGCATCAATTTCTAATCAAATATTAGGTGTAAGTTTTTGACATTATGAGAATTACATTGATGCAATTTTCATGGGCTAAAACGTTGGATTCAAAAAGATGCCATTAAATGGCTTTCTAAAGTATCCGAGAAAAAGATTTTTCTTTGATTAACACAACAACACATTCAAAGCACATGTAATGGAAGAAAGTTAGTAATCAAAGCTTTAATACCATTGTTAAAAAATTTAGGTATAACTTATATGATGCTTATAGATTCAAGAAAACACTTGCTTACAAATCTAAATGTGTCCCACATGCCAATCAGAATCCCAATAAAAACTGATCAACCACTTAGTTCTCATGGTTGTGGAGTAACTACTAAAGTCGGCTTGATGATGGTGCCTCAAGAGAACTTTCAAAGAGAGAGAATTTAAGAGATTAAAGAGGAGGAAGAGAGATTCTACTCTCAATACATGAGCCTAATATCTCTAAAGATTGACATGGAAAAAGTTCTTGAGAACCTCCATTTATAAAAGGCTATAGGCCACCTAAAAGTTCGAATGGAACGTATTCTATCAAAAACAAATCTTATTGTTTGAATTCGAGTAGAACGAATCTTAGACTCTAAACCTGAAATAAATCTTATTCAAATTTAGAATATTAGCTAAATCAAATTTCTAATGGATTATTATTTCAAATAATTTTTTGATTAATTCAGATAATTCATTTAAATTCAACTAATATATTTAAACTAAAACATATCTAATAATAGTAATAATAATTAATTACTTAAATTAATTAATGTATATAATTTCATTTGAATTGATCTATTTAATTTAGAACTTAATTAAACAATAATAATATCAATTATTTATTTATTTATATTGATTAATATACAAATGTACCCTATGGTCATTTAGCAACAAGATATATAGTATTATATATCTCACTGGCATTTAACTTTTCTCAATACACCTAAAAAGAGAACATCCATAGAGGCAAACCTGCGCATATTAAGACTTCTCTCTCTATTTGTAATGAGCACAAATTCAAAGGGAGAGCCCATTCTAAAATATTAGCATATTAGAAGAGAGAATTCCTTGAGCTTATAAACCCCATTTCACTTGTGAGGCTCCCCGATGTGGGACTCATAACAATGCACCCCTGTTCGAGAGCTGACATCCTAACGACTCCACTCCACAGCACTTCACTGGACGGCACTTCACTCAGCCTCCTGCTGGTCAGAACCCTCTACCAGTCAGAACCTTCCGTGGGTAGCCCTCTCCGTAACCGTCAAACTCTCAATAAAAGCACCAATGTAATGAGTACAAGCCCAAAGGGAGAGCCTATTCTAAAAAACTAGCCTATTGGGAGGGAGAGCCCCTTGAGCTTATAAATCCCACTTCACTTGTGAGGCTCCCCGATGTAGGACTCATAACACTATCCCTCTTCTATTGTATTTAATCTTAAAATTGAAGGGAAGGGAAGGGAAGGAATCATAAATTTCAAATTAAACCAAAATTTATATCTTAAAGAGTCAAAACGGTTCATAAATAATAAAACTTATCTACAAAAGGGTCGCTAATTAACCAGGAGAGGAAAAAATTACAATAACAAGGAATTTTATTACATGGCGAAAGCTAGTGGACTCTCTACATGTAATAAGTATAAGCTCCACTCTCTCATTCAATAGCATATTTCATGGCCGGGATTGATTCATGTAAGCACAAAATATGGTGCTTCAAGGTAAATTTAGAAGGAGATAATGGAAGAGAAAGGAAAGAGAATAAGAAAATAAATGTTTTATGGAAACATATCTTATTTGAAAGTTATAAATAAAGGAGGGAGGATATTGAAGGATATACAACTAGCATCCTGAAATCCTCTAAAGTTTTCCTTTTACCTTTGATATTTTAAAAGTTTTTCCAATTTAAAGAATTTTAGAAGAGAGACTTTTGCAACACCATAAAGAAAAAATTATCATTTAAATATTCATTTCCTCCCTTCCTCCTTTGGAATTTCATTTCTTGTTTTGATTTGATAACTTAAAGTTTTGAGAGGCACTAATCGCCATTTTTCTATTTACTTTATCAACAAAGAAAAATAACTTTATTTGTCTAGAATATAAGTATAGTTTAAGAATTGGGATAATTATCAACTCGGATCTCCTCCGGTTGTGCATACAACTAGCGAGGGGAGCTTTTTTTTTTTAAATTATAAATTTTAAATATGAAAATAAAAATTATAACTATAAGATCAAAAATTTTAATTGTGAAGAAAAATTACACTTCAAAAATTTTAACTATATTATCAAGTTAAAATTTTTAACATATACTTTTTATTTTTACAATTTAAATTTTTGATATCACATTTACAATTTTTATCTTCATACTTAAAATTTCTAATCTAAAAACAAAAAAGACTAAAAAGCCTGATTGCACTCTCTCTAATTGTCTGTATGACTAGAGAGCATCAATTTTGGATAATTACACTAGAAGTAAAGACAAATAAAGTTAACAGTAATAAAGTAAACTATTTTAATATGTAATCAAGGTTGAAAGTTAAAATCTTGGCAATTAAATTAATAGGGAGAAAAGGCGATATTTAAAATTGGAGGTAGTGTGTGAGAAAAAATTATCAAACTTAGGAGTCATTTGGTTTGAGGATGAAAGGGGATTCTTTTGTAACATCTATTATATCCTCATTATCATTATTCAATCATGTCTTTCCCTTTTATTACTTTTTTTAAGTAGAGATACAATAATTATTTTTCATCCACAAAATCACTTTTCTCATTTTATTTTCCTTTCTATTCTATGTACCAAACAAGGCCCTAGAGATCTCTAAAAATGGATAACATAGGAATTTAGATCAGCAATAATTACGAAGAAAATGAAAAGTGCAGAAATACTATTATCTTGATTATATTAAAATCTTAAACAAACAATAAAAAAAATTAATCTTCTGTTAAGACAACCATAAAAGTCCGAAGTATTATCACAAAATAGAGTGCAATTAAAAAACATTACATACTTAAGAAAATATAAATCAAGATAGATAAATAAACATATTAAATAACCAAGCTAGCGAGTATTCAACTGAGTTATATATGGCTTTTTGCGACGTGTTCACACCCAAAACTTCAATCAAGGTAGCGGGGTGGCACCTACTATGTAGAAACAAATGCTAATGCGTCTTCTTTACGAGATATCCTATGAGTTTTGTCGCTTCGCAACTAGTTGAGCTCTGGGGGAACTTCCAAGAATTAAGACTGCCTTAGTATCCGAAAGACACCAAAAAAGAAAAAGTGGAATGAAAATACTTTGGAAGTTACGTAGCTAAATGATGACAATTTAAATATATACCTACTTTTGCAGCTTCTACTCTAAGTAATAGAGTTAGAATGCCTGGTAGGCTTCAGCTCAAGATGGCAGCTTGGCATGTTGGTGTTCTTTTCATTTACGCAATAACAGCCGTTTACTTCATCCTTATAACAATTTCTCCAGCCATTGCAGATTCCTTGTCTTTTGCTTACCCCAGCTTTAAGGGAGGTGATCTGAAGCTGGAAGGAGCTATTATAGTTTCAGCTTCAGAGATCGATCTGAGTGCAGGCGTATGGGATCGAAACAACAGTTACAATGTTGGACGAGTCACAAGTATACAAAGGATGAAACTCTGGGATATGACCACAGGAAAACTCTCTGACTTCCGGACCAAGTTCTCTCTTTTGTTAATTCAACAGAAGGATCATTCTAGAGACGGGTTTGCATTCTTCCTAGCAGACCCAGATCTCCCATTTTCAAAGAATATTGAGGAAGGGGGCGGTCTTGGTCTTGTGGATGGTGACCAAATACTGAACTCAACTCAACATCATTTTGTCGCAGTGGAATTTGACACTTACCAAAATCCATGGGACCCAAACGGCAGGCATGTGGGTGTTAATTTAAACTCTATGAACTCTAGCGTAACTAAGCCATTAGACGAAATTTTAACGGTCGTAGTCTTTGATTGTATCATTGACTACAACTCCGCTACTCATAAATTAGGCATCTCTTACACTCACAGTAATATAATAGGTGTACCATTGGCACAGAATTATTTTTCATATGAAGTTGACTTGAGAGAGTACTTACCAGAGTGGGTTGTTGTTGGCTTCTCAGGTGCAACAAAAAATTTCTCTCAATCGCTTACCCTGCATTCATGGTCATTTATTTCACGTTTAGATAGCCAGATACCACCAACCCCAACCCCAGCCCCAATCCCCAACCCTAATCATGCAAGGAAAGGAAATATTGGACTCTTCATGGGGATAGGAGTTGGGATACCTGTGGCTATGGCCAGTTCCATAGGGTTGGTTTGCTTCTTGTGGAAGCGCAAGAAAACTGAAGGTAAAGAAGAAGAGTCAGTTTATGATCTGAATATGGATGATGAATTCCAAAAGGGCAGTGGTCCAAAGAAGTTTTACCATGACGAATTGGTAACTGCAACAAACAACTTTTCAGAGGCACAGAAGCTTGGGCATGGGGGTTTTGGTGATGTTTACAAAGGCTTCTTGAAAAACTTAAACTTTGATGTCGCTATAAAGAGGATATCAAGATATTCAAGCCAAGGGATAAAGGAATATGCCACTGAAGTGAAGATCATTACCCAATTGAGACATAGGAATTTGGTACAATTAATTGGTTGGTGTCACAAGAAGAAAGATCTCCTACTTATATATGAGTTCATGCCGAATGGTAGCTTAGATTCACATCTATACAGTAGAAACAGCTTCTTGACATGGGAGGTGAGGTATAACATTGCTCTGGACTTGGCTTCAGCATTGCTCTACCTGCATGAAGAATGGGAGCAGTGTGTCCTTCACAGAGACATTAAAGCAAGCAACATTATGTTAGACTCAAGTTTCAATGCTAAGCTTGGTGATTTTGGTTTAGCTAGGCTAGTGGATCACAAGAAAGGGTCACAAACTACAGTTATAGCTGGGACAAGGGGCTACATTGCCCCTGAGTATTTCATTACAAGCAAGGCCAGTAAAGAATCTGATATATACAGCTTTGGGGTTGTTATGTTGGAGATTGCCAGTGGAAGAAAACCCATTGACCTAAAAGCTGAGGATGAAATAGCAATCACTGAGTGGGTTTGGGAGCTCTATGAACTGGGAAAGCTCTTTGAAGTGGCAGATCCAAAACTATGTGGAGCATTTAACAAGCAGCAAATGGAACGTTTAGTGGTTCTTGGCACTTGGTGTGCTCATCCAGATTACTCATCCAGGCCTTCTATAAGACAAGTGATTCAGGTGCTTAATTTTGAAGCACCTTTACCAACTCTCCACAGAAGATGCCTGTGCCAACCTATCATCATCCAATAATAAATGCAGTTTTTTCTTGAGTTCATCTTCAGATTTGAGTAAGTGTTGGAAACACACACAACGTAGTGAATAAGGAAATATTTCTTTATAGAATGTGAACTTCACATACAAGAGTTGTACAACTTCTTTTTGTAGTTTGGTGTAGAAGTGATATGATTAAAACTTTTTCAACATGTGTGAAGTGGCTTGTAATTTGTATTTAAAAAAAAATGTGATTAAGAAACCTACAAGAAAAGGAAAAGGCACTTCGCTGGTATCCCATCTGACCCTAGTCCCCTATAAAATGATTGAGTTATTTGTTTCCCATCTTTGAAATTGAAAACTTAGTCCACTTATCTGAGTTGAAAGTTCCTAAAGTCTAGTCTAATAATCTTCATTGCTATATCTGCACCAAAAAATTTTCTATTTGTATTATTGTTTGTTGAGAGGCCTACCAGCAATATGAAGTTCCAACTCCTGCAATTGCCAATATCACAATCTGGGATGAATGAGGTGAATGAGAGAGGACAATGGTTACATAGCCGAATGGCAGAGTCACAAAAGATGAAGCAGAAGCAAGCCACAGCAAATCACTTCCCCTAATTAAACCCCCCCTTTTTGGTTGTATACTTGGTTCAGTGTTACCCACACTCCTATAATATATCCTGCAAGGATTGGAAATGAAATCCTAATCTCATAAGGATTGTGAACTCTCTAGTCTCCATTATTATGAAAAATTACACGGTTCTCCCCTTAAACTAAAAGATACATTACAAGTAAACCCATTTTGACCAATTACCCTTAGATATCTAAATCAATTCCTATTCACCAAATGCAACATCATCATAATGATCATCATCAGACAATACCGGATTTTCCTCTTCATCTTTGAGAGAAGGTGGTGGATGTAGTACTGCAGGAGGGTGTAATCATGGCAGTGGATTCACAGCAGGCAGTGGTGTTGGAGGAGCACATACAGTGAGTGGCAGTGCTGGTAGAGGAGGACCAGAATAAGAATGGGGGAGCAAGAGGTCCAAATCAGGGAAGAAGAAAAGATTGATGAAAAGAAAAAGAAGAGAGAAGCTAGTGGCTGCCACTGCCGAAGACGGCTGCAAGAAGCCTATAGTGCGCTGGTGATGATGGCTGCTAGCCTTCAGCCTCTAAAGATTTTAATTAAGGCTTTTACCTTATTTAAGCTGTAGCGCAGCGCATATAGCGCGCACTATACGTATAACAGAAAAATAACTATGGTCCGAGCTCTGCCTAGGAAACCATGTTGAGAAGTGCCAGCAGCAGCTAAACTCAATCTCAGACTCCATTAGCACCAAGGCTAAGGTAATTAGCAGCTCTCATCTTTCCTTTGCTCTAGTTTGCTTTTAACTTTCTGTTTTATCTGCAAATATACATGTATGTTCTTCTCATTTTGCTTTGCTTGTTATCTTAAAAGGTGCATTAGTTCAACACTTGAACTTCAAATTCTGTGATGATATGCTTCCTAAATGATTTAAGCATAAGAGATTATAGATTAACATGGCAAGAAGAAATAGTAAAGGCCTGGTGCCGGCATAGCAGGGAATGACCCAGGAAAAAATTTCAGACACCGATTAAGGCGATTACTAGAAACAAAAGACAGAGAAAGCAAAAATTCATCTTAAAAAGCCAAATTATATCAGAATCTCAACTAAAGCAACAGCAATCAGAACCCTTACTTGGATAACTGAGAGAGATTGTGCCCAAGGTGAGCCTCCTTTCTTCTTCCAATCTCCATTCTCTTCAATCCCACGTCTTCTTTGCTTCGAGTTTTTCGGCCGTTCAAGAGCTTATTTTTTCTGAAAACACATAAGACAGAAGAATGGTCAAAATGGTTATGGGTATCATCGATAAAAGCTAAGCGGCCACAACGGAAAAAGCCAAAAAGTAAAAAATGGAAAACTCTATGATCATATTTAATTTAGTGCCTCGTGTTATGACTAAACGATAATTAGTAATTAGTCTTGGGTAAGTCCCAGATCATCTGCACTATTTTATCTGCAGTAATTTACTGCGAGTCATGCAGTAAGCCTTAAAAGGCTTTTTCTTTTTTTTCTTTAACTAAAAATTATAATTGAGGACAAAAATTTTTATTATAAAAAATTTATATTTTAAAAATTTTTAAAAGAACAAAAATTTTAATTATGAAAAATAATTAAACTTTAAAAATTTTAATTGCATAATACAATTAAAATATGTATAGTTAAAATTATTAATATATAATTTTTTCATAATTGAAATTTTTATCCTCTCAATTATAATTTTTAAATATCTTTATCATTTTTTAATTAAAAAAAAGCAAAAAACGGGCTACTAGTCTGTCTGCAATAATTCTTATTATTACAAACGATGCTAATTCTGTAAATCCAACTAGCACAACCAGCTCATATTATGGATTGAATTGTCTTTTGGCTCTACTCTGTGTGTGTGTGTGTGTGTGTATGCTACAGTATCAAAAATTAATAAATCAAATGCTACAATACAAAAATTATCTCTTATATTTTGTTTGAACTTAGTTTAATTATGTATTTGATGGCACAAACATTGAATCCACTTATTGTTTAAGGACACAAACTTTCCTTTTATAAATAAGAGGCAGACCGTTTATATTTTTGTAAACTTTTATTTAATGTTAGAAACCTCCTCTCAAAAACAAGAGAGCCCACCCCTTAATTTATATATATATATATATATATATATATATATATATATATATATATATATATATATATATATATATATATATATTATACCGGGGGGCAAATAAATTGTGCCTTTGATTCCGTGTATTGTAGAACTTGGTAACATAATCATCAAGTTTTGCAATTGCCATTGAGTTCTACATTTTTCTTATACATGCACACCGAACTCTGACATTTCAATGGGTTTAGAAAAATAATAATAATATTTGAAGGAATAATTTTTTGCACCATAGCATATGGCTTTTTATTTTTATTTTTATTTTTTGGTCAAATTTGGCTTAAGATCAGATTATCTTTTACTTTTGAGTTTGATTATTTTTCTTCTTCTTTTCAAGGTTGGCATTCTATTTCTATGTCTTCGTGTGTAAAAACTTTGTATAACACAGATTAATAGGCAATACGCGAGCCAAGACCTTAGGTTAAAATAATTTTGAAAAAATTATAGAAATTTTTCATATTTTATTTTAAAAGTATATTATTTAAATAAAGTGTTTTTTCTCAAACTTTCAAAATAAATTAAATAAAATTAATTCACTAACAATATATTAAGTTTCTCCTTCCTAAATTTAGAAATAAATTTAAATTTAAATAAGTAATATGTAAATAATTATTCTTTATTTCAATATCTATAATTTCACTACATACATATGAGATTATAGTTCCATATATATATATATATATATATATATATATATATATATATTCATGTAATGCTTAATAAGAGGATACATTAAAATATATATTATCATTAATAATATCATAATAACTTCATGAATAACTCGTAATAGTATTTTGAAGGAAAGAAAAATTTATATGATAAAGTATAAAAATTTATAACTATCATCAATTTATTATATATATATATAATATAACAAAAAATATTTTATCCAATTAATATTTTCAAAATTTTTGTACTATTTTCAAAAATAATTATTGATCCAGCTGAAAATAATACATTGATATTTGAATTTAATTATATTCTATTCAATTATTATAAAACTACTAATTATAAAAATGTGTTAATGCATTGATTAAATATAAATAAAAAAATAAAAAAATATTGGGTAAGGAGCAGTGGGGAGCAAAAAAATGGTGTAAAATCTAATTTAAAGATTTTGGAGAGACAAGTGAACAGGAAATAAAAGAAAAGCAATAAAAATATGGAGATATAGGAAAGTGAAAAAAAAATGAATTTATTGGATTCAATTTAAAATATCAAATAATATATGTGTGTGTGTGTGTTTAATGAGTTATGTGAATATAATAAATTTAGAATTTCAATAAATAGCATAATATCAAATTTTAATACTATATATACATATAAATTGTAAAATTGAGAAGAGCATCTACCCCTTCCCCAACACGAGGTTTGGCCACTATCAACAGGTGAAATTGGTGTGATCAAATCAAGTCAAAAAGCTAATTGAATGACATAAGGAGGAAGAATGAGTGAGAAACAAGGATGAGGATTCTATTTGAGATGCCATAGCAAAAACAAGAAGATGGGAAGGAAAAAACTACAAATTTGAATAAATTAAAACAAAAAGTTAATTGCGCTATTAGTCAATTTAATTTTGGAAAAAATAATCATTTTATATCTATAATTTACATCAATTTTTAATTTAATCTCTCAGTTCTTCTTTTTCAACACCATCCCTATAATTTTCAAGCATTTCAGAGTTAGCCCCTATAATTTTCAAACATCAACATGTTACTCCCTCCCTTGCAGTCCACATGGCATAATGCCGTTAATTTCCGTCTGAGTTGTCAAACGGCAAGCTTATGTGGCAGCCACATACTCAGAATGCACCGTTTTGTCTCAATTGCTGTCACAGTGCATTTTCACTTTTGGAGGGTGGCACTTCCTGGAACGTGGATCAAATCAACAACTGGTGTATTAGGAAGGCAGAGAGCGTTGAAATGTAACTCTGCAGCAAAATGCGATGCCTCCTTCCCTTTAAGGAGAACCATAGCTTCATTGACCATTTTCTTACTTAGCTGCTGTTTCCCTCTCTCAAAGCTTCCTTCTTCCTTCTTCAGGAAAGCGCCTCCATGTTTGATTTCTGGCCTAAGATAATTAAGCCATCATAGATGACAACTCTTACCCCACCTCATAAGGCCTGTAATATAATACGAAGACATGATGCAATTGTGAAACGAAAAAAATAAGAAAAACAAGGCATGGAATATGTTTGTAACATGTAGCACGTAGAAAGGTGCTCTTTGCAATTGCAATACCTCCATCTTCTATTGACAGCGATGTTAATGGAACTCTAATAATAAATCGATGCCAACGTATTCCCCTAATAGAAATGTAACTAATTATATATGATTTATACTGATGAAAATAAAAGCCCCAAATGGGTCACTCACGACTTTGTCTTTGAACATTAGCAACGCCAAACTTATATGTTTGTTTTGCTAAGCAAATAAAACCCAACTTCACAAAAGCTTGCAGATAAAGAAATACGCTTAAAAAATGATTCAATGGCAGTATTGTAGCTTGGCTGTTCAAAAGCAAGGAATGACTCTGTTTCATGGTCAAAGAAATAGAGATAGCATCACCCCGCGTACCTTTAACCAAATGAATAGTTATGCTTCTTCTTCCATTATAAGATGAAAGAATTGGAAATAATGAGAGAAAGAGAAATAAGGTGTAATATGAAAGAATTGATAGGCACTCCTGTTGACATAGTTTGAAACAACAAATCATTGCCTTTTGTCTCTCTGTCTATTATGTATTCAACTATCATAGTTTTTCGACATCTGTTGTTTCAAAAAGAGGTTATTCCTCTCTTCTAAGGATATTCATGCTTTGTATTTCTCCATTTTTTTTCCCCACAATTGCTATTAGAAAAATAATCCAGGATGGCTTGTCAACAGCTCTTACTTCTAAGGAATTTTTTTTTTTTTTTTACTTGGTCTCTGCAAGATTATTCGATTCCTATTTTTTTAGCTTTCGGTTATTTACCATTTTAAATTTCCTTGTTGACTAGGAGAGATATTGTATAGAGAAGATGTTGATGATTTATTTCGATAAGAAAATTATTTTCTATAACTGATAGGTGCTTAAAATATATTTTAGCTTATTTTTTTTTTTTTGATGGTTAGTCTTTTGTAATTAAATTTTTTTTTTTTGGCTGCTACAATTGCCTCATGTCCTCGTATTACATTACAGGACCTTTCGAGGTGTGGCAAGAGTTGCCAACTACAGTGCCTAATTATGTTAGGCCAAACATCAAAGATAGAGGCTTTACTGAAGAAGGAAGTGCCATGTTCCAGTCATTGATCTGATCCACGCTTTAGGAAATGCCATGCTCTAGAAGTGAGAACCGCACCGTGACAGCAGCTGACACAAAACGATGCGTTCTAAGTATGTGGCATCTAAAAATAAAATTAACTAAGAGGAAGTTAGCAAAATTTATTCCAAAAATAAACAATATATTTACTATCAACTTCGATTCAATTTATTTTCTGACAATAAAATTAATTTTTTATACAATATGTATTTTATGTGAAAATAAAATTACTTAATTAACTTTACTATCATATTAAGAATAAATTTCAATTTTATATTATACATAAAATTAACTTCTTTATCATAAAATAAATTGAAAAAAGGATTTCAATATATATGGAGGGTTAAGTAAATTTTTTAAACAAAAAGAATATAAGATATAATTTAACAAAGAGGAAGTTAGCAAAATTTATTCAAAAAAAAATTTATAATCAAGTCGAGTTTTAAATGTTGTATAAATAACAACTCTTGCATCACAGAAGAATGAAAGAATAAAAATTATGTCAAGTAGAAAGAAAAAATTATGTAAAATGCAAAGCTATTACCTACAAAATTGCCATAACATGAAGAGTCAAGCCTAATTTGTTTGAATAAATTATACTCTTTTCTCTGCGTTTAATTAAAATTACACACATTTTTCATCTATTTTAAAAATATATATTCTCGTATATTGAAATTAAAAGTTACACTACACGTTACTTTAATTCTAAGTTTTTTATTAAAATATCATAAATTAACCTAAATACATATTAAATGATTTTTATTTTTATAAGAATTAGAGGCTATATTATTTGATAACTTAAATGCCTTAACCTTTACCATCATTTTTCATTGAATTATATTTGAATATATACAAATAAAGAAAAAAAGTAGATTTTATTTTTATTAAATTTAACAAAGCCTCAAACTAATTGTTATTTATCAACAAAAAAATAGAATTGTCCATACCTTTCCATGTAAAAATATGATTTGAAGCTCTTCTCTTTTCTATTTTATACAAATTAATTAACTCATGATTAATTGTCATGAGCCAAAATTTTTAACTCTACATAATTTTTTGATATACTTCTTTAAATTTGATTTATGAATAAATTAGCTTTTAAATTTTAATTTTGGCTTCAAATAATAAATTTTCTTATTATAAAATCTACTTTCTTGAGTTATTAGATTTGAACGAGGATATTTTAGCTCAAAAAAAAAATTATTTAAGTTCAAGGAGGCTACTTTAATTAATTAGATCCAAAGATAATGTAATTTTTGGTTTTAAAGGAGAAAAATGTTTATTTTGAAAATAAAAGATAGAATAGCGGGAATTTAGCAAAATTCAAAAGAGTATTTAATCTCTTTATATATCTTATCCATACCTTTGATGCTTTTAAAATTAGTTTTAGAATAAATATGTCCCAAACATAAGTATCGTGTGTATGTAATTGAACTGATTTTCTTTTCACTCATATATTATTAAAATCAAAATTAATCACATTCCTAGCATTATTTGTTTGGATTACTTTAAAATTGATTTCTTAATTTCAACAAAATTATTTTAAATACAAGTAAAAGACATATTTATTATTTTAATATTTGTATAATATATATATATATATATAGAGAGAGAGAGAGAGAGAGAGAGAGAGAGTAATTAAACCTTATTTGAACTGATGATTCGAGTGTTGGCCTGACCAAAAAAAAAAAAAACTGATGATATGAGTATGGAATTAAATACTTTGATGATTTAGCGGAATAAAGTAATTGTGGACCAACCTAGAAATTCCCCTTCTTTCGCTCCACGTGGTAAACTGGTGATGGAATCTCCGTCTCATTCGTCCCTCCGCATGCAATTGGCTTGTTCGATTATGGCATAATTCTCATTGATGATTCCCATAACCATTTGACCATTCATCCGTCTTATATGTTCATTACAAAAAGAACTTGAACGCCCAAAGACCAAGACCCACACACAATCTCCATGGCAAAGAACATGTGGGATTCAATCGAATAGAGATCCGAAGATGAAAGGAAGCCTCAGCTTGCGCACTCTCTCTCGGTTATGCCTGTAAATGTTATGACTGCTGTTGCTTTACTTGAGATACTGATATTGTTTGGCCTTTTAACATCAATTTCTGCTTTCTCTAACATTTGTAACGGTGGAACTAGAGAGTTCTCAATCTTGGTGAGATTTGGATTCCGTTCCCAATGCTTGCAGGATATCTTATAGGAGTATGAGGCGATGTCAATGTGAATGACTATTGATTTGCTTTGGCTTGCGTCTCAATGGAACACTTGTCTTTGTCAATTTCACAGACAGCGAACAAATAGTCTTATGTCATTGTATTTTGGCCCAGTGTTAGGTGGGGTTCCAGAACAGTTCTTTCCTTTTTTCTTGTCTTCTTAGTCTGTTGTCTATTATGCTTAAATTATTTAGAAAGCTTCTCATCGCAGAATTTGAAGTTCCAGTGCTCAACTAATACCTCTTTCTTCTAAAGATATATGTTTAGTGAAGCAAATTGAGAATATATATATATATATATATATATATATATGTAAAAAAAAAAAGGTAAAAGTAAACTAAAGGAAAGGGAAGGATGAGATATGGTAATTGCTATAGCCCATATCTTTGGTGCTAATAGAGCCAGAGGTTGAGCTAGTTTAACAGCTGCTGGTACTTGTCAAAATGGTTGCCTTGGCAGAATTCAAACTACCCTGCGTAAAAGGCTGAAAGCTAAAGAAAATGTTTTAGAACTCTATTATGAATGACATTGAATTAATAATGCATTAGTTCCCTGTCCCTAGTACACATACATTCATATCACTCATAGCTTTTGTTTCAATCTGTAATCACTGTCTTTACTTCATGCATCTAAACACTCGGGGCTGTAATTGAAGTCAATTGTTAGAGAAGAAACTATGAGTTACTACAGTGATTTAATGTCTAGCAGGTGCATGTAAACTCAGGAGCAAAAGCACTTGTTTAAGACAAAATCATATTGTAACTAATCCTATAAAACACTTTGGTCCTGAACAAATAAGAAAGAACAAAGCATATTTGATTATCAATCGTGCAACAAGCTTCTCCTTTCTCTCCCTCTATCAAAGCAGCAGCCCAAAGAAGAATGAATAATAGTCCTCTCAGCAATCATGCCTTCCACAAACCAAATACTACAATCCTCTCCAACCAACTCCTGAAAATTTGTAGTCCATAATCGTACTCAAAACCTTCTTCTTTCTTGGTTTTATGAGTAGGAGTGTAGGACGATGACAAGGCAACCAGTTATATGAATAAAATCTTGGTGACATAGCATCCATGTCCTGTTTGAACATAAATAAGCATATCAGGTTGTCCAAACCCATATCCAAGAATCCCTTTTAATACACTGTATTTGAATTTTCTCCCTCACTGATTTGAGGTTAGTTTAATCTCTTCTGCATAATTAGATTCGTACATTGTCTCTTTATTGTCAGCCTTTCTTTATTTTCTCTCGTTTGCTAAAATGTAGATTTTAAGGTTGAATCAGGATTATGATGCCCAGGAATTATGACGAAGACTGCTGTCTGAGTTATGTATTTGGATACTTGGAGTAGAATTTGGACCTTAAATAATATTTCTGAAGATAATTTGATTTTGAACCTATCATGAAAGGTTTGCATTGATCAGAATGTGTTCTTGGTACAAATCTGCATCATAGTATTTATAGATCTATTTTATCTCTTTATACCTTATCCTAAACCTCCCTCACCTTGATGCCAAATTTATGCTGACTTGTTCTTCTTTGATGATAATATGTGTTTATAGTTTTGATATTGCTGATTCGTTGGGAGATTATGATGGCCTAAAAGAGTCCGATTTAAAGGGGAGGTACACAATTTCATTCTCCTTTCCTTTCCATGAAACAAAACTTTTTTATATTAATGAAATTAAAAAAAAAAGAAGAAGAAGCAAAGAACCAATATGCGTAGCCATTTGGAAAATTTATTTTGCGACCTGTAATTGTATGGCTCTTTTCTTTTCTTCTTTTTTTTTTTTTTTGTTTTCTTAATCTCTGTTGTTGGACTTGTTTGTGCCACTAGTTTAATATTTAGATTATTTTCTATTCTATTTCCTTTTTTGGCTTTTTATTTTTATACATTTGTAATAACCAAATACTAGTTGTTAAATATTTTTGCAAAAACGAGAAGACTGACTTTTCTTTTCCACGAAACTTCCTTTATTATTATTATTATTATTATTATTATTATTATTATTATTTTCTATTTTGTTCTTTTTATGTGTTTTTGTCTATTGGAAATTTGTAGACTTTATTATGCCCCTTGCACACAAGAACTTCTCATGTACACAGTACGCCAAGTGCAAAGAATTAAAATTTACCAAGCGTCCCGGAAAGAATTAAAATGTTTCCTTGGCTGCCCCTACATAAGAGGCTTGAAACCATTGCCATGCTAAGTAAACAGAGCGGGAGTCAGTATGTTGCATTTGACGTGAAAATCAAGTTGAAAATGCCCTTAATGTCCTTAGTGGTTCTGGTCATGCCTTTAGAATTTGGTCTTAATCTCTTCGGCTTTTAAGTGAGATTCTATTTGTCTAACTGACCTTAAGCAATGATTCTTCCAGAACCTTTACCATGGCTATTTTTCTGGTACCGCTGTTTGAACATTTAGTCTATTAAGCTAGCATCGGGGTCATTGTTTCTCTATTAATTATTAGAAAACCATACCAATCAACTTCTCTGATGAAGATGGAAAAGCAGGAGGGAAGTAGGCAAATCCAGAATAAAGTGGTCTTCAAATACCCACCTGTCAGAACAATTACCCAATTGGCATCTAACTTTTTCATCGAGATTCCTTCTACCCTCAGACTGTACTTAGCATGAGAAGAATCGTGATTGCATGGAGCATCAAGAAGCGGCGTTTTGAAGAAGTGTATATTTTTTCCTTAAATAGCTTATAAATCATGTAACCATTAGGTTGAGGCCATTTCTAGCCCTATTTAGCTAGCTTAACCAGGTTGAAAGCTCAAGATCGATGAAGGCTAAACCTTCAGCCTCTTTTGATGAACAGTCTTGGCCAACTCAACCTGTTAAATTTTGTTTGGTCATTGTCAAGTGATCCCCGCTAATATTGCTTCCTAATTCTTTGAAATTCCTGGCACTAGGAAGCAGGTAGTTTAAAGAAGGACATATGGATAAAGCTGCCCCCTCAAATTTCTTCTTTTGTAGCTGGTTTATTGATGGAACCCAAACAATCTGATATTTATATATTAGGGACAGTAATCCTCTTCCCAAACAGAGTAAAATAGGAAGAAGAGTCACGGTCTCAGTGCTTACAGAAGAAGTAAAAGAAGGAAAAAAATAAATAAGACAAGATAAATCAAAGCACCCCTGGCATTATTTGAGAGGCCGGAGAATTCTCCCCACACAGCCAAATTCTTTCTAGCCCCACTCTTCCAGACCCCTCGCAAATAATATATCCCCTTTCTAACAGACTTCACCTGTCTCTGCCAGCTCACCCCCTCCCCACTAGGTGCTGCATAGTTGGTTACATGACTCCCACTCTTTGCTCTTCTAGAATAAGTTCTGACCTCCTCTAATGGTTCACCCCTGGTGGAAAACGATCTGTATTGGTATTATTTATAGTAAGCAGAACACCTCTACCAGAGTATAAGGTTATAGGGGTGGAGTGCAGTGATGTAAGAAAGGAAAAATGAAGAAGAAGAAGGAAAAGGGTCTGGCATTTGAGAGGTTAGTCTCTCCACAGCTAACTCAGATTTCTCCTCCCCTTCCCTCATCCTCCCCACGCGCGTCTGGATTCTCTGCTCTTATAAAACAGGAGCACCAATAAATCTGGACGGTCTAGATTTTTTTTTTATTTTTTTAATATTTTAAATATTTTTTTAATTTTAAAAAATCAAAATATAAAAGAAAAATAATTTTATAACTATAAAATTATAAAAAAATTAATATTTGATATTTAAAAAATTAAAAAAAGTAAGAATAAAATCTGGACTCCAGATGCTCCTGAAACACAGGAACACCACGTGCTCCTGCAAAGCGAGAGCAGAGAATCCAGACGCCTCCCCACGCCCAAATATTCCCCTACCTGAAAATCACACACTCTCTCTCCTGCCAAGTTAGTTACTGATACTAAAATGCCTATTCTGCCCTCAGTATGCCATCTCGGCATTTTTTCTTCCTCCTTGAGTACACCTGCAATGTCTTATGCTCATCAACCCCCCTTGGGCCCAGATCCCTTATTTTCTACTTTCTTTTGTCTGTTATAGGTCATGGGCTTAAACACGGGCTCATCATTTATCCATTCAAAGTCATTTTATCAGTCACCTTGCATTGTAGACCCCCCAAAACTTCAATAAGGATGAGCAGGGGCGTGTGAAGATTCAAATATATTTTGCTAAAGGTTAGAAGCTACCCTCATTATGTTTTGTTTTATTCTAACGATTAGCTTTCAATCCTCTTGATTCTATTGTATTTCCTGAAGATTGATAACCTATGAACGAAAGGAATTGTTTCTGTCACTCTCCTTAATCCACTTAATTCTAGATCTGCTACATTTCTTCTTCTTGCCTTGCTTATTCCTACCCTTAAATCCTTTTCATTCACTTCCTCCTTTTCTTCCTGATTCTATATTTCTCCTTATAATTCTGTAATAAAGAGCATGCATACACACACACACAGGTATATTTTTGTCTTTTTTATCATTACTTATATGTCACAAACTTATTTACCAATGGGATCACAAGATTTTATAAATTACAAGTTCACTACACGCATGTTACCAAACTGCAAAAAGAAACTCTACAACTATTTCATACCAAGTTTTCTTTCCATGCAGCAAAATTTCTTGTTCACTACGATGTGTGTTTCTAACACATAACCTGATTGGAAGATTAAACTCAAGAAAAATCACATTAAATTCTTGGAGGATGATAGCTTGGCACAGGCATCTTCTTTGGGAGATTTGGTAAAGAAGCTTCAAAATTATGCACCTGAATCACTTGCCTAACAGAGGGCCTGTATGAGGAATCTGGATGAGCACACCAAATGCCAACGACCACCAATTGTTCCATTTGCTGCTCGTCAAATGCTCCACATAGCTTTGGGTCTGCTACTTCAAGGAACTTTCCCAATCCATACAGCTCCCAAGCCCACTCAACTACTGTTATTTCATCCTCAGCTTTTAGGTCAATGGGTTTTCTTCCACTGGCAATCTCTAACACAACAACTCCAAAGCTGTAAATATCAGATTCTTTGCTAGCCTTGCCTCTCGTGAAATATTCAGGGGCAATATAGCCCCGGGTCCCAGCTATAACTGTGGTTTGTGACCCTTTCTCATGATCCACTAGCCTGGCTAAGCCGAAATCGCCAAGCTTAGCATTGAAACTTGAGTCTAACATAATGTTGCTTGATTTAATGTCTCTGTGAAGCACACATTGTTTCCATTCTTCATGCAGGTACGACAATGCTGAAGCCAAATGCAGAGCGATGTTATACCTTACATGCCATGCCAAGAAGCTCTTTCCATGGTGTAGATGTGAATCTAAGCTACCACTTGGAATGAATTCATATATAAGTAGGAGATCTTTCTTCTTATGGCACCAACCAATGAATTGTACCAAATTCCTATGCCTCAATTGGCTAACGATCTTCACTTCAGTTGCATATTCCTTTATTCCTTGTTTAGACTCTCTCCATATCTTCTTTATGGCAACATGTGAGTTTAGATCTTTCAAGAAACCTCTGTAAACTCCACCAAAACCACCATGCCCCAGCTTCTGTGCTTCTGAAAAGTTATTTGTTGCAGTTACCAATTCATCATGGCAAAATTTCTTTGGGCCACTGCCCTTTTGGAATTCATCATCCATGGTCAGATCACAAATTGACTCTTCTTCGCTAACTTCAGTTTTCTTGCGCTTCCACAATGAGACGCAAACCAACCCTAAGGAACTCACAGCCACACATATACCAACTCCTATGATTTTCCCTTCCGGATTAGGGTTGGTTGTTGTGTGTGGGGTTGTTGTTGGTACCTCGCTATGTAGATCTAAACTTGAACAAAATGACCATGACCGCAGGGTATTGTCCTGTAAAACATCTGCCGCTGCATCTGAGAAGCCAACAGTAACCCACTCTGGTAAGTACTCTCTTAAATCAACTTTATGAGAAAGATACTGTGTTTTTGAGCCATAATAATCATTCACAGTGCAAGAGACGCTTAAATTATAAGTAGTGGAATTGTACTCAATACTACAATCATAGGAGTCCTTCGAATTATATGACCATGGCACAGTTATGCTGGAGTTCATAGAATTGAAGTTCATACCCATATGGGTGCAATTTGGGTCCCATGAATTTTGGTAAATGTCAAACTCTACTGCCACAAAAGAATGTTGAGTTGAGTTCAATACTTGGTCACCATCCACAAGGCCAAGACCACCTCCTTCCTCAATTTTCTTTAAAACTGGGAGATTTGGGTTTGCCAGGAAGAATGCCATCCCATCTCCAGGGTGAGGAAATAATAGTGAGTGAATACATGATAAAGGAGAAGTTGGTGAAGAAGCCAGTTAGATTTCTTGAGGTCTTATCCCAGAGGTGCAACTGTTGGAAACTTGTGACTCGCCCAGCACTGTAACCTTGGAGCAGTCTGTTCACAGAATCGACTCTGATTTTGATATTGGAATCTTTAACATAAGCTTCTCCTTCCAGATTCACATCACCTTCCTTAAAGCCAGGATAGTTAAAAGACGGTGGATGTGCAGTAATTGTAGGAGGGATTGTAAGGGGGAAGAAAATGGTTCTTATTGTATAAAAGAAAAGAACAAGAGGCAGCCAAGCAGCCATCTTTTGGGAAGAGTTTTGAGCTGAAGCCTGGCGGGTATTCTATCACATAAATGACTAGAGATCTCTTTTATTGGCCTGTATATTCGAGATGAATGACTTCAGAGTTGAAGCTGCAAAAGCCTATTGGTTCATTTGGAGTTTCGTTATTTAGTTACATACTATTTCATTCCTTCCTTTTGTATGCCATTTGGATTTTCTTAAATCTTGGAAGTTCCTCCATAGCTCAACTCTGTTGTAAAGCAACAAAACAGAAAGGGAATATCTTCAATATGATTCGTTCCCATGTACTAGTCTGGTACCTATTCTTGAATATGCCAAGCAACCATTTAAGTGACTTGGTATTGAATTTGCATTGCACTATGGCCTAGTTATTTTATCTGTTTATCTATTGATGATAATTTGATTCTCTCATTTCTAACTTTTTCATATCACTTGTTATAATTTCAACGCGACTTTGGATTTTATGGTTGTCTTTACAAAATATTAATTCCTTTCTAGTTGGTTGCTGTAGGCTTCATTTTTTTAAATCAGAATTATAGTATATTTTAGTATGCAATAATATGAGGAAAAAATATTTAAATATTTGCCATTTAAAGTGTAAGTTCATACTAGTAATTATTATTATTTTAATTGTTGTATCATTTTATACATGAGTTAAACATTTTGCATATTTTCCTTTTTCTCATGAATTTCTGACATATACATTTAAAGTCAAATCAATGGTCATGAAGATTCTTATTTTGTAAGTAACGGAACAAACAACTTAACAAAAAATTAGGTATTGAAAATTATTAAAAAAATAATGTCTTATCCTCTTTAGTTACGGTGTATTACAACTTTCATTTAAAATTTTTTAAAACATTAGAGAATAGCCTCTTCCTCTCTTACAAAAAGCTAAATAGAGGTCAACGGTATTGTTGAAATAACACATGATGGACATGTGGAGGAGCACTGACTCCATCCCGGGGACAAGAAAACCCATCAAATTTTCCTTTCAACATATTTTCCCCATTCAATATACTTTTCTTCTCACCCTACTTTTCCTCTTTCATATCGAAGAAGTTGGGTGAATTTGCTCGAAGAATGAAGCTGTTCGTCGGGGGAGTTAAAAAATTATTTGCTCGTCGACAAATGGTGCTCATATTTTTTTAGTAAGAATTTGTTTTGTGATGCTTTATCAATTATAGTAATTGCATTGGGTTCAGTAAGTGGATTTTAGCATTCTACAAATACAAGCTTTTGAATATTTAGAACTTACTTGTATAGAGTTGTTGCTATATTCTCGACCTCTTAGTTGAGCTTTCTCCTCACACTTGCTTTTGATGTCTACGTAACAAAGGGGAACAATTATCAATAGCAAATTAGGGTACGAAGGACTCGAATACTTGTACAGCGGAATTTTTTATTCCATGACGATTTTGATCCAAATTGCTAGTGAAATTTTAATCTGTTCCTCTGGCACATGCGATGAAATCCAAAAGAGACGAGGATGATGGGATACTCTCTAAGAGAGTGTCTGTGTTATCTGTTTGTGGCAACGTATAGAGGAAAATTCACAATAAAAATTTAATGACTCATTTTTGTTGTTTGTGTAACTTTGTGCTTAATATTAACAACTTTGCCTAAAGTTAGTTAAGAGAATCCGAACTGCCATTCAAATATTGATTTAAATTCAAATTAATTACTAATTAATTAATTAAAATGAGTCAGTTTATCATAGATTATTCAAGTATTTTAATATTTTTTACTTGCAAATGATGGGATAAATAACACAGAACTTTTCAATCCATTTGACTTTCATACCTGTTCAGAACAACATTCGACAGCTATTGTATTAGAAATCTTATTGGGGAATCAATATAAGAGACTACAACCTTATCTATAACACACATCTATTTGTGTGCCTTGGATGCCTAAATTCATCCACATATACTCTATCCATGACAAGTCTAAGTCTCTTGAGTTTAATGTTACTAAAATTGCCTTCTTATACATAATATCCACACTTATTATATTCCTAAAATAATTTCCTAATGGATATGACTCAAACACTAACATAGTTGTGTATAATTTTAGTAATATTCCTTTTGCTCTCATATCACTTAGATTAGAATCTATTGCTTTTTTAGCGATAATTTTTTAGGTTGAATTATCATAACCATAAGATGTACATTAAAGTAGAAAACACATACCCATCTTTTTATGATATTATCAAAGTTATAAGGCACCAATGAAAGGATTTATTGCTTTTTGGGACTTATACATTAATGAACTAGGGATCTATTAACTTATTTTCTAATTAAGGCCATTTAGCACATGTAGTATGAAATAAATGTTATAATGTTTTTCTTATTTCATAAGAGCATATGTCAATTTGATTTATTTATCAACAATGTACATATTTTAGTATAGACATACCTAGTGGTTAACTTGAATTTTACCATTCTGTTCACTTTCATGACACTTAAAAAAGAATTCGCATATGCTTATAGGTATTATAAATGGTGAGAATCCATAATTTGATCCATATATTTATGTTTTTGGATTTCAACTTGACATTCTTTTTTTTCTTTCTATCAAATATTTATATTTTATATTCTTTCTTTGCCATATTGGTGCTTCTACTATCTTGCATCACAAATACAAATGTGCCCTATCTTTCCTTGCTCTTCGTGAGCACAAAAAGTGGTTATTCGTATAAGAGAGTCAAACTCATCAATTTGTACACATATATACTATCACATTATGTAGATGTTATCTATAAATATGAGAAGAGAAATTTTTTTTACTAGGGTCAAGATTGTAAGTTATAACACATAATATTTTTTGTTAAAAAATATATAATTAATTACTCTCTTACACAAAAAATATATGAGAGACAATGTATTATGTTAAAATCAAATAAGTTAATAGTGCACCGTGGTACATGTCGCTACAATTGCTTGTATATATAAGACCACAATATGAAACATGCAAATAAAAGAGAGCACATTTTCTAAGTAAGCCCTAGTTTATATGATTGATCTCATTAGTTAACTTTTTGCGAATTATAAAATGATTTCAACTAATTAGTTACATTTATTTGATAACATTGAATTTGTTTGAAAATAATAAAGATAACGAACTTGAAATAATAGAATCAATAGAAACAGTAAGAGCTAATAAAAATATTATACCATGAGTAGCAAATACATAAGAAATAGTTATTGAAAAATATTTATTCAAGATCCCAAAATTGGAATTTACCTAGAGATAATACTGAAGATGTTTATAGGAGGACTATAGAATCTTCTTTTGACTATACTAAAAAAGGGATAATCAAAGTTATAGAACATGATCTAGGACTTGAGTAAATAAAAATTTTGAGTCAATCCCTCTTATCTCAATAGATCATATAAAAAAATATAAGACAAAAAAAAAATCAACATAGGAATGATTCAAGTTGCAGACAAACTCTTATTCTGTATAGGAATAGATTTGCATATTCTCTTAATTGTTAGAGATAGAAGAAATACCAATTATATCAATTGTTTAATATCTATTTTTCAATTTAATTGCATTATAGACCTATTTGTTTCAACTATTATCCAAATTATAATGTTAAGATATTAGATCCTTCAGCTTAAAAAGCCTTAACTTTAGGAATTAAATTGATAATGATCAATGGATTGAAGGAACTTCTTCAATCAACATCATTTATTGAGTGCTTTTTGTAATGTTCAGTTTCCGTAAACGTCAGAAATAAGTTAGAAATAAAAGGAGCCCCCTAAATAGAAGGATTTTTGGCCAACTAAAATTAGGATAAAATTATAAATAATAAAAAATGAGGATCTAAGACTTAAGATGCCTGAAAACCAAAGCCAGAGGAGCACAAAAAATTTATCGAAGAAAGTAGGGGTATTTTTATAATTTTTGAAAAATTTTGAAAACTCATAAGAGAACTTTTTAAATGAGAAATTTGAGCTTTCTGAGGTTCTCAGAGGCCCTAAAAATTATTGAAACTCTTAGAACAATTTAAACCCCTCTGATGAGTAATTTCAGCTGTCGATTGACTGAAACTTTGATCAAACAGTTCAAAATAGTTTTAAATCCAATTTAGGTGAAACCAAAGCCATTTTATGAATTAGAGGATCCAAATTTTATAATGGAAAAGACAATTCTCAAAAAGAAGTTGAAATGAGTCGAAATGGACAAAACTAAAAAGAGGGACTAAATTGTAAATTTTAAAAGTTGCTTAAATGAACCCTTAGGCTTATAAAAATGTCCTCATTTCTGCCCCACTCCTTATGACCTACTTTTTTAGGCTAAAATAGAACCAAGGGTAGATGAGAATGGCTCACAAGATGGAGGGAAGAAGAAGGAGAGAAGCCTAGCAAAAAGTGTAAGAATTTCATGACTTTTCATGCTTTCTTCACCAATCTTCTTCCCCTCTTTCTCTTCTTTCTTTCTATGAATTTATTGAAGTTTTTGGGTCTGTTTTGAGCTTAGACCAGAGGGAAAATTTCAAAATTGAGGAGGAAAGCCAAAGAAAAAGGAAGAGCATTTAAGAAAAGCTTGAATTCAAGGCAAAATTCTTAGTTCCATGCCTCTTCTCCCTTGTTCCTCTTCTTGAGAGTTTTGTCCCAGATATGACCAACCAAGAGGGAATAGATTTTAGGCAGAAGCCAGGATGAATTATATAAATTAAGGTGTGGGGAGTAAGAATGTATAAAACAAAAAACAAAAAACCATGAAAATGCAAGATAGGAAAAGCTAGGGATTGTGAACACAACTAAAATTCTATTTCGATACAAGAATTCCTAGGCTAAAATGAATGTTTATAGGAGCTCTAGAGATCCTTAAGAAGTTTCCCGCATGCATCTCCCATCAAGAAAACAAAGAACATTCTATAGCTCCCTTATGGTGCATAGCTTCGGCCTAGTGAGGAGGAAGTACTAAGGGATAGTTTTAATTTATTCTAAGCTTGATTTTGAGGCATATATGATGGGAGAGGATGAGAGGAAGCTTGGAAAAAATTTTAGAAGTCATGGATAATGAGATGGAGTTATAAGTTCCATATTGTAACATAATAAAGCAACACCTAACTAGGCTCCTTAAAGTAATTGTATAATAGCTCCAATGAGTCTAAATGGAGTCAAGAGTCATAGATTAAAGAAGAGAATGAAGCCAAGATCATATTTTCCCAAGGTTGCTTCATTATGTGCCTTATGGAACCATAATTAAACTATTTGAGCAACCAAGTTGTTCTAGTGGGTGTGTGGCTTTAGTAATTATTCTAAGAGTATAATTGGATCCCATTTCATGTGATTAGGGCAAGGGAGTCAAGCTCCACCTCTTTATGGGTGTTTGGCCAAGGGAGAGGAAGAGAATTCAAGAGGTTAAAGTGTTATGCATGTAAGGTAGCTCTCTCTCCTTTTTCTCATACATACTTGGATGTTCTCTTATTTTTGAATATGTGTGCATATGTTTAAGCTATGAATTATGTTTCTAGCAAGTATTTAAATGCCATGGTACCATATTGCTATGTTTATGTGTTGGAAGATGTCTTATATATGTCTTTAGCTTGCTTAAGTGTGATGAGGCCAAAAGTCCCTTAATTAGGGTGAGGATGAGCTAAAAGTCTCTAAATATTGGGTGAGACAAGCCAAAAGTCTCTAGAAAGAGTGAGGCTAAGTCAAAAATCTCTTGAAAGTGAGTGAGACAAGTCCAAAAGTTCCAAAGAGAATGGGTGAGGCCAAACCATAGTCTCGGCAAGCTTATGTACGATGAGTATGTGTACTTGAATGAAAGAAATGCTTTATATATGTTCATGATTTTTAAGAAAGCTTTGCATACATTTCTAGACTTGAAAGTGACATCCATTATGCTCATGTGGCCATAGAATGAGAAGAAACAAAAATGGACCCCTTGAGACCCCATATGAAGCTTAAAAAGGACATTTTGCAACCCTATATCACAAACTGACCAAATGGACAAATCTTCTCATAAAATTTGACATGCATATAGATTTTGTCTAGAGTTTTTATTTGGAGCTCCAGAAAATATTTGGTGAATTTCTAAAGTTGACAATTTTCCATGGTTTGGTACTGTCACTATGCAATTGGTCAAAATTTGTATATCTGTCATGCATGGGGCAAATGGTCTCCAATGGTTATGAAATTTTACAAGAAGAAACTAGACACTCATAGTGGCTTATAACAACTAGAAGCACCTCAATTGGAGTTCTGTGGAGGGAAAAATTATTTTCTAAAATTCTATGTTAGTACCAGGGATGACAGCAGACCTTAGTTACTGTTCTATCAGTTTTTGAGGCCTAAAGGCTTCTTAACTAGTCTAGACTTATTTTTTTCTTCTAGTAAACATCTGTAGCATTCTAAATTGGTATAGTTTGCTTGAATTTGATTTTTTTAAAATTAGTTATGAATTCTTAAAGTTTATATCAGCAACTTATATCAAACACTCTAGATAGTCTGACCTTTGCCACTTTTCTATTATCAAACATGATCCATATGAGGTTTTCATGTCTTGAAATTATTTTTAGTATAAATTTAATATCTAGAGCTTTTCAGAAAGCTATGAGTTACTTGATTTTAATTTTTCTAGATTTAGTTATGATTTTCCAAATTTACTAGCAGAAAACTGAAATTCTGATTTGAGGCTAAAACGTGAAATTCTTGGTTTTTGGCTTCTAATCCGTGGTTTATGGATTTTTTTGGAATGTTTGTGACTTGTTTAGATGGAAAATAAATAGAGAATGTTATTGGGGAGTTCCTGAGGTCCACAGATTAAACTTTGAATTTTTAAACTCGACGTAATGCAAGAAAATGACAATATTTTATTCCCTTTTCTTGGTTTTCTTTGGTTGCACATGAAAGTCACCTTGAATATGGGAATATGGAGTCTAATAAAGTATGGTGTGACACTTTTTAAAGTTGCAAAAATAATTACAATTTTTTTTTACCAAATGAAAGTTGTAACAACCGGGGAAAAGGGAAAAGGGAAAGAAAGTAGAAAGCTGGAAAAATTCGAAATCTGGAAATTTTGCCAAGTTCTCTCGCAATAGCGAGAAATGGTCTCGCTACAGTGAGAGTGCTTGTTCGCAATAGCGAAAGCGATTCTAGCTATAGCGAGTGCGGACAGCAGTCCATACAGAAACCAGGGGGCAGCTCGCTGTAGCGTATGCCATAGCGAAAGTGGGGTCTGGAACTAACGCGAGTTCGCCATAGCGAATGGTGTATCTCACCATAGCGAAGGGAACTGATATGAGCTCGCGGTAGCGAAGGTTACACCTCGCCATAGTGAAGCCAGTTAACACGAGCTCGCTATAGCGAAGGTTAATTTTCGCCGTAGCAAGGGTTAGTCCGGAAGAGAGTAAATAGCGAGAATTAGACTTCATTAAACGCTCAAACTCATTTCTTCTCTCATATCTGCCCTAGACTTCAACCCAAGGAGAGAAAAGAGGCGTGGAGAGTGAGAGAGACCAAGAGAAGGAGGAAGAGCAAGAGAAAGGTAAGCAAGTTTCTCCCATTTCTCATTAGAATCTGGATCTCCTCTCTTTGCCCTCTCTTTCTACTGTTTTTTTTTGTGAAAATGGTTGGATTTTAGGCATGGGTCAGAATAGGGAAAGTGGAAAACACCTTTGAATCTTTGTGTTTTCTTTGAAAATGTTGGTTCCACTACCATGGGAGCTTGAGAGAGAGAAAGAGTTGATGGCATTCTAGAGAGAGAGAGAGAACTCTAGGTTCTGGTATGTTAGAAGAGTTTGATCTGAAAGATTACATTATAAGAGAGTAATTGCATGCTTTTGTGTGTCTAGGCTCAAGAGAAACACCTCCATCAAGGTGTGATTGTGAACTTAAGAAGGGAGAAGAGGAATTGAAAGGAAAAGCTAGTGTTGACCTTGGCTGATAAGGTAGCTCTCTCTTCCCACTCTTTCTTGTTGCATTCTTAGATGTAATAGTCATTGTATGTTTATGTATATGCTTGTTATGTGAAATATGCCATATATTATTGCCATGATGCATTGTTGACAATATGCTTGTGTGATGGATTGTGAGCATTGCTCGAGTGAGGTAGTGCCGAAAGTCCCTTGAGATGGGTGAGGTTAAGCCGAAAGTCCCTTGAGATTGGATGAGACAAGGCCAAAAGTCTCAACCGAGTGAGGCCGAGTCAAAAGTCCCTAAACTCGGGTGAGCCTAGACCAAAAGTCCCTGGAGCCCATTTTGGCATTGTTGTGATTTCCATAGCATGTACAACGTGTGTTGGATGTTTGAGAATGACTAAATGCTTATTCACATGCTTTGACTTGTTATATGCCTTGATTGCTTATTTGATTGAGTGCATGAGCTACTGAGATTCCCTGAATCTCACCCCTTCCCCTCCCAACTTAATATGCTAGGTGAAGCACAAGGAGAAGCAAGTGCACACCAAGGAGCCTAGGAGCATGCTTAGTTAGATATTACTTTATTTTGATGTAATTTTGATGTAAAGTGGTGCCAAATGAATATGCACCCATTCTTTTTGAGATGTAACTATTGTAGCAAGTGTATATGTATGAAAAGATGATGTACATACTATGTAAAGAGCCAAATCAATGGAAATGAGGGTTTTGCCCCTTTTGATGAATGAATGTGATAGTGTATATTTGGCTATAGCATAGCGAATTTGGATTGTATGTTGATTTGGACTACATGGACATATTATATAGACTATTGTTATGCTTTTAAACTTGTCCATGAGTGGCTAGAATGTGTGAGAGGCCATTTGGACCCATTTTGGACCTCTTGGGTGCCAAAATCAGTATTTTTGAGAGCTCCGTCAAAGTATGACCGAATGAGCTCCTCTTGCCAAAATTTGGTATGCCTCTAGAGTTTGTAGAGAGCTTCTTGAGAAACTAAAGTGGGTAATATTCGGAGGTCTAGAGAATATTTAGCGAATTGTTGAAATTAGGAAAAATCCATGGTTTGTTCATGTACTGTTCCTATAGGTCAGATATGAAATCCATGTCATACATAGACCAAATGGTGGCCAAATGTTATGAAATTTTATATACATAAACTAGAAAACTACAATGACCTATACCAACTAGAATCACCTAAATCGGAGGTCTGTAGAGAGAGAACAAACTATCTGAAGTTCTGTATCAGCATCAGGGAGCCTACCTGACCTCCATTATTATTCCATTAGTTTTTGGAGTGTAGAAGCTACTGAACTGATCTGGACTTATTTTTTTCCTCTAGTAGACATCTTTAGCTTTCCAAATTGGTATAGTGTGCCTAGATTGGATTTTTTTGGATTTAGTTATGAATTTTCGAAAGTCATGACAGTAAGCTGCACCAGAAACCGTGATAGCTGGACCTCCTTCCCATTTTTGATGTCAACCATGGTCTAAACGCTGAGATTATGGTTGGAATTTTTTTTAGTGTAAATTTAACGCTTAGAGCTTTCCAGGAAGCTAAATTTTACTACATTCCCATTTTTCTAGAATTAGTTATGATTTTCCAAAGTTAGAGCCAAAATATGACTTTTGGACACAAGTGAGAAAATGCATTTTTCTGGTTTTTGGCTCCATTCTCGTGGCTTATGGTTTGTTTTATGCTATGTATGAGTTGTATAAGTGGAGTATGAGTTGAGAATGTGAATGATGGGTTCACAGGACCCACGGGGTAAAAGATAAGTGTATGAAACCCTGGTTCATAGCATGAAAATGTCACGGATTGGTGTTAATTCTTTGGAAATCATATAGAATCGAGCCCAGTGAGAGGCTAGATAGTGGTAGTAGATTAAGGTGTCACAAAAGTATCCCTTAAGAATGAAATGGTATTTATGGAATCCAATTCTCATCAGTCTACCATAATGACCCTTGTAAGACTTATGCATTACGAAGTATCATTTCCTCAAACTTGGCAATTTCCAAATACCATTCCACTTATATCTTTACAAACCATGCAAATTAGTGGTGTCACTCAATCTTCAGATAGAAGAGTCAACTTATTGATGGCTATGCCTAGACCATTATTAAGATCCTTACTTAGGACTCATTCATCAATGATTAGGATGCAAGAACTATTAAATCTTCAACAAGATTAATAGATTCCTCAGCCTTAGGTTATGATCTTAGAGGAGTAGATTTTAAATCCACAGTATCTTAACCAATTTATCAATAGACAAATAATTTAGAAACTCAATCTCAAATAGAACAAGAATTTCAAAATACTTTGCCTAGAAGATCTCAACTTATGTTGATCAGAAATAATAAATTCACAATTAATAAATATTTATTAAGAAAAGAATTTAGGATGAAAAGTCATGAACAAGAAAGAAAATGGTTTTTCTCTAATTTTGAAGGAAAAAAAAGAAAGGAAAATAAGAGACAATGGTATGATGAAACAAAACAAATGAAGGAAAATGTGTACTTTTTAAAATGATTTTCTATGTATACTTTTAGTAATCAAATTTTTAATCCATTTTCATTTTTTTTTAAGAAAATCACCCTAATATTAATGTTACAACTAATAAAATTACTCAAAATTGAGTAACTAGCAATAAATGTTAATATCTCTACCTTTGGAAGAAGTTAAACTTATGATAGGAAAGTCTCACCATTTAAGCTAGATCCAACTAACTTAGACCAAAATATTATTGAAAAAGATATACAAAATATTCAGCAATAAAATAATTTTACAAATCAAATATTATGCACGGCAGTCAAACAATTAAACATAATAGAAAATCATGCGTACAAACTCAAATTTAGAAACTAGTAATTTTAAAATTAAACTAGTATCTGTAGATCCTTAAAGACCTTTATTCAAATATAATCCAATACCACCCAACGAAGCCTAAAAAAAAGAGATTAAATTAAGAAAAGTGGAAAACTTATTGCAACAAATTAATAAGAGACTAGATAAAATAATCATTAACCCAGATTCCTCAAAAAAGTTAAATATAAATAGTATAGTAAAATTAGAAGAACAATTTAATAAAGTAAAATCCTTTAAAAACAAAAAAAAGTTATTGTCCCACAAAAAATATATTCCAGACCAACTCTTTTAGGGACATGAATCCTCTGAAGTGAGGATCCGTAGGGTGTCTCTGAATTGTGAGACCTCATGGGCAGTTTTAGTATTAAAAAATTAATGTTAAAAATAATAAATAAATAAAATAGGAGAAATGTGAAAGATTTCAGGAGCACTTTATAATTCCTCACTTCAGAGGATCCAACTCTCTCTTCTAGACCTTCAATTTGAGGAAAGAAATCAGTTTACTATCTTAGGATTTGATGGAACACACATTTACGAGTGGAATTTTGATGGGATAAGTTAGAAATTATGAATCCTATTCAAGAAATTACAATGGCAATTACAACATATATAGTTAAAGGAAATTCAAAAGAAGATATTTTTAGCAATTATTACCATCAGCTTTATTAGATCACTCCATGGATGGTGGGATAAAATAATTATTTAGGAACAAAAATTAATCATAAATAGTTCTATTGAATATGAACAAGATGATCAAGGACAAGTTGTTCAAATTAATGATATTTTAACTCAATTACTTTATACCATGGTCAAAACACTTGGTAGGAGATCCTATCCAAAATCAAAAAAGACAATTTACCACTCTTATGAATTTAACTTATCTTACACTTTCAAATTTTAGATAGTATAAAGATGATTTTATTCTGAAATTTTATCTTAGACTAGAAGTGAATGCATGATTTTGAAAAGAAAGGTTTGTATTTGGACTTTCAAAACCATTTGCCAAAAAAGTGAAGTAAAATTAGAACAAAAAATAATGGTATCCAACCACATGATAATCTTACTTATGAACAAATAATTAATCTAATAAATACTGTAGAATTAAGACTATGTAATGGTCTTAAGTCACAAAAGAAAATGTATCACAAAAGACAATTAGTAAGAAAAGAATTAGGACACTTTTGTAAACAATATGAATTTGAAAATTTCCAAGCTCCATTTAGAAAAACTAAAAGATATTAAAAAACGAATCACAATGCTAAAAAAATATAAACCTTGTTAAAAATGATATAAGAAAAATTGTGGTAAAAACTATGATAATGACAACAAAAAATTTTAAGAAAAAACCATATAGAAAATATTATAAAAAATATAAAAAAAGATGTAGTTTGTTATAAATGCGGACAATTTGGGTAATATGTTTCAAAATCTACCGCCAAAAAGAAAATTCAACAATTAAATCTATGTGAAGAATTAAAGGAAATTTAATGAAAATTATTATAAATCTGGCTTTTTCTTTAGAAGATAAAGTTCTTTCATTAGAAGAAGAAGACAACGAAAAACATATTTATAAAATACAAGAAATGATTCCACTGATGAAACAATAGGCGGGATAAAGTATTTGTCAAAATGGTCCTTGTCCATTGTAAAGATTGTGTAAAAGCCATTAACACAATATCCAAAGGAAATATTCAAGTCTTAATAGAAATTATTGATAAAATTAGAAACATTCAAGTTTTAATAGAAATTATTGATAAAATTGAAGGCAGAGAAATGAAAAATCAATACTTACTCAAGTTAAAGGACATTTTGGAAGAAAAAGGAAAGTTTATTACTAAAATAAAACCTTTGACTATCAATGAAATTTATCAAAAATTTAAACTAGCAAACCATCCAATTACAATACAACATTTACAGCAAGAAATAAAAAATATTAAAGAAGAAATACAAGAAATTAAATCCAATAAGCTTATTCAAGATCTAAAATACTATGGCTTAAGGCTCAATTAGAAACTAAAACCTCCAATAATAATTAGTTAAATATAGATTTACATCAAGAAAATGACTAATTAAGAAATACCTAAAAAATTTGACGAAGAAAAATTTATCAATAGAATTTAGAAAATGACTTATCAAAAATGGAACTGTTAAATGAAATTAGTTATTAATAAAGAATTTCATAAAACTATTGTAGCTTTAATTAACAGATTCAGAAGGTAATATAAATTGTATACAAGAAAGTTTGATTCCAACAAAATATTATAAAAAAAGATTAGAAAGCTTATAGTTCCAAAATGAAAATAGAATATAAACTTTCTAATGCTTATATTTGTACTGTAGGAATTTGTTTTAACAATGTATTCATATTGATTAAAAATCTTAATGAAGTGGTAATTTTTACAGCAAATTATTCCATCTAAAGTTACTCCAAAAGGAATTACAACAAAAATACATGATAAAGAAATTTGTTTGAATGGATGAGACCTCCTGTTACTAGAGAAATTAATCTTCTATAGCAAGATTCAATTTTTTCAATAAATCTGATAGTAAGGAAACAACAACAAATCAATTTTCTTCAAAAATATATTTGTTGTAAAAGAATTGAAGGACAATTAGGAGATCAAAAATACAACAAAGAGTAGAAAAATTAAAAGAAAAATTTCAACAAGAAATTTGCGAATCACCTTAATGCTTTTTGGACTAAGAAAAAACATGAGATTAATTTTCCTTATAAATGGTTAGATGTTTATTTGCATGCTTTGACTTGTTTATATGCCTTAATTGCTTCTTTGAATGAGTGCATGAGCTACTAAGATTCCATGAATTTCACCCCATTCCCTCCCCCATCTTAACATGTTAGGTGGAGCTCAAGGAGATTCAAGTGTACACCAAGGAGCCTAGGAGCATGTTTAAGTAGATGTTAGGTTATTTTGGTTCTTTTGATGTAAAGAGGTGCTAAAATAAATAATTATGTCTTAAATTTCCAATGTTAGAATTATTTGTAAACCTTTGTTTATCCCCCTCCAACTGCACCTACTATTTTTGAGATTTAAATGTTGTAGCAAGTGTAAATGTATGGAAAAATGATGTATAAACTATGTAGAGAGCCAAAACGATGAAAATGTGAGATTTGCCCCTTTTGTGGTTTGTATGTGTTAGTGCATTTTGGCCCGTAGCATAGTGAGTTTGAAATGTATGATGATTTGGACCACTTGGATATTTCATATATGCTATGTTCATGCTTTTAAATTTGTCCATGAGGTGTTAGAACATGTGGGAGGCCATTTGGACCCACTTTGAATCGTTTTGGGTGACAAAACCGCCAAATTTGTGAGCTACGTCAAAGTATGACCAAATGAGCTCTTCTTGATATGAAATTTGGCATGCCTCTAAATTTTGTAGAGAGCTTCTTGGGAAGCTAAAATGGGTAATATTTGGAGGTCTAAGGAATATTTGGCGAATTGTTGAAGTTTGGGAATTTTAATGGTTTGATTAATGCACTGTTACCATAGGTCCGAAAATGATTCTGTGTCATTCATGGACCAAATGGAGTCCAATTGTTATGAAATTTTATAGGCATAAACTAGATACCCATAGTGACCTATACCAACTAGAATCACCTAAATCAAAGGTTTGTAGAGAGAGAATGAACCTTCTGAAGTTCTATATCAGCATCAGGGAAGCCATCCGACCTTCATTACTGTTCCATCAGTTTTCGGGGTCTAAGAGCTACTGAACTAATCTAGACTTATTTTTCTCCTCTATTTGATATTTGTAGCTTTCCAAATTGGTATAGTTTGCCCAGATTGGATATTTTTGGATTTAGTTATGAATTTTTGAATTTTATGACAGTAAACTGCACCAGTATCAGGGATAGCCGGACCTCTGTCTTATTTTGGATGTCAAACATGGTTCAAACGCTGAGATTGTGGCTGGAAATTATTTTTAGTGTAAATTTAACACCTAGAGATTTCCAGAAAGCTATGGTTTGCTAGATTTCCATTTTTTTACAATTAGTTATGATTTTCCAAAGTTAGAGCCAAAAATTTGACTTTTGGACCCACTTAAGAAAATGCACTATCTTGGTTTTTGGCTTCATATCCGTGGTTTATGGCTTGTTTTATGATATATATAAGTCGTATACATGGAGTTTGAGTAGAGAATGTGAATGATAGGTTCACAGGACCTACGAGGCAAAAGATGAGTGTTTGAAACCCCGTTTTATAGTATGAAAATGCCACGGTTTGTACTGGTTCTTTGGAAATCATATGGAATCGAGCCCAGAGAGAGGCTAGATAGAGTTAATATATTATGGTGTTACAGCAATCATCTTGGACTGCAAAATATCAAGATTAAGATCGATGTATTTTTGCAGCCATTTATTGATGAATTAAAAATATTATAGGATGAAGGAGTATCAATCTATCATGTCTCCAAAAAGTAGAATTTCTATATGAGAGTAGCATTAATGTGGATGATAAATAACAATCCAGCATATGTAACAACCGGGAAAAAGAAAAGAAAAGGGAAAAGAAAGAAAGTAGAAAGCTGGAGAAATTCGAAATCTAGAAATTTTGCTAAGTCTCCTCGCAATAGCGAGAAATGGTCTCGCTACAACGAGAGTGCCTTCTCGCAATAGCGAACGTGATTCTAGCTATAGCGAGTGCAGGCAGCAGTCCATATAGAAACCAGGGGGTTACTTGCTGTAGCGTACGCCATAGAGAAAGTGAGGCTGGAACTAACGCGAGTTCGCCATAGCGAAGGTCGAAACTCACCATAGCGAAGGGAACTAATGCGAGTTCGCCGTAGCGAAGGTTACACCTCACCATAGCGAAGCCAGATAACACGAGCTCGCTATAGCGAAGGTTAATTTTCGCCGTAGCGAGGGTCAATCCGGAAGAGAGTAAAGAGCGAGAAAATGACTTCATTAAACGCTCAAACTCATTCTTCTCTCATTTTTGCCCTAGACTTCGACCCAAGGAGAGAAAAGAGGCATGGAGAGTGAAAGAGACCAAGAGACGGAGGAAGAGCAAGAGAAAGGTAAGCAAGTTTCTTCCATTTCTCCTTAGAATCTGGATCTCCTCTCTTTGCCCTCTCTTTCTACGGTTTTGTTTGTGAAAATAGTTGGATTTTGAGCATCGGTCAGAAGAGAGAAAGTGGAAAACACCCTTGAATCCCTTGTTTTCTTTGAAAATGTAGTTTCCACTACTTTAAAAGCTTGAGAGAGAAAAAGAGTTGATGGCATTCTAGAGAGAGAGAGAGAACTCTAGGTTCTGGTATGTTAGGAGAGTTTACTCTAAAGATTACATTCTAAGAGTGTAATTGCATGCTTCTGTGTGTCTAGGCTCAAGAGGAACACCTTCATCAAGGTGTGATTGTGAACCTAAGGAGGGAGAGGAGAACTTGAAAGGAAAAGCTTGTGTTGGCTTTGTCTTAAAAGGTAGCTCTCTCTTCCCACTCTTTCTTGTTGCATTCTTGGATGTAATAGTCATTGTATGTTTATGTATATGCTTGTTGTGTGGAATATGTCATATGCTATTGCTTTGATACATTGATGCCAATATGCTTGTGTGATGAATTGTGAGATTTGCTCAGGTGAGGTAGTGCCGAAAGTCCCTTGAGATGGGTGAGGTGAAGCAGAAAGTCCCTTGAGAATGAGTGAGACAAGGCCAAAAGTCTCAACCGAGTGAGGCCAAGTCAAAAGTCCCTAAACTAGGGTGAGGCCATCCAAAAGTCCCTAAGCTCGGGTGAGGCTAGACCAAAAGTCCCTGGAGCCCATGTTTGGCATTGTTATGATTTCCATAGCATGTACAATGTGTGTTGGATGTTTGAGAATGGCTAAATGCTTATTCACATGCTTTGACTTGTTATATGCCTTGATTGCTTACTTGATTGAGTGCATGAGCTACTGAGATTCCCTGAATCTCACCCCTTCCCCTCCCAACTTAACATGCTAAGTGGAGCTCAAAGAGAAGCAAGTGCACACCAAGGAGCCTAGAGGCATATGTAGCTAGGTGTTATTATATTTTGGTTATTTTAATGTAAAGTGGTGCCAAGATATATATGCACCTACTATTTTTGAGATATAAAGGTTGTAACAAGTGTAAATGTATGAAAAGATGATGTATAAACTATGTTAATAGCCAAAGTAATGCAAATGTGGGTTTTGCCCCTTTTGTTGAATGAATGCAATAGTGTATATTTGGTCGTAGCATAGTGAGATTAAAATGTATGTTGATTTGGACTACATGGACTTGTTATATATGCTAGTTTTATGCTTTCAAACTTGTCCATAAGGAGTAAGAATGTGTGAGAGGCCATTGGGACCTATTTTGGACCTCTTGGGTGCCAAAACCGGTATTTTTGTAAGCTCTGTCAAAGTATGACCGGATGAGCTTCTCTTGCCATGAAATTTGGCATGCCTCTAGAGTTTGTAGAGAGCTTCTTGAGAAGCTAAAGTTGGTAATATTTAGAGGTCTAGAGAATATTTAGCGAATTGTTGAATTTGGGAAAATTTAATGGATTGGTCATGTACTGTTCATATAAACCAGAAATGAAATCTGTGGCATTCATAGACCAAATGGATTCCAAATGTGGTGAAATTTTATACACATAAACTAGACAACCACAGAGACTTATAAGAACTAGAATCACCTAAATCGGAGATCTGTAGAGAGAGATTGAACCTTCTGAAGTTCTATATCAGCATCAGAGAGCTCACCCGACCTCCATTACTGTTCCATCTGTTTTCGGGTGTAGGAGCTACTGAACTGATCTGAACTTATTTTTCTCCTCTAGTAGACATCCATAGCTTTCCAAATTGGTATAGTTTGCCCAGATTGGATTCTTTTGGATTTAGTTATGAATTTTCGAAAGTCATGACAGTGAGCTGCACCAGAAACAGTGACAGCCGGACCTCCTTCCCATTTTCGATGTCAAACATGATCCAAATGCTGAGATTTCAATTGGAAATTATTTTTAGTGTAAAGACAACACTTAGAGCTTTCTAGAAAGCTAAAGTTTACTAGATTCCCATTTTTTTATAATTAGTTATGATTTTCCAAAGTTAGAGCCAAAAATATGACTTTTGGGCACAAGTGAGAAAATGCATTTTTCTGGTTTTTGGCTCTATACCCGTGGCTTATGGTTTGTTTTATGCTATGTATGAGTCATATATATGGAGTTTGAGTTGAGGATGCAAATTATGGGTTCACAGGACCCACGGGGCAAAAGATGAGTATATAAAACCCCGGTTCATAGTATGCAAATGCCACGGATTGGTGTTGATTCTTTGAAAATCATATGGAACCGAGCCCAGTGAGAGGCTAGGTAGCGGTAGTAGATTAAGGTGTTATAGCATATGGAATGTTGTTAAGGTGGACTACTACTAAAAAATTAGTTTGTCCTTACTATATGATCAAACAACTTACAAACTTTTACCTTGAAGTATCAAGAAACAAACTCCTGGTTAAATTTTCATCAATAGTTTCTACTTATGAATCATGCTTTTAAAAGGAATAAATGTGCATTCAAGAAAAAATGATGTTGAAAAAAAAATCCCCCTAAGATTGGATGGAGAAGAATTATAGCAACATATTAATACCCTTCCTAAAATAGTGGAGCATAGGGTCTTTAGATTACTAGGTTATTGGGAAAATCACAACTAGATGAAAGAAAGTATATTTTCTTATGTATTAGAAACATATATTATTTCATCATAATTTTGATGTGATGCACATAGAAAAAATTGTATTTGTTAATATATTTAATATTATCACAGATATCAAAGGGAATACCAAAGATAACATGAAAGCCAAGATAGATTTGAAGAAACATTATAGGCAAAGAGACTTAAGAGTTATAAGAATTAGCTACTGGGAAAGTGTTTAAGCAAAAAGTTATGTTTATTTTCACATTGAAGCAAAAAAAAAAAAAGGCTATCTATGAGTGTGTAAAAGGATTGAAAATACCTAATGGATATTTCTCAAATATGTTAAGATGTGTGGATTCAAAGGAAAGAAAGTTATTTAAATTGAAAAGTCATAATTGTTATGTCCTTATGGAATGCTTGCTGTTGATTGCTTTTAGTGCACTTTCTAAGTAAATTTAAAAACTTATAATTAAGCTAAGTCAATTATTTAAAGATCTATGTTCAATGATATTAAAAGTAAATGATTTACTGGGAATGGAATGCAATATTCCTTTCATTCTTTGTAACTTAAAAAGAATTTTTTCACCTTGATTCTTTGATTTTATAGAACATTTACTAATATGTTTGCCATTTAAGGCTATAGTTGGTGGCCTTGTCTAATATCGATAAATGTATCCCACTGAAAGGTAATTGATATTCTAACCATTTCTAATTAGTTTTTATTGTAACAATTTATATTTTTTTCTAACTACTTGTCATTTGGTTATATATGTTTTTGAATAGATTAAAACGGATTGTTAAAAATAAAGCTTGTGTAAAATGTTCTACCTATGAGCATATTTGTCATAAGAGTTATCACACTTTTGTTCATGTTGCTTCGAGTCATATATAGGTTTTATTAGAGCAAGAGTTACTTGAAATGATTGTGTGGATGAAGCAGAGGCAAATGAGTCAACTATATCAATTTTCAATAAAGATGGACATTTGTTTGGAAAGTGCTCCACTTGTTATTTGAGTGACAGAGAACTAGGCACCATTCATATTCACATCTTGTTGAATTGTGATAAAGCTAAGCCCCATATTAAGAGAAAAATTTGTCATTATGTTGAGGTTAATTAATATTTGTGCAACTAACATTTAAACTATATTGCAGGACTTTTAAGCAAGATTTAAGAAGAATAAATCCAAACATTAGCTTCAAAAGAAATTGACTCCATGATTGGGTAGAACTTTGTCTCATGATTTAAATCATTTGTATCTTGTAACATCATTATTGCTTTTGGTATACACGTACGTACACGTTTGATTTAGTTATGTACTTGCATAGCATTACTTAATTTTGTTTTCAAATATAGGTGTTTAATAAGCCAATATTTAGTGACAATATATGTTTAAAAGACTTATTTTAGGGACCATATAGAGAGGTGCAAACCTTGTTAATTATTTTGTAAATGGAAAGAAGTTTCACATCGAATCTAAGGGTATTGGGAAGAAGACAATAAAAGTTGAGTTCGCATAAAAGGGATAAGGGATGACAGAGAAAATATTTTGGCATCCTTGAAGAGATGGTACAATTACAATATTTAGGAGAACGTGTAAAAAGAACAATTAGCCTTGTTTTATTATGATTGGTTTGATTTTATCATGAATTGTGAGATGAAGGTAAACAAAGATTATGAAATTATTGAAATTAAACATACTAATAAGTATGGGAAACTTAATCCATTTGCGTTTGCTAAATAAGCTATACAAGTTTATTATGTGTTATATCTTGTGAGAAATAGAAATAAATTAGATTGGTAGGTTATCATTAAAACTAAATTAAGGAGTTTAGTGGATAATAGTCATACATTAAAGATTGCTTACCAAGATGATGAGACTCATATTACTATAATAGATAATGAGATATTAGGTGGCACCTTATGAGATGACGGAGAAATGGAAGAGGTACATTTTGAGATAGATCTTGAAATTGAATAAGAATAGAATAATGAACATGAACGTGATGACAATGATGAAGAAGAAGAAAAAGAAGATTAACTAATGACTGAGAGGTAATTCAATTATTTAAATTTAATTACTAATTAGAATTTGTATTTATAATTATTATTATAAAGGAATCATTATAATAATAAGCTTCAAAAATATGAAGAAGCTGAAGCCTACTTTTTCACATGAAGAAGTAGGATTCATTATATATAATAATTACTTTTAAATTATTTCTTTTTCTATATATATCTTTCTCGTTTCTCTTTTTTTTAAAAAAACCTTATTCTTCTCTATCATATTCTTCTCCATTCTTCTAGTTATATCTCTCTCTCACACAGACACACACTCTTTCTCCCTCTCTCTTCTCTATTATTAATTCTTTTAGCATTTTCCATTTTTGCAATACCATTAGAGTTTGAAACTGAAGTAAGAGTAAAAACTCTTTCTTTTGTTATTTACCCTCACTAAGTAATGCATTTGGAAAGTATTCAATTTTTAAAATTTAAATGTGTGGTCATATTTATTTCTGGATGTACATTTCTTGAAGATTTGTAGAAATAAACATCACCACACATTTAAAATTTGGAAATTGAATACTTTCCAAATGCATGACTTTAAGTGAGGCTAAATAACATTAGAAAGAGCTTTAACTGTTACTCCATTTTAAAACTCTAATCTAATAATATTGCAAAAGCTATTCTTCAAGTGAAGCAATGTGATACTTTTGAAGTAGGAAATGATGTGAAACAACAATAGACCTATAATTTTTAATTAATTAATTAATTAATTAATTATATGATATATATATATATATATATAATTAGATGTCTAAACAAAGGACAAGGTTAATTCATATATGTATCAAAGTTCATGAAAGAGTTGATTTTCAAATAAAGTTAATCAAACCATTCAACAAAATAAAGTAATTCTTCTTAATTAATAATGTCATTTAATATCAATGCAAATTTTGTTTATTTATAAATTAATTTAATATACATTTTATTTATTTACCAATTAGGTTCATGCCAGATGATGATGAGATTATTAAGTACATTGTTGTTGTCATAAACAATAATTATGATGGTCCATATAATTATTGTAAACAAGTTCCAAAATTATTTATATAATTATGGTTTCAAGAATTTAAGGCATATTTTAATCATTATGTGTCACACAATTATAATTTTTTTGGGTGTCAATTTATTAATAATTAAAAAAGCATCTCATTTTTGAAGAAATATTATTATTGGTGCATCGAAGATTACCCTTAAATTTATGGGAACTTCAAGGATTGTGTAAGGATTTGCTTGAAAGATTTGATCAATTATGCATAAGATTCAAGAAAAAAAAAGCCAGTCTGGATTAAAGAACCTATTTGGAACGAATTATGTACTGGCTGAGATAGTTTGCAATTCCAACAAAGAAGCCTTCATACAAAGAAAAATGAAGCCTCTAGATCTAGTTTTGGCTCATCTCTTCACATTGGAAGCTTTACTCCAGCTTTAGAGCATGTCGCAAATTTGAGTAAAGAATTGGGCAAAACCATAACACTAGCTAAGCTTAATGTTAGAACCTATCAAAGATCAACAAATAATAGTTAGGTTGATAAAAAGTGAGAGGCAATGCTTGTAAGTGTAATTTTGTATTCATGCCATTATGTCTATCACTACACAATAATTTTACATATTTAGTCTTTCTGTTCAGAAAGATTATATTAGCCTTTAGTGTACCTGAGAGTTTAGCTTCTTCTTCATAACAAATTTCAATCTCAAATGAAGTAGATTTATGCATAAAAGCCACTAAAGACAAAAGGGCTAGCATGGTGTATGATTTTAGAGGTGTCTCACATCGAATAGTCGAAGCCAAACCATAAATTAAGCCTTTCTTCTTTCCACTAGCAACATGTAAATCCAAGTATGTTTTATAGCTAAGGATACTCTTACAGTCAAGTGCCACCATAAACTCACTTCTTTTGTATATATAAAAATTAATAAGAAATGAGTTTATTGATTATGCAAGACAAACTATGATACTCAATTAGAAAGGTAGAGAAAACAAATAAAAGAACTTCAATCGCAACTAAATAAATTTAGGAGTCTTTGTCAATAACACTCTTAAGTTGACCTAAATTCATCATAAGAATATACACCTCCATATATAGGTCAGATATATCTCATATTAGATATCAAATGAGAGATAATGATGAAGACGACAATGATGATGATGAATGAGTTTTTATTTTTTTCTTCTATGTAATTTTATTATTCTCATGTAATTAATTTCTATATAGAATTTGTGTAAGTGTAATATTTTTAATTGATAAAAACCATATTTAACAAATTAAATAAAAATTTATAAATTAAATTATATATTATAGATATATATTGAACAGTTTAATGAGCATATATATAAACTTAATATATAATATATTAACAAAAAAAAATTAAAAAATAGAGGAAAACCTAGAAAGTGACTTCACTTCAGATATATTAACAAAAATATGAATTAACAAGTGGAAAATGCATGAAATCCTGAAATGCAGTACCTGGCTTTGTATTTTTTGGAGTTTACTTCAAATATAAGGCACCAATAAATAGAATTTGCGTCATTTCTAAATTCCTGCCAGCAGCACTCTCGTGCTTTTCTTTCTATACATATGTTTTGTTTTTCATCTTCTTCATTCATGATTTCTCTCTATAGTTTCTTTCTTTCTTTCTCCGTTTTGTTATGTGTTCATTTCTGAGGCTTGCACCATACTTGAAACATCGAGTGTTGCATCAATATTGATAACGAGATCCATTCGGTTATTTCATCTCTAAAGCTCATTCTCTCTTCTTCTCTCTTTTTAGGTTTTATTTTTTTCCCCTTTTTCTTTCATTTCTGTTGCTTGTTTTTGTTTTTATTCTCTTGGTAATATTTTATTGTTTTTTTTTTGCACTACTTTGGTGTTTGTTTCAAATTATTTTAAGAATTCAGATTAAGCAAGGATGAAGAAAGAGAAGACAAGGAAGAAGGAAGAAGTGAAGGATGAAAATGGATGAGAAAGGATAAGGAAAGGGAATACAAGGGAAGAAGAAGGAAGAATAGTGATGTATCAAAATGTATGAAAATGGATTGTCTGAAAATGAAGAGAAAAAATAACAAAGAATAAAATAATAAAATTTAAAAATGTACAAACAATGTGATACTAATATATAATTTTCTCTTCAATGAAAAAAAAAATTGTTATTTTGTTTGAAATAAACATAAAACAAAATGTTAATAATTATAAAAAAATGAAAGGTAGAATATAGCATTTTTTAAAATTATTAATTAATTATAATAAATATTAATTAATAGTCTAGACAAAGAATTAATAATAATTATTAATAAAAAAGTTAATAAAAAATTATTTGAAACTATAACACAAACCTAAAAAGAAAAATAATGCAAATGATGAAAAAAATAATTCTTCGACTAGAAGTTAGTTGGAATCACTATTTTGTGTAACCAAAAGTAGTCAATTGGATAGCGACTCCGACTGACTTTCAGTTGGCATCTGTGAATTTTTTTTATAAAAAATTATTTCAGTTTAAAAATTAATAGAGTATTTATGGAATGAAAGTCAGTCAGAATTGTGATCCGACTAACTTTTGATTAGATTGATACTAATTACCAATTGGCTTTCAGTTGGAATTTGTCAGATTTTTTTAAAAATGTATTTCAGTTTAAAATTAAAAAAGGAACTACCGATAGAAAGTCAAAATTGATAACTTTTGGCCAGCTTGATCCTGACTAATTTTCAATTGAGGTTAATCATTTTTTTTATTTCTTTTTGTTTTTTAATTGTCTAATTTTTTTTTAATTTTTTAATTTATTGATTATTATCTACAATATTAAATATTATTAAAATAATTATGGACAATTTTTATTAATATAATATAATAATTAATTTCTATTAAATAATTTTTTAAGAAAGAATATAACGTGTTAAAATATATATTACATTAAATTTTTTTCATTCATAAAAATATTCATAATTTACTAATTGAAAAAGCTGCAAACAAGTCAGTCTATATCAGTTTATATTTTTGTTATTGTTTTTTAACTGAATATTGGTAGGTAATGTAGTATTTGGTTAGAGAATATTAGTCGGTAACAAATACCAACTAGCAAAAATCTGGTAGATCAGGCTGACTAATTTTAGTTAGAAATAACTTATTTTTGACTGAATTGGCATTTTTTCCGACTAACTCTTCATATGTTATCTAGCGTTTTTGTTGTAGTGCCTCTTTTTTTTTTTTGGCCACTTTAGATACACTTTACTTTATAGGTTTTACATTTCAAAGGATCATGACTTCTCTTCTTATACTCTAAAAGTAGACGAATTTACTCCAGAGCCTTTCAAGTTTTTTTTTTTTAATCATTGGAGCTCATATAATAAATTATGCGAATTGTAATACCCGACGTGCATGCCATATATCCATTTGCATGAAGTTGACTTTTCAAAGGGGGAGGTTGAGCTGCCACGTAGAAAACTCTGCTTCCATCTGAAAATTCTGAAATGCCCCTTCCTCATTCACTGTTTGGTTGGGCTTTAGGTAAATTGCTTCTCCAAACTTCTGCTGCACGAACCCATACCTATAGCCATCCCTTCGGACAGAAAAGGAGCAAAGTTAGTGGGAAACTGAACTTCATCTTCCTCCCTCTGTTGTGCCCTGTTCGCTGGTTCTGGCTCCATTCTTGTTGCTGCTGCCATTGTCTCTGGTTTGGCTGAGTGTGCTGCTGTTGGTTGGAGGGATTTAACGCCAGAAACAACTCCTCTCCCAAGCTTGGAGTTTCTGCCGTAAGTGTTGCATTTTCTGGTTCCAATTTACAGAGTTTTTCCCCCCTATTTTGCTTGTTCTGTAGGTGTATCTGTGTGTGTGTGGATATACTGATAGAAGGGTATGCAGAAAGAACAAGAAAAGAGAGTGAAAGGGGGATATGTATATGTATATGTGTGTTGTATGGAGATGGAAGGCAAGAATGGAGCAGAGAAGGATGAATTTTTGCATGTCGGGGCGGAAGGGGAGAGGTCAGCTGGAAGTTTTCCAGAGAACATTTAGCCGCGGCGAATTATCCGCGGCGGAAACCGCGGCCAATATCGAAAGCATGAGCGAGGAAGCTCCAGGAGGCTTCTTCGCTGCGGCGCCATGTATGTTAGCCGCGGCGAAGGTCCAACTCGCCGCGGCTATCGCCGCGGCGAAATTAGTGATATAGAAAGGGGAGTTAAACAGAGAAGAATTGGCCGTGGCTAAGAAGAAATTGGCCGCGGCTAACATGCCGAAATTTCCTATAATGCCTAGGAAACCTTAGTTTTTCATATGTTAATCAAAGGAAATGAAGAATAGGCATTAATGTCGGGTAAGCTAAGTTAATGAGAAAATTCTTCTGGTTGTTTACACTCTAAATCTGGTGAACGGGTATTGTAGGGTATTCAGGAGATTGAGCTAGAGCTGAGGACTGGGCAGGGAATATTGATATCGTTCTAGGAGGTGAGTAAGTAATGCGGACTGTGAGTAAACCCTATTTCTCATTTATTATTAAGTTTTCTTGCAGTGTTTTAACGTTTGGAGAAATGTTTTGTTATATACATATTACTGAAAAACTGATTTAAACATGAAATTTTGCAAATTGATGCCTGTGGAGTAATTTGGCAACTTTGATATTAAACTGATATGGAAGGTACTCTGTCTGAAATGTGATTTGAGAATTTGTGTTAAATTTAAGAAGTTATCTACTCAGAACTCTGTAGCTAACAGCAGTAGTTGTTAGCCTTGGTGCACCATGATCTGAACCTCAGCTAGCAGGGGTTTTGCTAGCCCCGTGTGGGTAGCTACCACATGTGGAGTTATTTTATTTCGCAAGCCAAGTACTTTGCGTCTGTGGTTGTTCTTCCCGCGAGCTGTGTGCTCTGCGTCTGTTTAAATATGATTCTGCCTAGATACTTCTGATGTATTTTAAGAAACGATCTGCATGAGGCTTGTTTTGTGCATAATGAATATTCATCTATACAAATATTTTTACGGGCCTTGTCCCTAAGATTTTTTTTTTTTTAAGGGTCAGCGTTATTTATTCACTGAGTTTTCAAACTCACTCTTTCTTAAACTATTTTTCAGAGAACGTTGAAGACCCTAGCCTACCCTGAGTGGCCGACTAGCTGTAGATCTCCTGCAAATTCTTTTGGCAAACCCACAATTGTTCATGTGGGTGTATTTTGTGTTATGAATTTGTTTATTCTGAACAATGTAATGTGGCTCCACTGAATCATAGTTAGGATATCCCCACTCCCTAGATGTCTATGTTTTAATATATTTTGGATGTATTGTTGAATTGACTGGTTGTAGAAATATTGGGAGGTCCAAGTTATAGAGGGGACTCTGCCGAAATTTCTACAAAAGTCAATGATGACACTCTTGGTAATGGAATGGGGGATTTGTTATCTTTTGTGCCAGTATAAAAAATCTGTGGGTTGTGACACGAATCATGAAGATGGATTTATTCTTTAACAAGTACTAACTAGTAACTACTAAGGAACACCCCATCAAAAACATTAAATGTCTCTTTAAATGTATGTTTACTAAATTAGAGACATCCACTTTAAAACAATGTTAAACACCCTAATTAAAGTTCGTAAGACTGTAAGCGTAAAAAGAAAAATCCAAATAAACTACTTCTACAATTACGTTCCCTTTTATTCTAATTTCATTATTTTGTAGGATAATAAATTAATTATACACTAAAAAGCGAAATTGAAATGGAATCAAAGTCTTGGGTGCTATAAATGTAAACAGAAAATTTATGGAGGACTAAATTTATATATAGCAATATAATTTGAGCACTAAATTAGATATAGCTTTTGTTATGGTTAAAATTAATGAAAAAAAACTTATATATAATTTTTTATATATTTATTATCAAGTTTTCTGATCAAAATATGATAAATATATAATTTTTCAATAATAATATGACATTTGTATGATTTTTGTAGATAAATATATGGCTTTTTAAATTAAATTATATACTTTTCATATTTTTTTTTGGATAAATAAACCAAAACAAACAAACAAAACTAAGCACTATGACCAGCGAATCTTCCTCGATCCCACTCCAGAGCTCGCCTCAAACTCGGATAAGCCCGAGGAGTTCTTCAGAGCAAGCTTCGCAAGACCATCCGCAACAGTGTTTGCTTCTCTTGAGCACATCGCTAGAGAAGCTTGCCAGTCCCTTCGCAGCAGCTCCCTAGTCAGCTCCACCAGCTTTGACTTGCCACGACCCAAGCTCACATCACTCTCAATCCATCGCACAACTTCCGCGCAGTGGATTTCCACTTGAATCCTCCTGAACCCCGAATCCCAAGCCACCTTCAGCCCCCACAAGATCACCCAAAGTTCGGCATAAGAACTCGTACCACGCCTTAAGTTCGCTGTAAACCCCATGACAAACTCTCTTGCGTAGTCTCTGATCACTGCACCACAAGCAGAGGTCCCAGACTCCAAACCCCTCACCCCATCTACATTAACTTTCAAGAAAAAATCTTCGAGCCCCTACCAAGCAGTGGGGAGCGAGACTAACCCCTGAAGCTTCCTCATCTCCACTTGAGCCCAAGAAAGACACTCTAGAGTTCTCGCTTTCAACTCGGCTTCATTCTCCAACTTCTCTTCAAACACAAACGTGTTCCGAGATAACCAAATATTCCTGCAAGCCACCGCAAAGAGACAGCCACACTTATGGCCTTGCACCTTAATATGCTGATCAAGATTCTATATTACCCAATCGAACACGTTGACGAAGGAGAAAAAGCTTGTTCTCATAGTCGAAGGAACCAAATCCCGCCACCTCGCCGTTGCATGGTCATAAAGACACAATGCATGCATAGTGTCCTCGGGACCACAATTACACAAGTCACAGTTATCGTGCACTGCAAACCCTCTCTTGCAACGAGACACATTAGTAAGGATCCTATGATGGAGAACCAACCACAAAAAGGTGATGCACCATTGAGGAACTTTCATCTTCCATAACCCCTTCTAACTCCCCCGTGGGTTCCTTATGACCATAGGAGCAAGACTCTCGTACATTATTTTCAGAGAGAATTGCCTATGGTTCCTCCAATGCCAGCAAGGAGAATCCCTCTCAGCTTGGCCTTGATGTACAGTCACTTTGGCTATTTCATGTAACACGTAACCAGGTAGCAAGTTTTCTAGCAAATCCCATTTCCACTCACCTGAAGCCGTTATCATCTCACTCACTCATTGATCTATCAACTCATCGGGGAGATCAGTTCCTGTGTAGCTTCTTAAGGGTTCCAGGTTGGGAACCCACCTATCATTCCAAAAAGAAACACCCACTCCATCACCAATGTTCCAAGCTAGACCTTGAAGAGTTTTCGACCAAGAGTTCCGAATACCCTTCCAAGCTTTTGAACCCCCTATCCTCCTGTTAATCTTCGGGATAAAATCCATGCTACATTAATATTTCTCCCTAATAAAATGGACCCAAAGAGCCTTATGATTTGTTATCAAGCTCCATCAAAGTTTCATCATATAGGCCTCATTGTTCTGCTTTGCTAGTCTTAAGCTAAGACCACCGTCCATCTTTCTTCTGTAGACCTCATCGCATGCAACCAGGTGAACCTAGTTTTTCTGCATTGAGCTCCCCCATAAGAAGGAGCAACATTTTTTATCTATCTCACTACATACTGAAGAAGGTAGAGGGGCCATCTGCATAGCAGACGACAAGATAGCGGACACAACGGAGGCAACCGGAGTGTGTCTACTGTCTAGCAGCAAGAGAAAGAGAGTTTGAGCGCTAGCTCGCTAAATGATTCTCCATACGGTTTACCATATACTTATAAGTATATTTAGAGACACGTACATGATGAATGGGAAACCCCAAGTAGCGGCCCAAATCGTTGGTCATAGTAAACCCCAGAAAATCACTAATCTCCTGCTTCCTTGTATGGTTCATATTAGCAGAGAAGTAAACATGAGATTTTGTTGCACTCATTTTCTCTTCCGAAACATCACAAAAACCATCCAGGATAGCTACACCCGCTTGTTCCATACTCGCTTCAGCAAATAAAATAAGATCATCCGCAAAAAAAAGATAGCATATAGCTAGCCCATTTTGCTTGAGCTTGAAAGGTTTCCAGTCACTCACATTTACTGCTTCCTGAATCAGGTGAGCCAACCTCTCAATAGCTATCACAAACAAGTACAGCGACAATGGGTCACCCTGTCTAACTCCCCTAGACGGAGCAAACACCTCAGCCTTCTCTCCATTCCATATTAATTGCATAGTGGGAGAAGAGACACATTCCCTAATAACCTTGAACATCTTCAAGACAATCAAATAAGAACGACCACCGAAGACGATTATAAGCCTTCTCTAAGTCAATCTTAAGGGCCATGAAACCCCTTCTGCACTTTGTATTCCGCATAGAGTGAAACACTTCCTGAGCTAGGATAATTTTGTCCGCACTCTATCTGCCCATCATAAAACTGCTCTGATTCGGAGAGATAATGATAGGCATTATCATTCGCAACCTTGTGGCTATGACTTTAGTTACCACCTTGTAGATAACGTTATAGAGGCTGATTAGCCAAAAGTCTTTAAAGGTTACAGGGGACTCCACTTTAGGAATGACCATGATATAAGTATCGTTGATTTTCCTAACTTGGCTTGGGTCCATTAAAATTTGCTTGACTGTACTCACCTCACCACTGTTTATCCCACCCATTCCCATTGACTTTAAAGGAAAAAGGGGTTCAATCCATCGGGTCCTGGATCTTTCAAAGGGCCTATAGCAAAGAGAGTCATTTTAATTTCCTTATCCATAATCCCTGCCTCTAACCCAAGGCGCAGATCATTGTTCACATTTGGGTAAGGAACATCAAACACTAGCTTCCTATCATTTCCTCCTTCTTTCTTGAATAACTCTCCAAAGTACTTTGTCCCTGCCACCATGATTTCCTCGGGGTCATAAGACTATTCCCCCTCCACTAGCTGTAAGGCTTCTACTCGATTCCTTTTCCTATGCCCGTTTGCCACCATATGAAAGTATCTAGTGTTCTTATCACTAAAAGAGTACCAACTACATCGAGAATTTTGCAGCCACAACAATTCCTCCTGAATTAACACCCCCTCTAGATCTTTCCAAACCTCCTCATGCCTGCTACTCAAAGAATTGTCACATCTAGAATTACAAATTTTGTTTTCCAAGTCCTCGAGCTCCCTTATTAACTTTTTCTTTTTTTGTATGATATGGCCAAAAACCTCCCTGCTCTAGACCCCCACTTTCTAAAAGAAAGTCGTCACATTTTCCACCCAATCGCCATTCCTATCCCAAGTGTCCTTGATGAAGGTTGCAAACCCATCATGTGTAACCCATGGGGCAAAAACATGGAAAGGTTTACATCTTGCATTGATCCTTCCCGCTGCCCTTTTTAACCATAGGAGTAACGGTGAATGATCGGATTTGAATTTTGGAAGATGAGTCAGAGTAGTGTCACAAAAGTGGCCATGCCATTCTTCATTAGTAACCACACGATCAATACAACTAAAGCTGCCTTTGTTACTCCAAGTGAATGGAGGTCCCTTAAAGCTCAAGTCATGCAAGTCAAACCCCGTCATCCATTGATGAAAGCGAGAGTCATTGCCATCACTATGTCGGCCTCTAGAAATTCTCTCCCCTTCTCTCAAAATAGCATTGAAATCCCCTGCTATGCACCAAGGGCCACTCACTCCCTCACTAATTGAGGTTAAGGTATCCCAAAGTAATCTTCGAATGGCGAAGTTCAGACTTCCATACATCACCATCAACGACTACTCACCTTCCTTCCCTTCATTCATAACCCCATGAAGCACTTGCGCATTCTTGAACTTGATAGAGAAGTCAACTATCCTATTCTAGAGGCGCCATATACCCCCTTTAAAACCATTGGCTTCCACCACAACAATGTTATCAAACTTTAACCTACGAGCTAAACGGGTTGCCATGTCACTCTTTTGCCTTGTTTCCAAGAGAGCAATGAAGCTAAACCCATAATTTCTTTTCATATCTTCCAGAAGCTAGGGAATCACACAGCCACCAGCACCCCTTACATTCCAAAAGATGCGATCCATGAAAGAAAAACAAAGAATTATAAGCAAACCATCCTAAACCATGACCAACTAGCTCTGTATTGCCTTACTAGAGGAGGTCGCAGTCTCTTGCCCAACACCGACTTCATCCTGACAATGTAACAGTGGGTTCTCCCTAGCCAAAAACCTCAAATTACTTTCATTCATGCCAGGATCATATGGGTCATTCGCCGCACACTTCTTCGAGTCCATCCCCACATGAACGTTCGACAAGATTAACATTGCATGCTTTAAATCTCTATCCTTTCTCATGTGGTCCATTTCCATATAATGTCCATTCCTCTTATTATGGTCCAATATCGTCTCCCCATCTACCACTCGACCCATGTCTTGTTTAGTTTTTAAGTAATGGTCCATTGAACTTCCCACTTTCTTTATATAGCCTATAATATTATTATTACTAATTGGCTCAAGTGGTCTCTTACCCACCCCCACATGATTTTTCAACTTTAGCTCCTTATTTCCACCCCAGCCCATATTCTTGTTAACCACATTACCCCTAATCATTAAAGCAGTCCCTGGATGATGTCGTGGCTTGGATGGCTCTAACTCCTCCGTCCCTTCATCATTTAAAGCCTTGTATCTCGATCCTGACTTATTAGGACCAAATCCTCTACGTGAATCCTTTTGCATGAAATTTGGTCCTCTACCAAGCCTTGATCCGCTCCGCGAATTTCGCCCTCTCTGCACCTTTATCCATTCATCGTAAACAACCTCACTACCGGCCATCGGAGCACTCTTCGCCGACCTTGAATCCACTACCACCACCGTGCTTGCCATATTTACCTCAGCAAGCGTCTTGCTTCCACTACCGGTATGAGCCGCTCGGTTTGCACCCAATTCACTTTTGTGAGTACAGTGATCAACATCATGGCTAAACTAACCACATGAGAAATAAATAAGATGGATATCCTCATACTTGACCCTTCGCTCCTTACTATTAATCTGAATGAACGGCACTAAAGGGTTCTTTAACTCTAACTCGACACATATTCTTGCAAACCTCCCTTTGCTCCTCCTTAATGTTGTCATATCTATTTTCAAAACCTTCCCTACCTAGCTTCCCAAAACATATAGGATGCCCTTATCATAGTAATCCATCGGCAACCTAGAGATCCTAATCCAAGCTGCAATACAATCAATAGATTCATTCTGGGGGTCAAAGTGCTCCCTCCACCGTTGCACGGCCAAGTAATGGTCCTTCATGAGCCATAGACCACTTGTAAGAGCAGACTTGTAGTCCAAGTCTTGCTAAACTTAACTAAGAAAAACTCAAACCCCACATCAATCGTTTCAAAGTTCCCCGGTTGCACACCCTATATATGCTGCAGCTTTATCACAAGATAGTCCTCTCTGATCATGTGTCCAACAAGCTTGACGATTAACATCCTCTTCCACTTCCTGGCCAACCTTTCCTTCATCTTCGAAGGGATAATGACGTTCGAACCTCTTAGAGTAATCTCTACCTTAATCCTCTCCTTCCATTGATCCCCACTCCATTAGTCCTCCTCCTCCTTCTCATCCTTCTCCTTATCCTCCTCATCCTCAAAATCTGACTCATGCACTGTCGCTTCTTATATGACTTCTTGGCCTTACGCTCAGATCCGTTAGCACTAGCTTCACATCTTTTTTTCGACATTGTTGCCTTGATCTCTACACCTTCCATCCAATCCTCCGTCCTCGGGGCCAATGCCTGCTCATTAGAGAACTCATCTTGCCTTGTTTGAACCTTCTTCCAACTTCTGTCCAATGCATCGGCCTCCTCCGTCGTTAATGGTGACCACGTTTCTCCTCTTCCACTTCCCTCGCTCACACCCTCCATTCTCTATCAATATACTACATACTTTACATATTTTGATGGAACAATCTAATAGTAAATATATGAATTTTTGTATATAAATTTAATCCAAATTGAATTGCATAAATTAATTTTTTAATTTCACATTATTTGTTTTTTTAAGTATAAATAATTTTTTAAAACCTTATATCAAGATATCAATTGCAACTTTAAGAGAGTGGGACATGAGCTATGAAAAATGGATTGTATGTGTATCAATTATCATACATGTAGCTAGATGTGAATTTTTTTTAAAAAAAAATTAAATTATGGTGGAGGATTTTTAAGGATCTACTACACATGCTTTATATGGAAATATATTTTTGTGGAACACAAAAAAAAAAAATTAAATAAACAGCCCAAAAGCCATATTAGGATTTTTTAAACTAAAATCTCATTTTGGTATTTTTCAATTCGGTTCTCAATTTAATTTTCATAAAATTTTTCACTCTAAGAAAATAGCTATCAATAGTATCTTTTTATTAATTTACTATAAATGAAATTAATAGATTTAATGACATATAACATATTTTTTTAATAGGTTATCACTTTAGTCACTATTATATAATATGTAAATTAATTATTAATTTCATTAATAATAGATTGATAGAAGGACCTTATTAATAAATATTTTATTTAAGAGGGATCAAAATAGGATTTTTAGTCAATTTCTTTATATTAAATAGTGTATAATGTTCTTTAAAAAAAATCAAAAGTAGCCGATAAAGTTTTAGTTTAGCACGTTAATTGCCTAGTCTTTTGTCTGACAAAGTGCCACATATATATATATATATATATATATATATATACAATAAATTGAAAGCATATAAGATCTCTTGAAAATGAAAGTGACTTTGAATAACAAACTGGCCCAAATGATTAAAGAAGTGGTGGGGTTATCGTCACTACAATAAAATAGACTTTTAGTAACGACTTTTAGTGGCGACTTAAAAAAGTAATTATTGAAAAAATATTTTTAACAATGAATTTATTAAGTTGTCACTAAAAAACTATTCTTGATTTCGAAAATATTTTTAGCGGCGACAAAAAAAAAAGTCACTAAAACTATTTAGTAGCAACAAAAAAGTCATCACTAAATATTTTTTACGACGACATCGACATAGTCGCTACAAAAAAAATATATTTCATGATGACCTTTTAGCCACGATATTTTTGTTGCCACTAAATGCTTTAGTGCATAACTTTTGTTAAATAAAAAACATAACTTTTTGCGGTGACTAATTCTCGTCATCATTAAAACATAACTTTTAGCAGCGACAGGTTTTAGTCGTCACTAAAACATAACATTTAGCGGAGATATAACTAGTCGTCACTAAAAGTTCAAATGTTAAATTTTTATCCATTAAAAATATTAATGACAAAACTTTTAGCAGCCACCAGCTTTAGTCACCACTAAAACACAACTTTTAGCGACCACTAATTTTAATCGTCACTAAAACACAACTTTTAGAGACTATTAATCTTAGTCGTCACTAAAATATAACTTTTAACAGCGACAGGTTTTGGTCGTCACTAAAACGTAATATTTAGCAGTGACATAACTAGTCGTCACTAAAAATCCAAACGCTAAATTTTTATCCATTAAAAATACTAACGGCAAAACTTTTAGTGGCCACCAACTTTAGTCGTCACTAAAACACAACTTTTAATGACCACAAGCTTTAGTCGTCACTAAAACATAACATTTAGCGGCGACATATGTAATGCCAGGTACGTTGTAAAAACACTAGAACGGGCCAATTTGAAAAGCAAGCTCCTTGAAATGAGAGATTCAAGGCCAAATAAAATTTGGATAAAGTTTTAAATAATAGAAAATGAGGATTTGAGCCTTGAATTGCCCAGAAATCGGGTCAAAGTGATTCGAAAAATTTGACGAAAGGCCAGTGACATTTTCATAAATAAGTACAATTTTGGAAAAGTACCTAGGAGGACTTTTTAAATGAAAATTTTGACTTGCCCAAGGTTCTCAGAGGCCCCAAAAACCATGGAAAGCCCCGGAAACGGTAAAGCCCCTTCGGTGTACTCTTTCCGATGTCGGTTGACCCGAACTTTGATCGATTCGTTCGGGATGGTTTTACTTCGATTTGAGTGATTTCAAAGGCATTTTTACTAAATTGGGAACTTAAATTTTATGATAGAAAAGATGGTTCGCAAAAAGGAGCTAAAACGAAGGAGAAACAGAAATGCTATTACGAAAGGGCAAAAATGGAATTAAAGTTGTAAAGGAAGCTTCCAAATTCTTCTTTATAAGTCATGTTCTTTCTCTCCTTCATTAAACTGACTTGCTTCTACCCATTTTTAGAGAAAAACTCCAGCTTCTTAGGCGCACAAGAGAAGGAGGATTTTGGAGGAAGAAATTCAAGAAAAAGGTCATAAACTTAAAGAAATTTCATATCCTTCCTTCTTGAAACTTGCCCTTCTCCTTTCAAGCTTTCCTTCTATGGTTTTAATGGAGAGTTTGGTTCTATTTTAGGGGCAGAACAGAGAGGGGAATTTCGAAAATTTAGGGAACAAGCCAACTGAATGGAAGAACAAGCCAAAGGAGCCCAGAAAGTAAGGTAAAATCTCCACTCTTTGGTAGCTTCTTCTTCCCCCTTCCCTTGAAGGTATTTTGTCCAGCAAAGAGCCCATCTCCTAGAGGCTGTGTTCTATCCAAATCATGGAGGGATTAGAGGTTTTAGAGGGCAAGGATTAAGAATGAACCAATAGAATCAAGAAAGGGGTATTAGAAAACAAGATGGACCCATTAGGGATCCAAATGCTCCCTTGCAAGTCTAATTTAACATGAATGTTCTTAGATTTAATTGAATGTTTAAACATATTCCTAAGATCCCTAAGAGGTCCCCCATATGCCTTTTCCTCCATGAAAACAAATAAAACCCATGGAAGGCCAAATGCTCCCATGTCTCAGCCAAGAAGGGATAAGGCACCTAAGGAGAGTTTTAAATTTTTCCAAACCTATTTTTGAGTCATATGTGATGAGTGAAGATGAGTAGAGGCCTTGGAAAAAATTTAGAATTCAAGGAAAGTGAATTGGTGCCATAGACTCCATTATGTGACCTAAAAAAGCAACATGTATTTAGGCTCTTTGTTTTAATTGGGTGATGACTCTAAGAACTTAAAAGGAGTCAAGAATCATATATGAGTAAAGAAAAGGGAGCCTAGAAGTTAATTGAAGGGTGTTGCTTCCTTAGGTGTCATTATGGAACTATAATAAGGCTTATAAGGCAAGCTAGGGTCCAGGCAATTTATGTGGCCTTAGAATTCATTCCATAAACCTAATTAGCTTCCTTAAATCATGTCTAGGCCAAGAGAAGCCTTCCCCAAACTTTTGTGGGTGTGTAGTCGAAAAGAAGAGATTGAATCCAAAAGGCAAAGTGTGTAATTGTGTGTAAAGTGGCTCTCTCCACCTTCTCTCATGCATAAATGTGTGTTTAGCTTGTTCTAGAATGTGTGTATATGTATTTTCAAGCTATGAAAAGTATGCTAGCATGCCTTTGTATGCCATGATTTTTGATGCTATGTTATATTTTAAATGGATGTATATGTTTTCTTGAGTTTGCTTAAATATGGAGAGGTCAAGAATTCTTCCCTTTGGTGAGGATGAGCTAAGAATCCTTGAGCTTGGTTGAAACAAAGTAAAGAGTTTTCTAAAAGTAAAGTGGGCTCCCAAGAGTATGGTTGAGTCTAAAGCTCTTAAAGAATATGTGAGGCAAGTCTAAAATCCATGAGGAGAAGTGTGAGGCCAATCCAAGCACTTGGTGAGCTCTTGAATATCTTGTATGATTGATTCACATGTCAAGTTTGCTTTTAAAATATCCATGACTTCTATGTCTCCATGCATGCATTTGTAAAGCTTGCTTTGCACATATTATGTATGATTGAATGGGAGATGGGCTATTGGAATTCTTTGTATCTCATCCCCTCCTTGTCAATGAACTCACATGCTAGGTGGACTAAGTGGATATGCCAATGAGAGCCAATAACCATGAAGAAGGGACATTGACAAGCATATGTCTAGCTTTAGCTATTTTAGAACCATACTTATGTACCTTGATATATATGATAATGTAGATAGTCTATGAACCTTGAGACATGTATAAATACACTATTATGTGATGTTTATATGTATGAATATGATGTATGACCTTTAGCATATGTTTTGAGTATGTAATGCCAAGGTATGAGAATTCAAAGTTTGATGGATATGTGTATAAGTGGGGGTTGAATAGGGAAAATGAGATGCATGAGGTTTGGGACCATTTGGGTAGCTCCCACAAGTCTTAAATGTACTTTTAGACTTGTCCAAAAGGTGCTAAGACTAAGGGAAATCCATTTAGCAACTTTGGTACCCTATATGGAGCCAAAATTGATTATTATGGAACTCATGTCACTTTTTGGCCAAATGAGTTAGTCTTGATTTGAAATTTGGCATTCAAGTAGATCTCATTGAGAGCTTTTTGGGAAGATAAAGAACATAATTTTTGCATGTCTAAGAGAATATTTGATGAATTTTCAAATTTGGGATTTTCTATTGATTCTGGTATATGCACTATTCAAACTGGCTAATTTGTATTTTGTGTCACCCGATAGCCAAATAGTGTTCAATGCTTGTCAAATTCTATAGGAATAAACTAAAGGTCATAAGCTTTCTGTAGCCACTGAGATTATCCAATTTGAAGGTCTGAGCAAAGAGTTATGTATTTTTGAAGTTGGCTATTAGTAGTAGTGGTGCCCCAGGAGTTCATTCACTATTCCATAGAATTCCAATGGCTAAACATATCTGTTTCATTCTGGAATTATTTTTATATCAAGTTAATATTTGTAGCTTTCCAAATGATCTAAATTTATGTGATTTTGATTTTTATAGAATTAGTTATGAATTTTAGAAGTTTGTATCAGTAACATAAAATAGCAACCCAGGTAGCAGCGACCTCAGTAGTGTTTTAGATGTCAAACGTCCTCCATGATGCATTGTATGGTGGGCATATTTTTAGTGTGAAGTAGACATCCTAATATTTCTAGAATGAGCAAGATTTTATTATTTTAATTTTTCTAGATTTAGTTATGATTTTTCAAAATTTGGTCAGAAAGTGGAGCAATTCTGGCCACAGATGAAGCTCCATATTCCACACTCTATTTCAGTTTTCATGAGTTATAGACATGATTTTGTGATGCAAATGACTTTTTTTGATGTAATTAAATATGAGGATATATAGTATGAGCTCACATGGTCCACGTGACACCGATTGCAAATTTTTAAATGTAGCGCAATGCAAAGAAATCTATTATTTTCATATCCTTTTTAATATGTTCTTATGGAATTGATGAAATAAAGCTTATGAATGGCATGAAATGAGCTAGCATTTATGGTGTTACATTTATTGGTATCAGAGCAAAGGTTTAGGCTCTTGATATGAGTTGTGGCTTGTGTTTGTGCGTTACCACGATGTATACAAGCTTGTTTAAGGATGATTGAGTGCATAGCAGTGGCATGTGTCCCTATTATGTACTAAAGCATGTTTATATGTTTCAGAAAGATGGTAGACACGTGCCAAGGTAGAGGTAGAGGTAGAGGAAGAGGTAGGCCTCCCAAAGTGGCTCGTGCAAATGATAGAGCTAAGCCCAATGATCCATTAGTTGGAGCCTTAAAGTTTATCATGGCTCGCTTGGATTAGCAGCAAGCCATTATCATGTAACTTCAGGAACAGCTTGCTGAGAGAGACAGCCAGGGCCCTACATCTACTCCTCCTTAGCCACCTCCACACTTAGATCATCTTGAGCATTCAGAGGCGACTCACCTAGATCCACAGCCACATGCACAAATGGTTACCCTGATTCCACTAACTCAGACGCCTCCTGTATCACAGCAACCCTCGACCAGAAAGGTTATTACACAGTTCAAGAAATTTGGCCCTCTCACCTTTGATGGTGAGATGAATGCAGATAAAGCCAAGGCCTGGATTATAGAATTAGAGCAAGTCTTCGAGGTAATGGAGTGCACGTCTGAACAAAAAGCCAAGATGGCTGCATTCAGTTATAAAAAGAAGCAATCAACTGGTGGAAGGGTACTGAGCCTATTTTGAGAGCGAGGGATGCCCCAATTACATGGGAGGCATTCCTTGAGGTATTCCACAAGAAATATTTTTTCGATTCTATTAGAGACAAAAAGGAATCAGAATTCATTTTATTTAAGCAGACTTTGGGGATGTCCATGGACCAATATGTAGCAAAATTTGTTGAGCTCTCCAGGTATTCCTCCTATCTATAGAGACATAATGATGAAAGGTGGAGGGCAGATAGATTAGAGAAGGGCTTACTCTTTAAGATCAGAGACAGGGTGATGCCACAGAGGATCAGGCACTTCAATACCCTTGTAGAAGTATGCAGAGTTACAGAGACAAATCTCAGGAGGATGTAGCCTACCTCCAGCACCAGACCACCCTTTCCCCTCCTTGAGCTCAAGAGACCTAGAGAGGGTTCTCAGCCTGTAATTACTAGTCGGAGAGGTGGCAAGAATCAGTGGAACCGAAAGGGTAAGAGACAGAAGACTCAGTCCAGCAAAGGCAGTGCTTTATCCATTATATGTCCCCAATGTGGCAGGAACCACGGTACCAGACCATGTTATGCGGGGCAAAATATATGCTTCAGATGTGGTAGGTTGGGGCACATGGCCAGAGAATACACTCAGACTTCTTCACAGGCCCCTCTACAGATCACACAACCAAGGGAGATGGCTCCTCCTCCCAGACCACAGACCCAGGGTAGAGTCTTCGCCCTATTACAATAGGAGGCTAGCCAGTCCCCGAGTCTGATCCAAGGTACTATTAAAATAAATGATTTTTCTGTAATTGCATTATTTGATTCGGGTGCTAGCTACTCTTTCATATCATATGACTGTGCTAGAAGGTTGGGTCTGAGTATGCATACATTACCATATGAGTTGCATGTATCCACTCCCACAGGAAACCGAGCCATCACCTCTCATGCTTGCTTGAATTGTGTGATCTAGTTTAATCATTGCCTGACCACCCTTGATTTGATTTGTATGCCCCTCATTGATGTTGATGTGATCATTGGTATGAACTGGATATCTGCAAATAATGCCACACTAGATTGTAGCCACAGGTGCATTACTTTACCTGAGTGTAGGACTATACCTAATACTGTTATGACCACCTTCCAAGCTGAGTTATCTGTCAGGGGTATTTGGTCTTTTTTTCAGTCTAGACCAAAATAGAAGAGGGTATAGATGAGATTCCTGTAGTGAGGGAGTTCCCAAAAGTATTCTCTAAAGAGATTAGTGGACTACCCCTAGAGAGAGAGGTAGAGTTTTCTATAGACATTGTACTTGGGGTAAGTCCAGTGCTAAGGCCCCGTATAAGATGGCTCCCACCGAGCTAGTAGAGCTTAAGAAACAAATAGAAGAGCTGTTAGAGAAGGGTTTTATCAGACCCAGTGTCTCGCCGTGGGGAGCTTCAGTCTTATTTGTAAAGAAGAAAGACGAGAGCCTTAGGCTATGTATAGATTACTGGGAACTCAATAAGATAACCATTAAGAATAAGTACCCTCTCTTTCATATAGATGACCTCCTAGATCAGTTGGTAGGAGCGTCAGTATTTTTTAAGATAAACCTCAGGTCGGGATACCATCAGCTTAGGATAAAGGCTGAGGATATTTCCAGGATAGCTTTTAGAACCAAATACAGGCATTATGAATTCTTAGTTATGCCTTTCGGGTTGACGAATGCACTCGTAATCTTTATGGATTACATGAGCAGAGTTTCAAGCCATACTTAGACAGGTTGTAGTTGTCTTTATAGATGACATCCTCATCTACTCGAAAAGTAGAGAGGAATATGAGCAGTACCTAAGATTAGCCTTGGAGACCTTGAGAGAGAAACAACTATATGCTAAACTTAGTAAATGTGAGTTCTGGCTTACTGAGGTTCAGTTTATAGGTCATGTAATCTCCCAGGCAGGGGTTGCAGTAGATCCCCATAAAGTAGAGACAGTATTACAGTAGGAGAGACCTAGGACAGTGACAGAGATAAAGAGCTTCCTACGTTTAGCAGGCTATTATAGGAGGTTTATTCAGGCCTTTTCTGACCCGGTTTACTAGAAAAAATGTGCCGTTTGTGTGGAATGAGAAATGTGAGAGCAGTTTTCAAGAGCTAAAGCTCAAGTTGACCACGACCCCAGTTTTAGTACTCCCTAACCCTAAAGAAACTTTTATAGTATACATTGATGCCTCTAAGAAAGGGTTAAAATGTGTGCTTATGCAGAGAGGCCGAGTGGTAGCTTATGCTTCCAGACAATATAAACCTCATAAGGAAAATTACCCCACATACGACCTAGAGTTAGCTGCAGTGGTGTTTGCTTTGAAAATATGGAGACACTACTTATACGGGGTAGTAATAGAAATTTACAACGACCACAAGAGCCTCAAATATTTATTTGAACAGAAAGAGTTGAATATGAGGCAATGGAGATAGTTAGAATTTTTGAAAGATTATGATTTCACACTAAAATACCATCCTGGTAAGGCTAATGTGATAGCTGATGCCCTGAGTAGAAAATCCATACACATGGCCTATATAATGATCTAAGAACAAGAATTGATTGAGAGATTCAGAGACATAAGTCTCTCCTGTGAGGTGTATTCGTAAAAATTATTAATGAGTGAAGCCCAAATAGAAAATAACCTAAGGGATCAAATAAGAGAGGCCCAACAGACAGATGATCATATCAATAAGATTAGAGTCCAGTTAGCCCTGGCTAGTGTTCAGGAGTTCAATCTGTCTGAGGATAACATAGTGAGATACAAGGATAGGTTGTATGTGCCTAGGAACACAGAAATTAAAGAAAAGATATTAGATGAGGCACACAAGAGTAAGTACACCATTCATCCTGACAATAACAAAATGTATCAGGATTTGAAGAAAATGTTCTGGTGGCCCGAGATGAAAATAGATATAGCAAAGTATGTCTCTCGATGTCTAGTATGCCAGATAGTGAAAATAGAATATCAGAAACTAGTTGGGTTACTTCAACCCCTAGATATCTCAGAGTGGAAATGAGATAGTATAGCTGTGGATTTTGTTATGGGATTATCCAGGACATCATCAGGGCATGATGCCATATGGGTAATAGTGGATAGGTTAATAAAGTCAGCGTACTTCTTACCTATGAAAGCCACTTATACCCTAGATAAATTAGCCCAGCTGTACATCAGGGAAATAGTTAGACTACACGGTATGCCTAGGAGCATAGTATCAGATAGAGATCCTAGATTCATATCGAATTTTTGGAGATCATTACAAGATGCTCTAGGTACCAAACTCAGATTTAGTACAACCTATCACCCTTAGACGGATGGACAGACAGAGAGAACCATCCAAACCCTAGAGGACATGTTGAGGGCGTGCGTATTAGAAATGAAAGGGAACTAGGATACATACTTGCTTCTAGCAGAGCTTGCCTATAATAACAGTTATCATGAAAGCATACAGATGGCACCGTATGAGGCATTGTATGGGAGGAAGTGTAGGCCCCCAATGTGTTGGGTTGAGCTTGGAAAGTACAGCCTTATAGGCCCAAAGTTAGTGGATCAGACCTTTAGATAGATAGAAACCATTAGAAAGAAACTTTTGATAGCTTAGAGTAGACAAAAAAGTTATGCAGATAGATGTAGATGGTCGTTAAAGTTTGAGATTGGAGACCATATCTTCATTAGAGTGTCTTCAGTCACAAAGATAGGTTGGTCCATTAAGAGTAAAAAGCTCAATCCAAAGTATATAGGTCCTTTCTAGGTTCTTGATAAAGTAGGACCTGTGGCATACAGACTAGCCCTTCCTCCGAACCTAAGCCAAGTCCATGATGTATTCCATGTTTTCCAGTTGAAAAAGTACCAACCCGACCCCTCACATGTTATAGAATATGAGAATGTGTAGTTACAAGATGATTTGTCATATATAGTATCACCAAATTGGGTCGTGGACGTTAGACTCAAGTAGTTACGGAATAAGATGATACCATTAGTGAAAGTGGTTTGGAAGGGGTTATCTCCCAAGGAAACCACCTGGGAACTAGAGGATGACATGAAACAAAAATATCTAGAGCTATTTCCCTGAGGTACGTATTTAAATTTTGAGGACGAAATTTATTTTAAGAGGGGTGGAAATGTAACACCCAGTACGTTCTAAAAACACTAGAATAGGTCGGTTTGAAAAGCAAGCTCTCTGAGATAAGTGATTCAAGGCCAAATAAAATTTGGATAAAATTTTAAATAATAGAAAATGAGGATTTGAGCCTTAAGTTGCCCAGAAACCAAGGTCAGAGTGATTCGAAAAATTTGCTGAAAGACTAGTAGCATTTTCGTAAATAAGTGAAATTTTGGAAAATCACCCAAGAGGGCTTTCTAAATGGAAAATTTGAGTTTTTCAAGGTTCTCAGAGGCCCCAAAAACTATAGGAAGCATCGGGACCAGTAAAGCCCCTTCAGTGTACTCTTTCCGATGTCGGTTGACTCGAACTTTGATCGGTTTATTCGGGAAGGTTTTAACTTCGATTTGAGTGATTCCAAAGATATTTTTACTAAATTAGGAACTTAAATTTTATGATGGAAAAGGAAGTTCTTAAAAAGGAGCTAAAACGAAGGAGAAACGGAAATGTTATTATGAAAGGGCAAAAATAGAATTAAAGTTATAAAGGAAGCTTCCAAATTCTTCTTTATAAGTCACATTCTTTCTCTCCTTCATTAAATTGACTTGCTTCTGCCAATTTTTAGATAAAAACTACAACTTCTTAGGCGCACAAGAGAAGGAGGATTTTGGAGGAAGAAATTCAAGAAAAAGGTAAGAAACTTTAAGAAATTCCATATCCTTCCTTCTTGAAACTTACCCCTCTCCTCTCAAGCTTTCCTTCTATGGTTTTAATGGAGAGTTTGGTGCTATTTTGGGGGCAGAACAGAGAGGGGAATTTCAAAAATTTAGGGAGTAAGCCAACCGAGTGGAAGAATAAGCCAAAGGAGCCAAGAAAGTAAGGTAAAATCTCTACTCTTTGGTAGCTTCTTCTTCCCCCTTCCCTTGAAGGTATTTGTTCCCGCAAAGAGCCCATCTCCTAGGGGCTATGTTCTATCCAAATCATGGAGAGATTAGAGGTTTTAGAGGGCAAGGATTAAGAATGAACTAATAGAATCAAGAAAGGGGTATTAGGAAACAAGATGGAACTATTAGGGATTCAAATGTTCCCTTGCAAATCTGATTTAACATGAATGTTCTTAGGCTTAATTGAATGTTTAAACAAGCTCCTAAGATCCTTAATAGGTCCCCCATATGCCTCATCCTCTATGAAAATAAACAAAACCCCATGGAAGGCCAAATGCTCCCATGTCTCGGCCAAGAAGGGATAAGGCACCTAAGGAGAGTTTTAAATTTTTTTAAACCCATTTTTGAGTCATATGTGATGAGTGACGATGAGTAGAGGCCTTGGGAAAAATTTAGAATTCAAGGAAAGTAAATTGGTGCCATAGACTTCATTATGTGACCTAAAGAAGCAACATGTGTTTAGGCTCTTTGTTTTAATTGGGTGATGACAACTTAAAAGGAGTCAAGAATCATATATGAATAAAGAGAAGGGAGCCTAGAAGTTAATTGAAGGGTATTGCTTCCTTAGGTATCATTATGGAACTATAATGAGGCTTATAAGGCAAGCTAGGGTCTAGGCAATTTTTGTGGCCTTAAAATTCATTCCATAAATCTAATTAGCTTCCTTAAATCATGTCTAGGCCAAGAGGAACCTTCCCCACACTTTTGTGGGTGTGTAGCCAAAAAGAGGAGATTGAATCCAATAGGCAAATTGTGTAATTGTGTGTAAGGTAGCTCTCTCCATCTTTTCTCATGCATGGATGTGTGTTTATCTTGTTTTAGAATGTGTGTATGTTTATTTTCAAGTTATGAAAAGTATACTAACATGCATTTATATGCCATGATTTTTTATGCTATGTTATGTTTTAAATGGATGTATATGTTTGCTTGAGTTTGCTTAAGTGTGGAGAGGCCAAGAACTCTTCCCTTTAGTGAGGATGAGCCAAGAATCCTTGAGCTTGGTTGAGACAAAGTAAAGAGTCTCCCAAAAGCAAAGTAGGCTCCCAAGAGTATGGTTGAGTCCAAGGCTCTTAAAGAATGGGTGAGGCAAGTCCAAAATTCATGAGGAGAAGTGTGTGGTCAATCCAAGTACTTGGTGAGCTCTTGAATGTCTTGTATGATTGATTCACATGTCAAGTTTGCTTTTTAAATGTCCATGACTTCTATGTCTCCATGCATGCATTTGTAAAACTTGCTTTGCATATATTATGTATGATTGAATGGGAGATGAGCTATTGGGATTCTTTGAATCTCATTCCCTCCTCTCCAATGATCTCACATGTTAGGTGGACCAAGTGGATATGCCAATGAGAGCCAACAACCATGAAGAAGGGAGATTGACAAGCACATGTCTAGCTTTAGCTATTTTGGAACCATACTTATGTACCTTGATGTATATGATGATGTAAATAGTCTATGAACCTTGAGACATATATAAATATACTATTATATGATATTTATGTGTATGAATATGATGTATGACCTCTAGCATATATTTTGAGTATGTAATGACAAGGTATGAGAATTGAAAGTTTGATGGATATGTGTATAAGTGGGGGTTGAATGGCCAAAATGAGATGCGTGAGGTTTGGGTCCATTTGGACAGCTCCCATAAGTCTTAAATGTACTTTTATACTTGTCCAAAAGGTGCCAAGATCAAGGAAAATCCATTTGGCAACTTTGGTACCCTATATGGAGCTAAAATTGACCATTATGGAACCTTATGTTAGTTTTTAGCCAAATGAGTTAGTCTTCATCTAAAATTTGGCATGCAAGTAGATCTCATTAAGAGATTTTTTAGAAGATAAAGAACATAATTTTTGGAGGTCTAGAGAATATTTGATGAATTTTCAAAGTTGAGATTTTCTATTGATTCTGGTATGTGCACTGTTCACACTGGTAGATTTGTGTTTTGTATCACCCGATAGTAAAATAGTGTCCAATGATTGTGAAATTTTATAGGCATAAATTAAAGGTCATAAGATTTCTGTAGCCACTGAGATCATCCCATTTGGAGGTCTGAGCAAAGAGTTATGCATTTTTGAATTGACTGTCAGTAGCAGTGGTGCCCCTGGAGTTCAATCACTGTTCCATAGAATTCCAATAGCTAAACGTATCTGTTTCATTTTGCAATTATTTTTATATCAAGGTAACATTTGTAGATTTCTAGAATGACTAAATTTGTGTGATTTCAATTTTTATATAATTAGTTATGAATTTTAGAAGTTTGTATCAGTAACCTGAAACAGTAGCCCAGGCAGCAGTGACCTCAGTCGTTTTTCGGATGTCAAACGTCCTCTATAATGCATGGTATAGTCTGGACATATTTTTAGTGTGAAGTAGACATCCTAAGCTTTCCAGAATGACTAAGATTGTATTATTTTGATTTTTTTAATTTAGTTATGATTTTCTAATTTTGGTCAGAAAGTGGAGCAATTCTGGCCAAGGATGGAGCTCCATATTCCACACTCTATTTCAGTTTCCATGGGTTATAGACATGATTTTGTAATGCAAATGACTTTTTTTGATGTAATTAAATATGAAGATATATAGTATGAGCTCACATGATCCACGTGACACCGATTGTAAATTTTTAAATATAGCGCAATGCAAAGAAATCTATTATTTTCATATCCTTTTTCATATATTCTTGTGGAATTGATGAAATAAAGCTTATGAATGGCAAAAAATAAGCTAGAATTTATGGTATTACAACATAACTAGTCATCACTAAAAGTCTAAATGCCAAATTTTTATCCGTTAAAAATATTAACGGCAAAACTTTTAGCGGCCACCAACTTTAGTCGTCACTAAAATATAACTTTTAGCGGTCACCAACTTTAGTCATCACTAAAACACAACTTTTAGCGACCACTAACTTTAATCGTCATTAAAACATAATATTTAACGACTACATAATTACTCGTCACTAAAAGTCCAAATGCCAAATTTTTATCTATTAAAAATATTAATGGCAAAACTTTTAGTGGCCATTAACTTTAGTCGTTACTAAAACATAACTTTTAGCGGTGACTAATTCTAGTCGTCACTAAAAGTCCAAATACCAAATTTTTATCAATTAATGCCAAATCTTTTAGAAGCCAACAACTTTAGTCATTACTAAAATATATATTTTAGCGATGACAATATTTTCATCATTAAAAAGTTTGGTGCCAAAATTTTGGTCAAATATTAAAAATTTATGTGCCAAAACTTTTAGGGAGACCATTTTTGTCGCCACTAAAAGTTTTAGCACCAAATTTTTGTTCAACTAAAAATATTTGCGCCAAATTTTTTAGTGATAACTAGTTGTATTTGTCATTAAAAGTAGCTTTTAGCAGCGGCTAAAATAGTCACCACTAAAAGTTTTGATGCAAAATTTCTTACTTATTAAAAATTTTTGTATAAAATATTTTTGTAACTTATTTTTAAATAAAAATATTTGAAATTAGAATATTTTTAAGTTAAAAAAATATTTTTAAAGTTAATAATTAATATATGCAAATATATAAGACTAAAACATATTTTAGTTGTAATAATTAATTATGATCATTAATTAAAAAAATAAAAATATAATTTTTATTAAGTTAAAAAAATGTAATAGATTATTATTTATTAAGAAGTTAAAATTTCAATTTTTAGAATTCATGAAATTAATATGTCTAACATTTCATATGTTGAAAAATCCATATATCTAAATTTTCAATTTTTATTTCTATGATTTATTTTATTAATGTTTCTTTTTCAACTTTTAAAACAACGTAAACAACAAAGAGGTAGAAAAAAAAATGAAAAAGAAGAAAAAAGAATGGATAAAAGATTGAACTCCACTTTAATCTTTTATCATTGCAACATTAATTTTATTTAGGTAACCCTTTTAAATTTTTATTTTGTCTTCTTCTTCGTCTATTAATGTCTTATTCTTCCTCATGTTCCATCGCTTATGATAGTTCCTTTAAGCAAAAATATAATGATTTTTATGGATTTTTTGATGAGGGGACATCCATGGATGTGAATTTAGAACTTCAATCTTGATACTTTAAACTTGGAGAGACCTTAAATGATTTTTTTTTTTATGAAGATAAGCCCCAATGTAATGTAATGAGCCCTAGTGTAATGATTTAGTATGCATTATAAGCTAGAGGATGACTTATATTTATGATTAAGAACTTTAAATGTTTTAGTTGGAACAAAAATATAATGGGTAGATCATAGAAAATGATATATTAAGCTATTGAAGAATAAAGATTCTAAATTCTTAATTAATTTTTGAGTTCAGTTATGTATTTCTTAATTTTTACCTTCTTTATTGTTAATCAAGTACTTAAATTCAGAACTTAAAAAGAATAAAGTTTAAGTAAATTATAAAAAGCATTATATAATTATAGACTTATTTTAATGTTAGTGAAAGGTAGTGAAAAACAAAAATCACAAAATTGAAGGCTTAAACAAACTTTTTTGAGAAAAATAAGTGACCGAATCATTTTTAGCGATTTGCCATGCGTAGATCTCAAAAAAATATCCAAAAAAAAAAAATCACCTCAAATGGAGTACGGTTCACAAAGTTATGGCATTTTGAAGTTATACCCTCCAAAATGCTATTTTCTTCATAATTTCTATTCTAAACTTAACCTATATTTTTTATTTTTTATCACTCAAACTATTTTTTTCATTTATATATCAATTATCAATTATTTAATTATCAATATATTTAAAATGATATTATATCATTCTATATACATATTATATCATTACAAATAAAAACCTAAAATGGAGCTTTACTGAAATAATAAAACAAAGGCACTTCAACAGTAAAACCTAGACTCATTTTCGCTCCCTGCTTAAAGCCTTTCCTCGTCTTTCCCCCTTTCCCATTTTCAAACCTTCTTCGTATCCACGGCAAAGGCTGTTACAAATCCTTCTAAATCTTCATTCCAATACATCCCTCTAGTCGATTTCGTTGTGAGTGAAGCTATTCCAACAAAAACCTTTTATGCACGAAAAACAGAGTATTCCTAGGAGTTGATTTTGCTGTGGAAGAGGAGAACATAGAAACTGAAGAGAAAGGAAGCTAGGTAAGTGGTAATCTGGTCTATTGTTTACTCCTTCTTTGGTCTATTGTTTGCTCCTTCTCTAGTCTATCATTTGCCTCTTCTTTGGTCTATCGTTTGCTTCTTCTCTGGTCCATTGTTTGCTTCTTCTCTTGTCCATTGTTTGTTCCTTATTTGTACAATTGATTTTGTGTTAAGTGCTGTGGCTGTGGCTAGCAAAACTGAATAATGCCCACTTGGTTTTTGTGAATAATGCCAATTTTGAATCGAATTTACTTTCTTTTTTTATAGAATTTTTTCTTTTTTGTGCTAGTTTCTCCTTCTTTGATGGCTACTTCTAGCCTTTGTGAATTTGTTGAATTTCTTATTTCTGATATGTAAATTTATAGCAGATTTTGCTAAACATCTGAAAATGATTTCTTATGTTTCAAACTTACTTCATACAACACAGATTCTCAAGTGCTAGCTCCTCAAACAATATCAACTGTGGCTCCTTGAATCTTTACTGTAATTGCTATAGCATAAAGGTATTATTTTTCTTTTTAATGAATTATTAAGCTTGGTATTGTGATATTTTGTTATGGCATTTAGCATCAATTCTTCTATTATCTTGATAGTTTGTTGTGATACTGATGAAATGATTTTAAGTTTTGATATGTGCCTAAGCCTTTTGAGGGTGGAGTGGTTCTTTTAAGTGCTATAAATTTTGTATCTAAATAAGATTTGGTCTAATTTTTCTACCTGTGTGTGTACCTGCATAAGTTCTTATATGTGCATAAGTTTTTTAAGGGTGGAATGGTTTTTTTAAAGTGCTATAAATTTGGTGCCTAAGTTCTGATATATGCCCATAAGTTCTGATATATGCCTATAAGTGTTGTAGGTTTGGTGCCTATAAGTATTGTAAATTTGGTGCCTATAAGTGTTGTAAATTTGGTGCCTAAGCTTTGATATGTGCCTATAAATTTTGATATGTGCCTATAAGCTCTGATATGTGCCTATGCTCTGATATGTGCTTTAGAGATTTGGTCTAATTTAGTTTTGATATGTGCTTTAGAGATTTGGTCCAATTCTGTTGCCTTAATAGTTTGTTGTGATACTATTGAGGACTAGTGTTAATTTCTTTTTTAAGGATGAAGTATGGTACTTAAGTTTTTTAACTGTTGTAAACTTAGTGCTCAAATTACATTTGGTCTTATTTTCATACCTGTGTGTGTCATGTCATCATACATTATGTATTCTTGCTTTCTATAATTAAGACCTTATTGAGAAGATTCTAAAGGAGTTGCCCAACTTTGAGTTTTTTCAAAGCTTCTCAATTATAGATTATTTAGTCATAAGGTAGAAGATCCTGTTGACAAGGTCTTATCCTATTGACAAGGTCTTCAATTTTCTTTTGCTAAAGTTGAGATCCTATCGACAAGGTCTTATTTAGTCAACAAGGTCTTTAATTTTCCTTTGCTAAATTTAAGATCCTATTGATAAGGTTTTATCTTGTTGATAAGATCTGTAACCCTATCAACAACGTCTTATAACTTATCAATAACATAGTTTGCCTTGTTAATAACATCTTATTACTAGCTTTAGAAAAAGGATGACTTATTTTACGTATTCATTCCTACATCATTTCCCTTCAACATCATCAAAATGTAATCATATTCAATGTTTAGCCTTATTCTCACAATCTTTCCATTGGTGAAGTGGAACTATAGGAGCCCAAAACTGAAATTAAGATATGTTCTAACTCTTAAATATTGTAGACACTCAAAATAGGCTAAACAACTTTGATTTGATATGATAAAGACTTATAGCCACATTTAGCCTCTTTTGAGATTTAAATGTCTACCAAATTTCATCTAAAAATTCATTTATTTGATCTGATTTTGGTTCAAGAGCAAAATATGGCTCAAAATGGGACATATATGGTTCCAAAATTCATAAGAGCTTCCTCATGTCCTATGACCACTTGACCATGTTCCAAACATGAAATATAGCATATATGACTATTTTCCTTTTAAACTTTTAACATTAATTTGTTTATGGCATACATAGTCTTTCAAACATTATGCTTTACTGAAATTGGAATGTGGTCTCAATTTGTCACACAGGTGATTGCTTTGATGGAGAAAGTGTTGGAATTTACAAAACAAAATGAAGTGTCTAGATTGAATGCTAGTATCCTTCCCTTGAATTAGAAAGATTCAAGCAATTGCCGATGCTAACTTATTACTCTTTTCCTTTTGTTTAGTAATGTTGTAATGCTATTTTAAATATTGACTAATGGAGTGTATGAGTGAGCGAGCTTAAAAAATTATTCATATGACATTTTTGTATTTATACTTATTGGATGGACCTCTGCAATAATGTATATATCAAACTTTTAGCAAAGTTTGATTTGCTTTCTTTTTGTTTATGTATTTTAAAATGTTAGATTTTGTAAAATAGTATATGTTATTAGAGATTTAGAAGATTTATTTTTCATCATTTATAATATTATAAAATTTATTTTAGCAAACAGGATTGAAAAAAATAATTAAGAAAAATATTAAAAATCTGAAAAAATAAAATAACCTCTTTAGTGGCGACTAAAGTCGTCGCTAATAGTGTACCAATATTGTTGATAATAGTTGATGCTAAAGATATATTTAGCGGCAACAAAATATTTCACCACTAAAAGCATACATTTAGTGGCGAGTGACGATAATACTTGCCACTAATTCCTCTAAATACCCATTAAAAGGAATTTCAGCGACTACTAATGTCGCTGCTAAAAAAATATTTAGCGTCAAGATACATGTCATCACTAAAGATCCTTAACGAAAGCTTTTTGAAAGGCCAAATAAAAGGATTTTTGCGGCTAAAAAGTCGCCACTAAATCTCTTGAACTAAAGGGTCATCGCTAAAAGTATACATTTAGTGACCACAACTATTGGCAAAAGTCGTCGCTAAAAGTTTTTAGTGTCAAGAGATATTGTCACCGCTAAAATCATACATTTAGTGACGACTTTTTTTGCCTCTAAAAATATTTTTTGTGATGACATGAGCCTTGATGAACCTTTAGCGGCGACATTTGTTGCTTGTAAATGCCGCGACCCCAAAAGTTTAGGAGTTTTAGTGGCAAAATTATATATATTTAGGAGTGACTTTTGTCGTCGAAAAAGTCTTTTTAGCAATGATAATTTTTTGTCCATTAAATCTCTTTAGCAACGGCTGTAGTTGGGGCGACTTAGTGACGACTACATTCTCATTGCTAAAACTATTTAGCGATGACTTTTGATGTTTTAGCGACGACTTTTGTCGCCGCAAATTCCATATTTTTTTGTTGTGCATGTATTTATCAATCTAAGCAGACAATGTTCCTGGGAATTATCAAGCCTTTCATAGTTGGCAATGGCATTTAGCATTTGGTAGGAAAGGGCCGAAGTTTGAAGCTATGCAGCCTTTAATTGTATGTAACAATCTATGTAGGCCAAAGAATGTTGTTTTTCTCTTTTCAACTACACCCAAGGGGGTTCATTTCACAATACAAATGTAAGCTTTTTCTGTCATAATTTGGAGACACTAGGCAATATAAATGTCAAATCCAAGAGCTTTATTTGTAGGTTTTGGGAGGCCATGAGTCAAGGAATCAACTCACTGCGTATGCCGAAGCAAAGGTAAAGGCTTTCATTACCTTCACCCTAAACTTAAAATATTTCACTGATTCAATCTTCCTTATTTCTATGACCTTGTATAGGTTGGAGGGCATAATGAGACTATTCACTAAAAATGGAGCCTTCGTTGTAGCAGTAGACGTTCAAGACGAACTGGGTCGTCAAGTCGCTGCTTCCATAGGCTCAAACATTGTGAGTTACCATCATTGTGATGTAAGACTTGAAAAGCAGGTTAAGGAAATAGTAATTACACACTACAAAAATATCAAACCTTAGAGATCCTGTTTAGTAACACTAGAATACTAGGTCTGTAATCTGGCATCCTTAATCTTAATCTGAATGCATTCGACAACACCGTGGCTACAAACGTTCAAGGAGTAGCTACGACAATCAAGCATGCTGCTCGTACTATGGTTATAGAGAACATCCGTGGATCCACCATATGCAACGCCAGTGTGGCAGCTTCTGTTAGGGGATCTGGGCCTCATTCTTGTACTGCATCAAAGCATGCTCTTCTTGGACTGGTACGATCAGCGTGTAGTGAGCCTGGGGCTTATGGGATTAGAGTGAATTGTGTGTCCCCTTCTGGAGTTGCCACACGTCGTGCATGTTTACCCTTCAATGTGGAACCTCATCAAGTTGAAGCTGTTAACTCTTCCAAGGCTAATCTCAAGGGCATTGTGTTGAAGGCTGTGCATTGTAGAAGTAGCTTTATTTCTTGCTTCTGATGATTCTGTTTACATCAGTGGACACAACTTGGTGGCTAATGGTGGCATCTTTGTGGTTAAAGATAGTTTTCCTCCCATCTAGTGCACCTATTTTGCCATGGTTCAACAAGAAGCCAATATTATAGAGTGATATATAATATTAGGTACCCTAGAACACCAAGTTCTTTTAAAGACGCACAATAGTTTTTGACTTCTATTAAATATAAAATAATATTTTTCCTATTTCAATAAATTTATTATTATAATTGTACTTATTAATTATGCAAAAATTAGTTGTCTTTAAAATCATAGTAAAAGTAAAATTACCGTCTCCTATTATACAAAAAGTTAATTTCACTAACAAAAAATAAATTGAAAAAATAGTTTTTGTAATATATATTAGATGTAAGAGAGCCAAATAGAGTTTTTGAAACTAGAAATATATCAAATGTAATTTAGTTAATAACTTATATAAATTATTTTCCTTATGTTATTAAAAGATAAGACCTTAGCTGTGATTTTTTTTTTTAGTTTAGCTGCGGTTTAAAGGATTTAGCTACTGTTCCATAAACCACAGCAGAACAGTTTATAAAAACAAGTTTTTCTACAATTTAAGGTATCCACAGTTATACCTTTGGTTTAACTGTAGTTACTAAATTGTAGCTAAACCATTGGTTTAGTATAGCTAAATTTTGAAAATGTTTTCACTGTAATTTGGGCTATCCAAGCTAACTTTAAAAAAAAAAAATTCACAAATATAGTAGCTTATAAATTAACCGTCCTATTTATAATAACAATTTTACAAATCTGTACAGCTAAATTTTAAACAGATTCAATTACAATTTATCACATATCTAATCACAATTCAAATATATTCAATTATGTAGCTCTTAGGAGCAAATTTACATAGCATAATAATAAAGAATACTACAAATGAAACCCCATAAATTTATAAGCCATATAGTACTGCAAAGTCCTTATGCTGATAAACCTTTAAAGTAGAATGGCCTTGATTGTCTATTGAACTACAAAGGATTCGGACATCATCAACACCGTGGATCATCCGCTGCTCAGAAAGCCTTATGTCACTTATATGTGAGATGTATGTAGCATGCAAGGGCCATTTATACCATCCAAGCAATTAAAGTTTCGTTCCTCCATACCAGTATGATGGCACTGCATAAAATGTCAGGGAAACCAAGCAAGAAACTTAACAGTGTTGTAAAATAGCATTAAACCTACTGCTAGTCAGAAGGAACAAAAATTAATAGCAGTCAAATAGGGCAGATGAAAGAAATCAAGCATCAATATAATATTTAATTCAAAATTTCAATTAAAATAAAATTAAAGGAATATAAAATACGTATGTGGTTTTAATAGCTTCTTAAAACATAAAATACATGCAATTGAGAACTAAATACTTTAGAAGGAAAAAGAATTTGTTTGGAGTAATCTTCCATAAATATAGATCTAGTTTCTAGTTTCAGAAAGATGGCCAAGGACATAAAGCAATTTTAGGAAGTGTTATTCAAGTCTCATAACTGATTATTGCTTCTATGCTATGAACCACTCAAAGGATCCCTTTTAAAATTTTCCCAAATGCCACAAAAAGTTATCATTGAAATTTAAAGATAAATGAAATTTTACTTTAAAAATACCAAGTCAAGTAGACAATAAAAGAAGCCTGCAATGCATTTTTATTATCAGTTTAAGCCAAGCATATTAATAATAATACTATAAAGTGAGATCATGTCCACAAGATGAGACAGCAAATAAGGCACACAGGACAATCTCAAAGGACCATTATGTGAACTAAATTTCATGTATAAGAAAGAACATATTGTAGGTAGAGGTATTAATTTGCTAAAGAAGTTGCTTTATATTAACTTCAAACCTTGACTGAACCTAAAATATAAAATAATCAAATTTAGAATGGCCATTAAGTCTAGCATCAATGCAATGATTCAAAGGAGACCCTAATGGGAAGCAAGCAAACCATAGTTTTCCAAAAAGCTCTAAGTGTTAACTTTACACTAAAAATAATGTCCAACCACAATCTCAGCGTTTGGACCATATTTGACATCGAAAAAGAGACAGAGGTTGGCTATCCCTGGTATTGGTGCAGCTTGCTGTCATGAACTTCAAAAATTGCGAGGGTTATTCTTTGCTATAGCAAGGGTTAGTCTAGAAAAACGTGAAAAAAGAGAATTTAAAATTTGCACAAGAGGTGCTAGAGCATATATGAGGTCATTTGGTCCTATTTTGAACCATAAAGGGTGTCAAAACCGCTAAATTTGTGAGCTCTGCAAGATATAACTAAATAAGCTCTTCTTGATATGAAATTTGGCATGCCTCTAGAGCTTATTGAGAGCTTCTTGGGAGGCTAAAGTGGGTAATATTTGGAGGTCTATAGAATATTTGGTGAATTGTTGAAGTTGGAGAATTTTTTGGTTTTGGTTATTGTACTGTACAACTAGGTCCAAAAATGAGTCTGTGTCATTCATGGACCAAACGGTAGCCAATTGTTATGAAATTTTATGGGCATAAAGTAGACATCCACAGTGACCTATACCAACTAGAAGCACTTCAATAAGAGGTTTGTAAAGAGAGAACTAACTTTCTGAAGTTCTATGTCAGCATCAGGGAAGCCATCCGACCTTCATTACTGTTCCATCAGTTTTCGAGGTCTAAGGGCTTCTGAACTAATCTGGACTTATTTTTCTCCTCTAGTTAACATATGTAGCTTTCCAAATTGGTATATTTTTCCCATATTGAATTTTTTTGGAATTAGTTATGAATTTTTGAAGTTCAGGACAGCAAGCTGCACCAGTACCAGGGACAGCCGGACCTCTGTCTCTTTTTCAGCCTTACCACTGACGAGGCTAATTAGAAAAGAGACACCTTTCATGTGGGATGAAAGATGTGAGAGGAGTTTCCAGGAGTTGAAACTTCGTCTGACCATTGCCCCTGTATTAATTAATCCCTGACCCTAGTGAGCCATTTGTGGTTTATTGTGATGCCTCAGGCAAAGGGTTAGGATGTGTGTTGATGTAGCAGGATAGAGTAGTGGCATATGCCTCTAGGCAGTTGAGACCTCATGAGGAGAATTATCCCACGCATGACCTGGAGTTAGCCATCGTAGTGTTTGCTCTTAAAATTTGGAGACACTATCTGTATGCCCTTCCATGATATTAATTTGATTGTTGGTATGAACTAGTTGACCGCGAATAATGTGGTACTTGATTGTGAACACCGAACCATTTCCTTATCTGTTTATGGAACCATACCTAGGGTAGAAGCTGAGTTATCCTTTATGACTACTGCCCAGGCTGAGAGGCATTTAAGGTGTGGATGTCAAGGGTTTCTAGTCTTTTTCTCTATTCCCTCAACATGTCTTCCAATGTCTGGATGGTCTTTTCAGTCTGACCATCTATTTGGGAGTGATATGTAGTATTAAACCACAACCTAGTCCCTGAGGCATATTGCAATGACCTCTAAAAGTTTGATGTGAACCTGGAGTCTCTATCTGAAATTATGTTACTGGGTACTCTATGAAGTCGTACTATCTCTCTAATGTACAACTGGGCTAACTATCCAGTGTATGAGTAGCCCTGATAGCTAAAAAGTGTGCAGACTTCGTCAGTCTATCCACAACTACCTAAATAGCATCGTGTCTAGATAGCATACAGCTTTTGGAGGTCATTACAGCATGCCTTAAGGATCGGGTTGCAGTTTAGTATGACATATCACCCCTAGATAGATGGTTAGACTGAAAGGACCATCCGGACATTGGAAGACATGTTGAGGGCATGTGTGTTAGAAATGAGAGGTAACTGGGATACGTATTTACCACTAGCAGAGTTTGCATATAATAACAGTTACCATTCCAGTATTCAGATGGCCCCTTATGAGGCTTTGTATGGGAGAAAGTGCAGATCCCCTCTGTACTGGGTTGAGCTAGGTAAGAGGAGTATGATAGGACTTGAGATTGTGGACCAGACCACCTGATAGATAGAATTGATTAGAAAGAGACTCCTCACGGCCCAGAGTAAGCAAAAAAGCTATGCAGATAAGCGAAGGAGGTCGTTAGAGTTTGAGGTTAGAGACTATGTGATCATTCGAGTGTTTCCAGTGGCGGGAGTAGGTCGGTCAATAAGGGTAAGGAAGCTCCGTCCTAGGTATATTGGTCCATTTGCAATCCTTGAGAAAATTAGACCCGTGGCTTATCGAATAGCCTTACCTCCTAACCTAGTCTAAATCTACGGTGTATTTCATGTCTCCCAGTTAAAAAGGTATTTACTAGACTCTTCACATGTCATAGAAGTCTCATAACTGAGTGAGGCTAAGTCAAAAGCCCCTAAACCAAGGGTGAAACCATCCAAAAGTCTCTAAAATCGGGTAAGGCTAGACCAAAAGTCCCTAGAGCTTATTTTTGGCATTGATGTAATATTCATGGCATGTAAATCATGTATTATATGATTGTAAATCGTTATATGCCTATTTGCATGCTTTGATTTGTTTATATGCCTTGATTGCTTCCTTGAATGAGTGCATGAGCTATTGAGATTCCATGAATCTCACCCCCTTCCCTCTCCCATCTTAACATGTTCTATCCATAACTACCCAAATAGCATCATATCTAAAGGATGTCATGGGTAACTGACGGGCTTGTCGTGCAACCCTCAAAATAAAACTAGGTTGATCTAAAAATATAGCAAGTGGCACAACCTAGGTCATCTCCCTTGGAATTGGAATTCAATGTTCAATTAGGTTCTCTAAGTGTTCTAAGATCCTAGAATTATCTAATTTGGGGATTTGTAATTGAATTAAACTAATCTAAAACTAAATTGAATTAAAATTCCTAATTACTACCTAATTGGATGAATTATGGTGAATGATGGTCTTGTGACTAGCTTAGGAATTGTCTCTTGGTATCCACTATCCTTATCCTATTCCAATTATGATTAATTCTGGCCTAAGAATTCCTAATTAAGTTCATTACAAATTATCTTGAGTTACCATTCAAGATTCAAGAGATTAATAATCTAATATTAATTGAAACCTCAACTTCTATTAAATTACTAATTCTTGTGATTAAGATCTTTGAACACTCAAATTGATTGATTAACTGATTAATTAGCTTCTGAATCATCATCTAAAAATGTTTAATTAACCAACTAAACACCAAGGAATTCTCAGATAGACATTTAAGCACATAACCTCACTCATGTATTTCATCGAATACCTTCGTGGCATACATGGAAGATTAGAGAGAATAATGAAAAATCATATTTAAATCCAACCAATTAATCAACAAAAATAATTCCTAATCAGTGTCTAACCAGCCACTAATTAATTGCACAAATTCCTAATCAAATATAACTTAACCAAGATTATACAGAAAAGGGAAAAGTGTAGGAAAATTAAAGAAATCTTAGCCAAAATTCTGCTTCTTCTCCAAGGATTCAAGCTTCTACTCAAGAGCTTCCTCCCTTGCTAGCCTCAAGATGGATGAATTAGATCTTCATTCGGTGGATGGATGATGGAGTATGGAATGGAGAGATGGATGTGTGGATGGAGGCGTTGGTGAATGATGGATGAATGGATGTGTGGGTGAGAGAGGTCGAATGACGGCTAGGGCTTGTGTTTGAATAAATATACGATGGAATGGGGAGGAGACGTGAATGGGATGAAGGCCTTCTGTGTGTTGAATGGGCCGGACGAATTGTGCGAATCCCTTCCTCATTAAAAGTCACGTGCCCAGCTCTTACTTAAATTCCCTGCAGCTTCTTTGTTCCTTCGTTTATTATTGAGTGTGGGCCCCATTGTGGATATAATAATCCATATGCAAACTATAGCTTCTACATGTCTCTTCAAACGTGATTTCTAGTTCTCTCTTCTTCATGCGTTGTTCTGGTTTCAGCTCCAGCATTTTCGTTTTTCAGCTCAAAGCTTCTGTTCACAGCACCTAAACTCAAGCTTCTCGCGTTGGCTCTGCTGTGTTTCATCGTTCGTTGCTGTCACGTTACTTCTCCCCTTTTTCTGCAGCTTCTTCAATTGTTTTCCACATCCCATGCAGCTGCTGTACTCGTAGCTCGTGTTGCTTTCTCATGCAGACAGCATCTTCTTCTCTGTTTTACTCGAGCTTGTGAGCTCCATGCAAGCTTCCACGTCCAGCCCAATACGGAGAATCTCGAGCTCTCTTCTGTGTTCTGCATGTGTGTGTGAGCTGTTTATGTTCTTCTTCATGCTCTGTTCAGCTACTGCACTTCCATGTACAATGCTTCTTCTTTGTGTCTCAGCCCAGACTTCCCGTTTCAGCTCTGTTTCTGCTCAACCAGTAGCTAGATCCAGCTTACTTTCTTCATGAAAACATGTTCTGTTCTTTACTTCTCTTCGCAGACCACGAGTTGCTTCCCTTCGTTCTGTACTTCATCTCATTCCACGTAGAATTCCTTCTCCATGCATGTCCCTTGCTTCTTTCTCCTCTTCTTCAAAACAAATGCTCATTCAAGCTCCAAATTCATATTAAAATTCTGCACAAAAGAGTGGAAAAAAAAATCAAATGGAATTATCCACAAAATTATTTAAAAGAAATTCATGCATTAAAAACCAATACTTTGCAACTTAATTCCTTAAATGTAGAAATAGCCAATTAAAATCAAATTTCATTCAATTGCCTTCATTAAGCTACATTTGATTATTAAAATGACTAAGTTAGGAGGATGAAAATAGATAAAATATGTGTTTATCAAATTCCCCCACACTTAAACCTTTGCACTCCTGGGCAAAGCTTAAAATCCAGAATGAATGGAAACACCCGGCTAGTAGAATGGCAAGTGGAAAATGAAAATGGGAAAGAAAGTGTAAAAATCACAAGCTAGAGATTAATCACAACTCTTTATCACTCCAACAATCAATGTTAACTTTACTTGCATCAAGAATTAAGCTCCATGGCAATTTCATTTGAAAAGAATGAATTAAAATGCGTAGCCTCTCATGGATTGGTGTTTACTCTCAACTCTCAAGTGTTTAGGCAATGTGAATCACTCAAGTTTCACCTATCCAAGCTCACTACCATAAGCTTGTCAAGTTTCTAAATCTCCACCACCCATGCTAGATGCAATACACAAATCAAAGGACTTTATTTAGGGTTGTAATGGGGCTAGGGAAATGAAACGAATGGACACAAAAAGAAGGGGAAAAACTAAACAAATGGATACCTTAGGACCTCAAGAGCACTCAATGACAATGTGCATTCAATAACCTCAAGAATGTGCATTCAAGGCCTTATTTCCAACAAGTATAAGCAACTATAAACTCAATCTAAATTACTTCTTTCTTTTGATTTTCAATAACTTTTCCTCTCTTTTTTTTTTCATTTTTTTTTTCATTGCTTTTTCTTTCTCTTTGCAATTTTTTTTTTTTTAGAACAAATTCTTTGACTAACAATGGCCTTAATGGATGCAAAGCACACATTCACCTATCCTATTTAGATGTAATACTCCTTGAAATTCCTAAGGCATCTTAAAACAAGGTGGAAATTTTTTTTTTTTTTTGGCTATGGTTTAACAAGAAAAGAAAATCAAGGCTCAAAGTGGCTAAAACAATGGATAAAATGCATATAGGGTTGGCTTTATGGCTATCTAGCTTAAAATAGAAAGGAATGCCTTATCATTTTCATGCATGCAAATGCAAATGTGGTCTCAACAAAGAATCAAGACAAGTTCTAGAGTGAAACAAAGATAGGTGAAAACACACTAGAATTGAACAATTAAGGCTCAAATCCTCACCAGCTAATGGCTATCAAAGAATTCATTGAAATCAAATTCATTGCCACTTCACTTGAATCAAGACACAAGATCCATCACTTATCATGTCTACATGAATTCAAATTATAATCATCTCAACTTGCAACTTTTACAGAAAAATTGAATAAAAATCACGCTATTTTTTAAAAAAATTTTCTAAAAAAATTTTTAGTTTTTTTTTTTTTTCAAAATAAAGAAAAGATAGATGGAATGAAATGACTCTCTCCCCCACACTTAAATATTGCATTGTCCTCAATGCCAGCACCAGTCCAGTAAATAGATAAACAACACAATATAAAGAGTAGAAAGGGAAAGTATACAACCGGAGGGTGGCTAAGATTCCCTTGTAGCTGGTTAGCAATTTATTTCCTACAAAACCGAAACAAAACAAACTGTAATATGGAAAAGACAAGAAAACTAAATCCTAAACTAAGAAGAGCTCTATCAGCGACTAACTAATCATATGTATCAAAAATCAAAATTAAAATATCTTTATTCCTTCTTAACTGGACAAATTTGAGTCTAACCACTTTAAAGCATTTTGATTGATCATGCAGTGTTGACTCATGGACTTTCTCAACCATCAGTAGTTTAGAAAAGTCATTTTTAGCATTTTTAGAAACAATAAAAGAATAAAAATCAAATCCAGGAGATTTAAAACTAAAGAAAGAAAATTTAAAATCAAATTGAAAATTTGAACTTTCTAAAAATCTATCAAATCCAATAAAATCTATAGGACTCTCATCAGTAAGAGTCACTACATCCACAGAAAAATTAAATTGTAACTTCTCACAATCCTTTAAATTCAAGGTGTCTGACAGTTGTTTTTCCTCTACTGGGAGAGTCTGTGGCTTGTTGGGAACTACTTCACCAACCTCAGGAATCTGTTTAGGACTCTCAACAATAGAGACAGCATCTTCCCTGACCAAAGAGACATCAGTAGGCTCACAAAATTCTAGATAATTATCAACAGCAAAATTAAGTCTCTCACTAGTATCAACAATAGTACAAGCATCAATAGGATTTTCAACATTAGCAGTATCACTATGCATACTATCATCAAAACTAGTATGATCAGTGGAATTAGTCTCATCAGTCATTTCAGTGCAGGCAAAGGATTCCATGGATTCAGCAGACTTATCAGACTCCAAAAACTCATTAATCTCAGTACACATAGGACATGTATGCAATTCATCACACAAGCATTTAAGAGTTAAGTCTGATTCATCAACAAGTTGCTCAACAATTTTAATGTCTATATCATTATCACCACATGCTACATCTATCACTTTATCAGTCATACCACCATATGCTAGTGAGGAATCATGTTGATCAGAATATGTGAAGGACTCACTAATCTCAATGGAAGAATTAATTTGGGAGCATCTATCACATATAGTAGATTCAACACACATACAATCAAGAAATGCATCCAATTCAGTGATGTCACATGATCCAGATGGCATGTTATCTCTAAACTCAGTAGATGCATCATCAATAAGCTTCTCAACCAATTCCATACTAGGAACAGCATGATCATCACATTCTAAGTCACCCCCACACTTATCTTCTACCCTAGGCTCAACAAATTCATCATTAATAGGTTCAGAAATAAATTCATCACTATAATCAAAGCTAGGAGTAGACATCCCAAGTGCATCAGTATACAAGGGTTCATGAGCATCAACAAATTTATCAGTTTTGTTCAATGCATTACCACAATCAACCACATCAAGAGATTCAACAACTATTTCTTCATCAACAAAATCATCATGCAACTCAAAATCAACAACATTATATGCATCAGGAATCAAAGTGCTATCATGTATACTAGATTCAGTTCCAACAAATTGTAAAACATTAGAAGATGGAAGGATATTACCCAATGGATAAGACTCTTCCTCCTCTATGCATTCCCTTCTAATTTGCTCTTCAATTGATTCATTAGCACTTGAAGTCGGTTGATTCGATTGAATTCCTAAATCCTTCCTGAACATGTTGTCCATTATTTGTTGGGTTTCGAGTTGCAACTGTAGCATTTGTTGGATTTGAAGATTATAGTCCTTCAAATGCTCTAGCATCCTCTCTTCCAAACTTGGTTCCCTCTGAGGCTCTTGTTGCATGTACCCCTTCTGGTAATTGTAAGGATGATATTGTGGCTCTTGCCTATAGTAATCATGGTATGGCTCTTGCATATGGAAGCTATGATATGGTTCATGATGAGAGTGGTAATTTGGGTGAACTCCATATGGGTTGTGGTATGGTTGGTAGCATGGTGGTTGGAATTGTTGGTATTGTTGGCTTTCAAGACGGCCTTGAACCATTGTCATGGCGTTATCCAACCTCCGAGAAATCCTATCATTTGCATAAGAGTCATAGACCCCTTGATTAGAATAATAATGATCCATTTAAAGCAAAAATAAAATGAGAAGCACAATTACTTTCAGCATAAACAAATTATAATTAAAATTAATTCTAAATCAAGAAAATAAAATTCAATTTAAAGCTAAGACTTACCTAACTATGAAAAACACTCTAAAACAGAGGTTAATGACACAAAACAAAGTCACAAAAAATAAAGAAAATAAATCCAGAAAAATTGAAAAATTCCTAAAAAATTCGAGAAAATACTAAAAAATTAGAAAAAGTGCCTCAAACGTTGGAATTTGGCCAAAAAATGGTGCACCTAATAACTTTGCTATTACTTTTGCTCAAAACACCCAAAAACTTTGAAAAACAGAGTATGCGAATTTTCTGGGCACTGTAAACGAAAATTCCAGCAAGCAGACAAGTTAATACGCAACACCGAAATTGCCCGATTCCAAGTTCGAAACAGAACAAAAATCAAACCAAAATAGAATCAAAACAAAGCTGAAACAGAACAAAAATACTTAGAAAACTTTTTCAAACAATTGAAACTCCAATTCCCCGGCAACGGCGCCAAATTTTGACGGGCTTGTCGTGCAACCCTCAAAATAAAACTAGGTTGATCTAAAAATATAGCAAGTGGCACAACCTAGGTCATCTCCCTTGGAATTGGAATTCAATGTTCAATTAGGTTCTCTAAGTGTTCTAAGATCCTAGAATTATCTAATTTGGGGATTTGTAATTGAATTAAACTAATCTAAAACTAAATTGAATTAAAATTCCTAATTACTACCTAATTGGATGAATTATGGTGAATGATGGTCTTGTGACTAGCTTAGGAATTGTCTCTTGGTATCCACTATCCTTATCCTATTCCAATTATGATTAATTCTGGCCTAAGAATTCCTAATTAAGTTCATTACAAATTATCTTGAGTTACCATTCAAGATTCAAGAGATTAATAATCTAATATTAATTGAAACCTCAACTTCTATTAAATTACTAATTCTTGTGATTAAGATCTTTGAACACTCAAATTGATTGATTAACTGATTAATTAGCTTCTGAATCATCATCCAAAAATGTTTAATTAACCAACTAAACACCAAGGAATTCTCAGATAGACATTTAAGCACATAACCTCACTCATGTATTTCATCGAATACCTTCGTGGCATACATGGAAGATTAGAGAGAATAATGAAAAATCATATTTAAATCCAACCAATTAATCAACAAAAATAATTCCTAATCAGTGTCTAACCAGCCACTAATTAATTACACAAATTCCTAATCAAATATAACTTAACCAAGATTATACAGAAAAGGGAAAAGTGTAGGAAAATTAAAGAAATCTTAGCCAAAATTCTGCTTCTTCTCCAAGGATTCAAGCTTCTACTCAAGAGCTTCCTCCCTTGCTAGCCTCAAGATGGATGAATTAGATCTTCATTCGGTGGATGGATCATGGAGTATGGAATGGAGAAATGGATGTGTGGATGGAGGCGTTGGTGAATGATGGATGAATGGATGTGTGGGTGAGAGAGGTCGAATGACGGCTAGGGCTTGTGTTTGAATAAATATACGATGGAATGGGGAGGAGACGTGAATGGGATGAAGGCCTTCTGTGTGTTGAATGGGCCAGACGAATTGTGCGAATCCCTTCCTCATTAAAAGTCACGTGCCCAGCTCTTACTTAAATTCCCTGCAGCTTCTTTGTTCCTTCGTTTATTATTGAGTGTGGGCCCCATTGTGGATATAATAATCCATATGCAAACTGTAGCTTCTGCATGTCTCTTCAAACGTGATTTCCAGCTCTCTCTTCTTCATGCGTTGTTCTGGTTTCAGCTCCAGCGTTTTCGTTTTTCAACTTAAAGCTTCTGTTCACAGCACCTAAACTCAAGCTTCTCACGTTGGCTCTGCTGTGTTTCATCGTTCGTTGCTGTCACGTTACTTCTCCCCTTTTTCTGCAGCTTCTTCAATTGTTTTCCACGTCCCATACAGCTGCTGTACTCGTAGCTCGTGTTGCTTTCTCATGCAGACAGCATCTTCTTCTCTGTTTTACTCGAGCTTGTGAGCTCCATGCAAGCTTCCACGTCCAGCCCAATACGGAGAATCTCGAGCTCTCTTCTGTGTTCTGCATGTGTGTGTGAGCTATTTATGTTCTTCTTCATGCTCTGTTCAGCTACTGCACTTCCATGTACAATGCTTCTTCTTTGTGTCTCAGCCCAGACTTCCCGTTTCAGCTCTGTTTCTGCTCAACCAGTAGCTAGATCCAGCTTACTTTCTTCATGAAAACATGTTCTGTTCTTTACTTCTCTTCGCAGACCACGAGTTGCTTCCCTTCATTCTGTACTTCATCTCATTCCACGTAGAATTCCTTCTCCATGCATGTCCCTTGCTTCTTTCTCCTCTTCTTCAAAACAAATGCTCATTCAAGCTCCAAATTCATATTAAAATTCTGCACAAAAGAGTGGAAAAAAAAATCAAATGGAATTATCCACAAAATTATTTAAAAGAAATTCATGCATTAAAAACCAATACTTTGCAACTTAATTCCTTAAATGTAGAAATAGCCAATTAAAATCAAATTTCATTCAATTGCCTTCATTAAGCTACATTTGATTATTAAAATGACTAAGTTAGGAGGATGAAAATAGATAAAATATGTGTTTATCAGTAACCCCATAACAAAGTCCACAGCTATCTATCCCACTTCCACTCAGGGATATCTAGGGGTTGCAACAACCCAGTCGGCTTTTGATGTTCTATTTTTACCCCCTGACACACTAGGCATCTAGCCACATAATCCGTCATATCGTTTTTCATCCCTGGCTACTAGTTATAGCTAGAAATGGTCTAGCTATAGTGAATGTACCTGTTAGTTATAGCAAGTACGGGCATCCCATACAAAAACCAGGGAGTTTCTCGCAATAACGTGCGCCGTAGTGAAAACAAGGGTCTGGGACTAATCTCGCCGTAGCGAGGGTTATTCTTCGCTATAGCGAGGGTTAGTCCGGAAAAACGTGAAAAAAGAGAATTTAACTTCTTAAAGCATCTAAATCCTTTATTTTTCTTTAAACTGACTTAGGCTTCAACCAAGATAGAGAAAAGGGCTGAGGAGAGAGAGAGAGACCTAGAGAAGGAAGAAAGAACAAGAAAAGGTAAGCAAGCTTGAGATTTTTATAACTTTTCTTCTTAGAGTTTTGTTCTTCTCTTTTTGCCCTCTTTTTCTATGGTTTTGGTTATTGAGTTGGCTTTGTATGCTATTTGAAGTCATTGTATGCTTGTGTATATGCTTGTTGTGTGAGACATACTATATGCTATTGTCTTGATGCATTAGTACCAATATGCTTATGTGTTGGATTGTGAAAATTGCTTGGATGAGGTAGTGCCAAAAGTCCCTTGTGATGGGTGAGGTAGAGCCGAAAGTCCCTGAGAATAGGTGAGATAAGGCCAAAAGTCTCATAACTGAGTGAGGCCAAGTCAAAAGTCTCTAAACCAAGGGTAAGGCCATCCAAAAGTCCCTAAAATTCAGTGAGACTAGACCAAAAGTCTCTAGAGCTTATTCTTGGCATTGATGTGATATTCCTGGCATGTACATCATGTCTTGATTGATTGTGAATGGTTAGATGCTTATTTGTATGCTTTGACTTGTTTATATGCCTTGATTACTTCCTTGAATGAGTGCATGAGCTATTGAGATTCCATGAATCTCACCCCTTCCCTCTCCCATCTTAACATGTTAGGTGGAGCTTAAGGAGATCAAAGTGCACACCAAGGAGCCTAGTTAAGCATGATTAGGGAGTTAATATACTATGGTGTTATACTTACATTGATGAGAACATCAACATCAAAAGTACATGAAACAAATGTAAATGTAAGACCTTTGGTACCAAGCCTTCTAGCTCTGCCAACCTAGACAAAGTTCCACCCAGAAATGTAAGAAGTCAAAAACTTCAAAGTATGAAAAAAGTAATTTGCCCTAAACACTAATCTAAACTATAATAGATAAGATTTTCTAATCGTGCCCTGTGCAAGTAGGTGTCTGCAGAATCAGACATGTCATAGTTTACAACAATGTTAACAAGTTCAATGTCAATTCCCCTGCCAACTAAATTTGTTGTTGTAGTCATTTTATGAACATTGGTAACAAACCAATGTTAATATCTGTTGGTAACATCTCTAGTTATGGTTCATAAAAATAGGATCCATACTTTGTGTTCCAACTTCCACCAAGTTGCATGGTTTCTTTGATAGGAAGAAGCATCTATCATGCAATATATAAGAACATGAGTCCCTAGGTTTGGTTATACTAAATCATTCGGAACAATATATACCATTGCTTAACCGTAATAGAAAGCTCGGAAGCACCATTGTGTTAGTTAACAACAGTATCACATTTGGAATCCACATACTAATGGCTAAAGATATGTTTTTGCATGCTGATTTGTTTGAATATCACATAATGTGTTTTTGCATATCTTTTAGCTTATATTTGATATTGCAATGTTGTTTGAATTGTCTTCCTATTTCTGAAACTTGAAAAATCAAGTTTTTCTATTAAAATTTGAGTTGCTTTCTATATGCTTCATTTTCATATTGAGAGATTAAAAAACATTGCCTATGAAATTCTGATGGTGTTAGCCTTTGGGAGCATCTAAAAAGGTGCTCAAAATAATGCAAGATATCATCATATTTTTGTTCGAGTCTAAATCGAGTCGTAACTGGGTTGGATTAACCTAGCTGGAGTCATAACTGGGTCAAATTAACCTAGCTGGAGGTTAGGGATGGCCTGTATGAAAGGTTATTTTGATGCTTCATCAAATGATGTGTCACTTTAAGGCTTGCTGTGTTAATGCATTTTGCCTTGTTGAAAGGACATGAAGTTTTGTTTTTTTGAGCAAAATAGCTACAATGGGGTTTAGGGGGGATTAAAACTTGGGTCTTATTGGTATTAGCTTAAAGTTTTGCCAATTGTGCCATGCTTTATTTTTTGCTACTATTTGCATTATTCAATGTTTATATTTAGATATTATGGTTTATTTTGTGGGTTTTATTTTAAATAATTTTTAATGAGCCATTGGTTCTTACCTTTGCATTGTCTTTTAAACATGTTTTTTGCACATTTGGATAGCAAAATATAAATGGGCCAAATTAGTTATTTTTTGGCATTATTTTGATTAAATTAATTAGGAGAATTTTTATTTAATTAATTAGTCACATCTAATCTAATTGATTAATTAATTATTTATTTAATTCTCATTATGTTAAGCTTGTTTAAGCATTAATCTTTGGTCATATGCAAGCATTTAGTTAAGATTAAGATGTCATGTGATTTGTTTAATTTTGATTTAATTAGAGTTCATCTCAAGCATCTCTAAGTATTCTAAAATTATAAATCAAGTGTTATAATCATATAAAGGTAAAATTACATTACATTATAATTAATTATATTTAATATGATACTCATTATCCCAAAGGAATGTTATCATATTATATATAATTAATTAGGGTGAGATAATGAATTCTCCTTTGCTTTAATTTGCCCAATGAATTAAGATAGGGGGATATAATTTGTTAGTTTCATTGTTTTATACATGAACTTAATTAAATAAAATTAAGCCTACAGTTAATTCTATTTGTTACTAGAATCATGATTTGAAAGAAGATATGTCATATGGACTATTTAATTACTTTAAATTATTGACATAATATGTAAATTTTGTGCAAACTTTTGAACCTTTGAATACCTCTGACTTTCAAGTTCCTGAATTGATTAGTGATAACTATAAGATTTGGAAGAAGAAAATTCTTTTCTAATTAAGGTAGATGGGCGCTGATGATATAATTAGAAAAGATAAACCTTTTAAACTCATAGATACTAACAGTGCATCTATAATAACTATTTATAAACACTAAAAGCAATCAAATCGCCTTAGTATGATGTATATCAAAACAAAAATATCTGTTAATGTTTGTAGATCTATCAAAAAGCATCAAGACATTCAAAGCTTATCCAAGGCTATTAATGAATAGTTTGAATCCTCGAACAAGGCTTTGGCAAGTGCCCTAATAACAATGTTATCATCCATGAGGTTTATTGGTATAAGAGACATGCAAAAACACATTATACAGATGAGGGATATAGCAACTCAATTGAAAACACTCCTCATGTACTACATCCTGAATTCTCTTTCATAGCCTTTTGAGATCTCCAACAACACATAAGGAGAAATGGTCCATTAACAAATTTCTAAACATGTGTATTCAAGAGGAGGGAAGGCTCATAGCATAGATAAAAGGAAGTGCATATATGGCTATGTAAGGAAAGAATAAAAAACAAGCAAAAACAAAGACAAAGGGCAAGGTAGCCATTTAGGTTGACATAAGAAAAAAGTCCAAGTGTTTCTTTTGTTAAAAAAAAAGCACATGAAAAATGACTACGTCAAATTCAAGGCTTGGCTAAAAAGAAAGATAACTTAATTTCACTCTTCTGTTATGAATCTAATATAATAGATTTTTATAATAACACATGATGGATTTATTCTAGTTCTACAATTGATATCTTTAATACCTTGTAAGGCTTTTTAAACCAAAGGAAGCTGGTAAACAGTGAACAGTACATTTGTTTAGGCAACAAGATAGGTTCACTAGTAAAAGCTATAAGAGCTTGTAGATTAGTTTGAGATATATTAGTTTTAGTTTGATTTTGGAGAAAACTTTTTATATACCAAGTTTCTCTAAAAACTTGATTTTTGTTTCGAAACATGTATCTTTTGAATACTTTTTTGAATTTTCAAATAATATGTTTAAATTATTTTATAAATCTAATCTTATTGGTAATGGTACAATTCCTGATAGTTTTTTTTTAATTCAATTACAAAATAGTACATTTAATGATTCAATGCATGTTTTTAAATATATAGGTATTAAGAGATGTGTTACTAATGAAGATTTCTCTATATTATGGCATTTTAAGCTAGGTCATATCTCAATAGAGAGGGTGAAAAGGTTAGTAAAAGATGCAGTACTTAGTATACTTAATTTTACTGACTTTGATACCTATATAGACTGTATTAAGGTAAAGGAGACTGATAAGACTAAGAAAGATGCCAAGAGAAGTACTACCACATTAGAAATCAGACATATAAATACTTGTAACCTAGATTTCAACCTTAATGATTTGAAGTACTTTATCATATTCATTGATGATTATTCATGATAAATGTATCTCTATCTACTAAATAATAAGAATGAAGCACTTAATACTTTTAAGGTTTTCAAGACAAAAGTAGAGAATTAATGTGATAAAAAAATTAAGATATTGAGATCTAACAGAGGTTGTGAGTATTATAGTAGATGCATTGAAAATGGACAGGCACAAGGATCATTTGCTAGGTTTCTTCAAAAGCTAAGGATTGTTGCCTAATAAACCATACTTAAGTCTCTAAACCAAAATGATGTAGTTGAAAGAAGAAATTGAATATTGTTGAACATGGTGTGGAGCATGCTCAGTAACTACAATCTTCTTAAATCCTTACGAATTAAAACCTTGAAGATGGTTGTGTATATTCTTTACTAGGTTCTAACAAGGCTATTGAAAAGACACCATTTGAGTTGTTCAAAGGTTGGGAAACAAGTTTAAGAAATATGCACATTTGGGATTACTTATTTAAGGTTAGTGTTTCCAATCTATAAGAGAAGAAGTTAACCTTAAGGACCGTTAGTGGGTATTTCATTAAATATGTTTAAAAGTTTAAGAGATATAGATTTTACTGTCTATCTCATAGCACTAGGATTATGGAATTAAGAAATGTAAATTTTTTTTAGAATGACTTAATCAATGAGAGTAAGCAAATTCAGCACTTACGTATTGAAAATAATCATTGTGGTTCTCAAGCTTCCACAATAAGTGATAGGCTAGTTATAATCTTTATCCCTGAGGCATGAACAGGTATTAAATATTCAATAATTGAGGATCTATAATCTATTGACTATGACTAAGTCGATTTGGTTGTTGAACAATTACCAAAAAGTGTTGAACAACCAATTGAGGAGCATGCTCCCCAAGAAAATGTTAACCCAACATTGAGAAGATGAACTAGGATAAGGAGGTTAATGATTCCTGGTGATTATGCTATGTAGTTGCAAGAGTTTGACTACAATATAAGAGCCAAAAATGATCCTAAGACATTTTCCCAAGCCAACAGCTATGGAGAGTCTAACTATGGCACAATGCTATGAAGGAAGAGATAGATTCTATGATGTCTAATGGAGTTTGCGATCTCATTGAGCTGTTTAGTGGTTCTAGGACTATTAGATATAAATGGGTCTATAAAATGAAAAAGGACTTAGTAGGCAACATTGAGAGATATAAAGCAAGACTAGTGACTAAGAAATTTACTCAAAAGGAAAAAATTGATTACATGAAGACATTTTCTCCTATATCTAAGAAAAATTTCCTCTATGTGATAATGGTATTGGTTGCCCATTTTGACTTAGAATTGCATCAAATGGATGTGAAGAAGACATTCTTTAATGGAGATCAAGAAGAGGAAATATATATGAAATAACTTGAAAGATTATCCTTTATTGTTAGTGATCACTTGTATGCAAGCTTAAGAAATCCATATATGGATTGAAACAAACCTTTTGCCAATGATATGTTAATTTTCATGATATTATTTCCTTATTTGGATCCACAAAGAATGTCATGGATCAGTGTATATACTAAAATGTTAGTAGGAGTAAAATCTATTTCTTTGTGCTATATGTATATGACATATTACTTGCAACCAATAATAAGGGATTGCTATGTGAGATAAAAGAGTTTCTTTTTAAAAATTTTGACATGAATGATATAGGTGAGATATCTTATGCCATTGGCATTAAGATCTATAGAGATAGAACTCAATGTATTTTAGGTCTATTATAAGAAACCTATATTAATAAAGTCTCAGAGAGATTTCGAATAAAGGATTGTTTACTAAATATAGCATCTATTGTGAAGGGTAATATGTTCAATTTGAATCAATGCCTGAAGAACAATCTAGAGAGAGAATAGATGCATAACATTCCATATGCTTCTATGAAACCTTATGTATGCTTAGATTTGTACAAGACCTGACATTACATTTGCAATAGGAATGTTAAGAAGATATCCAAGTAATCTAGACATAAATTACTAGAAAGCTACAAGAAAGGTGATAAGATACCTTAAAGATACTAAAGACTACATGTTGATGTACAAATGGAATAAGAATCTTGAGGTAGTTAGCTACTCAAATTTAGATTTTGCTAGATATGTTGATTCATGAGAATCAACATTGAGGTACATTTTTATGTTCGCTAGTGGCGGTGTGTCTTGGAGGAGTGCCAAGTAAACTTTGATTGTTACTTTTATCATAGAAGCTTTGTATCATGTTTTAAGGCAACTTTCCATGGTGTATGGCTAAAGAGCTTTATTTTTAGGCTTAGAATTATAGATTCAATTTCTAGGCCATTAAGGATTTATTATGACAACTTAGTTACTATTTTTTGGGCTAAGAAGAATAAAAGTGAAAGTCGAAGTAAGCATATTAACATAAAGTACATAGTCATTCGAGAACATGTTAAAAAAAATTAAGTTACTATTAAATATGTTAGCACTAAGTTGATGATAGCAAATCTTTTAACAAAAGACATGCTAGTTTCAGTATTTAAGGATCATATAGCAATAATGGGACTTGATACCATATTGATTTTTTGATGTATATATTATATGTCATTTGTAATAAAGCTCTTATTCAGTTTAAGTTGTTTTCTTCATTTTAAAGTATACATTTATGTAGAGAAAAGCAACATTGGAACCCAAAAAAAGTATTAGGCTTATTCATTAAGTTTTTGGTAAGTTGAGGAAGCAAAATATATCATAATACATTAAAAGTAATACTCATAGATAGAGGACATACTATTATGATTCATGCATTAAATTCTCTCTTCTTCAGAATATATTTGTGTGTACGAAGTTGGAGAATGTAGTCGTTTTGTAAATGTTGCCAAGAAACCAATGTCAATTTCTGTTGGCAATGTCTCTAGTTGTGGTTCATGAAAATAGGATCCATATTTCGTGTTCCAACTTCCACCGAGTTGCATGGCTTCTTTGATGGGAAGAAGCATCTATTATGCAATATATAAGAATATGGGTCTCTAGGTCTAATTACGTTATGGAAAAATTATTTAGAACAATATACATCAGCGCTTAACTGTAACAGAGAACTTGGAAGTACCATTGTGTTAGTTAATAGCCTTATCACATTCAAAATCTACAAAACAATGGTTGGAGGTATGTTTCTGCATACTAATTTTTTTGGATATCATATAATGTGTTTTCATATATCCTTTAGTTTACAGTTGCTACAAGAATCCATGTGTGCCCTTCCTTAAAACCTTTATAATGCATGCTTTAACTTACAAACACATTTTAAAGCTCAAAAAAATTATGAAGAGAAAAAAAATCATGTTCAGAACTATCTTAATATCTCATTACTCTAATCCTAATTTTAGCTTATATTTAAAAAAAAAAAAAAGCAGCCATCAACCAACTTTTAACCTGCAAAGGGAGAAAGGGATCTAAAAACTTACCAATGGGAGACAAATTAAAAGTTACTAGTGGGAACAAGCTTCTTAATGCCAGTAAGAAGCTCCATAATGGTAGCAGCAAGCTTTTGACGGTGACAAATTGCTCCTTGAGTGAACAATCTTCACGGAACGTCGTTGGAGGTGGTGAGTTGGTGGGGACGACCACCAGGATGGCTAGTTGATATCCTATCTTTGCAAGACATTGAAATCCTTTTTTTTTTGGGTTTTTTTGGGGGGGGGGGGGGGGGGGGGGGGAGTGGCTCTGTGGCACTACAGAAAGTGTTACCCTGACAATGGTTTCAATATAAGTCCTAACTACGGTTTATTCAAACTACAATTAAGACAACAAATCCTAAGTGCAATTTGTTCAAACTATAATTAGCACTATGTTTTAATAGTGTGGTTTATTCAAAACTATAGTTAAGATGTATACAAGTTTTAATTGTGATTATATTAACTATAGTTAAAATTTGATATTGTCATGATAATCTTAATTGTAATTAAGACATTGCAGCAATAGACTTAATTTTTAACAGTGTTATCAGTATAGTGTAAACAGGAAAAATAAGACTAATGCCTCCCAAACCAAGTTATATCAAATGAATGTTATAGAGGAAATTTCCCAAAGCACCATATTTCCTACTACATATGTGAGAAAAATATTTAACCCAAGCCGTTTATAAAATTTGGAAACCTTTTTTTTTTTCTTTTCTGGAGAGATATTTTTAGGCTGAAAAGATCAGGTTTCAGGACTTGCCTGTTCATCACTGGAATTTAAGAGCTTGCTAAAAGTTTGAAATAAGCTATGCCTTACGTCTTGCTCCTTGGCTATTGAAATTCAAAGACTTAATTGCTCTGAACAACTTTATCTTGCCCCTTCACAGTTGAATTTTGACTCTTTTTATAATCTAAAAGTAGATGAATTTGTTCCAAAACCTTTCACAGGTTTTTTCAATTCATTGGAGCTCATTGAATAAATTAGCAAATCATGAAGATGCATTTATTCTTTAACAAATAATAACTACATAGTAACACGCCATTAAAGATATTAAATGCCTCTTTAAAAGTATGTTTACTAAATTAGAGACATGCACTTTAAAACAATGTTAAACACCCTATTTGCAAAGTATCAAGACTGTAAGCAAGAAAAAAAAAATCTAAGTGAACTACTTCTATAATTACGTTTCTTTTAATTCTAATTTCACTTAATTTTCTAGGATAATAAACTAATATATACACGACAGAGCCAAATTGAAATAGAATCAAATTTTTTAGTAGTATAAAGTGAAAGAGACAATTTATGGAGTATTACATTTATAGCAATATCATTTGAGCACTAAATTAGGTAAAGATTTTGTCATGGTTAAATTTAATTTCATTAATTATTTTCTTTATATTTTATTATTATTTTTCATTTAAATATAAATAAAAATTTTTAACCTCATCAAGATATCAATTGCAACTTCAAGAGAGTGAGAGTACATGAGCTATGAAAAATGAAATGTGTATGTGACAGTTATCATCATGCCGTTAAATGTGTATTTTCTTTGAACTTTAAAATTAAATTATGGAGGAGGAATTTAAGGATCTACTATGCTTTATACGGAAAAATATTTTAGTGGGACATAAAAATACTAAACAGCCCAAAAGCCATATTAGGATTTTGTTTCTTTCTTTGTTTATCTTTGTTTTTCTTGTTACTAAAATATCATTTTACTCCCTCACAAATGGCATATTTTTTTAATTTAATTGCTTATAGATATAGCATTTTTTCAAAAAATTTGTATCGCATAAAATTATATTTTCAATTTGATTCTTCACAAACACAACAATTATTAAATAAAATTAATAAATTTAATGAAAAATAACATATTTTTTTTATAGATTATCACTTCAATTACTATTATATATAATATGTAAATTGATTATTAATTTTATTAATAAAAAATTATTAATGACAGTTTTATTGATAAAAAAAATTTATATGTGAAGAACTCAATTAAAAAAATAATTTTAAAAAGGACTAAATTAAAAAATATTTTATTTATGAGGGACCAAATTAAAAAATACTCTATCCATTTGATATTAAAATAAGTTTTTAGTCAATTTTTTTTATATTAAGATACAAGTTTTTCTTTTTTCTTTTTTCTTTTTCCTTTTTTTTTATCAGAAGAAGCAGAAAGTGTTTTGGTTTCGCACGTTAATGGCTAGGTTTTTGTTTAACAAAGTACCATATATATATATATATATATATATTCCAATAAATTGAAAGCATCCAGGCTTTTTAATTTGGAAAATTGAAAGTGGCTTTCAATAATAAACTGGCCGAACTGGCTAAAGAAGTGGCTGGGTTATATTGTGTATGTATTAATCTAGCTATGCAGACATGCTCCTAGGAATTATCGAGCTTTTCAAAATTGGCAATGGCATTTAGTGTTTGGAGAGAAAAGGGCAATATTCAATTCAGATATGGCAGCTTTTGTTCCCTAGAGTCAGCTGGTTAATCAAAGACAGTACTAAAACATTATGCCGCTCACTTCTGGTCGGATGGCCAGGCGCAAGCCCCTCCTAAGTTTCATGCCCTTGTGCCTCCTATGAATAATTAAGAAAGAAAGCAAACAAAAGGTGAATTCTCAATCGGCAATGATGCGGAAACTAAAACCCTGATTTTTTCAGTCTTTGAATATTGAATATTAGTATGATCAAAATCATCAAAGAATTTGGATCCTCTCTAATATCACTCCTTGGACGTACCAAGAGAGATATAAATAGAGTGAGATCGCACGTTGTGCAATAGTTGCCTTATGAAAATAAGGATTCTACTTCTATCACAACTCGCCACGCCCCTCCCACGTGATCTTCCATGTAATAAAGGACCACTCTCTCTGCATTTCCGAGTCTAATAGTCCCATTTTGTTCAACGATGTTGCCACCTGCCCTCCGTCAACCTACAAACCAAAAACCATAGTGGAAAGGAGGCCATTTGTCCCTCTTATAGAAAGAGATTGTATAGGCATTTGTGCTGTGGAAAATACGTTTGCTGCCCCGTTATTACCTGGCCTTCCATCTTTGTCGGGCGACAAGTTAAGATCCAGAGGAGACTCAGTGTCACCCTGCGCAACTTCCAACTTTTCTCCTAAGGCATCGCGAAATTGTTCAATCTCACAATCAATCATGCCTTCGTCCTCTTCATGACATGCAGTATTATGATTGATTTTCACGTGCTGCAGTTTCCCATCTCTCTTCAAATGGCAACATGCGATCTCGGGCTCCAACCACGCAGCCACCGCCAAATGGGGCTTCGGCAACGTCTCAGAACGATCAGATTCCATCAAGTTATTGCGAGATGAATTCGACGACTTCGATACAGCAGGAACAAAGATCATATTGGATGGCTTTAGCGCTGCAAAATAATTGTCATTAACTGGTCCTGGATCACCACTATGAATGAAATCTAAGCACCCATCTGGACTTCCAGTTCATTTCACTTGTGTTGTATGTCAAATGTAGTATTTGAAATTAAAGAAAGGATTTGAAATTTTGAAAGATGGTATGGTCTATTCGATAAGTGGACAAGGGAAGGAGAGAAATACAATAAGGAAATAGAAGGCAAAGTACTTGATATGAATTGCTCTTTGAATTTTAATCTGAATAAAGTCCACATTCTCTTTGTAGGGGTTGAGGTCGGTGAATATTTCTTAATCACCGCCATTTATGCTTCTACAGATTTCTATATTTATTTTTATTACATCGTATCTTTGGCTTCGATTTGTCTGATGCTTCACTTGGTAATGATGCTATCTTTTCATATTGCTTCGCTATGCTGCCCCTTTATATCTTTTGTTGTCACTTTGATTACCACTATTTCCCAGCTACATCGTCTAGTGCATATTAAAGCTATACGACATTATTACAATATGTGGGTTGATGAATTTTTTAAATTATTTTTCAATACTCTCCTTTAATTAAAAAAAAAATTCATGACTTCAAGTTTCTCTATATACTTGATCAATTTCTCTATAATAATTGGTTTTATAAAAATATTTACAAATTAATTTTTTGTCTTACAGAATTTTAACTCCATTGGTTATCCTTCAATAAGATTTTGAATAAAATGATATCAAATTTCAATATATTTAATGTGATGTAAAAAATAGGATTCTTTATCATATCAGTAGTAGACATATTGTCACAATAAATTTTTTTAGGTTGTGCTAGCACTTTGATATAAATTCTTTAAAATCCTACTAAACCAAATTGCTTCACATGCTACATTTGTTACTACCACATATTTTGCTTTTGTAGATAAAAGAGCAATTGTCTTTTGCTTTTTTGATGCCCATGAATTATCTTGGAACCTAGAAGAAAAATATATCCTGTTGTGCTTTCTATCATTAATGCTTCCTTCCTAATTACTATTGATGTAGCTAATCAAATTGCAATTGTCTTATGTTTCATACAAGATATTAAAATTCTTTGTACTTTTGACATATCTCATTATTCATTTTGTAGCTATGAGATGAGACTTGCTAAACTTGTTTATGAATTTTGAAATAATACTGACAACGTGCACTATAACATACTTAGTGTTTGTGAGATAAATCAACCAATAAGATTTTGATAAGTCTCATCCACGTTTTCTTTTATATCCTCCTATGATAGTTTTTCATTAGCTCCCATTAGAGTGTATATGTTGGCTTGTAGTCATGTATCTTGAATTTTTTTAACAAATCATCAACATATTTTTCTTGAAAAATAAATATTTGTCTTGGCCTTTGCTTAACTTACATTCCAAAAAGTCTCTCATGAGAACAAGATCAATCATCTTGAACTCTTTCATCATGGCATGCTTAATGTCTTTAGTCATTTTTGTATCATTTTCAATATATATTAAATCATCCACATGTAGGCAAAGGACGAGGAAATGGTCTTCATACTTCTTCACATATAATGATGGCTCCTTTGGGTCTTTTGGAAAACCTTGATTAAGAAGATACTTGTCTATTTTATTATTCCACACACATGGTGCTTTCCTTAGTCCACACAATGCTTTCTTCAACAAATATACTGTCTTCTTTGCCTTACTCCATGTACCCTTGTTCAATTTCTCTATTTATGAATGCAAACTTCATGTACAATTGATATACTAGTAGTTTTAGTAGGTAGCAAGAGTAAATGCCATTTATATGGTTTCATGTGTACCACGAGAGTGAAGGTCTCATTGAACTCAATACCTTGTTACTGGGAATATTCTTCGCCCTTAGACGTGCCTTGTACTTCTAGATTGACCCATGTTCATTGTACTTGCTTTTCTATACCCATTTCAATCTAATGATTTCTTTTTCTTTCAACTTCTCCATGAGTTCCTACGTTTGATTCTTCCCTATCATCTTGATTTCCTCATCCATGGCTTTTCTCCATTCTTATTCTTTTATAGCTTCTTCACATTTTTGTGGCTCAAAAGATAATAATGTGTTTTCACAAGTTTGATAAGTATCTTGCAATGATCGCATCTTTCTCAGAGGAGATGAATCTAGTGATAGGCTATGCTATCTTATGCTTGAGTCTGGCTCATCTCTTGCATTCTCTTTACCTTCAAGATGTTGAGCTCCTTTGGATGCTTCATTGCTCGATTTCCAACTTGCTTCTTCATTAAAAATGACATCCCTTGAAATAATTAATTGTCTCATATTAAGATTGTGAAGATAATAGCCTTTGGACTCATTGTCGTAGTTAATGAAGGTGTACTTTTCTCCATTCTCATCCAGCTTGTCTTTATTCCCTTTTGGGAAGTAGGCATATGTGATGCAACCAAAGACTATTAAATGATTAACTTTTGGCTTTCTCTTAAACCAGGCTTCATATGGTGTTTTATTTAGAACTAGGTGGAGAATCGGTTGAGAATATAAGCTACAATGTTAATAGCTTCAGCCTACAAATATTTTAGTTGGTTTTTATCTTGGAGCATGGCACATTCTATCTTAACAATAGTTCTATTTTTTCTTTTTTGCAACACTATTCTGTTGAGGTGTATGTTGGACTATGAGCTCTTTCTTGATGTCATGGTATTTGCAAAACTTGATGAATATTTGATAAATGAATTATCCCTTATAATTAGTTATTAGAACATCAAAAGAAAGCTCACTTCGCTTTTCAACAGGGGTTTTAAATTGTGTGAAGTAGAAGAATGTATATGATTTCTACTCAATAAAATAAACCCACATCATATGGGTATAATGGTCCAAGAAGAGCAAAAAATATCTCTTTCCACCAGGAGAAATGAGGGTTCTTTAAGGACTCCGAACATCTGCATGCGCTAACTCTACTATAACTTTTGCTCTCCGAGATGATTCTGGGAATGACAATTTGTGCATATTTCCAAATAGGTATCCTTCATAGACATTCTTTTCAAAATGCATAGGAGGAATCCTCAAGCACTATTCCTTTTCGATTTAATAATTTAAGACAAAAAAAATTCAAATGGCCATATATCAAATGTCATAGTGTGGATTTTTTCACATTTTCATATTTCATGGCATATTTTTGGCTAAATGGTGTAGTCAAAGGAAAATTTTTATTAGGGGCTATTTTAATAGTAATTATAAGTTGCCTTTATTCTTATCAAATATGATGCATCTATCTTTATTTTTTCGAAAGAAAGTCAACACGTGGCCTTGTTAAATTAATTGGCCAACATTTAACAAATTTTACATGATGTTCGGAATATCATAAATATCATGAATAATTTTTATTGACCATTTTTTGTTTTTACAGCAATAATACCTTTGTCTTCAATTGTTTGCATTTTTCCATCACCAAATATAACTTGGATTTTATTTTCATCTAGTTTGATATAGCAATTTTTATTACTTGTTCTGTGGTTTGAACAAAAACTATCAAGCTACCAAATATCCCTTGATTTTTGAAAAAAAAATCCAGAATAAAATATTTGATTAAGGAATTGATTTTTTTTTTCCAATGAAATTTGCTTATTCTTTCTACCAATGCCAAAAATCATTTTCAAAAGAAGTATGCCTTTGGCACCTTTTGCATTTGTATTGACACTATTTTGCATCATGATTATTTTTCTTGCAAAGGTTACAACAGGAGTTTGATTTATCTTTATTTCCTTGATTTAAGTAATTCTTTCTCTCACTTTTATGGTAATCAGATGATCTTCTATTTTAAGGGTTATGACCATGGTCATTCTTTTTATCCTCATGATTTTTGGAGATATTTATTTTTAATTGAAAAACTTGTTTTAGTGGTGGCTTAAATCTTTGCTTTCTCTCCTACTGGGTTTGAAGAAATCTCATTAGCTCCTCTAAAATAAGGTTCAATAAATCTTTGGCTTCTTTAGTTGTAACCACTACACTAATAATATTAAAAACACAAGAGAAGAAAGCCTGGATTGATTTGCTTTCCTTTATCATTAAAGTAGTAAAATCTTTCTATAAAAATTGAAATTTGATAGTGATTACATAGTGATTATCTTGTTGAAACCTTTGTATTAACTCTTCAAAATTTCTTATATCTCCTTTGCAGTTTTGGTATTCATGATTCTTGAAAAGATTGCATTGCTTATCCCTTATTGAATGAAAAATAAGGCTTTTGCATCCTTTAGTAGGTTGCAATTGGCCATGATGTCTACTCTACTAGAATTGGTTCTTAAAATCCTCCCGCCACCCATTTTTACAAATTTTGTAAGATAAATAATATCTTTAGTTTTGTGCTCTAAAAACCATAAGTTTCACCTTCAAATTTAGAAATTGAAATTTAAGTATAATTGAAGGTAGTTATATCTGAAGTAAATGTAAAAGTTATAAAGATTAATAAGTGATATGTTAAAGTATGATGTTAAAGTGATATGATTAAATATTTAGAATCAAAGCTCTAAAACCACTGATGATTTTTAAATTAAAGAAAGGATGCCACGGTTAAGATTTGAAATTTTAAAATATGGGATGGTATTTGATAAATGGATAAGGGAAAGAGGGAGAAACAATAAGGAAATGGAAGGCAAAGTATATGATATGTATTGCTCCTCGAATTTCACTATGAATACAAGTCCATATCCTATTTATAGGAGTTGGGATCGGTGAGTACTCCTTAATCAGCGCCATTCATGCTTTTGCAGATTTCTATATTTATTTTCATTACAATAGAATGAACATGGTTTTAAATTGCGGTTGCGGATGCGGTTGCGGTTGCATTGCGGTTACTGCGGTTGCGGGCATTGCGGCTGTTATAATGCAGGTTGCGGTCACTACGGCTGTGATATTTTTTGAAGTTGCATAAATTATTTTTAAAATATGTATAATCATTATATATTTCATATACATAAAATATATTATGCCAACATTAATATTGATTAAATAAATTCTTATTTTGAATAAGAATATCAATGTTACTTGAAAAAATTAAAAAGAAAAATCAGATAATATAAAAACATATTTACATACTTATTACAAAAAAATAAATATAAGTGTGAAGATAACCTAAAAAAAAAAATTCAGCATACCACTAGTGCTTTAAAAGTAGTGTTAATGTAATTTCTTTATAATATTATCTTATTTGTAAAAAAAAATTATTATTTAATTCATCTTAAATTACACACTCACATATATATATGTATATAATTGGAGATAGTAATATTAATAATATAAATGTGCCCACGGGGCTAGCAAAACCCCTGCTAGCTGAGGTCCAGATCATGGTGCAAAAAAATTTAATTAAAAAAATAAACACGCTTGACTTCCTCCTGATCCATTTATATTCCAAATCATAGAATATATATATATATATATATTACATTAAGAGAAATGCATAGTAGCTGGCTTCCTCCTCATATATATATATATATATATATATATATTCTATTAAAACAAATATGCAACGTGACTCATGACGCAATAGCGACAAATATCTGGATTCAGAGCCCACTGAAAACCTGTTCCTATATATATATATATATATATTATATTAGAATAAGTATATGGTAGCGTGACTCTTGGCTTCCTCCTCATCATAATAAAATATATTATATTAAAACAAATAAATGCAACACGGCTTTCTGACTCCCCCTTTCCTGATCATAGAATATATATATTAAAACAAATATATGGCAACGTGGCTTCCTCATCTCCTCTCATCACTCTCAGCGTTTCGGATACAAGGCAGACTCTAAAAATCAAAATGCCAATCACAAAAATAGAGTGACTAGTTAAGAATCAAGAAACGTACTTTGGGTCTTTAGATTCGAGCAAGAAGAGAGCTCCAGTCCACTGCGAGGCTTCAAAGTTTAGATTCAAGATACAGGTTCAAACCATATGTAGGCATCCATATACCTGCAGGTATGATTTCACCACTTCAGATTTCAAGACTTCAGATCTGTTGGTTGCTTTTGTTCTTTGCTGTTGTTGGCTTTTCTATTTTGTTCTTTGGGAAAGGAAGAAACTTAGGGTCAGCCAACAGCTTTGTTTTTAATCTACTGATACTAAGTAGTGCTTTTTGCTTTTATACGATGTGCCGTAACAAATCCGTAATATCATTCCGTTGCAGCCGCAATACTGTTACGATGCGGCCTATTCCTGTGATATCTACCGATCCTATAGGTCTTTAATTGTGCAGCTGATGCGGATGCGGTTTACCTAGCCCACATCCAGTGAATGAGGCGGCCGCATTTTGTAATGCGGACCGCAATTTGGAACCTTGAGAATGAACTTCCATAGTCCTACATTTAGTAATTCCTGAACTTTTTTTTCTGTATTGAGGATCATCGAAATAAGCAAGAATACTATTTCTATGAAAAATACCATAGATAGGTATTTCAATCGAGATACCGGAAGGGGGCATTAGTTCTTTTGTATCTTTAGCTTTTTCTAGATTTGTCTGATGCTTCATTATCACATTTCCTACCCGCTTGCTGCGCCTCGTCACGTGGTGACGATGCTGTCTTTTCATATTGCTTCACTATGCTACCACTCTATATTTCCTAGCTGCAGTGCCTAGTGCATATTACAGCTATATAGCATTATTACAATATGTAATCCACTGCCTTGTATCTAGATATTTTATGTGGGTTCATGAATTTATTTGATTATTTTTCAACAAAATAGTTCTTTTCTTTTGAAACACGGCCAACTCCTTTAAGAAATGAGAAAAATGATAGTCAACCACAAATGGCACATTACACCTACTGCCAATGGTTTCTTTTTGCACTTCCAAGAGCATGAAGAACTTGATCATAGTCTTAAGTACAATTGCGTGCAACATGCCCCACTCTACTGTATTGTCTACATCGCCTGAAAATCTTCTCATATGTGCACTTTGCCTATATCTTCTTCTGATTGTCTAGCTTAAGTTTAAATCCCATCAGTAATGGGAGGGATCGATCTATAAGTGACTTCACCTTCATAAACCAAATGTTGCATAATTTCTGCCCCTCTCAGCCATATTCACGTACTTCCTCTACCAGGTTTCCAAAGACTATAGCCATATCATTGTTATTGTACTCCAATGGCAACCCCCATGTTTGAACCCAAACTAGCATTCGAACTACCCCCATATCCTGAAGAACCATGTTACGCTATGGTACACAATAATTTTCTGATAATATTGCAGTAGAAAATATGCATTCTTAGTCTCTCATAAAGAGATTACAAAAGAATTAAAAAGGAACTATATGGAAAGCAAACTGATAGATGAAATGATAATAGTAAAGGTATGGCTTCCTTCTTTGAGTCAAGGAAGTGACTTTATTCTTCCTTAAGGGAGAGACTCCATTGCATACAGCACTGCGATTACTACTTCAAAATTCTTCACACCCTTCCTTCACCACTAGCGGCCCTCTTTATCGTGGTCTTCATGCCTCTTGGATAGTACCCTACTTTATCTTTTCCCTTGGGGATGTTATGGCTAAGAAGTACTGATATGGGTACGTATATTGGGTACGACACGATACAATACACAGATACTGTAATTTCTAAAATTTTAGGATATTAGGATATGAGTACGAGAATATATATATATTCAATAATTTAACACATTAAAAACTAAATTAAACCATAAGTAAGTCACAATAGCATAAATAATATTACAATTTACTAGCATAAGTAAGATATTCATAATAAGTTACATTCCCTACAAGCATTAATATTAGAATTTTCAATCCAAACTAATTTTCATCTTCATCTACATCAACAGTAACATTCCCTATGAGCTCTTGTTCTAAATCTGGTTCATCTAAAGATAAATTTGCAACCTTAAGACCTCCTGCCCATCAAATGGCTCCCAATGATCTCCATTAACATTCCACATTTTAGTCACTCCACTAGAATACTTTTCACTCTTTCTTGACAGAAGTTAAAGATTAGTATGAACATAAACCAAGTCTTTAGCCCTTTTTGGATTCAATTTGTTCCTTTTCAGTGAGTGAATGAAAGAATAGGTGCTCCAGTTTCTTTCATAACAAGATGATGTACATGGTTGACGAAGAAGCTTTAATGCAAGCCGTTGGAGCATTGGAGTTGAAGAACTATAATTTAACCACCAATCTTTAAGCTCCAAATTTCACCTATCTTGTAAAGAATCAAATAATGAATATGCATTTGAAGCTCCACAAAACATTGACAACTCTTGAAGGACCAATTTTCTCTCCCTAGAATCCTTAAAATACATATTAAAGCATTTGGCCCTCTTGGTTGAAATTCCAACATCTAAATGAGAAGGAATTCTATTTGACGCCACGTCAAGCCATTAAGGAGTGTAATACCTATGTAGTATGCAATAAAAACAATGAGAATTGAACTTGTTTAGCATAAAATTAAATGTAAAAAGAATATCAATAATATAAGTATGGAATATTCGTATAGCTTACCTAGGATTCAATGAATGAGCAAGGCAATGAAGTGGTGTACAACTCTTTATCCAACGATCAATAATAATTCTATACACAATTTCATAAAATCTTGAATGCTCAAAAAGTTCCTTTTTCTCATGCTTGTATATTGATACCTTCACTTGTTTTATCATTGAATCCCGCATATCATAAATCAAGTGAAGTGTAGGCTTATCCGTATCACAAAATCTAAGCATGTCATAAATAGGCTCTGTGATAGAGAGGATGTAATTAATCTTCTCCAATCAAGAGTCATCAAGAATTAACTCTTTAATAGTATTAGCCTTCCTAACATCATCCTCTTTATATGTATTCCATTCATCACTAATTACCATTATACAAAGAGACATTTTTATGAGTCTAAGCCTCTGTGGCATTACAGTGGTTGAAGCAAACCTAGTGTCAACAATGGCAAGTAACTTTAAGGTCACAAATTCATTGAAAATGGCTAATCTCATGGAATGATTTATGATAAAAGTTCTAATAAAAATTGCATCATCCTTGATTTGAGTAATCCAATGACATTTTTCATATACTAATTCATTTGTCTCAGTGTTTTTATCTACACATATATTTTTTAACGTGAGATTAAGCGTGTGGACAACACATGGTGTCCAAAAAAAGTGAGGATACTCGGCCTCACTAATCTTGCCAGTAGCCTTACAAACAGGGGCATTGTCAGTAATAATTTAAACCACATTTTGAGGTTTTACCTCTTTGATTGCCTGCTTCATCAACTCAACTATGTAGAATTTGTCCTTATATTCTTTAGTCCCGTCAATTGCTTTCAAAAAAATAGGACCCCCAATCAGATACAATCATAAAATTAATTAATGGCTTTCGCTATATATCAGTCCACCCATCTGTTACAATACTTACTCCCCTTTCACCCCAAGTCCTTTTTATTAGTTCAAGTAACCTTTTAACATTTGCCCTTTCTTGTTGCAACAAAAGGCCTTTTAGTGCATTATAACCAGGAGGTTTAAAACTAGAAATCACATTGTTTGCAGCATATTGATAAGAGCTAATGTAATATGGATTGCGTGCCAAATTAAAAGATAAACCACCAGAATAGAACATTCTAGCAATTTCTGCCCAAAATTTTCCTTGGCTGTTTGGTTAAAGGCTTTTTCCAAAGTACCAACTACTCTCTTTTTTCTTTGATTGTACTCACTTTGAACATCTAAAGGAGATAAGCTTTTAGTTGGTGGTGGTAATGGCACTTCTTTTGGTTTTGATCTATTTTCAGTCTCCTCTTGCAAATTTTTCATCTATGCTAAATAGTGAGCGTCAATTTTAGGACACATAAAAATTCCTTTACCAGATGCCCTCAACAAATGTCACTTAACTCTAGAATAAGATCCTTGAAATTCACGGTTACAATAATTATACTTCCAATGCTTGTTTCCACCAGGATTAGCAGTTTCTCCTTCTCTACTTCTAACAATCAAAGTTACATAAGCCCACAAAGGAGTTCCCTCTTTTTGGAGAACATTACTAGAACAATATTGAGCAGAAGCAATAGGCCTAGAATTACTAGCAAAACTAGAACTTCCAGTTGCCATGATACCTATAATGGAGAAGCAACAACAAGACTAATGTATATTAGACTAGTGTATAGAAGAAGCAACAAAAATGAAATTGTGCTCCTGCAATTGGCATGCAATTTTGAGATACTATTTGTGAGTACATAATTTTATAAATAAGTTTTTTTTATATTTCTATTGATGGTATGCATGACATTTCCATTCAGATTTTAATTAAGTAAAAATTTTAGATCCATTCTTAATATAAAAAATTATATCTACCTTTAATCCAAATTAAAAAAATAACAACTACAATATTTAATTAAATTAAAATACAAGATTAAAACAAAAATAGAAGTTTAAAAATCAAATAGAAATTTATACTTCATATATCTATATATATATAGTTCGACCTATGCTTTTATCAAAACATTTCAATAATTTATAGAAACGGGATTTAAAAATACCAAATAAAAAAATGGAGATGCTTTAGAGTTGCTATTAAATGGAAAGTTATAATATTTTTAGTAACATTTTTCTTTTGTTCCACCTAAAAAGTATAGAAACATATTAATAATTCATACGATATATATATATATATATATTGTTCTGAATGATTCATACGAGATGCTTATTGGCCAAGGCATAAAACATAGATACTTGAAATTAGAGGAAGCATCGCTAAATTTACATGTTAATAATTTAGTATTTTTCATTATAAGGTTCAATGAAAAATGAAAAATGATTAAGATAAAGTTCAAACATTTAGTTTAACTAGAAACGTAAAACAACTGTGCATAATTCAAATCTGTAGATTTGTTATATAATAAATGCACATGAAAATTACATGTACCAGTAGTTAAATTTGTAGATTTATTATATAATAAATGCACATGAAAATGAATAATTCAAATCTACTCCCCTTCGATAGGATTCACTCAAGTTTTTGTTCTTAAAATAGCTTTCATTCTTTACTTTAATAAAACTATTTTGAAAAAAAAAAAAACGAAACAGGTTATTACATATTGTAATACACAGATACAGTGAAAAGGAATAAAGATAGATTTTCCTAAACAATCAGATTTGCAATCAACAAACACTAGCAAGGATCAATCAATCCCAACAGAGGAATTGGAAGCATCGGAGAAGAAGACATTCAAGTTTAAAATAAAAATGAAAATAGAAGCTTTTTGCCACCGAAGAAGAAGACACACCTGCCACTAGCTAGAGAAGATGACAGAGGAATGGACGGCTTGCCAAAGAAGGTGATGCAGCATAGAGGGAGGAGATGAGCGATGGTGGGTGATACATGGCGAGAAGCAACAGCAATCCAAAGAAGCAAAAGCGAGGGAGAGAACTGGCGTTCGATGGATTAGCCAAATTAAATGAGGAACAAAATGGTGTCGTTTAATGTCACGCCATTTCGTAGCCATTTCGAAATGAGAAGAAACGTTTCAAAATGTGCAGAAGAAAAAGAAACGTACAGGGTACGTTTGTACCTGTATGGTACGTGTATCCGTATCGGATATATATCTGGTATGGGTACACCTCCAAAGTTGTCATATTTATGCTTCCTTGTGCTATGGTCTTTTGATTTAAACCCTTATACATACATATTTTTTCACCTAGCAACTTAGGTCCAGTTGTAATCTCTCATCAGTTTCTTTCATTGGCCTTATTGTCCAGCCCATATCTTTGTCTGGTTTACTACTGTCTTTATATGCTAAGTCCACAATCATATCAATACTCACCCTTAGAAAATCAACATTGTCCTCAAGAACCCGACGTGCATGCCTTCATTTGCTTGGAAGTTGACTTTTCAAAGCATTATTTGAGCTGCCACGTAGAAAACTCTGCTTCCTTCTGTAAATTCCTGAAGTGCCCCTTCTCTCATTCATTTTGTCTGGGCTTTTGGTAATTTGCTTCTCCAAAACTTCTGCAGTACTAAACACATACCTATAGCCATCTCTCGGTCAGGAAAAGGAGCAGAGTTGGTGGGAAGCTGAATTTCATCTTTTTCCCTCTGCTAAGTGCCCTGTTCGCTGGTTCTGGCTCCATTTTCTTGCTGCTGCCATTGTCTCTGGTTTGGCTAAGTGTGCTGCTGTTGGTTAGAGGGATTTAACGCCAGAAACACCTCCTCTTCCAAGCTTGGAGTTCTGCTATAAGTGTTGCATTTTCTGGTCCCAATTTACAGAGTTTTTCCCCCCTGTTTTGCTTGTTCTGTAGGTGTATCTGTGTGTGTGGCTATCCTAAGAGAAGGGTGTGCAGAAAGAACAAGAAAAAGAGAGTGCAAGGGGATATATATAAGTATATGTGTGTTGTATGATATGGAAGGCATGAATGGAGGAGAGAAGTATGAATTTTTGCATGTCGGGGCGAAAGGGGAGAGGTCAGCTAGAAGTTTTCCAGAGAACATTTCGCCGCGGCGAATTAAGGAATTGGCCGCGGCTAACGATTCCAGAGAGGAATTGGTCGCGGCGGAAGGAGGTATTGGCCGCGGCCAATATCGAGAGCACGAGCGAGGAAGCTCCAGGAGGCTCCTTCGCCGCAGCGCCATGAAGGTTGGCCGCGGCGAATGTCCAACTCGCCGTGGCGATAGTGATATAAAAGGGGGTTAAACAAAGAAGAATTAGCCGCGGCTAACATGTCAAAAACACCTATAACACCTAGAAAACCTTAGTTTTTCATATGTTAATCCAAGGAAATGAAGAATAGGCACTAATGTCGGGTAGGCTAAGTTAATGAGAAAATTCTTCTGGTTGTTTACACTCTAAATCTGGTGAACGGGTATTGTAGGGTATTCAGGAGATTGAGCTAGAGCTGAGGACTGGGCAGGGAATATTGATATCATCCTAAGAGGTGAGTAAATAATGCGGACCGTAAGTAACTCCTATTTCTAAATTTCTTACTAAGTTTCCTTGCAGTATTCTGATATTTGGAGACCTATTTATGGAGACATTTTTAACTGCTTTGTTATATGATTGACTTGAACGTGAAATTTTGCAAATTTGAGGCTTGTTGAGTTATTTGAAAACTTTGATACTGAACTGTTTGAAATGTGATTGGAAAAAAAGTACTAAATCTAAGAGGTTATCTGTTCAGAACTCTGTAGCTAACAGCAGTAGTTGTTAGCCTTGGTGCACCATGATCTGGACCTCAGCTAGCAGGGGTTTTGCTAGCCCCGTGTGGGTAGCTACCACACGTGGAGTTATTTATTTCGCAAGCAAAAGTGCTTTGCGTCTGTGGTTATTTTCTCCGCGAGCTGTGTGCTCTGCGTCTGTTTTAATTCAGTTCTGCTTAGATACTTCTGATGAAATTTTAAGAAAACGATCTGCTTGAGGCTTGTTTTGAGCATGATGAATATATATATATACATATAGATATTTTTATGGGCTTTGTCCCTAAGATTTTTAAGGATCGGCGTTATTTATTCACTGAGTTTTCAAACTCACTCTTTCTTAAATTATTTTTCAGAGAGCGTTGAAGACCCTAGCCTACCCTGAGTGGCCGACTAGCTGTAGATCTCCTGCAAATTCTTTTGGCAAACCCACAATTGTTCATGTGGGTGTATTTTGTGTTATGAATTTGTTTGTTCTGAACAATGTAAATGTGGCTCCACTGAATCATAGTTAGGATATCCCCACTCCCTAGATGTCTATGTTTTGATCTATTTTGGATGTATTGTTGAATTGACTGGTTGTAGAAATATCGGGAGGTCCAAATTATAGAGGGGACTCTGCCGAAATTTCTACAAAGTCAATGATGATACTCTTGGTAATGTATGGGGGATTTGTTATCTTTTGTGCCAACATACTAAATCTGCGGGTTGTGACAGTTGAAAGTTGGGATAGAAGTGCACCTCCCCTTTTAACAGTTAATACATCAGCAATTAAGAATAGTATAACTAAGTTTCCCAAAGTGGTATATCCAAAACCAATCACAACATGAAGATGGAACTAAGAGTAAAAAGAGTAATGCAAGTTTGAACAGATAGTCCATTGAAGGGTGCCACCTCTTGGATCAAAAGGGAAAACATTGGCCTCATTACGTATAACAACCTTCTTCATAAACTCAATTCTCTTGGTAACAATAGTACCATAATTATCATAAGTTGCTTCCACCAAGTTAGTTTTTGATACCCCTTCATACCCATTGATCTTGGATTGACATATGTAACTTCCAATGTCTGCCCTAATTTCTGTATGGCAAGAGTAATAATTACATCATCATGCCCTTGTAACTTTTTTACTAGAACAAAGCCACCAAAGAAGTTGTGAATTCTTTCTATAACGGACGAAGGTGTTAAAACTCCATATGCACCAAGTTTGCCATATAAACAATAATTAAAAGTTGATAAGTAGTATCTAATGATAAAAGCATCCTCTGATTGACAAGGATCCATGATGATAGGTCCGTTTACCCTAAAACAACATTGCGAAAAGATATCCTCAAGAACAATAGTGTAAACCATTGAAAGCAAGTTGAGAAAATTTTTTATGCCTTTTCTATATGTTTAGTGGTAGATGATACACCAAAATAGCAGTCAACACATCATTATCCCATATCTTAAGTTTTACATGAAATAAGCTCAATGACCCAATTATAAAATCACATTTGCAACATTGAGTAGGACACATAATGCATCACCAGCTTCTATTCTCTGGCTTCTTTCGCCTGCATAGCCGTTTTTATTGTTTGTGAGGAGAAAAACATCTTGAATTAAGGTTGTGATACATCCCTTTTAGTCCGTACAAAAGAAACACCATGGGTCCTTTCATTCTTCCCAATTTCATCTCTATAAACCAAACAAAACCAAGAACAAAGCAAAAATTTTCTATATTTGATACCTCGCATGCCCCTTTTCAAAGAGGATTTTGTTCATCACCCCTAGCATATATTTCTGGGAAGGATTGAAGCTCACTTAAAACTTGTATTTCCGTATTCCCTCTTTTTATCACTATAGTCGTTCAAAAAACATGTAATACTACTAACATACCAACGCAAAAAACAAGTCTTCACTTCAAGTGAAGCTTTTTGTCAAACAGATAGAGGGCATCGTATAAATGACACGTGCATGATCATAAATCAAAATAAAAATCATCCTATCACTGTCCCACATCTTAGTCTTTATCTGTGTAAAGTTAAGGGAACCAATTACAATGTCATATGTTAGAAGAAAATTAACACTTTCATCAAAAAGTTTTGTAGCATCTCTCGTAAAATTGGCACCAATCACATCAAGTAGTTTACTGCCATTTTCATATATTGTAGCAAATTTGAATCACCGGAGAATTGCGTCTCAATTGAATTACAAGAATTCACACTCCTTCACATTCCACCTATCTTTCTCTTTGTTCCAAAATCATCTCCATTAGAGCAAAATTCTTGAAAAAACAAAGAGAAAACCAGACAATGAACAGTGAAAGAGTTTTCTGATTCAAGTATGTCATCTGTGTGTTGTTTGACTTTAAGATGAATTTCCCCATCCTTTGTGTGCCTCTTCCTCATTATGAGTTTCTTGCATAAGATGAGGTTTAGATTGTTTCGCTTCAATGGCGACTTCAATGGCTAAATCACAAAATTCCATGGTTGCCAAACACTTCAAAATAGGGACTGATTTTAATTCCTCCCATTCTAAGCCATATTCATCTAAAAAAATTGCCACTTTATAGCTTCAATTCTCTTCAATGAATCTTTCAAATCTAGCATTGATTCCTCCAAGCTAGCTTGTCCCTTTTTAAGTGCAGCAGTCTTTTCCTTGGTATCTTGGATTGCTTCCTCCATTCTTGAGAAATCAGTTCTTTCTGCCATCAAGTTGCAGCTTCTCTCAAGGAGAGCACCAAATGATACACACTAATTTTCTGATGTATATTGCAGTAGAAAATATGCATTCAAAGTCTCTCAAAAAGAGATTACAAGGGAATCAAAAAAGAACTAGAGGGAAAATAAATTGAGAAATAAAGTAAGAATAGTAAAAGGATAGCTTCCGTCTTCAAGTTAAAGGAAGGACTCCATTCTTCCTTCCTCAAGTCAAGGGAGAGACTCCATTGCATAGCGCACTACAATTACTTCTTCAAAATTCTTCCCACGCTTCCCTCATTGCTAGCTGCCTTCTTTATCGTGGTCTTCATGGATCTTGAAGAGTACTCTAGGCCTCTCTCTTCTCTAATGGATCCTATGGTCTTTTGACTTAGACCCTTATATATTCATGTTTTTCCACCTTCCAACTTAGGCCCAGTAGTAATCTCTCTTCAAGTTCTATATTGGCCTTACTGCCCAGCCCATATCTTTGTCTAGGTTGATATATCTTTATATGCTAAGCCCATAATTGCATCAATTGTTTACGTGAGATTATTTAATTAGGACTAATTAGTTGTTAGTACAAGTTGTTAGGAAATAACAATTAAAAGTTGTTAGTTTTGTTAGGAAGTCTCAGTGTATTCCTATCCATATAAATAAGGGATAGATACATGTAAAGAGGTGTGAATGAATTGAATGGAGTTGTTTCTATTTCTCTCTTTACCACGTGGTATGAGAGCTATAATCCAGGCACCACGACAATAATGCATGATGACTTCAGAAAGCGGAATCAAGAGATGAAGAAGATGCAAACAGACTTCGCCTAGTTGCGAAGCTCCATGACACAAATGGAGAAACTGCTGGAGAAGCTTGCAGAAAAGGTTTTCAAACTAGAAGTGAAGTCCAAGAGCCAATCACAAACCACCCTCCGTCAAGATTCTCTACCCGTGGAAATTGAAGAAGAGGACACCCTGTCTATGACAATCTCAGAAGAAGAAGACCAAGTTCCATTACCTCTGAATTCAAAGATTTGACCAGAAGACGCAGGTGCCTTCCAATTGCAACAATAAAGATGATGAATACAAGGAAGTTGAGAAGGATGAATACGACATTGAACAAGAATATCCTGGCCGAATCCAGGATGATCTAATCAACAAGAAATACGGAGAGCCAGAGCACAACCCAATCGTGTTCATAAACAAAAGTGAAAACCAAGGATGGGGTGATTCAGACCGACGCGTAAGAGATCGGATATGGCGAGAAATTAAAGTTGAAGATGAAGGACTGTGTGATTGAAGCCAGGACAAAAGGAATGAAGAACACCATGACTATTCAAGAGGTAGCTGTCCTTGAAGTCGCAAAGACAACTAGCAAATTTTCTTGTGAAACTGAAATGAAGACAGGAATCGGCATTGGGTCAGATGATGATGAGTTCGGTTAAGGGGTCAACTTTCTGGTGATGAACTCATTCTCCACCATGAAAATTTTGATGTTGGCTTTTGCCTTTTGCTAGTGCAGTTACCTATCTGTGTCTCAGCAGAGAGGTGGCAGTGAGGACAACTTTTTCGGTGAAAGGTCCAGCTGTAGTACTTCCGGCGGAGTGTTTGTGTTCCAATAAAGTTGAAGAATCGTGATAACAGGAAGAATGGGATTGAGTTCCAGAAGATGCCATTCTTGGTGATGGCCGAGATTTGGGTAGAACACATGGATGATGGAGATTTCAAGGGGAAAGGCAACATAAGAACGAGCACTAAATTGACCTTGTACAGACACATGGAAGACGGAGATTTCAAGGGGAAGTTGGTGAACCCCACCCCTCTAGAGCACCCAGTTGAGGTTATAGCAAGAATTCGTGACTAATCAAATCGAAAAGACAAGCCCTTACTGATTTTGCTGATCAACTCAGACTCGCAGTTAATCTAGTTTTGGACCGATTTTGGTTACAAAGACTTCACCCTTGAGGGGGTTTCTTTGTCTGAAGAAGAGGACATCAATACTTTTTACAACAAGTTTTTGGAATTGAGGATCAATGGGGCTAAGTTGGGGGAGAAGTTGCTGAAGCTCATGGACGAACAAGCCGATCCTCTCATTGAAGGAACTCTGATGTTGAAGCTTGACCCTGTTGAGCTACACAATGCCCAATCCAGGCTTGAGGCCTTGCATGAGCTTGAAAGCCTTCTTTCTGGATGACCCACTGACTATTTGTGAGCTTATGTCTTTGACCTCAGTGATCACCGTGCACTCGAACAGCTAAGGAGAATTCTCCATCTTCTGGTGGCCTTGATTCAGCTTTCCTAAAATGTAGGAGAGGAATGTTTCGAAGTGAAGGGATTTACGAACTGGTGTGTGCTGGATGAAGATGGGCCCTGTCTAGAAACATATATGGAACTTGTACAACATGAAGATGGCCCTGTGGTGTTTTGGCAACTATACAAACATTTGTGCTCAAATACATTCTTTTCCACGTTATAGAAGCTGATGAAGGAATGCATATGATTGATCCGCCTTTTCAACGTTAATTGTTAATAAGTACCGAAAAAGGAAAGTCCCAGTTATCTTTGATGAGGTTTTTATTGGTTTTTAGTGTCTGGGAATAGAGATTGTAATGGAGCCAATTCATTGCTTACCAAATATTACTTGCTTTGAGAAGCTGATGATAGGTCGTATAATGCCCTTGGCTGTGCCATTGGCAACAGATGTTGTGTTTGATTCATTTATTGGAGAAATCAAAACTAGATGGTCCATTGCACGGCACTCTTACTCTGCACATGCTATGGGGGGCATGGCTACACATACTATGGCCTTGCACTAAATCTATTCGATCTCAAAGCAGCAGGGAGTTTGGACTTGCCACATGCTTCTAGTACACCGTGCATAAGCAGTCATCTATTACCGCATGCTGTCTGTGTTATGAAATTGAACGGGGTAATTGGTTAAGGTCCGACAGTTTGGGAACCCATGTTAGTTATCAAAGAATAATACCAAACTTAAAAAAAAAAAATTTGAATTTGTACCAATCCTAGAGGACAAGGATCATTTTTCAAAAGCGGAATATTGTTCCATAAGATTATTTAATTAGGATTAGTTAGTTGAGTATAAGTTGTTAAGAAATGATAGTTAGAAATTGTTAGTTCTATGAGGAAGTCTCAATATATCCTTTTTGTTAGTATACTTAACTAAGAGATGGATACACGTAAAGAGGTGTGAACGAATTAAATAGAGTTGTTCTCTATTTTCTCTGTATCGTGCCCTATAATTACTTCTTCAAAATTCTTCACACCCTTCTTTCGTAGCTGGCCGCCCTTTTTATCGTGGCCATCATGTCTGTTCTTTTGATTTGGGCCCTTATATATGTATATATATATATAGATATATAGATATATTCATATTTTTCTTTTTGCACAAACCACAACCCATGTTCGAACACAAAAGTTTGATCTTCTGCATTTTCAAAAGTTATCATTTTGTAATTTTTCTCTCGACCAAGCACGCAAAAGTTATCTCGCAACTTCCAGTTGGCTCCTTGAAGCATATCTTCCAATTTGTGCACAAGAATTTCCTTGGAATCCACCAAAATCACCACGGAGCACGTGTTCCAAATGGCATAGGAATATTGGAAAGCCTTAGAACCAATATTGGGGATTGGTCTTCTACAAAGAAACATAAACTTGGGACCACCTTGTGTTAAATTAGTGTCACATGAGGAAGGATCTTTGCCCTATAGCTGCTTTTAATCCATCTATAACTCCTAGCATGAACGTCTTAGTAATTGATTGAGACCACTAATTTTTAACTAGTTGGGAAAAAGCAAGAAAAAACAAAGTACCACTATTATTAAAAAAAAGGTTTTTGGTGTGTTTTCTTTTTTCTTTTTTAGTATTAGTTTAAACTACTTCTAAAACCTTTAATTGCGATTGCCAAAATTATGGTTAAATCATTTGTCAGAAAAGGTTTCATTTTTATTTTCATCAACCATAGGGACTATGGTAGTTGAATCATAGTTTAACTATGGTTAGCAAAACACAATTAACCAATGGTTTAACTGTAATATTTTAAGCACAATTAAATATTGCATATATTTTAAAAGTAGTTAAAATCACTAACAAAAGCCTCTTTTCTTTTTCTGATTTGTTAGCTTGAAATTTCTTTTCCCTGCTCATATATCAATTTTATAGACTTATACAACTATGGTTTACACAAATTTAATTCACAAGTTGTCATTAAAATTCAAATATATTCTATTACTACCAGAATAAAGTTGATGCTCCTACTATAATCAAAGTCAAGTTCCTATTGTCATTAAAAATCAAGTTTCAATACAATCAAAGTACTAAAAACTAATTATTCATATTATGAGAGTTTGGTGATTAAGTTATAGCTCCAAGGTTTTCATTATATTGACTATTTTGTGATTTTAAAAAAAAAAGTGAAATGATATTAGCAACAAACTAAAGACTAAAAGGAATAAGTATTCATTCCTATTATTTAAGTATTTAACCATGATGAAAAGCTTATCATTTTATCATTTGAATGGCGATATATACTAGAAAACTTAGGTGGCACCTAATGTTAAAAGTTTTGGAGGATGAATGTCAAATCTACATTCATCTATTCTTGTAGTAATTTACTCTATTCTTATTGTAATCTAAGTTCTTTTACTTCTTTTTGCAATTCTGCACAAGAAGGCCTAGAAGGAGGATTCCATCTATGGAAGCAAGCAGAATGGTCAAAACACTTGGGATGGGCAAGACCTAATCCCAATTTTTAAACTCGACCAAGGTGCTTTTAGCTTCCTAAAGCCATAGCCAATTAATTCTGAGCTAAAATCTCCTCAAAAAGAGATCCCTAAGTCTGATGCATAGATATATTCTCCTGCAAATTCAAGTAAAATAGAAAATAATACATCATTTTAGTAATGCATCATTTCAATCCTCACATCTGTTTAGCACTTTATTCCCACATAACTTATATAATTACAATGATTGCTCTAGCTTCCTCATTGACAAGAGATCCATCCTGCCTCTTATGTGTGGTAGTCCACATCCTTGAATGACTAGGCCCCTACACTCAACCTCCTAAAAAGTTCAAGACAAATATTATAACATATCTTAAATCACATCACAAATTGTACTATTTACTAAAGTAAACTTGCCATGTTAACTTTTTTTCATGTAAAGCTTTTCAATCCTGTAGTGTGAGGAATCATTTTCTTTTGCTTTTTTTTTTTCACTATGATCTTCTCATGATTGATAGAAATATATTAATTGTATCTATCAAAAATTCTGAAAATATTGTAAGAAAATGTTATCACCTTAATCCTCAAATCATCTCAGATTGCCATCTAAGACTATATGTATGATACCTATTGCTAGCTTATGTTTAATTTTTATCCCATCTTGTACACCTTCTAATGACTTTAATTTATGCATATTTCTCTTGCTGTAAACTTGTTGGATATAATCCTTTTTTAGTAGGTATTTATATAATTTCATTATGATTTGATCAAACATTAATAGAGCTGAATAATTGAGAGGAAAAATTAAAAGCCAAATACAATAAACACCATACCCAAGCTATGCTGAAGGACACAAACCATATTTAGAGCTAAAATGGACAAAAAAAAGGACCAAAACAAGCAAGCCGTGTTAGCTAACATGCCCATGTTAGAGATCCCTGCATCATAATGTCAAGCCAAAGTTGAACACGAGTAAGTCTTGTTCTATCGTAACCTTAAAATGATCAAGCTATGTTCATTATCATAAGTATTGTTTTGGAGAGTTTTGGAATGTTTCTAAAAGCTTTTTGAGAAAGAAACCATAAGATTGTAACGTATAAAAGCCTTCAAAAAACATTCTAACAATAATGTAACAACTTTGGAAAACTCTAAAGATCTTAATTGACACCTTAGAAAATTAGAGCTTTTATCTAGAGATTATTGCACCACCTTTGTTGATTTTATATTCTTCTGATTCTTCATTTCTTTTAGCATGAATTTATGTTTATCTAGACTTTGTGTTTTTGTTTTCTATTATGAGTAGCTAAACCCCTCATTTTAGGGTTTAGATGGTTATATCTATGGATTTTCACTAAACTAGGAATACCTGTGTAATTATTATTTTTAATCCTAATTAATTTACTATTCAGTTTATATTTCTTTTACAACTTGTTAGGCACACTTATTGTGAATGTTATATCTTTGATGAAAGAGACTAAGAGGAGAATCACTATAAGAGATTATCTTAATAACAAACTTACGTATATGTTTTCTAGAGATAGTGATCTATCCTAGGCAGAATTGTAACCTGCATGTGTTCTAAGCTACTATATGCAGGGGTATACTAAAATCCATAAGATTTAATGTGTTTGTATTACATCATGTAATCATGAAAGTAGACATAAGACTAACATAAGCACATGTGACTTATCTTGAAAGGAAACTTCACATAATTTAAGGAATCGATCAATAATTAGGATAAAATAAATTGTATGAGTTGACCTTAGCTAATCATAAAAAGTGACATTGAATTTCAAATCTCAGAGCCTTTTACCATTAGACAGCCCCATTAGTTATTTTTACAGGTTTTGCTTTCCTGTGCTCTCAATTTATTTACTTTCAATGATCTTCTAAATAATAAGATTAATTTTAGGGAATTTGTGCTTGATTTACCTTTCTTGTGGGATGATACATGACTCACTTTTCCTATACTACTTGTGCAATCTGTGCACTTACGGATTTTTTGCAACACCATTATATTGGTCTTTTTACGCTTGCCACCACTTGGTTCCGATAGACTTAAGATAATATCTCTTATGCTCCACTGTTCTCATCCTCCCTTCTAATATAACATACAATCATTTAGACATGTATGAATTTTTGTGTAACTAAGTTCCAGTTTATTGATGGTTTTCTTAGCCTGATAAAAAGATGATGGAATATTTTCATGTTTAAAATCATATGCCAACAACTTTAGTATCATTTACATGGCCTTGTTACTTATTTCCACACATACACTAAATGTGATACAACTTTATAAAGAAAGATAATTTTGAATACTTCTTGCATCTTTCATATAGATTTTGTTGCCTATCCTTGATTAACTTGTAAGATTCTTCAGCATCTTCATTCATTATTTGGTTAAAGGGAGGCACTGGACCTTCAGCTGTATCCACACTTTCATTTTCATGATGAACCCTAAATGCATTACGTACAATGTCTTATATAGGATTATCCTAACAAGTCCTTTCTTCTTTAACTTGTGCCCTTAATGAAAATTTTGTAAGAGGTTCTTACCTAACATGTGTCTCCCTATCCTTAGCCCAAAAAGTGTACCCTTATAGGAATGGTTTAACAATCACATGGTCATGCACAACTTTTCTAATATGCAATTTCTTGAACTTACACTTAGGACATGGGCATATAATTCTACCTTCAACACCCCCAACCATTGGCAAATGCAAAGTTTAGAAATCCATTCAATCCTCTAGATATTTTAAGGGTATTATGAGGCTTAGTGTAACACAATCTACTACCGCTATCTAGCCTGTCACTGGGCTCGGTTCTATATGATTTCCAAAGAACCAATACCAATCCGTGGCATTTCATGCTATGAAACGGGGTTTTATACACTCATCTTCTGCCCCGTGGGTCCTGTGAACCCATCATTCGCTTTCTCTACTCACACTCCATTTATACAGCTCATACATAAAATAAAACAAGCCATAAACCACGGGTATGGAGCCAATAACCAGAAAAATGATTTTTCTCACTTGGGCCCAAAAGTCATATTTTGGCTCTAACTTTGAAAAATTATAACTAATTATAGAAAAATGGGAATCTAGCAAACTTTAGCTTTCTAGAAATCCCTAAGTGGTAACTTTATATTAAAAATCATTCCCAATCTTAAACTCAGCGTTTGGACCATGTTTGACATTGAAAATGGGAAGGAGGTCCGGCTGTCACTGTTTCTGGTGCAGCATGCTGTCATGACTTTCGAAAATTCATAACTAAATCCAAAAAAATTCAATCTAGGCAAACTATACCAATTTGAAAAGGTACAGATGTCTACTAGAGGAAACAAAAAAGTCCAGATCAGTTCAGTAACCCCTAGACCCCGAAAACTGATAGAATAGTAACGGAGGTTGGGTAGGCTCCCTGATGCTGATACAGAACTTCAGAAGGTTCATTCTCTCTCTACAGACCTCCGATTTAGGTGATTCTAGTTCCTATAAGTCACTGTGGCTGTCTAGTTTATGTGTATAAAATTTCACCACATTTGGACTCCATTTGATCTATGAATGACAAAGTTTTCAATTCTGACTAGCTACACAGTGCCATGACCAATTCTCAATTTTTCCCAATTTCAAAAATTCGCCAAATATTCTCTAGACCTCCAAATATTACTTACTTAGGCTTCCCAATAAGCTTTTTATAAACTCTAGAGGCATGCCAAATTTCATGGCAAGAGGAGTTCATTCGGTCATACTTTAATGTAGCTCACAAAAATACCGATTTTAGCACCCAAAATGTCCAAAATGGGTCCAAATGGCCTCTCACACATTCCTACTCCTCATAAACAAGTTTGAAAGCATAAAACTAGCATATATAACAAGTCCATGTGATCCAAATCATCATACATTCCAAACTCACTATGCTACGGCCAAATATACACTTTCACATATACTCAACAAAATGGGCAAAACCCTCATTTCCATTGATTTGGCTCTTTACATAGTTTGTACATTACATATTCATACATTTACACTTGTTACAGTATTTACAACTCAAAAATAGTGGGCGCATATACAATGTGGCACCACTTTACATCAAAATGACCAAAAATAAGCTAATCTCTAGCTAAGCATACTCCTAAGCTCCTTGGTGTGCACTTGCTTCTCCTTGTGCTCCACCTAGCATGTTAAGTTGGGAGGGGAAGGGGTGAGATTCAGGGAATCTCAGTAGCTCATGCACTCAATCAAGTAAGCAATCAAGGCATGTAACAAGTCATGGCATGTGAATAAGCATTTAGCCATTCTTAAACATCCATCACACATTGTACATGCTATGGAAATCACAATAATGCCAAAAATGGGCTCCAAGGACTTTTGGTCTAACCTCACCCGAGTTTAGGGACTTTTGGATGGCCTCACCCGAGTTTAGGGACTTTTGACTTGGCCTCACTCGGTTGAGACTTTTGGCCTTGTCTCACCCATTCTCAAGGGACTTTCGGCTTTACCTCACCCATCTCAAGGAACTTTCGGCACTATCTTACCCGAGCAAATCTCACAATTCATCATACAAGCATATTGGCATTAATGCATCAAAGCAATAACATATGGCATATTCCACACAATAAGCATATACATAAACATACAATAACTATTACATCCAAGAATGCAACAAGAAAGAGTGGAAAGAGAGCTACCTTATAAGCTAAAGCCAACACAAGCCTTCCCTTTCAATTTCTCCTCTCCCTTCTTAAGTTCACACTCACACCTTGATGGAGGTGTTTCACTTGAGCCTAGACACACAGAAGCATGCAATTACACTCTTAGAATATAATCTTTAGAGTAAACTCTCCTAATATACCAAAACCTAGAGTTCTCTCTCTCTCTCTAGAATGCCATCAACTCTTTCTCTCTCTCAAGTTCCCATGATAGTGGAAAACACATTTTCAAAGAAAATAAAGGGATTCAAGGGTGTTTTCCACTTTCCCTCTTTTGACCCATGCCCAAAATCCAACCATTTTCACAAACAAAATCGTAGGAAAAGAGGGCAAAGGGAGGAGATCAGAATTCTAAGGAGAAAAGAGAGAAATTTACTTACCTTTCCTTTGCTCTCCCCCCTTCTCTTGGTCTCTCTCACTTTCCACGCCTCTTTTCTCTCATTGGGTCGAAGTCTAGGGCAAAAATGAGAGAAGGAATGAGTTTGAGTGTTTAATGAAGTCATTTTCTCTCTTTTTACTCTCTTCCGGACTGACTCTCACTACGGCGAAAATTAACCTTCGCTATAGTGAGCTCGTGTTATCTGGCTTCGCTATGGCGAGGTGTAACCTTCGCTACGGCGAGCTCGTATCATTTCCCTTTGCTATGGCGAGACTTGACCTTCGCTATGGTGAACTCGCGTTAGTTCCAGACCTCACTTTCGCTATGGCGCACGCTACGGCGAGAAACTCCCTGGTTTTCTATATGGACTACTGCCCGCACTCGCTATAGCTAAAATCACTCTCGCTATTGCGAACAGGCACTCTCGCTATAGCGAGACCCTTTCTCGCTATTGCGAGAAGACTTAGCAAAGTTTCTAGATTTCGAATTTTTCCAGCTTTTACTTCCTTTCCTTTTCCTTTTCTTTCCTTTTTCCCGGTTGTTACACTTAGCAATAGATGTAATCAATGGGCCATTGGCCCATTGGTTTTTGCTTGATTTATCATTAAGTTTAATATTAAAGTTCTTAGTGGTGGGTGTAATTTTACATGTTAAGTTAGAGATTAAAACTATCTAAATTTGAATCTTAGTTGTAACTAACATACTTAATATATATATATATATATATAGCTTTATTGGACTACTTTTTCTTTTTAATCATCACATTTCTTACTTATGTTTGTATTTTCTAAATATGATGGGCACTAAGATATGTATCAGCTAGTATTGAGATGTGTATTCCCAAGTATCATAAAGGCACCATTTATTTAAACTAATTACCATGGTTAGTTTAATACTTAAACTATCAATTATCCCTGTAGATACTAGTTTTGTATTCTGTGAATGGTGCCTTTTAGGAAATTTCTCTTTTTTTTTTCCTTTTTGGTATCCTTGTAAATACTAGTTTTCTATGTTATGAATACTAGCCTATGATTTGTTTTACTTGTTCTTTCTCCTTTTCATTTCCTTATCCTTTCTCAATTTTTAATTCAACCATTTTATCATAGTTATGTATATTTAGCAATAGAGTTAAAAGCCTTGTTAATGGGATTACCTTATCATGTCTAATAATTCTTCTATGTTTTTTGGTTATCATTTTTGTGTATTTTGACTTCATTTAATTGTTCACTTTCGGGATTTTCTTTTGCTTTTTTCTTATCCCTCTTTATCTTATAAGAGTTAGGGAATAATTAAGATAGGAACAAGATCATAAGAAGACTAGTTTTGCTTTAGTATTGCCCTAACATTTTGAATTCTTAATAAGAATTGTAATGATTTTTACTAACATTGCACTTTAATTTAGGTTGAGGGTATAAAAGAGTAGTTGTTATGCCTACAAAATATTTTTCTTTCTTTGTTTTTTTTTAAGGGGTGTCAGCATGTTAGTGTACTCCAAAAATAATTTTTATTCCTAATAACTCTGTCATTGAAAAATTTACAAGACTAACATGTGTTGAAAAGAAAGGAGACAAGAATGGAACATTGAAGACTTTAACGTGATACTGGAACATAAAAATGGTAGTTATCCAAGCAAAGAGTTTCTAATTTATACATTAAGGCTAAGAAACATTTTTGTAACATGCTTTATATTCTTTGATGTTAGAATACACTTTGGTAATTGCTCTTTATATTCTTTGATGTTTAGCTTTTAACAATCTTTGTGCATGTAATGTAGAATCTCCTAAAAAAAAAATGTTTTCAATTTTTCCTTTAAACTAGTAGATTTGATTGTAGAAAATGACCCAAGTGTGTGAGATCTCTATTGAACTTTCTAATGATGCAAGACATTCTCAATGTTTAAATCAAGTTATGTCTCTTACCATTTTTTATAATGATATCTAATTGTTTTTCACTTTTGCTACTTTGATTAAAAATGGTTGTGGTTGGTTATTGTTGCTTTCTTCTTGAAAGTGTATACGCAAGTATACATATTGCAACAATAATATAACGATGAGAAAAGATCATTCCCTCGAGGATTTATTGTCAAAACTCGTCAAGTACCAAAATTTATATCCTAACTTAAATTAAGCAAATCAATTTCAAGTGTTTGTATAATAAAATATGATTAAAGACTATCTATTAAGAAAAACTTATATTTAAAATTGATGTTTGGATTATTGGGTGAATAATAGCATCTAAGATTATTAATTCCTTTTGTATTTCATAATAAATTAATTCAACACTCATAAACTTTGTTCACAACGGTGATACATGTTAGCCCAGGGTTCACTTGTTCCTATAAGTATTTTTTCAAATTTCATATAAGATTATCCAATTAATTCTATAATTTCTTATGAAATCAACTAAGATCAATTTAATAACACAGTACCTAATTTGACTATGTAAGGTTAATAAGTATATATTTTTTATCTTATTAACTAAACCATTTACTTGTCCCATTAAGCTGCAAGTACTCACACAACTCAACTCAAGACCTAAGTTGACTTTCTCTTTTCCAAATTCAAGCAAAAATATTGAATAAATATAATTATTGGCCAAGTAATCAAAAAGCATGAAGCAAGGAGTTGAATGAAAATGTATCCAAGGCTAGAGTGAAAACCAACGACTAATCCATGCAAAAGTTCATAATAGTCTTAGATTAAGGTGTTTAGCTATATATATTTACCAAAATTAGTAGCAAAGTTAAAACAAAAGTTAGAAACATGTGAACAAGTGCAAAGAAAATAAGAAGGATAGAGAAAACTAGTAAATGATACTTGTCTTCTCTTTAATCTTTAATCTCTAGCACTCCTTGCTTCAAGATGCCTTTCAAAGCTTCTTTCTAGGCTCCACACACCTAGAATGATGGCTCCTTCAGTAAGAATGGCTATTTGTTATGAAAAACCCTCAAAGTGTTATCCCAGAAAATGCTATGTTTTACTTTAGACGAATTGCACTGTGACTTGGTTTTCTCTGCTATGGTAGATTTGCTTAGTGGATGCATTTTCCCAAGAGTGCCATATACTCTTGCCATGATGCTCTTCGTCTCTAGGTGAGATTGTGCCACAGCTTGTCAAAGATATGCCATGGCACAGTTTGCCTTAGGTTCTAGTCTTCAGTTTCTTCCCATTTCATAATGAATTTTGGCCATAGCACACTTCCCTGACTAGTAGTAATTAGTGCTTTGAAGCCCCTTGACATACAAAAAATTCCATCAATCCCATTTTAAAAAGCTTTTGGCTCCATTTTTCTTGTAATTGCACCCTACAAAAGTAACAAAGTATAATTAATTCCCAAAATACTTAAAATTAAAAAAAATTAATTTAAGGTGTAAAAGCTGAATATTGAACTTCTCATCTTAAGTGTGTATATTTTTCCTATAAAAAGTATTATTTACCATATAATTAAAGGATTAAACACAAATTTACCAAAAAAAATGTAAAATAGCATGAATGAATAAGAGTTAAAATACCCTTAAACTTGAACTTTTACTCGTGCTTGAGTAAAGAAATAAAAAACAATACTAGACTGTCATTAGGTCAGCTTAACATTAATGTCTTCTAAAGTCCTCACTTGCTACATCAAAAAATATATTCAGTAAAAAAAGCAAGCAATACATGCCAGTAGTAGAGTTCAAATGATAATGCCAACACTTCTTACCATTTTGAAGTGTGTGTGTGTGGCCAAACATTCATCTTAAAGCAAGCATCAAAATCAACTTTCTATACTCCAACATATATAAACTAGTCTCACATATAAAAACTTCATAAGCTTGCCTTTTTCTTTCTCTCCACTAAATTAGGTACCATAAAACCATTAGATCAAAAGGACTTTTGGACTTGAAATGAGACTGAGGCTATAACTTAGAATGATGGGTAAGATTAATGCAAAAATCTTGAGAAAATTTATATGTACAATGAATAATAAGTTCTTTCAATGCAGCTTCCATAATTCTTCCTACTAAACCTTTTTTTTTAACTAGATCTGCCCCAAACTTAAGTCATTTTAACCTAAAATAAACTTTGAATTTTCTCTTTTTCATTTCATTTTTTCATTTTCATTTTTTTGAATAAACATATATTCTATATAGCTTCTGAGTCAAAGAAAGGGAGAATCAATACAAACCATATAACTTCAATTTCAATGATTGTACAAGCATCAACTACTACATATCTTCCTCAATCAACCTCAATATTCTTCTTAATGAATATATTACCATTTTTCTCAAGAAAAGGGACAAGATTACTATTTTTTTAAAGGTTGATCAGGCTAGGTATTCGTGTAGGTAAACCAAACAAAGCATAATATTATATGGTTTTTCTAAATAAGCTCAAATAAGGTTCAAGCATTAATATAATTCAATAAGGGTCGGGCTTGAAAAGCATACCCATAGCAAAAGAATGCCTAAATCAACTCTAAAGGCCATGCCATACCAATTGATTCATCTCAAGAAGGTAGAAGACAAGTTTTAAAGTCCTAGAGTTGAGATTAAACATACAAATTATATTACAAAAACTATTCTCCTAACGCTAGTAATTAACTTATGTCTAACTAGATGGTGCACAAAAGTTTTTTCAAAAATGTTGAGAGAAAAAACTTTACACATTTGAACTAAGCACAAGACACAATTAGCATAGAGTTCCTACTAAACATATCTTTATACAATACAATTATCATTAGAAGTAGACAAAAGTTTCGACAAGGCAACAAATAAACCAATTCAAATGAGGCTTCAAAACAATTTTTCTAAGTTAAAAGTTTAAACACAAAATTTCATATTATTTAGGTTACCAAAACTACCTTACCCCTAAACTTATAGTCAACATTGTTCCCAATGTTAAAAGACAAAAAAAGCCTAAGACAAAATGAGAGTGAGTAACATGTGCATTGTAATATAAACAATTTTTTTTCCTTTTTCTAAAGGGTAAAACTAAAAACAACATAGGTGATATAAAATAAAGAAAAATAAAATTATTAAAAAAAAACTAGTAAACAAGGCATATTAAAAAGTATAACATAAATTAGGCAAAAGCTTAAAACAACATACAGGTGATAATTATAAGATAAACAATTGAACAAAAAATGAAAAAAAGATGAGAGAATAATAAAAGATGCCAAGTGGAAGGATCTGTGGTGGCTCTTGGGATGACTTCTGTGCAAATGGTTCAGGGGGACTGTGTGAAAAGTTTGGTGGAGGTGGAAGCTCAGATGGGTCCCATTGTAACCAGCTAGTTAAATACTTTCAGCACTGATAGTTCCAATGATCCATGGCAAGGGAATAATGCTCTAATTCAATGAATCGTTGCTCATTCTCAGCTGACTAGAGGGAGAGGTCTTAAACCATAACAAAGATAGCACCTAAGGAAGGCTTCTATAAAAGAGGTGGTGGCAGAACTTGAATTGGTGGAAGAGGTGGTAGTTCTTGCTCTTCTGGCTACGTAACTGGCTCATCCTGCTTACTCTCATCATCATCAATGCCACCTATCATCTGTGTAGAAAACAACTTCCTCGGCGAAAGGAGGTCCTTATCTGGCTCTAACTGTACCCTAACATTTACACATAACTAGGTAATCAAATGAGGATAGACTAATCCTAAGAAGGTAGGTTAAAAGATCCTTTTTACATTTTCACAAATGATATACCCAAAATCTACCCATCTTTCATTCATAATCAAGTAGATCAAGATAGCCCGCTCTTTCATTATATTACTCTTATGAGCATTGGGGAGTAGATTTGCAAACATGAAATAAGCTCAATAGTAAGTCACTCTATTAAGATTACCTCTAAGAATAGCCTAGGACACCACATGTGATGTTCTCCAGTCACTATGCTCCAAAAGTGCCAGTTTAATAGCTACATCATCCAAATATGGAGTCTCACCATTAATTTTGTAGAGGTATATTCACAATCTAGTACAAAAGGTAAATAATACAAATCTCTAATAACTTATTCATTTATGATCATTGTATACCCCCAAACTCTATACATAAGTTCACAACAAAAGAATGCATTTGTATAAAATTCCTAGACTAATGGCACCATTACAGTAGCTGGTTCTGGATAAAACATTCCCCACCTTTAAGAGGATATCTGATCATACACTTCTTGGCTCTCAGAAGGTAAGGTACTAAACGTCCTCCCTGGTATTAAGGCTTTTTGAAATGTGACTTCATTGTAATGTTCTTAGGTTGCCAAGAAGACAAAATGAGTCCAATCAAAAGAGGCTAAAGTTGAGGTTGATGCCTCACCTCTAGCTTTCTTCTTTGAAGCCATTATACATGTACCTACAAAAGGAAATTTAAACACTTAATGATTGCAGGAAATCTTTTAGTTGCTGGCATATACTTTATTAACATAAAATTCAAGCAACTACTAATCAACCAATGACCATCTCAAACAAATCAAATGATGAACACAACAATCAGTATTTGGCCTATTTTATAAACATAATGCTCCAAAACAAGCATTAAGGTGTAGATAATTAAAAAAAAAAAAATCAAGAAAATGAGTTAACAAACCCACAGGCCTAAAAAGGAAATATTGCCTAAGAAAGTAAAACATATAGCCCACACTAATGTAGCCACAAGAAACTTAATAAACATTAAGAACAAGGTTCTTCCATTGATATCCAAACAAATGGGTAGTGTTTTTTTAGGCATTTTATCAAACAGATGGTGTGCATAATTCAAGTTCTAAGATTTAAGACTTTGAATATCCTATAATGAAACTCCATCCAATAATACACAATCACCTAATATAAAGCAACATACACACCCTTGGCAAATTCTCAAATCAATTAGAATGAACTATCATACCTTAAAACTTGAAAGGGATAAAATCAAAGAACCCACACCAATTTCAAACAAAGATGGAAAAGCAATGGAGGAAGAGTGCATGCTATACAGAAGGAAGGAGAAAATGAGGAAGCCTTGAAGGTGAAGAAGCTATGCCATGTAAGATGAACAATATGTGAAAGTTGGGAAGAGATGGAAGATGGGAAAGTGCATGGTGTTCATGAAAAGAGGCAAGGTGGAAGGAAGTGTAGCAAATTTTGGAAAGGGATGCCAGAGGGAAAGATCCATGCTAAAGAGCACTGGTAGCAATGATGCTTTAGAATTTGGCAGTGTGTTTAACGATGGGGGGTAAGGATAGGGGATGGAGGTTGTGGCTAAATAGAAGGGGTGAATGATGAACAAAAGGATGAATAGGGTTTATTAGTGGGTTCTAATATTTTTTTTTCTATAACATAACATCACATTATGACTTAAACAACTAAGCGATGGCAAGAAGGCATCAAAGAGCACAAGAACCCACATCGCACAGTGGCTCAAAAATTCAAGTCACGGCATAACACAACATTAACTTTCTAAGTGCCGCAACTTGGACTTCTCTACTATAGATCTTTTCGCTTTTGGAATTCAACGATATTGTAATGTACATGTTTGAGTCATAGCACATTTGGCTACTAGAGATGGGTGCACCATGGCATGATAATTTTAAGTTGTGATGTATTTAGCTACTACCACTCCATCACACCATGACTCATTTTTTTAGGTTATGGTGCTTTTGGCTACTAGAACTTTATGTGCTGTTGCACAATATTTTTAAGTCATAGTGCGACACTCTTCTAATGCACTTAACACAATTTTCTACTACATCAATGATTCTGCACTAATTTCCTATCCTTTAGGCACATCAATATTGCAATTTAAAGAGCATATAAAGTGATAACTTAATACAATAAGATAAGAAATACTTCCATTTTATGAATTGATTATTTGATGATTTGTCCTTAGCTCTTTTAGTTTTTCTGTATCATTGACAATCCTTCTATTTATCTCCCCCTAAAACAAAACTATCAATAGTAAAATACCAAAATGAAAATGCAACACTATTTAATATCAAAATTAAAATTGAAAAAGAAGTTTGGGTTGCTTCCTAAGAAGTGTTAAGTTTATAGTTCTCAGCTTGACTCTCCAGTAGCTTCACATGAAATCTCCTAGAGTAATAGTGGACTTTTGGTGATCCACCTCCCCTCCTTATATCTCTAACCATTCACCTTGAACCTTCAATTTGATTTTTTCTCCATAATTTCCATGGTGCTATGTGGAGAGACACTAACCACCTAACTATCTTGATTTTAGCATTCTGGGAAATAACTAGAGCCGTGAATTATAAAGCAACATTGCTTGACCTAGCTTAAACCTTTTTTCTATAATCTTCTTATCGTGCCATTGCTTAATTTTTTTCCTTGTAAAGCTTGGAGCTTTCATATGCTTACAACCTGAATTTGTCAAGTTTATTAAGTTACAATAGCTTCTTTCCCCTAGCTTTCTTCAAGTCAAGATTCAATTCTTTTTACAACCTAAAATGCATTATGTTCCAATTCCATTAGGAGATAACAAACTTTTCCATAAACAAGCTTATATGGAGACATTTCTATTGGAGTTTTATAAGTTGTACGGTAGGCCCATAAAGCATCATCCAATTTATCAGCCTAATCCTTTTTAGAGGGACCTACTGTCTCCTCCAAATCCTTTTAATTTCCTTATTAGACACCTCACATTGTCCATTAGTTTGCCAATGAAATGCCAATGTTATCTTGTATTACACTACATATTTTTTAGAGTACTTTAAACTATCGATTGTTGAAATGACTTCCTTCATCACTAATGATGGCTTGGGGTGCACTGAATAGAGTGAAAATCTCTTCAAGAATCTCACCACCACATTAGCATCATTTGTGTGACAAGCAATGGCCTCCACCCATTCAGTCACATAATCAATAGCCAAAAGAATATATTGGTTACTTCAAAAGGATACAAAGGGCTCCATAAAATCTATCCCCTAAACATCAAATGCCTCAACTTCTAAAATATTGTTCAAGGGCATCTTATGTCTTTTTAAGATATTACCAGATCTTTGACACCTATTACATCTCACCACAAAAAGCATAAGCATCTTTAAACAAAGAAGGCCAATAAAAACCTAATTTGAGGACTTTTGTTACAGTCCATTGCCCATTGAAATGCCCACCGTATTCTAATATGTGACATCTTTGTAGAATGAATTCTTGCTCCTCCTCTGGGATACACCTTCTCAATATCTGATCAACACATGTTCTAAATAAAAATGGTTCATCCCAAACATAAAAGCTTTACATCATATAAGAATCTCTTCTTTTGGTGATAATTCAAGTTTAGAGGCAATACATGGCACACGAGGTAGTTTACATAGTCAGGATACTATGGCACTCTGTTGCAATCCATATAAAATAGGTATTAATAGAAAATTTTCTCATTTATTTGCTTCTTTTCACCATTCTGAGCTTTAGTATTCAACCTAGATAAGTGATTTGTCATTTGGTTTTCACTTTCCTTCTTGTCAATAACCTGTAAATCAAATTCTTATAAGGGAAGGATCCATGAATGAGCTCTGGTTTAGAGTCTTTCTTCTTAATCAAGTATTTGATAGCAAAATCATTTGTAAAAACAATCACTTTAGTGCCCACAAGATATGTTCTAAATTTATCAAAAGTAAACACCACTACTAACAGCTTTTTTTCTGTGATAGCGTAATTCAATTGAGCATTAGATAAAGTTCTACTTGCATATTATATGAGGTGAAAAGTTTTTCCTTTTTGCTGCCCTAATATTACTCCCACAACCTAATCATTAGCATCACACATTATCTGAAAAGGAATGGTCCAATTAGAAGCCATAATGATTGGAATAGATATTAATCTCTTCTTCAGCTCTTTAAATGCCATGTGGCATTGATTGTCAAAATTGAATGGTGCATCTCTCTTAAGCAATTGGCAAAGTGGTTTAGCAATCTTAAAGAATTTTTTAATAAATTGTCTATGGAAGCCCGCATGACCCAAGAAGCTCTAAACTCCTTTAACACTAATTAAAGGTGGAAGTTATTCAATAATGGAGATTTTTGCCTTATCCACCTCAAGACCTTCACTTAAGGTTCAATGACTAAGAACTATACCTTCTTGTACCATAAAATGACACTTTTTTCAGCTAAGAACTAGACAAGTCTACTCACACCCTTTCAAGACTTGCTCCAAATTAATGATACATTCTTCAAATGAATCTCCAAAGATCGAGAAATTATCCATAAAAACCTCCATAGTTTGCTCAATCATGTCAAAAAAATAGACATCATACATTGTTAAAATGTAGCTGCTGCATTACACAATCCAAATGGCATCCTTCTAATATGGTTGTATCCTAAATACCTATCAAAGAAACAGAAATAATCTTTCCTTACTAGTCTATCCAACATTTAGTCAATAAAAAGTAAGGGGAAATGATCTTTTCTTATGGAATTATTTAATTTCCAATAATCCATACATACACGCCACTTAGTCACCATTCTTGTAAGGGTTAGCTCGTTGTGAGTGTTAGCTACTACAGTCATGCCCCTTTCTTAAGGACACATTGAATTGAGCTCACCCATGAGCTATCTGAGATGGAATAAATAATCCCTGCATCAAGTCATTTTAGAATTTCCTTTTTAACCATCTCTTTCATTATAGGATTAAGCTTTCTTTGATACTCAATAGATTTCTTGTGATTATCTCCAAGAATATTTTGTATATACAAATAGAGGGACTTATCCCTTTTATATTTGCTATTAATCATCTAACGGCTCTATTGAAATTTTTTAGCACTCGGAGAAGTTCTCTTTCTTGTTGTTTAGTGAGAGAAGCAGAAATTATCATTGATAAAGTACATTCTTCTCCAAGATATTCATATTTCAAATAAGATGGCAACGACTTTAAGTCTAGGGATAGAGGCTCCTCCACTAATGGTTTCAACATAGATTTTGCTCTAGATGATAAATCAAGTGACTCAAATTGTTGTGAAGCCTTAAAATATTTTTAAGAGGCTTATAATAGTTTAATACACTTCTTAACTCGATTTTCCTTCTTTCTAACCACCCCAACCAATGATGCTTTTAAAGGGCCTTTAAAGGTTGACTCATAAAACTCTTTATGCATTCCATTATTAATTAACTACACAAAACAACATTCTTCCAGCTCATTCGGGCTCTTTAATGCTTTATACATGTTGAAGGTTACTTCTTGATCATTCACCTTTATAGTTAGCTCCCCTTTTTGCACATCAATCAATTTTCTTGCTGTAGCTAAGAAGAGCCTAACCAAGATGATGGAGATATCCCTATCTTCTTTATAATCCAACACTATGAAATTTGCAGGAAAGAATAATTTATCAAGCTTCACCAAAATGTTTTCAATGACTCCATTTGGGTAAGCTAAAGACCTGTCAGTTAATTACAAAGTCACTATTATTGGTCTAACATCCTTTAACTCAAGTTTCTTGAAAATTAACATTGGCATTAAATTTACACTTGCCCCTAGATCACACAAAGCACTTCAGGTAAAGTGTTTCCCAATGTTACGAGGAATGGTAAAACTTCCTGGATCTTTCATTTTAGGCAGCAATTTATTATGCAATATGACACTACACTATTAGGTTAAAGCTACTATCTTAAATTCTTGAAACCGCTTCTTACTTTATAGTACATCCTTTCTAAATTCGACATAACTTGGCATTTATTCTAAGGCATCTATAAATAAAATGTTAATGTGGAGCTGTTTAAAAACCTTTAGAAACTTTTTTTAGTATTTATCCAAATTTTGCTTCTTGAAACATTGAGGGAATGGTAAGGGAGGAATAACCTTCTTTTGACTCTTTTGCTCGATTACTCTTCTTAACATTATCTTTCTTCTTCTCAACAACTTTGTGCCTCTCTTCAACAAGTTTCTTCTTCTAAATCTTATCTTCTATATTAGCTTGATCTTATTTAAATTAATTATCTTGCATTGAAGGTGACACTTCAGGTAACTCCTTACTACCCCTCAGTGCAATGGCTTTACATTTCTCTTTGCCATCTCTTCTTGGGTTAGGAATGGTATCACTTGGAAGAACCCTTTGTTGTCTTGAATTTATAGATGAAGCCAATTGGCCAATTTGCAATTATGTTTCTAATTGCTGACTCATGCTTCATTATTGTTGCTTTTTGTTTAGCTAGAATAACATTTTACTTAGCCATGTATTACAAAACATTTCCTCCATAATTGGCTTCTTTTCTTGCATTGGCAGTCTAGCTTGAATAGAAAATCGAGGAGGATTAGAGGGTCTCATTCAAAAGAAGATGCTTGAGTCTAATTTTGACCTTAACTTCATGAGAAATTTGAATGGCTCTTCCAGCTTAAGTTATATGTATTCGAGTATAGATTATTTGGATTTTTTTCCCTAATTACCCATATAATTAACTGCTTCCATTAGTGAAGGAAATTAATTACTAAAGTGTTCCTCTCCATAATGCTCACAACTAATAACTAGAGTTTGAATGGCATTTACACCCATTTGTGTACCGAAAAGCATTTCAAGATTGGCAAACCTATTATTTGTCATAGCCATTTATGCTGTCACTTTTTCTTTTAAGGTCTAGATGTAGACCATTAAAGGGAGTTTAGTTGCCATATTTTCTAGCAAAGTATAAGCAACATCAACATTTAGATTGCTTGTAATACTCCCATTAGATGTTGAGTCAAGGATAGCCTTTGTTTCAGGTAGCAGCCTATTGTAGAAAGTTTGCACTTATACCCATTTAGGAAACCCATGATTTAGGAACTTTTTCAATAACTCGTTGAATCTCTCCCATGTTTCATACAATGGTTCATCATCCTGTTACATAAAGGAGGTGATATCATTTCTCAACTCCACTGATTTTGCTAGTGGAAAGAACATGGCTTTGAATTTTGTAACTAGATCATCCCAAGTGATGATGGAGCCATTAGGTAACAAGTTAGGCCACACCTTGACTTTATCCCTTAATGAAAGTTGGAAAAGCCTCAATCAGATTACATTATTAGATACACCATTTTGTTTAAAAGAATCACAAACCTCTAAAAAAAATTAAGAGGTGAGTGTTAGGGTCTTCCATAAGTGAGCTTTCAAAATGCCCAGCCATTTGGAGCATTTGTAATATCACTTGCTTTGTTTCAAAATTGTTGGCTTAAATAGCCAATCTTCTTATTCTTGAATGGTATCCTTGCATATTTAATGTGGTAAAATTATTCACTATTCTAACTCGATTTTCACCTTTATACACCATATTTCTAGTTAATTCAAAAGTTTCAAATTCGTCTCTTAGAGTTTGATTGAAAGCTTCTTGAAATTCTTCTTAAAATAACATAACTTCTAGACTTTCAATTTCTTGCATAAGAAGTCGTGCATAAGAGGAGGGTAACCACTGCAAAAAAAGAAATGAGAACAACACAAGTAATACACAAGGTTTAAGTTCAAACTAGATATGCTAGTATTAATATTGATATAAAAACATTTTGGCACATAAAAACCTAGCAAGGGCACCAGAAACTTGTTGCTCTCTTCTTGAAAGTGTATACACATGTATACATATCACAATAGTAATATAGTGATGATAAAAAATCATTCTCTCAAGGATTTGTTGTTAAAACTTGTCAAGTCCCAAAATTCACACCCTATGTTAAATTAAGCAAATCAATTTCAAGTGTTTGTATAGTAGAATATAATTAAATCTACTAAGTAAAACTTATATTTAAAATTGATGTTTGGATTACTGGGTGAATAACGACCTCTAGGATTATTCATTTCTCTTGTATTCTATAGTAAATTAAGTCAACACTTATGACCTTTGCTCATAATGGTGATACATGTTAGCATAGGATTCATTTGTTCCTATAAGTATTTTTCCAAATCTTATATAGGATTATCCAATTAATTCCATAATTCTTTATGAAAGTGTATACGCATGTATACATATCATAACTATAATATAATGATGAGAAAAAATCATTCCCTCAAGGATTTGTTGTTAAAACTTGTCAAGTACCAAAATTCACACCCTATGTTAAATTAAGCAAATCAATTTCAAGTATTTATATAATATAATATAATTAAATACTATCTACTAAGTAAAACTTATATTTAAAATTGATGTTTGGATTACCAGGTGAATAACAGCATCTAAGATTATTCATTTCTCTTGTATTTTATAGTAAATTAAGTCAACACTTATGACCTTTTCTCATAATGGTGATACATGTTAGCCTAGGGTTCATTTGTTCCTATAAGTATTTTTCTAAATCTTATATAAGATTATCCAATTAATTTCATAATTCTTTATGAAATCAACTAAGATTAATTTAATAGCAGAATGCCTAATTTTAACTATATGAGGTTAATGAGTATATTCCTATCTCATTAACTAAACAATTCCCTTGTCCTACTGAGCTGCAAGTACTCACGCAACTTAACTCAAAACTTAATTTCACTTTCCCTTTTCAAGTTCAAGCAAAAATATAAAATCAATATAATTGTTGGCCAGGTAATCAGAAAGTATGAAGCAAGGAGTTGAATAAATATATATCCACCAATAATCACAAGGCTAGAGTGAAAAACAACCACTAACCCATACAAAAGTTTATAATAATCATAAATTAAGGAGTTTAGCTATACATATTTATCAAAATTAGCAGCAAAGTCAAATCAAGAGTCAGAAACATCTAAACAAGTGCAAAGAAAAGAAGAAGGATAGAGACAACCAGTAAAGGATGCTTGTCGTCTCTTCAATCTTGAATCTTTAGTATTCCCCTGCTTCAAGATGCCTTCCAAAGCTTATCTCTAGCCTCCACACACCTAGAATGATGGTTCCTTTTGTAGGAATGGCTATTCGTTGCGAAAAGCCCTCATAGTGTCAACCTAGAAAAGTTGCATTTTGCTTTAGATAAATTCCATCAGGACTTGCTTTTCTCCACTACAACAAATTTGCTTACTAGATGCATTTGCCTTGCATCATGTTTGGCGCCATATACTTTTGCCATGACACTCTTCGTCTATATGTGAGATTGCAAAAGATGCACTGTAGCTCAATTTGCCCTGGGTGCCAATCTTCAATGTCTTCCTATTTTACCGCGGCTTGATGAATTCTAGTTGCGACGCACTTCCCTAACCAACAATAATTAGTTATTTGAAGCCCCTTGACATTAAAAAATTTCATCAATCCCCTTCTAACATGCTTTTAACTTCATTTTTCTTGTGATTGCATCCTACTGAAAAGAGTAAAGTATAATTAATTCCCAATATACTCAAAATTAAAACAAAAGTTGTCATTTAAAATGTAAAAGTTGAATATTATACTATTCATCCTAAGCGTGCATATTTTTCTATAAAAGTATTATTTAGGATTAAATACATATTTACCAAAAGAAAATATACAAAATAACATGAATGAATAAGAGTTAATAGTTATTATTTTAGTTTACCATTTTCTCTAAGAATAATCTAGTGTTCCAAAACAATCAAAATTCAAATCATGTTGAATTCAAACATGTATACCTATCATTCCATTATTATTGGATTGAAATATTGAATTTTAGTTGTTAAGTTATTGCTCGAGGTCTTAAATCACTATCGCTCATATTCTAATATGTTAATGTCTTGATTCTATTTTTCTTTTTCAATCTTGCAAAACATACTATTGTCTACTACTAGACTTTTGAAAATAGGCAATTTTAGTTTAACAAGGTAGGATAGCTTCATAAGTGGTTTAACAATGCAAACACTATCATTATTTTTTAATTTATTAGTAAGCAAAAGATAAGGTTGATGATTTTATCACTATTCTCTATATTAACAACTATTGGTTTTACTGTATGTCTATCTTTTAGATTGGTTGAGGAAGTTTAAGAATTCATAATCATGACATACAACAAAAGGTTTTGGAAGATTGTTGGCATCTCCATGAAATAGGTTAGTGAAGCTATAATCTAGGAAAACAATGAGTGGGATCTCATTTGTGTGAAGAAATGTTGGAAGCTTTTATATGGACTTGCATTGATGCCATAAGTCAACAATAAGACCTTTCTCATTGTATTTGTATACATCCACATTTTGTTTATTGTGGATAAATATTGTCTGTGCTAAATTTAGTTAAGTATTTTTCCTTGATGATCTGATGCACTTAAATTTTATTCAAGTTTTCTTGTTTTCTATGTATGCTATTGTTGCTATCATATATCTACATCAAGAGAAAATGAGATGATTATGAAATAATTTTTTTTAACAAAAGTTAATAAACCCTTTAGCTACCACAAAAAATCCATTTTAATGGTGACATTGAATGTTGCCACAAAAAGGATACTTTTAGCGGTAAAAAAAAACTATCTTTTTAGTAGCAATATTTTATAAAAGCTAAATTAATGGGGTATTCATGGCAACTATTGTTGCCCCTAAAAGTCCTTTTAGTAGCAATAAAAGTCGCTACTAAACATCATTTCTAGTAACGACTAAAAACTTATTATTATAATGGTATTAGCAACGACCAAGTGTTGCCACTAAAACATTTTAATGGCCTACTAAAAACCCATTTTTTTTTGGTAATAACGGCTTATCTATTCTTGAAAGAAAAAATTATCAATGTCCATCTGACAATAAAGTATCATCCAACACTTTATACATCACTACAAGAAAAATAGCAAAATTACGATAGAATTTAGTGATAAAAATTTTTTCCGTTGCTAGTTTGTCACAATTCCATTACAAATGTTATCGACGGAATTAGCGACGGATTTTTTTCGTCGAAAAAATTTTCTATAAGTAATTTGTCGCTAATCTAATTAATGACGAATTTCTATGATGGAAAATTCCATCGTAATGGCTGGAGTAGATTATTTACATTTAGTGACACATTTTTGTGATGGAATTAGTGATAGAAATTTTTGTCGCAAAATTTATTGTGACTACTTCGTCACAAAATCCATCGCAAAATTCGTCGAAAAATATGGTTTAAATTTTTTAATAATTTATATGGTATAATAATTTAAATATTATATATATTATTCATTAATTTAATAATTTTAATATTAAAATAGTAAAATTCGATAAATATTAATGTACTTAATTATTTTATTGTTGATTAAAGGTCACTGTTTGTATTCAAAAGTTAATAAATTTATAATTTATTTAGAAATATTAATATAAGTGTAGAAAATATTTTTTAATTAAAAATAATAAAAAATTAACAAATGTAAATCATATATAATTTAAACAAATGTATATAAAGGAATGATTTAGTTAAAAATATAAAAAATAAAAAAGAAATAAAAGTCAAATAAATATTTTGTTAAATTAGTATTTTATTCTCTTTACTTTATTTAATGTTTCAAATTAGTTCCTTAACCTTAAAATATTTCAAAATGATCCCTTAATTTTATTTAACATTTAAAATTAGTACCTTAACTTTGAAGTATTTCAAAATGATTCCTTAACTTTATTTAATATTTCAAATTAGTTGCTTAACTTTTAAATTTTATTTTATTTAATGTTTCAAACTAGTCTGTTAATGTTAAAATTAAATAAAGAGACTAATTTGAAAAATTTTTGAAGAACCTTTCAATTTGTAATATTTTTTTAATATGAAATATTTGAAAAAAGTAATTTGAAAATATAGAAAAATTCTTTTTATAGATAAAATTATTGAAAAAAGTCATGTAGAAGTACTTTCTTAGTATAATTACTTGAACAAAACAAAAACACTTATTATAAAATTTTTAAAAATAAAAAATACTTAAAATGTTCACTATAATAAAATATTTTAAAAAATGATATTTATGTTAATGTAAAATATTTATAGAAATAGTATTAGTGATGGATTTTCATATTAAAATAAATATTATTTCTTGAAGTATTTTATTCTAGTAAACTTTTTAAGCATCTTTTAATTTTTAAAATTTTATAATAGGTTTTTTTTTAATTGAAGTGATTAAACTAAGAGTTTTGTTATAGTAAGTTAACCTTTTTAGGGTCGATTTAGAAACACTTCAAAGTTGGGGGATCAATTTAAAATATTAAATAAAATAAAGAGATCATTTTGAGACATTTCACAATTAAGGAACTAATTTAAAATATTAAATAAAGTTAAGGAACAAAAATATTAATTTAACGAAGATATTTCATTCAAAAAATACAAAAGATAAATAACATAAAAAAATAACAATATGTCTCTTTTCCAAGATTTTACAAATATAAAAAATGACTCTACTTATCCACTGTGCTTTAATCACACTATCTTCCTCTTGCCTATCTCTTCTCCCAATTGAGATCTACCTACTCTCAAATGAATGTAGCTTCACTAATGAACTCTTTTATCTTATACATGCTTTCTTAAGATGTGAACAAACTCTAATTCTAATTCTAACCCTATGAGTTAAGTTTTAAATATCTTATTCAAGATTTCATTTATGCAAGAGTTATCTTTTAAATTTTTAGACTTAAATAATTTTTTAATTTATTTTAAAACATCTTACGAAAAGTATTTATTATCCATCTTTATTGTTGGAGGGGTCATTTGAAATATTTTTATTTAATAAATAAAGCCATGTTAAAAATAAATAATCAAAATTTCTTATAGAATTATCTTTAAAAAAATGAAATTTTAAAATATACAAAATATAATATAAAATACCATTCATCCCTCCTTTTTAAAAAGAGTCTTTAATCCCTTGATAATACGAGAGAGCAAATTCATGGAGAAGGCAAATTTGTTATCATTTGTTTTGACTTCAAAGCATTTAGACTCTAGTATGCTTGAAAGTACACAATGAAGTTAGTTTCCATTTGCTCTCCAAAATTTGGCTACCAAATACTGCTAAAGGTTGTGAATCCCTTTCCGTTTCACTTCTTAGCCTACCAAACAAGTTTTTGGTAAATCAATTAACTATCTTATTTATAAATATAGAAATAAACATAAAGAGGAAGAAGAAAAACATCTGTGTTAACATAAAATATTAAAATTTTAATTGAAATATATAGTTAAAGCATTTTATCTAAATTTTATGAAACATCAAATGCGAAAGGTAGAAAATGATTTATGTTTACATTTTTAGAAAGCATTCCACTCCTGTTGAAAAAAAAGAAAAAAAATATTCCACACCTCTTACATCACGAGGGTTTATTCTATTCAATTTAAGGAAAAAAAATTATGAGCATGAGGTTAGTTAAAAATTTTTAGACTGCAATTTTGAATTTTTTTCCTTCACCTATGAGACAAATTTAATATCAATAAGTTAAAGTTGATGGTGTGCGTAGTTGGCAAAATCAGTTGAAGATTTATAAAAGCATTTTAAAAAAATTTGATATGAGGTTTAAAAAAATATGTTTGCAAAAGTAGGAAGGTAGGAATGTTGGATCTCTACAATAATATGTTTAAAAAATGATGAAGGTTAGATCATTTTAGGTTTCTGAGTTTAGTGTATCTGCAAGGCTCTTATCAAAATGTTTGTTTTAGCACTATATCTAATATTTATGACATTTTTTATTTGATTTTTGAATTATATCTTAAATTATTGTAATAGAGAAATTATCTCAATATATAAAAAATATTATAAAGACTAACTTTATAATTATGACGATATTAACTGATTATAGTACACTGATATTGATTATATTTTTGTTTTTTTATTTTTTATATAAATTACATATGTTTTAAACAAACCAACATGAAATTTTTTTAAAAAAATTTGATTCTATGATTTATTAATGAGCGCTTCTACCCTCTTTGTAGTTATAACTGGAAATTGATAGTAAGAAAGAAAAATTATAATTAAAGATTTTAAATTGAAAATATTTAAAATAAAATATTTTAAATTTAAAAATTATTGTTAAAATCTAAAAATAAAAATATTAACATAAAACTCTAAAGTATAATTTTTGTGCGTAATTTAAATTTTTAATATTTAAATTTTTCAAAATAATTTTAAAAAAATACTTCAACATAAACATTTTCTTGATCTACTATAATTTTTTTAAGGAAGAAATGGGAATTCACTGCTGATTCTTTTATGACTATAGATGTTTGTAAAGTTTATAATGATCAAAATTAATAAATAAAATAAGACTATAATAAAAGGGATGTCTTTGTGTTTTATAAAACAACAAAGGCAACACTCAAGTAATGTAAAAAATATATCATAAAAAATTAAACATATTTCAAAGTTTTATATGTTATTAAGATTTAATTATTGATATTTCAGCAAAGACTATATATTCAGACTTAATTGGATTACATGGAGAAGAAAATAAAATAAATTTCATTTAATAATGTAAGTTACATAGATTTCTCATAAATTTTATTAAAATTATATAAATTTGTTGTACTTTTTTAAACTATATATATCTTATATGAAACAAGATGTTATCTTATGCTTTAATTCAATTCTAAATTTTTTGACTAAAATATAAATGGACATAACTAAAGCTTAAAAAAAATATCAATATGATCTAGTTCACTTGACAAAAAATTATATCAGGATCACTAGTTCGTGGGTTAGAGAATATGACATGATACAAAAAAATATGAAATATCAATAAGTGAAGAAAATAATTTCTATACTTTTATTTAAAAATAATAGAAAAAGCTTATAATATTGAATAATGTTTTATAAAAATATAATAGATATTATATAAAAATTGAGAAAGAAATTTCTCACTTTTGTGACAAGTCAAACAGACGTATATATACAAAGAACATCATAATCCATATAATATTAAAATAACTTTTTTGAATGTGAGCATGAATTTATACCAAAATATCAAATAAAAAAGTTATTCTCTACTACGCTATGTGAAAAGTGAAATTGAAAAATATAATGGATATGGATCTTTTATATTTAATTAATAAATGTATATTAAATATATAGTTAGAAATAAAAAGTAAAAAAATATGTGAGGGTTATGTGGTTGGAGGGTTTCATAACTTGCACAACATCCTTGGTCTTCATTTTCTTTATATTTTTATTTTATCTTATAGTATATTATATTATATTATATTTTCATTACGCGTTTTTATTTTGATTTTTTTATTCTTAAAAAAAAAAAGAGTGATAAAGATAGTATTTTAATTTTCAAAAATAGACAAATAACTTGATATTATCTAACAAAAATTGAAAGATCATTTTTATTTTCTAAATAAAAAAATAAAAAATAAATAAATCACCAATATTATTGAATGAAAAAACAAAGATGGAGGGCCTAACATGCTGCACAGACTGCGTAAGCAATTTGGTCCAAGTCCAAAAGGAAGCCCAACATGTTTAAGGCCATTTTGTAGTGTTTATCATAATCTTCACGCTCTGCTTTCTGCATCGAATAAACCCTATGGTCTCCATAACCACAACCCTTGGAAGCTGACGGTAAATCTCCTAAAATCTACCAAGTGTTGCTGTGTTAGTCTTGTCTACTGTAACACCATCATTTCTAGCTCATATCTATCATCATTTACAAATTTATGTGATATGTTCCATGAAGGAAGTAAAAAATTCCATTAAAATTAATACATTTTCTTGCGTTACGTCATATGTAAAAATTCCATTCCTTGTCATGTAGACCATGTGAGCTCATACCATCTATTCTCATATTTAATTACATGAATACAACTCATTTGGATCATAAAATGTGGCTCACAACTCATGAAAATTAAAGAAAAGCTTAAATTAATCAAGCACATTTTTTGCCAAAATTTGGCCCTTTTCTGACCAAAATTTGAAAATTCATAACTAATTTTAGACAAAACAAAATCATACATTTTTGGCTATTTTGGAAAGCTATGGATGTTTACTTCACACTAAAAATATGCCTAGACTATAACATCTATCATAGAGAATGTTTGACATCTAAAAATGTCCAGAGGTCAAATTGCCTCCTGATGTTGTCACAAATTTCTACAGTAAATTTTGAAAATGTTCAATTAATTCCAAAAAAATCTAATTCATGCAAATGATACTAATCTAGAAAGTTGTAGATGTTAGCTAGAGGAAAAAAATATTTACAAATCAGCTCAGGTAGCCTAGACCTTGGAATTCAATAGAATAGTAACTCAGGTTGGTTGAATTCCTTAATATTAGACAAAATCTTCAAAAATTCATATCTCCCTCTCTAGACATCCAAATGAGGTGCTTCTAGTTGGAACAAGTCACTGTGAATGTGTAGTTTCTTTGTATAAAATTGTATGGCAATTGGACATCATTTGAGCCCTATGTGATAGATTTTATTTTTAGACCAAATGAATAGTGTAGCAAACCAAAATTAGAAAAATTGCCAACTTTAAAAATTCATCAAATATTCTGTAGACCTACAAAAATTATGGTCTTTAGCTTTTTAGAAAACTCTCAACAAGCTCTAAATGTGTACCAAATTTCAGATCAAGAAGAGTTCATTTGGTTAAAAAGTAATATAGGGTTCCATTATGGTCAATTTTGGCTCCATATAGGGTACCAAAATTGCCAAATGGCTTTCCTTTGGTTTTGGCATCTTTTGAGCAAGTCTAAAAGCACATTTAGGACTTGTGTGAGTTGCCCAAATGGTCCCAAACCTCATGCATCTCATTTTGGCCTTTTCATCCACACTTATACACATTTACATCAAACTTCCAAAATGCATACCTTGGCATTACATACCCAAATTCTATTCTAGGGTTCATACATCATATCCATACATTTATACATCACATAATATCATAATTACATATATCTAAGGGGTCATGGACCATATACATCAAAGGGTTACATCAATTGACACAAATATGGCCTTAAGTAGTAAAACTCAAGCACTTGATTGTCAAACACTTTCCTTCAAGGTGGTTGGCTTCCATTACCTTGTCCACTTGGTCCACCTAGCATATTAGGTCATTGGAGAGGAGAGAATAAGATTCAAAGAATACCAATAGCTCATATCACATTCAATCATCATAATGGATGCAAACAAGTCTCATAAATGCATGTATGGTCATGTTGACATGTGCAAACATTCAAGAGGCATTTTTATCATTTGAGAAAGTCATATATAGTATACAAAGGCTTACCAAGTAAGTGGATCGGCCTCATCCAATTTCTTGTAGATATTGGACTTGCCTCACCCATTCTTTAATGCATTCTTGGACTCAACCATGCTCTTGGGAGCCTACTTTACTTTTAGGAGACTCTTTACTTTATCTCAACCAATCTTAATGGTTTTTGGCTCATCCTCACCATAGCTGAGAGTTCTTGGCCTCACCACACTTAAGCAAATCCAAGCACACATTAAAACATCATATGAAACATAATATGTCATCATAAAACCATGGCATATGAAATCATGCTATCATACTTTTCATGGCTTGAAAATACACATACACACATTCTAAGACAAGCTAAGCATACATCCATGCATAAGAGAAGGTAGAGAGAGCTACCTTGTACACAATCACACACTTTTTCTCTTGAAATTCCCTCCCTTGCTTCAGCCACACATCCACAAAAGTGTGAGGAAGATTTCTCTTGGTCTAAATACAATTTATGGAAGCCAATTAAGTTCATAAAACAAATTCTAAAGCTGTACAACTTGCTTAGATACTAGATTGTTCTATAAATCCCATTATGGTTCATAAATGCACCTAATGAAGCAACACCCCTCAAATAAATTCTAGGCTCCACTCTTTCCCTTCAAATATGATTCTTGACTCCTTTTTAAGCCTCTTGGAGTCATCACACAATCAAAACTAAGAGCCTATCTATATGTTGCTTCTTTAGGTCATAATATAGAATATAAGGCACTGACAATGGAGGTTTTGGCTCTCCCTAGCTATGCTATTTCCCTTAGGCCGAGACAATGGAGGTTTTGGCTCTCTATGGACCTTGCTCTATTTTTTCAAGGGGAGATACATGTGGGGAGCCTCTTAAGGATCTTAGGAGCTCATTTAAACTCTTAATTAGACCTAGAAATCATCATATGAAATCATATTTGGGAAGGTATACACAAAATCCTAGAATTTGTATGTTGAAACCTAATGATTTTTTTGATAATTTCCTTTGCATATTCTTGATCCCCACACCCTTTTTCCTTAGATTCATGCTTGTTTCTACCTAAAAATCATCTCCTCCTAGGATTTTCTCAAGTGAGGAGAAATGGTGGAGAAGGGAACCAAAGATGATAACCATAGGAAGAGAAATTACCTTGTTTTCTTTTTTTTTTTTCTCACTTAAATTTTGTGTTCTTTGAGCTCCTTTCTTTAAATCTGAATTTTTCCTTGAATTTCTCCCTTAAATCAAATTTATAAACTCCATTTTAATCAAACGAAACAAAAGAGAAGGGAGGAGAGGAGGTGTGGATGAAGAAAAGCATGAAAAACTACCGTGGAAACATACCTTAAGCATGGATTTTCTCCTCCTTTTCCTCTCCTCTTGGTGTGCCACTCTCCTAGGGTTTTTCTTCTGATTTGGGGGAGAATAATCTGAAGCTAAGTGAGGGAGAGTGTGAGGCACCACCTATTTATAAGGAACGAAGAAGCACTTTTTCAAAAATTTTAATTTTGCCCTTCATTTTTGGCATTTTCATTTCTCCTTCGTTTTAACTCCTTTTTTAGAACCATCTTTATCATTATGAAATTTAGGATCCTAATTAAATAAAATGCTTTTGGAATCACTCAAATCGGAGCTAAAACCTTCCTGAATGAATCCGTCAAAGTTTGAGTACATCGACGTTAGAAAACATCCACTGAAAAGGATTTAATTGTCCCAGGGCTTTCTATGGTTTTCAGGGCCTCTAAAAACCCTAGAGAACTCAAATTTTCATTTGAAAAGTCCTCCTATGTGAATTCTAAAATTCACTCAAAATTATGAAAATGCCATTACATTTCGTAAACTTTTCGTAAGAAATTGTTTCTTTATTCTAGCTTTGTTTTTCTTTCCGTCTAAACCTAGGATTCTTATTTTTAGGAGTCTAGAATGCTTCCCAAATTTTTTGGGACCTTAACTATATCATTTTGGGGGGACTTCCTTTTGTATCTAGTAAATTTCATTCGTTTACAGAGAAATTGTACATTACATTTTTCACATTTTCTCTCGTTTTTAGAAAATTGGATGTTACATCTACAATAGCTGTGAGTATCTTCTTCGATCCATTTCATGCAATAATTTCTTTCACTTGTTGCTAAATATGGGATGCACTCTCTATCAGGCTTTCATTTACCTTCTCACATGTTCTTTCTTTAAATTTCTCTTCCTTCTAGCTGTTACCACCTTTGTTTCCCGTTGCTGTGCTGGAAGGGAGATTTTTCTTTTTTGGCTGAATGGTTGATTAGGTAAAGCTATGAACTTAGTCCTTGCAATTTCGTTTAGCTCATTTTTATCATTCTATTTGACTACCCTTCAAATTAATCTACGTATGCCTCTATTGTGCATCTTATTTCAGTTCAGGTTCTTAGTTTGTTGGGTAGCAATTTGAGGTCAAACAAACTCTTGCATTTGTCCAGTAGGGTTTTTTTGAGTAAGGGTAATGTTTTCTCCATTTTTGTGCTTTTTGTCTACACTTTTCTATTGTGTTTTTGTTCTAATAAATTCAGCAACTTAAAAATTGTTTCCTTCGAAAACCCAAACCTGTATTTCAGCCTCTAAACTGTTTGGTGTCTTGGTCCTTGATGGTTGTCTAGTTGGAAGGTGGTTGGAATGATTTGGCCACTTGAGGTTGGACTTTATCTCTGAAGAGTTGACTGTGGGTTAAATTTGATTTCCTGTTGGTGGTGTTTTGGCAATTGTAAGTTTGAATTTTTTTTTTTTTACTTGGCTAGTTACTTTATATAAATTTGGTCTTCACCATGAAATTAAATGACTCCTTTGCATTGACGCGAATTGATAAAAATTAAATTATTATTCCATGACCTCATGTGAACTCTATATACTTCATTGATTATATCTAGATTCAAAAACAAATCATTTCAAAAATCAAATATTGTGACCTCGTATTATTTTATGTTTTTTCCTCTACAACCCTAATTTGCTTTAAATTTTTTAGAATTTTGCAATTATTCCATGTCATTCACACATGACGGGAAGGCTTTCGTAATGACTTTAAGTGAATGACACAATACAAAGTGATCTATTACTAGCTCTATATGTATAAGCATGAAACTTGCCTTATGCTTTAGGTATAGAAAATTATTCCTTCATTTCTTATTGAGATCAAGCTAGGTATAGCTATTCAAGTTAACAAAATGACTTCTTGGAATAAGCATTTGTCAACTCAATTTAGTCATATTAGAATATCAGAATGATGAAAATTCTTTTCTTTAATAATGTACTTTCACTGTAGGTTTAACTGATAGGACACTTCAAGGAGTGCTTAAAAATTACAAGTTTTCTATTTAAAGCAAAGAGTGGTGGTACGAAGAAATAGAACAATCTAAGAACATTTCATCTGTTCTTTTCCAGTAGGTAACCTATCTGCATGGAATTTGAGTATCAAATAACAAATAACCATTATTCCTATTGATTTAAATATTACCACTGAATCAATAAAAATCCTAACTTCTATAAGATTCTAAGTTCTCATCAACATGTCCATGTGACTGCTTCTTTCTGGTTTAACGCATTAGTTTAATGAATATGCTCATAGCATTTCACTAAATACTTTTCTTTACAACGAAGTATATAGAGTTCACATGAGGTCATGGAATAAATATAGATATTTGGGATTATCATTGGCAAAACCCACTAGTTGTAGATTTTCTTCAGCCACCCAAACCATTAAACTCTTGACATAGCTATCATTATCAACCTATCATAAATCTATGATTTGCCATATTAAGCCTTGTTTTAGCTTTATTTTGCTAAGAATGGTGTTCTATTTTGATTATTGTTTGGGCATGATTTCATATACGATCACAGTGATTTTGGTAATTTTCATATTTCAATTTTGGTTTAATCTAATAATTAAGTTAGAGAGCTTGTTGGAAAATATGAATTTGGCTCTGTTTTGTTTTGCTATAAATTGTGTTTTGTTCTTAGTAATTCGTTGACCAATTGAAACCAAGGTATCCTAATCCGATTTTCAGTTTCACCAAAATTGCAGCAGAACTTGCTGGTATGTTGCTATAGAAACTTTGGAAGACTAAAAATGAGCTCCTCTTTAAACAAGTAATATTCAACAAAATCATGAATCTCACACATCATCTATGGTAAATATATATATATATAAGTTGTTTCATGAAAGATATATCTTATTAAGCTTTTCTTCTTGATTTATTTATTTTTAATAAGTTAGTCATTTCAAATTCATAATTCACTATATATGTATATTAAATTAATCTTTTAAAATACATTAAAGTGATTGAATAACATATCGGAGTTATAATTTTTAAGAACCAATATATACATATATATATATATCACTACACCACTCATCCTTTTTTCACTCATCTTGGACAAACCATAATATTATTATTATTATTATTAATAATATTATTATTATTATATATGGTTTGTCCACAAACCATAATAATAATAATAATAATAATAATAATAATAATAATAAAAAGGATGAGTGGTGTAGTGAATACATTGGGGTTATTATTATTATTTATGGTTTTGGAGCCATTCTTGCTTTTGTACTGAAGGCACAATGAGAGTAGGGAAAAAAGACAAGATAGGGATTAAATTCATTTATGTTAAAACATTTAGCTCATTTATATATAGAAAGAATATTATTTGAATAATGGCTTTTGAGCACCTTGTTTTATTTCTTGTATTATAGACTTTTCATGTTTAAAAATATATTATTTTTTTATGCCTCTTAGAGTTTAAACTGCAATTTAAAAAAAAATCGTTGATTTGAGTTTAAGTTTATCAAAATCTTAAATTGATGTAACCTCTTCAATTCAATCATTGCCACGTTGTAAAACTTTGTGCCTGATGTTGTTGGATCTTTTATTATATTGTTGCAGTTTTATATGTTGTTAAGAGTGTTGCTTACTTTTTAATTTTGTGTTGTAACAAGGTGTCACTTTTTTTTTCTTATGTTATATATGGATCATAATAAAGTGTTTTGCCTTTTTGGTTTCATGGTGTATATGGGTTGAAATGTGTTGCCTTTCAATTTTCACAATAATATATTTTCTTCTTTGTTCCAGAAGATTGAGTTACGCCCCTTTATAATAATAATAATAATAATAATAATAATAATAATAATAATACCAACAACCTCTTTTCATACTAAACTTTGCAACAGAGTTTGGTGTTGATATTAAACCTTATTCATTGAGTCATAAGATTGAATTAGTTGAATTATGTAGAAGTATAGCTGATCATTATATATAAAATCAGCACATTTATTATATTGGTTGAATGAGTCAACATTTTGACATAATGCAATTTTTATTTGGTATTTACGTAGAATATTAAGTGTGTTTTGAATCTAACATTTATATTTGTTTATTCTTTGATGCGTAAGAAGGAGAATAATTTAGAATGCATAGCCCTAGCCCAAAGTCAAGGTCTACATATAGGGTTAAGATAGAATTATTTTAAAAGTAGACATTAGGGTTGCACTGCTTCTAGATGAGTCAAAGTTCCACATACACACAAGGTCAAGTGTTGTAGTTTATATACCAAGAATTTTTATAATTCTCCAATGTGTTATTTTATTTTATTTTGCTTTGTCTGTATTATAATATTTCCTAACGATAGTTGATAACTCCCTAATTTTGGATAAGAAAGAGATATATTTTATGATATATTAGGGAGTCAAAGTACCTTTCTCTTGACCAACATGGCTTAACTTTTTATTCAATCAAACAAAATGAAGAAAATAGCTCAATTGTGATATCTTTATTAGTTTTGAGCCTTATTTAATGATTGATTTTTATCTCAGGAGAAAGGTAGAAGATTGAAAAAAGGAATAAGAAAAGGGAGAAAAGTTGGAATGTCAAAAGGCAAGCTTAACAAGCCCTCTCACTATAGTGAGAACATAATTCATTGTAGCCAGGATGCACGTTCGCTGTGGTGAGGAAGTCACTTCGCCATAGTAAAGTCATGATGCATACAAATTCTAGGGAGCTCCTAGCTATAGTGCAGGCAGTAGCGAGATCAACAAAAATCTGGGCCTATAAACTTTCGCTATAGCGAGAGCCACCCCTCACCATAGCGAAATTGGCTACTGAAATGCACAACTTTAATTTGCAAGCTAAAAACACAAGAGAAAGTGATGGTTTCATCATTCTGAGTTGGGAGGAGAAATTCTAAAGGGAAAAATGCACCAAGGAGCTAGGGTTTGAGGAGGAAAAGCTTGGGTTGAAGATTAAAGGCTGAATCAATACGATTGCACTGAGTTTCCTTCAATCCTCCATCTTCTCCTTCATGATTCTTTGTCTCTTTGAATTTCTGAATTTGATTACAATGTGTAAAGCTATGTGTAGCTAAATTTCTTTGATCCTAGGTTTACTTGAACCTATTGCCATGTACTGAGGATTTTGCAAAGTTAAATTGAGTTGATTAATGATTTGAATGCTTGATCTATCCTTATTGTTTCATGTAGAGTTTGGCCATCTCTTGTTAATTTGGGGGTTTAAGGTTTGCTCTTGAAAAAGGGAAGTCTTAATGGACCAATTGATTAAGCAACTTAGGATTGAAATTAAGTAACACTAATTTTGTTCTTAGGTATAGAAATATGCTTAAGAATCCTAAGTGATAAAAGGAGTTGGATGTATTTTATCTGATTAATTGTGAAAGAAATTTGCAATTAATTAGACTAGAAGTCTAAGTGGTTCGAGAGATATTTGGGCTCAATTAATCTCCCCAACCTTCAGATTATTGATTAATCAATTAATTAAGTACCTCAATTTGTGGCAATCAAGGGATAGGAACCTAGGATGCTCCTTAGTGGTTTATTCCATCAGAACTATCTTGACGCTCAATATTTGTTTACTTTCATTTTATGTTAACTCATTACATTAGTAGTTGCACATCTTGACTTAAAAAAAGTGAATTTCTTTAGGTTTAATTGAGTTTAATTCAATTCTCTATGGGACAACCTTGATTCACTATATTAGAAAAGTGATCAGTACACTTGTGGAATCATTTGCAAAAATAGTGGTTATCAAGTTTTCTGGCGCCGTTGCCGGGGAATTGAGTTAGATCTCTTTAGACTAAGTAAATTCTTAGTAGTTTCAGTTTAAGATTTTTATTAGATTAGTTAATTTCTTTCCACTATCAAGATTTCACTTCTAGATATATTGCATTGTAGGTAATACAGTTTGTGCCACCTAAGGAGAAAACTAAAGTGAGATCCAAGTTAAAGACCAAAAGCATTAAAGATATTATAGTTGAAAGTTCACCTATAAAACTCACATTTAGTGAGGAAGAAAAGCTGGAACAAATTGGAACTCAAGAGAAAACTCCAATTGAACTGCAAGGGGCAACCTATATTGAAGAAGAAAACTTAGTTCTAAGAGGAAGACAGAAATAAGTTACTACCATGGCTGAAGAAGAGTATGAAAAGCTGAGAGTGAATGATTTTCTCAGTCACAACAATAGAGGATATCAGTCGGGTATCAAAGTTCCAGAGTTTCAAGCTAACAATTCAAGATAAAACAAACAATGCCGCAAATGTTACAAATGAACAGACAATTTAGTGGTACTTACCAAAAGGACCCTAATAGACACCTCTTAGCCTTCTTAGAGGTGTGTGACTCATTCAAGCAAAATGGTGTGCCTAATGATGTGATCCATTTGTGGCTTTTTCCCTTTTCTCTGCAAGGGAAGGGCAAGGAATGGTTGAATAATCTACTTGAAGGTTTAATCGAGACATGGGAGGATTTAGAAGAAAGATTCCAAGCACATTTTTTCTCTCATGATAAGATGGTGGATGCTAGAGCAGCAATCACTAATTTCAAACAACAACCGGGTGAGAATTTGTATGAAGTATGGGAAAGGTTCAAACAGTTAGTTAAACAATGCCCAAGCCATAATCAGGACAAATGGGTCCTAGTTCAAACCTTTTGTTCTCAGTTAACTCCAGAGTCTAAGACTCTGATGGATTTTGTGACAAATGGAGACTCTGGAAGATAACCATTGAACAATGTGATAAAATGTCTGGATGACTTAGCAGCTGAGCATGCACAGTGTTCTAATGAGTGGAGACCAGTGAAAATGATTGAAATAAGTTCAGAAGACACCACCTCTCAAATAGTGGCATTGGTAGCATCTATGAACAAGCGTTTTGATCAGTTGGAGCTCCAAGTTCAGAAAAATAGCAGCTATACAGGAGTTAATGTAGTACACATGCCAACTAATCCTTGTAACTATTGTGGGGAAGCATGCTCGTCAGAATTTTGTTCAACAGGGACCACTTTCAATTCTTGCAATTATGCTAGAAATCCACAAAAGGGTCCTAATAACCCTTACTCCAACACATACAATCTTGGTTGAAGGAACCATCCAAAGTTTTCATGGAGTCAAGGTACATCTTTGAATCAAGCATCATCCTCTGGATCTAGACCAGCAACTCCTATGTGACCACCAAGATTTACACAACAACCAAGGCTACAAGTCCCTATTCAAGAAAAGAAGTCAGGCATGGAAAAAATGATGATGCAGTTTATAGCCGAACAAAAGGCGACAATGAAAAACATGGAAATGCAAATTAGGCAATTAGCATCAAAGTTGAATACAATGAAGCAGGGTGGATTACCAAGTGATACAATTCTTAATCCTAGAAGAGAAGGGAAAGAAAAATGTAAAGCTATCTCCTTGCGGAGTGAGAAATAATTGCCTGAAGTTCATAGAGTTAAAAAAGACTTAGTGAGTGAAGAGGAACACACCATTCAAAAGAAAAGTATGGAGCAGGGTGAGCCAAAAAAGAGAAAGAAAGAGAAACACAAGAGTGTAGAGATAGAAGATAAAAGTACAGATAAGACAGTAGAATCTCAAAACAGAATGCCTCTACTTCCTTTCCCGCAAAGGTTTCAAAAGAAGGCCTTAGATCAAAAATACACAAAATTTCTTTAGATATTCAAATAGCTTTATATTAACATCCCATTTGCAGAAACTTTAGAACAAATGCCTTTATACACCAAGTTTCTGAAAAGAAATGTTAAGTAACAAGAAAAAGCTGAATGAGTTAGGCACAGTCATGCTTACAGAAAAATGTAGTGTGATAATCCTTAACAAGCTTCCTCCTAAGCTACGTGACCCAGGTACCTTCTCAGTGCCGTGTGTCATTGGAAACAAATTCAAAAGAGGAGCTCTATGTAATCTTGGATCAAGTGTGAATTTGATGCCACTTGTAATTTTTGAATATCTTTAACTTGAGGAAGTCCATTCCACCACCTCAATTATGTTACAATTAGTGGACCAGAGCCTTTCTAAGCTAAAAGGGATTATTGAAGATGTTCTAGTTAAAGTGGATAAGTTTATCTTTCTAGTGGACTTCATCATCTTAGACAAGCCAGTGGATAGGAATTTACCTCTTCTATTAGGCAGACCCTTCTTGGCTACAGCTCAAGCTCTAATTGATGTGTAAATAGGCAAAATCAAGCTGCGAGTTAGGGATAAGGAGATCTTGTTCAATGTGAACAAAGCCTTGAAATTCTTTGATCAAACAGATGACTGTTTTCAGGTTGAGATGCACGTTCGCTGTGGCAAGGAAGTCACTTTGCCATAGTGAAGTCGTAATGCATACAAATTCTAAGGAACTCTTAGCTACAACATAAGTAGTAGTGAGATCAACAAAAATTTGGGCACCTATAAGCTCTCGCTATAGTGAGAGCCATCCCTCGCCATAGTGAGATCGGCTACTGAAATGCATAGTTTTAATTTACGAGCTAAAAACACAAGAAAGAGCAAGGGTTTTATCATTCTGAGCTGGAAGGAGAAATTCTAAAGGGGAAAACGCACCAAGGAGCTAGGGTTTAAGGAGGAAAAGCTTGGGTTGAAGATTGGAAGCCAAATCAACATGATTGCACTGAGTTTCCTTCGATCCTCCATCTTCTCCTTCATGATTCTCTGTCTCTTTGAATTTTTGAATTTAATTACAATGTGTAAAGCTATGTGTAGCTAAATTTTTTTGATCCTAGGTTTACTTGAACCTATTGCCATGTACTGAGAATTTTGCAAAGTTAAATTGAGTTGATTAATGATTTGAATGCTTGATCTGTCCTTATTGTTTCATGTAGAGTTTGGCCATCTCTTGTTGATTTAGGGGTTTAAGGTTTGCTCTTGGAAAAGGGAAGTCTCAATGGACCAATTGATTAAGCAACTTAGGATTGAAATTAGGTGACACTAGTTTTGTTCTTATGTATAGAAATATGCTCAAGAATCTTAAGTGGTAAAAAGGGCTAGATGTATTTTATCTGATTAATTGTGAGAGAAGTCTGCAATTAATTGAACTAGAAGTCTAAGTGGTTCGAGAGACATTTAGGCTCAATTAAACTCCCCAACCTTTAGATTATTAATTAATCAATTAATCGGGCACCTCAATTCGTGGCAATCAAGGGATAGGAATCTAGGATGCTCCTTAGTGGTTTATTTCATCAGAACTATCTTGATGCTCAATATTTGTTTACTTTCATTTTATGTTAACTCATTACATTAGTATTTGCGCATCTTGACTTAAACAAAAGCGAATTTCTTTAGACTTAATTGAGTTTAATTCAATTCTCTAAGGGACGACCTTGATTCATTATATTAGAAAAGCGATCCATACACTTGCAAAATTATTTGCAAAAATAGTGGTTATCAGTAGTTGCCACAATTGGCCATAATAATGAGAAAAGTGTTGTCATACATAATTATCAGTTTATATATTATAATGTGATTAGGTATCTATGCTAACAATATCAATTTTGTTTTTTTGACAAAACATTCAGATCACTTTTAGTTGAGGCAAGGTTAGACAAATTACACTTTATATTAAAGTTTAATTAAATATTAAAATTTAATTAAATGAATAAAATCTACTTAAATAATAAATCATAAAAAGTCTATCTCTCTCTCTTTGAGCAATCTCACTTTACTAGAATTCCATTTTATTTATTTCTTAGTAACTTCTTTCATAAAAGGATTACTTTTGACGTAAAGGACCCAAACATGAGCTAAATGGACTATCTCGCAACTCAAGACAATAACGTAAAGGACCCAAGCACATTTTGCTTTAATGTTTGAATTTTTTTCACGCACAGATGACTTCATCATTGGCTTCATAAATTATCGATTTTTCTCACATCAAAAGCTGTTATCCATTTTTTCTTGCATAGCTGCACTTTCTATAACCTTGTTGAAAGTGATACTAACATAAATATGTGGAGGAAAAATATTAGGTTTGGGTAGTTATGTTTAGTGTGTAGATTCTTTCATATTTATTGCTCCACATGGTCTAAGCATAAATATGAATTGGACTTTAGTCTTGTTTCATAGCAGAGACACTAAATCGTGTTTTGCTATATTTTTTGTTTGATGATAGGTGTGGTCTCTATAAAAAGCGTGCTCCAGAGCCTTAAAAGCTAAGTACTAGCTTAAAGAAATTCAAGGCTATTTCAAGAGGAAAGGTTAGCACCCTTAGTCTTGTGGACATGGACTTACACTGAATTTTTGTATATGTTGAATGAAATAAAAATTTTTAGCAATCTAACATGTGAGTGTCATGTGTGTAAATTGCATCCCAACCATTAAGTATATTATACCATTTTGTATCTAAGAATCTCTTGAGGAAGTTTAAGATTTCAAGGCAAGTAAAGTTATTATAAGCAACAAGTAAATTAAATGAACTTGGATGGTAGTTTGAATCTTTTTCTATATAGATTTTGTAAGGTGTAAAACCTGTAAAATAATGGTTGAAAGAGTAAATAAAAAAATAAATCTCACATATATATATTATTATTATTAGTTTCACTTTCTTACACATAAAGATACTTTATAGCTTGTACACATTAAAAAATTCAAACACTTTGTAAAGAAGAAGATCTTGCAAGAAAGAGTAATTGATGGATAATGAAGCCTTTACAAGTAAATCCCATTAGACGCCACTTATTTACTCAATCTGACTTTGACTTTCACAAAATTTTTAATAAATCCAAACTTTATATCGTGTTTGATCCCAAGCAAAGAAGATTGAATAGTTAAATAATTTTCTAACAAAATTGAAAAATGTCTAACCTAAACTAAAAATAAATAAATGCATTTTTTGAAGGTTAAAATGACAAGTTTTTTAAAAGAAAATTTTGTCTTTTATAGTAATAAATTAATTAATGATACAACTACTTTAAATAAAAAAAAACTATTTATTCAATGCTTGACATATAATATACATATGCATGCTCTATATTCATGATTCAATAACCCTATCTAAGCTTTCTATGTAAGTAGATAAAATCAGTTTAATTGAGTAGGTAAACATGTGTTTGCTACAACTTTTTCTTTGTTGCTAATTATATGTGATGTTTGTACAATAAAGTGACTGGAAGATAGAATGGAGATACCAAAAAATCGAATATGGATGTATAGTAGAGTGGATTCAAGTCTTCGATGCTTTACAAAAGAGTTCGAGCAGGGTGTTAAGGAGTTTCTAACTCATGCATGTCGATTGCCTTCTTTTTTGCATTCAGAGAAGATTAGGTGTCCATATACCCAGTGTAAGTGCAAGAACTATCTATGTCTTGATGAGATGAAGGAGCACATTTATAGATATGGATTCCAACCAGACTACTATATATGGACTAGTCATGGCGAAACACCAACTGAGTATCATTCACTTGTGTGTCCAATGCCAGGTGTCCAACATATCTTACATGGGCTGCTTGGGAACCAGGTTACACAATATGAGATCATGGTGATGGATGTAGCTGGGCCAAGTTTTAAGGACAACAACAATGAAAATGCTGAAGAGATGCCAAATCCTAATGTAAAAGCATTCTATGACATGCTACATGCTGCACAACAGCCCTGTGGGAAGGTTGTGAGGAGGAATCTGAACTTTTCAACAACTGTACAATTACTAAGCATCAAGGCAGATACCAACATGTCACAACAAGGATACAATTTAGTGTCATGCCTTATGCAGACAACACAACCTAAAGACACTCGTATGCCTATAGATTTGTATCAAACAAAGAAGTTGGTGTTAAAATTACAAATTTGTATCAAACAAAGAAGTCGGTGTCAAAATTAAGGCTTGGTTATACGAAGATCGATTGTTGTGTGACTGGGTGTATGTTATATTATAAAGATGATCCAAATGCAACCTAGTGTAAGTTTCGCAGTGAAGCACGATTTGTTGTAAGAAAGTGTCATGGAAGAAAAAAGAAAATTGCAACCAAGCAGTTATGGTACCTACTACTATTTCCTAGTCTTCAAAAATTATTTACTTCTAGAAAAATAGCAAAGGAAATGAGGTGGCACTATAAGAACCATAGAGATTTTGGCATCCTTACTTACCCATCTGATGGAGAAGCATGGAAGGTGTTTGATAACACATACCCCAATTGTTCGTGTGATACACGAAATGTTCGATTCGAGTTATGTGCTGATGGCTTTACACCACCAGCAATGTGCATAAGATAAGAGTATATGTTCTTAACACTGATTATCCTTGGTCCTAACAATCCTAAAAGGAAAATTGATGCTTACCTACAACCATTAATAGATGATCTAAAATTGTTATGGATTGAAGGTGTGTTAATATATGATGCCTCATTGAGACAGAACTTTCAAATGCGTGCCGCACTATTATGAACAATCAATGACTTCCCAGCATATGGCATGTTGTCTGGTTGGATAACAGCGGGGAGATTATCATGTCCTATATGTATAGAGAATTCAAAGTCATTCCAATTGAAACATAGGCATAAAACATCTTTCTTTGACTGTCATCGACAATTTCTCCCACTAAATCACACATATAGGAAAAATAAGAGCTCTTTTTATAAGAATAGAGTTGAGAAATTAATGCCTCCACCATGATTAGATGGAAAGGAAGTTTGGCAAAGAGTGTGTAATTTGCCGACAATGATTGAGTGGGGAGGACTTGTACCAATTGAAGGATATAATGACACTAACCATTGGACAAAACAAAACATATTTTGGGAATTGCCATATTGGAAACATAACCTCATTCGACATAATCTTGATGTCATGCACGTTGAGAAAAATGTGTTTGACAATTTATTTTTCACTGTCATGGACATAAAAAGGAAGACTAAAGATAATATACAAGCTCGGTTAGATGTGGAAGAATCTTGCTAACGAAAAGAATTAGAATTGTTAATAGTGGAAGGAAAGTTTTGAAACCCAAAGCATAATATACTTTGAATATAGAACAAAAACGAGCAGTTTGTCAGTGGGTAAAGAACCTACGACTCCCTGATGGGTATGCATCTAATTTGGCCCTATGTGTTGACATGAAAGAAGCAAACTTGTATGGAATAAAGAGTCATGATTGTCATGTGTTTATGCAACACTTACTTCCCATTGCCTTTAGTGCTCTGCCTGGAGCTGTATATAATCCTGTAACTGAGCTTAGTTAATTTTTTAGAGAACTTTGTTCTATTACCTTGACAATGGCTCAATTAGAGTTATTAGAGCAAAATATTGTAGTGACATTATGTAAGTTAGAGAAGGTTTTGCCTCTTGGGTTCTTTGACTCAATGGAGCATCTACCCATCCACCTTCCTTATGAAGCCAAAGTTTGGGGACCGGTTCAATATCAATGGATGTATCCATATGACAGGTAATAAAGTATATCATTATATGCTTAGAATGATTATGGCTTAAAAGCTAATAAAACTCGTTCAACTACTCTTTATACAGGTTCCTCCATACCTTGAAGCAAAAAGTCAAGAATAAAGCTCGAGTGGAAGGATCTATATGCGAAGCTTATATCATTGAGGAGATCGCAACATTTTGCTCACATTACTTTGAGCATGATGTGCCATCAAGAATAATGAGACCTCCAAAAAATGATGATGGCAGAGAATCAAGCTTACCTACAATTTCTATTTTTAACTATCCTGGAAGGCCTTCTGGATAGTGCAAGTCTCTTTTCTTGAATGATCAAGAAATGGAAGCTACCACAAAATATGTTCTAATAAACCGTGATGAAGTACAACCTTATATCAAGTAAGTGATATTGCTTATATGTCACTTATTTGTATATGCTTAACACATTTCTTTGCCCAAGTTAATAAAAAAAAATGCATTTCTTTGTTATGCAGTTATTTGTTCATAAATTAACTTTATCCAGTTTTCAAATTACAGATGTTGAGGTGGAAGCTCGGATTGAAGCAAATTTTCCTTCTTGGTTTCGAGAACATGTAAGTAGTAATATAGCATGAAATTAATTGTATCTTAAAACAAAGTATCAACTTACATAAAATATTTAAAATGCTACATAGGTTCAAAACCCAGCCAATAATGTTCTGTATCCATTTTTATATGACATTGCTCGGGGAACAAAGAGAAGTATTAGAACTTTATCTATTTACTTTGTTAATGGGTATAGATTTCACATACATTCATTGAGCCATCAAAAATCAACAATAAATAGTGGTGTATGCATGAAGGGGACTGATTTTGCACAATCAGAATATGACTTTTATGGCATTTTAGAAGAGATTGTGGAGATTGAATATACAAGGGTTCTTGTGAAGTGATTAGTGTTCTTTAATTGTCAATGGCATGATCCTTCACCTAATAGTAGTATGAGGGTTCATAAACAATATGGGATTGTTGAAATTCATGAATTAAAGAGGTATAACAAGTTTGATCCATTCATATTTGCACAACAAGACACAAGTGTATTATGCACATTATCCTAGTTGCCATCAGAAGGCTAATTAGTTAGCTGTTATCAAAGTTAAGGCCCGTAGCATAATTGATACTCTGAGATCTGAAACAAATATAGGGCCATTTCAAATGGATGGATTAGAAGTCATACTACCTACAATTGTCTCTAATGACAAATTTCATAACCTAAGAGACCCTGCAGGCTCCTATGAGGAGATAGATATATTAACCACTAATATAGTTTATAAAGAAGGAGAAGGAGAAGAAGAAGAAGAAGATGATGATGATGATGATGATGATGATGATGATGATGAGGATGAAGAAGAAGATGATGATGATAAGGATAATGCTGACGATGACCATGTCGAGGATGATGATGATGAAAATATAGATGATGGTGATGAAAATGATGAACAAGATGATGATGCATAAATTAAGGTTGGGTTTAGTTTCATTTCGAATTTGATTTTGTTTTCATATTGTATTCTGCTATTTTGATTGAGTTGTATATAGCACTTTTACATTTTTCATTTAATTTTTTGCCAACTTATACTAACTCAAGGTTTGCCATTGTATATGTAGATGTCCAGTCGTGGCTCTAGGCGAGTTCATACCCGATGTAGTACTTCAACACCACTACCTTTGCATCCACAATGATCTTGTTTTCATATTGTATTCTACTATTTTGATTGAGTTGTATATAGCACTTATACATTTTTCATTTAATTTTTTGCCAACTTATACTAACTCAAGGTTTGCCATTGTATATGTAGATGTCCAGTCGTGGCTCTAGGCAAGTTCATACCCGATGTAGTACCTCAACACCACTACCTTTGCATCCACAACCATCTCCTTATTCTCTTACTTCAGCACCTGCATCAATTCCTATAGTGCCAAATGCATCTACTACACCTCCATCAACTCCACTCATGCCTAAATCATCTAAGAGACACTCAGTGTCACCTGTATCATCTCCTTCAATACCATCTCTTGTCTCGCAACACTCACATTCCACTTCGCAGTGTCTTTCCATGACTTCTACACCCATGCCACCTATCCAACATTTTGGCCATGACCCTACTGACGGTCGAACATAGTTGTATCCTAACAAGCATACATAAGTCATAAAATTTATATTGTTTTACTTACTATTTAGTTAACAACTTAATGTCATTGTAACATTTAGAATCATTGTTGTTAAATGATTAGGTTTAATCCTGTCGTCGCTGTTGTTCATGATATTCTCCCTATACTTCAAGCAAAATTTGAACATCCATGTCATAGTTGGAAAGTAACGTCTCTTAAGGTCAAGCAGCTATGGTTTAATAAATGGGCGGTACATATCTTATCCTATTATATATATATATATATATATATGATATGTTGATTTTTTTCTCTCATTTTGCCTTAGTTTTGATTTTTCTATTGTTTATGCAAAAGAAGTATAAATGGTTGCCACAATATGACCAAACAATTAGACGCAATTGGACCAAAAAGTATGGGGACATCTTGCGAAATGCAATGCACAAAGTCCGATTAGACTTGGAAAAGGGTATCATGCCTACCTGGATCCCAGATGACATAATAGTCTAATTAAAGTGCTATTGGGAGTCAGAAGAATACAAGGCTGTGTGCCAGATAGCTAAAAATAACCAGGCATCTACCACAAGAGGCATGCAATATAAAAGGGGAAGCATTCCTTCAACTAAGCATAAAAGAAGATTGGTAAGCATTTAAATTCAAATGTAATCATCATTTATTCAATGCATGAGATAACTAATGTCAATAAATAATTACAAACTTTACAGCTTGGAAGGCCACCTACAATGTTTGAACTATTCAAGCACACACATTATGACAAGATAACTGGTCAATTTATGGACCATAGGGCAGTTGAATTTTATGTATATATATTTTATCTGTTTTACTCTCACTAGGACTATACTAATGGCCAGAGACCTAACTAGTTGTAATGTGAGTCTTGTTTTTTGTTTTGCTTCTCATTGGGATTGTGTTGATGGCATAAGGCCTAACTAGCTGTACTATGAGTTTTGCTTTTTGTTTTGATTGTCACTGGGATTGTGCTGACGGCCAGAAGCCTGACTAGCTATAATGTGAGTCTTAGTTTTTATTATGATTGTCACTGGATTTGTGTTAATGGCCGAAGGCCTGACTAATTATAGTGTCAGTCTCGGTTTTTTGTCTTGATTGTCACTGTACTTGTGTTGGTGGCTAGAGGCCTAACTAACTATAATATGAGTCTTTATTTTTTATTTTGATTGTCACTAAACTTGTGATGATGCCTCGAGGCCTAACAGACAATATGTGAGTCTTGCTTTTTTATTTTGATTGTCATTAGAATTGTGTTGATGGTTGAAGGCCTAACTAGCTATAATGTGGGTTTTGCTTTTCTATTTTGATTGTTATTAGATTTATATTAATGGACAGAGACTTAACTAGTTGTAGTGTAAGTCTTATTTTTTGTTTTCATTGTCACGAATTTGTGCTAATGGCTAGAACTTTTTGTAGTGTAAGTCTTGATTTTTTATTCTGATTATCATTGAAATTGTGCTATCATTTATTTAATATTTTTTACTCATTCAATTGTCTCTATGGCTATCAACATCATTGCTTATTCTTTCTATACACCTAATCGTGCAATTCCAATATTTAATTACCTTGATTGTGAAGGTTGAATATATTTGTAGTTTTAAAAGACTTATTCTTTATTATATGATCATATTTCATTTTGATACTATATGACATAAAGAATGTTTTAACATGTGTATACTTTTTTGTTCTTAATGCATTGTCATTATTTTCTTTACTTTAAAATTGTCTTCCTTTGTTTCCTTAAACAGGTTGATTACTTGAGGCTTAAGAATGCCAGAGCTTCTACTCAGGACTCAACAGGCGTAGCATCAAATGTTGTAAAAGATGATGATGAAGTTGCCTTATAGTTAAAGGCTGTAGGTGGTAAGAATAAGAGGGGTCGCATCTTTGGGGTTAGATCTGAGGCTCACGATATTGATGCTAACTATTCCTGTGGAACCTCTTCTTCTATTCATAACTCAAGACTTCATTTGGATTTTGAAGAATAATTATGTAAGAGGATTGCCACAAAGACAGCACCATTGAGACAAGAGAATCAAGAACTTAAAGAGCAAAATCAGCATATAACAGAGCAACATCAACAAATATTGTCTCTACTAGATCAATATCAGCAAACACTAAATATATTACAAGAACTTGACCTGCAATTATCGTGTGCTTCATTGGATCCTACACCAGAAGACTCAATACCTGAGGAGACAGATCCAAATGATCGTCTTCCTCCGTAAGGATTTTATTCCTCATCCCCTATCTATAAATGTCTTTAGTTTGATACTTTAGTTTGAGAATTGCTATGCTTTGTTTTAGAACTATTAGTTGACATTAATTAAATATGGTTGTGTTCTTGTACCTTTTTTAGATGGTGAAAAAATTTAAATATTAATTTTATTATTCAATTATCGCATTATTCTCAATTCACTTTTTTTTATTGTGCTTTTATTGTATTTTTCTGGACAAGCAACAAAAAAATATAACATTAAATTCAAGCTAAAATTTTAAAAATAATAAATTAAATTAGTGACAGAATTAGCGATGAAAATATCAGTCACTTATTAGCGACGAAATGCTTCTGTCATTAATTCCGTCGCTGATCAGCCACACAACACTTCTGTCACTACTTCCATAGCTGATCAGTGACAGAATTTTGCCACTATTCTGTCGCTGATTATTTTTATTGCTGATTCCGTCACTAATTAGTGACAGAATATTCGTTACTAATTTGTCGCTGACTTGGGATATGTTATCCTCGATTTTGTGACAAAATCATTTTTGTGACAGAATTTTCCGTCATTAATTAGTGACGAAATTTTTATTTCCGTCTCAAATGTGTTAGTGATGATGAAATTAGCAATGGAAAAATTTTGTCGCTAATTCCGTCTCTAATTTATTTTGTAACGGACTAATCTACATTTAGCGACGGAAAATTCTGTTGCTAATTTTTGTTTTTCTTGTAGTGCATTAATGTGATTACTCTAGTCCAGATGCACAAATATGTCATGTTTCACACTACAAGAAAAGCAATCACACTAATTAGTAAAGAGAAAAGGACATGGAGGACCTACTTATTTAACAAATTAGCTTTCTTAAAGTGAAAGACCATAATACAATGATACATATAAGGAAAAGTGAAGAAAAAGATTCCTCAATTATTTAGGAAAAGGTAAGATAAAAGAGAATTGGTTTGCAACTATCATTCCACAATAATACGACTCTTATAATGTTTACTTTGGATATAAGAATGAAAAGCATATATAATCATGATCTTTAATTAGTAAGGTAAACTAACGAAATATTGCTTTACTCTATGGATTGTGGAGGTGTCACTTTCGTAGAGAAAAAAAGGTTAGATGCACGTTCTATCTATATATGCTTTCATGATGAATTAATATTGGATAACATTTTAATTAATCGGAAAAGAAGTATTTCTAGTATATGGTGTAAGATGCCAAGAGACATAAAATGATCATTTTGAATCAATATCCAATAATCATGAGAATCTTTGGGCGACTTCGTTTTCTAAAAATATCTTCTAATCTTCATTCTCTACCTTAATTTATAAAATTTACTTTCATTCTCCTCCACAAGTGACTAAAAGCTGACTACTTCATTTAAAGAATATAAAAACTTAAAAAAAAAACCAAAAATGCACGTAAAATCTTTGGTGACCCTTAATATCTCATACTACTAGAGCCTGGTGGACAATGCAATGAATAAATTTAACAGAAGTAGGAATGCATTATTAGTAGAGTAAAAACAATATAGCCATATAGATAAGTAGATTCTAAGTTAGAGGGAAAAAATATCATAATTAATTAAATTTACCCTTCTATTTGGTATCCATATATTGTCAACAAACAGTAATTGTGACCAAAATATCCTTATCCGTTCTCCTTCTATGTTTACGTCAAAGCGTATACCTTAAATTTGAATCTTTCAGCATTAAATTTAATACAATGAATACATTTAATGGAAGTAACAATATCTATATTAGTAATGCATCAATGCATCTTTTAAACCGCCGTTTAACACAATTCCAACACAAAAATATTTCAGCGCAAAACAATTTCAGCGCGACACTTGAAGGAAATAAGTCAACATTATATGAATTAATCTGAAAAATTACATTATATTTCAGCACAACGCAATCCCATTTTACCATAACATAATGCTTAGAAGTATGTTAATTACTCCATGAAACCATAAACAAAACAGAGCCAAGAGAGAGAAGACGATAGAAAGTATAGTCATGCTATTTATTTGTTTTTAGGCAAATAGAAAAAAATATGTGCGAGATTAGTATTTGTACTTGTATGATGCAGGATATTTCAACAACATAAAAATTAGTGTTAATTTGCATATCAAATATTTATATAAATGTTGAAATATATTTTCTCTTAAACTATAATTTATATAACTATCTATAATCTAATTATTTTTATAATAATAACAATATGAAGAAATAATGGGTCAACTATCTCTCATATAATAGCATGATCTGTTTAGTCCAAAATGAAAAATCAAATTTGCCTATTAAAAAAATTTCTTTCGTTGTTATAACACAAGTACGGCATTACCTATGTCCTGGGATGGTGACACTTAATAGAAGACAGCACCAACCCAAGCCCACCAGCTAGCCCATTGCAAATGGATACCAATCCCCTATGGTGCATGTGATCTTCTGGTCAGAATCCCTTCCTCTGCGGTGGTCGCAAAGTCTCAAAATTAAATTTTGTGCATATTTTCTCATACATGAATATTAAATATTTAAAACCACTTAGGTTTCACTTGGGAGAAGTGAACAAAGAATAACAAAGAGAAGGGATTGAAAATTGAGAATGCATATCATGGTCCATATATAGTATACAGACCTTGGTTTATAAATAAAAAATAACCACTTCTCATCAAAAACTCAGTAATTAAATATGCAGCTAGGTAAGAATTATTCTTACATACCTACCCACCTATATCTATCTTATTTTGGTTCATCTACAAGACTACAACCCAACTGGTATACACGTTGATGAAGAGAAGTTCATAGTTGGTTCACTTCTTGTCTTATGTATATAAACTTTAACTCTCTCTCTCTCTCTCTCTCTCTCTCTCTCTCTCTCTCTCTCTCTCTCTCTCTCATGTTATCATTTTGTAATTAAATTGAAATCTTCAAATAGATTTCTTCAATTTTAATCATTTGGGTGAGAATTTCATCCTTAGGGTTATTCATTTCTTAATATTAGTATGACAACTTTTGCAAAAGAAATAAGACGAATGAACACAACCATATATGATAGCAATAAAAGGCTCCTAATGATCATAGGGCTTCATAATAATTTTGGTAATTAATTGATACCTGAGTCACAATTTTCATTTAATTCATGACCCAAATGTGTTAATTAGAGTTAACCTAGTCCAACCCTACTCTTCTCCTTAAAAGCTTTAAACTTTCTGAGCAAGCCTTTTTCTTATAAAAGTCCAAAATTCTAACTGCGAGCTGACTCTCTTACCTTGACCTCAAGTGACTAGTGCCAACCGTAAAATTATAAATTTGAAATATTATTAAATTCATTTTTTAAAAAAATTATTTTGTAAAAGAATTATTTTAGGCCTTTGGGGCCTAACTTGATCCGACTTATTGAATCATTAGTTCTTTTATTGAAAAATAGTTTTGTAAAGCAATAAGAGTCATTTGATAGTCGATCCAACCTGATTAAGACTTAGTTAAATAGGATCAAACTAAAAATCCTTACTGGTTTTTATTTTACAAGCCCCGCGCTATCATTTTATTAGGGTTGAACTACTAACTCAGAACCTAATCCATATTGCGTCTTGATTTTCGACTATTCCAAAAGAAGTATTAAAGAGTAGCACACCGTTTTGACCCTCCAAATAAGGAGGCCGTATAATTGTTTTTTACGAGCACAGCATGCTCCTCCTTCAGAGTAGCAGAGAGTTCATTTTGACCCCTATGGCAGCTTTAAATGACACGTGAAAACCTTGAACAATAGTAAATTAACTTAAACTTACCCTGCCTTGCAGACATAAAATAAATACACAGAAATAGCACATAACTAAGCATTCATAAGATCTAAGAAACCTAAATTAATTTATATTCTCAACTAACTTGAGCATTTATCTGGGTTTTAATTAGTTGTAGTCCACAGCTGTGAGTTGCTGCATGAGTTTTCACTCAGCAACAGAACTTCAAAGTAATGTTAAATTCTCCAGAAAAAAAAAAAAGGAAACTCTTAATTACAAAACAGACCATTTTAAAGTTGTGTACCGAGACTTTACAAATGTACTTAAACTCTTTGTTACACTAAGGTCAACATCAATTGTTTCCAATGGCCATTTTAATAATTTACGACATTTAGAAGCATTATAAAAACGTTTTTGATGTAGTGTATAGGTTTCATAATTATATCAGACCCGTGATTGCGATCTGCAATATTCGGATAATTATTTTTCATATTTTTATACAATCATTGCAACTGCAATTACAATTTAAATCCATGACTTTTACTATGTGATCAAGAGGGATCTATTTATTCATTGAAGCGAAATGGAAGAAAAAGAATAATCATATAAAGTCAGCCCCCTGTATCAGGCCCAAAGGAAAGAAAAAAATGCTCCCTGTGTAAATCTTTTCTTGGGTTTTCCTTTTATTTGGGATAACTAGAAAGTTGAGATCCTCGTCAATTTTGATGCTACGTGTGTCTAGGATAACTAAAATATTAATAATGCTTAAGAAAGACTAAAACAAAGTATAAAATGCTTTTGAACAGTCGAAGCGTAAAGAAAACTTCAATTAGGCAAGAACAAGTAGCGAATCCTCCTTCTTAGGATCTCAAACAAAGGGAAGCAAATCCAAAGATCTTTACAGCTTGCGCAGCAAATTTGCTCTGAGAAACAAATCACGTTCGTCAGAGATCCTCGTACTTAAAGCCATTAAAAATTCAAGTACATTATTTTATTAATTAATCACCATCAACAATATCTTTTAACATTATTTTCTACGAATATGGAAATTTGAAGTCTATCTGCATACAACTCAGATTGCACAGTTCAAACAATTAACTACATGTGCTAAAGTTTAATTATTTTATTCATAATGAGTTTGGACTTTGGATTACACAAGTGGGGTCTTAATCCCCTCTTGATCTTAAATCTCATATTAGCTAACTATAGTTGATTTAATTTGTATAATTGATCTGCATGATGCCTAAAAAATAAAAAATAAAAAAAATCTTTGGTTTTATTTTTGTTAGGATTACTGTCTGCTTCCTAAATTTTCAACTTGCCAAAAAAAAATTTTGAATGGAAAGCTTGCAATTAGAATACTCTATAAAAGTATTACCTTCTAAAATCAATTATGAACTACCAATTTTAATCATGAATGACCCTGAGGAAGTTAAGGTTGGCCCATTTGATAAAAGAAAATAGTATATTGTTTTAAGTTAATGAGTTTAGGCTACACAAGTGCGGTAGCTAATCCACTCTTTTAAATCTGATTTTTGTTAGGATATCTGCCTTCCAATGAAGTTTGAATATAAAGCTTAAATCACGATGCTGTACCGAAAAGCATTATTTTTAAAACAACTATATATGAACTATACCTATGTTAAACTTGAACATTAAGGAAACTGACTTAATGGGCTGTGCCACGATGTGATTGCCTCATAAAATTAAATGAAAATGTCAACGATGCTAGTGATATCAGGTTTAAAAATGATTACTTATAAAAATAAAAATAGTACAATTATTTATAATTTTCTATGGGTAGTCAAATTAGAATGGGAAAGAAATGCAACTATCAAGCTTTGTTGTGGGGGTTAGCCAATAATATATTATCTCTAATTTTATATATAAGAAATAAATAATTTATTTATAAAAATTAAAAATTTTTGTTAAAAATAATTAATCTTTTTAATTTTATCTCAAATAAAAATTATTTTTTAAAAATGTCTCTATTTAATGTGTATATTTTTTTAAAAAAATTAATAACAACTATTACTCATAATTTAAAAAACTCATTTAATAGAGGACATAATTAGAATACTAAAATTAATATATCAGACATTAATGATTTGTTTCTTATATTTTAGACCAAATTAAGTCTTAAAAAAATCTCTTGTATATGAGATCGAAAATAGTATTATACAATAGTTATGATAGGTTGTTACTTCATTGGGCCTAATGGGCATGCTTCTTTTTCATTTTATATGACAAAATATCTCTTTCTCTCTCGCATTCTCTAAGAATCTAATGCTTCTTAATGGCTGCATAATTAAGGTATCATTTTATGTTTACCTATTTTTCTGTAGCAAAAAGAGAAGAAAAAGAAACCTAGTCTTGAAAATGAATTTCAGAAGAATTCCAAAGTACTAACTGATAAAACCATTTATAATTATAAAAAACAACCTCAAATCAATCTTTAGAATTTTAGCTTTATTAACCATTATAAAATTATCAATTGCATTTTTTTAACCACTTTTAATTAACATACCAAACATGAGAATCTAAATTATAATATGATATCTACTCAAAGGAGTTAGCTCAATTAATAGAAATAGTTCCTCTCTTTATCAATTTTGATTTACTATTTCTAAGAAGCACATTGATTGTAAAATCCTAAATATAAAATATTAATGTGATGAAATGCACTTCAAAAATCACTGGAGAAAAGAATTAATTGATTTTGATATCCTATATACATTCTGATCAAGACACTAATAAATATAAAATATCAATATACCAAAAAATTTGTTGAGATTTTAAGTTTAAACTTCAATATTTTTAATATGAACATATAAGATTATATATGTACAAAAAATGTAGATCATCAAAATACAAAACTGGCGATTGAATTAACTACTTCACCCAAGAAATAAATGTCCTGTGAGACTGTCTATGTGAATGCGAATATGAACGCAAGTGGGAACACTGGCGTGATTGTACGAATGGGAAATTATATATAGCAGTCAAGATCAAGTCTACTTTTTCCCAATTAAATATGCAAAAAGGGGCACAGTTGGCCAAGAACTTACAAAGAGTAATTATAGAGAAAGCGCCATTTTCCATGGTTGGAATTATAAGATAATGTTAATAAATTAGGGCAACCCTTTTTCACCTTGACTTATGTATCCCATCATTTGTTGATGATTGACACTTGGCTAGGCTTAGCTGGAAACGTTGTACATAAAATATTTTATCTTTTCTCTTAAATAAAGAGATTTGATTAAGGGTATTCATTGTGTAAAGAAACAAATTTTCGTTGGGATACAAGAACGTAATCACGTGGACTAGAGCCAATTACAGGCAATAGTTCCAAAAGAGTCCTATCCAATCCAAATATAAAATTGCGCATTGCTTGGCTAAGCACTTATAGACATGGTACGGTTATTTATTATAATTAAATTTTTTTTACAAAGTGATATGCTTTAAAAAAAAAAAGTGAACCCTATTGTCTAAAAATTGTAACCTCCCTTTTTAGACCCTGCAAAATCCATAGTATCAATGAACTTGATGAAGAGCATGCGTACGATATTATAGCCTTTGCATTGTAAAGAATAATTATTTGTGTTCATGCTTGATACTTCGTGGGTTAGGGCATGCTATGTGTTGAATGCAGTAGGGTTTTGATTTATTTGTGTGTTGATTTAAGTGTACAAGAATCATTACAAGCACGACAGCCTCTCCCCCCTTTTCTCTGTCACTCCATTCTTTTTATTTTCCCTTTTTTTAGTTTTATGAACAAATTTCTCAAATCCATCGTTATAAGGTGTATTTAACGAATATCTCTTTATCTATTTGATTTATTTGCAAATCTCCTCGCTTTTGTTTATTTAGTCTGGCAATTTTTCTTTTCATGGCAGATCTGAACCTTTATTTGTTTTAATTGACAGATTTAGAAGATTTTTATATTTCTGATTTAAAGTTTATTTCTTCGTCTAATTAGAGTTTTTCGTATTTTCTCTCTTCTTAAGGCTAGGAATCTTATAATATTTGGAATTTGGTAGATCTTAAATAGATATAGTTATCTTATTGCAACGCTAGAATAGACATGTTTTTTCATTCAAGAAACAAAATCTTGTAGAGTAGTAGAGTTTTAATTTATATTAATATGGCTCAACAATAAAATTGTAAATGTTCATCTTCATTATTATATCAGATTTTGGAATCCTTATAAATGTCATTGGGCTTTTTTTTTTTTTATAGAATAACTTTTCTAGGCTTATTAATATTAAAAAATATATCATTACAAGCAATGTGAGGAAGGAAAGTTAATCAAACTAACCTGCAATTATCCTTTCCATATGTGCGCCCTGTAAAGAATGTATTGCATCCATTGTATTTTTAATATTATCACGTAATAATTAATCAGACATTTTTTTAACATCTAAAGTGTTAAATATTGAAGGTTTTCACATTCTTAAAAAATATATCATCTCGATTTTTATCTACAAGTACATAATAATTGAAAATTCCGTATAGTTATTATAAGTGTCTTCTTACTAAACATTGACTCATGTATCATTACAAAAAAGGCAAGCTTTTGCGGCGGTTCCTCGATCAATCACAAGGGAGGGAAAAAAACGATATAGTAAAGGAAAAAAAACTTATGTTATTTCTTATATCTTTAATATTAGATTATTTTATCAAAATATAAGAAATATATAATTTTTACTAATAACATAATAAGTACATAATATTTCAATTAAATTATAATATTATATTGTTTTAACTAAAAAATTATATATTTATCATATTTTAATTGAAGAACATGATAAGTAATTGTATATACATCTAATCTCATAACAAATCCTAATATTGATAAAGATATCCGTTTTGCAAATCCTAATCACATATTTGATGTTATTACAAAATTTATCATAATATTAATAATAATGCAGTTGCAACTTGCTATTAAAAATCCTCCTGAGTTACGTTGATTAATTAGGATAAAAACTCTCGTGGGGTGGTAGCAGGGGGAACCACTGAAATTCTTGCTGCCATTTTGATGAAAATTATTCTGCATATAAAACATTTGGTAAAATTTAAGTATAAACCCGAAAAAAAAAAAAAAAGATCTTTGCCTTTGTAAAATAAGTCCAAAAAAGTAAAATGTTGCAAATAAATCCTTGTAAAATTAACATATAAATCTCTCTTCAGAAGACATATGTGGCCATTTAATAATAGGGCTGAATTGAAATAAAAAGACTTCTGAACTTTTAAGATTTAAAATTTGACTTTCCGGTGAGGAGTGCGGGGTAACTAACGAATATCATTTTGTCATGGTTTTAAATTATGGTTTGTATCATGTAATGTGATTGCAATATTATTATTATGGTATGAGTCACATCTGCATCAATCATTTATAATATTTATAATCTTTCTTATACTATTCACAATGTCTATAACTACAATCACAATATAATCATAATTGCAGTAACCAAAATTAAAAAGGAAGAAAATTTCTTTCCCATTCCGCTTATTGGATTCGGCATATGCGCTTCTTCCATCTCTTCATATGTTTCGTGAAGATTTCTGACAAATCATGGCCGATTTCTGTTCACACAGTTCAAAAAATACTTTTTCCTCACGAGACATGTAGAAACAATATAATTTTCTTTAGTGTAGGATCTTATAATGTCATACTGTCATTTCTTTTTCTTTTGTATCAAGAAAAAAGAAAAAAAAATCATTTTTAACTTAATTAAAACCACACTTTTTATGTCCATACCTGCTCCACATTCTCTCCCTTGCCGAGGTCGCTGCCTGACATCTGGGTGAGACCTCTGATCTAACAGTGAAGGGGCATTGTTTGTGACGTATAATGTAAGAGTTTATTCCCAAATGCACATTTAGCCCTAATTAATTGGACATAGTTATAACAATGGAAGGTATTTAAAAAGGTGATTAAGTAGAACTTATTTTCCTAATAAATATATCAGGTTGATATGGGGAGCGTGTCTTTACGATCGCTCCAGAAAGAATTCAGTCTCAATTGAATTAGTGCAAACTAGTTCAAGAATATCTTTATCATATATTAAAAAAAATAAAAGGAAAATACGATTTCTACATGTAGGACTCATCATTGTGATGTTTATCTTTAGGTAATGTTTGGTATATAAGAATTTTAATTTTTTAAATATATGGAAATTCTTTATAAAATATTTAAATGTAAAAAATATGAAAATTTTAAAATATATGTATCTTTAATAGCTTAAGAAGGTAATTTATAATATATATATATATATATATATATATATTACTTTTTTATATGTGAATTTGATTAGAAATACAAAATTATTTTTAAAAAAAACTTTCAAATGTCATTTTAAGATCGATGGAATTAAAGATGAAATTTGTAAATATTTTATTATATTGCTCAAATCAAAAAGTGTATAATCAATCTGAAAATTGAAAATCAACATTTTGAATAATACATTTTTAAAATTATTGAGGTCACTCAAAAGTACTTTTTATTTTTCCTTTAGGGTCAGTTTCAATTTCGCCCCATATATTTATAAAAATTCTTAATATTTTTTAATTACTAACATTATCCAAATTGTTAACAAAATTAATTGAACTGTCAAATATGAGATCATTAATTGGAAGGTGCAAACATTAATGTTACACTACCAATATAAAAATCTAGCTTACTATTTCACCTAATAATTATTGGGAAGGCAAAGAAAAGTTTAAAATAAATTTTTTGCTAGGAGAATAAATAAATAAAATTTTAAAAAAATTATGACCCTATTTGGGGGCCACAGCACCATGGAGGTTCAGCATAGTTAGGGTTAGAAAATACAAAACGATACCATTTTGAGTTTAGTAGATGAGATACTAGATATTCCTGTTGATATCTTTAGATCTGCATCTTCTATTTAATGGTCTACGTGTGCGACAAGTCAATTAATTCGGTTGACAATATAGATGGCGTAAACAATTAAAAAAATTAAGAATTTTTATAAATTTATACATTTATGAAAATTTGATAAAAAAATTGAAATGCAATTGAAACGAACTCAAATTTAAAAGAGGAAACCTTGACATTGATTTTACTATTTTACATTTATTCTCTGAAATTTTTATTTTATACTCGAATTCAACGGATGATCCATGATGTGATTCTCTAAGCCTCATTTAAAACAATAATTGGAAGGTCACTCTACACGTTGGATGACGATCGATGGTTCCAGCTTCCAATGCCAACTTTATAGGTAGGAGAAAGTAAGAAACAGTCTTGGGAATGGTTTTAGTTATTAAATGCATCCCTTCATAAGGCCATTACCCATGGTTGGAAAAAGCTTCCAATTTTGGAAACCTTGTTGAATCCGAAAGAACAAAATCCTAGTTTGATCCAAATGGCACAGACTCTTCGAATTTATGTCCTGCGAAAGTGAGACTTTCTCGAATTAATTCCTTTAATAAATATTTTTTCTGTTTCGTTTGTGCTGATTATGTTCATAAAAATAAGCATTTGCGTTGCTCTGGTTGATTCCGCTGGAGAAAAATGATTTAAGTAAATATTTTTATTAAATTTATTAATAAAAATATAATATACATACAAAAAAATTTTAAAACTTAATTATATTATACTAAGTTGTAAAAATCATAAATTTAACACGTTTTTATTAAAAAAAGAAAAGAAAAGACAATAAACAAAAACCATTGATTCAACTGTACCACTTTCTTACTAAGTTGCTCATAAGTGACAAGCAAAAGATATTATTTCTCATATAGATCCGTTCCTTTTTCTGATGAAAAAGGTGCCTTATTTGAATATTGGCTCGTTTACTTTGTTATCCCCTTCAATACCCGCACTGTTCCAAACAAGGTACAGGAGCTCAATGTCAGTGTTGCATTGCCAAATGGAACCATAGTTAGATTAGTTAGAAAAGATGAAAGTAAAAGAAAAATATATTAAATGATAATAAATAACTTAATAATTTTACATAATTGAAGTTCAGAAATTTAGACGGTTGAAAGTTATTGTAATAGGATTAAATAGATTAGGTGGTTAATTATAATTTATTTTAAATTAAAAATGTTAACGTTAAAGACAAAAATTAAAATAAGTAAATACAATATATATATATATATATATCACTTTTTGCCCTCACTTATACACTAAGGGTGTATGAGTAAATAAGATAGGAAATGACTTTTATGTTATTAATTTTAAAAATATGATTTGATAGTTAAAATAATATTTTGATAGATAGAATAAAAAAGACAAAGGTATACAAACTGTGTAAAGAGAATACATTCTATTTGGTGTGAACCAAATGGAACATAATAGTATTATATAATATACAACTTTGAAAGTTGTGATAATTAATTATTTACATGTATTTATAAATAAAGGGTAAGATGCATGTCTATTGGTTCATCCAATAAACAAATGATTGAATGTATCCATTTATATCTAATGAACAACACCTCTTTATAATACAAACATGAAAATTATAATTCTAAGGTTTAAAGGTATAAAAATTATAAGGATATAAAGAGGCTTTCCTTCTAAGTATAAACATACCACCATAAAACTTTGTAAGGATGAATAAGAAAAGTGTTTTATGAACTTAAAATATTATCTTTAAATTATAAAAGTGTTAAAAAAATTTTTGATGTTGTTAATTAAGAAAGAAGCAAAGGCTTTATTGTATCTTGTTAGAAAATCTTTATTAATCCTTTAGTAACTACGTGTAGGGTGAATATCTCTCTAAAAAATTGACCCAACTATATCTTGAAACAACCTATTATGTAGTGATCTTAGCTATCTTTAACATTGTTTTCTACCAATTCTAGTGAGATATTCAAAGTTCTACTTTCGAAGTTATCAATCAAAAATTTGTCAAATTAAATCAATTTGATGGTACCAATTTCAATTGGTGGATTGTCAAAATGTTGTTTCTCCTACTCAACCTTGCTTATGTACTTTATCCAAATATTGTGCCAATTCCAAATCCTATACAGAGGATGCCACAAATGAAGTGAAGGCAAGGGTTGCTCAATTGAAAAAACATGAAGAATATGTGTTTGCATGTCAAAGCCACATTCTCAACACCTTGTTGGATAGACTTTATAATCTTTACATAATTATACAATGACCCATGGAGATTTGGAAATCTTTAGAGGAAAAATACAACAATGAGCAATAAGATATCAACAAATTTATTATGTTGAAATATTTTGAATATTTTGAGTTTAATATGATCATTTCTATGTTGATAAGTACTAAGTTACCACACAATCTTTAGGGTAAGACATGATTGATAGCTCGTTATATCTATAATAAGATACCATCAAAAACAAGAAAGTTTTCTTCATACAAAATATGAAAAGAAAAGAACCTAATTTAAATTATTTTAAAGTGTGGGGTTGTTTAGCATTTTATCAAGTTCTCGATTAAAAGAGAACTAAATTAGGGAGAAGAACCAGAAAAGGCATCTTTGTGAGATGTGTCCAAAATTCTAAGGTGTATAGGATATTAGACTTAATATCTAACACAATTGTTAAAAATAAATTTTATAATGATTTAAATCCCACAACAAAATATTCTCAAGGGATTAACATTTAGTTCCTATATAATTGACTTTAAATGATCAAAGTGACAAACTTTTACATGAATGTGAGATTGTTGAACCAAGAAAAAGTTAAAGAATGAGAAAGAAGAGGACTTGAGTCAAAACTTTATTTCTTTGCAAGCTATAACTTTCTTGGTTGAAAGAACTAGGGATTTTGTAAATTAATTTGCTCAATTTATTAGACATAATATCCAAACCATTGGAAGCTTGATGTATGTTATGCACTATACTAAACCAAATATAACTTTCATTGTGTGCCAGCTATCGAGGTTTATAAGTAAACATAGTACAAATCATTGGAAAGTTATAAGAAGAGTTTTGGCTATTTCAAGAAAATCATAGATTTGGGATTACATTATAATGATTATTCTGTTGTACTAGAAGGTTACCCTAATGATAGTTAGATTACAAATTTTAGTGATAATAAATCCATTTCAGGGTGGATTTTCACCATAGGCAGTGGAGCTATAAGTTGGGCCTCAAAGAAACAAATTGTATCTCATATTCTATAATGAAAACTGAGTTTATAGCTTTATTAGCTACAAGTAAAGAAGTAGAATGGATTAGGAATTTGTTATTAGATATAGAGCTATAGTCACAACCAATGATAGTCGTTTTGATCTTCCATGATAGTGAGTCAATCATGTCTCAAGCATATAATAAAGTCTATAATCGAAATTCTAGACACATAAGCATGAGACATGAGTTTATGAGGCCATTAATAAGAGATAGTATAATTACCATCACATACATAAAATCCAAATGTAATTTAGTAGATCCATTGACAAAAGGCTTATCAAGCGAAAAGATCATAGACTTCATTGCTGAGATAAAAATAAAACCTATAGTCATTAAATAATAGAAACCCAACCCTTATTTTAGTAGAACACTAATTTCAAGGTTTAAAAGAAAAAATAAGTTATTTAATGGCTAGAGCACTATGAAGTAGGATTTAGTGTTGTACTCATATAATTTAAGAGGATAAGCTAAGAAGCTATTAATGGATCAATAATTATATCATTAAAGTTTTCACCTATATGAATATAAGAGTGATGTTGTTCTCATCAAGAGTTTTAAAGGTTTTGCTCTTATAAATATTCATGGAAACCAAGATGAACACATGATTATAAAAGTGCTCAAGCAATTGAATTTCTTAAACTTGATTAAGGAACAATTATGTATGTAGTTTTTTAGGTTTAACAATAGAAGTATATGTTTAATTGACTAAATACATATTACTCATTTAGACACTTGAAAACTTACACTAACAAAAGGTTTAATCCTAGCTTCTCTTATGTATAAATTGTACTACTTATTAAAGCTTGTAAATTATAGTAGGAGAATGTTATATAATTTACAACTTTAAAAGTTGTGATGGTTCATATACGTGCATCTATGAATAAAGAGTGAGATAAATCCTACTGATTCATCTAAATGAACAATTTTAAAAGTAGTTTATGTATATGTATTTATAAATAAAGAGTAAGATACACGTCTATTAGTTCATCCAACAAACAAAAGGTTGAATTTGTACCATTTTATGTCTAGTGAACAAATGATTAAATGTACCTCTTTATAATATAAACCTTTTATAAGAAAAGTTGTAACTCTAAAGGTTAAAGACATAAGAATTATAAGAATATAAAGAAACTCTCTTACTAAATATAAATAGACCACTATATAACTTTATGAATGATAAAAGAAAAAAGTGTTTTACAAGCTAAAAATATTATCTTCAAATTATAAAAGTGTCAAGGAATTTCTTGATATTTCCAATCAACAAATTTACAAAGGATCCATTGTATAGTGAGAAAGTATCATCGTTATTTTTTTTTTTTTGGTTATATATATTGATGGAGTAAAACAATGCTGGATTGATGTAAAATTTTGTGTATAAATTATTTATGATTAATTAGAACTCTTGCAAGAAAATCATTGTATAAAAAGTTTTCTTGAATAGTATATGATTGATTTTGATAGATATTAGTGTGTCAATTGATCCCTCCTATATATATGGAACAAATGGGAGGAGTAATCTCAAATAAAAGAAGGAAATCATCATTCTTAAATCATTAATAACTAAGATTAATGCAAAAACTACAATAAATATTAATCGTTGCTCTTGATAATTAATTTGTAATCTAACCATAATTAATTACTGATCCCACCTCTCACTTGCAATTTCCACTAAACTCTAAAAACAAAATTGAGATATTTAGAAAAGGTCATGATCACATTGGCACAAAATTAATGTTGAGAATATGCGGTATATGGGTAAGACTATACTAATTGATGTATTTTTTAGAGTTAAATCTTCTTTTATAGGGTAGGGATCTAGCCTCAAAGTGTATAGAAACTTACTATAAATAGGAACCTTTAAATATGAAGATTAATGAGAGTATATGATCATATTTTACGGATATCTTCAAGTCACAAATTAATTAATAATAAAAAAGCTAGGATCCAACAATATTGCCAAAATTTCAATAAGACAAGGTTTGTTCAAACTATTCTTCTGTTTGAATTTCTTCATTACTCAATTACTAGTATGTCACCGCTAAATTAAACATCATCTATTTCAAACTATACTAACAATGAACAATTTGTCTCCTAAACATCCAGTTAAGATTTCGATGGGCATCAGTCTTGAATCTTGGTCAACATTGTCTTTAGTGGCAGTCACAACCCATTGTCTTTTTTTAACTCAATTTGAGTGCATTCACACACAGCGTGATTTCACCAACAATGGCTGCCCTCAAATTGGTTCTATATTAAGCACAAAATAATTGGATATTTTCGTTAATAAAATAATAAATATTTACTATGATATCTCGTGTGATTTTACTATTTTTATGCATTTGGTATCCACTTGTATCATTTCACCACAGACATTTGATATATATTATAAAACTTTCTTTTACTATTTACTTTCTTTCAATGAAATTAATTTTTCTAACTAAATGCGTTAACTCCATAGTATCGAATCACTCTTCTTCTTCTTCTTCATTTTTCATGGTATTATTACTTTTTTTCTCTCAATATTGTTTGCTATATTTATACACATATACTACTTGTTTGTTAAAATGTCAAGCGAAAGTGGTATATAGCTGTGATGTCAAACTCCTTGAGACCATGATTTTATTTTATTTTATTATAACAGTAAAGAAAATTAAATATTTTTATTTTTAAAAGCACACATCTTATCCATAAAGTTAATTTGGTTGATAGTAAATAAAAAAAGGACTTTGCAATATATATATATATATATATAATTTTAGAAGATAAAATAATACTTTTAAAATAAGAGGAGTATCAAGTATAATTTAAATAATTTCACGAGAAGTGAATTAAATATATGTAATTCACGTTTCTAAAACACACACACACACACACATATACAAGTAATGTTGGTTGTACAAACTTCTTCTCTCATAATTATGAAATGTGACTTTATAGGGTGATCCGATCTGAGAAATTTTGAGTGAAATTTGATAAATTTAGATAACCACACGTAATATCAGACCAAAGATTAAACAAAATAATCGCATGGATAATTATCAGAATTATACTTTCTTTTTCTCATGCACATAATTTTCAAATATTAATTTGTAAGTGGACAAAACTTAACTATAATTCTTTAAGTATTTGTTATAAAATTTTCTTCCAAAAAACATAACATGTGAATATTTTTTTAGTTCAATTATACGTGATTATTGATTCTTTTAAAAATTTATCTCTTAAATTATTGATGAATTTAATAGCCAATATTTAATTTTTTTTTAAAAAAACATCCTTATATACAAGTCTCTGACTCTCTTTCACAACAATACATAATTAAAAATTGTCAAAAAAAATGCAAATTATATATATATATATATATATATGATAAATATCAATAAAGGTAAAAGGTGATATTAGATGGGATCCCTGTGACTTTTTGATAATATAAAATATCACTCAAGATAATATTATAGTATTTGGATTACACCCTTTATCTTTGATATGAATTACTAAATATAAATATTTTAGACGTTGTTTGACATTCAAAATTCATACTAAATTCAAAATAATTCTTTACTAATGCCTCCTTTTATTTTAATTCTAGTAAATTATAGTTTTTGTCTTTAAAAAATGACTAATTTTTTTAGTTTATTCCTTTAAAGTGTAACTATCTCAGTTTAATCTCTTTATAATTTTATCCATCATTCTTGTCCTTTTAATGGGAAGACGACCAACTGGAAAAGTTAGAATGTAATTTTAACCAATGAAATGATGAATTAAAATAATTGAAATAAAGTTTTTGAAAAAATAAATTAAAAGGATTACACTTTAATAGACCAAATTAAGAAGTTAACAATTTTTGAAGGAGAAAAGCAATTTATTTATTTATTTCCTCTTTAGGCTTACATACATATGATTGTATAAGATGTTACGCTGGCTCACTTTCTGTGGCTAGAATGGTCAATATTGAAGAGAATACAGAACCAAGAGTCATTTTGCCAATCGCCACTTCTCGCCAAATCCACAAGTAGAAAAGGTTAGCGCCCTCAGTTTTGATGAGTCCACGTGTCACATCCCCATTCGTAAATAATGTCATCTTTTCATCACTCCCTAGGGTCCCATGATTCCTCGACTCTCAAATAGTCCGAGGAAAATCCTACCCCATTCGCAGATATGTCACGCATTAGAAACTCGCTCTCCCTGATCGACAGCTGTCCATTGCAATCTGTCTCGGTGACTTCAGCTGCTTCTCTGATTCTCAGCCTAAGCAACTCTTGCGCAAAACAGGAGGGTAGCTATTTTTTTTGTATTCGAGCGCGTAGGCCCGAAACACGAACTTCTTATTATAAACCACTAAGCGGTTTTTGAGTGCCCAAAAAACTAGTTTTTCTGTTTTTCGTGTGAAATGTACAAACAAAACCACTTGACGCTTTCCATAAAAAGCATGGAGACTGCATCATTCACAGAAGACCTCTCTTATTAGGAACTTCCCACAAAAAGGCTCTTCTTCTTCTTCTTCTGCTGCTGCTGCTGCTGCTGTAAGTTTCACTCTTCCTTCTCAAGCATATATGCACTATTTATTAATATTTTATATATGTATTTTTATTTTTATTTTTAATGGTGAATTTGTTTGATTAGCAGCTTTACTAATTGTTATGGGTTTGATCTGAAAGGCGAAGTTGTGAAGAAGCCCTAGGAATTGGAGAGATGGGGAGAGGAAAGATTGCGATTAAAAGGATAGATAATTCAACAAGCAGGCAAGTGACTTTCTCGAAAAGAAGAAGTGGATTGCTCAAGAAAGCAAGAGAGCTTTCGATCCTCTGTGACGCAGAAGTTGGATTGATTGTGTTCTCCACCACTGGCAAGCTCTATGAATATGCAAGCACCAGGTACCTTCTTTCCTTCGTTTTATCAGAAGCACATCATTTTCTTTGTGCTTCTTGCTTTTGATCTAGACAAATAGCTGTATTTTTTATGTTAATTTGCGCCAATAAATTTTTTAGTATTTAGACTTGTATAAGAATCCATTTATTTTTATTTTTGATTCGTAGTGAGACGCGATTTCCTGTAAACTATCCAAAACACCTCATCAAATTGGCCAAACTTAGTGATTTAATTTCTAAAGTTGACACTAAGCAGTGACATATTCTGAAAAAGAAAAATTGGGAAGCTACACCTAGGAGACTAGGATTTGAGGGAAGCTAAACAACTCATGTTGGACATGGGATTGTAGATACCTTTTCCCTACATAAGTAGGCAATCTTTAAGCAGTGAGACTAGAAACCAAGCTAATATCTTTAATTCTAAATAAAACTTTAAAAAGCTGTTCTCGAGATATAACATTATGAAAGATTTCAAACAACCTTCTGGAAAAGTGAGCTGCATTACATAATAATGCTTAAACCCATATATGTATACATGCATGACGCATTTTTAGCATTCATAAATGCACAAAAGCTACAAAGAGCAGTAAAACGTTTATACACACACATATATTAACATATCTCTTGTGTGGGTTAGGAGGATCGTTTTAAATTGTGATTATGATTCGACGTGGAATGTAAAAGAACATGGCACTTGGCACTTGATGTATAGTTAACCTCAACCATGATTTAAAATGTTTTTCATTATCAGTAAAGATTGGCTCTAGAATTGAGTTGAAATAAAGTAGATTGATAGATATGAATGTGAGATGAAAAGAGATCTCAAATAAATCATTGGTGCGCTAACAAATAATATTTATAAACCTATTTGTACTTTTTTTTTTTTACCAAAAAGCAAAAATTTTTGGACTAGGCAGTGAGAATTAGAACAATATATCTGTTTACTTCCTTAACGGAGTTGTATAACCTTAGGTAACAGTATTATTGCAGCGGTAATTATTACTGCGAACTGCATTTTAAAATCCTATTTTTAAGTTTGTGAAAAATCATAATAGAGTTGCACCGAGCATGATATCTGCATTTTTACCTGCAAATATCATCTCCTTAACCCCAACCATTCATTATTTTAGCAATACATGCATAGCTAAAGAGCCCTAATTAGGACCAGAAATACTGCCAACCTAATGCGATGCAACTTTGTTTTAACCCACAAGCTATTAAAAATAGCAGGTAATAACAACAACAACAATAAAACATGAAAATAAAACAGTTGAATTATACTTGTAAAAAAATGTAAAATTAATGATTTTCTTGCTACAATTTTTAACCTTGCATTAAGTTTTTATATATATATAGACATATATTATGGATAAAATATATATATGAGTTTAAAATATATAGTATACTATTCTAGTATAAATAATATTATTTGTAGTAGAAAAAGGCTTTATATATTTCTATTGATAAAACCTACACTCGCTAGTTAGATCTACATGCCATGTAAAGAGTTAGAGCTAGAGATGACAATGGGGCAAGGCGGATCAAAGAGAACTTCTCCATTCCACTCTTTATTTTTTATTGTGTGGGAAAAACTTTTTTCATCTTCATTTTCTATGGGGATAAGGAATGTAATATATGTAAAATCTTAATAAAATAAAGTAAAATTTTATAAAAATTAAATAAAATTTTGTAAATTCAAAATAATATAATTTTAAATTTAGATATATTCTTGAAAAGAAACATATATATAAATTTATTAAGTATAAATTATAAATATACAAATAGTATGTATATATATATAACCAATTTAATAGATTAAGAATACACTAATAAGTTTAGCATATTGAGATCCCCACAGAATAGGAAGCATGATTCTCGTCTCTTTACCATGTTTTTGACAACATGCTTTTGATAGGGGGGAGTGTTAGGGGGGAAAAAAGAACAGACAAAAATGAAAAAGACTTTGAGGTGTGAACGATCACTATCTTTAAAAAGTTATTGCCAGTAAACTAGGAAATCATACATAATACTTTTTTAAAATACAACAAAGCTTATGGAAACAATCGAATTTTCTTAACACTTCTAATATGGAAGAAAGAACATAAATAAGCCATGAATGGTCACTTTTTATATGTGTCTGTGGCTTTTTAAAAAAATTAACAAGCATGTTAGTTTATTTTGTAACCATTGTCTGTTATCAAGTTAATAGATATATTATTTTTTAATTTTAAATTAATTTAAAATTAAATAATCAAGACTGTCATAGTAAAATAATTTGGTTCTGTTAAAGGTCCAAGGTCTAAGTCCAAGCCCCACACACACGCACACATGTGTGAGTGTGTATATATATATATATATATATTTTTTTATTTGGACATATTAAATAAGCTTATCCTTATATATCTTTAATTAACACATTTCGTATCCAATGTGAGACTTCAAAACACAAATTATATTACAAACTATGTTACAATCCTCTACTAGTTTGTATTATTTTTCTATAATATTATATATACCAAAAGGTATCTTATGTCGATTTGAGCTTTCTATTAGTATAAATACTTTAAAATTTTGACAAAGTTATTGGTATCCTAAATTTGAACCACAACTCCTTATGCCAAGACTAAAAGACACTTATGATATTATTAAGTCACTAAAAAAGTTTCATATTTTACTCTAGTGCTTTTATGGTCATGTGCTAATTTTGGTTTCATAAGTACTTACAAGATCAACCCCTAAATCTTTCCTAAAATGACACCACTTCAATATTTATATAGGTGGAGTTTTTTATTTTATCCTTATTACTCCAAATATTTAACACCTCCATTAAGAACTTGTCAACCTTCTCTCATAACAGTGTATATTATGGAATTTGTCTTTATGTCCTTGTTACTACACCTTATAAACTCTATAAACTTCTCTTATAACAATTTGTACCACATTATATAAAATGAGACTTTAAATGCAAAGTTCAGTGCTTAATCAATACAAAGTAACTTGTTATTACTCATTGAACACATATCATTAGAATATATACTAACTCAAAGTTAGATTCTCATTATTAGTGTTTGGTTTAAGGGTTTTAACCCCATTTTCTCACGAGTATGTTGTATTGCATCTCTTGACAAAGCTTTAGTCAAAGGATCAGCCAAATTCTTACTTGATCACACATAGACTATTGTTATAAACCTACTATTGATTAATTTTCTTATATAGTCATGCCTTAAACTTATGTGTCGATTTGCTATTATACATCTTATTATGGGCTATATACATTATAGCCTCACTATCACAAGACACAAAAATGGTTGGCATAGGTTGTAGCCACAAATTGTATATCCAATAACATGTTCCTTAGCCATGATGTTTTTTTTTCAATAGTTGCTAATATAATAACTTCAGATTCCATAATAGAATGGGAAATACAAGTTTGCTTCTGAGAAGCACAACTAATTACACTACCACCCAATATCTACTTTGATATGGACCTGTTATCAGTAACACTTGTTATCCAACTTGTATCCAAATAACCTTTTAACATAATAGGAAAAACACTATAATGAATTCCCAAGTATTTTGTTCTTTTTAGATATCCAAGTACTTTGGTAATTACTTCTCAATGATCATTGCTTGAATTACTTTTAAACCTTGAAAGTTTACAAATAACAAATGATATATCTATTTTGTCAGCATAATGCATTGCATACATTATACTATTAATTGTACTAGTACTCTCCAAAAATTTTTAGTTAACTTGATACTAAAATCATAGGAAGTATTAAACTCATTTGTTCCTAAATGTCTAAACTTGTCTAATACTTTTTCTATATAGTATGACTGTGTCAAAGTCACTTCTTTGTTGTTGCTTTTAACCTTAATACCTAAGACATATAGTATCTACTTCATTCACATCTTTGATCTTAAACACTGAAATTCGATATTTCTTAGTTTGAGGTACCAAGCACAGTCATACCAAAATCAACATATCATTAACATATAAACAAATTATAACTACATATTCCTTTATCAATTTAGGGTAAATACACTTGTCTACTTGATTGTGTATGAATCCATTGAACAATATGGCATTATTAAATTTCTCATGCCATTGTTTTGATACTTGTTTCAAACCATAGATCAAAGACTTTAACAATATACATATTTTATAAACCATATATTGACAATAAACCTTCAGGTTACTGCATATAGATTTCTTCACTTATATCTCCATTTAATAAAGTTGTTTTAACATCTATTTGATGTACATATAAACCATATATTGAGACTAAATATAAAAATATTCTAATGGATCCATGTTATTCTTGTTATAGGTTGATATGTATCAAAATAATTAATACCTTTTTCATGTGAAACCTTTTGCTGCTAATTTTTCTTTGAAGGTTTAAGTAAAACCATTTGTGTTATACTTACATAATTACTCATTTACAACATATGAGTTTTGAAATAGAAGGTAGATCAAGAAAAACCCATGTATTATTGGATATGATTGATTCAAATTCATCATTTATAATCTCTTTTTAAAAAGATGTATCTCTAGATGACATAACTTCTTGAAATGTCTTTAGATCATTTTCAACATTCAACAATATGGATATTTTGATATAGATATTTGTTCTACTTCCTTCAACATGAAACACTATTAATTGTAAAGAGATAAAGTATAAGCCAAGATGTTTTTTTCTTCCCCTAACTCTTTAACTCCCTTTTGATTTCTAGATAAGTATTATCACTATTCCTTTTGTTGATAGTAGCATCAAAAGGTGACATTATATATGCATTAACATTATTTTGACTTTGTTTAGATAAAGATTAGGCATAATCAAAAATCATGTATAAATTTGTTTTCAATGAATTCAACATGTATAAAGCCTGTAATCATATGAGATTGTAAATTTGAAAGCTTATATGCTTTTGAATTTTATTTATATCCTACAAAGATACCTTTGATATCTCTAGATTCTAGCTTTCTTCCTTATTAATATGAAATATACTCCTATACTTTTAAATAATCTAAATTTGGCGGGCTATCATTCCAAATTTCATAAGGTGAAATATTTATACTTTTTGAAGATACTTTATTCAACATATGACATGCAGTTAATAGAACTTCGTCCCATAAATTATGTAGTAAGTGTGTATTCAAAAACATAGCAATGATTATGTCAACTAAAGTCCTATCTTTTCTCTTAGCTAATCTATTCTGTTGTAGTGTGTAAGGGACACTTTTTTATTTAATCAAACCATGTTCTTTACAAAATTTATCAAATTCAATAGGAAAATATTCTCTAACTCTATCATTATATAGAATCTTCATTTTCTTATTATTTTGATTTTCCACAACTAATTTGTATTCTCTAAATTTCTGAAAGCCTTCATCTTTAGTTTAAGTAATAGACTAATGTAAATCTAGAGCAATCATCAATTAAAGTAATAAAATATCTTTTACTCACCCTTTGTTAATTCTCCATTTAATTCACATATATAAGAATATACTAAATCTAATAATTCTATATATCTTCCAAATTTAGGAAAAGATTTTTTGGTCATTTTTGGTTGTATGCAGATTTCATACTTTTCCATAGTTTGATGTTTGCAAGCAATGTAACCATTTTTGAACATATATTTTAATGAACCAAATTTTAAAGGTCCTAATCCAGCATGATGTAAAGCATAATCAAACTCAATAATATAAGTACAAACGTTATTTATTGCATTAATACTAAGTTTAAACATTCCACCATAGTTATAACCTTTTTCTACAGATACACCATTCTTAGAGACTATTACATAATCATATTCTATAACAAGCTTGAAACCCTTCTTAGATAACAAATTGGAAAACAACAAATTCTTTTAAATTTCTAGCACATAGAACACCTCTAACAAGGTTAGTTTTTGTCTAGATGTGAAATTAATTTCCATAGACCTTTTTTAGGCACTTTTGATTGTAATATGATTGCCAATCAGGACTATCTCAATTCCTTTCATTTATGTATATAGGTCTTAAAAGAACTTTTATTATTACATATATGGATAGTGGCTCTAAAATCTAGCCACCAATCTTGATCTTTGGTTGTTGTACTAGCCATTTTAATTCCATAATCATCTCAACTTGAAGTGCATATATCATGGCCACCATGTCTTCAACAATATTTTCCATTGTGTTTGCTTTCTCAAAATTTATAGTTTTGATATTAATTCCTACCTTTCTAAGTTGACATTCCCAAATTACATGACTTTGCATTCCACAATGGAAACAATGTAGGTTATTTCTCTTCTTTTTAAGAGATTTCTTGTTTATAAAAAACTATTGTTTCCATTGTCAAAATGTTTTCTAGACTTCTTACTAACATAATTAACAACAAAATTTGAGATTAGAGACTACAACATGTGCACAAGTTTCATTCTCAATTTGAAGATGAGTTTGAAATTATTCCAAGGTTAATTTGTTAGTATAATTTAATACTTTCTTTCTATAATTGGTCCATGAAGAAAACAATTTAGAAGGTATTGCACCTATTTGCAGTGCATTAGGAATCTTTTTATCAAGATCTTTTAGTTTTAGAACTAAGATATGTAATTTATGAACTTGATCCATAATAGACATATAATCAAACAATTCTGAACTCAAAATATTGTGGTGCTGAGTTTTTCAATGCATCATTTATCAATTTGATAAGTAGTCCCCAAGGCATCCTAGATTTCTTTTGGTGACTTTAGATTATAGTACAAATCATACAAATGATCTATCAGAGTATTTAGAATATGCCCGTCATACATCAATTCATCTTCGTCATGATTCCTTCTTTGAGTTTTGATTTCCTCAGTGTCCTTTTCAATAGGGCCTCGTAGTGCTAGCAATTGAGAATCCAAAACAAAGTAAATCTTCACTGCAATGAGTAGGAATACCATCTTATCCTTCTAACAAGTAAAGTTAGCACCATCAAACTGATTAAGTTTAACAAAATCCTTTGGATTTTCCATCGAGAATCATCTTTAAAATTATTATGAAAAAATAAAGAATAAAGAAATGAAAAAGGCTTTGGGGTATGTGTGATTACTTTTTTAAAAAAGTGATTGTTTATATACGGGAGAATTATGTACAATGTCTTTTCAAGATACAACAAAGCCTATAGAAATACTCAAATTTTCTTAACACTTCTAATATGGGAGAAAGAATATAAATAGGCTCTGATTAGTCACTTCTAATAATTGTCTGTTTCTAGTCTTTTTTAAGTTAACAAACATATTAGTTTATTTTCTACCTATTGTATATTATCAAGTTAATAGACATAATAGTTTATTTAAATTTTGAATTCAAAATTTTAAAATAATTTAAATTCAAATTTAAAATCAAATAACTAACTCTGTTAGAGTAAAATAATTTGGTTCTATTAAAGGCTCAAGCCCAAGTCACATATATATATATATATATATATCATATATATATATATATATATATTATTTGGACATATTTATTAAAAAAAAATTCTTCATATACCTTTTACTAATCCACTCCCAATCCAATGTGAAATTTCAAAACACACATTATATTACAAACTATATATAAGGAGGAGATTTGCTCCCAACCCTACGCCCATTAATCTGGGGCAATCCCCGTGGAGATGCTTACAAATAGGAACAATTGTCATCCCTAATTAGATCTTTCAACATAGGTTAACTCTTTATCAGTAGTTGATTCAATCATAATAAAAATATAAGGTTTAGATGTTAAAATGATAATCCATTTTAAAAAATGACTTCTTAGCCTTTAAGGCTAGACAAGACTTAAAAATAGTTGATTATTAGGTATGGTTGGGCCAAGTTAGGCCTTTGATTAGGGCTGAACGAATTGTTTTTTCTTTTTTAATTGTTATTAGCATCTTATGATGCTATTCAAATTTTGGACAAGGATAATTATATGTTAAATCATATAATTTGAATAACACTATATACCCATAACACACATATGTAAATATATATAACAAACTATAGCTAAGGGTGTAACACTTTGGCGAAAGAAAAAATAAATTAATTAATGAAATGATTTAAAATAAAATATTGTGTAATTATAAAGTGTTTGTTATCAATTTTTTTAACAAAATTACAATATATAAAAATATTTTTGACGAGTTAATAATATAGTGAAAATTTATTAAAAATATCATTGTAATTTTATTAAAAAAATAATAAATATTTAAATAATTTTGCCTAAGTGTTATGGTTAAAATATAGTCAAAGTGTAATGTTGCAAAATTTAAATAAATATAACAATATTAAGTTGAAGTCATTTTTGCCCCTAAAAAAGAATATACGAGTATTAGCTCATAATCATTATTTTTAAAAAAATCATGTAAGACTTGGATAGCATTGAAGGAAGAGAAGGGAAAAGAATAAGAATAAGCCATAAAGATTAAATTTATATATTAATCTCAAGACAAATTAAGAAAATACTATGTCTATGAACCTTTTGTCCCCAGCTTAATTAATAATTACGCATTAGATTCTTATATTTAATTGTCCCAATACTGCACTAAAATCCCATCATGCTGGGCGAACTAGAAGAGAGATGACCTTACGTTATTTGAATTGATCAAATTTTAAAGAATAAAAAGGTGAAAAAGTTGTTCATTTAGTTTGGCATTACAATAATATTTTATTTAAAATCTGAATAAATTACAATTTATCCCTTGTAGTCTTTTTGAAATTAGTTTTTTTTTTTTTTGGTTAGTTTAGAGTGTCTCATTCTACTCTCATATGCTCTATTTCGTTATCATATAATCACAATGTGATCTTTTTGTTATTAATTTCATTTGAAATAATCATGTGAAAATTAAAATAATCAATAGTTTTAAATTTGAAATTTAAAATATATTTTACTTATGTCTTAAATAGTTTTATAGTATCTTAACACCAAATACCAGAATTAAATTTGCATTTTAAAGTAGAAATTGTCCGCTTAACGACAATAGCCTTGACTATTAAAATACTTAGAATATAAGTGAAATAAATATTTAATGATAAACTTGTTTATCATTTATACGTTTACATCATTATTTTCTTTCAAACTTGGATGTCATATTTCATAAAGTGATTAAATAATAATTGAACAAATCATATATGTGTATTGATTAACATATTTTAAACCTAGGGAATACACTATCGTTTACCTTTAAATTTTCACTTGATATTTTGGGCCCTTACCTTATTTACTTGTTTTGATTAGATCTCCTAAGTTTTTTAGTCCAATTTGATCGATCAACTTTCACTTTGTTCTACGTTTGTCTTATTCCGTCAACCTTATTATGTCACTTAAAGGAGTAGGGTAAAGGGGCATATTGCTTAAATAGAATATGATGTGGCCTATTAGCTAATACTAGTCAGACCCAAAATTTTTCCCCAAATATTTCCCTTCAAAAGCTAAAACTAACTTAACACGTTAGCCCTTCCCCACAAAAAACATCACCTCACAACATCTAGCCTAAGGATTTAAGTTTTGGGCTTATTCAAGTATTCTATGAAATTGAATGAAAATTGACCCGTTTGAAACATATTTAAGGAGGGAGATCACAATAATTTGAGTGTTTCTATTATAACTCTAGAGGAGATCCTTTTTTAAAAAGTGGCCTATCAGGAAGGTAAAGTTTCCAAGCTTATAAGTTCATCTAGGCATCCATACCATTTAATATAAGACTCAATAAGATTGATGGAGTATCATTCTTCATAGCCGATGCCTATAACAAGTCCACTTTAGACAATTGACTCGGTCATCTCATTAGTTGCAACCCTCCTAAGTAGTCCTTTTTGTACAACAACTTTTCTCTTGGTAGCTCCCTCAGCCATCTAACTAGTTAGAACCTTCTAAGGTAGCCCTTTCCTTCAGCAACTCGTGAAGGCGTGAAGATCCAACTTTGATACTATTGTTACAACCCTTGGAAAAGATCCTTTCCCAAAAAATGACTTATTAAGAAGGTAGAGCCTTTAGGCTTACAAGCCTATATATGTAGGCATTCCATACCAACCCATATAGAATTCACTAGGATTGTAACAATTTTTGTGCATAAGTAGTTGAAGTTAACTTGGCAATGGCTATAGAAGGGCTTTTGATGGTAGTGATTTCCATAGATAAGTGTTATGTGCTTTGAATTAGACCTAATTATAAGTCAAAAAACCCACCCCACTTAAATAAGGGGAAAAAAATAGATATAAGTCTAGGAAAAAAGAAAAAAGCTCGAAAAAGAAAGGCCCATTTAAAAAAATTCCAAATATAAAACAATTTGGACTTTCAAGTTTTTTTTAAAACTCAGCCCAAGCAATTTTTTTTAATTATGCTATTATAATATTTTTAGATTTTATTCATATATTTATTAGTTTTACTTCCTTCCACTTTATCCTTTCTTCACAAATGGAATTTAGGAATTAATTATTAATACAATTTGATGGAAGAACATAATTTTCAATATTGGCATTAGTATAATTAAAACTCAGATATTAAGTTATGCAAGTTAAATATGAAAATGATAAAATTACGTAACTGAAATAGGAAAAATAAAATAAGAATTAATTGCATTCACAAATAGTATCCTTTGGCCAAACAAAAAATTATATTCTTAAATAATATAATTAGTACATACTGTATTATTCATTGATAAATGTGTTTGGTAAATGTGAAAGTGAGTATTATTCATAGTTAAATCATGTTTAGCAATATCAAATGTTGTTTGGCAAATTAACTTAATCTTTTTATTTTTGAATTCGCTTTTCTTTTATGAAAAGAAAATGAGTGGCTGACTATCACAAAGGAAGTTGGTAAAACAAGAAAAAAAGAAAAAACTAGTGAGAACCAAGACAAGCCGAGTAGCCCACTTGATTTTTTTTTGGGCCGAGCTCAGCCCAACAAATAAAAGAAAATCTGGGCTCAAGCTTGAGCCCAATTTTGATGATATTCTTGTAATGAACTTGACGTGTTTTTTGTCAAGCCCAACCTGTGATCATGTTTACTATGAATGTGTGCATTTTTGAGAGAGCCAAACAAATGTGAGTGATGTGTCCATGAATGGTGCATTCAACTGGGTAGAAATCCCTTCCAATTTCACCATTATATGGTGAAAGGAAAACCCAAAATCGAAATTGGGAAAATTAATTGGGAGATATCCTTTAGGATGAAGATGGAGTCACTAACAAATCCTAACTCTAGCTTGGATGCAATGTAAGCATTGTTACCTTACTCTTCAAGCGGCAAAACAAGGTTAACAAACTAGGACAGATGTGGTATAAAATTAAAATTAAAAGATCAAATTCAACGCAAAAAATATTTTAAGAGAACAAAGTTTAAACAAATAAATATGTTAAGGGACCAACATACTAAGAAGCCTTAAAATTTTTACAAGGGTAAAATATAGGTTATCATCCTAGGTATGATCCATTTTTACTCAACTATGCTATATAGTTCAGAAGTTTACATTTAAGTACTCTCTGCTTTGATCCGTTAGCACTTTAGTACCTTGCAGTTGAACTCCGTCAACCATTTGACAAGATGAGAGTGTGCTAGGAACATGACCTTTTTTTTTTTTTTTTCCTCCAAATTGAATCCAAATCCCAAATTTCCTAATATGCACTATTTATAGACACCGAGATTAAGCCGATACCTGGATGTTCATTAGCTTTCATAGAAAAATGCTTCAATGCACTAATGCTATTTTTGTCTCACAATTGTCATTTTTTGTGAACATAAATGTGCAAATGCTGTACATGAACCCAACAAATAACAAAGTAAGGGCATCAATATCAACGCAGAGCCCCGATGCACCGCAAAGCCATGTTAGTTAACCAGAGAGGTTCGTCGCCAATTCTAGGCTATAATCATCCTCCATTCTATACCTATTCTGACCTTCATCAGCAAACTCATAACAGTATCCTTTTTTTTTCCCCTCCATAGCTATTCTTGTGGTGTGGAGCATGCATTTGCTTTAGATGGGCCTTGACATGATATATTTGGGAAAAAATTTGCGTTGTGTGTCTCAAATTACTTTATCTATGATGAATTTGGAGGAATTCTGTGTTTAATGATGAAGGCGACTAGGAATTTCAATTGAGGATTGCAAAATTAGGACTCTTGGCTTATTATTTTAGGGGAAAAAATTAACCAAGCATCATGCGCATGCTCATTCCATTAAATATTTGATGGTACAAACGTACTTACAAAGCAAAATACATTATACTCCAATGTAAACTTTGAATCATACAATAGTCAAGTTAAAATGGGTCATATCACTAGATAGGAAACTATGTTTTAACCTTCTAATTTATAATTAGTAAGACAATTAAAAGTTGTTGCGCACACAAATATAAGTATCTTAATTCAAGGTCCTCGCTTTCTCCCACGGGAGTCTGTATTTCTTTTCCAGCTCCATCTTTTGGGATCTGCCGTCAGCAATTATAGGTGGCCACCCCTCCCCCCTTCCTTACTTTCTCTTCTCTCTTTTTCTTTTAAGCGAATATATCTCCTCATATTTGTCTTTTATAGAATATTTAGGAAAAAGCATTTCAATATCTTTTTCTTCATGGAAAACTAAAATGGTTTTCTGTCTATATTTGTCTTTTTTTTTACAAGTTTAAAAGGTTTTAAATTTTTTGATCTATCTTGACAGATCAGAAAGCATTTTTAGTCCCACGTTAAATGGAGTTAGTATTTTCATTTAATCAGATTTTTCTTCTTCCTTTGACCTAGGAATCTTATGATATTGTGAAAGTTGTTAGATCTTATACAATAAATTGACAGTCAATAGACGTAGTTATGTCATTGCGACACCAATGATGATGATGATTAGTTTTCGTCCCAAATTAAATATGCAAATTAATGATTAATTAAAATTTCAATCTCCTTTTAGTTTAACAAAAGGCCTATAAATGTTTATCTGCTATTATATCTCAACCTTTGCATGCATTTGAATTTTCTTTTTTTTTGAAAAAGAAAAAATTTAACTCAAGAATCTACGATACTATGTATCTTAAATGCCTCAGCAGAAAATTACTTCAACAATTACATTATAAATGTTTGTTTTGCCAATTTTTCTCCAATGATAAAGGATAACTTTATTTAAGTATAAGGTTTTGTGATACTTATATCATTTATAGAGACATCAACATCTATAATTTTTTTTTGATTGAATTAATTAAAAGGCAAAAGAATTTGTTATTTAGTTCTCTCTCTTTTTTAGGACTACAACAATTTTCAAAATTTAAAATCTTTATTAAAAAATTACATACATGCACGAAGGAAGTTGAGAAAATCAATTTTGAGCAGAGAATCAATGTAAATAAAGTATAAAATCCATATAAGTCAACTTACTTAGTAAAAAAGATAATAACTTTCTTTGCCAACTTAAGTATAATTATACATAAGATATTATATACCAATCCAATTTTGTTGAAAGAGGGAGTAAAGATGATAAGAACAGAATCAAAAGGAAAAGATGAGGACGATGAAAGAAATTATTTAGTGAAAGCTATATTGAAAAATGAATTTTAGAAGAATACATCAATTCAATATTCTGCTATTTACATACTGCTCGTGCTGCTATATACTCCTCGTGGCCTGTAACAGAATTACAACAACCTAACTACGTGAACTAACTCAACAACTTTTTCACTTAAGTATCATTTAATACTCCCCTTCAAATTGGGATTAAAAAAATCTATATCTCCCAACTTCGATAACAAATAATGATGATGTGTTTACTGAGTGCTTTAGTCAAAATATCAGCTTGCTACTCTTTAGTTCCTATATGTTGTGGCTTTATCATTCCCTTATGCATTTTTTCCCGTACAAAATGAAAATCAATTTCTATATGCTTATTGTGTTCATGAAATACGAGATTTGCTGCAATGTGGATCACTGTTTTACTGTCATAGTACGGAAAAACAGGTTCTAGCTTCTCAATTCTCAAATCTCCCAATAATCCAAGCAACAAACCACTTCTGAAATTATAACTCCCATGGCTCTATATTTTGCTTCAGCAAAAGATTTTGATATAGTGTTTTGCTTCTTTGATTTCCAAGAAATCAATGAATCTCCAAACTTAATTAGATAACCACTAACTGACTTCCTTGTTGATCGACATGCTGCCCAATTTGAATCAAGAAAGCATTTCAACTTCATTTTGCTAGAGGCTGACATAAATAGACCCAACCCAGGATTTTGCTTCAGATAACAAACCACTCTTACTGCAGCCTCCATATGTGATTGTTTGGGAGAGTTTATAAATCGACTTAGCGATTGCACTGCATAACTAATATCCAACCTTGTGATGGTGAGATAAATGAGCCTCCCGGAAAGTCATTGGCATTGGCCTGGATTTGACAGTAATTCACCATCATTCATCTTCAATTCCGCATCATATGCAATTGAAGCCAACTTGATGTTCTTATCAAGTGGCACTCCCCTTGGTTTTGAACCACTTAGCCCCATTTCTGAAATTAAATCCAACACATATTTTCTTTGATTCATCACAATTCCTGCCTTCAACCTAGCTATTTCTACACCAACAACATACTTCAATTCATCCAAATCTTTGATCTTTAAGTGGCTGTGAAGAAAAGATTTAACCTCTTCTAAACTATACCCAGTGATGATATTACCTAGCCTCCCTCCCATGCAAATATCCTCACCTCCTTAGGGAGTGTTTGGTTTGAGGAGAGGGGAGGAGGCCCCTCCCCTCCAAAAGTAGGAGTTTTTGGAGGGGAAAAAAAATATGTTGCATTTGATTAAATTACCCTTGATATACCTACTTTTATTTTCACTAAAAATATAATATAAATCTTATTTTTTTTAGTGGAATTCAAAATAATTTTTTATGAAAATAAAAAATATTTTTTGAATAGAAATTAAGAAAAATTATTTTTTATAATAGAAAATAAAGAAAAGCTTTTTTAAAAAAAAATATCTTAAAAACAAAAAAAATTAATTTTAATATCATAAGGATATAATTGTCTATTTAGTTTTATCTCTCTTCCCTTCCCTTCTTTAACCAAACAAGATTTCATTAAAATCCATCTCCTCTCCTCCCTTCCAAATGAACCAAACAAGGTATCATTAAAATCCCTCCCCTCTCCCCATGGTTGAATCAATCAATGCCTTAATCATTCTCTCCCTCTCTCTCCCACATGGCTATCACACGTGAGAGTTAGCTACCAATTATTCTCTCTCCTTGTCACCTCATCAGAGATAGTCCCTCCTTTCCAAGCCCTTTTAAGATAAACCTTTCCAAATTTGGGCTTCGTATTCATAGGCCCATCAAAAAATTACTCTAAAACCTCCCTAACGGAAACAACTTACAAATATGAAAGGTAGAGGATTCTAAAGAGTTAGACAAGATGGAAACGGAAATCTAATTTCCATTGTTCGGTTTGGTCATACCAACCCCTTCATCGACTCCCTAAATTTCACCTACACAATTTCTTGAATATAAAATACAAGATAAAATGAGGGCTGACATGAAGTGTTGCAAAACTCACCATATCTCTTTCCCTTGTTCCGGGAAGCTTTGTCTCCAACATGCCCTTAGGGAACTTGAAAATATAAAGGAAGACTTCGAAAGGTTTTGGAAGATTAGTTGAAAATCCTTCATTATTCCTTATTAATAACTCTCAAGCAAGAAAAACGCTTCAATAAAACCTTCCCCTCCATTACCACCCATCCAAACATACCTCCATAACATTTTAATTGTTATACCAAACATAAAATTTATGGAGGTAAAAAAATTAATTGAACTAGATCTCATGCTCACAACCGTAAGATAAGTTATTCATTACAGGGACACAAATGATTTAAGGGAACTATGTAATTAACAATAACTAATTAATTTTGTATAAATAGCCAAGATTTAAAAAATCAGTTATATGACCTTAAAATATTCTCATTGGGCAGTATCCAAAGTAAAATTTACTCTTCAAAATTCATGATAAATAGTCCTTTCTCGTAATATGCCAAACAAAAATATAAAGATTCTATATCTTGATTTCAATTTACCATGTCTACACGATGGAACTGCATTGACAATTGAGATTATTTGACTAATTTAGATTGACAAAAACTTCATTTTCATCTTACTAACCATGAGTTCTCTCCTTATGGCAGCATGAAATCTGTTATTGAGCGCTACAACAAACTAAAAGAGGAACATCATCGGCTTATGAATCCTGCTTCAGAAGTCAAGGTACTAAACCAAATATCACTCCTGAGGTTATTTATAAAGTTTCTTCATACAAGTCATACCCACTAGACATTCATAAATGATAATTCTAATAGTCAGCATATACTTGTCAGTGTGATAATTTAACTCCAAGCAAGATTATACGACAGCAGGAAAGAAAGTGAGAAAGGGGAGGAGAGGATTAAGGAGTATGGAAAAAAATACAGAAAAATGGAAAAATTAATTCTATTTTAGAGAACACATAATTCAGGTAGTAAAAATATAAAACTCGAATTTAGCATCTAAAGGTGAATAGCCAAACAATTATTGTCTGCTTTGGAAAAGATATGAAGCACCAAATCCCATGCATGGTCTAATGACAATAACACTAGCAACCATATCCCTCGACAAGACCGAAGTTTAAATGGTTGTAAACTTTCTCAACACTGTTCAACCATATTCTGCTTGCTTCAGGGGAATTCAATCCATATGAAACGTGTGCTTTCGAGTCCCTTATTTCCATAAATGATAGGGTTGAGTTGCTACCATTTGCATGAGCTTGCACCTGCAGCAAATTGAGGCAATGATTTTCTCCATAAAAAGAATAATGGAAAATATGTATATTCGGTCTTTCTTTATTTGGTCCTTGTTTTTCTATATTTTGACGAGTAATGAAATCCATGCTAAATTATCGGGCCAATGTAAGTAGGACTTGTAATCCATGACTGGAAGGAATATTAGAGAGACCCATATAAAGAGAAGAGGGGCAGGTAGAATACAAGAAGTAAGTAAACAATAAATGCCAAGATTGAAACCCCAAATATACCAAATTACACACAAAATTAAAAGCCTATATACAAAAAGTCCCAGATTAGCCAGCTAGACTGCTCTGTAAACCCTATTACCAACCGCTGAAACTCAATGATATTTTCAATCTGGCTTCTTTTACGAATCTCTTATATCTACTTCAGAAGCAAATAGTGTTGGTTAAAAAAGAACTTGCAAGTTGAATTACCAGAATAGTGCCACAGCTCCAGCACATCGATTTTCTGAATCTTGACCCCCCAAAAAAAAAATTCTCAACATAAATAATGTGAGTGAGAAATGAGTTGGAAAGAGATAAGGTGTGTTGTGAGCAAGCTTTGGTTCCGTCATATGAGGTTAAATGCCTGATCACCTAAACTCTGGTTACTACTCCTATAACCAGAAAATTATGAACGAACACTTTCACATGCAAATAAGCATGGCAAAAGGAAATATAAGGGTTCTAGTAGCAGCAAAAATCATGTTGCATGATTATAGCCCTCAAGAAGTGGACACAACATAATTCTCACATCACAAAATGTTTGGCGGATTATAGTTGTAGTTAATAACAAAATAGTTGTTAAGGTAGTTAGTTATGTAAACAGAAGGGAAGACAGGGATGTGAGTTGATGACTTTAGTTTTTCTGTTTTCTCTCTCTATTCTTCTATTCTCTTTTCTCCTAACAATGGTATCGGAGTCTCTAACCCTCTGACCCGTGAATGCCATACTCATGCAAGCCAGCATGCAAAAAATGAATTGAAATTCTGATTCTTTGCTCTCTCTCATCGTTTGCAAGCCAGCATACAATAAGGATTTGAAATTCTGATTCCCTACTCTCTCTTGTTCTTCTCTCTTTTATCCTACCATTCTTCTTTCTATCAATTCAACACAAGAAAGACGGAAGAGCAACTTCAGACGACCAGCAAGCATCAGGCCTGCGTGAGAAGGAAGATCAAGCTCATTCATCTGTGGAACAGTGAAGGTTGAATCTGATGGGCCGGAGATTTTTGACAATGCGCAGAAAGTTTCGGACATTCAAGAATTGGTGGAAGAGATGACAGTGCAGATGACCCAGGCGATGAGAATGTTAGATTCCACTGGCAGAGCCAATGGCGATAGGCATAGAGGAAGCCGACAGCAACGACGGAGTAAAGATTTCAAACAACCCACAAGATTCACAAAGACAGAAATTCCAAAATTCAATCGAGAAGATGTCTTGGGGTGGATCTTGAAGTGTGAAATGTACTTTGTGTTAGACAAGACTCTAGAAGACATGAAAGTTACTATAGCCAGCCTGCTTCTTGATGAAAAGGGATATGGATGGCACTAGTCATTCGAAAGAATTCAAGAAAATCAAGTTATCACTTGGGAGATGTATTCAGAGGCTATTAAAAAGAGATTTAGGCTTGTCTATGAAGACCCAATGGAAGACTTGATGCAGCTAAGACAGAGTGGAACCATCAGTGAATACCAAGAAGCCTTTGATAATCTTGCATATAAGGTAAAGCTATCTGAAGGACAGCTAATCAGTTGCTTCATAGCTGGGCTGAAGGAGGAAATTGCCAAAGGAGTAAGTTGTTTAGACCCCAAAAATTGTTAAAAGCAACGAGTGAAGGTGCAAGAATTGGGTTCTAAGTCATCAAGCAGAAATGTACCAAAGGTGGGATTATGGGGACGTCAAACTTTCAACAAGCAAGAAAGATCATAAGTAAATAAGACATTTACCACCGCAATTGTGAACAACAATAAAAAAGAAGGCCAAGCTAGTAGCAAAGGTGAATTTGAAGAAAATCAATGTCTAGCAGAAGAAGAATTTATAGCAGGATGTAAGGAGGAGGAAGCATTACAATTAAGTCCAAAGGTTTCACTCAATACCATAGAAGAGGCTAATGGAACCACAATAATGAAGGTACAGGGGCATGTAAGGAAGAGGGTCATACAAATTTTGAGATAATAGCAACACCCATGATTTTCTAGATACTCAAATCGTCAAGAAACAGCCAATGCAGAAATTCGAAGAGGCAGAGGTGATAGTAGCTGGTGGAAGTAAACTGACTGTCCAAGGAGTTCACAAGGGGTTCAAAAGGAAGATGCAAGGAAAGGAACTTAGTTCAGATGCAATTGTTATTCCTCTAAATGGGTGTGACAGGGTTTTTGAAATACAATGGCTGAAGTCGAGAACGTTTGCACAATGGGACTTCATTGAACTTACTATGCTGTCATGGTAAAGAGGGAAGCTCGTGGAGATGCTACATGGTTCCAGATTTATGATTTTCAAAGAATGTGTCTTGAATCTTGTAATAATCACCCATGAGGTTATGGGTTTCACTGTATCTGATACAGAGGGTTTTGCAAGAGATGTTATTTGGAACCCATGAAGGACCACCAGTAGCTGTATCTGTCATTACTGCATGGTGTGAGGGTTCTGAGTGTGTGTTGCTAATGTATAGTTGCTGATGTATATGTTTTGTGAGTGATTCTCGTAATAATGACAGTCATCCTTGAGGACAAGGGTTTTTTAAGAAGAGGAGTATTGTTAGGCATATTATAGTTGTAGTTAATGACAGAATTATTGTTAAGGGAGTTAGTTAGTACTAACTAACTAACTCATTAAATAGTCAAGTGAAACAGAAGGGGAAGACAGGGATGTGAGTTGATGAGTTTAGTTTTTCTGATTTCTCTCTCGGTTCTTCTATTCTCTTTTCTCCGAACACAAGAAAATTTTTCTCAAAGGAGTAAATAAGATACTCAAATCATTAAGGTCTTGTGTAAAATAATGAATACCTTTAAAATTATAATCCATATATCTCCACCTTGCTCTCTTAGACTTCCTGCTAGGCTGACATCAGTGTTTGGAATACTTCATCTTCCTTCATTGGTATAAGAATTCATTTGAATCGATTTACATGTCCTACTAAAGTGACAGAATTTACAAATAATCAAATATACAAGCCAAATGATTTGTAAATAATGATGAGAAGGGTAAAGAATACAACAGGGAACAAATAATCCTTCCAAACATGATAAATAAAGACTACAGGCTCTTAATATTATTCCAAACGACTTTCAAACAATAATTCCTTTTTAAACAAACAAATCACATCATCCTAGAGATTTTAAACCCACTGTTTAAAAACAAATTCAGCCAATTAAAAACCATACAGAAAAATCCTGCTGCTCACCAGTATAGGCTGAAGTATAACATACAAAATGTATGTTCTATCCAACAGCTGGTAGCTCACTCAGTACTCATTTTTAAACAAATAAACTACATTATCTTAGATATTTTTAAACCCATTGTTTAAAAACAAATATAGCCAATTAAAAACCATACAGCGAAATCCTGCTCCTCAGTATATGCTGAAGTACAACGTACAAGATGTATGTTCTATCCAACAAACTCATAATGTCCAATATGCAGTATGCATACCAAATCTTCAGCTTCTATGTGAATATCTCACTTGACAAAGTTGATATCAGCAGGCATCATGCATGTTGAGTCAGCATATTTGCAAACAGCCTTCCCTAAGGGGGTTTTAAAAATAAATCACCAAACAAATCTAATCAGAATACAAGGCTTCCTACCTAAATTATCCATACTTTACTCATAACATTGTTCATCACACCATTCTGCAGGTCATCTTTGCTCAGTCAAGAAATACCAACTCAACTATTGAGATTCTTCAATTAGGCATCCAACTTGAGCATCACCACTCATGTAGGTTAGTACATGGTTTCTAATATGAAAATGCTTACTTCCTCAATTCAAATGAAGGTCACTGAATGTAAGAGTTACTACTAAATTACAGTCACAAGGTAGCTTGGAGAAGCCATATGACAAATTAGCGCTAGCAAGGAAGAGCATGAATGGTTTACCTAAAGCAAATGAGCCCAATAATCTAGTAGTAGAAAACAAACACATTAACCTTTCCTTCATGGATTTCCTACTTTTCTGGAGAGTACAAGACAGCCAGGACTACAAGCATCTCCTCAATGGCAAACTTTTCACTTTTTTAATCCACAATTATGATTTCGACACCCTGAAGACAGGCATATCATGAAACACATAATAACCAAACAACGTGCAATTACAGTTTACCTCTTCATCATTAAAAACTAATATGTTGACTGGTTTGCTAATTATGTAGAAACTTAGTTCTTAAAGGACACCCATGGGCACAATATTAGCATCTCATTGAGGGCAAACATCCAATATTTATATCTGAAAGTATGGCTGCCAGACTCAAGAAAAAGGCATATCATGAAACACAATTGACTGCAAACCATATAATCAAAATTTATCACTTGATCACTAGAGCTAATATATGGACTATTTTGTTAAATATGCTTAAAACTTAGTATATAAGGGCACTCTTTGGCATATAGAAAAGCACATCAAGCAGTAGATAAATGCAAATATGTATATATGAAAGTAAGAAAACATCAAGTAATGCATTTAGATGTCACTAGTATGTGTTTAGTGAGTATCTATTAAGAGTCATGTTAAAATCTAAGATTTTATGTTTTATCCCCCAAGAGTACTATATAGCAGTCTTGAACTATTAGCACAAGTGTGAAGCCGTGTCAAGCATTCAACACTTGTCTAACATAAACATGACTCTATTTTTTTGAAGTAACCATGCTTCATGACTTCCTACTCTCATTGTAAACTTTCATGCTGCTAACCTAAGAATTCTAGGGGGATTGAAGTATAGACATGAGTGTGAAATATTCAACGCACATCTAACCAAAAAAAAAGGACTCCATTTAAGTGTCTCTACTTCATGGCTTCCTACTCCCATTGTATAATATTGGTGTCACGTGCCTAATTTCCCTTTAATATTTATTTTCCTGGTTGTATTTTAATTTTCGGTCAATTTTGTATTTACCATTTTCTGCCCCCTTTATTTTTGCCTCTTAATATCTTTTATTTGAATTTTCAATGTGGCTGATTTTCAGGGATTTGATTTGGTGATTATAAAGCCACAATTCCCTTTATTTTATATTATTGAATATTGGAATAAAATACACGATTAAAGATGTTTGCTGTTTGGGCACTCTACTTCTCTCCATCGCACCTCCGCTACTTTTCTAAATGGTATCCAAGTGGTGAGAAACAAACTGAGAAGCACGATGGAAGATGGCTGCTCATACTGCGATATGGTATGCACAAATCTCAGCCATGAATGTTGAGAAGCATGCTGACCAGACCTCCTCATCCAAGGCTACCCCTTTCCCATCATCCATTAAGTCCATGAATCTTCCCTAGTCCTCATCACTAGGCATTGTCTCACCTACAACAATTAACTTCAGTGGTCTTAGAGTGTCTGATGTAGGACAATATAGAATTAATAGAGAAATAAAGGAAGAAAGAAGGAACAGGGAGATATAGAAGAAATAAAAAGGGGAAGGAAAAGTAGAGAGGGAGGATAGATGACTAACAAGCCAAAAGAATTGTATTAATGATCAACTCAATAATCAATCCAAAGTAAACTACCCTAACCCTAATTACTAAGGGATTTATATAGAACTTAAGGGATAACCCCCAATAACTCAAAAATAAAAGATAATATTAAATCCTAACAAAAAGATAATCAAGCTAATAACTAACGTTATTTAAAATAAAATAGAATTAATTTAAATATTAGTTCCACTCTTCCTTCCTTCCTACTTTATGGAAATTGCTAGGAATTTTCTCAAGAGCAACACTCTTTACAGAAGCCTGCAACTTTAGAGGTAGTTTGTCATAGTAAATAAAATTACTAATGGCATGTCTAGTGCAGCTCCTTACCCCCCTCCTCAAGGCAATGGGTTGGTCCAACTTCTCTTCAAAATTTGGAGTAAGGGAAAAGGGTTGACTTAGCATAGAACATATGCTATTTCCAGCCTCTTGAACAGTCCCTATAGTTTGATATTCTGCTCTCTATACTTGATGTCTTCTCGTATAAACTAGCCTCTCTTTCTGCTGTGGAGCATTAGTATAGGCCATAGGTGTAGGCTCTTTAACAAGAAGGGGCCAGTTTGGCTCAAGTTGTGTTTCAGGTCTGTTCAAGTCTGTTTGGGCCACGGAGGTCACTTGGTTCATGTGTAGGGATGCTTCCAAACAGCCATTTCCTATATTGGTTACATGTCTTCCCCTGAAGGGGTGTTTGGGAGAAAAAGGGCTGATTTTCAAAGGAGAGGTTAATGGCAATGTACATGTGCTTAGTGGAATGTGAGTAGCACTTGTACACCATTTGGTGGAAGAGTCACCAGTGAAGATACACTTAATTGCAGGTGGGTCCAATTTCTCACGTTGGTTGTCTTGAACAAACGTAGTACGCCTAAAAACTTTAAGTGGAAAGGTAGACATGATTTGAGGTGTTGAGGTGTCTAAGTTTTTGGTAGAGATACATGAAATTCAAGACACAGGAAGGCATTCTATTAATAAGATAAGTGGCAGTAAGAATAGCTTCGCCCCAATATTGTTTGGGAGCATTTGAGGTAAGCAAAAGGGACCTTGCCACTTCTCATAAGTGTCTATTTTTTCTTTCAACAACCCCATTTTGTTAGGGATTATTAACACATAAGTTTTGATAGATGATTCTATTATGTTGCAAATATGAGGTAAGGTTAGAATTAAAATAGTCGTAGGTGTTGTTAGTTCGCAAGGTTTGAATTTGAGTTTAAAATTGGTTTTGAATTAGTTCATGGAAGGTCTTGAATACTCCTGTGACTGTGGACTTGGCCTTCAAGAGATACACCCATGTCAACCTAGTGTAGTCATGCATGAAAATAACAAACCATTTTTTCTCGTTAATGTTTTTGACAATAGATAGTCCCTCCACATCATTGTGTATAAGAGAAAAAGGTTTGGAAGGCTGATAAGTGTGAGTCGGATAGGATGCTTTAACATGCTTTGAAAATTGACAAATTGCTATTTATGTATTGTTGCAAAATCTTATTTACAAATCAAATTATAGGAAAAAAATTAATAATCAATATGAGTATGATTGTGTGCATATATACAAACGGACAAATGTATAATGGTTAAGATAACGTGACATTTTAGTGCCTCAAAGTGAAAGTTATGAAAGTTGATTCAAACATCATATTGAAGAGGTTGAAATAGTTGGTTGGACTGTTAGCAATCAATCTTTATTTCTTTATTATTTATTTCCTCATTATTTATTTCCTTATTATTAATTATTGTGATTTTGTAATTATCTCTGTAATTATATTAGAAAGTTAACCTTAGGAATTAATTTCTTAATTGTTAGAGATTTGATAGGTTTTTATTTCTAATTTATTTTGTTTCTTATAATAGTTTTCTTTCCTAAAATAGCTTCATTCTTTCTATATAAATACCCTTATACCTTGATCAAGTAATACACATAAGAATTTCTCAATTTGTGTCATAGTATCAAGGCCTTCGAATTCCTAGAACATTTACCTCTTTTTAAGGCCTTCCTTGCCATTTATTTTTAATGAAACCTTCCATATTACTGCCTCTCTGTGTTTCATGCATACCCACTCAACCCCAACACCACCAATGATCTCAGACCACGTTGATAGGCATTTTCCCTATGATTGGACCCTATTCAGCCTTCCCACGTGCCACCACAGTTTTTTAAGAGGGTTCCCCACGCGTCGGCGTATATAGGCACGTGAACATCATCTCCGACCACCATTTCTTCTAGATCTGGTCACCTCACCTTGCCGCATCCGTTCTCGGTGTTGTTTGGTCATTTTGTGGTCTGTGTGTGCTCATTCTCCTTTTGTGTGGGTTCTTTAAACACTTGTTGGCTATTGTTTATTCCTCTATTCTACAGGGTTTGCCATTCCCTTGTGTTCTAGAGTCTACTGTCACCAGCCACCCTTCTGATTCAGCTATAGGCAACTCCTCTGGTCCTACGGAGTTGCAAAACGTTCCCGCGACATATCGGTTGAATGGCAAGAACTATTTAAAATGGTCTCAATTAGTTCGCACCTTTTTAAGGATCGAGGTATGCTTAATCATTTGATTGGGATTGGTTTGAAACCCGATGATTCCAAATTTGCTGCTTGGGATGAAGAAGACTCTATGATCAAGACTTAGTTATTGTTTTCTATGTCCCCTGACATCTATGATACCTATATATTCCTGCACTAGGCTTGAGATATATGGGAAGCTGTGTGGAAAACCTACTCCAAAGTCCAAGATGCAGCATTATTAAGCTAAAATTACTCATACCAAATAGGGTTCTTTGCTAGTCACTAACTATTCTAATCTCTTGAAAAGTCTTTGGTAAGTATTGGATCACTACCCATGTATTCAAATGAAATGTAATGATAACGCCATTATTCTTAAGCGTCTTATGGAGAAAGATAAAATTTATGAATTCCTTGCCAGTCTCAATGTTGACTTCGATGCTGTTAGGGTTCATATACTAGGACGAAAGGAGTTACCATCCTTGAATGAGACTATTGCTCTTGTCTTGGCTGAGGAAGGTAGACAGAGTGTCATACTTGATGCCCTACAATTGGAGAGTTCTGCTTTAGTCTCCAAACATTCCAGGCCACGTTTTGACGCAGCAAAAGGACAATCCAACACCCTCAACAGTCTAATAAGGACACCTTATGCTGCACCTATTGCAAGAAGCCTTGCCACACTAAGGAGAAGTGCTAGAAACTCTATGATAAGCCTCCACACATAAAGAAGGGATCTGACCAAGCTCATATGGCAATCACCGGTTCCAGCAGTGAGGATACCTCTTTTGTGGCTGATTTCAATAAGGAGGAGATTGAGAAGTTAGAAGGTTTTTTGGGAACCTTGGAGAAAAGCCTTCCATCTACCATAAGTACTTGTTCTTTGGTTTTCTAATGTATTTCTTCTCACTCTTCATCTGCCTATAATTTCGTCTTTAATGTCTTAAATAAAGTTTCTTCTGCCTCTTGAGTCATTGGCTTGGGGCCATTTATCATATGACGCATTCTTCTCAACATTTTTCTCTCATATACTCCTTGCCTTAGTAATCAAAAAATCACTACAATACATGGATCGATCACTACTATGGTCAAGAAGATGTGTGTTTAAATGCTAATATCGTGCTTAAGAATGTTCTCTATGTTCCAAGGCTTTGCACCAATCTAATTTCCATTTAAAAACTTACAACTGATTCTCATTACAATGTAACCTTTTATCCTTCTCATTGTGTATTTCAACAACAAGGCACGAAGGAGATTATTAGACTTGCTAAGGAGAAGGACAGGTTGTATTATCTTGCAAAAAATGATGGATGTAGTAAAATCTAAAGTTTGTTACCTATGTCTTTTCATTTTGAGTCTTTCCAATCCAATAAAGATAAGATTTGGCTTCACCATTTTCGTCTTGGACATCTGTCATTTAATATTATCAAAATTATGTTTCTTACTTTGTTCAAGGGATTAGAAAATGAAACTTTACATTGTGAGACTTGTGAACTTGCTAAACATAAACGTGTTTCATTTCCAATTAATAATAAAAGAATTTCTGTTCCCCTTAGTTTGATTCATAGTGATACTTGGGACCCAGCCCTGGTTTCCAATATTTCGAGAGCTCGATGGTTTGATAATTGCACTCCAGTGATTTGGATTTATTTGTTAAAACAAAAATCTGATGTGAGCACTATATTTCCTATTTTTTATCATATAATTCAAACTCAATTTGGAACAAGAATACAGAGGTTTCAATCTGATAATGCAAAGGATTTTTTTAATCAATTTCTCTCTGTCTTTTTCTATGAAAAAAGAATAATACATGAATCCTCTTACATTCATACACATCAACAAAATGGAGTGGCCAAATGAAAGAACGGTCATCTTTTGGTCAATACAAGGGCTCTGTTGTTTCAAAAAAAATGTTCCAAAGCAATATTGGGGGAAAGCTATTTTAACTGCTATTCATATTATCAATCAATTTCTCACTCAAGTGCTTGATTTCAAAAGTCTTATGCAAGTTCTCACACAGTTTTTTTCCAAGTTTCAATGCATTTAATAACCTTGTACTTAGAATATTTGGATATCCAACATTTGTCCATGTGCATTCTCACCATAGAACCAAACTTGATCCTCAAGCCCTCAAATGTGTATTCCTTGAATGTTCTTCCACTTAAAAAAGTTATAAATGTTATCATTCTCATACAAGAAAATTTTGTGTCCGTTGATGTCACATTTGCTGAATCTAATTCCTACACAATTGCTGATCCACTCATACCTCACCATTACCTGAGCCCTAATTATCACCAGACAACCTACCTAAGCCTCCATTGTAACCAATACCAACTTTAGACCCTACTCGTCCATTACAGGTATATTCTCAAAAGAAGGCATCATCTTCTCTGTCAAAGCCAGTCTAATCACCCTCTTCTGCTCCTGACAAGGTTGAGGTAGCTTCTTTACTCACTAATAATATGGATCACAATGATTATAATATTCTTATTACTTTACGCAAAGGCACATGAACTTGCACAAAATATCCTGTGTCTTTCTTTCTTTCTTTCTTATATGCATTTGTCTCCTAACCACAAAGCCTTTCTCAATATACTAAGTGCCATTCCTATTCCCAAAACTTTATCTAAGGCATTCAAGAATGAGAATTGGGTCGATGCTATGAAGGTTGAGATGTAGGCACTTAAGAAAAACGAAACTTAGGATCTCATGCAGTTGCCCAAAAGAAAGAAACCAATGGGTTATCGTTGGGTGTTTAACACTAAATATAATTCATATAGTACCTTGAAGAAATATAAAACTCGATTTGTTGCAAAAGGATATACCCAAACATATAGCATTGACTATATGGAAACTTTCGTCCTTGTTGCAAAAATAAATACAATACAAGTATTATTGTCTATAGTTGCTAATTTAGGTTGGACATTACAACAATTTGATGTCAAAAATGTCTTTTTGCATAGTGACCTAGAGGAGAAAATCTACACGGGAGATTCTCCCAGGATTCAATTCTCAAGATAAACTGGGCATGGTGTGTAAGTTTTAAGAGGGCACTCTATTGGGCTAAAATAATCTCCATAAGCATGGTTTGGAAGATTTTCTAAAGTCATGATTGGTATCAAGTATAAACAAAGTCAAGATAATCAAAGCTTATTTGTAAGACATTCAACCTCGGGAAAAGTAACTATACTCTTGGTTTATGTGAATCACATCATAGTTAGAGGCAATGACCATGAGGGGATTGGGCTATTAAAAAGGCAATTGATAAAGGAGTTTGAAATCAAAAAATTGGGCAAGTTGAAATGCTTTCTCAACCTTGAAGTAGCTCATTCACAGCAAGGCATTTTTATATCTCAACACAAGTACATGTAAGACTTATTGACAGACTCAGGCAACTTAGAATGTAAACCTATACAAACACCTATAGAGTTAAATCATAAACTATGTGAAACTCCTAAAATTACGCCAGTTGATAAATGTTCTTATCAAAGGCTTGTGGGACAACTTATTTACTTGTCTCATATTAGGCCTGATATATCCTATGATGTGAGCGTTGTAAGTCAATTTATGCATGATCCAAAAGAATCACACCTCATAATAGTTCATAGAACATTACAATATTTGAAGGGTACACCAGGGAAAGGACTTCTATTTAAAGAGGTACGGGATTGACTCTTAAGGCTTATACTGATGCAGATTATCCAAGATCTCTTGTTGATAAGAGATCAATCTCACAATATTACACCTTTTTAGAATGAAATCTTGTTATTTGGAGAAGCAAAAAGCAAAATGTGATTGCAAGATCGAGTGCAAAAGCCAAGTTTAGATTAATGGCACTTGGAATATGTGAGCTATTATAGGTACAAATAATTTTAAAAGATTTAAAGACTAAGTGGGAAGGCCCAATAAAACTTTATTGTGACAATAAATCTGCCATCAACATTGCTCACAATCTGGTACAACATGATCGCACTAAGCATAGTGAGATAAATCACCACTTCATCAAAGAAAAATTGGATAGTGGCCTGATTTGTACTCCTTTTGTTCTTACTGGAGGTCAATTGGCAGACATGTTTACCAAGAGATTATCTAGTGCCATCTTTCTAGACATTATCACTAAGCTTGGAATGGATGATATCCACTCATCAACTTGAGGGGGAGTATTAGCGATCAGTCTTTATTTCCTTATTATTAATTATTGTGATTTTATAATTATCACTATAATTATATTAGAAAGTTGACCTTAAGAATTAGTTTCCTAATTGTTAGAGATTTAATAGGTTTTTGTTTCTAATTTATTTTGTTTCTTATAATAGTTTTCTTTCCTAAAATAGCTTCATTCTTTCTATATAAATACCTTGGCACCTTGATCAAATAATACATACAAGAATTTCTCAATTTGTGTCATGGACAAACATTATGGCTCTCCTCGAATCAATTTCTATTTGATCTAGTATATTAGCACCCGGCCTCTTTATATCCAACGCAGTACCAAGTGTAGCCTAGAAGACAATTTTGATATTCAGGAGATGTGTGGCAAGTGAACTTGAGATACCCATCCAAATTGACTTGTGCTGTAAAAGATGAAGTTTTATTAAGCAAATTAGGGTACAAACGTTTCATGTAAAGAAAGTTTAGGCAGCCTAACCTATAATGCCATAGTAATACGTTATCAATTTTATTAAAGGACACATGTTGAGTCATTGCTTCTATATTCTTCCTTTTAGGACTTTGTAGGTAGTAGAGTCCAGCACATATCCTAGCATTGTTAATCCTCTTCCCCAACTCCAAATCCTAAACATAACACCTACTCATATTAAAGTAAGTAGCACAATTCAAATCTTTAGTAAGCTTGCTAATAGATAAGTTACATATCAATTGAGGAACAAGTATGACATCTCTTAAAACAGAACAAGTATGACATCTCTTAAAACAGAACAAGTATGACATCTCTTAAAACGGAACAAGTAAGACACCTCTTAGAACTGAGTCCTCATATAATTTAACAACCCCAATACCACTAACTTCAACAGAAGTGCCATTAGCTATCCTCACAACTTGTCTCTCAAAACTAGGAATAAAGTTGACTAGGTGTGGTTATGACCGAATTTAATAAATATTTATTAGGAAATATTTTTCTATTAGTATTTGCTGCATATTTTTAGGAAAGATATTTTGGGTAGGATTTTGAATTTTATTTTCCTGGTTTCTCTCCCAATTTCATGCCTTCTCTCCCTTAGCACATTTGTATATATTGTATATCCTTCTGCCGTGAATAAAAAAGAACTTTGATTGCTCATAAACCACATGGTATCAGAGCTCGAAGATTCAACGCCAGAATTAGATACAGAACCTAATCAAAACATGTTTGAGTTGAATTCGAGTAAAAGGGGTGGTCTGTCGAACACAATGAACACCAACCTTGAAAGATCCCCAATGCACGATCCATCTAAGGCTAGTACTCCCTCTAGGTCGACTATTGCCTTCGAAAGATCAACTCCTACCCTCATAGTCACAGAGAAGCTAAACGGAAAAAATTACCAGGAATGGCCTCAAGCGATCAGACTCGCTATTGGTGGTAGAGGGAAGCTGGGTCTTCTCACTGGTGAAACAAAAATTCCAGAAACTTCAAATACGACAGCTATGCAGCAATGGCAGACCGAAAATCATATGGTATCTTCATGGCTAGTGAATGCAATGATCCCAGCAATTAAATGCACCTTCATGTTCCTACCGAGTCCACACAAGATATGGGAGGTAGTACGTGACTCATATTCAGACGAAGAAGGTGTTTCTCAAATATTTGAGATTAAGACCAAGCTATGGCAGTTAAAACAAGGAGACCATGACATGACAGATTACTAGCTTAAGTGGTAGCCTTATGGCAAGAACTTGACCTCAACATAGAGGAGTAGTGGACGTGTCCCCAAGATGCAACAAGGTTCAAGCAGCGAGTTAGTTAAGAGAGAGCATATCTTTGAATTCTTGGTTGGTCTCAACAGGTCACTCAATGACATCAAAAGCATAATCTTGAGTCGCACTCCTCTTCCCTCAACACGTGAAGTCTTCTCTAAGGTGCGTAGAGAGGCATCAAGGAGAAAAGTGAAGATGAAAGAAGAAGGACTCCCAGCAACATTTGAGTTGTCTGTATTTGTTAGTCATTCTGGTGAACAGAGTTCCAAGGGTCAAAGAGGAAAGCTTTGGTATGATCATTGCAAGAAAAATGGTCACACAAAAGATACATGCTAGGACATTCATAGCAAGCCAACAGATTGGAAGCCAAAAAAAGGAAAGTTGCGTGGATACCAGGCATCAAATGGACCTGGTTTTGAAAAACATGAGGAGGCACCTAAATGCTAGAATGAATATAATGCTAACCAACTAAGCAAGATTTTGGAAATACTATCTGCTTTACAAAGTTCGGAATAGCAACACAAAAGAAACATGTAGCAACTGTTGCTCAGAAAGGTAATTACGTTCGGGCCTTAAAAGCCAACTGTACAAAAAATAAGTGGATTGTTGATTCTGGAGCCACTGACCATATGACCAATAACCCAAGATTATTTGATTCTTACTCTACTTGTGCTAGTCATGAAAAGATTAGAATTGCAGATGGGACCCTATCCCATATTGCTGGAAGAGGCAACATCATAATCTCAGATTCTATACAATTAAGTTCTATACTCCATGTCCTTGGTTTAGATTGTAATCTACTGTCTTTCAATCAGATAACTAAGCAAGCCAGCTGTAGTGCTCACTTTTTTCCTTCTTATTGTATTTTTCAGGACCTCTCATCGGGGAAGACAATTGGTATTGCTGAAGAGCATAGGGGACTCTATTATCTGAATGAATCTACTGTGAGTAATCTGCAATCCCGAATCTTGTGTAATAAAGTGTCAAATCACTGAGGATAATAATCGTATGTCATGGCATAAGAGAGTGGGTCATTCAAATTTCCAGTATTTGAGTCATTTGTTTCCTAAAATTTGCCAAAATAAAACCTTTGATATTAAGTGTGATGTATGTGAATTAGCTAAACATCAAAGGGCCTCGTTTGAACGTTCCAAATATAAAGCCACAAAACCTTTTTCCATAATTCATAGTGACTTATGGGAACCATCCCAAGTGCCAAACCACACAAATACCAAATGGTTTATTACTTTTATTGATTACCACACTCAATTGTGTTGGGTTTATTTATTAAAGGAAAATTTTGAAACAACCTAAGTGTTCATTGAATTTCATACCATGATAAAAAATCAATTTCAAGCAAATATCCAAATTCTTCATTCTGATAATGGCACTAAATATTTCAATAAATCCCTAAGTGCATTTCTAAAAGAGCATGGCATTATTCACAAAAGCACTTGTGTCAATAGTCCCCAACAAAATGAAATTGCAGAAAAGAAAAACAAACACTTACTTGAAGTTGCAGAGCTCTTATGTTTACCAGTAATGTGCCATACTTCTATTAGGGGAATGCAATTCTTACTGCCACACACCTTATAAATAAGTTGCCTAGTAGAACCATATCCTTCAAAACCCCTCTTGAGAGACTCAAAGAAACCCATGTGACTACTTATCTTGAAAATAATCTTCCTTCAAAGGTCTTTAGATGTTCAACTTTTATTCACATACATCATCACACCAAACTTGACCCCCGTGCTGTTAAATGTGTGTTTCTCGGCTATTCTTCCTCTCAAAAGGGCTACAAGTGCTATGACCCAATTTCTAAAAGACTATTTGTAAGCAGAGATGTTACTTTCCATGAAACAGAGCTATATTTTGAAAAGTCCTCAATTTAGGGGGAGAGTTAAAGTGAATCTCAGACTTTAGAGTTTGATCCCATACTTGAACCGTTCTGTCCCAATCAAACTTTGGTTGATCCTAGTTCATATAATCCTATACCTATGCCAAAAACTAAAGAGAATTCAAAAATAGGGGGAGATACAACCAACACTTCACAAGGCAAAGAATTGCATGTTTACTCATGAAAGAAAAAATAAGGTAATCAATCCCCTACACTTGAAGTAGTACCAGCATCAGAACTAGTGGAGGAACTTGAGCAAGTGGAGCAGGAAACCAAGTCTGATGAGGTAATTGATGATCTTGATTTACCTATTGCTCTCAGGAAAAAGACTAGATCCTGTACTTTACATCCTATTCAGAAATATGTTTCTTATAAGGCTCTCTCACCAACGTATTATGCCTTTATTTCAAAATCAGATAAGGCTAAAATCCCTAACAACATACAGGAAGCCCTTGTTGTACCTGAATGGAAAAATGTAGTGTTGGCAAAAATGAGAGCATTGGAAAAGAATGACACTTGGGAAGTGGTTGAACTTCCTAAAGCAAAAAAACCTTGGGGTGCAAGTGGGTGTTCACCTTAAAATACAACTCTAATGCGACTATTGAGAGATATAAAGCACGGTTGGTAGCCAAGGAATTTACTCCAATATACGGTCTAGACTATAAGGAGACATTTGCTCCTGTTGCAAAATTAAAAATTATCATGGTGATTTTATCTATTACTACAAATCTTGACTGGTCCCTTCAACAACTAGATATCAAAAATGCATTTCTAAATGGGGAGTTAAAAGAAGAAGTTTATATGAATCTCCCTCCTGGTTTTGGTGAAGGTAAAAGTAACCAAGTATGCAGGTTAAAGAGGTCTTTTATGGCTTGAAGCAATCTCCTAAGGCCTGGTTTGATAGATTTTCAACGGTACTCAAGGCTAAAGGATACAAACAAGGGCTGTCTGATCATACTATGTTTTTCAGACACAATGGAGATAAGAAGGCTATTCTTATTGTATATGTGGATGACATTATTCTCACAGGGAATGATGTGGAAGAAATAGAAAGAATTAAAGTAGCCTTAGCACAAGAATTTGAAGTCAAAAATCTTGGTGAAATGAAATACTTCCTTGGAATGGAAGTGACAAGATCCAAGAAAGGAATCTATATCTCACAAAGAAAATATATTATTGACTTACTAAAAGAGACAGGAATGCTTGGATGCAAGCCTTGTGATACTCCAATTGAAGTTGGAAAGAATAAAAATGACAGGAAAACAATTGATAAAGAAAGATATCAAAGGTTAGTGGGAAAATTAATCTATATCTCTCACCCGACCTGACATAGCATTTGCAGTGAGTATGGTGAGTAGGTACATGAGTTCTCCCAAAGAAAAACATCAGGAAGCAATGTTTAGAATCTTGAGATACTTGAAGGGTACACCAGGAAGGGGACTATTCTTTAGAAAGCATGAAAAAAGGTCCCTAGAAATTTATACTGATGTAGAGTGGGCAAGTTGCACGCATGACAGGAAGTCCACTTTAGGTTATTGCATGTTTGTTTGGGGGAATCTTGTGACATGGAGCAATCAAAAGCAAAATGTTGTAACTAGAAGCAATGTAGAAGCAAAGTTAAGATCCCCTGCGCATGGTATTTTGGAAGGCCTTTAGCTCAATCGAGTTATGTAAAAGATTCAAGTTGCCTGCGCATGGTATTTTGGAAGGCCTTTAGCTCAATCGAGTTATGTAAGAGATTCAAGTTGCAGTAGAGTTCCCAATGAAGCTGTATTGTGACAATAAGGCTACTTAGTACGGCTATCAATTCAGTTCAACATGAGAGAACCAAACATGTTAAAGTGGATAGGCACTTTATCTGAGACAACGTGGAAGGAGGAATTTTGTGCTTAACCTATATACCAACTAGCATCAAACGGCTGACATTCTCACCAAGGGCCTACCAAGATTGGGTCATGAAAGTTGTGAGCAAGTTGAACATGATAAGTATCTATGATCCAACTTGAATGGGAGTGTGGTTATGACCGAATTTAATAAATATTTATTAGGAAATATTTTTTTGTTAGTATTTGCTGCTAATTTTTGGGAAAGATATTTTGGGTAGGATTTTGAATTTTACTTTCCTAGTTTCTCTCCTGATTTCGTGCCTTCTCTCCCTCAGCACATTTGTATATATTGTATATCCTTTTGCTATGAATAAAATAGAACTTTGATTGCTCATAAACCACACTAGGAAAGTGGCATTACTAGTAATGTGGTTAGAAGCTTTTGAGTCAATAATCCAAGAATCAGAAATATACAAAGCTGTGAGGATATCACTTGCTTATGCCATCACACCAATACCCATAAGTTTCTCTTGCCCATGAGCACTAATCATCTTCTAAAGGATCTCCAATTGTTCCTTGCTAAACATAGCAGGATGTAATGGAGATTATTGCTATTTTTCCTTAGTAATTACCATAAGTCCATAGTTTTCTCTAGGCTTCTTTGGCTTCCAATTTGTAGGCTTTCCATATATCTTACAACAAACCTCGTTGGCATGACCTATTTTATTGCAATGGTCACAACAAGGTTTCCTGTTCCTTCCAACCTTATTGTCAAATGAGAAGTTACTCCTAACGGCCAATGCAGAGCACTCAATTTTGAGCTTTGGGATCCATGAGTGAATTGTTGCCTACTCTCCTCCCATTGTATATCAACAAATACTTATCTAAGTGAGGACAATGGATGAGTGGCGATGTTCTTGCCCCTTGCTACATCATAGCTTGGGTTAACGCATAAGAGGAAGTTTAGGTCTTCTCTTTCTCCACAATCTTCTTATATGTGGCAGCATTAGTATTGTTGGTCCATCGATGATCTTCATATAGGTCAAGTTGCTGCTAGTACTTCACTAAAGTGTTATAATATTGAGTTACACTCCTATCATCTTGCTTCAGATCCATCAAGATGCCTTTTATCTAGAACAAACTTCAAATCCATCAAGATGCCTTTTATCTAGAACAAACCTTTTATCTAAGCTACCTTGGTTTCCAATTTGTAGGCTTTCCATGCATCTTACAACAAACCTCCTTGGTGTGACCTATTTTATTGTACTGGCCATACCAAGGTTTCCGTTTCCTTTTGGCCGTACTGTCAAATGAGTAGTTGCTCTTAACAGCCAATGTAGAGCACTCGCTCCTGAGCTTTGGGGTCCATGAGTCAGCTATTATCTACTCTCCTCCCATTACATCTCAACACATTCTTGTCTAAGTGAGAACAATGGACAAGTGGCCATGATCCTACCCCTTGCTGCATCATAGCTTGGGTTAACTCCTAAGGGGAAGTTGTAGATCCTCTCTTTCTCCACAATCTTCTTGTATGTGGCAGCATTAGTATTGTTGGTCCATTGATGATCTTCATATAGGTCAAGTTGTTGCTAGTACTTCACTAAGGTGTTACAATATTGAATTACACTCTTGTCATCTTGCCTCAAATCCATCAAGATGCCTTTTATCTGAAACAAGGCTACGTGTTGTCAACCTTGGGATGGGACTTATGAATTGTATCCCAAATTTCTTTTGCTGTCTTGGCCAGCACATATGTCTCCCCAATATCTGTTTTCATAGAGTTGACAAGCCAAAACATCACCATGCTATTCTCAACTTTCCAAATTCAGTACTTAAGGAGAAATATGGCTGGTTATGTTACTTCTCCTGTGAGATATTCTTCCTTTCCACGGCCATGGGCAAACATTAAGGCACTTTGGAACCATACTAGGTAGTTAGTCCCATTGAATCAGTGCCCAATGATCATGAAAGGAGGGTTGTCGATGGCCATGGTAGTCGCTAGATAGTTGTTTGTTGAATGTACGATGTTAATGAGACGGTGGAAGATGTCTCTTGTGATGTCACTTGGTAGACATGCATAGATCCAAACTTCAACATGGTTTTGTGTTTAGATCCTTGGCAGAAGGCTCTGATACCATTTGAAAAAACTAAAGCACTTGAATCTGAATTGTTTTGTGTTGAAAAACAGAATAAAGAAGCAACAAATTTAAGGGATGTTAGCCACACCAAGTTCAGCCGATTAGATCCCAAAAAAAAATGATACTAAAATGGAAACTTCCTAAATGAAAAATAAGGAAACAATCAACAATAAAACATTGACTACAATAAAGGACTGAATCAAATAAAAAAGGCAACCAAATAAGCAGCATAAAATAGAAAACAATCACATCACTAAGCACATGATGAAGCATGCAACTAACGTCAGCCACTAACCTTGCCTTGTACCTTTCTACACTTTCATCAGCTTTACATTTGATAATAAACACCCACTTTCAACCAACTATCTTCTTACCTCTTGGTAAGTTCACAACTTCCCAAGTCCCACTTCTTTTAAGAGCATTCATCTCTTCCATGACTACTTATTTCTATGGTAAAATGTAAATAAATTATAATTACTTTATAAATATTTGGTTGCCTTTTTTAGGGATTCTTAGGCCTTTATTTTAGGAAATTAGGTAGGTGATTTATTTTTTCCTTTTTTCTCTCCTCTCCCGTTGCTGAAAATCCCTCCTCCTCTGTATTATACATTCTTGTACCTTTCTTCAATATTATATGAAGCTGCTCCTTGAAATTTCACATGGTATCAAAGCATGCGTCTGACACCAATTCAAACCCTGAGGGAAGTGGCAAGACGATCAGAACTACGATGGGGTTGAGTCACGGTAGAAAAAAGGGCAACCCTAAGACCGACAATTCCTACTCGTTGAATCCAAGGAGGACTAGAGGTCCCAATTTGGTGAACTCTGGCATTGAAGGGTCTAGAGTTCTGATTGTAACCAAAAAACTCAACAGAAAAAATTACAAAGAGTGGGCTCAGGTTGTGAAGCTAGCCATCGGTGGGCATGGGAAGCTTGGGTTCATCATAGGGGAAGCGAAAATCCCAGACAGCTCTAAGGGTCATGCGCATCGACAATGGGAGACTGAAAATTCAATGGTTTCCTCCTGGTTAGTGAATGCAATAATGCCTACTATGAAAAGAAGCTTCATGTTTCTCCTTACTGCTCGTGAAATTTGGGAGGCTGTCAAAGATTCCTACTCTGATAGTGAGAACTTCTCTCAAATATTTGATTTAAAAACAAAACTCTGGCACATGAAGCAAGGAGACAGAGAAGTGACCGAATATTATCTAGAGATGACTGCTTTGTGGCAAGAACTAGATATGGATAGTGATGAAGCATGGAAGTGCCCAGAAGATGCCGTCATGTTCAACCAAAAGACTAAGAAGGAAAGAGTTTGAGTTCTTGGCAGGCCTGAACAAAAACCTAAATGATGTCAGAGCAAGGATTCTAAGCCGTGTTCCATTACCATCCACAAGAGAAGTATTCTCTGAGGTCAGAAAGGAAGAGTCCAGAAGAAAGGTGATGTTGGAGGATGAAGTTACACCAACCTCTGAGGCTTCTACTATGTTATCTCGAAACTCTGAAACTCACAACAAGACATAGAAAAGGAAGCAGTGGCATGAGCATTGCAAGAAGTCTGAACAATTTAAGGACACATGTTAGGACCTACATGGCAAACCACCTGATTGGAAACCTCCCAAAAAAAAAGTCTTGGTTACCAAGCAGTTGCTGAATCATCCTCAAAAAAAGCAAGAGGAGGGACAAAGGCAAACACCAATTAGTCAAAATGATCAGCTAGAAAAAATTCTCAAGATATTGTTAGCCTTACAAGCATCAGGTCAATAGCAACAGAAAAAAAATGCCCACGGCCTGTTTAGCTCAAAAAGGTAAATTTTCCCGTGCCTTTAAAGTCTCTCATAAACGAAAAAAATATGGGTAATTGATTCAGGTGCTACGAATCATATGACTGAAGATTCAAAAATATTTAGTTCATATACACCTTATGTTATAAATCTAAAAATCAGAATTGCACATGGTTCCTTCTCACCCATTGCAGGAAAGGGAAGCATTCGAATTTTAGATAATTTATATCTTGATTCTATTCTTCATGTCTCATAATTAAATGACAGCTTACTCTCAATTAGTCAACTGACAAAGCAAACTAATTGTTGTGCTATTTTCTTTCCTTCATTTTGTATATTTCAAGACCTTGCATCGGGGAAGACAATTGGGAGTGCTAGAGAACACAATGGTCTTTACTACCTTGATGAAGCTGGTTTGAGGAGTCTACAAGCTCTAATTAAATGTAATAAAGTCTCAATCTCAAGGAATAATGATCTCTTGTTATGGCATAGAAGGTTGGGTCACTCAAATATTTAGTATTTGTGTTGTTTGTATCCCGAGATTTGTTCAAATAAAGACATTTCAGTTTTTCATTGTGATGAATGTGAAGTTCATAAGCACCAAAGAACTACTTTTTCTAGATGTGGGTCTGAGCCCACAAAACCTTTTGCCTTAATATATAGTGACCTTTAGGAATCATCCCATGTTCCAAACCAAACTAACACCCAATGGTTCATTACATTTATCGATGACCATAAAAGGGTATGTTGGGTTTACTTATTGAAAGACAAATCTAATGCCACGTTAGTTTTCGTTGATTTCTGTAACTTGATTAAAATTCAAATTCAAACTAGCATTCAAGTGCTACACACTAACAATGGCACGGCATATTTCAATAAAACCTTGAACAATTTTTTAAAAGAACATGCGATAGTCCACAAAAGCACATGTGTCAACACCCCACAACAAAATGGGATTGCTAAAAGAAAAAACAAACATATTCTTGAGGTCGCTCGAGCAATTATGTTCACAAGCAATGTACGTAAATTCTTCTGGGGGGATGCCATCCTTACTGCTACATACCTCATAAATAGAATGCCAAAAAAAAAACCATCTCCTTTAAGACCCCTTTTGAAAAATTGCAAGAAACTTACTCCATCTCCCACCTTGAAACTAACTTATCTTTATAAGTTTTTGGATGCTCAGTTTTTGTTCACGTTCATCACAATAATAAACTTGACCCTAGAGCCATCAAATGCATTTTTATTAGTTATGTTGCCTCACAAAAAAGGTATAAATGTTATGACCCAATGTCAAAAAAACTGTTCATAAGCTATGATGTTACCTTTACTGAACATCATCCTTTTTATCCAAAATCTTCAATTCAGGGGAAGAGTTGGAATGAATTTCAACCTTTGGAAGATAACTCATCACAACTTGTACCCACACCCATTATACCTTTTGAACCTTCACTGACCAAGTCTGAGTGTACCTCTATGCGTAACATTGATGTAAATTCCAAAATAGAGGGAGAGATAGAGCCCAAAAAGGGTATGGAGCTATTGACTTACTTAAGAAAGAAGAAATCAAGTAGTAACACCCTTGTATCTAATGCATTACCTGAATCTAAACCAGTAGAGGTTCCTAAAGTGGAGGAACTAGATATTTTTTATGAACAAGAACAAATTAATGATACTGTAGACCTTGATCTCCCTATTGCCCTGAGAAAGAAGACTCGGCCTTGTAGACTTCATCCTATCAAGATATTTGTATCCTATAAGGCTTATCACCAAGGTATTCAGCCTTTGCTACAAGTCTTGATAAAATAAAAATTCCAAGTGATATTGTTGAAGCCCTCAAGAGCTCTGAGTGGAAGGGAGTTGTTCTAGAAGAGATGAGAGCATTGAGAAAAAATGAAACTTGGGCGGAAGTCAAGCTTCCCCGTGGTAAGAAGCCTGTGGGGTGCAAATGGATTTTCAATGTGAAGTATAATTCTAATGGGATTGTGAAAAGATACAAAGCTCACATTGTGGCAAAAAACTTCATACAGACCTACGGAATGGATTACACTGAGACTTTCGCTCCAGTGGCGAAACTTAACACAATCAAGGTTCTACTATCACTGGCTGCAAATCTTGACCGGCTTCTTCAACAACTTGACATCAAGCATGTGTTCTTGAATGGGGATCTGAAGGAAGAAGTGTATATGACTCTACTTCCAGGTTTTGATGAAGGAAAAGATTCAGGCTAGATGTGTAAATTAAAGAGGTCCTTGTTTGACTGAAGCAATCACCAATGGTATGGTTTGAAAGGTTTACTCAAGTTCTCAAAACTGAAGGTTATACACAAGAACAATGTAATCATACCCTATTCTTTGAACATACAAAGGGGAAAAAAAACCATCTTAATAGTGTATGTTGATGATATTGTCCTCACTAGGGATGATATAGATGAGATGGAAAGACTAAAAAAAGCACTTACAAGAGAATTCGAGGTAAAGGACTTAGATGAAATGAGATATTTTCTCACTATGGAAGTAGCTAGATCCAACAAAGGGATCTATATTTCAAAGAGAAAGTACTTACTTGATCTTTAAGAAGAGACTGGTATATTGGGCTGTAAACCAAGCGATACTGCTATGGAAATCAAGAAAGGAGATGCCGGAAAACTTGTTAACAGGGAAAGATATCAAAGACTCATGGGTAGATTGATTTATCTTTCTCATACAAACTAGATATTGCATTTACAGTAAGTGTGGCAAGCCAGCATATGCATTTCTCTAAGGAGGGACACCTTGAGATAGTCTACAAGATTCTTAGATACCTATAGGGTACACCAAGCAGGGGTTTGTTCTTCAAAAAAGGGAACCAAGCAAATATTGAAGTTTGTACAGATTCAGACTGGGCCGGCTTGGTATATGACAATCAGTCAACCTTAGGTTATTGTACATTTGTGTAGAGAAATTTAGTCACTAGGAGAAGTAAAAAACAAAGCGTGGTTACTAGAAGTAGTGCAGAAGCAGAGTTTCGAGTAGTGGTTCATGAGATTTGTGAAGGGTTGTGGCTAAAGAGGCTATTAGAAGAGCTAAAAGTTGAAGAAGAATCACCTATGAAGCTGTATTGTGATAATAAAGCAGCTATAAATATATCACACAACCCAGTTCAATATGATAAAACCAAGCATGTTGAAGTTGATAGGCATTTCATCAAGGAAAAAATTGAAGAAGGGATTGTGTGCTTAACCTACATGCCAACAGAACAAGAAGCAGCAAATCTCTTCACCAAGGGACTCTCCAGGCAACTATTTGGAGATTTGATAAGCAAGTCGAACATAATTGATATCTATGATCAACTTGAGGGGGAGCGTAGTAAAATGTAAATAAATTATAATTACTTTGTAAATATTTTGTTGCCTTTTTTGTAAAATAAATTATAATTAGGTGATTTATTTTTTCCTTTTTTCTCTCCTCTCCCGTAGCCAAAAATCCCTCCTCCTCTGTATTATATATTCTTGTACCTTTCTTCAATATTATATGAAATTGCTCCTTCCCAAAATTTCACAATTTCCAATCAAGATCACCTAATGCTTCTTGAATGTTTCTTGGGACAAACAAGTAATTCTAGATGTAAAAGCTATGTATATTGGAAAATTTATGGTAAGACAAATAATTTGAAATGGCATGATTGGTGCATGACCTTACCCCTTTTCTAAGATCTATAGGAATACCAAAATCAAGGAGAGTCTTATTACTTGGATTATTCAAGATTTTAGTCCCTGGTGAGTTGGATTGCTCTAATGCTGGGGTGGTAGATAGACCTTTGTCCTTCTTTCTCTTCTTTCTAGAATAGAGCAAAGGCTCAATACTCGATTGTGGTACTTCTCCCCCTATCTAAAAATTATCTAAACTAGGCACACTGTTTTTAATATCATCAACAATATTGTTTTCAAGAACATGATCAGTCAATTTGATAGAATGTAAGATTAGCAATGGGCTATGCAAGTTATGCTCATTATCTTCTCTGTCCAAAGTCTACCCCTAAAGAGAATTTTTATCAAAATATGGTTGATTTTCCAAAAAGTCACATTCATGCTTACATAAACCATTTTGGTTATGGGATTATAACAGTTATACCCCTTTTTATTTGGGGCATAGCCAATAAACACACATTTGTCAACAACGGGGATCAAGTTTAGAACAAGAGATATTTGATACATGAACATACACAATGCAACCAAAAATCTTTGAAGGTAAATCAGCATTCATTCTACACAAGGGATGTGTTTTTGAAGCTGTCTCAAGGAGTTTTGAAATTTAGAAAACAAGAAGGTATTCTATTAATCAGATATGAAGCAGTTAACGTTCCTTCTCCCCAAAGATATTTAGGAATGTTTATTGAGAACATAATGGCTCTTGCTACTTCAAGTATATGTCTATTTTTTTTCCTCTCAGCAAGTGTATTTTGTTGGGGAGAGCTATTGCATGCAGATTGATGCTGAATGCCTTTTTTATTTAAGAATGCTCCTAGACAACTATTGAAATATTCAGCTCCATTGCCTGTTTGAAGAATGCTAATCCTTGTTCCAAATTGATTTTCAATCATGTTATAAAAGTTTTGAAATAAAGATGTCATGTCAGATTTTTCACATTAAATAAATCCAACACAATCTTTTGTAATCATTTATAAAACTTACAAAGGTTTAGATGCATGATATGGTCTGCATGTATAGGAAGTTTGGTGACTTTTTGCAAGAACACAATTTTGGCTTGAAAAGAAAGTATCTTCGTTCTGAAATAAATTTGGAAACAAGTATTGAGATATTGAAAGCTAAGATGTCCCAGTATATAGTGTCATATCATGATTTCAGGCGGATTTTGAACTTACACCACTGAATCCCTGAGCGTCTTTATTCTTGAAAGAATAGTCATTGAAGTAGTAAAGGCCATCTACCATCCCAGCAGTGCCAATCGACCTCCTTAAGTTCTGGTTCTGAGACAAACAATGAGAATCAAAGTGGCCTGACGATTAAAATCTTTGCAAAGTTTGCTAAAAGACAGAATATTGCAAGAAAGTTTTGGTACATGTAGGATAGATTTCAAATCAATAGTTTTAGAAAGTTTAATGGTACCTTTCCCTGCAATGGGTGAAAAATTTCCATCAACAATTCCAATTTTCTCATTTCAAGAACAAGGGAAATATGTTCCAAATAAAGATGACAGACTAGTCATATGGTCAAATGCACCTGAATCAATGATCCATGGCACCAAGTTCAAAGAGGAATACATGGCACTAGATTTACTAAATTTACTAGCTTGTGTAAGAGAACCACTAGGAGCATTTGCTGATTGTGACTTGTTACCCAAATCAGAATACATTTGATTGACATTATCCCAGAGTTCCTTGGTTGTGTGATAGCACATGTAGTTGGAACTAATGTCCTCATCCATGCAATTTACTAGCCATGTCAGAACCATGGAGTTTTCAGCATCCCATATGGCATAACAGTGATCGTTGAACATTGGTTTCTCAATGCTACCAACCAAATAACCTGTTCTACCTCTCCCTCAAATATGCCTTTGCAAGGATGGGGACCATCTTAGGAAATTTACACCATTTAAGAGATAAGTGGTGATTTGAATCCAGTGAGAATCATTGAGAAATGCTCTTGGTTCATTGCCAGGATTTGTTTGGGAGGAAGAGTCTGAATTTGTACTAACTTCAGACATTGTTATATACTCTGGTGATGCTGTATAAAAGTTTATAGCTGGTTGGAACCAAGACCTGATACCACTGAAAAATAGAATACTTCTTTCCAGAATATTAAGTATATTTTTACATAGGTACAGGACACCTACTTCTATAGAAGCAAGGCAAAGTGTTGAACAACAAGAGATAAAATAAGTATAACTCAAAAAAAAAAAAAATCCTAAAGTGTAGGAACAAACTAACTTGATAGGTAGATTAAAAAAAATAGAATTTAAATAGATCTAATATCTATCCTCCTAAATTATAGGGACGAAGTGGTAAGTACTTGAGATATTTCTAATAATTTGAAACATCCCAGGCAGTTTCAACAAGAACAAGTATACAACCCTAAGGAATCCAACCTCCAAATCCTTCTATCAGGCAAAGATGATACATTAAATGGATTTCCAACAACAAAGCACAGTTATCAATAACTCTATCATTAAGATTTCTAGTGGAAATTGTCATTACTTGGATTGGTTAAAAAATCAGAAAGTTGAGAATTATGCAAAGTAGATAAACAATAAAGAAAAGGGGAAAAAATATATATGAAAAATGAATTGCCAATTCAATGGTCCTGCCTAAATTAGAAATGAAAACCACAACCAACTCTGAAAGAAATCAAAGATGAAAAGGAAGGATATACCAAAAAGATAAACTTTCAAGGGCTTGCATGAGTACCACCAATCCCAAAATTAGCATCCAAACCACCATTCTACTGCACGCCATATATGCTCCTAATCATCCTATGCCACTGAGAGTTTAGAGAGCCGAAAAGCTTATGTATTAACTGATTGAGAGCAACAGTATATATTTACAAGAGTAGAGGGATTACCGACTATAAAGAGGGAGAATAAGATAAATACAAAAAACTAATTTTTCTAAAACAGATTCCTAATATCTCTCAACAATAAATAAAATATATTTACAATAAATACACTTTATTACTAGGTTTTACCACGCTCCCCCTCAAGTTAGATCATAGATGTCAATTATATCCAACTTGCATACTAATTCTTCAAAAATTTGTCTCGAAAGTCCTTTGGTAAGGAGATCTACTGCCTATTGTTTAGTTGGCACATAAGTTAAGCACATAATCCCTTCTTCAATCTTCTCCTTAATGAAATGCCTATCCACTTCAACATATTTAGTTTTGTCATGTTGAATTGGATTGTGGAATATGTTAATAGCTGCCTTGTTGTCACAATACAACTTCATAGGTAACTTCTCTTCAATTATTATCTCCTTTAGAAATCTCTTTAGTCACAACCCCTCACATATCCCTTAAGCAACTACTCTAAACTCATCTTCTGTACTACTCCAAGCCACCACATTTTGTTTTTTACTTCTCCACGTGACAAGGTTACCCCAAACAAAAGTACAGTAACCAGAGGTTGACTTTCTGTTATCAACAAAGCCAGCCCAGTTAGCATCTGTATAAATCTTAATATTGGCATGATCTCCCTTTTTGAACAACAATCCCTGCCAAAAGTACCTTTTAGGTATCTAAGAATATTATATATTGCCTCAAGATGTTTCTCTTCTGGAGAGTGCATATGCTGAGTTACCACACTTACTGCAAATGCAATATCTGGCCTTGTATGTGAGAGGTATATCAGCCTTCTTACTAACCTTTGATACCTGTCTCTGTCAACAAGCTTTCCATCATCTTCCTTTTGTACATCTATAGGGGCGTCTATTGGGATTCTTAGGACACGCACAGCAAAAATTAGAAAGAAAAATGAATCTGAATCCTTCCCATCAATCTGTCAATATCATTTAAATGGAGTAAAGCTAGAGACTTTTACCTGTGTCATGTGATTCTTCGAGTTCTCTTTCTGCTGTTGAATCTCAGGAACTGATACTTTAGACCAGTTCACTCTACCAATATCCACACGAATGATCACTGCAACTCGAACAGTATGCTAGCGCCACTGAATACAAACATCCGTATGTTTAAGGAGAGAAGACGTCGTATGCTTTCTCTCTCTCTAAGCGTCCGTACGCTTTTTCTCTCTAGGGTGGGAGACGGCTTCTCAAAAAAAAATCATCATCTTAGAAAACTCTAGCCTCTCAATTTATAGAGGTGTGACATATTAGGGTTTTAGGATAGATTTGATTAATTTAAATATATTATTTAAATTAATTCAAATCATAATTAAATAGATTAGTTTAAATTTAAATCTATCCCAAAAAATAAATTTATACTAATTATTTAATCTAAATCTAGAACCAAATTTAAATTTAATTTATCATATAGATTAAATTCAAATTATCACATTAGTTTAAATTTAAATCTATCATATAGAATTAAATTTAAAACTAATTTATTAAAATTAATTTAGATGATATATATTTCGAAATATAATATATCAAATATATTTTTTTTTTTTGAATGATATATATATATATATATCAAATAGATTTATAAAATTCTTACATCCTAAATTGAATGTTACATTCATTGAATGTAGACGCATTTTTAAGTTCAATGGATATAGACATTCTAACTTGAGTTAGTCCGTTTTTGTGTGCGACCTTGTAGGCCCATATGACGTTGGTAGTGAACCAATAATGCGATTCTACCCACAAGTCACAAGTAGCTTTTAACAAAACATTGTGACTAACTAAATCATATGAGAATCGGTGATACAATGTAACCTATCATACAACTCTGTCACAACCCTTTCGTCACACGATATCTAGGTCAAATATGAAGTATGAAAATATCATCCTCCTTTTACACGACCGTCACTTTCTCGATCTTCAAGCAGACTGATAGAATAAATGGAAAACCCTTCCATCCAAGTATGGCCATGCATTTCTCAGTCTCACTCATCAAGTGGCCCAAAGATATTTCTCCACTAATAAGAAAGGCAAATTTCCTTTTGACCACTCATCTTCCTCTACATGGATTCCACTATACCCAATCACAGTCTTTATGATCACCTGGTTAAAGGCGACTTTTGACTATGTCAGAGCACAATGTTCCTTATATAGTAATCTATGGTGATCTCAGGTCCAATGACATGGCTATATATGAAATATGCTTATGACTTGCACCATGTAGTCATCTCATAACAAGTCGATCCAGCACCTTGTTTCCTAACAAGTGCCTATGATTTTGATTCGTATCTTCGTATATGATTAACACATAATCATCAATCAAAATCATATTAGCCTTAGTTCATCATCGTTCCCACAAAGATAATCGACTAAAAATATTTATAATAATCAATATGATTTATCCAAAGATATTATTATTATAAAAAACATACAAACAATATAATAAATGTAATAAAAGAAAAACTCTTTTTTCTTAATGAAATACAATGTTCATAATACAATTATTGGCCTATGACATAATTTCCAACAATGTCACTTGGCTTATAGCCTAACATGCCCATCTCCTCTAAGAAATCAAGGATGTATTTTCTATGTGAAATATAGATTTCCTTCTTCAATCTAACCACTTCCTTATGAAGGAAGTACCTCATTTCACCTAAGTTTTTTACTTCAAATTCCCTTGCTAGAATTGCTTTGAGTCTTTCCATCTCATCTTCATCATCTCCAGTGACGACAATGTCATCAACATAGACTATTAAGATGGCCTTCTTGCCTTTTCTCTGTTTGAAGAACAAGGTATGATCAGATTGCCCTTGAGTATAGCCTTCAGTTTTGAGCACAAGAGTGAATCTCTCAAACCATGCCCTAGGTAACTGTTTTAAGCCATACAAGGACCTCTTCAATTTACACACACTACCTGATTCCTTTCCCTTATCAAAACCTAAAGGAAGGGTCATATACACTTCAAATCACCATTTAGAAAAGCATTCTTAATATCAAATTAATAAAGTGGCCAATCAAGATTCACAGCCAGTGACAACAAAACTCTAATGGTGTTGAGTTTTGCAATAGGTGCAAAGGTCTCAATGTAATCCAACCCATAGATCTGTGTAAAGCCTTTTGGCCCAAGGTGGGCTTTGTACCTTTCTACTGTCCCGTCAAAGTTATACTTCACATTGAAGACTCATTTACATCCCACCGGCTTTTTTCCACAAGGTATAATAACTTCTTCCCAAGTCCCCTTTTTTTCCAATGCTTCCATCTCTTGAAAAACTGCCTTTCTCCATTCAAGACATTTAAGGGCTTATTATTTGAGATCTTTATTTTGTCAAAACTTGTAGTAAAGGCTAAATATTGTGATAATAAAGCCTTGTAGGATACAGACCTCTCTATTGGGTGTAGTGTACAAGACCTAGTCTTCTTTCTTAGAGCAATAGGAAGATCCAAATCATCAGTTCTTGCTCGTCAGGATTCCTTAGTTCTCTTTCAAGAGCTTCCATCGATTCAAATTCTGGTTGTACATCAGATACTAGGTTGTCACCACTTGACTTTTGCCTTCTTGAGTAAGTCATCAACTCAATACCCTTTTTAGGGTCTGTCTCTCCCCCTGGTTTGGAATTCACATCAGTGTTTAACATAGAAGTGCTATCAAGTGTAGGCATAAAAGTGCTATCAGGAGATGATAATTGAGTAGGCAAGATAGGTGTAGGCACAGATACAAATTCTGGATGTATAGAATCACGTTCCAAACGCTGAAATTCACACCACCTCTCCCTTAAATTGAAGACGTTGGGTAAAAGGAGCATCTTCAGTAAAGGTAACATCACAACTAATAAATAGTCTTTTAGAAGAGGGGTTATGGTATTTATATCCCTTTTGGGCAGCTGCATAACCAAAAAAGATACATTTGGTTGCACGAGGGTCAAAACTTGTTATTGTGATGAATGTGAACAAAAACTATACACCCAAAAACTTTGAAAGGTAGATTGGTTTCAAGATGTGAGATGGAGTGAGTTTCTTGCAGCTTTTCGATGGGAGTTTTAAATGACAGAGTCTTGCTTGGCATTCTATTTATGAGATAGGTGGCTACAAGGATAACATCCCTTTAGAAAAATTTAGGTACAATGCTTGTAAACATGATTGCTCAAGCAACCTCAAGAATATGACGTTTTTTTCGTTCAACAATGCCATTTTGTTGGGAGGTATTGGCACATGTGCTTTTGTGAACAATCCCATGTTCTTTAAAAAAACTACTAAATGGCTTATTGAAGTATTACGTGCCATTGTCAGTATGAACCATCTAGATACTAGTTTGAAACTGATTTTTAATCATATTGTAAAAATTAATAAATACTAAGGTGGCATTGGATTTATCCTTCAATAAGTACACCCAGCATAACTGAGTATGGTCATCAATGAAAGTAATAAACCATTTAGTGCCGATGCAATTTGGAATATGAAAAGGTCCCCAAAAGTCACTGCGTATTAGAGAAAAAGCTTTAGAGGGCTTATACTCGCATCTTTGAAAAATAGTTCGTTAGTGCTTAGCAAGTTCACATTCATCACAATGGAAATCTAAAACACTTTTATTTGAGCAAATTTTAGGATACAAATGACATAAGTAATGAATATTTGGATGACCCAACCTTCTATGCCATAACATGAGATAATTATTCCCAGAGATTGAGACTTTATTACACTAAATTAGAACTTGGAGACTTCTCAATCCAACTTCATCAAGATAGTAGAGGCCCTCATGCTCTCCAACACTCTCGATCATCTTCCCCAATACAAGGTCCTGAAAAATACAGAATGAAGGGAAGAAAATAGCACAACAGTTAGCTTGCTTTGTCAGTTGGCTTACTAAGAGCAAGCTATCATCTAACTCAGGGACATGAAGGACAGCACCAAGGTTCAAATTATTGGAGATTCGTATGCTTCTCTTTACTACAATGGCTGAAAAAGACCCGTCTGCAATTCTGATTTTCAGATTTCCAACATAGGGAGTAGAGGAACCAAACAGTTTTGAATCTTCAGTCATATGAGTCGTAGCACCCGAATCAACCGCCCATGGTTTTTTTCTTTTACGCGAGGCTTTAAAGGCACAAGAAAAATTATCGTTTTTGAGCTAATGAGGCAGTGGGCATTTTCTTCTATTGTTGCTGACCTAATGCATATAATGCCACTAGCATCTGGTAAATCTTCTCAAGTTGGTTATTTTGAGCAGCAAGAGTTTGCCTCTGTCCTTCCTCTTGCTTATCCGCGGATGTCTCTGCTACTGCTTGGTATCCCCAAGCTTTATTTTTCCTTGGTTTACAATCAATCGGTTTCTTGTGTAGGTCCCAACAGGTGTCTTTTGTATGCCCAGACTTCTTACAGTGATCACACCACCGTTTGCCTTTTGGAGCCCTGTTCTGAGTCTCAAAGTTCCGAGATAACAGTGTTGATGCTTCAGAGATAAGTGTGGTGTCCTCTTTTAACATCACCTTCCTTCTAGTCTCCTCTCTTCTAACCTCAAAGAATACTTTTCTCGTAGATGGCAGTGGAACATGGCTGAGAATTCTTGCTTTAACATCACCTAAGTTCTTGTTCAAACCTGCCAAGAATTCAAATACTCTTTCCTTTTTGATCCTCTGTTTGAACATAACAACATCTTCTAGGCACTTTCAAGCCTTATCACTGTTCATATCGAGTTCTTGCCACAGAGTAGTCATCTCTAGATAGTATTCTGTAACTTCTCCATCTCCTTGCTTTATCTACCAAAGCTTTGTTTTTATTTCGAAAACCTGAGAGAAGTTTTCCCCATCAAAATAAGAGTCTCTGACTGCTTTCCAAATTTCACGTGCAATAGGAAGAAACATAAAGCTATGTTTCATAGCAGGCATCATAGCATTTACAAGCCAAGAGGATACCATCGAGTTCTCTATTTCCCACTGGTTGTATGCATCACCTTCAAACTTTGCAAGGATTTTCGCTGCTCCAATGATGTACCTGAGCTTCCTACGACCTCTAATGGCAAGTTTCACGACTTACGCCCATTCCCTATAATTTTTTCCACTCAACTTCTCGAACACGATCAACACAGGAGACCCTTCGAGACCAGAGTTCACCATGATGGGACCTCCGTTCTTGCTCAGGTCTGACGAGGAGGAATCATCGGAGCGAGGGATACCTTTGTTTCCACCTGAACTCAACTCCATAGTGGATTTGATCGATTTAGTGCTCTCCTCTGTGTCTGGATCGATGTCAGATCTGAGCTCTGATACCATGAGAGTTTGGAGAGCTGAAAAGCTTATGTATTAACTGATTGAAAGGAACAGTATATATTTACAAGAGCAGAGGAATTACCAGCTATAAAGTGGGAGAATAAGATAAATACAAAAAACTAATTTTCCTAAAACAGATTCCTAATATCTCTCAACAATAAATAAAATATATTTACAATAAATACACTCTAATACTAGGTTTTACCACAGCCACAAATAATTAGGCTCCAAGGAAAACCTCCAAAGCACCTTAGCCCCTAAAGAAATGTTTTTAGTCATCATATTACCAAGACCCAAACCTCAATCCCCCTTCAACCTGCAACACTTCCCAATTAACCAAGTGATCTGTTTCACTCTCTCCACCTTCTTTTAGCAATTTGCACTTTGTTCTCTTTCTAATACAATATCTTTTTCTAAAAAAAAAAACAAAACCCAAAAAAAAAGAAACAATTAAAAGAAGGAAAAAAAAAACTTCCATGAACCATGCTAATGTCACGTGGTTTACCTTCCATGTTCTAATTGGTGTTTACCATGAAGGGGAAAATCTACTAATGAAGGATATCAAATAATCAAATATAGATTGACTAATAAAGAACTACATGTAGTGCTACAATCAGGTGTATCACCATGTTATTAAGATATTTGGACCTAAAAGCATCCTCATACTCATTTATATCGTAGGTTAGGATTCACGTTGCCTTCCTTACAATTGCACTACCATTTATGCGATATAATATTTATGCCATATTTGTTTGACATCTGTGCATGCATTTGGTAGTTTTGGCAGAGAGAAGCAACAGTCTTGAAGCAACAGCTGCAACACTTGCAAGAATGTCACAGGTAAAAATCTTAATCACCCAATAGTTCCATAACTGTATGATCAGGCACATCAGACCAAGCTTGATCAATTTTTGGTTGCAAAATGTTGAACTCAATACAGAAAAAAGAACAGATAATTACGTGAACATAGGAAAAATGCACAACTTAATATTTGTACAAACCAAGAAATCCCAAAAGAAGTTGACAAACCAAAATATGGACAGATGGAGATCCAAATGAACAAGCACTGCAGCACACTACTTCTGAACAAACTCAATTATCAAAACTCTCTTTAAAAATACAATTGTTCCTCCCCTTTTATGTACTCTGAATATAACAAACTGGAACCATTTACTAAACCACAAGTTACTCATCTACAAATGAACATTTTAACTAACAAATTGCATCACTTTTCCAGGCACGAACCATCACATCACAAATACAGTAGCGCCAAACACCCTAGTCACTGAATGATCTCAATAACCCTTAAAATGCCAAAAGAACCTTAGTAACCTCCAAATGCAAAAGGAAGTCATTTAGTATCTCCAAACATATCCAAGCAAGCATAATCAACTCACCACTAAAAGATCGCATGACTCTTACACTTTGGAAGGAACAAAAATGTAAGGGGGTTCTTCATTTCCTCCTATTCCTCCAAGAACCTAAAAGTATCTTTAACCAAAAATTTAGAAAGAATGGATTATATTCTGGCAATTTCAACCTAAAGTTAACCTGTTTATGTTCTCTATACTTTAGGATGAACAAGTAATTTTATTGCCACATAATTTCCCTTCCTCTTCCTTCTCATTCCAACTAAACAAAACAAAGGCATGTTATTCTCCATCCATCACATCCTTTTATCAGAGCCTTCACACAAAGGGAGGATTATCTCCATTTTTAGCTACCTACCCCTCCCTTCCTTCCCTTTTTACCCTATACTTACTTTTCAATCTCTCTAAAGCATAGTATCCAGCATGAAATTATGATGTTTTATATGGGGGAGGTCAGCTATAATGTCTTTCACTAGTGATCGCACTCATGGGCAGTATGTTTTGGAAAAGTGTTCTCATACTCCATCTCCATCACTCTTTTAAAAAGGGCAGGAGATGGTACATAAGACCCAAATGCCAAGACACAAGAAAACAAGATGGAAAAGGTGCCTTCCTCTAAACTAAAAACTATTTCCTATGCCCCCCCCCCCCCAAAAAAAAAAGTACTTTCTCAGCAGGAACTATAGCTTTAATCCTCCTAAACATTAATTGGCTGTAACGCTGAAGATTAAATAGAGTTTGCTACACTGGGGGCCTCGAAAGGAAGGCTACTATCTGCAGCCTACAACTGTGATTAGTCTTGTTGAGTGCATTTTTTTTTTCCATAGAAAATATGAAAGTATTACAAAAAGAATAAAAAACAAATTACAACAATGAGGATGAGTGATCCTCTAGACAAACCAAACACAAGAACAAGAATATACAAAGAGAAACCCCAACTGCATGATACAGATATAACAAATAATCTCTAGTCACTGCACTCAAAACAAACCATGAGATGAACTCCATATTACTTGCAAGCTTTACATCAAATAAGAAGCATGATGTTGGAATCATTCTTACTCAAGATTAGACATCTAGGAAATTTTAAATTCAATTTCATATTTGTTTATTTACTATTATATCATGCATGGTGACTAAGAATCCAATACATCAATAGACAAGGAATATAAAGGTCAACCCTTTTTTTGACAGAAAAACATTTGTTGATGAGAGAAACCAATACATCAGTGGTGGACAAGGATCCTCCCAAAAGAAAATCTAAACAACGTTAGCTCAAAAGAGCTTGCCAATCAGTTCATATATCCACAAGAAAACCCCCCTAGAAAAGCCATTTCCTGAAACCCACAGGGAGGCCAGAAAAATAACTCTCACCCAAAGATGTGACAGGGAAAACTTCCAATTAAAAACTCTCACATTCTGTTCTGACCATGGACGCCACAATTCAGCAAAAACAGAACACTTACAAAGAGTTTATGCTCCTTCAGCTATTGTACTTAATGGCTAATAATGCTATAAAACAGGCGGACAAACCTAATGTTCATTGAAGATACCAAACAGCCCATTCCAAATAAACACATCAAACATTTAGAAAGTATATAATTTCCTTGTGGTAAATGTAGGCAATTGATGGGTGAACAACTCTCTGGTTTGGGCATTAAAGAACTACGAAATCTGGAAAATCAACTAGAGATGAGTTTAAAGGGTGTCCGGATCAAAAAGGTATGATAGGTCACTTCAAATCAATATCTCCATTTAATTTAACATGCCACCACTTTTACAGAACAAGCATGACCTCAACTTGATCACTTATTTACCTGCAGGATCAAATTTTAACTGATGAGATTAAAGAGCTACAACAAAAGGTTTTCAGGAATTTTGTTTTTGCTCCTGCCATGTTAGAAAGGTCTTTGCACAAATTCTGACCAACTTATTGATGCTATTGCAGGGAAATCAAACTCATCAAGAAAATGTAGAACTCTATAAAAGGATAGACCTCGTTAATAAAGAAAATGCAGAATTAAAGAAGGTAATTTTTAAGGAACATTTTATCTAATTAGAGCATGTATTCATTTTATGTTCATATACTTAATCCTGTCTGACAAGCATATTCATATACAATCACCAAGCATGCAAGCATGCCCTCACATAAAGCACAAAAGAGGGGAGAGGGTGACACCAAACAGATTTAGTTCATCTATTGGGCCTGTGCTATTTATTAAAAAGCTAAATGTTTCAAGTTTTCTTTTAAAGCCTAAATAGAGGTTTTTATCTTAGATTTATGAAGCAAGGATTATGAATGAAAAATATGAGAATTCCAATCCTCCATACACTATCAGCAACAGATATGGTTTAAATGCACCTATTCGTCTCCAGCTGAGCCAGCCACAGCCTCAATATAGTGAACCACCAGCCAATGCAATGGAACTGGGGTATCCCTTCAAACTGATGATATAAACATACAGCTTGAATATATATATATATATATATATCTTGTTCAGTCTTGAAATTACAACTAAGCACTTAAATTCTGTGACAGATTACAGCTGCTGTAGCAATAACTCTTTGACAATCAAGGATTGTCTGACAACATGCTGCCAACAACTTGCCCATAAGAAAGATCAAGTTTCTGTCAATGAGATATTTCACTTCAACAAGATATTTTACAACCAAAATAGCATCAATGCATATATGGTATGAGATGTTATCAGGAATCATTTCAGTTATCATTAAGGATCAGACATATTGGGTATCTCTGTAAATTTTAGGCAATAATGACCTATCAAATGTGCCTGGTGTTGAATTACATAATTTCTAGATCTGTTGTGATCAAGTGGATGGAATTTCTAGATTTCGTTCATCTATTTGGCCCATGCTATTTATTAATTCAAATAAAGGCCACCATACTGATTGTCATCCAGGAAATTGATATAACATCTAGTAGAGCAAGCTCAAGCTTTAAAGTGAAAAAGTAACCACCATCAAGTTGTAACTATCAAAGGAATTACAAGCGCAACCCAAAGAATCAGATACTAAAAACACAACATTGGAAAAATCCTATACCTGCTAGCACGTAATTCCACTTTCTCTTGTATAACAAAAACTACAGCACTGTATCAGCATGCACCTTCTAAGAAAGTGTCAAATTTCAAGAGCCTCAATATGTAAAAGATATGCTGAATATTATAAGATCAAAACTTTTAATAGGTTAATCGCACAGCCAAGCATCTAATGGGACTGGACTCTTTATTTCATAATCATTGTTGTCTAGGTACCACTAAAGTAAGACAGACTATAGGCCAGAAGATGTGGACAGCACCTTTTGAAGGGCTAACTACAAGAATATCATATCAAAAAATGTACGTATTCATAATGCAAAATATAAGTGAAAAAGTAGCTGCTAACTTGCTACACATGTTGCAGCAGTCAGAGTTACAAATTATTTGCCCAAAAAATTAGATGGGATTGCCAATAATAGTGCCGGAAATCACAATTAATAGCATTTATGGCTAATTGATCATGTGATTATTAGCTTTTTTTTTTCTGGGTCAACTTTCTAATTTATTTATTTTTGGTTTAATCCTATAATTTATTTTAAATATCTGTTGCTGGTTAATACCTCATGGTTCTTGCGCATTTAGTAGGCAAATTCTTCACAAGAATCGCAGTGATTTATTGTGGGTTAATAAGCTGAAGTTAAATGCTATTTTTTCCTTATTAGTTTCCTACTTTATGAGTTTTTATTTTTATTCTTGCTCATGTTTGTTTCCTTTTGAGGGTGATTGGCTGAACCTTCTATGGCCTACATTCTCCTATAAATTGCAACCATCGTGTTCGAAATAAAATAAGAAATTTCAGAGCATTATTTTCTGAAATTCTTCAAATAGGAATTTAATGATGCATTTCTTATACATTTATCATGCACGCAATGCAACAATCTGGAGAAATATCGGGGTCTCTTACAGAATGTGATGCATTAAACCAAGATAACTACAAAGCTCTATTCTACAAAGAGCAAGATTCAGTTAGGTGCAGTTAAGTGAAGCCTGTAAAAGAGAAGGTTTTATCAAAGAAAGCCATGATATGAGTAGAACTCATCGTTGTTATGAACCATCCAGCAGCAGCAGCAGCATACAAAATTGTTGTCAAATCACAATCATTATATGTACAGAAACTTATGTTGTTACAATTAATTGTATGACCTCTCTAGAAAGAATGCTAACGGTTTAACACAAACACCCACTTGATTATCATTTTTTTCTCAATATTAGAAAGTAGCACACACATGCATGCATGCTGTCAAGGAAAAAGAGAAAGGGAGACCATGGTGGTGAAAGTATAGTTATTTAAAAATATCAATTTGCTCTATTATATTTCTATATTCACAATTATAAACAATTTTTACTATAGAAAGATTTATGAACTCCAAGGACAAATGCATAAATTTCCCTGGTTCTATGAAAAATAAAAGGGTGGAAGTTTAAATCAATACCTCGAATGATTATATACTTTGTAAACCAATTAGATCAAGCATTGTTTAAGAGACACAGGCAAGTCCATGCAACAACTTCTAAATGCTTTAGTCATTGGCAAGAAGAATATAGTTGTATGTATTTAAATACTATGATGCTTTAGGAAAGTAGTGAAGACCTGATCATTGGTTAAGCAACCTAGAGAACAATCTGGACTGCTTTTGACCAGGCCCAGGGTTGTATTGTATGCTCAAGGGCTAAGTTAGGACAGTGCTTTAGAACCTGACCAGGTTACAGGCAGGCAATGGCTTTAAACTTAAAAAAAGAAATATTTTATCAAATATCAACAAAGTCACTGTCCCTCCTTTGTTACAAACAAGGTTGTGAGAAAATAAGAATGGAAGATGTTGGGTTACAATGGTGGATTAGGCTGTCAACAGACACATAGGACAGAAAGTTTTATAACATTTTTTTCTTAGTACAAAATAAGACAACTTTATTAGAATGTGAAGGTATACATGGAGGGCTGATAAGAAAGATATCCTAAAACAGCCAAAGCCACAAACAGAACAAAAAGAAAATAAAAAAATCAATAGGAGCAAGAAAATCAAAGGAGCCCCAGAAATAAGCAATGAGTCCATGACCCCTCACCCACACTAAAGCCAAGAACACAAGTCTGTCACAAAGAATATGTGACATCAGAAAACACAGATGAAAATCCTAGTGGTAAACTCCAAGCCCAAACACCAAGTAACTTTACATATCTCATATTGACTGCATACTAATTATTTACAATTAATTAGAATGACCAACAATTTATGTCAAGTAAACCACATCTTCTATAACTAAGAAGAACAGGCTTTTATAATTCACCATGACACTCTATTAGTAATAATCCTCAGCTAGAGTAGTCAAGGGCGAAAGGCGCCCATAAGATGCTAGACCTCTAAAATGCCTCAAGCAAGAGCTGCTCAAGAGACGCACGCCCGAGCAAAATAAGGTGCTAAAGTAGGAAAAATGCCAAAAAAAATGCTATATAAACAAAAATAGATAAATGTAAATTTGGAACAACATATAAATTAACTATTCAAATATAATAATTATCAAGTCATAAGACATAATAGTCATCAATGCCCTAATTAAGTCACTAATATCACTATTCAAGCATAATAATCATATCCGGGTAGATGTGGTCCCTTGTGGTGGCTTTGGTTTTTTTTTCTTTGGGGGGTTTACAAAACCCTAAAAAAATAATAGCCTAAATAATATTTTAAAATAGGAATAACTATTTTGCCCTATTCTGAAACCTTTAAGGCTAGGCTGGGTTATATAGTTTCCTGTTTTATCATATTACTATTTTAAAATTTCTTGGTTGGGCTTCTCAACTGCCCCTTCCCTTTTAGCATCCAAATACATTGATCCGCTCATCTTGATAGAAGCATAAAGTATCAAAGGTGCTGCCATGCGAGCGCCTAGCTAAAGCCAATGCCTCTCATGGTGTGAAAGGCACTAGGCTTCTTCGGCACCTCACCTTAGCACCTTCTTTGACGACATTGTTCTCAACATAACTATTTGGTCAAAACACTCAAAAAATCTATCACCTCCCCAATCAGCTATTTCTCAAAACCCCGCAAGTTCTACTAGCTATATCTTTTAACATCAAGCTTATTTGGACTACAATCTAGATAATAGACAAGACTTCAAGTGCTCCATCTGTCCAAGTCAAGATTCTACATCATGAATGAGAAAACTTTGCCATACCTTGTAGTTCCAAAAATTTTAACGACACCTGCACATATTGCCAATACCATTACTAGAAGGGTTAATTAAATGTGACAAGGTTTATGGCATTGCAAGATCCATTATAATTGTGTTAAAAATTTGGCATAACCAACCAACCAACCCTATGCAACTTACAAAGGTGACCAACCAGTTAGACTTCGTAAGTTCAGGACTTCAGACCCATGAAGCAAAAATGATTTTGAAATTTAGTATTTGTTGTACTCTCCACCAAATCAAAAGATTATTTTTAACTCCACTTTTCAATCAATTTTTAAATTGAAACTTTGTACTTGGATAGTTGTGAATAATGAGTTGGCAGATGTTCATAATGTATGTCAATCCTCATTGGTTTCTTTGAGATTGGATGATGGTTCTCATATCAGATATTGGGAAGATACTTGGGTAGGTAATATCCCTTTCTTTAGAGGCTTTTCAATGCCCATATTATCTTTCTTTGTACATAACTCTCCAATCTAGAAATTTTGTTGTATTCATGGTCCTCAAATCTCTTAGAATCTTCACTTTGCAAGGCATCTGAATGATGGAGAATTCATGAGCTAGAATCTCTTCTGCGTTGACTTGATTGTATTCATCTTTCCTTCAATTTACATAGGAGATTTTGAAATGCTGACTCCTATATTCTCATATAAGTCCTGCATTCTGTTTCTTAATCATTCCCTTAGGCTTGACAAGCCCATTGGAAATCTAGACTTCCCTCTAAGTTTAAGTGCTTCGTTTGTTTAGAGATATTCAACAGGATTAATATAAATAGCATGTATCAAATTCACATATCTGACACAGCTCTTTCTCCTAATATGTGTAACAGAATAGTAGCCCATTTAATTTACCATTGTCAAGCCACTATTTTCTTAGAGAGGCTTCTCCTAATATGTGGAATAATCCATTTGCATTACTTGTTGAAAAATGCAGTCCTTTTACCTTAGAGAGGCTTGTCATAAAACTGTTTGGAATCATGGGAGGCACACAGCAGAAACATTTAAAATTTTGATCCCGATTACCACCAAGGGTCTATCAAAATTGCTTAAACCGAATAGGTTCAGAGAATTACCTTTTTCTGTCAATTGAGTTTACTGTTTACTCTTCGTTTGGATCACAGGAATTGACCGCAGATCAGCTTCCTCTACTGGTATCCACACGAACGGGGTTCAGCAACTCAAACGATGTGCTAGCAACCTGTCCGTACAGTTCTGTACAGTTCCATACAACATCTATACGGTGTCCCTCTCTCTAAGGTTTTTGGAGGCAGCTCTAGCTGAAATTTTTCTGATATAAAAACCCTTTTTATAGACTAGGGTTTCAGATATATTTAATTAATCAAAATTAATTAAATATATTATTAAATATATTTATTAGTTTAAATTTAAATCTATCCTATAGTTTAAATTTAAACTATATCTAGAGCTTAATTTAAATTATATGATTAGTTTAAATTTAAATCTATCTGATAGAATCAAATTTAAACTAATTCATAAGTATATACATATATATATAATATCAAATATAATATATATATATATATAATATATTTTGAATTTAATTATTTATATATATATAAATAATTCCTCCATCTCAAATATTCATTGAATCTAGACACATTTCTGATTCAATGAATGTAGACATTTTAGCTCGAGTTGGTCCGTTCTTGTGTGCGACCCTGCAGGCCCATATGATATTGGCAGTGGGCCAACTGTACTGTTTGACCCATAAGTCACAAGCGGCCTCTAGCAAGACATTGTGACTACCCATATTATACGGGATCGATGATCCCACCCTATCATATCCCTTTTGTCACATGATATCTAGATCGAGTATGAGGTATGGAAATGTCATCCTCAACTTGTTCGATCGTAACTTTCTCGATCTCCGAGCAGACTGATATAAGATGGAACCCTTTCCATCTAAGCATGGCCATGCATTTCTCAGTCACACTTATCGAGGGGCCCAGAGATATCTCTCTATTAATCAGAGGGACAAATTCCATCTTGACCACTCATCTTCCTCTGCATGGATTCCACTATACCCGATCATAGCCTTTATAATCACCCGGTTAAAGGTGACATTAGACTATGCCAAAGTACAATGTCCTTCATGTAAGAATCTATGATGATCTCATGTCCAAGGGATCAATGACACGGTTATATATGAGATAAACTTATGACCTAATCATGTAGCTTATCATATGACGAGTCTATCCAGCGTCCTATTTTCTAACACACGCCTATGATTTTGATTCATATCATCATACATAATTAACACTTAATCAATCAAAATCATACTAGTCTTAATTCATCGTTGTTCCCACAAGGATGATTGATTAGGGACATTTTGGATAATCCAAAAATGATTTATCCATAGATATTATTATATATAAACATGCAAATAATATAATAATATAATAAAAATAAACTTTTATTTTGTAATAAAAACAATGTTCGCAATACAATGATTGGCCTAGGGCATAATCTCCCACAAAAACATCTGTAGAAATCTTGGATCAAAACTGAAATGTGATGAATGGTAAGGCTTGCACATATAATCATACTATGCGAGTCCCCTCTCTTCTCTTATTTATAATACTCTCACAATAGAAATTAACTTCTAGATAAACTCCCAAAAATAATGACACGCCTATGATTTTGATTCATATCATCATACATAATTAACACTTAATCAATCAAAATCATACTAGTCTTAATTCATCGTTGTTCCCACAAGGATGATTGACTAGGGACATTTTGGATAATCCAAAAATGATTTATCCATAGATATTATTATATATAAACATGCAAATAATATAATAATATAATAAAAATAAACTTTTATTTTGTAATAAAAACAATGTTCGCAATACAATGATTGGCCTGGAGCATAATCTCCCACAAAAACATCTGTAGAAATCTTGGATCAAAACTGAAATGTGATGAATGGTAAGGCTTGCACATATAATCATACTATGCGAATCCCCTCTCTTCTCTTATTTATAATACTCTCACAATAGAAATTAACTTCTAGATAAACTCCCAAAAATAATGACAAAAGTTAATTGAAAGACTTTTAGACAATAATAAACTCTAAGACTCTTAGATTATAAGAAAATCCTAATCCTCTCAATTCAAACGAGCTTTTGAACACTCCCCCTCAAATTGAAGAATATATAAGCTTCCGCATGTAGCAAACAAAATCTAATTAAAGAACAACCAAAAATTAAAAAAAAAAAAATCAATTCAATAACAGAAACTGGTTGTAAACTATTTAGCACTCCCATTTCAAAATGGGACGTCCATGATGGCCTAGACCTTTAAGCCACTAGGCAATCCTTTCTCAAGTGTTCCTTCTCACTTTATGGGTGTCCACCCTAATAGCTTTTACTCCCTTTAGGCACTAGGCCACCCTTTCTCATGTGCTCCTTCCCACTCTATGGGTCTCCACTCTTGGTGGCTTTTACTCTAGTGGTCCTAGATCCTTTGAAAGCTCATCCAATGAGAAATAGTAACTTTCAATCAAACAACTACAAAGTTTAACTTGCAATTGAACAACAACCATTAACTTATGACAACTTGCCACAAACTTCAATAGAAAGATTTTTAGTCAAACAATGATCACATAGCTCACATGCAACAATGCATAGGACAAGCGCCTCTCACATCATGAGAGGTGCTAGCTTTATTGAGGCGCAAAAAGGCAAGTGCCTTTTTCATGTTATAGGCATGCGCCTTAGGTGCCTCGAGCCATGGAAGCAAAAAAGGCTAGTTTAGCTTATAAGCCCAACCTAAAAATTTAGAAATAATGTGGTTTGAGCAACATGAATTCTATGTATTATTTCATAAAACTAGTCAAAGATATATACAAGAGAGAGACAGAGAGAATCCCTGAAAAATAGGAGCGAAATATAGAAGAATAAAGTCCTATAAATCTACTCGTTATTCTATCCCTACAAATCTGATAAAAAATAATAACAAATATTTACTATTTACAAATATTATAGTTGACTGAATTAACCACACTCCCCCTCAAGTTGGATCATAGATGGTAATCATGTCCAACTTGCTTGTGAAATCTTCAAATGTGTGTCCAAGAAGTCCTTTAGTAAGAATGTCCACTAGTTGCTTTTTGTAGGTATATAGGATAAACACAAAGTTCCTTCTTCCACTTTTTCTCTAATAAAATGTCTATCAACCTCAATGTGCTTAGTTCTATCATGTTGTACTGGATTGAGAGCCATGCTTAATGCAACTTTATTGTCACAATAAAGTTTTAATAGATGGTTAATCTTGACTTGTATTTCTTCCATCACCCTCTTTAACCACAAACCTTCTATAATTCCTTGGGCCAAAGCTCTTAGTTTTGACTCAGCACTGCTCTTGGAGACAACTATTTGTTTTTGACTTTTCCATGTTACCAAATTACCCCAAATAAAGGAACAGTGATCGATGTAGACCTTCTATCTTCAACAGTCCCAGCCCAATCAACATCAGTATATACTTCTAAGGTTCTTTCTTCATGCTTTTTGAAGAATAGGCCTCTTCCAAGTGTCTTCTTCAAATACCTTAAAATCTTATATACCATCTCTAAGTGCTTCTTCTTTGGTGAACTCATATGCTGGCTAGTTACACTCACTGCAAAAGCGATATCAAGTCTTGTGTGGGAAAGATATATCAATTTCCCCACTAACCTTTGGTATCTCTCCTTATCAGTAGCTTCACCATCTTCCCCTTTTTTCTCATTTTCATTTTCTTTGCTGTTCTTCTTAACCTCAATGGGTGTTTCACTTGGCTTACACCCAAACATTCCGGTCTCTTCAGGGAAATCAAGAATATACTTCCTTTGAGACACATAAATTCCTTTTTTTAATCTAGCAATCTCCATGCCTAAGAAATACTTCATCACACCAAGATCTTTAACCTCAAATTCTTGTGCAAGTGCGGCTTTTACCCCTTCTATTTCTCCTTCATCATCACCTATAAGGATAATGTCATCTACATAAACAATTAGGATAGCCGTTTTTCCTACCTTTGCTTTGACAAACATTGTATGGTCACACAAAGCCTGTTTATAGCCTTCTACTCTGAGAACTCTAAAAAATCTATCAAACCAGGCCCTTAAAGACTTCTTTAGCCCATATAGAGATTTTTTTAGCTTACAAACTTTGTTATTTTTACCCTCAGCAAAGCCTAGAAGTAAGGTCATGTAAACTTCTTGTAACTCACCATTAAGAAATGCATTCTTTATATCAAGTTGCTGAAGTGGCCAATCAAGGTTAACAACTACTAATAACAAAATTCGGATGGTGTTAAGTTTTGCCACCGATACAAAGGTTTCCTTGTAGTCAAGGCCATAGGTTTGAGTGAATCCCTTTGCAACCAAATAGGCTTTGTGCTCTGGGTCTTTCTACAACCTCCCAAGTTACATTCTTTTCCAGTGCTCTCATTTCCTCCATTACTGCACTTCTCCATTCAAGGACGTTAAGTGCTTCATAAATATCTTTAGAAATTCTTTCTTTATCAAGATCAAAGATGAACGCCCAATACGTAGGAGACAAAGTTTTATAAGACACATACCGTTGAATTGGATGCTGTGTACATGACCTAGGCTGCTTTCTGAGAGCAATTGGCAAGTCAAGGTCATTAGTATCAGCTACATCATGATTATTTGCTGAATCAAGATTACTCATTGTTTCTTCCTCCTTTTCTGATTCAAGATCCTCTACGGGTTCTGATTCTGGTATTACCTCGGGCATGAAAGGTCTGTCATTCTTCTTCTTCCTCCATGAGTAGATTATTGTTCCCTTTTTTTGTGAGATACCGATTTCATCTCCCCCTGAGTCATTATTCTCTGAAGTTGCTGTCAAAGGATCAAGTATAGGGTTTGGTAAAGGAGATTCAAGTAGATTATCAAGTACAGTTCTGGTATAGGCTCCCAAACTCTCTCCAAAGGCTAAAATTCACTCAAGGCACTCCAACACTCCCCCTGAATTGAGGCTTTGGGGAAAAAAGAATCATGTTCAGAGAAAGTAACATCTCAGCTTACAAAGAGTCTTTTAGAGATCAGATCATAACACTTATAGCCCCTTTGAGTAGATGAGTAGCCAAGGAAGACACACTTTACAGCCCGAGGTTCAAGTTTGGGAGAATGATGAATATGAACAAAAGAAAAACAACCAAATACTTTCACAGAGAGATTAGTTTCAAGGTGGGTGATAGAGTGCGTTACACGAAGTTTATCAAGGGGCATAGTGTACAAAAGAACACGACTTGGCATAAGAATGATGAGGTATGCAACAATAAGGATAGCATCTCCCTAGAAAAATTTGGGCACATTGTGAGTAAACATTAATGCTTTAGCAACTTCAAGAAGATGTTTATTTTTGCGTTCAACAATGCCATTTTGTTGTGGACTGTTGGTACAAGTGCTTTTATGAAGAATACATGAGATTTAAGAAAATCACCTAAGGTTTTGTTAAAGTATTCAGTGCCATTATTAATGTGAAGAATTTGGATGGTGCTGTTAAACTAATTGTGGATCATACTGCAGAAATCAATGAAAATTGAGGGTGCCTCAGACTTTTCTTTAAGCAAATAGACCCAATAGAGTCTAGTATGATCATCAACAAAAGTTATAAACCATTTTGTTTGGGTACGAATAACAATGCGAGATAGTCCCCATAAATCACTATGAATGGTAGCAAAAGGTCGAATAGATTTATATTTGACACGTTGAAATGATGTTCTATGATGTTTGGCAAGTTCACAGTTGTCACAATGAAAATTAGAAATAGAAGATGAGGTTCCATTAGTAGTGTGAATTTTCTCATGTCCAGCACAAGGATAATAAGTAACAAACTTCTTTGAATCAAAAGTCATGTGATTTGACGCTCCAAAATCGGCAATCCACTTGGAATGTACAAAAGTTATGTGCAAGGCATAGGAATAAGTACCTTTCTTTAGCAACAGAGGCAGTAGGTAGGGCCTGCTGAACATTTCCAAAGGTTTGCATAACATTGAGTAACTCAAGTAATTTACCTAGTTGCTCTCTATCAACCTGTGGCGTTGGAACAGCATCAGTTTTTTCAATTGGAGGGTCATGGGATGCTTGATAGCCTCGAGCTTTCCCTCTACGTGGCTTCCAATCAATTGGTTTACCATGCAATTCTCAACATGTATCACGAGTATGTCCATTCTTTTTGCAATGCTATCAAAAAGGCCTTGTTTTGGATCCTCTGACTCCTTGGTCATTGCTTTTACTTATAAAGGCTGCAGACTCCGAAATTTGTCAAGGGTTGCTTTCAATTAGCATCCCTTTTCGCCCTGATGCCTCACGGCGTACTTCAAAAAAAGCTTCTCGAGTTGAAGGCAGAGATGAACGACTCAAAATCCAGCTTCTCACATCATTGAGCAACTTATTTAGGCCTACTAGGATCTAGAAGACGCATTCTCTCTCTACCTTTTGGTTGTAGTGAGCTCCATCCCGTGAACAGGTCCATTCCATATCAAAGTTGAGATCTAATTCTTGCAATAGAGCCACCAACTCAAGCCAGTAGTTTGTAACATCTCGATTATCTTGCTTTAGTTGCCAAATTCTGGATTTGATCTCAAACAATTGTGACATGTCTTCTCCATCAAAATACGAGTCACGAGCGGCCTCCCAAATCTCACGAGCTATTGGAAGAAATATGAAACTTCACTTAATCGGGGGCATCATTGCATTAACTAACCAGAAGGAGACCATCAAATAGTCTATTTACCACTGTTGCATTGCTTTCAAATCTGAGCTCTCTGGAACTTTCGTTTCTCCAGTAAGAAGACCCAGTTTGCCTCGACCTCCAACAACGAGTTTGATTGCTTAGGCCCATTAACTATAGTTTTCGCCATTCAATTTTTCGGTGATGATGAGGATTGAAGATCCATCGAAGCCAGTAGTCAACCCTAAGTGACCTCCAGCTCAGCGCAGATCTGACGTTGAGGAACCATCGAGTTGAGATGTCATCAGGCTATTTGTGTTACCCATACCTCAATTTTGGCTCAACTCTAACGCATTATTGTCGCCTTCTGAATCAAAATTCATATTCGAACCCTTATGCTCTGATACCATGTGGTTTGAGCAACATGAATTCTATGTATTATTTCATAGAACTAGTCGAAGATATATACAAAAGAGAGACGAAGAGAATCCCTAAAAAATAAGAGCAAAATATGGAAGAATAAAGTCCTATAAATCTACCCGTTATTCTATCCCTACAAATCTAGTAAAAAATAATAACGAATATTTACTATTTACAAATATTATAGTTGACTGAATTAACCACAAATAGTAATAGAATAGAATAGGAAACCTGATGGGCACCTAAACAAGGTGAGGAACCTTTGCCCAAAAACTCCCTATTAAAGAACAACTTACTTAAGTTCTCCACTGAGCATCCATACTACCTTAGTCTCCATCAATTAGCCGTCCTTGGAAAACCAACATTTCTGTGGCTACACTCCGTGAAACTTCACTTAGCGACACTCCACTCAACCTTCTGCTAGTTAGAACCCCTCACAGGTAGCCTTTTCCAAAACCACCGACAACCAGCTCTAATACCAATTGATGAGCATTCAAGCAATGTGGAGAACCCTTCCCTTAAAACTAGCTATTGAAATAGAAGAACCACCTTACTTAAGTACTTCATTAAGCATCTCATACTCTTTAATATAAGACTTTGACATCCCATATTACTTTGGCCTTCATCAATACCACAAAAACAAGTCCAGCCCAGCTTTAAAGATTTAATAGTAGGGTAAAATACTTATTCTTATATCAAAATAGTATTTAGGCTATTAGTTTAATAGGGTTCTGTAAATAATCACAAAAAAAAAAAAGCTTTTGAGACTAACACCATTGTGCACGACAAAGAGATGAAGAAAGTTCCAAGTTGTCGCTCACTACCTTAACTTCTCTTTCACGGTATTTTTCCTTCTCTTCTTCACTCCCTTTACTCTTCTCCTTTACTCTTCTACTTTTATTCTTCTCCTACACCTTTCTCTCTTTCAAACTATTTCAGCCCTTAAACTTTTCTTTCTTTTAAACTTTATTCTAGGCCCCCTAACTCAAAGTTTCATACTCTTTTTTGAATACAAATCTTATTTTGGCTTCTACTTTTCCCTTTTTTTGCTTAAATGATGCTGAAATTTGAACACAAACCTTCTCTCTTTCAAATGCCTTTAGCCCTGAAACTTATTTTTTATTATTCTAAAATCTGCCAAACAGCCCCTTATTTAGAAGTATGATTCTAAAACTTAGTTTTTTATGATTCTGAAACCATGTTTTCTTTCTTTCTCTATTTCAGTTTCAAGTCAAAATGAGTTATCATGGCTGAAAGTGGTCAAGGGCAACAACAAGACAAGGACATACAAAACAAGAGAAAAGACCTAGCATGGAAGTACAACTTTCTAAATGACCCTAAAAATGCTAGCATTCTCACATGTATGTTTTGCAACAAAGTCACAAAAGGTGGGATTTATAGAGCCAGGTTGCACCAAGTTAGGGGTCATAAGGATGCTACAAAATGCTTGAACTGTACAGAGCATGTTAGGAAGGAGTTGGAAGAGTACATGGAGGGGAAAAACAAAACAAAGCGACATATGATAATGCCTTCAAATATTAATTTTAAAATGCTTGACGATTCAGTTGAGATTGAAAATGTTGAGGAAGAGAAGGAGCTTAGGCAAAAAGGTAAAAGTGCGGTGCAAAGGGTCCAATATATTCTTTTGTGAGACATAGGCCTAAACAAATAGTTCAACTAAGGAAAGAAGGGAAGTTGCAACAAGGAAACATAAGTGATAAATTTGGTAACGAAAAAAGGGCTATTGTGTGCCAATATATTGATAGGTTTTTCTACCAAACTAGAATTCCATTCAACGTTGCTTCGATAGATTCTTTTAAGTGGATGCTTAAAGCTATTAGACAATATGGCCCAAATTTGAAGCCCTTATTTATCATGTGTTAAGGGTACCAATCTTAATGAAAGAAGTTGAGTTCACCAATAATACGATGAAAAATCACAAAGATTTATGGAGAAAACATGGGTTCTCTATTATGTTTATGTTAGATGGGTGAATTAGTCAAACAAATAGGAGCTTAATAAATTTTTTGGCAAATTGCCTGACTGATACAATATAAAATCTGTTGATGCATCATCATTTGCGGAAACAATTGAAAAGTTGGTCAATCTTTTTGATGAGTTTGTGGAGTATGTTAGAGAAGAGAATGTAGTACAAGTGGCTACTGACAATGGATCAAACTTTAAAGTAACTGGTAGGTCATCAGAAAAAAAAAGAGACCTAGCCTTTATTGGACACTATGTTCAAAACATTACTTGGATCTTATATTAGAAGATGTTGGAAAAATACCCATAGTCTGTTTGGTACACAAAAAGTTAGGCGTAAAAACAAAAATGGAAAGTAAAAAAATAATTTTAGGAATGAAAACTGAATTTCTTGTCCTTATTTTAAAAAATTTATATTGAATAATAATTACAAAGGCATAATAGACATTATACAAAACTTTCCCTTTCCTTTTCCCTTCGCCTACCAAACACATTGCTAGAGTATCAAGGACTATAAAAAGGGCAATCAACTTGACTAATTACATGTATAACCAAGTTAGAGTTTTAAATATGATGAGGGAGTTCACAAAAGCAAAGATAGTTGGTTAGGCCTGGAAAAACCAAATTTTGCATTTCTTATCTCACTTTAAAATGCATCTATCAACAAAAAACTCCATTGAGGGCTATGTTTACTTTGGAGGAGTGGGTTTCAAGTAAAAGGTTAACAAACACATGGTGGAGACTATGCTTGTGTCTTCCTTCAATTGTTTACATACTAAAAGTTATGATATCTCTTGTGCGAGTGCTTCGGCTTGTGGACAATGAAAAGAAACTAGCTATGGGTTCTATGAAGCAATAGATAGAGCTAAGGAGGCAATTCAAAAATCATTTAATAAGAAAGAAGAAAAGTATTGGGAGATATTCAAAATCATTGATGAAAGGTGGAATTACCAACTACATCAACCTTTACATGCTACTACACATTTCCTTAATCCAGAATTTTTTTATGATAATCTAAAGATTTTTCTAAGAAAACAGAACCAAAGCTTCAACTCTTACTTCTGGTTGTGCTAGAATGTTATTTCATGAATTAAAGAGAAGAATAGAGGAGAATAGATAGGGAGAGAACCTCATAAATGGCTGATTCTCATATCCCATGATATACGCACTAACGATTAGGAAAAATAAAAACATACAACGCTTATTTTGACCAAACAGAAAAAGGAAAGAAATAACAAGGCTATATGGAAAGAAATAAAGTGCAGTAATCACGTGGGTGAATGGAAAACAACACTCTCCCTCAAATTGGAGAACGTACATCTAGCATTCCCAACTTGCATTTTAAGTCTTCAAACTTCGCTCTTGATAAGGCCTTAGTAAGAATGTCTGCAATATGAAATTGAGATGGAGTATAGATGAGGTCAATGATATTGGAGTCAAGTTTTTCTTTGATGATGTTTCGGTCAAGCTCCACATGTTTAGTCCTATTATGATAGATTTGATTCTTAACAATATTTATAGTTGCCATATTATCACACAACACCTTCATAGGGCCTTCCATGGAGATTTTAAATTCATCAAGTATGCGTTTCAGCCAAATGCCTTGAGACAATGCCCAATATTCAGCTTTATCACTGCTTTTGGCAACCACAACTTGTTTTTTGCTTTTCCATGTCACCAAATTGCCCCATACATAAGTACAATACTCAGTAGTTGACCTTTTGTCTGTTATGGAACCAGCCCAATCAACATCAATGTAAATTTTAAGGTCTCTCTTAATTTCTTTCTTGAAGTATATACCTTTACCAAGAGTCATTTTTAGGTAACAAAGGTTTCTGTAAACTGCCTTCATGTGCTCTTCAATAGGTTTGTTCATATATTGGCTAACCACGCTTACTGGATAGCATATGTCAGGTCTTGTATGTGATAAGTGTATCAATGTTCCCACTAAACGTTGGTATCTTCCCGTGTCCATAGGATCATTGTCTCCCTTGAATAAGTTAATATTAAATTAAGTTAATATTATCAATATATTCTGAATTTTATAATTAGTTTCTATTTATTTCATTTATGATTTATACTATTTATAAATAAAAAAAAGCTGATTTATAATTAGTTTCTATAAGAGTATCAGCTAGTTTATAACCCAACATCTCTATTTTTCTTCTAAGAGGTCCAAGGTATACTTCTTTTGAGATATAACAATCCCTTTCTTGGATCTAACAACTTCCATACCCAAGAAGTATTTCAAGTCACCAAAAATTTTGATTTCAAATTCATTGGCCAAAGAATCTTTCAGTAGCTCAATCTCTTCTTTAGAATCACCTATAACAATGATGTTGTCAACATAAACAATAAGGATAACTATTTTTCCATCTAAAGAGAACTTTGTGAATAATGTGTAATCAACTTTTCCTTGGGTGTATCCATAACCTTTCATCACATTGGTAAATCTATAAAACCATGCTCTAGGGGATTGTTTGAGGCCATACAGGGATTTGTAAAGTCTGCAGACCTTGTTCTTTCCACTTTCAAATTTAATCCTAGGGGATATTTTCATATAGACCTCTTCTTCTAAATCACCATTCAAGAATGCTTTTTTGACATCAAATTGCTAAAGAGTCCAATCAAGGTTAGCAACAAGAGACAATATAACTTTAATAGTGTTAAATTTAGCAACTGGAACAAAAGTCTCCTAATAATCTATCCCATATGTTTGGGTAAAACCTTTAGCTACTAGCCTTGCTTTATAATGGTTAATGCTTCCATCTGGGTTGTATTTTATGGTGAAGATCTACTTGCATCCCATGGCTTCTTACCTTCTGGCAAATCAATGATTACACATGTTCCATTTTGTTCCAAGGCATTAACTTCTTCTTGAATTGCCATTCTCCATTCTGATTTGCTCATTGCCTCATGAATATTTGGTTGTGGGATTTTCTCATGGGCAACATTAGTGATAAAAGCGCGGTACTCATTAGATAATTTATCATATGTAACATACTTTCTAATGGGATATTAAGTACAAGACCTCACCCCTTTCCTTAAGACAATAGACAGATTAAGCTTATCAACTTCTTTGTCTTAAGCACTTGAACCTAGAGTGGGGTCTTAGGAGTGCTTCTTAGGCAGTATGCTGGAGTTATTCACTTTTCTCCTTCTTCTATACAATTGAAACTCATGTTGGGATTCATGTTCTAGTTGTTCAGTTTCAGGTTCAGGTTCATCTTTTGGTTCAGGTTGAATAGTTTGAAACTCAAGGGTGAGTTGACTAGGCTGACTGTCCTCACTCTCACTTTGTTTGTGGACAGAATCCGGTTCAGGTTCAATGGGGATATCTATAAATACACATTCACTCCCACTCTCCCTCAAAGTAAGGCTGTGTTTCAAAAAAGATAACATCCATAGTGATATAGAATTGTTTGGTGATAGAACAATAACATTTATACCCTTTCTTAGTAGCTAAGTACACAACGAAGACACACTTGAAAGCCTGGGGTTCAAGTTTGCCACCTTGATAAATATGGACAAATGAGGTGCATTCAAATTTTTTTAGAAAAAGAAATGAGGCAATAGAAGTAATGGTAGGATAATTTTTTTTGGAATTGAGCAAGAGGGGTCTGAAATTGAAGAGTTCTAAATGGCATTCAGTTGATTAACTAGGTAGCTATGAGAATAACTTCTCCCCCGTAAGGTGTAGGCATCAAGGAAGCAATGAGGAGGGAGCGAGCTATTAAGACACACCATTTTGTTAGGGTGTGTGAACACATGTGCTTTGATGCAAAATCTCTTTTTCCTCGAAGAATCTACCAAGGATAATGTTAAAGTACTCTGTCCCATTATCAGACCTAAAAATTTTGATAGTGGTTTGGAAATGGTTTTGAAAGAGGTGTCAAAAATTCTTAAAAATGTGTGATACCTCATATTTTTCGTCTACAAATAAGTTCAAGTGAAACAAGTATGATCATCGAAGGTGACAAACCACTTAGCCCCAACAATGTTTTTGATTTTGGAGAGACTCCAAACATCACTATGGATAAGGTCAAAAGGGCGAGTTGATACATGGTTATAAGTAGGATAGGAAGCTCTTGTGTGTTTGGACAATTGACACACTTCACAATGGAAGTCAATAGTATTTTTATTGAATAAACGAGGATACATCTTTTTCATGTACTCAAGATTAGGATGACCACTCCTATAATGCCATAGCTTTAACTCATTAAAGGATGTACATGTAGTCAATGCACTCTCATTATTATTGTCTGCTCCCTCGATCAAGTAAAGTCTAGTACATTGTTTAGCATTGCCAATCATCTCACCTGACTCCAAGTCTTGAAATTGACCACCACCATCAAAAAATTTAGTAAGGCAATTGAAATCATTCACAAGTTTGCTAATTGGAAAAAGATTACATGTCAATTTAGGAACAAAAAGGACATTTCTCAAAACTTTAGATAGAGATCCATCAGCAAGTTTAACAACAAGAGAACTATCACGGCAAGGAATAATATCGTCAAGATGTAGAGGATTACCTGTCATATGATCCGTAGCTCCAAAGTCCAAAGTCCACAACCCAAGTAGTGTTGTTCTACACTCTGGAGTTAAGGGCAAGAGAGGAATTATCTGTATGGGCAACCAAGTTAGCAACCACATCATTACTCAAGTGACTATGTAGTTGAGTACCAATTAATTTTTGCAAAATTTCAAGTTGTTCCTTGCTGAAACCAATAGGCTCAGGTTGGCTTTTTTCATCAACACTTGCCATGTATCCACATCTTTCTTGTCTATTTCTGTTCTTCATGTTTCCAGGCTTCCCATAAAGCTTCCAACACTTGTCCTTTGTATTGCATGGCCTGATTTGTTACAATGGTTACACCAAGAATTTCTAGTCTTCTTTGCCTTGAGATCGCTAATCTGAGATCCATGAGCCACCAGAGTAGAATCATCAGGTACAATACTGGAAGTTGAGGTATCAATGGTAATTATCTTTCAACTTTCTTCTCTTTTTACTTCAAAAAAAACTTTTTGGATTATGGGTAATAGGTCTAAACTCATGATTCGGCTTCTAATCTCTTCAAAGATTAGATTGAGACCAATCAAAAATTTGTACGCTCTTTTTTCTTCTTTGAGAGTGTTGTAGTATTTGGCAGCACATGGCCACTATCGGTCTTCATAGAGGTCAAGTCACCACCAGTGCCTAACAAGCATATTATAGTATTGGGTCACATCTAACCCTCTTTGTCTGAAATCATGGAGAAAGCTTTCAATCTGAAATAAGATTGCTTTATTTTTCACTGAGGAGTAAATTGCTCTAGCTGCTTCCCACACTTCATGCACAAACTTGTATAACATAAAGTTCTCTCCAACCTCGGTGGTCATTGAATTTATCAACCAAGATTGGACCATATTGTTCTCAACTTCCCAAATGACAAATTTTGAATCATCAGGACTTGGTTGAACAACTGAACCAGTGAGATATTAAGCCTTGCTTCTCCTACAGACAAACAGCATCACACTCGAAGACCACTGGAGGTAATTATGGCCATTCAGATGGTGAGGCGTGATCAGAACAGGGGCTGGCTCATTGGGTACCCGAACAACTGCGCTAGAAACCACTGGAGCTCCTGTAATGGAGCTCTGGCTTTCGTTTGCATCAACATTCAGCCCAAAGCCAAATTGAATCATCTCTAGATCAGAGATGCTTTGATATCATAGAGATTTTTCTAAGAAAACAGGACTAGAGCTTCGACTCTTGCTTCTTGTTGTGCTGGAATGTTATTTCATCAATTAAAGAGAAGGATATAGGAGAATAAATAAGGAGAGAACCTCATAAATGGCTGATTCTCATATCCCATGATATACACACTAAGGGTCAAGAAAGATAAAAACTATGCAACACTTATTTTAACCAAACAAAAAAAGGAAAGAAATAACAAGGCTATATGGAAAGAAATAAAATGCAGTAATCACGTGGGTGAATGGAAAACAACACAATCTAAGAATAAAGTTTGACAAAGAAGTCACATCAAGGCTTATCTCTTACATAGGTAGAGTTGTGAAGGATTTTGATGTACAAGGGAAGATCATGGCTGAGTTGACCACATATAAAAGAGCTGAGGATCTTTTTGGTGTTCCATCAGCTATTAGAACAAGGAAGACAAGAGCTCTAGGTTCATTAGCTAACTTATTACTTAGTTTCTCCCATAATTGTTTTACTGTTCCAGTTAATTTGTCACTATTATGATTTTTTCTATTTTTTAACTATGCAGTTGCATGGTGGGCTTCTTATGAAAGCTATACTCCATATTATTAGTAATTAGACTCCTTAGCTTAACATGTAATACATCAAGCTATGAATGTAATGAAGCAGGTTTAAGCAAGTTGGGTTTAAATTTTAATCTCCTTTTAGATCTTTAATGGTATGTTTCATCACATTATGATTGTCAGATTAATTATTACATATGGTCTTAGATTCATACAAAAAGGAGGAACAAACTTGCACAATAAAAAATCAGTGACTTGATGTTTGCAAAGTATAATCAAGCTTTCAAAGCTCGATATGATAAAAAAGATGATGACCCCATTTCTCCAGATGATATTTACGAAAGTAATGAGTTGTTAATTGAAAAAATGGATGTTGAACCATATGTTGATGAAGATGGGAAAAGTTGAGCTTGTATTTGGTAATGAGAATGAAAAATTAACATGGGGGCTGTAGCAAGGCCGCAAGTGTTGGAGAAGCAAGCAAACAAAATAGAAGCCAAACCAAAGGAGGGAGCTCAACAAATCACAAGGAAAGGCAGCAAAAAGTTCACTTGCAAATATTAAAGATATAGAGGCTGATTCCAATGAGACAGAAGATGTTGAAGGATATAAATCCAATGAAGAAGGAGATAAAAGTGATGACAATTATGGATTTGAATCTGATGGTTCAGAGAACTAAATTTATGGGCTCTAGGGCTACTTTTTAATTTCTTCTAAGAATTTTTTGGACTTGAGTAGTTCACTTTATCTTTTGTTATTTTGTTAATGACTTGAGTAGTGCATTTGATGATTACGTCTAATAACTTGATGATTATTATGTTTGAATAGTCAAATTATATGTCAAATATTATTACAAATTTACATTTATCTATTTTTCATTTATATGGTATATATATGTTCTTTTTTTTTACTTTAACACCTTACTTCACTCAAGCATGTGCCTTTTTAGCGCTCCTCACCTAAGGCATTATAGAGATCTAGCGCCTTGAGTGCTCCTTTTGCCTTTGACTACCTTACTTTGAAAATAGAGATTAACTACAAGATAAACTCCTAAACATAATTGTAAGACTCCTAGACCATAATAAACTCTAAGTCTAAATTATATTGAACTCTTAACCATTAAGATTTCCTTTCAAACAGGTTTCCCGACAATTTCAAAGTTTTGGCAAGAATAATAATGCCAAAATTTTGAGAAAACGTCATTTTGAATTTTGAGAAAGTGTCATTTTGTTGTTTTATGATGAATTTGGTTTAAGCAAAATGAAAATGTCTTCAAGTGTGTTTCCTTGCCCTTCTTTATCGATTTGGATTGAAGCCTTCTCCTTGGTGCTCTACTCATGGATGTAGGGATTCTATATTACTAATTAAAAAAAAGAGACTAGAAAACTTTACATTCGTGGCTCACCATTTTCCTTTTGTGTGACTATTTTTGAAAGATACAATACCTCCTCCTCTCCATTCTCTATTTTATCCGATAAAAACTCCTTTTATCAGGAAGAAAAAAATGCAATCTGAATCTAGTGAAAAAGCAAATCCTAAGAAAAGCATAGCGATATTGATGGCAAGGATCAGATATCCTAAACTCTCTAGTTAAAAATATGGAAAAATGGATATAGTATTTAATTGAATAACATAGTTCATGCTATTCTATTGGTACCACACTTGCTGCTCAAACAGCTTATTGAAATTATGCAAAAGTATATTTCAAGATAGTTTGTCAAGCTTCTAGTATCTTACATGTCATTAACTTTTAAGAATTTCATACCTTAATATTTGACAAATTGCAAGACATGTGAATTTTGATGCCCTCTTGTTCTGATTGCGCAGCCAAGCAAAGGACAATCTTCAATTCATAACAAATTTCTGGGTTTGAATTAAGAGGTAAAAAGGGTCATAATTCTTTACCAATAAAAATATAATAAATATATATAGATCATATTGGGACCAAGATTTAAATAGATGATTAAAAAAACTATTATAATTAATTATTAAAACAGGCATATAATATTGCAATTTGTCTGTGTGTTCAAAATTTCAAATAGGTTAAAAGATTAATGTCCTGGCCAATTTGACAATAAAATGAACAAAATTTAAAAAAATAATAATAAGTGATGAGCATTAGTGATGTCTAATATTAACGACAAAAAACAAGACAACTTCAAATAGCTTGGTAGACAACCCTAACTCAATTATTTACAACTATAAAGATTTGTTACAAGGAAAAGCACAATTTAAATCCTATTATCATTCATGTACTGATGTCCACTTTTGAGTATCTGGTCAGACTAGACTTTCAGCAAAAAATTTTGATACTGTATCATATGAAAGTTGTCCATTTGCACTTGAATTTGCACTGATAACACCAGTTTTAGTAATTGCAGTAACCAATGATGTCATCCATAGCATGGCCTAAGAAGAATTTCAGAGCTCCATTTGAGAACAATCCTAGCGGGTAATGACCTAATATATATTTTGGGGCCATTTCCTATAATCTTATACCATTACAGCAAACAGTAATCCAATTGTATATACAGGGAAAGAACCATTGCCAGCAAAACTTTGAAAAACAAAACAAGAACTTCACTGAAACCTGTTTACATAATTGAATTATCTCTTTCTACAAACTGGTTTTGTAGAGTTCAATTTTTCTCTTCAGTAAAACCAGCTATTAGGAATCAAATTTCTATACCATAAAATATCAGGATCAGAAGGCTAGAAGAGAATGTCCCATACACTGCCTACTTGATTTCATGTGCTTGATGCAAACTCTTTGACTTCAGTGCAACAATTTTATTTTAAATGGGAACAGAAGTTTATTTCAAACATGATCTGTTCTCCCTCTCTTTTATGTACTAAATATTTTAGAATGTAACAAAGGACAACTGTACTATCAAGAAGGGAAGAGTTGAAGATCTATACATGACTTCAGTTAAGCTCACATTTTGGTTAAACTTTTAAGAAAACAGTTTAATAAGAGTGCCAGTAATTGTTATATTATACACATTATAGCCGTGGGACCCCAAAAAAAATTAATAATCTAAGTCATCATGGTCTCATGGACCATATTCAATGGTGTCTACATTTCTACTACGGCTCAATTATCTATTATCAAATAAAGCAGTGATTTGTTGGCATGTCTAGGTCACAAGATTGATTAAGGAAGAGCCTGAGATGTTTAATGCTAATTACATCGTGTTTGTATATATAATTATGTGTGAGTAATCATAAACAGAAAGCTCTCTTAAGGAACTTAAGTCATTCTTTTTCTTATTTTCTGAATCCTTTCTCAGACATCAATGGCTCTTTAAATTTCATCCTTTTTTTTTTTAATATATACTTCTTATGACTCTTCATATTTTTTCCTTTTCTCCTTAAAGTTGGTTATACTCTTTACTTTCATGAGAAAACAGGCCCTCCATAAAGCAATAGCAAGTACTATCCACTTCTTACATGTAGGTTTATAAAGAGTTTAGAAAATTTTGACATTTTTACTATTGTTCCACTTCTTTCATGAAGGTTGAAGTTCAATATTGAATTCATAAGTTGCCTATGTGATCAAAAGAAAACTACTGTATGCACCACATAAAATAGCCCAAATAAAAATTATTCAACAACAAGACGATTAGCCATGTATATTTGATATATGGATTATAAAACATGTCGTCAGCAACAAATAATCTATGAGTTAGTTTAAATTTTTGTCAGCACTCTTCTGCAGACAAAATATTATTCGACCATGTATATTTGCTTCATGAAAGTTTGTTTCTGACTACAAGGATTTTCTATATTTGTTGCTTTATGAAAGTATACTGGCTTGCTGTGTAAAAAAAATGTTTTGTTTTGATGTGAGATGATCGCCCATGTACATTTGCTTCATGAAAGTTCTATGAAATCACACCATGGATGCCTCATTGCACATCAAAACATAACATTATTCTTGCCCCAAGTCAGAATACTTTCATGGAGCAAAAATTCAAAAAACAAAGCACATTTCTACGCTACCATTATCTCCTCCTCCACTTTTATATAGCAAGATCAGTACCATAAAAAGTTCACCAGAAGTATATATTAGTAGGAACAGAAATGCGAGCAATACCTGACAAAATTTAGAAATCCAGATCGGTGTCCAGTCTTTCTCTTCTCCGCCTCATTTTCCACTCTGGGTCAGGGACTGATCAGCACACACGTAGCGCACAAAGGAAAGAAAAAATGCAGTCGGTGCCGCCGCGAACGCACCGACGAGAAGCACAGGACGACGGCGTTGAGGCGGAGAAGAGAAGGAGCATCTGCGATGAAGACGAAGCAAAACGATTGTACTTTGTTCATGAAGGAGCTTGGATCATAGAAGGCGTGGACGGTGGACTACTCCTAAAATGGCCACGTTGCTGTGAGAGAAGAAAATATATGGGAGTGAAATGGAGTGAATCACTCAGATGGTCAATACAGGAGGGAATCGGAACAGATAATCAGTTGGCTGACGTGTCCTCACAATCAAATCAAAATTTATATATGATTCCTCGGTGTACAGGGTGGAGTATGGGTGTTTACCGACTGACCTAATCGGGTTAAAAAAAAAAAAGGAAAAAAGTATGGTTGGACTGCGTTAGTCGTTTTGAATAACTTATTTCGGTACTTGTATAATATATACCAAAAAATCAAAATAAAAAACAAATTTCAGGTTATTTTATAATTTTAATCAAAATTTTTAAATATATTTTACAAATTATAAATAACTAATGATTCTTACATTTAAGTGAGAAATAAGATTTTAAAAAATATTTTTTTAATTTGAGATAATAAACAAGTTTTAAAAAAAATAAACAGACAAATTGTCTTTGGTATTTGTATCACATTTATCTCATTCTTACATTTAAGTGAGAAATAAGATTTTAAAAAATATTTTTTTTTAATTTGAGATAATAAACAAGTTTTAAAGAAAATAAACAGACAAATTGTCTTTGGTATTTGTATCACATTTATCTCAAAAAGTTATCCTAAAATTAAAAAAAAAAAACTCACCTCAATCAAGATACTAAACTCTGAGTTATTACTTTTTAAAATTTTACATTCCACATCTCTATTTTCATCTAATTTTCTCTTCTGGACACACCAATTTTTTTTTCATTTCATTGTGCAAATCTCGTAAAGTAGTATTAAAACAGTAATCATATGCTTGAAATAACCAACTAGTTACAAAGATATAAACATTCATAGTTTCAAAGATTTAAAAAAAGAATTCAACCTAATTTGCCCTAGCTGACTCGTCTTGGTCAAGCGTCGAGCCAAAAAACAATTGCTTGATTTAAACCAAACTAGACACCATGTCATGATGAAACTCGACCAGACCCAACTCACATATTCCTAAGTTGGAGGCACGAAGGCATATGAGTTTGAATTTGAAAGGAAAAGGCAAGGAAAAAGCAACTTTTTCTTTTTGCAGTTTCGTAGGGTCACTATTAGCAAACTTCTATATTCAAGTTTTTCTATGTTACTTTTAAAATAAAATAATAAATTAATGTCCAAATTAATAGATATATTTAGGCTTAGTTCTTAAATTTATTTTAAACTACACAAATTAATTTTTTAAAATATTTAACTCATTACAAATAAAACCTTTCATAAAGTGTTTCATAATTACCTTTCAAATTTTACTTCTATAAATTGATGAAATTGGCACATTAAGATCTTTATATAACCTGTTAATGTTTTAACAAGTGAAACTCACCATTTTATAAAGCTTATATAAAATTATAAAACTCGTTTTTGATATCTAAAATGTTGAAACATCAGGCCCCGCCATGGTAGGCTAATCTTGATTATTAAGAAAAGCCAAAAGTAATAATTAATTATTTATGATTAATTAATTTAATTAATTATTACTATTATCCAACAACTTATTTTAAATTATTTAGGAAATTTAAAATAATAATAAGTTACATTATCTTAGTGAGTTAAGATAATTAACTTGATTTTTGAAATTATGAGATAGAGCTATCTCATATTTTAAAATACACAAATAATATAAAAAGAAAAGAATTTTCATTCAATTATATTTTTAAAATAGAGAGTTTCAAAGAAAATACAAATTTTCCAAGAACACTCCATCTTCCACTTTCTTAGAATATGAGGTGTTTCTACTGTGAACCTAAAATTAAAGTCAAATATGTGATTGTAGGCTACCACGTATTACAATAATCTAACAAGATCCACCACTATAGATAAGGGTTTTGAGCCCAATATTTGCTCTAGAAATAATGCCAAAAATATATTAAAATTAAAAAAATAATAAAAAAGTAATTACCACAAAGAAACATTTTCTTAGAACTTAGAGTAGATGATGCGGAGAACAAAACTCAAAATGATAGATTCCAAATTTGACTAATCAGAAGCCCACTATCCTCAGAACACATGGCGAGAGCAATGGAAAACTTGGCTTTGAGTTTCATACAACTAAAACTCGAAACCAATGGTTTCGAGTTTCACTAACTGCACGTTAGGCTCAGCCTAACCTAACAACTGAAGCTGGCGCCAATGGATTAAATTTGAAATGTGTCACATGTCATTAAGTGATTGGTTAAGAGAAATTGCAGTGAATTCTGATTGGCCAAAAAGAATTAAATCAAATAATGTTGAAAGTGAAAATTACATAATTACCCCCTGAACATTACATTATAAGTCACGACGCCTTTCATTGTCACTGCACCTCTTTAGCTTCTTCTTCTTCTTCAATTACATTGCAAAATCCTTAGCCCCTTGTCAATTTATAGTAGTTGATAAGAAGCCATATGCTTGTATAGCCACCCAATTACCATCGGCCTAGTTCCCTGTCGCACTAGGCCCTAACCAACCCACCATCAATAATAAAAGTATGTCCTCAGCCAAGTGTAAAAACCCTTCCCTTAAGATGCAGACCCTTCAACCTTCTTCTGTGGTATTTGACTAAACTAGATGGCTACCACAAGCATTAAGCCTCCTAATGCACTTAATTCTTCTAATGCAACTAATTCATTAATGGCCCATGTTATAATTGATTCATTGACCCTTGGCCCAATTTCCCATTTTAACCTCCAATAGCCTCCTTTTCATCATGAAACATGTTTATGCCCTAATAACGTTCCTTAAGAAGGTCGAATCAAGGTCTGCTCTTATGGTGCATGTTTCTCTTGGATCTCCATCATCCACAAGCTCAATGCATCTATTATCATAGTTCTTCAACATCATAGCCTTTAAATCTAAAATCCTCATCAGTGCTAAGGTTAAGCCTCCACTGGATGTGGTAATAAGCAATGTTTGGCTTCATTCCCACGTCAACAGAGGTGTCTCCATTGGAAGCTTCTCCAAGTCCATAATCATCACGTAAAGGTTTGACATGATGTGGAACTTAACATTGCTAGTATAAGAAAGCAAACCAAAGAAAATTGAGAGCTCGTTAATGGTGAACATCATCATGTTGTTGAAGCTAACAAAACTCGACATAGTTCACTTTCATAGTAAGGGCTAGGATGTTAAAGCCATTCTTACAAAGATAGAGCATTGCATCTCTAACCATTAGGTGCATGATTGCAGGCTTCATTGAGCTAAACATTATGTGTTAACTAGAACGATGATCATTGTGGAGTGGAAACAAGAGCAAAGTCATCCTCTCTACACTATAAGAAAATAAGGGTAGAAAAAAGACAACGATGATCTCCACCCCTCTAATAAACACTTTAGTATTAGCCTCCTTGATTAGAAGGTTCACGTCAAGTTCATCATCTTCGTCTTCAGCAATTCTTCCCTATTTGCCTTTACTACATGCTATCTTCTCCACCTTGATCTAAGTCATCTCATCCTTAGTTTCCATCTTCTCATTGATTAGTATCTTATGAACTTGGTTAGGATGTTTTTACCTCAAGTCATCATCATACTCCTTCACTTCCTCATTGTTATGGCTTTTTATTTCCATGTCATCCTTTGCTACCATCTTTGTCTTCATCAATTCTTCCCTATTTACCTTTACTTATCTTCTCCACCTTGATTTAAGTCACCTCATCCTCAATTTTTGCCTTCTTATTAATTAGCATCTTGTGAACTTGATTAGGACATTCTTGCCTTAAATCGTCATCATACTCCTTCACTTCTTTATTATTATGGCTCTCTGTTTCCATGCCATTCTTCGCTAGTCCTTCACCTTCAATCTCCTCCACATATGTCACTTTAATCTTTTTGATTCCATTAACTTCTTTAATTTCGTAATTGGTATTTTCTTTAGACTTCTAATCATCATCTTGATTATGAACTTTTTGGAATCCATCCTATGCTTTGCTATTGAAGTTGAAATCTCTTCTTGAACCTCCACAGACAAAGGATGTTGAACAATGGTGATCTGCATTTGACTCCCAAACTTCATCTCTAGTATGGATGCCATCTTCTTCATCAACTCCTATATTTGCATCAGGGAGCTTTTTGCCTTAATAATATCATTTTTTATCATCTTCATCTTGTGCTCAAGCTTGTTAAGCTTGGTTTCAACCCATGATTTTTTTTTTTCATCTTGTAAGAGCAAAACTGCTCTAACACCCATTGGTACCAAGGAAATGGAAAACTATTGTATTCAAAATCAATCCCCCTTATAATCTGGACTATCCCCTATTTATATTGATAAAGGTACTATTATGAATTCTTAACCAACTAAAAGAGTCAATATTATTCCCCCACAACTTCTAATTAACTATTAATCTCACGTAATAGGATGTGTTATCATCATAATTGTCAACCCAATTAGCATCTTTGAAGGCAATAATGGAATTGTTGAAGACATCAAAAAAAAAAACCATGATATATGGTAGCTTTCAAACAGCATAAGATTTGTTTTGCTATAAACCAGTGAATCCTAATTGGAGAATGCATAAACCATGCCAATTAGTTGACTATATAGGATATGTTGGGGTGAATGACAAATATTTTAAAGCTCCAATTGCCTGCATTAAGGTTGAGAGGAAGACAAAAGCATAATGCATTTGTTTGCAACAGACATTTTTGTCAATTCTAATAAGTCTCATATATATTTGTGATGAGTTAAAAAAAAGTCTAGATTTAGTAGAATTTCAATACCAAGAAAATAGTAAAGGTTTCCGATGTCCTTTGGTAAAGAAGCAAGTTGCCAATGCTTGCAAAATGCATGAGAAATTCATTGTCATGGACAATTATATCATCTACATAAACCAAGAAATAGATAGTATTATTGTGCTTATAGTTGAAATGCGAGGTGTCATTGTGTCAATTAGTAAATCCATAGGACAATAAAAGACCCTTGAGCTCATTATACCATGGTTTAGGAGCTTGGTTAAGACCATAAATTGCCTTTCTTAGTTTGCAATCAAAAGATGGATCATTTTTATCAACAAATCCCAACATTTGTTGTATAAAGACTTCTTCATATAGTAAGCCATAAAGGAACACATTGTTGATGTCCAATTGGCATAAGGGCCAATCATTAGACAAGGCATGAGCAAGTATAAGACAAATAGTCATTGGTTTGACAACCATACTGAAGGTGTCATGAAAATCAATAACAAGACGTTGGTGAAAACGCTCTGCAAGCCTATATTAAATTTTGTTTGATAGATAAATTGAAAGGAGAAAAGGAAACAGATCCAATGTGAGTTATTTTTAAACTAAACCATCACCAATTTGAATGTCATCAAGATCTCATAAAGTTGATGAAGACACAAACTTGACATTTAAAAGGAAATGTGGTAAGACGCACTAGAATCAACTATCCATAGATTTTGAGCAAGTGAGGATGTAGTAGCATGATTGGCATATGGACAGTGAGAGCAAATTTGAGGAAAGAGTTTGAAGCTTCTTTTGGCATTGTGTCCACGCTTGTTACAATACTGACAGACCTTCAATGGTGACGTGGAGGGTTGGTTTTGGAATGTTTATGGGTAGCAGCAGGGAAAGGAAGTAGGCCAGGTGTCGAGGAAGCGAAGTTGGACTTTGGAGAGGGTAGAAGGATGGAGCATTTCTAACTATAAATTGACAGTTGGTTGGATGGAGTCAGAGTTTAGTTTGTATTGTGAAGCTGGAGGAAGGTCTCATGATCAATGATCTTATCAAATATTTCTTCAGAGTATATTTAGCACGTACTCAAAGCATGCCACTCTACAAATATACTCGCACCACACTTTCAAATAATGCTCTCTTGCTCTAAGAATCTCTCTATCACTTTACACTCTCATTTGTGTTTACTAACTTGATCATTAAAGTATGTGCTAAAGCACGCTTCCCTTGGACCTTGCACTATTATGCAACCAAGATATCGTTTATTAATAGGTATGCATTAAGCAAGAATATGAGGGTGAGGTGATGCTACAGATAGAGGATGAGCATGAGCATATACAGTTTAAGGATATAAGGGTTGAGCAAGATGAGAGAATATTAGTGTTAACCATGTTGGAAAGGAATTTGACGATGGTGAGGATGATAATAAGGATGTTGATTTCTTTGAGAATGTCGAAGATGAAAATAGGAGTATCTAGGTTAGTAAGTTAGAAGACAGTGATTATAAAGAGAATTAAGATTGAGCTAAGGTGTTGCCACAATTGATAACTTGGAAATAATGTTGAAAAGCTAATACATGTGGTTACTTCATGTTAGATCAAATTCACAGTTAGCTTGTTTAGCATCTATTCTGTTAGATAAGTAGTTAACTTAGCTGTATGACCGCTGTAGCAGTTGCAGAAGTAGTTAGTCGCACACTCTATTTAAGCCTGTGTATATGCCTTATAGATCATTGAACAAATGACAAATTCCCTCTCTCATTTTTGTGTCTCATTCTATTTATTCTCTCATTCTTACATTCAAGCTGCAATTTCCACATGTAACTTTAAATATTATCTAGTTCAATTGAAATAGTAATCAAAATTAAACAACATCAAACAACGGAGTAAAAAAAATAATAATCTACAAACAGGAACAGCAGAAACATATATAAAAGCATCTTTGGTCACCAAAGAGATCTCTAATTGGTGATTAGGCAAAAGCAAATGAATGAAGAGCAGTGAGACGCAATAACCGACAATGGCTAGTATATAACAATAATATATTATATACTAACGTGCCACACAACGTTGAGAAACATAAATGCACATACCTTATCCAAACAGAATATTAATAATTTACCCAAAAAATTACAATTGAAGACCCAAATTAAAGAAATTTATGTTAAAAATCTTAAATTTTGAAATTATTCTAAATATCTCAGAAATAAAAAATTTTAATTTAAAATTCTAAACTATAATTTTTTTGCATAGTTTAAATTTTTGGTTTTTGAATCCTTTAAAATAATTTTAAAATTTAAAATCCTTCAATATAAATATCTTCAATCTTCACCTATAATTTTCTCTAGTTATAATATTTAAGAGCAAGTTAATTGTTTAAATATGTGGAGCAAGCAAATGATTAGAGGAAATCAAACCATACCAAAGTATGTTAAAGATAAATTTGGGGAAACAGAAGAAAAAAAATGTTTGCTAGGTCTCATAGAGAATCAATATCGAAACTGTTGGTTTCACTACTTTTTATTGAAAATATATGTCTACTGAATAGGGTTTGGATAAAGAATCTTAAAAGTGTCATGTGATTCGTTAATGTATTTCAATGCTATATTATAAAATACTTTGTTTGGATTATTAGTATAATGAATTTCAAAATCCAATTTTTTTATGAATTAAAAATTTAAGAGTTAGATATAAGTTGACCTAACTCTAAAGACTACAATTAATAGATGTCTACCAACAAGAAACATTCTTACCAATTAAGCCAACTTTGTTAGCAAAAATTCATGTATTTTCATAATTTTCTCACACAAAGTGGTGGGATTTTAAGAATCCTCTGTTCCTTTTATTAAATTGTCGAGTTATAGAAGCCACCTGAAGTTCGGTATATGGGAGGGTAAGGTGTGGGTAAAAGGTAAAAAATTCGATTCCCCCGTGTAACCCCCCCCCCCCTTCCCACCAAATATATATATATATATATATCTTGTAACCATACTCCTATGTTTAATATATCATAAGTAATATAAAAATTTTCGAATTTTTTCTGGGGAAAAAATGCAAACCCCCCTTCCTTCTTTGATTTTGGAAAAAACAGATAGCAATATCTATTTCTTGCAAGTCTTAAAAATGGGAAAATTATCCTTTGCTCCTATAGTTTCCTTTAATCTTTAATTTGATCCTTCTAATTTAAAAATGTGTAATTGGATCCTTATAGTTTACAAATTTTTTTAATTTAGTTCTTAGTGTTAAAATTTTATCAGTATTTATGTTAAATTTTATTAATGTAACTAATTATATATTGTCTTGATACTGTGAATGTGTAATTTATATTAATAAAAGTATAGATTAAGTAAGATAAACTCACATAAATGCAAAAATATTAATAAAAATATAATGATAATAGCTAAATTAAAATTTACTGAAACAATAAGGACTTAATTATAAATTTTCAAACTACACAAATTAAATTAAAAATTAGGTAAAACTATAAAAATCAAAAGTATAATTTTCTCTTTAAAATTTCAGAAAACTATTTGCAAGTAATTCAAAGTTTATGGAGATTTTTTTACATGTTTTCCTTTTCTATATATCTTATAGCCAAATGTTATATATATATACACATATATATATAGACACACACACACATAGTTTCCTTTTTTTTTTCTTAGAAATTTGCAATACCCAAATAATCAATGTTACCTTATTCTATTGCAGATTAAGATGAGAAACCAGAAAAAGTTAGCAATAGATTCTTCTTCACTTGATCACTTTTTTTGTTACGTAAAGATTTTTGACATGTAATCTAATCTCTTCCACATCTATCACCTGAGTTAAGCCAAGTGGCAAGTTAGATACTGTCTTTCTGGATGATTAAGACTAATTAATTGAAATATACCCAATCCAAAAGAAGATGCATCGATACACGATGAAAGAATAAGATAATCATGTGGGGGCACTAATCACTTTTATATTGCCTTTTGTTATTGAGGTACAATGAATTTTAACACGTTACTTTTTGACTTATAAACCAAATCAAGAGGCAAACATCCAACCGAGCATTTAATTTATTAAAATGCATTAGAGAAAATTACACAAATTGCTCATAAATTTTACTAAAATTATATAAACCTCTCATTTATTTTCAATATATGTGTGTGTATATATATATATATATATATATATCTCCCTTTAGGATAAAAAACTATACTACACTTTAATCTAATTCTAAATTTTTTGGACTAAAATATATTTTATTAGCTTAAATATATTTTGTTAAATTTAGTTAAAATAATTTTTATTATTTTTACTTGTGCATATTTAAAAACAAAATCTACTTCTTTTTATTTTTTTATTTATATATGTTTAGATATAATACATATTTGTATATTTAGATCAATAAATATTTTTAGTTAAAAAATTTAAAATTAAACTAAAATACATTTTTTGAAAATAAAAATATATATTTAACAAAATTCTGAGAGCGTCATAATTTAGTGAAAGTATTATTCAAACAACATCTAAAATGAATGGCCCCCAACCCCAATGAAGAGGTCCCTATTATGTATGGCTACATATATATATATATATATATATTAATTGCATGCCACTCCGCTGCTTCAAAACGACCAATAAAAACAAATTTTACTTTTTTATTTTTATTTATATATATTTTGATAAAATACATATTTATATATTTAGATTAATAAAAAATATTTTAGTTAAAAATTTTAAAATTAAACTAAAATATATATTTTAAAAATAAAAATATATAATTATAACAAAATTATGAGGACGTCATAATTTACAAAAAGTATTCTTCAAACAACATCTAAAATGAATGGCCCTTGACCCCAATGAAGTGTTTCCCATTATGTACGGCTACATATATACATTGATTGCATCCCACTCCCCTACTTCAAAAGGAGCAATTTAATCTATTTAATTTAATTTAAATAATTTAGATTTTATTTTTTATTTCAATATATTTTTTGTTTTAAATAAAAATAGCCTTCAATTATTCACTTTAAAAAATAATGTTTAATATTAAAAAAATAATAAATAAAATCTTTAAACTTGAATCATTTGGATGGTCTAAATGGTTTACTGTTCTGCTTAGGAGCAGCAAGCAATCTAAATTCAAATTAAATGTGATAAAGCTTCATGTTCTAAATTTAATACCCACACCCCAAAAAAAAAAAACTTTACAAGCTACCAGCTGGTGAAACATTTTTGTCTGTGTAGAAACATGCAAGCATTAATTATAAACAATTGTTACTAAACATTTCCATTGTTATAGGTTAAACTTAAACTCCTTTTTTTTAATTGTTGCCAGTGGTATATATCCAAGTTATTTTATGTGCATCTCAACAACTAATTTTTCATGATCTGACTCTAGTAATTTAACAAATTAGAAAGCCAAAATTCAAAATTTTAAGTCCATGATAATCCATCTAACTGGTTATTACATGTTCATCCCCCCCCCCCCCCCCAACTTACTCCCCCCGAGTTTACTTAAACTCCTTCCCATCTAACTGGCTAGATTATCCCAAACACTATAAGGTCCTCTTGGAGACATCAGTTAATAGTAGAATGGATTGCTTTCACAAAGCACATGCGGACCAAAACACCGAAAGCGAGTATTGATCATTCTTGCAAAATGTCAACTTATATATCTAACATATAATCATTACCATCCATATAGGGACTAGACCACACCCTCAATAAGGTTTGCAACAAAGGCCACCACATATCTGTTCACGCAGATATGTAACAAGCACTTTTTGTTCTTGACCCGGAACAAACAGACCAAAACACTTAATGTCAGTGTTAATCATACTTACAGAATATCAATTTATATACCTAATGTACACACTCATTACTATCGACGTTGTGACTAAACACTAGAATGGATATTAATCCTTCCCTCATCTAAAAATCTCCATCAATCTGAATATATCATATTTGGCTTGCTACAGTTCGTTAAATCTGTGCAAAAAATTAAGAGCAACTTGCGCCAATTAAGTATAAACATTCAATATGCTATGCCTCGTGCGCCATATTTAATTTATCACTTTCTCGCACTGAAAACCATAACATCTCTGCCTTCAGAAGAAAGCCACACACACCCAGTAAATCAAAATTAGCGTTCGGAGAGCAAACCACTTCTTAATTACCATCAGCAGAAACACATGTTCATAAATCAGCACCAATTTAAAAACCAGATTATATATTTATAATTTATAAATAATTCAAAAATGAATGTGATCCTTACCTGGTGATGAGACTCACAAACCAGATCCATTTTTTCCATTATCCTATAGGTCAGCCAGTCAGTGCTCATTGCTCAATTTTCACCAGCCTGAGCACCCAGAGAAGCAAAACGAAAAGCTTAGCTTATAATAAAGACACATAAACCTAATCACCGCCAGAAAAAGAGGAAGAACCACCGCGTACTTGCTGACGAGAGGCGGAGCACGACGGCGATGCGGCCGAGACTAAGATAACGAGAAAATGCGAATCAAATCGACATCGATCGTTCATCTTTGATTAAGAGAATCAGCAGACCCGTTCAGTTGCTCCTTTTAGAAGGGCGATATATATATATATATATATATATACATAAACGGCACGTCGTAGGGATAGTAGAAAATATCTAAGTTGGAAGGGCAGATCCACTGCGGAACATAGATAATGTAGCGGGACACGCTGTCGATTATTTAAAAGAAAAGATGGTATTTTTGTAAATCTCACAGGGATTTGGTGAACACCCATGAAGGGTACTAGACAGTGTCTGTGAAGTCGAGTACAGGTAATCATGACAATTTTTTTTTAACGCTTTTCTTCACTTGGCCTTTTGAGTTTGTGCAAAAGCAGCCGGCCAAGTGGGCCAGGCTGGGGACATGGTTCAGAGGACTTGGTTCACCAGCTTTGAAGCCTTATAAGTTTAAACTGATTGATCCTTTTTTATTGTTTAATAAGAATAATGGTAGCAATTATATATTTTATTTACGAAAAGGACACAAAATTTTAATAATAGAAAGTGAAAAAAAACAGGCGCAATAGCAAGTGGTTGTTGGACCGAGACTACTTGTTCGTGGATTGGAAAATGTAGTTGTAAGTATAACTCTTTTTTATTTGAAAAAAGTGTTTTCTAATATTCTATGTAACTAGACATTTCAGAACGGTCCTTCATCATGAGTTGTATTCTTTATATCCGAAACCGAAATCAAACAGTATTCATTGTGACAATCTTAGTGAAAACATGAACAAATAATGGACATAAGCCTTATGCTGTTTGGACTCGCTTAGATTGAGTCATGTGCAACTATCAGTGGCTTGAGTTATTTTCTTACTCGGGATTGCACAGTCTTAATGTATATACTTCCAATCATGCCTATTCAATTCTAACCTATGGCCTCTATTTAAGAAATACCCTTTTTGTTTTAAATTAAAATAGTTTTGGTTTTATTTTGATAAATATAAAGATATTGTAGATAATGTATAAAATTCATCATACTAAAATGCTTTCCTTCAAAAGCGATTTATTTGTGACAATATTTCGTTAGTTTTTAAGCTTATGCATAAACTTCATCATACTAAAAGGACCACAGCAAGAATTGTATGCTTATAAACTTATATAACCAAAGCACATGATAAGGACTTATGAACTTTTTTCTACGTTGTTTTGCTGAAAATGAGATTCCCAAGTCATCAAATCTAAAAGATAATGCAATGTTCAACTACTATAAGCCATCAAGTTTTAGTTAACAAACATCTACTTAAGGCTTTTTGTACCTAAATAGGGGCTTCATTAAGGTAATCCACTATCTTCATATTTATTTATTCTATGTGCTAACATTTTTTCATACATGATTAAGTAAAACAAAACAAGAAATAGGTAGACCTAAGAGTTAGTTGAAACTCAAAGCTTATTACACATCCTATGTATGTAAATGATACTTTATTATTTCTTGAGACTTCATCCCAAGTGTGTAATATGTCCATGGAACTTGTCACATTATAATCAGCTTTTTAGTCAATGCATTAATCCGAATAAATCAAAAAATATTTTTAGCTCGAATGCATCTTATTAATTTAATAACTTGTCATTAGATATTTTGGTGTTAAATATAATTTTTAATTGAGTAAATATTTTGGTGTTATGGTTGATGTGGGTCGAAATAGGACACACCTATATAAAGAATTAATGGAAAAAGTGAATTGAAAGCTTTAAACATAAGAAGCAATGTTGCTATTAGGGGTGTTCATGGATAGAGTCGGGCCAAACATCTAGTATGTTCGATACTCGATCAGATTAACACATCGGGCTTGTTTTTATGCCTATGGGTTAGCTCTACTTGAACAAGCCTGATTTTATGTTGGATTAGAATGGATTAAGGCCACTTGAGATTTTTTTTTTTATAAACTGACACTTATAATATAAAAATATTTTTTTACAGACTCATAGATATATACTTCAAAACAATATGCTTTTAGAACCTTCATCTTTTTATCAATAATAAAAAAATAACTTGGTATTATCGCTATGATTGATGTGAGTTATTATTCAATAAAAGAAATAGGACACACCTATATAAAGAATTAATGAAAAAAGTGAATTAAAAGCTTCAAACATGGAAAGCAATGTTGCTATCACAAGTTGGCCATCTAACACTAATTTGCTCTATATTGAATTCCACATTGATTCATTCTTTGTTATTTTGTAGACTTCTTGAGAAATATTTTTGGAAAATTAATATAAAGATTGTAAATATTGTCTAGAATTATAATTTAAATAGACTTAAACCTCGTTTATTTAAATGGTCGACTCTTCGTAATATGCAAAATTTAGGAGGTATAGGTCTTAAGCAAATATACTTTTTTAATTAAGCCTTATTAGCTAAGCATATATGGTGCTTAATTAATCATGAAACAAATTTTTTATTTGTGTGAATTCCCCGGGCCTAAATATCATTGGGACCATTTCTTTTGGACAACTCAATAATCATTCTAACATGATTTGGATTTAGCCAGGAATCTTAGGAAGGCCAATAATATTGTTTGAGAGAAGTTGACATGGCAGGTTAGAGATGAGCAATATAATTCACTTCGTTACTACATTTATATAGTCGAGATCTATTATGTAAATCTTGGTTATTACAAGTTAACTTCAGTTTTTTGAAAACGTATATATCCAATTTAATTTTTACCATGAATTATTTATGATCTGCAGTATTTATCATTACTAATACTTCTAATACACATTACTTCGAAGTGAACTCGCTTCGTATAACATTATTGGTTGCATATTTTCTTATTAAAGGAATCTATATATCTATAATTCATCATATATCCCGAAAAAAAAGGCAATATAAAATAACAATAAAAATAACTTATTTTTGTATTATCAGTCATTATACATTAATTTTTTCTCTTTAGTTTCACATTCACATTTTCTACATCAAACATTAAATAATCATTCTAATTTAAAATTATTCTCTTTTCTTTTGGGAGAGTTTGCTGGGTAACCAAGTGGGCAACTTGATCATGCGTCAAGAAACTGCATTAACTGTATCTTTGGTGGCCCCGTTTGTTTAAATTAAATGAACTTTTGTCTTAATTTCTCTTTATTTAATATAATACAGATAATAAAACTGCTTTTCCTGGTTTGGAAATGTATATATAATTTACACTTCAAAGTGGATGCCCTAAAGCCCAATAGAAGGTTCATCTTTGACAATTTTTTGTCCCACTTGTATATTGACCTGGCTACAAGTGGATGCGATCTTTCAATATCAAAATTATCATATTCTATCTACGAAAACGAAATATGTAACATGGTATACAGTGTTTGTTGCAACTTGCAAGTGGGAGTTTGATTGGAATAATTTAGAGAAAATTATGGTTGAGATTTTAAATATGAAGAGATTTATAATAAAAGATTTTAAATTTTGAATTTTGTTTATCTTAAGAATAAAAATTGAAAATCCTTGAAAAAATTATAATTTAAGACTCCAAATTAAAATTTCTTATTTTAAAATCTTTTAGAATAATTTTAAATTTTAAAGGCTTTCAGTATAAATATTTTTAATTTGAAATCTTTAACTATAATTTTTTCGTTTTAAGAAAATAAATTGTTATCTTTTTTTGTATAAAAAAATGTTAATCCCTTTTGTTAAATAAAATATTAAAAAATTTACAATTATTCACTTGATCTTTTTCTTTAATTACAATATTCTTCTAATTTAACAAATTTGTGAATGATGAGACCGTGAACTTTATAGAGATGAAGACTGTGGTAACAAAATTTAGTTTTGCGTGATTTTTAGAATTAGCTGTGTGAGATTTCTTTTACCATAGTAACAAAAATTAAATTTGAAGGCCATTGATATTGGTTGGAGATGATGGAAATGAGAGCAAAAAGGTTATTAAATAATTTGAAAGATATTTTTAGTAATTTCGAATAATTAAAACTTATAAATTTAGATAATAGAGGATTTTTACAATGAGACTAAATTAATCATAGAGTTCATTGTAATTTTTTTTTAAATAACAAGAAATATTACAATTGAAGATAAAGATCAAAGTGAGTAAATGTAATTTTTTTTCTCAAATATCATTTTGTGTAATTATGATTTAGACAATATTTCATATGCCAAAGTTCTAGTTTCATGTGCATATAATGTATAGCAACAAAAGTTCTAGGGTACAAGTACGAATGCACCATATAAAATCCATGATATTGCTCAAATAAATTTGACATGATAGTGCTGTGGGTTTGCAATTGAGTAGTAGTATTATGATCAAGTGTGTTGCAGATTGCAGCTGCAATTGTAAGTATTAAGGGGCTTTTTACCTCTTTTGCAATTAAATAAATAAAATAATTTATATATAACTTTTTTATTTTTTTAATTATTAGTTTTTTCAATTAAAACATAATAAGCTTATAATTAATGACTAAAATATATATAATTTTCTTAAACTTTAAATTATATACAAAAAATCTCTCTAACCTCTAAAACTTGATCATAAACTCTCTAAGTTTTCAATTTGTATAAATAATTCCTTTTTAAAATAATTCCCTTAAATCTTGAGTTATGTATAAATAACTCTTTTTAAATTTTGAATTATATACAAATAATTTTCATGATGTGTTATACTTTTATTAATAAAATTACAAACCTATTAACGGCAAGGGTCACTTGCATATAATCTTAAATTTATGAAAAACTTTTTGTTAATTCTAAAAGTCATAAAAATTATTCGCAAATGACTTAAAATTAAAAAAAATTTTGTGCATATTGACATTTTTTTAATAATATAACAAGTGTATATTTTTTACAAAAGGTATATGGCTTTTACAATTTAATATTATATATTTGAATTTAAAAAATTATACATATTGTAATTTTATTAGAACATTTAATGACAAAAATATAAAAAAAAATTACCTCTAAATTTAATCTATAAATAAAATATAGATGAGCACTGTATATCATGCCTCCTTGATGGAAAAAAATAGGCCCATGTTAGATAAATTAATAGGTCCAAGTTGGGAATGCAAACAAAGCCACAATGAAAAGTTGAAAACCACAGCAACTGGATTGTTTTCTCCGAGAAAGCAAGCCTTGATTTTCTTGCAAAACAGCTTCACTGTTTTGGAATGCCTTGTCGCTTCGTCCTCTACGCTGATGCGATGACGATACGCACGTCACTATATGTAAAATACATAAATTATTTTGGGGCAAGAGTATTTACTTTACTCCATACTATATTATATCTAAAAAATTAAATTATAGTTATCTCTCTTATGTTTGATTAAACTACACGCAATACGAAACTTTGATTTTTTTTTTTTATGTTTAAAAAGTAGCATTCAATTGTGTGGATATTTAAATTAGATTTTTGTTGTTGTTGTTGTTGTGCAATTGTATAAAAGAAAAAATGACACAAAAAAAATAAATATGTGTATGAAATTTATTTTTTTGCATATATTTTTTATTTTTATTTATTTTTGACTTATTTGTAAACTATAAAAGATTTGAACATATTGATATTTGATATATGTTATAATTTTTCATTAATAAAATTAAATTTTCACAGAATATAATACCAATATTTTATTTTTAATATGATAATAAAAATAATGAATCTATTTATCTTCAGAAAAAAGATTCATTTAAAAAGCTAATTTTATAAATAAAATACATTTTTTAAAATTTTTTATCATAAATATTAAATATTATAAAAATATTATAATATTTTTGAAATAATAAAAACATTAAATATAATTTAATCAAACTTTAAAAAAATTAAATATAATTTATTCTATTTATAATGCCATTCCACCTAATTTGACAAAGTTAACTAAAGATATATATGTTTGATATGATAGATAGATAAAATAGAAAAATGAATAAATAAGGATAGATAAAATATAAAAATATTTTTATATTTTTATCATTAAAAAATTATTTGATAATTAAAATAATAATTTAATAAATAAAATAATAATTATAAAATATAATAAATATTATATAATTATATAAAAATTATATCTGCATCACATACTACTAAACGGGTCATAACTTACCAGAATATGCAGTTTAACTCGTACTGGCCATGTTAATTTGTTCCTTTTCTTTTTTGGGACCGGATTTGTACACTTTAGTAGAGTTAATTTTTTAATATAAAAATGAAAGATTAAATACAGCGTCTCTCAATTTCAAGGGTGGGCTCCACTCGACAACGAGTTTTTGGATTTGACTTTTTTATTTTGTAGCTGTTTTTAGTCATAATAAAGTTGGAACCATGATAAAACCTACGTATATTTGTACCTCGATTTAATCACAGGCCAAGTTCATAAAAAAATTTACAAATTATTTTGAGTTTGGGCCCAGCTTGATACTATTTAAACAGTGCCAAACCAGACTCAAGCTCGATAAAAATGGACTCGGGCTCGGTCCAGCCCATTTTGTAAATTTTTTTTTACATTTTAATTCTTTTTTTTAATTTTAAATATTATATATATATTTCATTAGTTCTTAGACATATTTTTATTTTTATTTTAATTTTTGAATAACTCATAAAAAATTACAAAAAGTTTAAATAACTTAAAATATATATATATATATATATAAGACAGTAAAACCTCTCAAAATAATAATTTTTTAATAATATTACTATTAATAATTTATTTTATTTGAATTATAATTATTCCTAATAATATATTATATAATAAGTAAAAGTAAAAATAATAATAATTATATATGTTATATAATTCTTTTTTATTTATATCTATAGTTATAAATAAATGTTCTAATAATATTATTTATTAATAATATAAAAAAATAATTATAATACGAGCAGACTTCAAGCTTGGTTAAGTTTTAAAAAAAATCCAAGCCTGACTTTTTTTATATTCAGACTTTTTTAAAACGATCTCATTTTTTTTTTTTGTTTATATCTATTTTTTTCGGGCCGAGCTTCTTGATCCATGATCCAGATCTACTTGTACCAAGTTCATCCTCTCCAATCCAAAAATTGTGTTTGTTCATTTTTCTTTTAAAGTTTAGGTTGTAAATTATAAATTCAAAGATAAAAATTATAATTAGAAGATGAAAAATTGTAACTTAAAAAAATTATAATTTAAAAATGTAAAAATACTTGAAAACCCATGACTAGATCTCTCCAACACAACTTGTACTTAATGATATATTTGGTTAAATAAATTTACTCAACTCAAAACCCCAATTTTCTTTTCACAAATAGTTTATCCTCCATATCATTATTTATGTTAAGAAAAAATAATTAAATAAAATTAATTTAAAAATAAATAAATCTCTTTTGGGCTTTACTCATATTTGTATAGTTTTATATTTTTTATTAAAATATTTTCTATTAACAAAAAATTAAACAGAAGATATTTTAATCAAAAAATTTTAAAAAGACTAAAATATAAGATGATTTTTTGTTTGATAAAAATCTATGTATATTTTAAAAATAAAAAAAATTTATATAATTTTAACAAAATTAACAAAATTGTGTAATTTACCCTCTCTATTATGCAAGTATGTGTTGTGGCTATTGATTAAGAGTTAATTTTTTTAATATACTTGTTTCTATCACCATACGGTGTTGAAAGCTCATATACTCAAATCCATAAAACATTCGTGCTAAACGTATCAGGCACATATAATGAACGTATTTATGAATTCTTATTAAACAATTCAGATTCTATTAGAATATGAATAGTGATTGCAGGAAGTACAGTCTACATGGCTCTTTTTTTTTTAAATAGAAAAACAAACAATTTTAATAATAGAAATAAAAACTTTAGGGGTAAGAAAAAATTATATTTCATATTGTAAAACTCATGAGTTTTTTTTTGGTTATATACCCAGTTTTTTTCCCCATTTTCATTCCTTATTATTCAAGAAATTATGGTTAAAATTTTTGAAAAAATTATACTTCATGACTATAATTTAAAAATATTTAATGTTAAATTTTAAAATTATTCTAGAGGTCTAATAAATCAAAAGTGTTTGTTCTTACAATTAAAACTTTTAAAATATAATTTTTTTATAATTAAAATTTTTGTTCTAGCATTTAAAATTTTTTATCTTTGTAATCAAAAATTTGTTTACGATTAAAATTTTTACCCTTATAATTAAAATTTTTTATTCCTCAAACACAGACACGTAGGGCCTGTTTGGTACGATGTATAGGATAAGGCCTGATAGGATAAAGCCTGATAAAATTTTAAGACTATGCAGTGTTTGGTATGATACTGTATAAGATAATGTATTGTATAAGATAATATTATCATTTATTTGATGATGCACTATATAACACTAGATAGGATAAAAATTAACTCTTTTAACAAAAATAACCTTTGCTTAAAAAATATACTATATCTTTCTGTGTTATATTACTTTTTTTTTTTAAAAGTATGGGTGAATAGGGTTGCATATAATGCATGATAACCTAATGACTTAAGTGACATGATCTCGTCTGGTCACATTAGACTAAATAGTTAAAATATAATTTTATAAGGACTCATATGAAATTTTTATTTTTTTAGAGTCAATTTATAATTTTTTACCAAATATTAAAAAAAAAGTGGCTTAACTAGTTTAAGAGACTAATCTAATCCAGTCTCATACTAAACCAATTAGACTAACTTAGTGACTTGAGTGACCTGATCTCGTCTGGTTACATCAAGCTAAATAGCTAAAATATAATTTTATAAAGACTTATATGAAATTTTTATTTTTTTAGGGACAAAATATAATTTTATAAGGACTTATATAAAATTTTTTTTTATTTTTTAAGAGTCAATTTATAATTTTTACCAAATATTAAAAAAAAGTGACTTAACTAGTTTAAGAAATCAATTTAACCTAATCTCATACTAAACTAATTAGACTAAGTTTAATTCTAAATTAGTTTTTGCAGAACTTATCCCAATCCTATTAATTTTTTTAAAAAAATTATTTTATAGAGACTTATATAAAAATTTTTTAATGATAAAATACAATTTTATGGAGGCTTATATAAAAATTTTATTTTTTAGGGTCATTTTATAATTTTTATCAAAAATTATTTTATAAGAACTTATATGAAAATTTTATTTTTTTTAATGTTACTTTATAATTTTATAATTTTTATCAAAAATTTAAAAATGACCCAACTAATCCGCTCTCAACTAGTATTAATTAAAACTGATCCAATCTAGCCAAGGAATATTTCATAGGTGAGGGATTAAAAATGAAAAGTATTGATAAGTATTTATACATTAAAATCTAATCAGGCCTAATCCCACCCCCCAAGGCATGATTAGATTATACGTCATTTTGATGTATAAGAAAGCTATAATGTATAAGCTTATACAATACATTACATGCACCAAACAAGTTATAAGTTCATAATGTATTGTATTAGTTTATACTATCATGTCTTATACGATATACTAAACATACCCGTATTAAACTATTAGTATGATTGCATCACCGGCATTCACTGCCATGACCACAGGAAATCCATGTTAGCCTAAAGTGAAAACAAGTTTTGGTTGCAATTCGTACACTGCTTCTTCTCTTTCTTTGCACACATTAAACACCAAATTCAAGCAATATAAATACAAATGACTTGATGTCCATGTTAATTTATTTTTTAATTTCAATTTTATTATAAATATTTTTTAATTTTCGTTATTTTTATAAAAAAACTATAATTGAAATTAAAACTTAACAACTGTGATTTAAATTTTTCAATAAAAAGTTGATTTAAATAACTCTTGATGGGAAAGAATAAAGGAAATTATTTGAGGTTATTTGGTGCATGGAATTGTTATACATAAAAATGAAAATTAAATAAGATATGAATAGGATAGATAAAAAAATAATTTTTATACCTTTATTTAAAAAAATAATAAAAAAAGATAAATAATGTTCAATAATAATAATAAAGATATAATAGATATTGTAAAAAATATTACCTCTCTTTTTCCTTTTACATTATGTAACCAATATTGCTTTTATATCCTTGCTATTAAAATGTATATATTTCATAGATAAGTATATAGTTTTTACAACTTTGTCTTATATTATTAGGTAGTTTCAAAGGACTAATATACATGTCATATTTTTTTATTAAAAAACCTAATCCTAAAGGTATAAAATATTATAATTATGTCTAATCCAAGAATAAATTTGTAACATTAATATATCTCAATGCGTATGAGAAACCTAATTTGACATATTGGGTTTTACCACATTTTATCAAATGAATCCTAGTGAGAAGTTATAAATTTTTAATTAATCATTCATTATTTTTGTTAAATTATTTTTTAAAGAAATTCAAGACACAAATGAGCCCAAAACATATAAAATAGTACAGAGCCATGGCCATATGCATTCTAGAGGGACTTCACACCATTTATCAAACTGCTGTGGGAACCAGGATATAAATTAATGTATATTCTTTTGTTATATTCTTCCCTAGTTTAATATTTCTCATAGATAATGGGATGCGGAAACCTTAGAAACCTTATGAATCCACAATCTCAACCCTATTCTCATGGGTTCTTTGAAGCTAAAAACCCAGATGCACTAGCCCAAGCTGATAGGGCTGACCAAGAATGACGTTGTATCATGGTTGATGCACCTGCAGGATGTTCTTTGCTTGGCTTGCATAGAATCCCTATTTTGGTGAGGGATGATATTGCAACTACTTATACATGTTTGGGTGGGTTTTTGAAGGGAACAAACCATGATTTGCAGGCAGTATATCACGTTTTGTAAAAAATAAAGAATTAATGCTTCTCTACAAATGTGATTTCATAAAGCATAATCAAACATGCACTTAGAAAAAGATAAACACCACAGCGAGCTCATTTGCACTTTTAGGCTGGTGCCTAAAGATGTAGGGGTGGTCGCAAAGTTGAAGAAAGCTGAGGCTATCATATTAGAGAAGGCTAGTTTGAGCGAATGGTCCCATTACAGGGCAAATGGAATGCGAGCAACTTCTCTCTAATTTTAACGCAAATTGGACGATGCAGTCATGAGGGAGAGAAGCTGTTTTATTTTATTATTTTTTTAAGTTATATTATCATTATCTCAAGACTGCACTGTCCAATTTATATCAAAATTGGAAAGAAGCTGCGTTCAAATGAAATATCCTATGGTTGGAGTGCTAAAGGTGAATGAGACAAGGTGATTTACCATATTTTGCTACTTTTATGTGTGTTAAGTGTTTGATTCTCTAAAATGTGTGGGATTTTCCTTTCTTGCAAGCATCTGCTTAGTACCAGTGTCCTTCATATTAAATATGTTAGAGAAACTACATTTTTATCCATTGTTTAATTATAAATTTGGTACTGAACTTTAAAATATAATAAAACATCCCTTTAAAACTAAATACTATTTTGCAATTTCTCTTTTAACATTTTAAAGTTTAAGATTTTGTTAAATTTTAAAATTTATATATCAATTTTGTAATTAAACCTTAATTTAAGACTATAATTTAGTTTCTAACATTATTTAATTTGTTCAAGATTGCAACTTTAAAGAATTATCATATTGAAAAGTTTTTTATTAGATAACCTCATTCGACAAATACTGGAAATATGTTAGAGTTGAGTCCATTAAAAAGTGTATTCGACATCTTCACATGTCTTTTACATTTATTTACTAATCTCTCTGTCATATTAAAATTTTCTATTGTCTTGTTGCTCTAGGCGAGTATTATAGTACAAGGTTTACCTTTAAACGAAGAGATGGACTAGATAGTCTCAGTGAAGTCGAGTACAGGTGATCACGATTTTTTTTTTTTCTAAGTAACGCTTTTCTTCACTTTGCCTTGGGAGTTTGAGCAATAGCAGCCAAGCAAGGGGGCCAAGTTGGAGACATGGTTCAAAGAACTTGGTTCATCAGCTTTGAAGCCTCGTAACGTAGGTTTAAACTGATTGATCCTTTTTTATTGTTTAATGAAAATAATAGTACCAATTATATATTTTGTTTACAAAACGACACAAAATTTTAATAATAGAAAGTGAAAAAGAAAAAAATAGGTGGAATAGCAACTGGTTGTTGGACCGAGACTTCTTTTAGTGGATTGGAAAATGTAGTTATAACTCTTTTTTATTTGAAAAAATAAATATTTTTAAATATTTTATATAATTATATATTACCTTTGGTCTTATATATAAAATTTTTTTTGAATTTAATTTAATTTAAAATATGATAAACAAGCTTTTAATATTTGATATATTAATTATAATATTCTAATTATGTAATCTTTTAAATTATAAGTAGTAATTGTTATTAATTTCAAAAAGAAAATATACATATTAAATAAGAATATTTTTTAAAAATTATTTTTATTTGAGACAAAACTAAAAAAATTAATTTTTTTAATTTTCATAAGATAATTATTTATTTTTTATATATGAAATCAAAACTGATATTCCAAAAAGATATTTCATCATGAGATCTCGCCTTTATCTTTGAAACCTGGATCAAACAGCATTCTCATTGACAACTTTAGCATATATGGGAACAAATAGTAGACATGAGGCTGATGCTGCTTGGGCTCAGTTAAATTGAGCCATGTGCAATCGTTAGTGGCTTGAGTTATTTCCTCATTTGGGGTTGAACAGTCCCTCAATAAGGTTTGGAAAGTCTCTTATATATATAGCAGCAAAAGATCAAAGGTACAAGTACGAATGTACAATATAAAAACCATAATATTGCTCATAGAAATTTGACATGATAGTGCAGTGGCTTTGCAATTGAGTATTAGTATTATGATCAAGTGGGTTGCAGGTTGCGGGCGCGGCTAAAGGGTCTTTAGACCTTTTTTGCCATTAAATATATGAAAAAAAGTTATATATAATTTTTTATATTTTTATTTTTAAGATTTTCAATTAAAACATAATAAGTTTATAATTAATAATTAGAATGCATTGAACTTTTTTTTTTTTCAAAATTTAACAATAAGTCTTTTAAAATTTCAGTTTTACATAGATAATCCCGTAGTTCGTGAATTTGATAATTGACTATATATCTAATTAAATGAATCACCAATCTCTTATTTTTTTAGATAATTTTTTAAAATATTGAGTTATATATAGATAATTTTTTTAAAAAAATTAAATTATATGCAAATAATTTTAATGATGTGTCACACTTTCATTAGTAAAATAAGAGATTTATTAATGGTAAGAGTTATTTATATACAATCTCAAATTCATGAAGTTCATTATCAAATTTTAAATGTCAGAGGAGTTATCTGTAAATAACATAAAATTAAAAGAAATTTTAAGCATTTTAATCTTTTTGAATAATAACATAATAAAAGTATATCACTTTTATAATTTAATATTTTGTGATTGAATTTTTTTCAAAAAATCTTTTACATATTTTATAATTTTATTAAAAAATTTAATGACAAAAATTATAGAAAGAATGGCTCAAAATATAATCGTTAAATAAAATCTAGATGAGCATTATCTATCATGTTTCTTTGTTGGAAGAAATAGGTGCATGTTAGATAAATTAATACTATCTCTAGTGTATATATAAGAAATAAATAATTAACTCACAATAATTAAAAAAATTAGTTAAAAGTAATTAATCATTTTAATTTTGTCTCAAACAAAAATTATTTTTTAGGAATGACACTATGTGTTTATTTTTTAAAAAAAATTAATAATAGTTACTATTAATAATTTAAAATACTCATTTAATAAAAAGTATAATTGAAATACTATAATTAATATATTATATATTAATGATTTATTTTTATGTTTTAAATTAAATAAAATATTAAAAAAATCCCTTATATATAACATCGAAAGTGATAATTAATAGATACAAGTTGGGCATGCCAACAAAACCGCCATGAAAAGTTGAAAACCATGGCAAGTGGCCTGTTTTATCCGAGACTGCTTCACGAAAGCAACCCTTGATTTTCTTGCAAAACAGCTTCACTGTTGGTGTTTTGGAATGCCTTACCACTCCGTTCTCTCTGCTGATACGATGACGATCCGCAAGATTACTACATGGAAAATAGATAAATTATTTTTCAGTAAGAGCATTTACTTTACTCCATATTACTCTATATCTTAAAATAAAAAAGTAAATTATAGTGATATCTTCTCTTTTGTGTTTGATTAAATTACATGCATGAGTTTTTTTTTTGAAATAGCATTCAATTGCATTAATATTTGAATTGGATTTTTTATCATTGTGAATTATACAATTAAAAAGAAAGTGATATAAAAGGATAAAATTGTGTATGAAATTTATTTATTTATTTATTTTTATACATATTCTCTTTTTTTTTTATCTGATTACATTAGATGCGATTTATTTGTGGACTACAAAAAGTTTAGATTGGTTGATATTTGATATATATTATAACTTTTTAAATTAATTTTATATCAATTAAATTATTTTTTCACAAAATATAAGATTATGATTTTATTTTTAATGTGATAATAAAAATAACTAATTAATTTTTTTTAGAAAGAATTCATGCAAAAAGTTAAATTTATTAATAAAAATAAATTAAAATTTTTTTGGTAATATATATTAAATATTATGGAAATCAATAATATTTTTGAAATAAAAGAAATATTAAATATAATTTAATCAAACTTAAAAAAATTAAATATAATTTATGCTATTTATAATGGCATTTCACCTAATTTGACAAAGTTAACAAAGCGTTTATCCACAGATAAGTAATAGATAAAATATAAATTGATCGAAAAAAAAAGTCTCAAAAAATATTTACCTGAAAAGCAATACATCCATAGAACTCAGAGCCTATCATGTCGAGTAGCAGCCAGTAGCCCAATGCATACGTGACACATGGTGAAGCCCTATGAACTTGGCTTCATTAGTGCCGAGTTCAACACTGACACGCCACATGTCGAAGTCCAATGAACTCGAAATCATTGGTTCCAAATTCAAAACAAACTTGGAACTAATAGTTTCGAACTAGGCTCGAGCCTAGTCTAATAGCGGCATTGATCGGTCACTTCAATAATTTTTGAATTCAAATGGACACGTGGCAAGTGTTTATTGGATGAAATAAATTCTGCTGAATGCTAATTGTTTAGAATAAATTTAAAAAAGATAATATTGTGTGTGAAATGGCGAAAATACCTCTAAAGACGTTGATATAAGTTGAGCTAACCTTCTCATTTTGCATTCTCAGCTTCTTATCTCGCTTCTTGTTCTTCTTCTGCGTATGGGGTTGGGATAAAATATTTTCACATCTTATTGAGCGAAAAGTAACATAACGAAGGTATGTTTTAATCTTCTTCAGCTATCTATCTTATTTTATATTTTGAAATGTGGAGAAAAATAATTTTTAGTTGAAATAATAAATACTAAAAATATATGAAATAAACAGAAAATAGTTAATAAAGTTGTAAACATGAGAAAAAATGAAAAGAAGTTTAAAAAATTTTTAAATAAAAAATGTATCATATTATTCTTTAATATTTATTTACTTTAGTTGTTTTAGTTAAATATTTTAGAATAATTATATAATTTATTTTAGGTTATTCACATTATTTGTATATTATTTAATTTTTTTGATAGCAAATTTTATTGGGAAAATTATGTTTAAGGACTAATAAATAAAAAATTTATTTTTAAAGACTTTTACTATTATGTTCAACCATTTGTTGCTAAACTCAATGGTAATCATCCTAAAATAAATGGTAACAGGTTCTTAAGAGTAAATTTTTTTACTTTTTGATCTTTTATTATAATTCTCCCAATTTTATTTGTATGTTGACTTGATTATGGTGGAGGTTTAAAAAAGAAGGATAAATACTAAGAAAAGGGTGAAAAATGAAAGAGAAAAAAACCAAAAGAAGGAAAAAAAAAAAGGTAAGGATAATGGAAAAATTGAAAATGAGCATTAGAAAAAGAAATTTAATTTAAAAAAAAAATAAAAAGATTGGGTAAAAAATTTTTAGGAGAGAATTAAAAATTTATGAGGAAAAAATCAAGAAATTGCAAAAAATAAGAAATAGTGGTGGAAAGAATATTTAAGAAGAGAAATGAATTTTAAAAAAAAAGAAAGAATTGAAATACTAGTTTTATATGAAAAAGTTTCTTTAATGTTTGTTACTTTATTTGTTTTAGTGAATTATTTTTTAGAATAGTTATATCAATTGTTTTAGGTTATGCACATTATTTGTTTATTATTTGATTTTGTTGGTATGAGAAATTATTTATTCATATGTTGACTTAATTTTGGTAGAGGTTTATAAAGAGAAATAAATACTAAGTAAGGGGTAGAAAATGAAAGAGGAAAAAATTAAAAGAGGAAAAAAATTATGTAAGGATTATGAAAAATAAAAAATGAGTATAAGAACAAAACATGTGGTTAGAAGAAAAATAGGAAAATTGGGTAAATAATTTTTAGGAGAAAATTAAAAAATTATGAAAAAAATTAAGACATTGCAAAAAAATAAGAATTAGTTGTGGGAGTAATATTTAAGAAGAAAAACAGATTTAAAAAAAATTGAAATACTAGTTTTATATAAAAGGTTTACTTGTTATTTTGTTTAATTTATTTGTTTTAGTGAATTATTTTTTGGAATAGTTATATAAATTGTTTTATAAGAACAAGGAATATTTAAAGAAAAATAAGAAAATTAGGTAAATAATTTTTAGGAGAGAACTATGAGAAAAAAATTAAAAAATTACGAAAAATAGGAAAGAGTTGTTGGAATAATATTTAAGAGGAGAAATGAATAAAAAAAAAGAAGAATTGAAATACTAGTTTTATATAAACGGTTTTCTTAGTATTTTGTTTACTTTATTTGTTTTAGTGAATTATTTTTTAAAATAGTTATATAAATTGTTTTATAAGAACAAGGAATATTTAAAGAAAAATAAGAAAGTTGGGTAAATAATTTTTAGGAGAGAACTATGAGAAAAAAAAAAAGAAATTGCGAAAAATAAGAAAGAGTTGTGGGAATAATATTTAAGAGGAGAAATGAATTAAAAAGAAAGAAAGAATTGAAATACTAGTTTATATAAACAATTTTCTTGTTATTATTTAATATTTGTTTACTTTATTTGTTTTAGTTAATTATTTTTTAGAATATGAGAAATTATTTATTTTATACAATGACTTAATTTTGGTGGAGGTTTAAAAAGAGGAATAAATACTAAGTAAGGGATGGAAAATGGAAGAGGAAAAAAGTATTATGTTATACTTATGAAAAAATAAAAAATAAGTATAACAACAAGAAATTTGATTTGAAGAAAAAAAGAAAAATTGGGTAAATAATTTGGAGGAGAAAATTAAAAAATTTTGAGGAAAAAATTAAGAAATTGTGAAAAATAAGAAATAGGTGTGGAAATAATATTTAAGAAGAAAAATGAATTAAAAAAATTGAAATACTAGTTTTGTATAAAAAGTTTACTTATTATTCTGTTTACTTTATTTGTTTTAGTGAAATATTTTTTAGAATAGTTATATAAATTGTTGTAGGTTATGCACATTATTTGTTTATTATTTGGTTTTGTTGATATGAGAAATTATTTATTTATATGTTGATTTGAGTTTGGTTGAGGTTTAAAAAAGAGGAATAAATACTAAGTAAGGTGTAGAAAATGAAGGAGCAAAAAACTAAATAGCATGAAAATACATGAAGGAAAAAAATTGTAGAAAAAAAAAAAATTATTGAAAGGGATATGAAATGAAGGTTGGCTTGCAGGAAAGTGAATGGCTAAAAGAAATGAACGCATTTGCATTTATGCAAATGGAAAGATTTTTGATAGTCCTCAAGGCACAACATTAGTACCGACATAAGTTTAGATGGTTTGAAAGATGCTATTAGTGAAAAATTACGGCTCCCCACTGGAGAAGTTGTCTCAGATTTGATATATAGGCTCCCAGCGTCATTGAATCCTACATGATACCAATCGATTATTCTAAAAGATGATTTCGATGTTCAAAGAATGTGGCAAGTTCACTCACATTTCCCAGGGCAATTGAATGCAGTTGAGTTGTATGCAAAAACTTCATTGACTGACGCACAAGTGAGTGAGGAAATTCAGCCAACATTTTCACAACAATATAATCCTTTACCAATGGATACCATTTCCCACTCGAGTTCATCGCATCTAGCACTTTGCTTCACTGAACCTTATTCTTCGAACAATTCTAAAGATAATGTGTTAGAGGACTTTGACAATGAAGATGAATACAATACTGAACTCGACCTTGACTATAATGATGATGATGATGATGACGACGACGACGACGACGACGACGACGATGACAGTGATGATGAAGAATTTGATAATGATATGAGTGGAAAGGATCTAGTGTCTTAATATGTAGATCCTGCTGCTACATTCTTGTCCCAAGTTAACGTGGCCTTAGCTAGTAGGGATGGATTTGAGAAGGTTAGAGAAAGCACAAATTTGAGCATGCAAGATTTGAGTATTGGATTGCAATATCCAAGCCAAAAGGCACTGTGCTGTGCTGTTAAACTATATTCTGTGAGAGTACACCACAATTTCAAGAAATATTTGACATTTAAAAAGTATGAAAAATTTCGTTGCATTCATTATGAGAATAGTTATAGATGACAAGTAAGGGCATGCAAAAAAAGTCAGAGTAAAGGATCACATTGACAAATAACAAAATACAGTGGTACTTATACATGCCTATCTGCGACTATATCGTAAGATCACTTGAAATTGGATTATGATATTATATCATCTTGCATAGTGGGTATGGTGACTGAGACACCAGATGTTTCAGTGAGACATATCATTGAGCAGATAAAGAATTTGTTTGGTTATACAGTGTTATACAAGAAAGCATAAAAAACAAAGCACAAAGTCGCCGCAATTGTATTTGGTAGCTGGGAGAGCTCATACGCTATATTACCCAGATGGATGGCCGCGATTCAACATTTCATGCCTGGATCATATGTTGAGTTTGTAACTGAACAATGTCAAACAAATGAGCCTGTCACCATATTCAAACATGTGATTTGGGCATTCAAGCCGTGTATAAACATTTGCGATCACCTAAAATTGATGATCCAAATTGATGGGACATTTCTATATGGCAAATATAAAGGGACTCTTTTGATGGCAACGACACAAGATAGTGATTGGCAGACTGTGCCTATTGCATTTGCAATAGTTGAGGGAGAGACTCAAGTTACATGGATATGGTTCCTTTTCAACTTATGTCAATTAGTGGTATTAAGGAGATGCGAACTTTGTTTGATCTCGGATAGGCATCCATCAATTCTAGCCGCTGTTGCTAATCTTGAAATTGGTTGGCAACCACCATATGGATATCATGTGTTCTGTCTTTGACATGTAGTTAGCAACTTGCACACTCACTTTAGATCATCAAATCTAAAGCAGATGTTAAAAAGTATTAGTATGTTTCTTCTCTCTAAGTAATCAAATATAATGTTATGTCCATAATCATTGTAACAATCCTAGTGATATTTAATAGGTTATGCATACGAGCGGCGATATATTGATGAGAAGTTAGCTAAGCTAGTAACCATACACGAAGAAGCAACTAGATGACTTACTGACATCCCTAAAGAGCAATGGACTAAGGCGTATGATGTAAACGGTCATCGCTTTGGGCAAATGACAACAAATTTAGTCGAGTGCATGAACGAGGTTTTCAAAGGCATTAGGTTATTGCCCATAATCGGTATAGCCAAAGCAACATACTACAAGATCAATCAATACTTTGTGCAATGTGCCGAGCAAGTTAATGCTCAGATAACTATAGGTTTAGTTTATTCCCATAGCGTTATGAAAAAGATAGCGAGAAATGTACAACACGCCTCTATATGTACTGTGCGCGCATTTGATAAAAATGCTCGATTATTTGAAATGGAGGAACCATATGATCAGATGAATCACCAGTATAGTCGATGCTGCAAGGTTAGCTTGATCGAGCGGTTTTGTGATTGTGATGAATTTTAGGTGGAGAGATACCCATGTCAGCATGTTCTTGCAACTTGCACCACAGTTTCTCTAAAGCTATTCCAATTTGTGGATCCTATGTTTCGCCTTAACACCATACATTGTGCATATAACAACATTTTTTAACCAATTGGATGACAAGAATATTGGCTAAACCCTAGCGGACCAAAGTTGATCCCTAATTCATCAATGCTTCGAGAGAGAGGTCGACCACGAACATCCCGCTACCAAAATGAGATGGATTTTAGGGCTTTAGGACAACCTATTAGATGTGGTTTATGCCAGCAACAAGAACATAATCAAGCAACTTGTTCACATCATCAATGTAATAATTAGAGGGACACAATTTGTAATAAATGTTTATAAATCAATTTGTATTAAATAAAATGTGCATCAACATATACTAAATGTTTATGAATCATTTTATATATGTTTATAAATTAATTTGCACTAAATATTTATTAATCAATACATTATCTATTATGTCCTATTTGTAATTTCTATTAAATTTTAATATATATTATTTTATAAATTATGTTTCATTCACTCCTAACAAGTGCATTGATATTATGGCCGCTCCATGGCACATTGTGGGTCCAGGCCCTAAGGATAATTCATTGTTATACCTGCAGAGACGTCATATATCTGAAGCTATTTGAAATGGTCATGTGAGATAAGTTACTTACCCTTACTAATTATATCATTATGTACATTGATGATCGTAGGTAAGCAGTTGACAATTTTTAGTTTGTGTATATTTGTAGGACGACCGAATTCTCCACCCATGACGTGTTCAGTATGAAAATTGTTTAGGGGATCCACCGTTGGCCATAATAGATTATCTAAGGCAAGCTAGATTTTACGATGTAGCTCGACTTGGCCCTTTTGAGTATGATCTATCATTAATTAGTGCGCTCGTGGAGCGATGGTGTAATGCCCGGTACATTGTAAAAACACAGAAATGCGTTAGTTTGAAAAACAAGTCCTTTGAGATAAGTGATTCAAGGCCAAATAAAATTTAAATAAAATGTTAAATAATAAAAAATGAGAATTTGAACCTTGAGTTGCCCAAAAACTAGGGTCAGAGTAATTCAAAAAAAATTTGCCGAAAGACCAGTGACATTTTCGTAAATAAGTATAATTTTAGAAAAATACCTAGGAGGGCTTTTTAAATAGAAATTTTGAGTTGCCCAGGGTTCTCAAAGGCTCCAAAAAAGTATCCATCACCCAGGCCTCTACCTTATTAGCATCTAACTCACCGTCAAACACCGGTGGGTTATTCTTTCTGAATTGATTCAATTGTTTTTGGATAGACGGCGGAGCCTGAGCTAGTTTCTGGAGAGGTGGGGGTGGAGCACCGAAAGTGGAAGGCTGGGGTGCACTGGAGGTGGATGGCTGAGGTACACCGGAGGTGAATGGTTGAGGCGGAGGCAGCAGAGGGGCCTCTCTCCTGGCTTCTTCTTGCCTAGCCAAAGCTTCTTCCGCTACATAATCATCTCATGCTGTTACTGGATCATATAGTGTTGCTAGGCTATGACGTTATCAAACTGGTCAATCCGCTCCTTGATAGCCCGCACTGGATCGTCAAACTCAACCTCGGGTTCTCGAGGTGGTCTGCCTCTGCCTCTGCCTCTGCCTCGGCCTCTCTGAGTCTCAACCATCTTTACTGAAAAGAAAAACCACAACCTTTAACCCACAATATAATTTTACCACACATACATAGATATTGCACTTGAAAACTACCCAAAAACAAGCCAAATATACCATTCAATAATCAAATGTCGAGCAAAAGTGCCTGAACATTTGCTCTGATACTATAAAATGTAACACCATATATTTCTAGCTTGCTTCTTATCATTTCTAAGTCTCACATGATGAATTGCACAAAAGGGAATGGAAAAATGGCATTAAAATAATGCCTTATTTCGTGTTGCGTCGCGTATGAAAATTTCATTCGGTGTCACGCGAACCATATGAGCTCATACATCACATTCTCATATTTAATTACATACATATAACTCATTTACATCGCTAAAGTTAGCCCACAACTCGTGAAATTCAAAAGGGAGCATCAAATTAACTCTATTATTTTCGGCCAGAATTTTAATTTTTCTGTCACAACTTCTGAAATTCATATGGTGTTACAGATGGCGTCCAGAGACACACACATTCCACACTATTCGTGATGAGTGTACTATCACCCTTGAAGACGTAGCTGTGTAATTAGGCCTACCATGTGATGGAGACCCTATTATTGGAAGGACAAATTGGACATGGGCAAATACATGTGAGCTTTTTGGTATTCGATCGCCAGATGATAAGATTGATAACTAGCGACTCACTATTGCATGGTTAGCCGAAAATTTTACTTACTTATCACTTGAGGCTGATGAGAAGGTTGTACGTCGATTTGCACGAGCTTACATACTTAGGTTGATTGGAGGCTTTTTACTACTAGATAGATTTAGTCATAAAGTATATTTGATATATCTCCTACTACTTGAGGATTTTGAATAAGCTGGCAGGTTTAGTTAGGATTCAGCAGTTCTAGCTTATTTATATCGAGAACTATGCAATGCAACATATAAGGATGAGAAGAGAATAGGTAGTTGCTTGACATTACTGCACTTATGAGCATGGGATCGATTTCCAATGCTTGCATCAGAGAGACTGCTGACCCATGGTCTTCATATAGAAGAATATCCTATACTTCCCCCTTTTTGGTTTCAGGTATGAATTATATTTTACTTATAACTTTATATATTTATACTTATTTTTTTAATGTCATCCAGCACTCGTGATAGGTGGAAGAATGTTGGATGACCTCTCTCGTCCTGGTATGCGAGCTTTTAATCAATACTGGACTTTATTGGATTCTATGGGAGATAACGAGGTTAGTTGTTATATATTTAGTTCCTTTTTCTATATGCTATAATTTTGACATTTTATGATACTATATTATTTTATTCATATTATCCATAGATTATTTGGTGCCCATATCAGCCCCAAGATGTCCATGATTTAATTCCAAAGTATTGCTTAGTTTCTCCAGATATTTGGATAGTTTCAGTGCCTCTTATATGCTTTTACATCATAGAGTAGCACCATCTAGACTGTGTCCTTCGTCAATTTGTTCGACACCAACCAATCCCTCAAGAACCTGTCAGATTGGATGCTCTTCATACTTTACAACTTCAAGGAAGAACTCAAACCAATTGGGCAATAGAGCATAATATTTTTATCCAACAATGGTATAACTGGCAAAATGCTATGGTGCAGTCTCCAATTATTGATAAGCTTTTTGATTGCACCTCCACGTACATGCAATGGTACTGGCAATGTACTCGGAGATGGACCTATTCCCTCAGCATTACGACTGGTTATGCGGTAAATTTTTAAATAGTTGTCATTATTCTCTTCCTTATTTTGGTATACATATAACTTTACTTTATTATTTTAATAACATTCAAATGCTTATTTTTTTTTCTTAGGTTGATCTAGTAAAAGGATTTTATCAAATGCATTTGCAAGACCTTCTACCTTCAAATTTTTGAGAGATTGTAGGTTGAGACACCAAAAATATATTACTAACTATTGGTAAATAACGCTTCTTACTATTTCCCCAGCCTACTGAACCGACGCCTAATTTGCCCAGACCTCAAATTTCGATGGGTTGACTGGGTAAGCAACGTAAGGGTTACTTAGCATCCCAGCAATCCCTTATTACAGAATAAAGATAGCAAAATGAGGAGTCAGTGCAGTAGGACTTTAGCAGTAGTATAGCTAGTCCATCTTCATATATTTCGACCTCTATACCTCAAGATATTGGTTTAGCTGGACTCTTCTATTCCAGCTAGTCAAGTTGGTAACTTTGTGGGATTTGGTCCTTCACATTACATGCCATCGTCACCTATGACTCATTTTGGAATATTGGAGCAACAACCTGAAAAATCATTTGTTGACCTTTTATTTGATACATCTGCATTTACTGTTACATATGCCGATACCTCCTTTGATGTTGGAGGATCATCCGAACTTGGATTTGTAACACCACATGAACCGATTCCTCCAGCTGATTCTCCATCCTCTTCACCCATAGAATAGGAGCAACAATAATTATAACAACAGAGACAACAACAACCATAACGTGAACGAAAAAGGCCTTGTTGCGGCATCGGAAGTCATTTATTATAGTACTTGTACTTTTTCAATGTTTATATAATTATTGTATAAAAAAAATATGTGCTCAAACTAATATGAACTATTTTTTCAATTGATTTTTTATACTATATGAAACTTTTTTATACAAGTATATATATGCTACTTGAATTATACACAAAAGAAATTTTAAGTTATTTTTCATAATTCATGTATAGAACTAGGGAGAATTATTTTCCTAAAAAACAAAACCAAATTTCAAATTAAAACACTAATTAGTTTTATTATTGAACATTTTCTCCTATCCAGTCAATCTTTTTTTTTTTAAATCTTTGGGCATTTAAGAGAAAAAATTAATTTTAAATTATTGATATAAAAAATCTTACATCAATCATAAGTAATTATTTGTAGATAAGCTAATTGAGGTATTAATGATATAAAAAATTTTGCATAAATAATATATAATTATATACAAAAAATCTCAAATTCTTATATTAAGATAACTCCAATAATTAAAATTCACAAAATTACTATAGCAATTAACACCGACTAAATGGAAAAAATTTATTAATTTTATATTTCATTACTTTTTTTGAGATTATTTATGAAAAATATAATTATCTAATCTATATTTCTTTAATTATAAAATCAAAGAAAAGATATAATTATTTAATCTATATTCTATTTAATTTTTATTTTTTTATCATACTTATTTAATTTTATTAAAGTTTATAAATTTATTAAATAAATTCCGTTGAACTTGAAGTCTCTCAATTCAAATTCAAAAATTAAAAAAATAAAATTTGATTTCACAGCCTCCCAATTTTGACATTTATTTTTTTTAGATCAAATACTTTTTACCCTATTACCTATGAGTTATTATTTTCTTTAAACGTTGTTTTCAAGTGCTGAAGCCATTAACAAAGGACATACTAAGCTAACAGAATATTCAGTTTTAACATTGTATTGGCCCCGTACGGTTAACTTTTTAATTTGTTCTCGTTAGTTGATAAATGAATTTCTTAATATAAAAATGAAAGATTAATCCCATAATATCAAAGGTGGGCTCCACACGATAACAAATTTTTGGATTTGACTTTTTAATTTGTATATGTTTTAGCCATAATAAAGGTTAGGCAACGTTTAGTACTATGGATTGAACGTTTAGTAACATTACATCAAATTTTTTTGTTTGAAAAACATAAAAAATATTTATTATGTGTTTATCATTATTATTTAATAATATTTATCTCTTTTTACTACTTATTTTAAAATAAAGATACAAGTATTATTTTTTATTTCATCTATTCAGTTTTTTTTCTTTTTCTTTTTATTTCATAACAAATGCTACCTTAGAGTTAGAACCATGATACAGCCCCATATATACTTGACGATAGACTTGGTGAGATAAATTTAGGCAAATCGAGACCATGTTTAGGGTGCATTTTCCTTTTCACAGATAGTTTATCCTCCATCTCAGCATTTACGTTACTAAAAAAAAAAAAAGAAAAGAAAAGAAATAAATTAAAAAATAAATTACACAAATTTTTCATAAATTTTATTGAAATTATATCATTTTTTTATTTTAAAATATATACAGATATCTTCTAAAATAAAAAAATTATCCTACACTTGTCTAGTTTTATATTATTTAACTAAAATATCTTCTATTAACCTAAATATATATTTTTTTAAATTAAATTTTTTAAAATGGATGGTATTTTGGTAAAAGAATTTAATAGTAGATTAAAGTATATTGTTTTATAAAAAAGATTTATATAAATTTTACAAGTAAAAACAATCTATATAACTTTAATAAAAAAAAAAATTCTACGTAACTTACTCTTAGTAATTTGCAAGTATGTTTCGTGGCTGCTGATTAAGAGTTATTTTCTTAATATATTCGTTTCTATCATCATATGATATTGAGAGTTCATATACCCAAATCCAAAAAACTTTTGTGCTAAATGAGTCAGACACAATATAATAAAAGTATTCAGGAATTGTTATTAAACAATTTAGGTTTGTTTAGTAATTAAAATTTTGGTTGGTGTATAGAATAAAAAAGAATATAAAAGAAAAAGAAATAAAAAAAGTAATTTTGTAAATAAGGAATGATTCTCATACTTCTATTTAAAAATAATAATAAAAAATAAAAATTATTAAACAATAATTATAATGATATAACAAATATTACATAAAATAAAATATAAAAAAATTTCCTTTACATAATATACCCAACAGGGCTTTAATTGAGAGGAAGGTAAGTTATTCCAATGCCAAAATAAAAGGGCGAACTAGCAAAAGCCCAATTTTGCCCAAGAGGACCTAATGTAAAGCCCAAAACATGGGCCAATGAATTGAATTCTCTTGTACTTCCTTAATATCGACCTGGACTATATTAAATTTTAGATATCAAAGGATACTTATGTCCTCTACAAAAACAGGGAACTACGTAGCTTAATCATTTCAAGGAACTATGTATTTTCCTCTACAAAAAGGTATATATTTTTTACATATACTATGCTAGCTTAAAGAGAGACACAAGCTTTTGTTGAAATTAGTATACTGCATCTTCCATTTTCTTGCACTCATTAAGCACCAAATTCAAGCAATATATATACAAATGATTTGCCGTCCATGTTAATTTTATTTTTTATTTTCAGTTTATTATAAAATTTTCTTTTTATTTTTATGTTTAGTTATTTTTATAAAAAACTATGATTGAAATTAAAATTTAATAAATGTGATTTCAATTTTTTCAATAAAAAGTTGAATTAAATAATTCTTGATAGGAAAAAATAAAGGAAAGAACTTGAGGTCATTTGATATACAGAATTATTAAATATGAACATAGAAAGAGAATAAAGATATGAATAGAATAGATAAGAAATAACACTTATATCCCTATTTAAAAAAAATAATATAAATGATAGATATGTTAAATAATAATAACAATGACATAATAAATATTATAAAAAAAATATTACTTTTATTTTCCTTTTCCATCATACAATCAATATAGTTTTTATATCTTTATTATCAGAATATATGCATTTTACAAATAAATATATAGTTTTTACAATTTAGTATTACATTATTAGGTATTTTTAAAGAACTATTATACATGTCATATTTTTTAATTAAAAAAATCTAATAATAAAGATATAAAAAATTATAATTATGTCTAATCCAAAAATAAATTTGTAGCATTTATATATCTCAATGCATATGAGAAACTCAATCAGACATATTGGATCTTACCACATTTTTTCAAATGAATCCTTATGAGAAGTTATAAATTTTTAATTAATTATTCATTATTTTTATTAAATTATTTGTTAAGAAAAAACTCAAGACAAAATGAGGCCAAAAACATATAAAATAGTGTAGAGGCATGGCCATATGCACTCCAAAAGGACTTCACACCATATGAATTTTCTAATATGGAAAAGATTTTGAAGTGAGGAAAACTTCACAAATGTGTACAATTGTGTGGGATGGTGTAGATCTGTTTGAAGGACTATATCAAATGCTACATATATATGTTGTAGGCCTTGACACTAAGGCTCCGTTTAGTTCAACGGAGGGGAGGGGAGGGGAGGGGAGGTTAATGGAGGGAAGGGGAGGGGAGGGGAGGGGAGGGAGGGAATTTAATGAGTTATGTTTGGTTGGAAGGGAAGGGAGGGGAGGGAATGAGAGATTATTGTTTGGTTCGGGAGGGGAGGGGAGGGGAGGGGAGGTAATTATATTTGGACAAATTTACTCTTTATATTATTTTAATTTTATTTTTTATAAAAAATTATTTATATCAATAATTTTAAAAAAATTATAAATTTTAATCTTTTTTTATTTTTATTTCTGATAAAAAATTATCTTAATTTTTATTAAATATTAATATATTAAAATATTAAAAAATTAAAATAGACAAAAAGGTAAATTAAAACCTAAAAAATATCCCACTCCTCCCCTCCCTTCCAAAACCCCCCAATTTGGAGAGGAGACAAATTTGGGTCATTTCCTTCTCCTCTCCTCCAATTTTATCCAACTAAACACCTTATCTCCCTCCCCTCCCCTCCAAAACCTCCCAACCAAATACACCCTAAAGATAAGGTAACTATTGAATCATCAAAGTGGTGTATATAATCAATTTTTGAAAATAGATGGGCTAAGAGAAAAGAGACTAGGGCGCGAGATGTTTCTATGATTTTGGCAATGATACTTTATTGCAGAAAGCTTATTAGCAGCACTTGAAGATACTAAAGTAATAAAAACTATTATGCATGGCTCAATGCTATTGAATTGTTGCAATAACATACTTTTACTTCAAATCATATTTAGACAATGACGTGCAGCTGTGGTTTACAATTTGGTGATCGATAACACTGATGAACTCCTTGCTGAATCGAGTGAAGGCATTGTAACGTTAGTTGAATTCAAACTATCCTTAAACTCATACCTTAAAGACTTGGTTGCTTCCCCATTGAGCACTTAGAAGATATAATTGCCTCTAACAAGAAACACGCAAAATTGGTAAGCATGTTGTGTAAAACGCCATATGTTCATGGTTGATACGTATGGAAAATTATACATAACCTTTCTGATTTATAAACCAATTGCAATTTTAGGACACCAACTTCTAAACATAACATTTTTTCAACCTAAATTATCATAAAAGTGAAACTATTATATCTAAATTAAACCTAGTATCTAAAAACTATATAATTATCACACGATACCTTATATCTCCAACATCTTTTCCAATTTTCTCCCTTTATGATTTCTAACTTATGTTTCCCCAAATTATAAGTTATCACATGGTAATCCCATGGTTTTTAAATGATAATTTTAACTGATACTTGTAACATTTATACTTCCATTATAATTCAAAGAATAAAGTATTACGTTTTGAAGTTTGTATACTAAGATTGTAATTAAATTATTATTTCGAGAGACAAAATATTTCTTTTAAAATTCTTATACAGAGATTATAATTAAACAATAATTCAAGAAAATTATATATAGCCTCTCTTAATATATATGATAGTAGCAGTCTGAATCTAATTTAAAGTGGTTCTATAGTAAAAATTGAAGTTGGGGTAGAGCATATAAGTGTTAGGCGAATTGCTAGAGAAACTTAATGAGTATGGCCAAGACTTGATGTTGGAAACTTAAAAGGCAAATGGAATCGGAAAAACAGAAAAAGTAGCGTTATCAAGCATGACAAGATTGTCCCAAAATGAATTCAAAAAACTTGTGAAAAGGAATAGATGGAATGGCGATCCCTGGTCTAGCTTTTAGTCCTATACTTGCCTTTAGAGGTTAACAACAATTATTGTACCTGTAGTGTGCCTTGAGGATGAGCCATTAGGGGCTAGCCTTGGAGATTTGAGAGGTATTTAGAGCCAAAATTAATTGAAATTGCTTATTCACTTGAGCAAGCAACTAAGCCTAGGAGGCCGTCTTTACTTCGTAAGCTAAAAGCTTAAATTGAAATGAACATATGATTTTGATCATTATTAGTAATAAATAAGTTTGTTCGAACAATGATGTTTTCTTAAAATTGTATGTTGCAGTTATCACTTACCATGAATCTGAATCCAATAATTTGAAGTTAACTCTATAAAAGTTAATGAACAATGAACGATTAAATATATCAAAGAATGGATAAAACATAAAAGCAATTATTTTCTTATGATACTTGAAAACTTTGTATGACTCTTTATTTGTAGAAATAAAAGAATGAATTTACCCATAATGGACATCAAAACATGATATATTAACATACATTATTCTCGGCAATATATATATGTAGAAGCATTCTTGATTTAGAAATAATGCTTTAAATACGAACAAACACCAATTTAGTGATTATCACATAGTACATTAGTTTAAAAATAGAGCAGACACATCTAATTTGACAGGAACATATAAGCCTCATCTATATATATATGTATGTATATAAGAACAAGTCATTGAAAGATTTATACAAATACTTGGTGGCAGGAAGGCCAAGATCAGTGTTGCATTTGACCTCCCTCAGCATAGTCTTAAGGCCCTTCCTTTTTGCATTTGCCAAAGGATGGATTCCATATGCAGGTCTTGACATATACTCTCTGTTCTTTCTCTCTTTCTCAAAGTTAACCCCAAAGTGTAATGTTTGGTTTTCATAAAAATGACGGAAACAGATATATTTTTAAAGTAAGTCTTTTGAAATGAATTAGTCAAGGTCTAAAAAAATTAAAATAATGATCTAGAAATTAAGTGATAAATTTAGTAGGCCAAAGATTCCCTGAAACAGAGGTTAAAATAACCAGATAGAAATTAACGAAATAGCTATGTTACATAATGACATTTTTGTAATTTTGGGCAAATTTTGGAATTCTCATAAGAGGATTTTTTAAATAAAAAATTTGAGTTTTTCGAGGTTCTTAGAGGCCCTGAAAACCATGGGAAGTCTCAGGACAGTTAAAATCCCTTTGATATATGTTTCTAATATTGGTTGATATGAACTTTGGCATTTTTGTTCGAGAAGGTTTTAGCTTCAATTTAAGTGATTCTAAAGGCATTTTATAAGATTAAGGATCTAAATTTTATGGTAGAAAAGATAGTTCTAAAAAAGGAATTAAAACAAATAGGAAACAAAAATACCAAGATTAAGGGCAAAATTGAAATTTTTGTGAACAATTAGCTTCTTGAATACTCTTTAAAAGTTATGCCCCTTCTTCCTCCTTCTCCACTAACCTTATTTTGCCTAAAAATAGAGAGGGAGACTAGAAAACTTAGGTGCACAAGAGAGGAGAGAAAGATAGGAGAAGAAGCCAAAATAAAGGTATGAAATCAATGGAATTTCTTAGTCTTTCCTTTAGCAAAGTTGTTCTTCTCCTTCTCTTCTCTCTTTCTATGGTTTTGTTAAAGTTCTTAGGTCTGTTTTGAGGGTAGAACAGAGGGGAGATTTTTGAGATTCAAAAGGATAATCCAAGCAAAGGAAGAAGCATCCAAGAAAGGTTAGAAATCCAAAGTAATTTGCTACTTTCTAAGCTTAAATCTCCTTCTTCTTCTTCCCCTTCATTTTGCCTCATGCATGGCCAGCCAAGAAGGAATGAAATTTGAACTAAATCAAAGATGAATCTTAGAAAAATGAGGGAGATGAATAATAATATGCAAAGAAAACAACAAAATAACCATTAGATTTCAAGATAGAAAAGTTAGAGTTTCAAGTGTTCCTTTAAAATTCTATTTTGATACAAGAATTCCTAGGCCAAATTGAGTATTTGGATGAGCTTCTAAGATCCCTAGAAGGCTTCTCACATGCATCTTCTATCAAGAAAATAAAGCAAACTCACTTGGTATTCATATAGTGTATAGTTTTGGCCTAGGCTAGATGAAGCACCAAGGGGTAGTTTTAATTTGTTCTAAGTTTGATTTTGAGTCATATATGATGGAAGAGGATGAGATGAAACCTTGAAAAAAATTTAGAAGCCATGGATAGTGAGATATAACTTTAGGTTTTATATTATGGCTTAAAGAAGCAACACGTAGCTAGACTCCTTAAATTAATTGTGTGATGGCTCCAAGAGGCTTAGAAGGAGTCAAGAATCATAAATGGATGGAAAGAGTAGAGCCAAGATTATATCTTCATAAGGTTGCTTCATTAGGTACATTATGGAACCAGAAATAAACCTTAGAAGCAAGTTAGTTTTTCTAATGAGTGTGTAGCTTCATAAATTGTTCCAAGAGTGTAATTGGCTTCTATATGATGTGTCTAGGCAAAAAAAAACCAAGTGTCACCTTCTTTTGTGTATGTGATCGAGGGAGAGGAACCAAATTTAAAGAAAAAAGTGTGCATTTATAACAAATATAGCTCTCTTTTCTTTCCCTCATGCATGAGTGAATATTTATCTTGTCTTTGAATGTGTGTATGTATGTGTTAAACCATGAAAAAGTGTTCTAGTATGTATTCATATGCCATGGTACCATGATGTTATTTTATATATTCACATTATGCTTTGTAAACTTGCCTTAGTTTGCTTGAATGTGGTAAAGCCAAAAGCCCCATAACCATGGTGAGGATGAGTTAAGAACTCTCAAGATGGTTGAGACAAAGCCAAAAGTCTCCCAAGAGTAAGGCTTAGTTAGAAGCCTTTAAGAAAAAGGGTGAGGCAAGTCTAAAATCTCTGAAAAGAATAGGCGAGGCTAAACCACTTGCTTGGCAAACCTATATATATTTTGTATGACTTCTTAAATGCTAGAAATATTTCATGAATGGTTACATATCCCATGATAGCCATGCATGCATTTTTAGACTTAGATTTGCATTCTTTATGTATGGTTGAAAAGGAGAAGGGCTATTGAGATTCCTAAAATCTTATCTTTTCCTTCCCACATGTCTAACATGTCTAAGTGGACCAAGTGAGCCAAGGAATGGAAGCTACCAAACCTAAAGGAAGAAGATTGGCAACAACAAAGTGTGTAATTTTGCCATTTTGTAGCCTTATGAGTAGCATATAATGTAATCCAATATTGTATATAATGTATGAGTTTATGAACATATGTAATTACATGAATATTTGATGTATGAATGAGATTTGATGCCACATGGATTATATTGCATAATTTGGACATTGAATGGCAAAAGCTAGCTTATGTATCATTGTGTATACCTTGGGATGAAAGAGTAAGTTTGTAAAATCTGGGTTTATACACCTTTAAGACATATTTAGTAGACTATTTTGATATTTTCCCACATGTTCAAGTGGCCATGGTTGTCTTAGAAGCCAATATGGACCATTTGAGATCCTTAGAAGACACTAAAAAAGCATTTTTGGAACCTAATGTCAAGGTCTGACCAAATGTATGAATTTACCCATGAAATTTGGCATGCATATAGATCTCATTCAAAACTTTTTGAAAAGATAAAGACTAGATTATTTAGAGTTCTATGAAATTAATTATGATTTTTCAAAGTTATCATTTTTTTGCTATTCTAGTATAAACACTATTCATATGGTTAGTTTCTTGTACTATATCATTTGAGAGCTAAATGATGTCTAATATTCATGAAATTTTATAAACATAACTTAGACATGATAAGCTTTCTATGGACACTAAGATCACCCTAATTGGATGTCTGAGCAAGAAGATATAAATTTTTGAAATTCACTGATAGTACTAGTAGTGATCGGCAAACTTAGTTACTGTTCCATCGATTTCTAGTGGCTAAACATCCTTGATGTGGTCTAGATTTATTTTTAACATAAAGTAGACATCTGTAACTTTCTAGAATGGTATAGTATGCTTGATTTGAATTTTTTTAGAATTAGTTATGATTTTTCAAAATTTATGACAAAAATTGAAATATCAACCCGAGGCTGCATATATTATTTTTATGTACATACTCCATTTGTTCGAGTTCTTGGCCATTTCCTAAGATGGTTATGAGTTCTCTTAGTGTATTTAAATATGACAATAAGATGAATAAGTTCATATAGTCCATGAGACATGAAACGAAAAATTTATCCACGACATAATGTAATTTAATACAAAATTTTTAATGGTTTTCCTTGAAAATCTTGTATTATTCATGGAAGGAAGCCTAGAAATGAAAGGAGATAGCCTAAATGAATATGATGTTACAAAAAGCACTACTCAACACTAACATTCATGTCAATTATAAATTATGAACAATCACAAAGTAGAATACATATACCATATAGTTTTGTAACATACATTGGATGAGGTCTTCATAAAGTTGGCCATCTCTAGTGAGAGCCATTATGACTTGAGGCACCCCAAGTGGGAGAGGGTGACCTTTGTCAACTTGCCAGAAATGGTAGACTTTACCATAAGTCTTGCACACCTTTTCCATTTCATGGCACTAAAGGAGGCCTAGGATTCCTAGCATGAATAGCAAACCACTTTTTACCTTGTAGAGGTGGGAGTGCCATAGCCACTTTTTTGGCAACATCAAGAATAATTTCTCTGATATAACATACTTGTGGTTGATCAGCTAGGCATCGATGTTCGGGTTGTCATAGATTAGGCCTTGCCTTATCTTTTCATTTTAATGGCCATAAAAGTAGTGCACTTTCAGCGGTCATATCATGCAAGTAAAAATGGAACCTACAAGTAATACTCTAAACATCAAAAGTTCTTAATGAGAATACAAACACAAATATAGACATTAACATGAGCCCAAACACCAAACATGAACACCCAACAACATAAACACTAACACTCACAATGATAGTTATTACAAAACATTTAAGAAGTTAACAAATTGTTGTAATTCCAAAATACGACAATTAGTGAATACCTACTAACATGAATACTAATATGAACACAGTAACAAAATAATAACATTGGCACAAACATATAACACATGAACATTAACATATAACTAAATACATATGTTGAATACAATATAGACATAGCATGACACTGATATTAACAATGTAACACAAACATGGATAACTTTAGAAAAGATTTAAAAGACAAATAGATTGTTTTAATTTCAAAATAAGACTATGTCGTGTCGCAATCAATGAATATCTCTATTAACGAAAGATCATTAACAATTATACATAGTGATACAAACACAAACACTAATATGAATGCATAACATGAGACAAACATTGATACATAAGGAGAACATAGTAAAATGATAAAGTTTACTGAATACTATGAAATAGAGTACAAATATAGCGTGTTATGTTCTCTAAAATTATCAATTCAATAGAAACCATGAATGATGGATTGAATTCAATTAATTAAAGAGAAGGAGGGATATACATACATGCAAAGATGTTGGTGAATTTTGTGATAGGGCCAAAGACTTGTATGGTAGAAGTCGCAGTCTCAACAAGGGAGGTACTGGTGCCAATTGGGCCATTAGCTATTTTTGAAGAGGCAAACATGTTCATGTTGAAACTTCTTCAAACATGAATGATGAGAAGAGAGTGAGTCCAAGTTAGATTTTATGTATGGGATTGGGAAGTTGACAATGTATGTTGATGTTGTGATGGCATTGGCAGGGTATGCGATTCAACATATGGTGGAACATATTGCTATATGTGGCTTTTGTATAGTGAAAGTTGGGATTTGGAAAAGCAAGATGGAACCACAAATTCTTAATTGACCTAGGTTTTAGATTATATCAATAACACAATAATTGTGTTATTTTAAATAAATTTTAAAATTCATCCTTCTCGGATAATTGCCCGATGACATAATTATTGTATCAATGTTCAAATGGCTTTTGCTTGTAATGTTTCCTAAATATAAAACCTATGAGACTATTCTAAGTTAATTATTATTGGTGAATAACTTTTACAATTGGTTAATAGAAGTGGATTTACTTTGCTACACTATTTCTTTCTTCTTCTTTCTTTATCACATAGGATGCAATTAACTAACTCTTTTCTAGTTAATTAGAACTTATCAGGAAACTTCCCTATAACTGTCTTAAGTTTCAGTTATTTGTATCTTATAGGTCGCAGTGAACTAAAACTGGTTTTAATCGACTGAATCTTGACCTTTAAATTTTAGGAAACTAAATTAAGTTTTAGTCCACTAAGTATTAATTATGCTTCACTAAATTTTAATAGTTAGTCAACTAATTACAAGTTTTAGTTGACAAGGACTTATTTTTTGCTTCACTAAATTTTAAGTTCCAGTTGGCTAAAATTTGAATTAGTGAATTAAATTTTGTCTTTTAGAGTTTTAGTCAATTGATCTTGGTTTTAGCTAACTAAATCCTTTTTTTTTCCTTTACTAAATCTTAAGATTCACTTGATTGAATATTGATTTAGTCAATTCAAACTTTAAACTTTTATGCAAAACTTCATGTTAGCTAAAACTTTTAGGTAAGTACCTAATTGACATATTTATGGAAAAATAATCACCTAACTAAAACTTGTGCAAGATCATAGACTAAAATCCAATATTTTCATCATTACAACTATTCAAAATACCTCATTCTTGTCATATATAACTAAGTACTAGAAGTCACATACATCATCTCTCATTACAACTTCATATACCATTACATTCATCAAATTAACACATTATTTTAAGCTCTGTTTGCATTATCCAACTTTGTGTCTTTTTTTAGAAAATGATTATTTAGAAAAATGCAAAAGTAAGACATATATCTTAGTAGCTAGGCTAACATCTCAAGTGCATGTTTCAATCATAAAACAGGAGTAAATCATAATTTATTTTCTTTAAGATAGAACATACTAAGCTTTTTCAGCATTGTTATGTAAAAGGAACATCTAAACATAAAATTGGTATCTTCGTAATGCAACACCACTTGCGGAGAGAATCACATAATTCTTTCATAACATATTTTTCCAATTGTAATTCCATACTTGTAATGAAGATTTTATAGCTATTGGCCAACAACTTTGGAAAAGAGCTATATAAAAGGAGGGCTAGAATACATAAGGTTCCAATTTCATAAGAAACACATAAGGCCCATCTCCTTGGGGCCAACGACCTGAAACTCTACTTGTAGGAGCAACTTGCACAATTTTATTACATAGCATTTCATAAAATAAACATAAATCAATGAAAAGCCATTCAACATTCAAATTTGTATTTTATGGAAAATACTAGCTACCTTTCTAAATTTAAATCTCAAAAAGAAACTTCACTTCACTTAGCAACTTCCAAATTGGCAATGAGAGCTACTTAATTCAAAAACAAATATATATAATATGAATTAAACAAATTCTTCTCTACCATAATATCATCAATTTGTTCAAGACTACACAAATAGTAAAAATGGAGTTTTACCTAATTTCTTCTCCTTCTTCCCTTTTTTTTTTCAAGTAAGGTGTCAAGGCTAAGCATTATCAATTAATCAAATTGGCTTTATCATGCTTGATAAATTAGTGGACTGGGTTTTAATTACAAGCATGAGGTGTCTTTGATCATTCAACTAATTAAACTTTCCTTCTTTATCTTGGCTGATCGTGCAAGCTCATAGAGAATAAAGAATTGTATTGTTCATTTCCTTGAAGCGGTTGAGTGATGCAAAAAGGAAAGCATAAGGTGACATTGGTATCAACTCACTTCATAATCATCTTATGTTTACTCAACTCCATGACTAACTAAGCAACTAATGGAAGATAGGAAAATATGTTATATATATATACACTATGAATGGGTTTAGTGGAGGTGAAGAATCATAAGGTGTCTCCTTTTTGGACTCATGCTACTAATTTCAAATGGTTTCTTTCCCTTGTTGATGGCCAAATCACACAAGGTAATGGAGATGAGTTACATACTTCATGCAATTGATTAAATAGGTATTTAGCCAAACTAAAGAAAGTAGAAAATTGCTTGGTATAATAACACAATTAACTTAAATTATTTTTTTAACATAAAGAGTTGTCATTTTTCCTAATTCCTCATTTTATATCTAATAAAATTAAATCTTCATTATTTATATATTTGCTTACTTAATTTCTATGTCATATTTTCCTTTTTTTAGCCATATTAGGACATCCTAATTTACCAAGAATTATCTTTATCAAAATAATACTCAAAGTAACTTTTAATATAAATACTAAGATTTTTCTATCCCTAAATTTCCTTCATTCTTTAAATTAGGGATTTATTTCTTAATTCTTAATTTTGCTAGTGGTTTAAGCTAGTAAAATTATAGATGTGATAATTTTTTCCTCCTTTTAAAAATTTCATCCCCAAATAGTTACCTTATGTGAATAAAGTTGGATGTAACTTCCTCATCTTTTCTTCTATCTCCTATGTAGCTTCCTTAAGGGATAATTCTTTCTAGACTTCCTTAACTAGTAGGATGTTTTTACTTTTAAGTTGCTTAACCCAGAAATCTAAGATCTGCTCTGGTTCTACTATATAGGATAAATTGTCTTGTAAATGCACTAATTTATACCCTGTTACATGTGAAGGGTTTAATTGATATTTTCTAAGTTGAGATACATGAACTAAGTCTTACCTTTCAAGTTTTAGGCAATTATCCCAAGATTCAGTTGACTAAATCCTATGTCGGCTTCGTTGAATCTTAACTTCTAAAGTTCTCATCAACAAGTTCGGCTTCAGGTAACTAAATCCTATTTTTGCTTCATTACATCTTAAAGATTTAGTTAATTAAATAAAAAAGGTGGGCGAGAGCACATAAGGTTCCAATTCCATAAGGAAAATATAAAGCCCGCCTCCTTAGGCTTTAACCCATAAGAGCAACTCATACCATTTTATTACATAGCACATTCATAAACTTTCATATGTTATTTATACAACAAAAGAAACCATCTTTCATATAATTCATGCTTTATGGAAAGTACTAGCTAATAGTTTCCATTAAACATAATTTACATTAAAAATGTTCTCTTTAGTATTGAATGTTTTATAAAGTGCTATGTAATGAAATGGTACGTGTTGCTTTTAGGGTTGATGCCCTTAGATATGTGATTGAAAGTGGGTTGACGCCCTTTCCAAAAATAGTTGGCCAACAGCTAAGTTGCCTATTACAGGTATAGGATTGAAAGGGAATGAGCACTCGTTACTATTGATGTAGTAATAAAGATGGAGTGCTACTTGGCCCCTTTTGCATGTTGATGCTACATTAGGAAAATACCAATTTTTATGTATGAATGTTCTTTTTACACAGCAAATATGAGAAAGCATAGTATGTTTTATTTAAAGGCAAATAAATGATGAATTACTTATGTTTTATAGCTAGAAAATGCATTTAAGATATTATACTAGCTATGAAGACTTATATCTCACTTTCATATTTTTCCAACTAATTATATTTCACGAAAAGATGCAGACTTGGACAAGGGCAAGTAAAACATATAATAGATATTTGGATTGTGCATTTATCAACATGTAGTTGTAAATTATGAATGTTGTATGTAACTTTTGTGTCTTTTAGGTACTTGGTTATGTAGGCAAAGAATGAAGTATCATGGAAAAATAAAAGTTAGATTAAAGTTACTTCATAAATTTGTCAATTAGGTACTTGTCTAGAAGTTTTAGTTAATGTGAAGTTCTACCTAAAAGATCCCAAGTTCCAGTTAACTGGATCTAAGATTCAATCAACTGAATCTTAAGATTTGTTGAAGCCAAATTAGGATTTAGTCAGATGAATCTTGAGATAGTTGCCTACCATAAATGTTAAACCTAAACATCATGTAAGAATATCTTAAGTTCATTAATCAATCATTTCTACATTTAGTTATTAGAAGTGAAGTTGTTTTACCACTTGAAGAAACAATAAAAGAAAAGCTTTGATTCTCTTTTGATTATTTTATGCAAATGAAAGTAGAAATTAATAAAGGCCATGGTTACAAGTCAACCACTGGAGCCTCAAGAATTTAATGCCATGAAAGTACATAAAGAGTAATTAGTACATAATCAAATCATGAATCCTAAAAGACAAAAAAAAAAAAAAACACTAGAACGAAAAGATCGAAGTAAAAAATGATCCCATGAGATCTGAGCATTAAGCCTTGTCTAGATTTATCTCTAATGGTTAAGAGATCATATATGAATATAGGCATTAAGCCCAAATTACAAGAGACTAGATTTGTCTCCAATGGTCAAGAGATCAAATATAGATCAACCTTTAACAGCTCAATATTCAACACTTCCATTCAAATTGAGGAGTAGATATTAAATCATCTTTAACTTGACTCCAAATTCTTCAAACCAAACCCCAGATAAAGCCTTTGTAATGACATTAACAACTTGCAACTTAGTTAGAGTATGATTAAGTTCAAATATCTTACTAGCTTTTCCTTATTAAAGTGTCTATCTATTTCTACATATTTGGTCTTATCATGTTGGATAGAATTTTTGGCAACACTTAGGGCAACTAGATTGTCACATAGCACCTTCATGGGAAGATCATAATCAATCCTTATTTCCTAGAAAAGCCTCTATAACTACAAGCCTTTATAAATGCCTTGAGCCAATGCCTTATATTTAGTCTTAGCACTACTTTTATTGACCACGTATTATTTCTTACTTTGTCAAGTAACCATACATAAGCACAATAAGTAAAAGTAAATCTCCCATCAATAATAGATCCTACCTAATCAATATCATAGTATATCTCAATCTCATAACTCGTGCTCTTTCGAAAGAAAATCCCCTTCTTAGGGATCATCTTAAGGTACCTCAGAATCCTGTAAGCAACTTTAAGATAGACCTCAATAGGTTTACTTATGAACTAACTGATAACACTCATTAGAAAGCTAATGCCAAGTTTGGAGTAGGTTAAATAAATAAGCTTGCCTACAAGCCTTTGATATCTTTCAATATCAATAGAGTGATTCTCTTAAGAAAATTTTTATTTATAATTAGCCTCAATTGGGGTATCTACTAGTTTACATCCTAGCATCCTAGTTTCATTTAGGAGATCAAGTGTATATTTCTTCTGGGAGATTGTAATTCCTTTTTTTTTTTTACCTTATCACCTTTATTCCCATGAAATATTTTAAGGTACTTCAGTCTTTTATTTTAAATTCCTTAGTCATTGCCTTCTTCAAGTTATCAACCTTACTAGCATAATCACCAATCTTGATGGTGTCATCTACATATACAATTAAGATGGCAAATTTCCTATTAGTGTCAAACTTAGTAAAAATAACATGGTTTGCTTGCCTTTGTATATAGCCTTTCTCTTTTATAGCCAAAGTAAACTTCTCAAACCATACTCTAGGAAATTATTTATAACCATAGAAAGACTTGTGGAGTTCGTAAATTTTACCTTTCTTGTGATTTCAAAACCAAGTAGAAGAGCTATGTATAGTTTCTCTTTTAAATCTTCATTTAAAATGGTATTTTTGACATTTAATTGATGGAGAAGCTAGTTGTTATTAATAACAAGAGATAATATGACCTTTATGGAATTGAATTTTGCCACTAGAATAAAGGGCTCATGGAAATCAGTCCCATATGTCTGTGTAAATCTTTGTACTATGATATCACTTTGTATCTATTTACACTCCTATAAGAATTATACTTAATGTTGAAAATCCACATCCACTTGCATCTCATGGATTTTTTGCTTTCTAATAATTCAATCAAATCCCATGTTTCATTTTTCTAAAAAGCACTCATCTCTTCATTCACGACCTTCCTCCACTTCTCATCTAAGTGCTTCATGAATATTTGAAGGTGCTTTCTCATTGGACAAATTAGCAACAAAAGTGTGACATATGGGAGAAAGTCTATCATAAGTAACAAAGTGACAGATAGGATGCTTGACATATGATGTAATCCCTTTTCTCAAGGCAATTAGAAGCTCTAAATGCTCATTTTTAGAAGAATTTGTACTTATAGATGGACTTGGAATAGAGGAAGCATCCAATTTTGGTGGTGGCTTAGTCTTTACCTCTAAAGTCTTCTTTTTTCTAATGTAAACAATGGGCTTGTTCTATTGAGTAGTAGGTGCAATGTTGGAATTTTGGTTCGGTGTAGTAGGAGGTTCAAGTTTAAGTTGGGACGTGTTTAGAGGCTTAAAAAAGGTACATTAATCGGGATATCTTGGCATGGGCCTTTGGGTGCAAGGACAATAGGTTTTAGTGCAGGGCAGCAGGTTGTTTAAGTGTACATAAGTTTTTTTTTTTTAATGTAAAACCACCACTCCTCCCCATTCTCCTTTTGAATGGATGTTTTGGCATAATAGGGTTGTTCTTCAAAGAAAGTAATATCTATAGACATAAAAAATTTGTAGAGAGTAGGAGAATAACACTTGTAGCCTTTTTGGGAGGTAAAATATCCAATAAATGTGCACTTGGTGGTTTTAGACTTAAGTTTGTTGCTGGTATGAGTATGAGCAAAAGTAGTGCAACAAACACTTTTAAGGACAAAGTAGAAACAATGTGGGTAAAAGGATAGGCCTTAAGAAGGGTGACATTAAGGGTTTGAAAGTCAAAGGATTTTGAATATCTTCTATTTATAAGATAAATTGAAGTTAGGATAGCTTCCTCCCGAAACTTCTTTGGTACATTTATGGTAACATTAGACATTAAGCAACCTAAAAAATATGCCTATTTTTCTTCTTAGCAACCTCATTTTGTTAGGGTGTAAGGGTAGGAAGTTTGATGATAGATCCTATTTTCTTAAAGGAAAGAGTGGAGTTAAGTACTAATGTATTCTATCCTATTATCACTTCTTAAGAGTAACTTTATTTGGAGTAATAAAATCTATAAGATAAACACTAGCCACCTCTTTAGCATTGCCAATTATCCTATTGTATTCCAAGTTCTGAAATACACAACCATCATTCAAAAAATGAGCCATACAAACAATATATTTAACTATTTTTGCTAATAGATAATAAGTTACAAGAAAATTTAGGCACTAAGAGAACATTTTTTAGCACAAGCTCTATGAAAATTTTAAATGTCCCAGGGTCAGAAACAAAAGCAAGTGTACCATCAATAATTTAAAATTTTTTTGACTCTATACAATGGTTAAGATTGTCAAATAAAAAGGCATTACTAGCCATGTGATTAGTAGCTCCTGAATCCACTACCTAAGAGTGCTTATTCAGGCATTGGATGTTCAAGGCCATAGGAAAGTTACCTCATTGAGTAGGGTGGCTAAAAATGGTACCTTTATTATTGTCATCAATGGTAGTATTTTGTGACGCCAAGATCTTTTGGAGAAATTCAAGTTGCTCACAGTTGAATAATGATGAATTTGGAGGGATAGCATTTGTCACTTGTTACTATGTAGCCACACGCATCTCCCTCGCTTTTGTTTTTCAAGTTGGCTAGCTTGCCATGAAGTTTCCAACAAGTTTCTTTTATGTGCCTACTTTTGGTAATACTTACACCACTCTATCCCTTGTTTCTTTTGTTTATTCTCAAAATTTTGAAAATTTAGGCCTTTTAAGGTATTAATAGAGGCATCATTATATAAGTTAAGCTGGGGTGAGCCTTGCATAAACCTTCTTATGGGTTTCTTCATGCCTAACTTGAAAGAATACTTCTTTAAGGAATGAAAAAGGAGTTTTGGCCAATATACACCTTTTAACATAATCAAATTTGTCATGGAGGTCCATAAAAAATTGGTAGATCCTCTTTCTTTTGGTAGATCTTCTTTCTTCCCTTTAGTTTTCTATACGTAGTAGCATCAGTAAAGGTCTCCCATGTAATGGTCTCCAAAGTATCTAATTGTTGCTAATATTTAGTGAGGTTGTTAAAATATTACTATACATGTATTTCATTTTGCTTTAAAGTTGTGATGAGACTTTCAATCTCATACATTTTTACCACACACTTATGGTTTTAGTACGCTTGATAGGTGGCCTCCCAAATTTCATAGGCCACAGTATAAAACATGTTCTCCAATCTTAGTAGTCATAGAGTTAACCAACGATGACATCATAAGATTGTTGTTTGTAAACCAAGTTTTATACTTGGGGTTGCTCTTTGAAGGAGGAAACTTACATACTTGTGGACAGACTTAATCCATTGGGATAATTTGAGCCATAGTTCAAAAGATGGGGTGATTTTGCACTATCACCCTTAATATTAGTTGAGAAGCCATAGCTAGTGAAGAACTCGTAGTCTTTCCATCATTGGTGGTGGATTGATACTTGCATTTAGGCATCTAGATAGAGAAAGCTTAAAGAGTATGATGCCATGAAGAAATAATAAGAGAAAAGCTTTAATTCTCATATGATTATTTTATTCAAATGAAAGAGATTAAATAGAGGCTATGGCTACAAGTTAACAACTAGAACCTCAAGAATTTAATGCTATAAAAATATATAAAGAGTAGTTAATATAGAATCGAATAACTAAGCCTAGAGAAATAAAAAACTAAAAAGGAAAGAACAAAGTTAGAAATGATCCTATGAGATATGAACATTAAGTCCAAACCATATCTATCTCTAACAGTTAAGAGATCATATTTGGATTAACCTCCAACAACCCAATATGTAACACCACAAATTTTTTTTCCTTTCTTTATCACATAAGATATAGTTAACTAACTTTTTTTATAATTAATTAAAACCTGTCATGAAATTCCTTGTAGTTGCTATAAGTTTTTGTTGACTAAATCATGTCTGAATTAACTAAATATTATAGGTTTTAGTGAACTAAAACTAATATTTGAATCTACTCTTTATGTTTTAGGCAACCATATTCAGATTTAGTCGACTAAGTTCTAATTCAACTTTACGAAAATTTAAGAGTTAATTAACAAATTCTAATTTTAATCATCAATAATTTTTAAATTTTTGTTGACTAAAACTTAATTTAGTTCACCAAAATTTAACAACTTTTAGACAACTTGTTTCCTACATTAGAACTTAAAAAAAAAAAAAAAACCTAATTGAGACATTTTATGGAAAAACATTAATCTAATTTCAACTTTTCCATAATATCTCATTCTTCTCATACATAAACAAGTATCAAAAGACATAAGAGTTACATGCAATTTACATCATTTACATCTTCTTGTATTAACATGTACACAAATTAATAATCTATTCTAAGATTTGCTTGCCTTTCCTTAACTCTGCTTCTTTTATTAAAAAATGATTAGTTAAAAAATATAAAAATGAGATATACTTAAATTTCTTTTCCTTAACTTATAAGTTTCAATTACTTTTAACATTATACCCAAAAGAAACTCTTTTAACAACTAAATCTCAAAATTAAATTATTATCAACAAATATTTATTAACCAATAATAAGTGTAGATATCTCAGCAATCAAGCTCAATTGCTACTAAAAATAAGTCCAATTTCCCACCAAAAATAAAATTCATCTCCCTTCCAATTTCATTTAAAAAAAAACTTTTCTCTATTTTGCCGCCAGATATCCTTTGCCATTAGTTAGCAAACCCTATCCTTTCCAGATCTGATTCGTGTGTCCAACGACCTGCTTCTTCGTTTTTGCCGTGAACTGATTCGGATCTGAATCAAAAAGGCAATAGTGTTTTCGGACAATCTCTCTCTGCTACGTTGTCGCCTTCCTCAACTCTGCCAACTCCAGCCGTCGAAAATTTGAACTTTGAACTTCCTGCTATCTGAATTTTTTTCTCCATCTTATTTGTTTGTTGATCGATTTCCTCCAGCTTTGCTCTTTAGATAATTCCTGTTCTATATTGTTGTCTCTTGTAACATAAATCGATTTTTTATACGGGAGTTGTCTGGCTTACGAGCTCGGGGCGAAAAATCTTATATTTTAAGAACTCTGTAAAACCTCGAACTCTATACTTGAAGAAGTGAAGGGAAGCTAATAAAGCTATATGGGTTCAAGTTTAGTCTTGTCTAGTCTAGTGCATTACAAGCATCAGCGAAAGTTATGTTTGTAATTGAGATTGCATTCAAGTTTCCTGTTAACCTTGTTTTGAGATTTTTAATTGGGCATAAGAGTATGTGCAAATGTCTATATTGTTAATTCTTCCAAAAGTGCAATCGGTTCCTTCTATATCCGTCTGGGTGCTCTCACATCAGGTGACTCTGTCTCGTCTTGCCGATGATGAATAATTCAATTTGAGATCTGCGTTTGGTTGGTGAGAATTTCAGTTGCATATTCTGTGTTATGTTCAGCATATACTCTACGAACAACTGCAGGAAGTATCATATAAGTGGGATTTTAATAATTTACTTGCAAGGTGCGTCTGTGGTCTTTGATATCTAAATCTCAGTATACCTTTGAATTAAATGTCAAGGAGCTCCTTCATCACCTGCTTGTCATGGAATTGACAGAGTATATTGACTCATATCCTAAAATTTGTTTTTGATTTTAGTTAGTCAATTTCAATGGAAAGTTCATATGGTTTTCTTCAAACCTATATTAATTCTTTGAGTTTGGCGTTCTGGACTGTCACAATTCTGCCAGCAAGTGGCTTTGAATTTTGAACTTTAGTGGTATTATATGTCAAAATTTCGTCGTGGTTTGCAAGCTAAATTAACTGAAACATTAGGAAAAATTATGGGTTGGAGGATAAGTTATGCAACAACTAGGGGACTTGCTCCAGAGTGGATTTTTGTATGATTTACTTTCCATTTTCTTTTCCATACTCGCGATTCCTTCAACTCAATCGGGAACCAAGTTTCATTTGAGGACAAATCGGGGGATTTGATTTTTAACAATGCTAGATAAACGAATATATGAAATGGTAATGATTAGGTAAGAAGTTTTCATACGTTAGCCACATTCGATCTTAGCATTTTTTGTTAAGAATTTTAAAAGTGCTAGAAAAGACGAAATATTTGAATAATTTTTAAAAATTAAAGGATAAAAATAAATTAAATTAAAATTACAGGATAAAAATAAAATTAAAAGATTAAAATTACACTTTATCTTTTTTAAGTCACTTCAATAATTTTGGATGGTTGAAGTTTTTCATAATTTTTATTTTTTAATTTTTTTATAATTAAAAAAAACTTATCTTTTAAATTCATTTATCTTATTAATGACATCGTAACAATGATAGGCTGAAATCCCAATTTTTTTTTACTTAAACTTTCAATTTAGGGGATTAAATTCCCACATCCACCCCCACTCGTCAAAACCCTCAACAATCCAGCCCCGTTGAAACGAATGACTCTTTCATTGATCTTCTCGACTACTACGATTTCTGGCTTATGATGTTCAATTGCTTAGAACATTCAACATCTTATGCGAATTTGTTAAGCTACCCAAGAGGACTCGATTAAATCATGGCTGTAAAAGGATACTGTGAAATGGGTCAGTCTCTGGTTCGAAAATGGAGGACTTGGTCTGGCCACCCTTTATCTCTGTGGGTTAGGAGCTTAAATTCAAATGCGGCTTTGGAAGCCATTGCTAAAGCGTCAGACGAGAAAGTTCCCAGTATTGTGCTGTACAATTACCCTTCGTTTTCCGGAGCGTACTCGGCTCTCTTTGCTCACCTCTTCCACACTCGTCACAATATACCCTGCCTTATATTGCCTTTCTCTTCTTTTGAGCCTCTCAGGTTTAGCTCTAATCTTTTCTCCTTCATCCCTCTCAGATTGTTTTTTTTTTTTCTATTGTTTTCATTTATCATACACTTTTATTTTGACAATAGGATTTTAGATTTTCTTTCTTTCTTTCGTTTTATTTTTTATTTTGAACTTTTAACTGCTACTGCTCCGCCTTCTTGTTTACAAAGTGTAGTATAAGAAGAAAAAAGGGGTCGTGCGTGAAATTTTCTTAATTTTGAGTATCATCGAGTTTCAGTGCACTGCTTTGTAGTGAACAGATTACTTTTGAACATACTGTCCGTTGCCTGCTTTAACTTATCTATGTATTTTTTCTTAAAATATTTTCAGTATGTGAAATTGTAGAGTTCTAATTCAGTGATTGACTTAATTTTATCTTTGAAACTCCAGGAATGAATGGGGGAACTGGAAATATGTTGTCTTGCATGTTCTCTTAATGAAGTTACGTATTTATGACAGGGTTGAAGATTTGAACATTGAAGGCCTTGAGACATGCTATCTGCTTGACTTTCTTCGTTCAAAAGAATTTCTTTTGAAACTTTCACAGCAATTAAAATGCAAGTAAGCGGAGATTGAAGTCCTGTTATTATATTATAAATCCTTTTCCGACTGCCTCTATGCTGATGATTTTATTCTTTCCTCTCTTAAGTTTTATAAATTGCATATTAATTTAACCATCACTACTTATTCAGGGTTATTGGGTTTGATCACCGGAAATCAGTACTTCCATATATTCCCTCTGTCAATGATTGCCCTGAGAATCTCACTATTCATGTAAACCTTGAGAAGAGTAGCTCTAGTGCCGTTTATGAATACTTTTCTGCTAAACATGCAGAGATTAGAATTTCCGATGTAAGTAGGAATTAAAATTCTTCTATATGCATCAGTTCTCCAGCATCTTATATAACAATTGCTGAGGTAGAAAGATATCTGAATATCATTAAGGGTGTGGTTCCAAGTTTGCTGGACTCAAAAGACAAAGATCATGTGGAACTTATTCTGAAATATATTGAGGATGGAGATCTTCGTCGATGGAGCTTGCCCAGCATCAGGGCCTTTAACATAGGATTGGGTGAATGGCGCTCAAAATTCAATTGCATTGCTAATCCATACATGTATGAGCAGGTTTGATCATTTATGGATTTCATAATCTTTGATTTATAATTTTTGAGTTGTTTTTACGTACAACCTTGGTTCATACAAAAACAAGGGTGAGAAGCAACAGGTTTAGAATCTATAATCAGCATTTTCTTATAACTCACTATGTGTAGTTTACTTTAGTTAAGCCAATTGCCAACCGAAATTAGGTACAATTAAGAGATTCTTTAGTTTAAAATAAGTGTCTCAATAACAATTTGGAATTATAGTTGCTTAACACACAATATCTGGACTCTAGAGGTTATATGCATAACCTACAATTTTGGGTTGACTTTGGTTGTCTCAGTTGTTTGAGTCTTGCTTAATTATTTTTTTAAACTGAGCATGACTAATATAATTCAGAATGTTTCATTTACACTCTGATACTTAAGTATTGCAACTGGTCAGGCTATAGCACCATTTATTTAATTGCTTCTTAATAAGCCTGGCTGTGTATTATTCCAGAAACATACTTTCTTAACTCTTCATAATGAAAATAGTTATAAATTTGTCTCCTGTTATTATGTATGTGCTGAATATTCTGTTCTTTTAAAATATCTTTTGTTGCAGTTGTTGGAGTTAAATACTGAAGATTTAATTGCTAAAGGAAATTCGTATCTTTCATCTCGCCAGAATGCTGCAAGTAAATTGCTGGAAAAAGTTTTCAGGGTTCGGCTGGGTAGAGGATTTTATGGAGAGTGTCTGGTAGTATTCCAAGATTTAATTACCTTTTTTACCATTTCTAAATAATTCATTTGCCCTGTCCCAGTTTAACCTAACTTTATGTAAATGGTTTCATCTGTGCCATTCACTTTCTTTGTGGTTTTTTATTTTTATTTTTTTAATTTGTAAATGTGTAATAGCGCCTTTCACCATTTAAATTTATTAATATGGCATCACATGACTCCAATAACACTTGGATCCCACGAGTGCAATACAATTAAAATTTTTAGAGTGTAATTTTCTCTCACAGTTTAAATTTTTGTCTTCCCAGCTACAATTTTTAGATATTTAATTAAACCCTAAAGTCTAAAAAATACAAAAGCCTTAAAAGGCATTACTGCACCCCTTGCAGTTAGGGGGTCCAAGCTCGACTGTAATATGGTGCCCCCACACCCAACTCTGAGATTGAAGTTTGTAATAAGTTTTGATTCCTTCTTGGTTGTTTTAGGGAGTTAGGGCAGATGGGAATTCTGACTTAAGTGATGAAATCGGCAAGCTTCTTAGCTTAAAGAGTGTTGCTGCTGGTCTGAGGTAATTTATTCACAAAGGTGTCCGTGAGTTTTTTGTTTGTTTTAATATTTTTATCTCATTAGAAAAATGATTCTTCCTTAGTTTGTTGGTGGCAAGAAAAAGTTTAATTCAGAGCTTGACCTAACTTAGTTGGAACTTGGAAATTTTATGAGCTTGAAGGGGAATAAAATTTTTTTACAACAAGAAGTTCAAGCTGGAAAAAACAAAGGCTGTAGTTGGTAACAACTGAAATGTAAATGTTGGCTTACCCATGAATTGTGATCCAAGAACTCCACTTGGCATTAATGTAGGGATTCTTATATATATTTCTATAAAGTTGGGATCATTTGGGTTAAGGATGAGCTGGGCGCAATATTTATCCTTAGGTACCTGTTAACGAGTATGGTTAACCAATCATGAACTAAATTAACCATACTTGTGGTTAACTGGTTCTTGAGGATAAATATCATCCACATCTGGTGCCCACAACTAGTTTTCCCTAAGAAGTTTTTTTCCAAAGCAAAAAGCAAACTCTTCTCACAAGTTTCCTTCCTCTCTAGCAATTTAAAAAGAAAAAATAAAATAAAAGAATAAACAAAAACCTATAGACATAGCTTCATGAGTTCCTGAGTCTAAAAAGCAACTGACAGTCTCTAATTCTCCAGTCCTGTTTTTCTCCCTATCTTTTGTCATTGATCTTGGCTTGGTGCTTCAGAATCAGGGATGCAAGTTTTTAGCACTGATAATTTGTCAGCATGTTAATTTTATCAATATGAGATTCTGTAAGCATATATGTGAAGACTCTAGTAAGGGATTTTATAAGTATCTTGAAATAGGGATGAGGGCCTTGATTTTTGCTTAGACCCGGGAAAATCTAACAAGATCCTTGGCTGTTTCCAAAAATTTGTCTATTCTTCCTCTGATGTTAAGCATTTGATGATACTTACCTGTGTCCGAGCATCCTTATTTAACTTCTGTTTTTAGGGGAACAGTGAATAATCAAAACAATGTTTTTTTAATATGTTCTTCCAGCCTGATTGTCTTCCTGCTTCATTGCAGATTTTAACATTTATTGTGCTACAAAGATTTATTGATATATATATATATATATATATATGTAATTTGATCAATTGGATGCTTATATCAATGGCAGGCCCATAGGAGCTGTGATATTCATGCAACGAAATAATCTTAAAATGTGCCTGAGAAGCACTGATAATGCCACTGATACCTGTGAGGTTGCAAAAGTGCGAACCACTTAGTGTTACCATTCTTCTTTTACTCTGTAATTTTTTACACTTTGATATATATTGAGTTTAGTTAACTTGGGAATTGAAGGCATATGGTGGAGGAGGTTCCCCTAGTTCAAGCTCCTTTATAATAAGGATGGATGAGTATAACCAATGGATTCGGTGAATTCATCACGAGCTTTTCTAGGTTTGTATAACTAATCTTAAACTTTTATGGCAATGCATCTTTTTCTGTTACTAGGCAAACTTTCTCTTCCTGACATTACATTTAGAGATTGCATAAAAAGTGTTCTTGAATACAACTCTAGTTGGCTACTAGAAACGTATAAGTGGCTTCATTTGAATCATTTTCAACTACTCAGATCAAAATGAATCATTTTCAACTCCATACACTGGTTGTTCCTGATGATTTAGTGATTCAGTGTATCCTTTTTCTGTGTGTTGCACTGTGGGTATTGCTAGCTTATGTCCTCTGGTGCAAACTATTTGATAAACTTCCTCGGAGCCTTGAGACTTAAATCAACAGTGACGATAAAGGTGCTTTGACTGCTTTATATCACGTTTTACATTCTTTGCAATTCGTATATTCATATTTGTTTTTCCAAACTAGTACGGAACTAATTCTTGCCTTCTATCCTTCATGTTCTCTCTCTCTCTCTCTCTTTTCATGCTTCTTTTTCATTTGAAGAGATAGGTTCCTTTGGTCAGCTCTACAGAAAGTCTTACCCCTGGAGTTGCAGTTCTAGTCTGATAAATTTCCCTCGGCAGACATGGAGTCATTTTCATGTGTTTACTATCCATCTTATTGCTGCCTAAATCTGAAATCTTCTGTTTGATGTCCGGAAGAATGTTTAATTGGATGGAAATTGGAAATATTTTCAGGTTCTGATTCTTCTAATGTATAGAGAAGTGCAGATTCTTTGACTATTGATGAACTAAAATCGTTGTCATGCTTCTCTTGGAAATTTATTTCTAGAGCAGTGATATAAAGATGCCATTGTCACTTTTTGGAGTTTGGATATTGGACATGATGTAGGACTTTTACTCGGAACATTAGCTTTGTGAGATCCTGGCGTGATTGAGAGATATAGTAATGGCTAAATTTTGTTGCTTGAAGTTCGAGTGTAAGTGGAAGACACAACTGCTCACTGCTTATTAGAGTTGTGTAGCTTCTTGAGGCTTATAATACTGCTTTTGTTTGAGAAAACCAGTAGTGCAGCGGCGGAAACTTGTTTTCTAAACCTTTCTGTCTTTCAAAAACAGGGTTCCAATACTTTGTGTTATTTTCAAAGCTAACAAAATATATTAATACCTCGTTTAATGCAAATCATTGTTTCTAACGGAATTAGAAAAAAAAAAGGGAAATGTGAATGAAATAAAAAATTTATATTTGGTATAGTATAGAGAGGAATATGAATGATATTCTATTTGTGTATTTGGTTGAACAAAAATAATATTAAAATAAAAAAGAATGATAAGAAATAATAAAAATTTCCCTTATTTTAAAAAAATAATAAAAAGAAAAGCATAAATATTTGTTCCATTCACAATTTGCAACTAATTCTGACTGTCAAACAAGAAGAATAACATATTCACAATTTGTGTGTTGCATTTTCATGTTGTTAAAAGGAATATATATTTAATTAATTTTCTCCAAGTTATCGATGAGTTGATGATGACTTGGTGTTATTAACTAAAAGGAAGAGGAAGCTTCTGTTCCCACTTTGGACAATTCTTAAAAGTGAAAGATAGATATTTTAATATCTTTTTAATTATAAAATGCACTTGTCCAAATAAGTGATATTAGAACTCTTTAGATACATATGATGTATTACGTAGATCTATAATAAATAAATAGAAATTTATCAAATATATAATCAGCAACATTTACCTTGATGAATGTTTATTAATTTATTATATAATCCCATAGTACAATATATATATATATATATATTGAAAGTATTTCTTGAATATTTGGCATATTGAGTAGACATGGTCATTAATTCAAATGAGAATAATTAATTAGAATACAAAATTGTTCCAATTAGTATAGCTTATAAAAAGTAGTTAGTATAGTAGAAAGGATCGCATTATAGGCTATGGGTGAGACGGGTGAGATGGGTGAGACTAGAGAACTCAGGCCGCCGCTTTTGCAGGAAGAAATGGACACCCTGAACAGAAGCTGGAAAAAGGTCCGAATGGGAGAGGGTAAGTTTTCAGAGGAACAAATGCTTGTTCCTCGGGCTGAAGACTGGATGGAGGATGCGGAGGTGGGGAATGAAGACATGAATGCGGTGGTGGGAGAAGAAGGTTGGTTGGTCAAGAATCAGAAAGAAAGTGGGGGTGAGCCTCAAAAGAAGACATATAAGCAGGCTTTCGTGAAGGAGGCAGGATCGGACACGGAAGATGGAGATGAGGAGGAGGAGGACTAGTGGAGCGATGATCGCTGGAAGACGAGGATCAGTGTAGTTAATACTGTTGAAGCTCCAAATATTATTCTTCTTCCACTGGAGAAGAAGAGGTTAGCTAAAAGATGGAGGAAAATGCTGATAGTGAAGATGCTGAGGAGAATGATCAGGGAGGATTATTTAGTTATGAAGCTTCAACAGATTTGGGTGTTGCATGGAGACCAATTTGAGACCATTGACGTGGGCTCGGGGTTCTTTTTGATTAATTTCAAGGAGAGATCAGATTATGAGTTTGCGCTTACTGGGGGTCCATGGCTGATCATGGACCACTATTTAGCGGTGCAACCTTGGAAGGAGCACTTTGAACTGGAATATGAGTCGATAAAAAATATTACAGCATGGATTAGAATTTTCAGATTACCCATGGATTATTATGATAAGGGTATCTTGTATGTTCTTAGTAGTCAGGTGGGGAAGGTGTTGAAAGTAGATTTGACCACCTTGAAGTGAAGTAAAGGAAGGTTTGTGCATATATGTGTGGAATTAGATTTGAAAATGCCTCTGCTTCTGTCGATTCAGATTAATGGTAAGAAGTGTAGAATTGAGTATGAAGGAATTCACATGATTTGTTTCTCTTACGGCCGTTACGATCATGATAAAGATCACTACCCTTACAAGAAGGTGGCCGATGATAAGGGTACGGACGTGAGTGGCTCGAGTGGTGATTATGTAAAGGAAAATAGTAACAAGTGGGCAAATCAAAATGAAATGACAAATGGTGCAGCCAGGAACATGGTGGTTGAGGGCGGGCAGTTAGAAGGTAATGGCATGGTATACGAAGAATGGATGGTAGTTGAAAAAAGGCATAGATCTCAGCGAGGATTTAGTGGGGTCAGATATAATAATCTGTATAAAAGTGATCTGAGGAGTGACAATGGCGCTAATTTCAGGAGATCTCGTTTCTCGGCTCTAACGGATAATGAAGAGGTTGATAGGGCACCTGCTAGTGGGGAGACTAATGGGAGGGCCCATTTGAGAGAAATGAGTTATATGGGACGTGGAGGAAATAAGGGGAGTAGGACTAAGGTGCAAGTGGACGATACAAGGAGAACTTTAATTAGGCAAAAAATAAGACAAAGTGAAGGCCCAATGGAAAGGTACTTGAGAATCAAGAAGAATTTGGACCTGGACGAGTTGGGCTATAAGAGTATAAATGAGTTGGTAGGTCAACATATAGATATTGATAATGAAGGCATAAAGGAAGAGAAGTCTGCCAGCAAGGAGCCAATTATTTTACATGAGCGGTCAAAGGGTATAGGTGTGGATGGGGCTGATAATCCTCTTGATCCAGGAGCAAGTGTAACAACCGGGGAAAAAGAAAAGAAAAGGAAAAGAAAGAAAGTGAAGGTTAGAAAAATTCGAAATCTGAAAATTTTGCCAAGTCCTCTCGCAATAGCGAGAAACGGTCTCGCTACAGTGAGAGAGCTAGTTCGCAATAGCGAAGGCGATTCTAGCTATAGCGAGTGCTGGCAGCAGCCCATACAAAAACCAGGGAGTTGCTCGCCGTAGCGTGCACCATAGCGAGAGTGAAGTCTGGAACTAACGTGATTTCGCCGTAGCGAAGGTTACACCTCGCCATAGCGAAGCCAGATTACACGAGCTCGCTATAGCGAAGGTTAGTTTTCGCCGTAGCGAGAGTCAGTCCGGAAGAGAGTAAATAGCGAGATTTAGACTTCATTAAACGCCCAAACTCATTTCTTCTCTCATATCTGCTCTAAGCTTCGACCCAAAGAGAGAAAAGAGGCGTGGAGAGTGTGAGAGATCAAGAGAAGGAGGAAGATCAAGGGAAAGGTAAGGTAACTTCTCCCATTTCTCTTTAGAACTCTGATCCCCTCCTTTTGCCCTCTCTTTCTGCGGTTTTATTTGTGAAAATGGACGGATTTTGGGCATGGGTCAGAAGAGGGAAAGTGGAAAACTCTTTTGCATCCTTGTGTTTTCTTTGAAAATGAGGTTTTTCACTACCATGGGAGCTTGAGAGAGAGAAAGGGGTAATGGCATTCTAGAGAGAGAACCCTAGGTTTGTATGTGATAAAAGGGTTGCTCTAAATTAAAGTATAAGAGAGTAATTGCATGCTTTTGTGTGTCTAGGCTCAAGAGGAACACCTCCATCAAGGTGTGAGTGTGAAATTAAGAAGGGAGAAAAGGACTTGAAAGGAAAAGCTAGTGTTAGCTTTGGCTCCAAAGGTAGCTCTCTCTTTCACTCTTTCTTGTTGTATTCTTGGATATGATAGTCATTGTATGAATATGTATATGCTTGTTGTATGGAATATGCCATATGTTATTGCTTTGATGCATTGATGCCAATATGCTTGTGTGTTGAATTGTGAGAATTGCTCGGGTGAGGTAGTGCCGAAAGTCCCTTGAGATGGGTGAGGTGAAACCGAAAGTCCCTTGAGATAGGTGAGACAAGGCCAAAAGTCTCAAACGAGTAAGGCCAAGTCAAAAGTCCTTAAACTCGGGTGAGGCCATCCAAAAGTCCCTTAAACTCGGGTGAGGCTAGACCAAAAGTCCCTGAAACCCATTTTTGGCATTGTTGTGATTTCCATAGCATGTACATTGTGTGTTGGTTGATTGAGAATGGCTAAGTGCTTATTCACATGCTTTGACTTGTTATATGCCTTGATTGGTTACTTGATTGAGTGCATGAGCTACTGAGATTCCCTGAATCTCACCCCTTTCCCCTCCCAACTAATATGCTAGGTGGAGCTCAAGGAGAACCGAGCACACACCAAGGAGCCTAGGAGCATGCTTAGTTAGCTAGTTGCTAGCTTTGTTTTGATATTTTGATGTAAATATGATGTAAAGTGGTGCTAAATGAAGATGTGCCCACTATTTTTGAGTTGTAAGGGTTGTAACTAATGTAAATGTATGAAAGGATATTGTATGAGCTATGTTTATAGCCAAATGAATGGAAATGAGGGTTTTACCCCTTTTGTTGCATGTATGGAATAATGCATAATTGGTCATAGCATAGTGAGATTTGGATGTATGATGATTTGGATTATATGGACATGTTAGATATACTAATTTTATGCTTTTAAACTTGTACATGTGGAGTGAGAGTGTGTGAGAGGCTTTTTGGACCCGTTTTAGACCTTTGGGGTGCCAAAACCGGTGTTTTTGTGAGCTCCGTCAAAGTATGACCGGATGAGCTCCGTTTGCCATGAAATTTGGCATGCCTCTAGAGTTTGTAGAAAGCTTCTTGAGAAGCTAAAGTTGGTAATATTCGGAGGATTATAGAATATTTGGGGAATTGTTGAATTTGGGAAAATTCAAGGGATTGGTCATGTACTGTTCATACAACCAGAAAATGAAATCTGTGGCATTCTTAGACCAAATGGATTCCAAATGTGGTGCAATTTTATATACATAAACTAGACCACCACAGTGACTTATAGGGACTAGAATCACCCAAATCGGAGGTCTGTAGAGAGAGAACGAACCAATTGAAGTTCTGTATCAGCATCAGGGAGCTTTCCTGACCCCCGTTACTGTTCCATCAGTTTCTGGGGAGTAGGAGCTACTGAACTGATCTGGACTTATTTTTCTCCTCTAGTAGACATTCGTAGCTTTCTAAATTGGTATAATGTGCCCAGATTGGATTTTTTTGGATTTAGTTATGAATTTTCGAAAGTCATGACAGAAAGCTGCACCAGAAACAGTGACAGCTGGACCTTCTTCCCATTTGCGATGTCAAACATGGTCCAAACGCTGTGTTTGTGGTTGGGAATTATTTTTAGTGTAAAGTTAACACTTAGAGCTTTACAGAGAGCTAAAGTTTACTGGATTCCCATTTTTCTACATTTAATTATGATTTTCCAAAGTTAGAGCCAAAATATGACTTTTGGGCCCAAGTGAGGAAATGTAATTTTTCTGGTTTTTGGCTCTATACCCGTGGCTTATGGTTTGTTTTATGCTATGTATGAGTCGTATGTATGGAGTTTGAGTTGAGGATGCTTGAGACGGGTTCATAGGACCCACGGGATAAAAGATGAGTATATGAAACCCCGGTTCATAGCATGCAAATGCCACAGAAGAGTAGTGATTCTTTGGAAATCATATGAAACCGAGCCTATTGAGAGGCTAGGTAGTGGTAGTAGATTAAGGTGTCACATTTTTGGTATCAGAGCAAAGGTTCAGGCACTTTTGCTCAAGTTTAGGCTCTTGCAGTATGTGAATTGCTTGTATTTGGTGTGAATGGTCATGGAAGTTGTAGTATCCTTGCATAAGTGTTGTGATATTAATGTGAACTAAGGATTGCTATTTCTTTTCAGACATGGTTGAGACTAGGCGGGGCAGGGGTAGAGGCAGAGGCCGACCGCCTAGGGCTCAGAGAGATGAGCCAGAGGTTCCTATTGAGACTAGGGATCCTCTACAGGCCATCATGGATAGACTTGATCGGTATGAGGCCATGATGGGCCAGCACCAAGAGATGCTGGAGCAACAGAGATACATTGCCCAGCAACAGCATGATATGATCATGCATTTGCAAGATACCTTGGCTAGGCAAGAAGAAGCCAGAAGAGATGCCCCTGTACCTCAGCCATCTACATCCAGCATTCCACCTGTACCTCCCCAGGAGCCTGCTGCTCCACAGACCCAGGCGCCTATCCAAAAAGTATTGAAGCAGTTTAGGCAGAACAATCCACCCTCGTTTGACGGGGAATTAGATGCGGATAAGGCGGAGGCTTGGGTGATGCAGCTTAAGAAAATACTCTCAGTGATGGATTGTACCACTGAGCAGAAAGCCTAGCTAGCCACCTTCATGCTAGAGAAGGAAGCTGATAGATGGTGGGATAGTGCAAAACCACTGATGGAGACCAAGAATATACCGATCACTTGGGAAACTTTCTTGGTCGAATTTTATGAGAAGTATGTCCCAAGTTCAGTGAGGAAGAAGAAAGAGATGGAGTTCATGAGTTTGAGACAGATGGATGAGATGACTGTGGACCAGTATGTGGCCAAGTTTATAGAGCTGTCTCGGTATTCCTCTTACCTCCAGAGGTATGATGATGAACCCTGGAGATGTGAGCAGTTTGAGACTGGTTTGAGGCCCCTGATTAGCAATAGAGTCACTCCACAGCGGATCAGAAAGTTTAATACTCTGGTGGAGGTCAGCAGGGTGATTGAGACTAACTTGCAAGTTATCATGCCTGCTGCGACTACGGCTAGTCAGAAGAGGGTTCCGGATTTGAAGAGGTCGAAAGCAGAAGAGGGCTCTAGTTTGACCCCTAGTACCAAGAAAAGAGGCAAGGGGCCATGGAGTAGAAGGCCGCAGCGAGGTGTGCCACCTCCTCGGGGTCAGTCATCCTTCCAGCAGTCTCCGGTGACATGTTTTAAGTGTGGGAAGCCGGGGCACATTGCTAGACACTGTCCTCAGATGGAGACAGTGCCTCCTCCTAGACCACAGACCTAGGGCCGAGTGTTCGCCCTTACTCAGTAGGAAGCCAGCGCATCTCCCAGTTTGATCCGAGGTACGCTGTTAGTGAATGGCTTTCCTGTAGTTGTTATGTTTGATTCGGGTGCTAGTCACTCGTTTATATCTTATGATTGTGTGAGGAAATTGGGTCTAGTCGTTAGTGTCTTGCCATTTGACTTGTCTGTCATTACCCCCACTGGAGGCCACGTGGTTACTTCCCATACATGTTTAAATGTCACTGTCCAATTTAACCATTGTCATACCACTCTTGATTTGGTTTGTATGCCCTTTCATGAAATTGACTTGATTATTGGTATGAACTGGTTGGCTGCAAATAATGCCATACTTGATTGTGAACACCGAACCATCTCCTTACCTGCTTGTGGGACCATACCTAGGGTAGGAGTTGAGTTATCTTTTATGACTACTACCCAGGCTGAGAGATATTTGCAGTGTGGATGTCAAGGGTTTCTAGTCTTTTTCTCTATTCGGGCTGAGGTAGAAGAAGGGATAGAGGAGATCCCAGTTGTCAGGGAATTCCCAGAGGTTTTCCTTAGAGAGTTTGATTTTAGTGGCCTACCTCCTGAGAGAGAATTAGAGTTCCCTATAGACATAGTGCCTGGTGCTGGACCGGTGTCCAAAGCTTCTTACAGGATGGCTCCCGCCGAGCTTGCTGAGTTGAAAGCGCAGGTAGAGGAATTGTTAGAGAAAGGGTTTATCCGCCCTAGTGTTTCACCTTGGGGTACTCCGGTGTTGTTTGTGAAAAAGAAAGATGGTAGCTTGCGTTTGTGTATTGATTACAGAGAGTTGAACAAGGTTACCATCAAGAATAAATATCCTCTCCCTAGAATTGATGATCTGTTAGATCAGTTAGTTGGGGCATCTGTGTTTTCTAAGATAGATCTTAGATATGGTTACCACCAGTTGAGAGTGAGAACTGAAGACGTCTCTAAGACGGCCTTCAGGACGAGATATGGGCACTATGAGTTCCTTGTGATGCCATTCGGGTTAACGAATGCGCCTGCAGTGTTCATGGATTATATGAATAGGGTATTCAGACCGTATCTAGATCAGTTTGTGGTGGTCTTTATTGATGATATTTTAGTGTACTCCCGATCTTTTGAGGAGCACGAGAGGCATTTGAGACTAGTCCTAGACACCTTGAGAGAGAAAAGGTTGTATGCCAAACTTAGTAAATGTGAGTTTTGGCTGACCGAGGTGCGATTCTTAGGTCATGTGATCTCACGGGATGGGATTGTGGTGGATCCCCATAAAGTTGAGGCTGTGTTACAGTGGGATAGACCTAGAACGATTACCGAAGTCAGGAGTTTCCTAGGTTTGGCAGGGTATTACAGACGGTTTATACAGGACTTTTCTCAAATGGCCTTACCACTGACGAGGCTAACCAGGAAAGATACACCGTTTGTGTGAGATGAGAGATGTGAGAAGAGTTTCCAGGAGTTGAAACTCTGTTTGACCACTGCCCCTGTGCTGATTATCCCTGACCCTAGTGAACCATTTGTGGTTTATTGTGATGCTTCGGGTAAAGGGTTAGGATGTGTGTTGATGCAGCAGGGTAGAGTAGTGGCATATGCCTCGAGGCAGTTGAGACCTCATGAGGAGAATTATCCCACACATGACCTGGAGTTAGCTGCCGTAGTGTTTGCTCTTAAAATTTGGAGACACTATCTGTATGGTGCAACCATAGAGATCTATAGTGACCACAAGAGTCTGAAATACCTGTTTGACCAGAGAGAACTCAATATGAGACAGAGGAGATGGATGGAATTTTTGAAAAATTATGAATATGTGTTGAAATACCATCCGGGCAAGGCCAATGTGGTGGCGGATGCCCTGAGTAGAAAATCCATCCATGTAGCCCATATGATGATTAGAGAGCAGGAGCTCTTAGAGAAGTTCAGAGAGTTGAACCTCTCTTGTCAGGTGGTATCGGGTAGATTGTGTTTGAGTGAAACCCGAATTGAGAATATCTTGAGAACCCAGATCTTAGATGCCCAAAGAGAGGATGAGTTCCTGAAACGGATCAGGAATGAGATCACCCAAGGTAAGACCTCAGATTACAAGGTGTCTGAGGATAGCATGATAGTATATCGGGATAGAATCTGTGTGCCTAGTCAGAATGAGTTGAGAGAAAGCATTTTAGAAGAGGCGCATAAGAGTAAGTATACTATCCACCCAAGTGCCACCAAGATGTATCAGGATGTGAAAAGAATTTTCTGGTGGCCAGGGATGAAAAGTGATGTGACAGAGTATGTGGCTAGATGCCTAGTGTGTCAGAGGGTAAAGATTGAACATCAGAAACCGGCTGGGTTGTTGCAACCTTTAGATATCCCTGAGTGGAAGTGGGATAGTATAGCCATGGATTGTCATGGGGTTACCCAGGACATCCTCTGGACATGATGCTATTTGGGTAGTTGTGGATAGACTGACGAAGTCTGCACACTTTTTAGCTATTAAGGCTACTTATACACTGGATAGATTGGCCCAGTTGTATATCAGAGAGATAGTGCGACTTCATGGAGTACCCAATAGCATAGTTTCGGATAGAGACCCCAGGTTCACATCGAATTTTTGGAGGTCACTGCAGCATGCCTTAGGGACGAGATTGCGGTTTAGTACTGCATATCACCCCCAGACAGATGGTCAAACTGAAAGGACCATCCAGACATTGGAATATATGTTGAGGGCATGTGTGCTAGAAATGAAGGGGAATTGGGATGTGTATTTACCGTTAGCAGAGTTTGCTTATAACAACAGTTACCATTCCAGTATCCAGATGGCCCCTTATGAGGCTTTGTATGGGAGAAAGTACAGATCCCCTCTGTGTTGGGTTGAGTTAGGTGAGAGGAGTATGATAGGACCTGAGATTGTGGACCAGACCACCCGACAAATAGAGTTGATTAGAAAGAGGCTTCTCACGGCCCAGAGTAGACAGAAAAGCTATGCTGATAAGCGTAGGAGGCCGTTAGAGTTTGAGATTGGAGACCATGTATTCATTCAAATATCTCCAATGACGGGAGTAGGTCGGTCAATGAGGGTAAGGAAGCTCAGTCCTAGGTATATTGGTGTATTTGAAATCCTTGAGAAAATCGGACCCGTGGCTTACCGAATAGCCTTACCTCCTAACCTAGCCCAAATACACAGTGTTTTTTATGTCTCCCAGTTGAAAAAGTATTTACCAGATTCCTCACATGTCATAGAATATGAGCATGTGTAATTGCAGGAAGATCTTTCCTATGTAGTGAAACCAGAGAGAATTATGGATGCTAAGCTGAAACAGCTAGAAGCAAGAGCATTCCTCTGGTGAAAGTGATCTGGAGAGGTCTGACATCTGAGGAAGCAATGGAATTGGCGGATGAGATGAGGCAGAAATATCCAGAATTATTCCCTTGAGGTAAGTTTTTAAATTTCGAGGACGAAATTTCTTTTAAGAGGGGTAGAAATGTAACAACCGGGGAAAAAGAAAAGAAAAGGAAAAGAAAGAAAGTGAAGGTTAGAAAAATTTGAAATCTAGAAATTTTGCCAAGTCCTCTCGCAATAGCGAGAAACGGTCTCGCTACAGCGAGAGAGCTAGTTCGCAATAGCGAAGGTGATTCTAGCTATAGCGAGTGTTGGCAGCAGCCCATACAAAAACCAGGGAGTTGCTCGCCATAGCGTGCGCCATAGCGAGAGTGAAGTCTGGACTTAATGCAATTTTGCCGTAGCGAAGGTTACACCTCGCCATAGCGAAGCCAGATTACACGAGCTCGCTATAGCGAAGGTTAGTTTTCGCCGTAGCGAGAGTCAGTCCAGAAGAGAGTAAATAGCGAGATTTAGACTTCATTAAATGCCCAAACTCATTTCTTCTCTCATATCTGCCCTAAGCTTCGACCCAAAGAGAGAAAAGAGGCGTGGAGAGTGTGAGAGATCAAGAGAAGGAGGAAGATCAAGGGAAAGGTAAGGTAACTTCTCCCATTTCTCTTTAGAACTCTGATCTCCTCCCTTTGTCCTCTCTTTCTACGATTTTATTTGTGAAAATAGACGGATTTTGGGCATGGGTCAGAAGAGGGAAAGTGGAAAACTCTTTTGCATCCTTGTGTTTTCTTTGAAAATGAGGTTTTCCACTACCATGGAAGCTTGAGAGAGAGAAAGGGGTAATGGCATTCTAGAGAGAGAACCCTAGGTTTGTATGTGATAGAAGGGTTGCTTTAAATTAAAGTATAAGAGAGTAATTGCATGCTTTTGTGTGTCTAGGCTCAAGAGGAACACCTCCATCAAGGTGTGAGTGTGAAATTAAGAAGGGAGAAAATGACTTGAAAGGAAAAGTTAGTGTTAGCTTTGGCTCCAAAGGTAGCTCTCTCTTTCACTCTTTCTTGTTGCATTCTTGGATATGATAGTCATTGTATGAATATGTATATGCTTGTTGTATGGAATATGCCATATGCTATTGCTTTGATGCGTTGATGCCAATATGCTTGTATGTTGAATTGTGAGAATTGCTCGGGTGAGGTAGTGCCGAAAGTCCCTTGAGATGGGTGAGGTGAAGCCAAAAGTCCCTTGAGATAGGTGAGACAAGGCCAAAAGTCTCAAACGAGTGAGGCCAAGTCAAAAGTCCTTAAACTCGGGTGAGGCCATCCAAAAGTCTCTTAAACTCGGGTGAGGCTAGGCCAAAAGTCCCTGGAGCCCATTTTTGGTATTGTTGTGATTTCCATAGCATGTACATTGTGTATTGGTTGATTGAGAATGGCTAAGTGCTTATTCACATGCTTTGACTTATTATATGCCTTGATTGGTTACTTGATTGAGTGCATGAGCTACTGAGATTCCCTGAATCTCACCCCTTTCCCCTCCCAACTAATATGCTAGGTGGAGCTCAAGGAGAACCGAGCACACACCAAGGAGCCTAGGAGCATGCTTAGTTAGCTAGTTGCTAGCTTTGTTTTGATATTTTGATGTAAATATGATGTAAAGTGGTGCCAAATGAAGATGTGCCCACTATTTTTGAGTTGTAAGGGTTGTAACTAATGTAAATGTATGAAAGGATATTGTATGAGCTATGTTTATAGCCAAATGAATGGAAATGAGGGTTTTACCCCTTTTGTTGCATGTATGGAATAGTGCATAATTGGCCATAGCATTGTGAAATTTGGATGTATGATGATTTGGATCATATGGACATGTTAGATATACTAGTTTTATGCTTTTAAACTTGTCCATGTGGAGTAAGAGTGTGTGAGAGGCTTTTTGGACCCGTTTTGGACCTTTGGGGTGCCAAAACCGGTGTTTTTATGAGCTCCGTCAAACTATGACCGGATGAGCTCCGTTTGCCATGAAATTTGGTGTGCCTCTAGAGTTTGTAGAAAGCTTTTTGAGAAGCTAAAGTTGGTAATATTCGGAGGATTATAGAATATTTGGAGAATTATTGAATTTGGAAAAATTCAAGGGATTGGTCATGTACTGTTCATACAACCAGAAAATGAAATTTGTGGCATTCTTAGACCAAATGGATTCCAAATGTGGTGAAATTTTATATACATAAACTAGACCACCATAGTGACTTATAGGGACTGGAATCACCCAAATCAGAGGTCTGTAGAGAGAGAACGAACCAACTGAAGTTCTGTATCAGCATCAGGGAGCTTTTCTGACCCCCGTTACTGTTCCATCAGTTTCCGGGGAGTAGGAGCTACTGAACTGATCTGGACCTATTTTTCTCCTCTAGTAGACATCCGTAGATTTCTAAATTGGTATAATGTACCCAGATTGGATTTTTGTGGATTTAGTTATGAATTTTCGAAAGTCATGACAGAAAGCTGCACCAGAAACAGTGACAGCTGGACCTTCTTCCCATTTGCGATGTCAAACATGGTCCAAACGCTGTGTTTGTGGTTGGGAATTATTTTTAGTGTAAAGTTAACACTTATAGCTTTACAGAGAGCTAAAGTTTACTGGATTCCCATTTTTCTACATTTAATTATGATTTTCCAAAGTTAGAGCCAAAATATGACTTTTGGGCCCAAGTGAGGAAATGTAATTTTTCTGATTTTTGGCTCTATACCCGTGGCTTATGGTTTGTTTTATGCTATGTATGAGTCGTATGTATGGAGTTTGAGTTGAGGATGCTTGAGACGGGTTCATAGGACCCACGGAGTAAAAGATGAGTATATGAAACCCCGGTTCATAGCATGCAAATGCCACGGAAGAGTAGTGATTCTTTGGAAATCATATGAAACCGAGCCTATTGAGAGGCTAGGTAGTGGTAGTAGATTAAGGTGTCACAGCAAGTGGGGTTCAGAAGCTTCTAACTAGAGAAAATCAACTATTAGAGGTTCATCATAGTGAGTTGGGCGCAGGTATTGCTTCCTCATCTGAGGAAAAGCAAGCCTAGTTGTTTCACTTCTTGTTGGGCTTGGTCCTTTCCCTGCTTTTGAAGTTTTTTGATGAATTGCCTTATATGGAATTTGAGAGGTACTGGAGGGCGTATGTTTCCAAGGCTTCTTGATGAGTTGCATAAAACTCATGGGTACCATTTTCTTGCTTTGTTGGAACCTCGTTAGAAGAGTGAAAAGGCGAAGTTGATAGCGCGGCGTTTGAAATTTACTAAAATGGATTTAGTTGAGGCAGAAGGTTTTAATGAGGGCATTTGGTGTTTTTGGGATGAGGATTTTGATTTTTCTGTTAAAATAAAAGGTGATCAGCTGCTGTATGGGATTGTTAATGAAGGTAAGGAAGAGGAATGGGCTTTGACTGTGGTGTATGGAAAGCCTAATGCTGCCTAGCAAAGGATGCTTTGGGAGGCTTTGAAGATTATAGGAAATGGTGTGGTGGGTCCGTGGTGTATAAGTGGAGACTTCAATGCCACTCTTTGTGAAGATGAACATATTTCTTTGTCTAGAAAGGGCCTTGGAGCTGACTCGGGCTTTCGTAGCTGGGTCCATGGTTTAGATTTGCTGGACATGAAGTTTAAGGGTCCGACGTTTACATGGGGAAGAAAAGGGTGCTATAGCAGATTGGATCGTGTAGTAATAAATAGTGATTGGTTTGAAAAGTTTAAGGATGCTACTCTAATCCATTTTCTTAAATTCAAGTTAGATCACTCGCCTTTATTGTTGAAATTACAAGGTGATAAACCTACGGTTAAAAAAGGCCACCAACCTTTTCATTTTTTTGCTCCGTGGGTGATGCATGAAGCTTTCAGGGACTTTGTTAAGGAGGCTTAGAACTGTGATGAAGATTGGAATGTTAATATTACTTCCTTTACTGACAAAGTTGTGAAGTGGAACAAAGAAGTTTTTGGGCATATTATTCGGAAGAAAAAGTCTCTTATAAGGGACTTTCATAGCATGGAGATGAAGCTTGCAGCGTCTGATCATGAGGTTTTTTTAGTAAGGCATAGGGAGGATATTTGGAAGCAACTTAAAGGGGTGTTGATTCAAGAAGAATTAATATGGTTGCAGAATTCGAGGTGTAATTGGTACTCTTTTGGGGATAAAAATACCTACTATTTTCATACTGTGGCGAACAGTAGAAGAAAGCGGAATCGTATTGAAGCTCTGAAGATGGAGAATGGGGAGTGGTCGTATGATAAGATGCAGATTATAAGTACAGGAAGTAGGTATTTTGAGGACCTTTATACAAAAGAAGGAGATAACAATGCTTGTATTACATTTGATCTTAACTACCCAAGGTGGAAGGTAGATGATAGTAACTGTTTGGGTCGTGATGTTACGGACCAAGAAATCAAAAATGCCATTTTCAGTATGGGCCCCTTGAAGGCTCTTGGACCAGACGGGTTGAATCCCCTTTTCTACTAAAGTCAGTGGGCATGGATCGGGCGTTCCATGACTACGATGGTGAAGAAAATTATGGCTAGGCCAGGGCTTGTGAGGGAAGTAAATGCCACTTTTATTGTTGTGATCCCGAAGATTCCTGCTCCTAAAACTTTTAGAGATTTTCACCCTATAAGTTTGTGTAATGTGATATATAAAATTGTTACTAAAACTATTGCTAACAGATTAAAAGGGGTGATGTCCAGAATTATTTCCCCGAATCAAAGTAGTTTTGTTCCAGGTAGGTAGAGTGCGGATAATGTCATTCTTGCACAAGAAATTCTTCACTTTATGAGACCTAAGAAAGGGATAAAAGGTTTCATGGCCTTAAAGATTGATCTAGATAAGGCTTACGACCAACTTAGATGGAATTTTCTATTCAACTGTCTGGAGGAGTTAGATATGCCAAGATGAATGTTAGATGTAATCAGGGCCTATACATCTTCTCTGTCTATGCAACTGCTCAGGAATGGAGAGAAAGCTACTACTTTCGGCCCGTCGTGCGGTATCTATCAAGGAAACCCTTTGTCCCCTTATCTTTTTGTGATTGCTATTGAGCGGCTAGCACATTTGATTCAGGGTAAGGTGAATGGTGGGACCTGGTTACCTTTTAGACTCAAGAAGAATGGGATTGCAATCTCCCATATTTTTTTTTCTTCAAATAACATCCTTTTATTTGCCGAGGCTAGTATGGATCAAGCAGGGGTGATCAAAACTTGCCTTGATGATTTTTATGAGGTTTTAGGAGAGAAAGTCAGCGTGGCTAAATCCAGAATCCTTTTCTCTAGGAATGTGAATCATGTGCAAAAGCAGGAAACAAGTGATTTTTTGGGTTTTACTCTAACTAGCGATCTCGGTAAGTATCTTAGGGTTCCGCTGCACCTTAAGAGAGTTACGAAGGGGGTGTATCAGAATGTCCAGGATAGAATGGAGGGTCGCCTTGCCTGTTGGAAAGCAAATACTTTATCTTTAGCTGCTAGGCATACTCTCATTTCTTTCGTTGTGTTTGCGATGCCTTATTACATCATGCAAACTGAACCTCTCCCACTAGAAGTTTGCAAAGAAATTGATAGAAAAAGTCCAGCCTTTTTATGGGGTAGTACAAACCAGAACAGGTGTCTCCACCTGGTTGCTTACGAAGATATTTGTAAGAAAAAAGAGGAGGGAGGTTTGGGGTTGAGAAAGGCTAGGAAGTAGAATGAGGCGTTTATGATGAAGCTTGGTTGGGGTTTAATCAAGAGAAGAGATGCTTTGTGGGTGCACTTTATGAGGGAAAAGTACAAATGTGGGGAGGATGTTATCCCTAAGATTGATGAAAGACGCACGAGGTCGCAAGCTTGGAAAGGAATCCAGAATGCTTGGGTGAATACCATGAATGGTTTGGCTTGGAAGATAGGAAATGGTAATCATATTCGTTTTTGAAAGGATAGGTGGTTGCATCAGTATGAGCCGTTGGAAAATTACGTCTTGGGGGCCCTTCCTGAGTTTTTATCAGACTGAAGGGTGGCAAATTTGGTTTTAGAGTCAGGAGGTTGGAAATGGGAGTTCTTTGACAAGCTGCTGCCCAACAATATTTTAGCGCTCTTGTGAATGTGGGTACCAAGAGAGTGGAGAGAGATAGCCCTAAGTGGCGCTGGTCTAGTCATGGGGATTTTCGGTTAAGTTTGCTTATGATAGCTTTGTGACTCTTGGAAATGGAGACTCAACTAGATTATGGAGAAGTATTTGGAAGATGAAGATCCCTCAACATTGCAAGTCTTTCTTATGGCTATGTATTCATGATTGTTTACTGACAAATGCATCTCGGAGATATAGGGGCTTGGCTTCTTCTGATCTGTGCCACTTATGTAAAGTGGATAATGAGACTAGCTTGCATGCTTTATGTCTATGTAACCATGCTCATGTTCGGTGGGACGTTATTCTTTCGGAAGAGCTGAAGCTTCAGTTCTTTTCTTTTGGTAGTGTTGTGGGTTGGATTCGCTGGAACCTTATGCAAGATAATGATGTTGAGGGAGTTTCGTCGAGAGTGGTGTTTGCTATTGCCTGTCGTAATATGTGGTTAACTCGGTGGTTTTAAGTGATAATACTGATCGGCCATCCTCATGGAAGGCAAGGATGATGGCGTGTGCTATGTGGTCGGGTTTGGGTATGAAGTCTTTACAGGAAAAAAGAAGTGCTGAGGAAGGCTGCTGGTTTAAAATTAACATGGATGGCGCTTGGAGTGCTCACTCTTAGGTAGCTTCTTGTGGGGGTCTTGCCAGGGATCATGAAGTTAACTTTGCTGGTGGGTTCATGGTGAATTTAGGGCGAAGTAATAGCACAAGTGCTGAGCTTTGGGCTGTTCTGTGGGGTTTGAAGTTTGCATGGGACTCAGGTCTTCGAAGTGTGAAGGTTGAGAGTGATAATGCTGAGATTGTGAGCTGGGTTCTTCAAAGGACGCAGGTTAACTCCAATGATAGCAGCCTTCTGGATGAAATTGTAGCTATGATAAGCAGAGAGTGGTCAATGGTTATGTCCATATGTGCTCGTGAGATTAATGGCATTGCTGATATCCTTGCTAAGGAAGCCCTTAATGCGTCATTGGGTTTTAATAGTTTTTCTTCCCCCTTAGTTTCATCTTACGTGAGTTAAGAAGGGACATGGTCTTGTTTGTGTGATCTTGTCTTTTCTAGTGTTTCAGTTGGTTTGTCTTTGCTATATATAAAAAAAAAAGTATAGCTTATAATTAAAAATGGTTGACAAAAGAAGGCTCGGAAGAGATCTTATTTGTTAAAAGGCGTTATATTGTTCAAACATCTCTTCGATATAATATCAAAAATAAAAACACTATATGTACCTATTCAAGTGTCACACATGATGTTGGAATCATGTTTTTGTGAAAACAAATCCTTCAAATTATTTAATTAAGCAATTGACAGAACTTATAAATTGAAAGGATCCTTTTTTTTGTTGGTTTTTGTTTAAAAATAACTTTACTTATTTTGTTAAAAAAAGTTTACTCTTCGAATCAAAACATAATTATTACTCTTAGTGCATAATTTTTTTGAGAAAAAAAATTAAAAATGTTAGATACTCTTAATTTACTCCCTCCAGTCCTTTTTATAAAGGAATGTGAAGAGATTTTTTTGGTTCCAAAATATAAGAAACATGGTATATTTTTTTATTTCATTAAACAATATATATTTTTTTACTTTTCATTTATTGTTATACTTAATACACTTAACAATACATAACATTTTTTCATATAAAATAATGATGGGTAAAATAAAAAAAAATTATTAAATTTAAACTTAATAATGAGTTAAATTGATATTAATTATTTTTTTAATATCAATAAAATAATTTTTTATTTTTAATAAAAAGGATCAGATGGAGTAAAACATTTCATAAGTGTATGAAGAACATTTCATAAGTGCATGAAGAGCACGTGATATCAGTGTAAACCCGCCAATCCCTTCTCTGTTTTCATCATTTCGACCTAATTTTCCCAACTCATATTGATAATGTGTTAGACAAGAGTTAGTGCTTTGTTTCGTAAAGGCAAAAGGTAAATCTTTGTACTGCACTAAGTTGATTTTTGTAACTAAACTTCTTTCACTTTATTTATTGGAAAAATTATAGTTGAGAGTTTCAAATTAAAAATATTTATAGTAAAAGATATTAAATTTTAAAATTATTTTAAAAAATTTAAAGATAAAAAATTTTAATTTGAGGTTCTGAATTGTAATTTTTTTAAAAGTAATTTAAATTTCTAATCTCTAAATCCTTTAGAATAATTTAAAATTTTGATATTTTTCAGTATAAATATATTCAATTTAAGTCATTTAACTATAATTCTCCCTTACTTATTTCATCTTACTTGTTTAAAATGCGTTTGTATGGTGTTTCAGGGTTTGGTGGAAACATTTTTAGCACTCGCTTCCGAGCGTGAACGAGTTTCAGTGCCCCATGAAGGTCATTGAAAAGTTGGACACTAATAAATGGCCACAAGTGAAATTGTTTCTTATTTGTGTAAAAAAATTTTTTTTTTTTGCTCGCATCACTTGTACGTACACTCAAGAGTCAAGATATAACCGTACATGTGAAATCCATCGTGCAGATCAAATCTTGACCTTTAAGTATATGTACACTTGATGCATGTAAGAAATTTTTATTTATATATTCTATTAGTTTTTTTTTCTTGGGAGGGGTCATTTATTTTGTTGTGATAGTGATGATTATAAAGTTTTTTGACGGGAATAAATCCAAATGACAAAATACGTGGAGGATGAACTATCAAAAACACTTTTTTTTTTAAATGTAGAATTACTTTATTGTCCCACATTATATTAAGAGTTAATTTCTTGTTTGAAGTGAAAGTATTTCCAAGAATATCAGTTACCTAATCAGGTTGTGTGATCTTTTCCCTAATTTCCGTGAGATTTAGAAAGGGAAGTATTGTGTTCTCTTATATATATATATAATCTTTGGCATACTCTCAGTGGGATGTTAATCTGATTGGAGAAAAATTAGTTCTGATTAGGGTAATGACATGAAAATTAATCATATGTTTAACAAATTAGGTAACATGCCATTTCTTCCGGTCCATTTAGTCTACAGAAAAATAAAAAATATAAAAAAATTATGAATAAGAAATGGTTATTATATTTTTATTTTAAAAAATAATAAAAAATAATAGATATTATTAAGTAATGATTATACAAATATAATAGATATTATATAATTTTTTTTTTAAATTTTCTATAGTTATATCAAACAGGGCCTAAATTGATTTTAACATATTCACATGTTGAATACGTTTTTCATTTGGAGGATCTATTTTACATATGTCTTAATAGGCAAAAAATATGCCTTTCAGGAATCAATTTATAAATTTAGAAAGTGTATATAATTATAAATAAAAACTGAGCATTTTTTTAATTTACTATTTACCATATTATGCTAAATTTGCACATAATTTCTAAGAGTACCTCTGAGTTATGACTTATGACAATATTACATTTTTTTTTTGGGTCTACGTTAAAATTTTAAAATGAAAGAAGATTTGTGTAATTTAGAAAATAACAAGTGTTTATGTTACATTATAAATAAATTTTTGAAATAAGAGGACATGTTTTTATAATTTCTTTAAAGTTTAAACTACAAGAAGTCCGTGGAATTTATTCCATCATAATAATATCGTAATATTTAGATTCCAACTATTTAGCTAAGAAAATGAATGAGAAAATTTAGTAAATAACCATATCAATTTTTTAAAGGCAGGCCTCAATAAGAAATTATATAACTTTTTTTTTTTTTAACAGAAAGAAGTGATGCTTGGATGCATATTAGTTCACAATACACGACTATTGCCCTGACTAAAAGCCAGAATGGGGGAAGGATTTCTGAATATGTTCTAGATTATAAAATTATAAGAATCAAGAGTGTTCATGTAGCATTTTGATGTATCGTGGCTTGAAGTTTACCTTAAAGAATGTTTAATCAGGTTAACTTCAATTATTTTCACTCCCTGAAATTTCTTTCTCATAAACTTATTTCTATGCATTGTTGCTATCATACTAGTTCTTCTATGCTCTATATTTGAATTATTAGGGAGAACACTTCTGCTTGATTGCGGGTGGCTTTGCTCTCAAGAAACAAATGCTCTATAAAATATGACTTCCACATTCAAGTTAATGGATAGTCTAAAATAAAAAGTATGGTGTCGGAAAAATTTTGGACCTCTACCTTATGGGATGCAAAAAATTTTAAGAGAATGCTCATTTTACAAAGTCAGATTTGCTCCATGACTTACTAGAGAAAAACTTTAGAGAAGCGACAGACTAATTTTATGGTGACGTTTTATTCCGTAAATGAGCCTCTGTTTATAGAGAGTTTAAGAGCATTTGAAATTTTGATGGAACATATCCTATTAGAAACAAATCCTGTTGATTAAATTTGAATAGAACACATTTTATTCAAAATTGATTGGTTAACTAAATTGAATTTTAAATGGTTTGCTAGTTCAAATAATTATTTGATTAATTCAAATAATTCATTTGACTTCAATTAATTTGTTTAAATTAGAACTTATCTAATAATAATAATAACAATTAATTATTATATAAATTCCTATTATCAAAACTTATCTAATTGTAAATAATTCCATTTGAATTTAATTGATCCTTTTATATTAGAACTTATTCAATAATAATTAATTACTTAAATTAATTAAATCTCCATTATTAGAACTTATTTGATTAAATTAGTTAATTACACAAATTAATAAATATACAAATATTGTACGTGAAGTAGATGTACCCTATCGTTCAACATGCTATCTCCCTTTCTCATGGTTCTGTTCTCATAGCCATATAAGAGAAATGGAACATGTAAACATACAAGAAAGGTATTGATGAGTAGTATTATATTAAGCTACCATCTAACTAACATAACACTCATTCAATGTCTTTCTATATCTCAAACCATCTTAATCATATTTGATTTTGCACCTCTAATCACTCTAATCAATGAGCCATGCAAAATCTTTGTATACATTTGTACTCATGATTACATTCTCAACTTATGTTTATGTAATTGTCTGGGCTATAAGATACACATCACACGTGGGATATCGAATGAGTTTTCCTTGAATGCTCATGTCAATCTATAGGAATTAGGTTGTTTTCTTAGTCATGTTTTGCTAGAATCATTACTTTTGATCCTTAGAGATTATGCTAAAGTAGCACCACCCAACTAACCTCAACTTCTTGACATATATCTAAGTCCCAAAGGGTATGAATGTGAACCAAAAGTCCATAGGACTCATATAGTGAGGAAGCATAAATCTACTTAATATCTCCCTTTTGGTAGTCACGTTTTAGCATATGCAATATGAATTGCATGTTATGGTGGAGCTCCCACTTAAGGTTTGTCATGCTTTATTTTACACCATACAAAACATGGTCAATCACAAAAACTGACTTAAATCACTTAAATTCAAATATGGCTTTATATAGGCTTCATAAAGTATAGACACCTCCATGTTTGACTTGTAAAGTCTCATCTTAGCATTTAGCTAAGGTGATGTAATAGAAATACAAGGATCTTTATTTGTCACATGGATGATAAGGAGATCATCATCGCTTGGTATCTAATGATTGTCTAAGTCTCATTTCATTCTTTCTTTTAGCACTGGGGTGATGAAAAGGATCATTTAAACAAATATATGCATATATAATTAAACCTAAACAACATTATACAAATCAACAAAGACTCTGAAAAAAATTTTCTTTATTCAATAATCAATATTTGGTACATAATCAAATCCCCATCAAACTTAAACTCTTGACATGATTTAAAAAAGTATCTCTTGCTACAGGTTTAGTAAATGGGTTAGAAATCTTATCAATTGTAGAGAGATATCTTAACATAATTTGACCCTGTGTGATAATGTTACAAATGAAGTGGTAACGAATATCTATATGCTTTGTCTTTCCATGGTACTTAACATCCTTTGCATAAGCTATTACAATTATGTTATCACAACATATGGTAACAGCTTTTCAAAGATGTCTAGTAATGTTTAAGCTTTGCAAAAATTTTGTAAACCAAATTGCTTCCTGAGCCATAGTATTAATGCAATATATTCTGACTCCATCATTGACAAAGAAACACGTTATTGCTTTTTGTTGCACTATGAAATGGCTTATTTTCTAAGTATAAATGCATAGCTTAGTTAAGTGGACTTATGCTTATCTTGATCTATAGATCCATCAACATTAGTGTAACTGATCAACTTAAGGCTCTTAACTTGGTAGCACAAAGCCATGTTAGTGGTTCCTTTTACATAACTAAGTATCCTTTTGATTTTAGCCCAATGCATTCTCATGATTACTTTGATATCTATTGACTATTCCTACAGCAAAGCAAATGTTAGGTCAAGTGCATAACATAACATACATTAAAGTATTGGCAGAGATAGCATATGGCACTTTAGCCATCCACTTTTTCTCTTCCTTAGTTTTAAGGCATTGTTTCATGCTAAGATCCCTTTTCCATGTGAGTGTTAATGGTTTTGAAGTCATTCATATGGAAACATTTTAAGATTCTTTTGATGTATGTTTCTTGAGACAAATTTAGACACCTCATAAAATAATCTCTTAAGATCTTTAACTCAAGTAAATAATTTACTTGACCCTTGTGCTTCACGACAACCATTTTTGAGTAGTGACTTTTAACTCCTTGTCATTCTCAATTAGGAGAATCATCCACATATAGTGAGAGAATGAGAAACTTATCCTTAGTCTCTTGATATACACATAATGGTCTTCTTTCATCATTGTAAAGCCTATAGAGACAATAGCTTGATGAGACCGAAGATACAATCATCTGGATGATTGTTTCAGGCCATAAATAAAATGTTTCAATTGATACACTTTATGCTCTTGTCTCTTAACCTAAAGCCCAATGAGTTGATCCATATAAATCTCTTCATTTATTTCTTCATTAAGAAATGTTGTCTTCACATTCATTTGGAATAATTCCAAATATAAATGTGTGAAAATAGCTAGGATGAGCTAAATTGATGCAAGTCTCACCATAAGCAAAAAGTCTCTTTATAGTCAATACCTTCTATTTGGGTGTAAGCTTTTGTTATTAGTTGGGCTTTATACTTGTCAATTGACCTAACAAACTTGTATTTGATTTTTAAGACCCATTTGTTTCCAATGGTTTTATGCCCATTGGTAAGTCGACTAACTCCTACACATGGTTTTTAGCTATGAAGTCTATCCCATCTTTTATTATAGCTGACCACTTATTTAATAAGGGTGAACACATTGCTTTTACTTAAGAATAAGACTTGTTGGTGTCTACAGATATATTTAAGAAGGACTCAGTTTCTATCTCAAAGCTTTTTTATGGAACATGTCATACCTAGTTTTTACTAGCTCATTCATGCAATATATGAAGATAAAAACAAAATTCACCTTCACACATAAGCTTTTTAATACTTAAATCGGGTTGTTTATGGGTCATTTTGGGCTATAGGGATCCAAACTTAATTCTTTACTTTTCTTAACTCATTTTTATCATAAACAAGTTTGTTCATACTCAATTTATGATGCATAACTCATGGAATCCCTTAAAACACCATTAGACCCAAAGTGACAGCATAGGACTCAAAAGCTACACTAACTTTGAAAAATCATAATTTAGGACATATAATTCCAAATCATGTAAATTAGGTGTTTATAGAAATATTAGTATGTGAAATAAATGCTGTAAAAATTTCAGGCAAAATTGAGCTCATTTGCTTAATCAGATACAATGGAACAATAACAGGTCAAAATTGGAGGCATGTAGCAGACTTGGACTTTGAATTTGCATATCTTAAGCTATACAACTCCAAATTTAGTGCTTTTAGTGGCCACAGAAAGCTTGAGATAAGACCTAATTGCTGTAAAAATTTTAAGAGCAATCTGAGCTCATTTAGCTGACGAAAGATATTGTATATCAGCGGCTGTTATAGTACTTAGGCATATTCATACCCATAACTTCAAAAATTCATAACTTCCTCCATAAAAATCTTTTTTATGCAAACTCAGTAGCCTTAGAAAGCTTATAATGCCAATATGCCTCTAAAATTTTATGAATATTGGACTTTATTTGGCCCCTGAAATACACTTGATTCCAAAGTTGTTTTGTGTGAATAGTAATAGGACTTAAATGAAATTTCTGTCTAATTTTACAAATTTGTAAAATATTTTATACAACTCTAAAAATTATGGCTCTTAGCTTAACAAAAACCTCTAGGAGGGTTCTAAATGATGCCAAATCTTAGGCTCAAACTAGATCATTTAGCCACTTTTAACATAAGAGTTGTTTATATAAAGTTTAAGACCATTTTAGGTACCAATTTGGACCATTTGGTGTCCAATTAGTTTCCTTCCATTTTGAGCACATTTTTTTCATCCTAAATGGTTTTTCTAACCATTTCATATCATTCCAAAATGGGTGGATCAAAATTTAACCCTTGGACACCTACTTATACATACATGCATCATACCATCTTACATGCCATTTCCTAACATAATGCATATACATGGTCCTAAATATTCATATATTTCCATTCTCATACTTTTACACATGGTTTCATCATAAAACATAGAATACCATCATCATATATATTGTAAGCCCATAAAGATACAAGAATTGTGTCATATGGATGCATACATCATAGTTTAATATAAAAAAGAGTATTATTACATCCTTTCTTAACATCTAAGCCTTCTCATGGTTTTGACTTTGGCTTGGTGATCTTGAAATGGTTAGTAGGAGCATTGAGGGTAAGATTCTAGAGAATCTTAGTAGCTAATCTCAACCAAATTAATACATATATAAATGTCATGAATGTATACCATGCATGTGGTGTAAGAATGCAATGTTCATGCTTCATATAAATCAAATGCATTATAAAACATGAAAACTCATTTCTTTCATAGCCATGGCTTCATCATAAATTTGCTGGGCTCAACTTCTCTCAACCCAGGGGCCAAGAAAGAGCTATTGTTCTCAATTCTAAGCCTTAGGGGAGCTAGGAGCCAAAACATACATCATTCTCATTCATATAACTTAATATAAAACTTATGCTTAAACATACATCATGAATGCATCAGGAAACAACACATACAAGCATTACAACTCATTCAAGCATTTAAGTGTATGCAAAAGAGGGAGATAAAACTATCTTGTGACTCTAAGAACTTGGAGATACCATAATTCCACTTATAAGCTTCCTTTTTCCTTACTTTCTTTAGCTTGAATCCCACAAATGAGTGAGTTTGGGTTAGCTTGACCTACATGGAACAATCATAAGGCAAATTAATCCCATAGAACTCATTTTATGCTTCATAACTCTTACTTAATCTCATTAGGGCTCAAGGTATCAATTATGTCTAGTTTAGGTCCATTATGAAGCAACCTTTGGTTCTTGCTTTTCTAAACCCAAGCTCTTACTTTGTATGAGTCTTATAACTCTTGAAAGGCTCATTTGAATTATTACACACTTGGTTAGAAGGCTTTAGAACTATCTTATTTCATTAACCTCATTTAGGCTCTTAAAATTTCAACTTTCATTCTAAGGCCCCAAGATTCAATCCAATGCTTCTGTAATTCATTATTCATCACATTTAAGTCTTTAAATTCATTGGAACTCAAAGCCATACTCCCTAGCTACTCCATTTAAGCCTTAGCCAAGACACCATTTCAAAAGACGCAACATGGAGTTTTGTTTCTTTTCTTTGGGAATTCAATACATGTTCTTGTTCCTTGATTTCTCTAGAATCTAGACATGATTAAATATATAAATATGGCTTGGACTATTCTCTTAAAGCTCCAAATTCTCAAGGTTCAATTAAAACCCTAACTTCTATATCTTAAATTCTAAATCTTTTTAATTAATTTCAATTGTATATTCTTGTTTCTCATACCTCTAAACCTCTAATTCAATCATGTTTCAACCATAAATATATGCCCTCTAGCATTTTCATAGGGAGGCCAAACCAATAAAGAAAGAGAACACAAGGGAAAAGCATGTATTCTAGTTGGTTTCTTACCTTACTTGATTCCTTATTCCCTGGAGAATTTGGTCTTATTAATAGTTTTCTCAAATCCTTCCCTTTCTTCAAGAGACCAATCATGAAAGTGAAGTATTCCTTTCAAGAAGTTAAAACCACCAATAGAAAGAGTTTTGAGAGGAGGAGAAGTTTGGTAAGGAAAATCTCATGAAAAAGTGGCTAAAATCTTACTTGTCTTGCCTTTTCTTTCTTCTTCTTCCTCCCCTCTTTTGGCATGCCCTTGGTTCTATTTTAAAGTGTCTTAGGTTAGTTTGGGAGGTGGTGGGATATGGCTAGCCTGATTTAAGAAGGAAAGAAGATATTTTAAATGTTTTCCTAAATTTATGTTACGTTTCGTAACTTTGATTGCTTTGTTTGGGCTCGTTTTAAATCCTTTTTGAGAACCGTCTTTTCTATGTGAAAACTTAGGTTCTCTAATTCATAAAATGATTTTGGTTTCACCCAAATTAGATTTAAAATCTTACCAAACTATCTAGTCAAAGTTTTAGTCAACTGATAACTTAAATTGTACATTAGAGGGATTTTAACTATTCTAAGGATTCCTATAGTTTTTGGGACCTCTAAAAATCCTAAAAAATTTAATTTTATCATTTGAAACTCCCTTCTTTGAGTTTTCATAAAGTTACTCGAAATTATGAAAATGTCACTACGTTTTTTATTTCTTTGTTTATCCATTTTCGTTCTGATTTCAGGCCATCATTAGCGTTGTATTCTTATTTTTAAATGTCTATATTATTATTCCAATATTATTTATCCTTTAATCATTTCATTATAGGGTTCTTTTTTGTAATCTTGTCGATTTTAGTTTAATTCTAGAGAGACCGGATATTATAGAACATTTTCATGCTTACTCCTTTTAATCTGTGCATTCTAAGGTGTGCTCCCATTATTCTCAATAGTCTCAAGAAGCGATTGTATTTCTACTTTCAATTTAGGAGATTAGGATCCATTATTTTAAGGTTCCTTTAACTCATAGAGCTCAAAATTCATTTAAACCTCACCAATATTAAGGTAGTTATATTTTAAAAATTAAACATCATGGGATTCTATCATAGTTAGCCATTTATTAAGGTGATTACCATACATCACATAACTCTTAGAGTGTTCAGAATACTTGATGAAAATACTTTTATTAGTAGTAGGGCCTAACTTCTAAATTTATGGGAAGGGCTGTAGACTTATCCTATGGACCTTTAAGGAAGTAAGTAGTCCAAAATAGGCTTTACTCCATTCCATAACTCATATGGTGCAGAAGGGATTGATTTAGAAGGGATTTGGTTAAGGATGTATGTCATTATAAGAAGGCATCCCCCTAAAAAATAATTATGAGACTGGTCTAAGCCATCATTGATTTAACCATCTCCAATAGAGTATGATTCTATCTTTTTATAACACCATTTTGTTGTAAAGTTCTCAATATCATTTACTATCGCATATTGCTTTTGCCTCAAAATTCTTTAAATTGATCAAAGAGATATTCTCAGCCTTTATCAATGTAATGAGTCTTGACACTTCCTTTTTGATTCTCAAAATCCACTACATAGTGTTTAAAACAATCTAGAGCCTTAGAACAGTGAGCTAATAGAAAGACTAAACTATATTATGAATAGTTATCAATGAATGTGATCAAGTAAATGTCTTGTGTTACACATTTACATTTATAAGTCCACAAATGTTCCAATAGACAAGTTTTAAAGGATGAGAAGTCCTCTTATCCTTATTGAAAGGCTTCCTACTAGACTTTCCAGTAGGATAAGACTTATGTATAGGGAGATTTACTCTGATGAAAGAGCCTAATGACCTGTTTTTAACTAATTTAGGCATTTTCTCTTGTCTAATATGCCTTAATCTAGCATGATATTTTATGGATTTAGACATAATATCAGAAGAAAAATACACAAATAATGTAAAATATTATTATTAAAAGTACAATCCAAATCAAGCATGAGTCGTCTATCCTTAACAAAACTATAACCTTATAAAGTCTCATTAGGAAAAATAAACAAATCTTTATTCTTAAAATTAAAGGAAAAACCTAAGTTCATTAATGCTAAATTGAAAGTAGATTATATCAAACAAAAGGTACATAAAGCACATCATGTAGAAGTAGCATATGCCATTATACAAGGTAAGTTGATAGGTTTCTACATCTAAGACTTCCTCTACTCCATTACCTATCATAACAAAAGGTCAACCTATTGTTATTTGATGGTAATCTATAAAGCTTGCATGATTGTAAGTCATATATTTTGTTGCTCCTTTACCTATAATCCAACCATGGAAAGAATGAGTCATAAATACATGTGTACCAACATAAGAGAAGGAAGCATTAAGATTAGGAAAAACCTTCTTGAGTTCAAGATAATCCCTAATTAAAATGACCCTTCTTCTAGTAGTTATAACATTTGAGCTTAGGTACATCCTTATTATTGCTCTTGATTACCTTCAAAGCCCTAGTCCCTTGCTTTCTTTGTTGTCTCTTGCATCGAGTACTAATCCCATTATGTTGTCTAACTTGTGCAACTAATACAACATTACGATTTGCATCTCTGCATTATGCCTTAAGCTTTAGATGTCAAAAAATGTCCTAAAACGTCTTTATGCCTTCATTGTGCTTGAATACTAACTTTACTTGACCACAAGAGGGTTTAGGAAGTGAGCTAAGGATAACAAAGATTTATTTCTTATCTAAGAGCTTATATCCAGGTGATCTTATATCCCTTATCATAGCAATCATTACCCTAAGGTGTTTAGCCTTGTTATGTTTTGGGTTTATTATATATTGATTTAATTTTTAGTATTAAGGCATGAAGCTTGGTGGCAGACATTTTATAGAATTTGAGACAAAACTATTCCCACATTGCTATGGTAGTTAGATAGTACTCAAACTCCTTAATAAGGTCATCATGCATGTAGCTTAATGAGGTAAAGTGTGCATTATGATCTTTTTTATACTAAATATCATAGGCCTCTTAGTCATAAGGATGTTGGTTCATATTCCCAGCTGTAGGTGAGTCTATGCTTTTAGTATAACATTATACTAAGTCTTGGTCATTAAGAAGGCATGTAACCCTTTCTTGCCATATGTCATAGATATTGCTATCAAGTTTTTCTTTGTTTAGGTTAGCGATTATGCTATTGGATGCCATTTCACTGTATCATCACATTAGCTTAATTAGAGACATATCTAATTTATACTAATTCAATTAAACCACTTAATTTTCACTTATATTATTAGATCAAATATTTTGTGTTTTGGTTAATAATCATCTTTAACAATATAAATGTCTGTTTAGGCATTTAATTAATTCTAATTGAATGTTGTGGGAACACCTCCCACTTATCCATGTCAAGGGTATTACATACAATCATTCATAAGTGAGTCCTAATGGAAGGACTCCATTAACATTTCATGCACCCATGTCCAAAACAAAAAATAATTTTTATCAATTTGGTACATAAACACATCCCTTTACAAGGTTTTAATTAATTTAATATATTCCCATAATGATTAAAATAATTAAATCTTACTACATCAATCTATTATAAAAAAATAAGGATGTTATATCATTTCCATATACAAGTCATCATTTTGGAAATCCATACATCATACAACATGGGCACTTAATCAAAATATTAATGCTTTCTATTTAAAATATAGCATTGAAAGGTTTATAATGGAAAGGGGCTCATCTTATCATCTAGGGAAGATGCCATGACTCTAGCATGTATTTAGGTATATGCCCATTAGTATATATTTATATAACCAATTAATTATTAAATATAAGAAAAAATTCTTTTATTTGACAAATAAATAAAAAGAATTTTGTTCATAGCTAATATTAAGTGCTTTCAAGTCAATTAAAGTGCTCAGTCAAAGTTCCAAAAAAAATATTGAAAATTATTATTTTTCAAACTAAATAGAAAAATTACTTTAATTTAAAAAAATTATAATAATTCATAAAGGAGTACTTTGGAGATTTCAACCACACAAGTGAAAGTATCATGAAAAAACATAGTCAAGGGATCAAAATTTAGACCAAAATAGTCTTTTAGAACCTTCTCACACACCACTTATCACATGTGGGCTTTGCCAAAGGTTAGTTGCACCTAACAGGCATGCCTGCTTTGGGGTGGTGGTGCATGGCCATGTAGGGTCATAATACATTGTTCAATTCCAAATTTTGTTCTAATGTTATTCCAATGCTCAGAAACAAGTTTTGGTGTAGGGATGGATCACACTCTTTACAAGGAAAAGTGGCAACTTAGGTTATCTTTTTTACTAGTCAAAATTCCAGCATAACTATAGCTTATGTCTTAACTTTCTAACATTGGTTCTCACTCATTTTAGCTCTAACTCATGCAGACTATAGTTTATTTTAAAGTTAACACAATAAGGAACAAAACCCAACAAGTTTTTTTCCTCACTTTAAAAAAAGTTTTGCCATTCAAAATTAAGCTAAAAAATTGCATTTTATCATGCACAAATTTAAGAAAAAAGTTATCATATCTCATACAACATGCATCAATCTCTAATCAAATTTTAGATGCAAGTTCTTGACACTATAAGGATTATAATGATGTAATTTTTATAAGCTAAAATGTTGGATTTTAATATGCCATTAAAGGACCTTTTAAAGTATTGGAGGACAAAATTCTTTAATTAACATAATAACACTTTTAGGGCATATCTAATTAATGCCTTATTTGAAGCTCATAGTCCTTGAAGAGTGCTCACTTTACAAATTTAAATGTGCCCCTTGCACTGATCATAATCCAAGTTACAAATGAGTGAACTATATTTTCTTATGATTATAGAGTGGTTATTAGAGTTCTTCACTATCTTATTACACATCCAAAATCTGTAAGATTTAGAAATAGTGTCTTCTGAGAACTACCACAGAGAGAGAATTTAGAGATGGAAAAGGCAAATTTTATGGAAAGTTCTTGCTCAACAAATTAGCCTAATACCTTTAAAAAGGGATCTTGTTGCATTAATTAAAACTATTGAGATCCCATCTAGGGAAGTTGAAATTTGAATGGAACATATCTTATTAAGAACAAATGTTATCGATTAAATTTGAATAAAACAAATCTTATTCAAATTTAGTTTGTTAACTAAACCAAACTGTAAATGGTTTGTTAATTCAAATAATTTATTTGAGTTCAATTAATATATTTAAATTAGAATTTATCTAATACTAATAATAATAATAATATTATTTAATTATTTAAATTAATTATTATATAAATCCCTATTATCAAAACTTACTTTATTGTAAATCATTCCATTTGAATTCAATTAATCCCTTTATAGTAAAATTTATCCAATAATTATTTACTTAAATTAACTAAATCTCTATTATTAAAACTTTTCTAATTGAATTAATCTATTACATAAATTAATAACTATATAAATGTCACATGCCATATGGACATACCCCTTGGTCATTTTGCAACATTTTGCCATCACAAAGCATTTTCCTTTGTAATTTCATTAGGAGATATTATATCAACTTTGGTGATAGACTAAAAGAGTAGACTTTGTAATACACAATGAAGATCACTTGCTTGAGATTGAGGAAAGCTCCTTTCTTTTGTGCTTGTCATTATTGCCTAACAAGATAGGACTTTTCGAGTCTTATAAGTTAGTTTTTTTTTTTTTTATAAAAGCTCTCCTTGAAAGGTTTCTAATGATTGAGCCTTTTCTAAATAGCTTAAAGGTTGGGCTGTTATTGTTAATTATGAAATGACATCTTAGACTCTATATGAGTGTTTTCTAAGTTTAAAAATATAAGTTAATCTTGGTAAAAGGGGTCAAGGAAAGGAAAAATGTCCATATTAATAAGGATATGCATGAGTTTCTTTTTTTCAACATGTAAAAATTAACTTGAAATTATTTTCCCATTTTCACAATCTTAATAGCTTACTAAAAAATTCTTGAGTTGGTTGAAAAAATGAATGAAGAAAAAAAAAGGGACAAAATGTTAGCACTAGTACAAAAATGATACAATATGACTAGTAAAGTATTTAATATATGCTTAACATCAATATTATGCTGAATAGCTATTCTAGTAGTTAATAAAACAATTCCTGGGTGTTCTCTTAACAACTAAAGCTTATAGAATGAAATAATGCTCGACATAATATAAGAGCTTTCATGATTAAATGGCCATGACTTTGGTTCTTACTACATCCATTTTCCTACATGAATTAATTTTAGCTTTAGGTATGGTAAGCTTGCCCATAAGTACTCCACATTTCATGTTTGAAGGCTTGTTACATGGAGGCATGTTAGAGAAATTAATTCAATCATACTAGGGTAGTCTCCTAATAGATTAAGATTTTGGCTTGAAATTATTGTTGACAATAACCATTGTAAAAATAGAGCTTTAATGTCTTTGACTTGGGGAGTTATGAATTTTATACTTACATCTTTTACTCTCTTTGATAGTAAAGAGGAATCATATATGACTAGAAGAAAATACCTTATCCATATAACTTCCTTTCTTAGTCATGAAATCAAAATTTTTTAAACTGAAAAAATTTTTTTTGGCTTTCCACTACCTTGATTTTATTCAAGTGATTGCCTATGGAGAGCAAGTATTTCTACAAGTTAAAGAAAAATTCTTTTCAAATTGATGTTTTACCAATGAAGACATAAACTCTTTGGAGATTGGAAGATTAAGGAGGCTGAAAGAGAATAAATTGGATCCCTTGCAGTACTGCATGGTGTAGTTTGATAGAGACTGAAAAAAGTGAAGCCTAGTGGGAATCACTTATGTGGGCCTTAGTCCCGTTTAGTCTCTTTTTACAATTGCACCCTCTGCAATATTGTAAAGGATCTAAATTAGGAAAGCATAGGGTTTATAGTAAATAATGTCATGGCAATTCAAGCTAATCTTAACAGTTGGTAGGCAAAGAAAATAAATAAGAAATTGTATTATCTTTCTTTCCTTTCAATAATATTCTTTCATTTATCCATCATAATAAGAGGTTAGCAATACGATTCTCTGTGACCTTTTATTATTCATAATTGCAAATGATATTCAACGACTTTGATTTATCGGCTCTCACTGAATTTAATGAGGAAAAGGTGTCTCCATTTCATTTCGTAACAAGAGGAAAACCTATTTTATCATAAGAAAGAACATGTAAGTTACACCTTTTCTTTCTATTTTCAAGAATGTCTCATATACATATGACCAATTTTATCTAAACTGTTTTTCAATGACTCTTGCAAAAGGAACATTATAAAGAAATTGGCAATCAATTGTCAATGATATAATTGGTAAAACCCTAAAAAATGAAGTCTTCTTGCAGCATATAGAAGAATGGGGATTGTGATTAAAGGTGAACTTATTTTTTTGTAGTTTTTTTCCCTTTTGGGGAGGGGATATGTTGGTACTTCAATTCCTTTTTGTAATTCTAGGAACATTTTTAACTTATAAAGAGTGTATTGACTAAGCTAATTATTAATAGACATGTAAGCATATAAGATATAGGTCGCACTAGACAATTTACCTAAGCTGCTTACTTCTTTATTAAGAATTAGTTTGGTTTATCTATCTTTTATAAAGTAGGTCTATCTAAGAATTTTTCTTATTATTCTATATGCTACTAATAGGAGTGTTTATAGCATTAGTCTTCAAGAATAAAATAGCTATATTACTTGCCACATATTTGTAACATTGGACTTTTAAATTTTGTCAATGGTAATAAAATTTCAGGTGATGACTTAATTAACATTATGTCTGATGGAGTTTTGGAGATTTGGTGATATAAACAAAAAAGTTAAGAAGCAAGTAGCAATTAGAGCATTCATTCCTTATATGACTCTTTTCACATATGATTGCAAGCTTTCTCATAAGCAAGAAGAGTGTACGTGTCTAAACTAGTTACTAGATAGGTTTTCAAGTTCAAGAGGATCTTTAAAAAAATAGGCCATTAAGTAAACAAAAGCAACAACAATGAGAGTCAAATGTCTAAATAAACTGATGTAATCTACCTTGAGTCTAGGAATATTTTCATTTTACTCTCCTCTCATAAGACTTTTTCTTAGGTTAGGATAAGTTCAACCTTGGCATTCAATTTTTAGTGAATGGATTAGCCACTAGTGTATGCTAACTTCACCTTAAGCTATACTTTCCTTATGGAATGAATTCTATTGTGATAGAAAACACTTTCCTTGTAGGATTTGACCTTGAAAACTCAAGTCTATTACTTGGAATGATTAGTGCACCTATTGGGACGATCATGAGAATAATTTATTCAAGTGGGAATTCATTACTTAGAGACCTAATGACAACTTTTAGGCATGAAGTTGCCAATGTAACACCCCAAAAATTAATTAAGGTATTAATTATGGATTTAGATTAATTAGGAATAATTAATATGGGATAAGTGCAAGTTAAGTGAATGGTAATTTTGAGAAATAAATCAATAATATGAGTTGAGAATTAATTGGGATAGAAATTACATCTAAGCTCAAATTAATGTAGGAGACCATGAGAAGAGGCTTATAGAGGCCCAATGATTTTAGATGCAAGCCTAACTCCTTATCATGAGACTTGGGCCAAGAGAGCTCACCTAGTAATAGCCCAAGTTGATTTAGTAGAATAGGGGCCCAAGACCCAATTTATGTGAGATGGCCCAAAACACATTATGCAGACCCAAATTAGATTGGCTCTTGAAATTTGGCCTAACCTAACTACAACCCTGAAGCCCAACTCATGAGATTCGGCCCAACTTATGAGATAAGGCCTAATAAGTATAAAAAACTGAACCCACAAGGAATTGGGCCATGGGGTCAGCACATTCCACTTGTAGCTCTAAATTTTTTGCAACCCATTCATTAAACCATGGCCCAATCATTAGAGAGGAGCCCAATTGGACCTTGGGCTGATGGGTCAGCCCATTTCTCATTAAAAACCCTAAAGGGTCAGCAACCTCCTTCCCCATTCAACAGAAAATACAAGAGGCAAGGGAGAAAATTCGGAGGTTTAAAGGAGGCTAAGGTTCTACCAACATGGAAGCTCTATTTCTCACTTCTAGAGGATGATTTAGCCAAGGTGAATTATATATAACTTAACCTTCTCATCCTCCTCTTCATTTTGGTTCGATTAATTTATGGTTTTGAGCATTTTCATCTTCTTCTCAAATCTGAAACTTGGTGTTGGGTGATTCCTTGCAAGATTTTCGGAGTTGGAGGTTAGAGGGATGATTAGGTAAGCATTTCCCTTCCATTTCGTGTATTACTTTGCTGGAAAATGCCCCTAAGGATGGATTATCATAATGGGTTCTATTATTGTGTGAGATTACAAGGAGATAATGGTGGAAAATTGAATTTTCTAGGCTTGATGATTGAAATGCGAATTTTGGTGCTTCCATGGTAGATTTTCGGAGGTGAGGCTATAGGTGTTGTTAAGTGAGTATCTTCTTCCCATTTTGATACATTTTCTGTTACTTTGAGACCCCTATAGTTGACCTATGATATGGGCTTTGGTTTCATGTGAAATTACCCAGAAATTGGAGTGAACTATAGTAATTTCTGGTGTGGGAAAGTTGGAATCCAAAATTAAATCCCTTGGTAATTAGGTGAGTAACCTCTAATCTGTCATTAGTAGTTCAACTCTTTGAATATTTAATTGTGATCAGAAATGATGATAATGATGCTTGTTATAGGCTTGGTATGCATTTGGATTATTATGATAGTTAGGGGAAGAGTAATTGGCTTCATTGAGGTAACTGGGGTTATTTTTCTAATTCCATGTATATGCTTATGTTAATATGCTATTTGTTATACATGCTTGATTTTGAAATGCTAAATGTTTAGTTGACTACTTGATTATTATTGTAATTGGACCTTGTGAGTCCATGGTGGAGTTGTGGTGCGGCTACCACCCGTGCATGTGCTTCGATCAAGCACCGGGTTGTGATCAAACCCCGGATACACTGAGCCCTGATTGTGCTCATGATGGAGTAGGTGCCATGGACGGACCTCTCCCAGTGTTATTGGCCATTAACATATTGTGTATGATTGCTGGTATGGGACAGTAGTCATTGGTAGCTCAACTAGTTCATTTGTGAATTGAATTGATAATTCTGGTATTGATGACATGAAATTGCATTAGATTGATTAACTTGTACATATATATGGAAATTGCCTTTTGTTACTGAGATTGTATATCTCACCCCATTGTGGGCTAACATTTTTAGGGACCGGACCTCTTAGTGGCAAGGAGAAAATTAATAGAAGATCATTAAATGGTTTGGTAGCACATAGGCTTGGGAGCTTTGACAAAATGTATTGTAACTAAATTGTTAGTTATGTATCATTGCTGCATTGCATCATGAGTTGCCAAGTATAGGGATTGTATATGTAAATTGATTATTCTAGAATTGAACATTATGATTGTAATTGGCTAATAATGGATAAGTGATTTGATTTTATATGAACATTAAGCATTGACCCCATACACCTTGTGCCTATAATACATTTGCCGTCATTAATCTATGAACTCACTAGTTTATGATAGCTAGAGGATTAAGGATCCACATTTGAATTTTAAATATATAATGATAGATTTGTTAAGTAGATTAGGTGAAAGAAAGACATTAAATCTTCACAAACTAAATTAAAGTGGCCTAAATGGTTGCTAGAGGGGGAATTGGAGAGTATGAGATGAAATTTTAGGAGTTATAAGAACAGAAGGGAATTGGCTGCGGTCAACATTTAATTGGCCTAGGCCAAATAGAAACAGAGGAGAATTGGCCGCGGCCAACAATTAATTGGCCTCGGCCAAATGTGGCGAACCTGCCAGGGAAGAAAACAGAGAGAAATTAGCCGCAGCGAATAGTGATGTTAGCCGCGACAAAATGTATGAAATTTATAGAGGTGTAAGGACTTGAATCTGAGAGTAATTGGCCCCGGCGAAAGGGGATTTAGCCGCGGCGAAAGTGCTCAATTTCTCATATTCACTTAGAAACTTTAATTTCTTTTATGGTAATACTAAGGAATGATTTAGAAACACTTGTAAAAGGTTTTTATGAGTTGGAATTAATGGATGGGAGAATCAAAGGCTCCTTATTAATGATTAAATTCACTTGCACTTCTGTGACACCTTAATCTACTACTGCTACCTAGCCTCTCCCTGGGCTCGGTTCCATATAATTTCCAAAGAATCAACACCAATCCGTGGCATTTGCATGCTATAAACCGGGGTTTCATATACTCATCTTTTGCCCCGTGGGTCTTGTGAACCCATCTCAAGCATCCTTAACTCAAACTCCATATATACGACTCATACATAGCATAAAACAAACCATAAGCCACAGGTATAGAGCCAAAAATCAGAAAAATTACATTTTCTCACTTGTGCCCCAAAGTCATATTTTGGCTTTAACTTTGGAAAATCATAACTAATTATAGAAAAATGGGAAATCCAGTAAACTTTAGCTCTCTAGAAAGCTCTAAGTGTTGTCTTTACTCTAAAAATAATTCCCAATCGAAATCTCAGCATTTGGACCATGTTTGACATCAAAAATAGGAAGGAGGTCCGGCTGTCACTGTTTCTGGTCCAGTTTACTGTCATGACTTTCGAAAATTCATAACTAAATCCACAAAAATTCAATCTAGGCATATTATACCAATTTGGAAATCTACGGATGTTTACTAGAGGAAAAAAATAAGTCCAGATCAGTTCAGTAACTCCTACACCCCGAAAACTGATGGAACAGTAACGGAGGTCGGGTGAGCTCCCTGATGCTGATACAGAACTTCAGACAGTCCAATCTCTCTCTACAGACCTCCGATTTAGGTGATTCTAGTTCCTATAAGTCACTGTGGTTGTCTAGTTTATGTGTATAAAATTTCATGACAGTTGGACTCCATTTGGTCTATGTATGACATGGTTTTCATTTCTGAACTATAGGAACAGTACATGACCAAACCATGAATTTTTTCCAAATTCAACAATTCATCAAATATTCTCTAGACCTCTGAATAATACCCACTTTAGCTTCTCAAGAAGCTCTCTACAAACTCTAGAAGAATACCAAATTTCATGGTAAAAGGAGCTCATCCGGTCATATTTTGACAGAGCTCATAAATTTACCAGTTTTGGCACCCAAGAGGTCCAAAATGAGTCCAAATAGCCTCTCACACATTCTAGCCACTCATGGAAAAGTTTAAAAGCATAAAACTAGGATATATAACAAGTCCATGTGGTCCAAATCAATATACAATCCAAACTCACTATGCTATGGCCAAATATACACTATTGTATTCATTCAACAAAAGGGGCAAAACCCTCATTTCCATTAATTTGGCTATCAACATAGTTTGTACATAATTATTTCATGCATTTACACTTGTTACAATAGTTACATCTCAAAAATAGTGGGCGCATATTCATTTGGCACCACTTTACATCAAAAAGATAAAAAATAAGCTAATAACTAGCTAAGCATACTCCTAGGCTCCTTGGTGTGCACTTGCTTCTCCTTGTGCTCCACCTAGCATATTAAGTTGGGAGGGGAAGGGGTGAGATTCAGGGAATCTCAGTAGCTCATGCACTCAATCATGTAAGCAATCAAGGCATATAACAAGTTAAGGCATGTGAATAAACATTTAGCCATTCTCAAACATCCAACACACATTGTACATGCTATGGAAATTACAACAATGCCAAAAATGGGCTCCAGGGACTTTTGGTCTAGCCTCACCCGAGTTTAAGGGACTTTTAGATGGCCTCACCCGAGTTTAGGGACTTTTGACTTGGCCTCACTCGGTTGAGACTTTTGGCCTTATTTCACCCATCTCAAGGGACTTTCGGCTTCACCTCACCCATCTCAAGGGACTTTCGGCACTACCTCACCCAAGCAATTCTCACATTTCAATATACAAGCATATTGGCATTCAATGCATCAAAGCAATAGCATATGGCATATTCCATACAACAAGCATATACATAAACATACAATGACTATTACATCCAAGAATGCAACAAGAAAGAGTGGGAAGAGAGAGAGCTACCTTATCAGCCAAGGTCAACACTAGCTTTTCCTTTCAATTCCTCTTCTCCCTTCTTAAGTTCATAAGCACACCTTGATAGAGGTGTTTCTCTTGAGCCTAGACACACAAAAGCATGCAATTACTCTCTTAGAATGTAATCTTTCAGATCAAACTCTCCTAACATACCAGAACCTAGAGGTTCCCTCTCTCTCTCTAGAATGCCATCAACTCTTCCTTTCTCTCAAGCTCCCATGGTAGTGGAAACAACATTTTCAAAGAAAACACAAAGATTCAAAGGTGTTTTCCACATTTCCTCTTGTGACCCATGCCCAAAATCTAACCATTTTCACAAACAAAACCGTGGGAAGAGAGGGCAAAGAGAGGAGATCTAGATTCTAAGGAGAAATGGGAGAAACTTGCTTACCTTTCTCTTGCTCTTCCTCCTTCTCTTGGTTTCTCTCACTCTCCACGCCTCTTTTCTCTCCTTGGGTCGAAGTCTAGGGCAGAAATGAGAGAAGAAATGAGTTTGGGCGTTTAATGAAGTCTAATTCTCTCCTTTTACTCTCTTCCGGACTGACCCTCGCTACGGCGAAAATTAACCTTCGCTATAGTGAGCTCGTGTTATCTGGCTTCGCTATGGCGAGGCTTAACCTTCGCTACGGCGAACTCGCATCAGTTCCCTTCGCTATGGCGAACTCGCGTCAGTTCCAGACTTCACTTTCGCTATGACGTACGCTACAGCGAGCAACTCCCTGGTTTTTGTATGGACTGCTTCCAGCACTCGCTATAGCTAGAACCTCGTTCGCTATTGCGAGAAGACTTAGCAAAAATTCTGAATTCCGAAAATTTTCAGCTTTCTACTTTCTTCCTTTTCCCTTTTCTTTTCTTTTTTCCCAGTTGTTACAACTTCTGAATAATTGTGGTTGCCTAATTAATGACCTTAATAACATTAAGGTTCAAATTTCTTAACATTTTTTGAATATAATTAGTTGTAATGACTTTCAACCCTAATTGAAATTTTATAGTTAGTAATCACATACTTAACCTTAATTATGATTATTAGAAGTTAGGGTCGTTACAGCCAACACTTGATACTTCCACTCATTCTATTTCACTTACTCACATCTCATGGTTTGCCCATTACTCACAAACCTACCATCTTTCCATTTTCCTTCATTTCCTTCATCCAACTTCATTCTCCTTGCTTTTTAAAAGTCTCAATCCTTCAACCATTGGTAAGGATTCTTTTTTCTATTCTTGTTATTAATTTGAACCCTATGTGTCACAGAAATCTTATTTCCCACCATCTTGTCATATCTTGGTATGAATCTAAAATATGGGTTATACAAGATCTTATTGTCACTCTTCTTTTGTTGTGTGGGGATTTAGCTATAGGTAGTTTAATTATTTTGTTTTCTTCCTTTTTTTTATTGAATTTTTGTTGTAAGCTTATATTTAGGGATTTTTTATTCGTTGTAGGAATATATCTCAATTGGTAGTTCAGTGAGCTACCCATTAGCTTAGGATCCTAACTTTCACTTCCTAAGATAAACTCTAAGCCTATATTGTAAGTGTAAGTGTCTTAAAGACAATTATTGATAGCTATAATTTTATTATCAATAAAGTTTTGGCATTATTATATCAACATCATTAACAATGTGATATTGTCTTTAGAGTAAGAGGTAAGAAACATTAGTAATGATTTAATCATCTTAAGAAAACTTGTGCTGCTGTTAAAACTTAAATAATTTCTAATTAAGGATTGTTACTTAAAAGAATTATAATCCAAGAAAATTAGCACATGGATAGATTTGCTCGTATATATAAGAATGACCTATCTCTAGGTTATTTGTGTAGGTGACACTACTTATAACAAGTATGAGCACACTTAATTAACCTAACAATAATAATTAATGGAGTTTTTCACTAATATGTCAAAAACTATTTTCAGTTAGTGTAATACAATTCTCTTATGATATGAGTGAACATTGATATTTTATGTATGTTATATATTATATTTTGATACTACTAGGTTTTAATTTAATTAATGAGTCAAATTGAAAGTAGTTATTAGATATAGTGTCACATGTATGGAGATATATAAGTGTACTAGTCAATGATATATTATTTTCAATGAAAAAGAGTGATATTTCATTTGATAAAGATGAAACTAGACAAAGTCTATGTCTATAGCATAAGGAAAAGAAATCAAAAGAAGTTTATTTTCTAATTTCCTCATCTTAGTCATCACCCAAAATTATGTATGTCATGAACTTAAGGTTTCACATGCTATCCATACCTAAAAAGGTTCATGGAAAAGCATTATGTAATAAAGGAATGTGATATTACATTATAGATTAACAAGAAAGCTTCCTTGATTTAAGGATAAATTTATAATATATTAGAGGTTATAGTATATTACTAGATATCAATCATGATCTATTAGAATTGAAGCATCACTTAAATTGATTACATAAATTTAATGGTTCAATTATAAATTTAAGAAGTTACATTCTCACTATTAATAGAATATGAATCTAAGTCATACATAATGCAAGGCAAAACAAGAGAGAGACTTAAATGCAAAGGAATACATAGTTACTCCCTATTTTGGAAAAAGATGTATATAGAGCTAGCATTCTCTAAACACCACTCTCCCTCTTAAAAACTCTTAAAAGAGCTCTCTAAAACTAAAGATTGGATATCTGGCATCTCTCTTAGTTTTGCCTTGGCGTACATACACTTAGAAGCAAAACACTTATGTTGCAGGCTTGAAGTTTGTGTTGCTTGGGTTTGTAATCTTGGTGCTTGAAAATCTAACCTTGTCAATGTGATTGACCTCTAAAGTAAGTTATTTTAACCTTTTGTTATGATTCTAATATGATTTATAAGAAAGTCTTGAGTTAAAGAAAGCAAAGAAATTTTTAAAAACTATTAGCTTTTGCTCATTCATTTATAATTGTTCACATATGTCTTTGGTGACTTGCGTATGCTAGGCTTGTCATGAGAGTAAATTCTGCAATAAATAAATTAATTTAAAAATAATTAAGCAGGCCCTTATTTTAGCAAGTAAACTAATCGTTTTAAGTAATATAATGTCTCAAGTATAGGGTCAGTCCCATAGAGATGAATATCTAAAGTACAATACTAATTAATTAGCCAATTATATAAGCTAGTCTAGGCTACACTTGTCTATGTATACTAGTGTCCTAAGGGAAACCTAGACACTAGAGACAGTAAGAGAGAAAGGAGTTATCGGTATCCTAAATGCAACCTAGTCTAATATGCATGTGACTCAAATAAGGCTCTTTAGCCTAATCATAGACACCAAATTCTAATTGACTTCGATTATATTTGTCCTTAAGTTTATTGTTTATTCTTGACATTATGATGGTAATGGTAGGTTGGCTTCTTTGCTTGTTATTAATGACATTGACATAACAAAACCTATACAATCCTAAGATGTCATCTCAATCGATTTAAAATTAGGTGCATGATAAATGTTATTTTTCATATATTTTTTCCTTCTTTATTTAGGCATTTTAATAATGAATTAAGATTTAATAGATTTAAATAGGTGATATTTGATTTTATTAGTCATTTTTGCACTCTAGGAATTAATTTGTAAAGTTATTAGTTTTTAATGCATAAATTCCTTTTAAATAATTTTGTAAATTTTCCTATTTAACATTTTCTATTATTTTGTGCAAATTTTTAATGGGCAATTGGATCTAAAATGAAAAAATTTATTTGGAAGCTAATTTGTGCAACTTAAAGGAGAAAATTATTTGTACATTTTTCAATTAATTTTTGAAAAAAATGAAATAAAAATGGAAAATGGAGGATGGATTATGCATGAGGGGCTTTACCATATATCACACGTACACAGGTGCACTCACCATTCAACATGAAGCTCATGTGGACAGCTCATATTAATACACATTGCCACACACTCATATATGCATACATGAAGCATTCATTCACACGAGGCACTCTTATGAAGCTCTGCACCAAGTTTATCACACATCCATGCACACAAGTAGCACGTATCAGGTTGAAGCTTGACACTCATGTACACATTTACGGCTTTCATCCACGTAACCACACACTAACTTCCATATATACAAATAGCCTTCTTATTCATTCTCTCTAAGGAGGCACGAAACACACACTCAAGAAGGCTGCATGGCTCTCTCTTCCACGAGTTGACACCTGGCAGTCCATTCTCATATACTTACTCTTTCATGCATAAACTAGCTCCCTACACTCACATCTACACACATGAGCTCGCGTGGGAATGACAAAAGGAAGGACGAGAAGGTGATTTGGGAGCCTCGGGTTTTGGGTTTGATAGGAGGATCCACATTCACACATTCCACGACCATTCACTCATGGCACTCTGCTTACAAGCATATGGAAGAAGCATATATCACGGTTATGCAGCATCTCCCTGCATCTACGCATAACAGATCATTCACACATTCCTCATATATTCTTATATAAAGCCCATGTAGCACTAAGTCTTACATGGAAGCACAGGAGAACATATATGAATTCAATGCATGAGGCTTTCCATGTTGCACGCTACACATCCCTTGCATTCTCACACAACACGTCATTGCACATGGCCTCATTCACTTATGATTTTTTTTATTCCATGTAGCTTTCACGTGACATGAGGAGGGTCATGTAGCTACTACAATTCACACCCAGGCTGAGGGTCACGATGGATTACACACATGCAAGGCTGGTCCACATCACAAAAGAGGCACGTGAAGAGGATAGAGTCTTAGGTCTGTGGGAGGAAGATGCGTGGGAAACACATGATCATTAAGGAGAAGAGGCTTAAGTATAGAGAGAGGCAGAACATGGAATAAGAGGCACAGATCAAAGCAAATGGAAAAGATGAGATGAAAGATCATGGGATACATATGAAATAAGAGGCTCCATTCTCTTATTGAGGTACACAATAAAGTTGACGAACAGAATCATATAATCAGGGGGGCCCACACATATTCACATATGAGAAGAAGCATAACAAAAAAAGAAAAAAGAAAAAAAGAGAATAATCCTCCGTTCATTTGGGGAGTTTAAGGAGAAACGTGAAAATAGAGAGCACAAGATGTCATCATTCATTCTTCCATCAAGCTCCAGAGTCGTGGCTTCTTCCCTTCAATTCCTCCGTCCATTTCCTCCAACGGAAGCTTGAATCCACCTTGGTAGCTAGCTGAAAATGTGACTTCCATGGATGAAGATATGAGCTCCAAGATTTATCCCTAAATTTGGCTAACTTCTCTTCTCCCCATCCCTTACTTTTAGCATTAATTTCCTTGTTTAATTTGACTAGGTTTAGCTTGTTAAATGGAGATTTTGATGACTGATTTATTGGATTCAATTGCTCTATAATTTTGATTGTAATTTCACATTTGGAAACTTATTTTAAAGCCTAATTATTTGTAGAAATTTTAGATTTAATAGCTATCCAATTTGCTAATTATTTCCCCTTGTTTTTACGCTATTTAGTGCTATGGTCATTATATTAAATGACTAAAATTTTGTATGATTATTGTACTTAAGGAAATCTTTAATCTAATTGGTTGATTAGTATCTCTAAGTGGATTGTTCAGTTACTTTAATGAACATTTAGGTAGTGTTTTGATGTATTCTTATTCCTAAGTCAAGTGGCTAATTTTTCATGATTCTTTATAGTTGCAAACTCCTTGATAATTAGTAATTTGAGTATTGGATGGTAATTCAAGAATTTTTATAAAAAATACACTAAGAAGCAAGAAGTTGAGTTAAAGTTTTAATAAAAAGAGTATGGATAATTGAATTTTAAGAAGTATATTCAAAAGCTAGTTACTACTATTTTCCTAATTATTGTCATCATTTCGTTTTAAGTTTTTAGTTTTTATTATTTTCTTTAATTCATTTAAATTTTAGTAAATCAAGACCTCCCTAAACTCCTCTGGTTTAATCACACTAGGAGAACTCTTTCATAGATAATTGGAAGCAAACTCTTTGAGAAATGACCTAGGTTAAGCCACTGGTTACAAATCCTTATTACAACCTAATATCTTTTGAAGTCCTTTAACAAGATAATTCTCAATGCATTAGGATAGTGTATTAGTTAAACTAAATAGTCAGGAAAGCTCATCTTGAAATGTCCTATACTAATTACTTAAGCCATAATTTATCAAACACTTATAGTGCAAGAAAATTGGTAATCATAATTCATTTGTATATTAGATGTGCATAAACCAAATTCATGTGTTTACACTCTCTAACTCATACTTAACTAATTAACTAACACATTATCCAATTAATTAACTCTTAGACTCATAATTCATGATGTTTAGGCTCTGACTAATTACTCAATAAGAGAAAAATCTATCAAGAGCATTGAGATCATACAATTACACTAAAACCATCAAAATGATAAAAATAAATCATCACATCTATGGATATATCAACATAAGATTAGAATCAATTGATAAAATTAAGTAAAAACAATAAAATACAAATGAAAATCTATTAAGAATAGGAGAGGATCTACGTAGAAAAAAGAAATCATCCATTACAATGCAAATCTACCAAAAAGTGCTTGAGAACTTACCTTCTTATGTGAGATTAACTTCAATTCTTCACACTAAGACTTTAAATGCAATGCTTCTATAGAGAAACTACTTAAAAATTTAAAAAAAAAAAAGTGAAAAAGGTCCATTTGTTTTGCACACTTGGATTGAATTTATAAAAGCTATGTGATTGAATTTATAAAAGTTATGTCTAACCTGCTCTTCGCAACAAAAATAAGCACTTGTGATGAGCAACATCTTTGGCATTTTAAGTACGGAAAAAAAATTTGCTCATCGTAATGAGTAGTGTCACTTGATTCTTTTAACAAAATTTGCATTTTGGTCCTTATGCTTTCTTTTATTCCTTCCAAGTGATAATTCTTTATTTATTTACATTTTGGTCCCTACAAAACAACAAAAATAAGCTGACATAACAAATTAAACACTAAAAATCAAAATTAAAAAACCTAAAATCAAAATATTTATGGATAATACTAGAGGCTTCAAGATTTTACAACAAAGATCACAACAAAATAAATTCAAGCGAAAGCCAATTTTTACTCAATATTACAATTTGATCTCATTTTTTAGAATTCTCACAAAATAACTCTCAATTACAATTAATTAACAACAAATGCAAAACAATGTTAACATAGGTGCAAAATAGTTAAAAATAATTTAAAAGCTTATGATAAGTATTTTGACATTATTATATTCCATATTCCTTATAATTATTCTTAATAATAAAACATTATGGCTAATTTGATGACTTTGGATTTATTTTATATTAAGTGGGATAAATTTAGATTAATGGATTTTTATCACATTTTTTATATTTTTCCAACAGATGCCCAATTATTTTTATTTGTGTTTTATAGGTTAAATGAGTCATTAAAGAAATTTGGATATTTTCTTATTAGGCTAAAGATACGGGCATTGTTGCTTCAACATTAGTATTGAATTTCTTTTAATGTGAAAAATTCTAGATCGTTAGATGCATGCAACCCATCTTAGCCTTTGGATCTTTTTGAGGGAGAAAGCAACGCCATCTATATCAGGAAGAAAAGCTGTCACTAGAGACACACACCCATCTTTTCTAATTTCATTTTCTTCTCATTCTTGTTTTTGTTTTCCATGGCTTCCTAATTTTTTTGGTAATCGATCCAAAGTTTGAACCTGATAGTGAACTTGAGTTCATGGTTGTATAGAATTCGGGTTTGGATTTTGATTTTAGAGGAATTTCATTTTTGTTCTCTTTGTTTTTGTATAATTCATATCATTCTGATTAGATAATTTTTGTTGCGTGAATTCTAATTCATTTGAGCTATCTAAGAACATGTTTTGATTTAATTGGTTGATTAATCAAATAAATTGATTTTGATCACGTTAGGATTCTACATGCATCTTTGGTCAAGTGTGAAATAGTTTGGTTTTATATGGTTGGCAGAAACTTGGTTGTGTCATGACTAACAAAGCAAACTAATTAAATTCTTGAATGGTAATTTAGGAATATTAATTAGAAATAACTAGAGAATTTAAAATCAAACTAGAGGTATTTTTAGGTGACAAGGATAAGGAAATATCAAGGGAAAAATTTTGAATTGGTTACATATCATTCTGATTGATTTTCATTTCATTTTCGTTAATTAATTTACTATTCAGTTTAATTAGTGCAATTTTATATTTGAACTCCTAATCATCACAATTTCACTTCTATCATTTGTAAACAATTGATTTGATAAATAACTCCGTGGGAGACGACCTGGTAGATATTATACTACAAATTAGCAAAAATTCACTAATCTTGGCCAACTCGACAATTACGAGTAAACAATATTTTCTTTACCAATAAGCCTTATAAAATACTACTAGAAATCAATGCAATTGAGGACTTATCATTCCTCAGCAACTTAGTTTTTTTACTTGTCTTTTGTAACATCCGATTTTTCATAAAATACCGAAATGAGTTGGTTTTCAAAGCAAGTACCTTGAGATGAGTTATTTAAGACCAAAAAAATTAGAATAAAATTATAAATAATAGAAAATAAGGATCCAAGGTTTAAGATACCTGAAAACCTGAGCCAAACGAGCTAAAAAAATTTATGAAAGAAAGTAAGGCATTTTTGTAATTTCGGACAATTTGAAAAACTCATAGGAGAGCTTTTAAAACAAAAAAATTAAGCTTTCTGGAGTTCTCAGAGGCCCTAAAAATCATGGGAATCCCTAGAACAATTGAAAACTCTCCAGTGAGCGATTTCAGTCTTAGTTGACCGAAATTTTAACCAAATGGTTTGGAATGATTTTAAATCCAATTTGAGTGGCTCCAAAGGCATTTTATAAATTAGAGAGCTTAAATATTATGATGGAAAAGACAAATTTTGAAAAAGAGTTGAAATAGGCCTAAAATGAAAAAGCTAAGAAAATGGACTAAAATACAAAAATAAAAAGTTACATAAAGTGACTGTTAGCTTCTTCTTATCCACGTTCCAGCAGCTCCTCTGCACTTAAATGCTCTGTTTTTGCCTAGAAAATAGAAAGGAGACTTAGAGAGAATGGCACAAAAGAGCAAGCTCAAGGGAAGAAGAAAAGCCAAGAGAAAGGTATGAATTCATGGAAACTTTTGCTTTTCCTTTTAGAAAACTTCTTCCCCTCCTTTCCTCCTCTCTTCCTATGGATTTAGTGAGATGTTTGGTTCTATTTCAAGCCCAGAACAGAGGGGGAAATTTTGAAATTCAAGGAGAGGGCTGAAGCAAGGAAGAGAGCTTTTGAGATAAGCTTGGAATCAAGGTGATTTTTCTATCTCGGTTGCTTTCTTTTTCTTGCCCTTGTGTATGGAGTTTTGCTAGAATAGATCCATCTTGGGGGGAGGATTTTTGTCCAGAAATAAGAAAGAAATGTGGGTTTTAGACCATGGCAAGTTAGTAGATGCAAGGAAATTGGAAGAAAAGCTAATAAAAATCAAGTTAGGAAAGTGTAGAGCTCTTGGACACTTCGTAAAAACTAATTTACCCCATGAATTTTTTTGCATGTATAAATATTTATATGAGTTCTTAAGACTCCAAGGAAGCCTCCAAAGTGCCTTTCTTGTAATATCTAATTCTTTGAAAACGAGAGAAAATATGAGAAACGTAACGTACAGTTTCTTCGTAGACGAACGAAACTCACTGGATAAAAAAGGAAGTCTCCTAAAATGATGTACTTAAGGTCCCAAAAAATTTGGAAAGTATTCTAGACTTCTAAAAATGAGAATCCCAGGCTCATATGGAAAGAAAAATAGAATTAGAATGAAGAAACAAATTGTAACGAAAGGTTAACAAAACGTAAAGGCATTTTTGTCATTTTAAGCAAATTTTGGAATTCACATAGGAGAGCTTTTTAAGTGAAAGTTTTGTGTTCTTCAAAGTTTTCAAAGGCCCTGAAAACCATGAAAAGTTTCAGGACAGTTAAAACCCCTCCCGTGGACTAACGTTGGTTGACTCGAACTTTGACTGATTCGTTCGGAAAGATTTTAGTTCCGATTTAATGATTCTAAAAGCATTTTACTAAATTGGAAATCTAAATTTTATAATAGAAAAGACGGTTCTAAAAAAGGAGCTAAAACAAATTAGAAACAAAAATGTCAAAAATGAAAGGCAAAACGAGAATTTTTGAAAAAGCCATTCTCCTCCACCTATATATAAGTGGCACCTCATCTCCTCATTTGTTCAGCCCATTATGTTTCTTCCTCAAACTAGAGAAAAACCCTAGGGAGTGTGGCACTCAAGTGAAAGAAGAAGAGGAGGATAAATTCAAGCTAAAAGGTATGAAATTTTAGTAGTTTTTCATACTTTCTTCCTTCCAAACCTCTTTTCCTCAATTTTCCTTTGTTTCTTATGATTATAATGAACTTTATAAATCTATTTTAAAGGAGAAATTAAGGAGAAAATTCGGATTTGAAGAGAAAAGGCCAAAGAAGACAAGATTCAAGTGAGAAAAGCTATGAAAATAAGGTAATTTCTCCTTCCATAGTTGCTACCCCTTGCTCCTCTTCTCCACCCATTTTGCCCCACTCAAGAAGTCGTAGAAGGGCTTGGTTAAGGGTGATTCTTAGGAAAAAAGGTGTGGAGATTAAGAATATGCAAAGAGAATTAAAAAATAATCATGTAAATTCAAGATACAAATTTTAGAGTTTCATATGTTCCTTGCAAAATTTGATTTGATATCTTGATTTCTATGCCTAAATGAGAGTTTAAATGAGCTCCTAAAATCTCTAGAAGTCTCCTAATGTGCTTCCTCTATCAAGAAAATAAAGCAAAGTCCATGGAGAGTAAAATGCTTCTTAGGTTCGGCCAAGAGGGGTTTGCATTCCTAGGGAGAGTTTTAAATTTTTCTAAACTCATTTTTGAGTCATATATGATGAGTGAAGATGAAGGGAGTTCTTGGAAAAAATTTAGAAGCCATAGAAAGTGAGTTGGTACTTTATGTTCCATAATATGACTTAAATTGGTATTTATTTTAATTGTGTAATGATTCCAAGAGGCTTAAAAGGAGTCAAGAATCAAATTTGAAAAGAAAAATTGGAGCCTAGAATTTATTGGATGGGTGTTGCTTCATTAGGTGCATTCTTGGAGAACATAAAAGGGCTAATGAGTCAAACTAGTGTGTAAGCAAGTTGTGTGGCCTTAAACTTTGCTTCAAGAATATATTTAGCTTTTATATGATATGTCTAAGCCAAGAAGAATGATCTTCACCCTTTTGGATGTGTGAGGTCAAGGGAGAGGATTCAAGGCTTAAGGAAAAAGTGTACAAATGTTAGTAAGGTAGTTCCCTCCACCTTCTCTCATGTATGGAAGTATGCCTACATTGTCTTGAATGTGTGTATGTGTGTTTTGAGCCATGAAAAGTATTCTAGCATGATTTCATATGCCATGGTACCATGATGATGTATTATGTTTCTAAATGATGTTTGTTTTGATTTGCTTGAGCATGGTGAGGCTAAGAACCCCTAGCCATGATGAGGATGAACCAAGAACCCTTAAGATTGGTTGAGACAAAGTAAAGAGTCTCCCAAAAGTGAGGTTGACTCCCAAGAGCAAGGTTGAATCCAAGAACCTCTTATAGAATGGATGAGACAAGTTCAAAATCCACAAGTAAATAGGTAAAGCCAATCTACTTGCTTCGCAAGCCTTTGTATGCCATGTATGACTTGCTTAAATGTTGGAAATACTTCTTGAATGTTTACACATGATAATATGCTCATGCATACATTTGTGAGACTTGTTTTGCATCTTTTATGTATGATTGAATGAGAGATAAGCTATTGGGATTCTTTGAATCTCATCCCCTTCTCTCCAATGATCTAACATGCTAGGTGGACTAAGAGATCAAGGAAATGGGAGCCAACCACATGAGAGATGAGAGTTTGACATCAAAATACCTAGATTTTGTTACTTTAAGGCCTTATGGATGGCAATTGATGTACTCCATCATTATATATGACCTATGACCATATGAACATGTATAATTATGTTATTGTATCATGTATAATTGAGAACTAAGGTTATATGAATGGAAATGCATATTTTAGTCATGTAATGGCAAGTTTACATTATGAAAGTGTATATGTAAATGCAAGTGGGATAATCAAATTGAGATGCATGAGGTTTGGAATTATTTGGGCAGCTTATACATGTTACATCTATGTTTTTAGACTTGTCCAAGAGATGCTAAACACCAAGGAAAGCTATTAGGACATTTTCGTATCTTGTATGGACCAAGATTGACCAATTTAGAACCCTATACTACTTTTTGTCCAAATGAGTTCTTCTTGATCTGATATTTATCATGCAATTAGAACTTGTTGAGAGCTTTTTAGGAAACTAAAGAACAAAATTTTTGGATGTCAAGAGAATATTTGATGAATTTCCAAAATTGGCAAAAATTTTGGTTTTGGTTTGATGCACTGTTTACTTGGTCCAAAAATGATTTCTGTCATACAGGGCTCAAATGATGTACAATTACTATGAAATTTTATATGGAGAAACTAGACATTCCCAGTAACTTACGCCAACCTCATTTGGAGTTTAGAGAGGGAAATATGAATTTTTAAAGATCCTACCCAGTATTAAGTGCCCCAACTGACCTTAGGTATTGTTTGATTGGATTTTGAGGTATGGACATTCCTGAATTGGTATGGAGTTATTTTTTCCTCTAGTTAACATCTATAGCTTTCTAGATTAGTATCATTTGCATTGATTGGATTTTTGTAGAATTAATTGAACATTTTTTAAGTTTGCTGCAAAAACTTGTGATAGTACCAGTGGACAATCAGACCTTTGGATCTTTTTTGGATGTCAAACGTCTTCTGTGTTTTGTTTCATGGTTTGAATATATTTTTATCATAAATTAGACATGTGTAGCTTTCCAAAATGGCTAATAATGTATGTTTTCTATTTTTTTAGAATTAGTTATAATTTTTCAAAGTTTGTGACAGAAATGAGAAAATTCTGACCGAAAATGCATATATGTGTTTTATACTTCCGTTTAGTTTCCACGAGTTGTAGGCTACTTTTAGTGATGGAAATGAGTTGTATCCATGTAATTAAATATGAAAATGTGATACATGAGTCCATATGGCCCATGGGACTCCGAAGGAAAATTTTATACACGACGCAACGCTAAGAAACTCATTATTTTAATGTCATATTTCTTACTCTCTTATGAATTGCATGATATGAGCCATGGAAGTAGTATAAAATATGCTAGAAATATATGATGTTACATTTATTAGTATCAGAGCAAAGTTTCAGGCTCTCTCGAATTGGATTTGGCTTGAGGATGTGGTAGTAGGGCTATGTAAAGTCTTGAAGGGATAAGTAGAGCTTTGGATAAGACATGTTGGACATGTGAAAATAGTTTGTGGCTTTATTCATGATAAGTAAGTTGTAGAATAGTCTTGGAGTAGTTAGTGGACACCAAAAAAGAGTGGCCTCTACAGTAACTTGAGCAGAGCTAAGCTTAAGCAAAGTTAAAAGATTCGACAGCTAGAGCTTGATGAGATGTGATAGCTTATCGGGATCAGTGGCAAGCCCTAAATATAAACAATGAGGAATGATCTCGTTGATATGAAGAGGCTTGCTAGAGAGAGTATGTGAGGCCTAATTCTCTCTAGTAGTTATACTCAGGCTATTCCGAGATGTCCTACTTAATGCAGAGACAAGTAAGATGCAGCGCTATATGAAATGAGACTGCAGCTGCACGAGATTAGTCTAGAGGGGAATGAGAAGGAGTGTTATCCCCTAGCCACAACACCCAAACATCTATATATAAGTATTAGGCCCGAAAGGTTAATTCCCTCAGGTTAGGAATTTGAGTTACAAGTTATACCCTTTAAAGCCCTGATAGCCTAAAGGTGATAGTTAACTATTCATGAACGACACAAGAGGTAGAACCCCCTAGCTTGATGACGGGTTGGGTATAGAGGCAATGAGGCTCGAGTTGGTAGCTAAAAATAAAAATTTAATCCAGAAAAAGCAAGCCAATCAGAAGCTGTTAGCCGTGGCCAATTCATTGCTTAATCGCGACTAATACTTAGACAAGAAAACTAGGGTGAACCCAAGGATAATTAGCCGCAGTGAATGATATGTTAGCTACGGTGAATGGCATGTTAGCTGTAGTGAATGGTAGTATAAAAGGCTTTGTTGGTCATTTTTAGGCAGTATAAAAGGCCTTGTTGGTCATATTTAGACCAACTTGAGAAATGAACTGATAAGGGATCAGCCGATCTACAGAAAGCGAGAAACCCTAGTATAAGTAGAGAAAAAGAGTAATGAATAGTTACAATAGGTTAGTAAGAAATCCGTGGGCCTAGTAATTGAGACTAAGGAAAAAGCTAAACCTAGAGTAGGTTAAACACATGGATGATAAGGTTGTTGAGATCGGCCTATGAGGCGTTGACTTCAACTTAGAATGTTAACCCTGTGAATACTGTAACGGGCAAGTATGATGAGTTAAGACCATGTAAACACGGTCAAGAAAACCTTATTGACAGGGTCTTGATTTTGCATTCTAATATATGAAATCTTTTTGGCAATATCCTAGACCCTATTAATGTACCTTTGAAATTTACATAAGGTAAGGCTACTAGCAGTGAGTCACAAAGTGAGTAACTTAAAAAGGTGTAGGTAACACCTAAAGATAAGTATGAATAACCCAGTGACAAAGGCTCAGAAGAGAATGAGGATAGTTTAGAAAGTGTAACACCATAAATTCTACCTCATTTTGTACCAATCATAAGCTTCACATCATCATTCCCATGAGAGCACATGAGAAAGGGAATGAAAATAATGGGTTTATTTGTGTTATGTCATACTTAAAAATTTGCAATCGGTGTCGCGTGGACAGTGTGAGATCATACTATTCATTGTCATATTTAATTATATCATTATAACTCATTTGTATCACAAAAACATGCCCACAACTCATGGAAACCAAAATGGAGCATGGAATATGAAGGTTCATTCTCGGCCAGATTTGCTCCATTTTTTGACCAAATTTTGGAAAATCATAACTAAATCTAAAAAAATTAAAATCATGCAATCTTGGTCATTCTGGAAATATTTGGATGTTTACTTCATATTAAAAATAGGCCTAGATCATAACATCTATCTTAGAGGATGTTTGACATCCAAAATGGTTCAGAGGTTAGACTGCACTTTGAAGCTATTACAAAATTCTGCAGAAAAATTTGAAAATGTTCAATTAATTCCACAAAACTCCAATTCATGCAAATAATACCAATCTAGAAAGCTGTAGATATTAACTAGAGAGGAAAAATATCTTCAAACTAGTTCATCAAGCCTAAGTCTCGAAATTCAATGGAACAGTACTTCTAGTCAGGCAAAATTATTGGTACTGGACAGAAACTTCAAAAATTCATATATCCCTCTCTAGACCTCCAAATGAGGTGCTTCTAATTGATGAGTCACTGTGATTGTCTAGTTTCTCTGTATAAAATTTCATAGCAATTAGACATCATTTGAGACTCATGTGACAGAATGCAAATTCGAACCAAATGAATAATACAGCAAACTAGAAAAAAAATTATCAACTTTGAAAAATCATCAAATATTCTGTAGACCTCCAAAAATTATGATCTTTACCTTCCCAAAAAAGCTATCAATGAGACCTAATTGTGTGCCAAATCTTAGATTAAGACTAACTCATTTGGCTAAAAAATGACATAGGGTTTCATTATGGTCAATTTTAGCTCCATATGGGATACCAAAATTACCAAATGGCTTTCCTTTGATGTTGGCACCTTTTGGGCAAGTTTAAAAGCATATTTAAAACTTGTGTGAGCTATCCAAATGGTCCCAAACCTTATACATCTCATTTTGGCCATTCAACCCATACTTATGCACATATTCATCAAACTTCCACATTGCATATTTTGGTACCTCATGTTTAAAATATAAGCTAGAGGTCATATATCATATCCATACATTTAAACATCACATAATATTATAGTTATACATATCTCAAGGGTCATGGTACATTTACATCATCATATACATCATATGGTACAATCATGGTTTTAAAGTGGTAAAAGCTAAATATATGATTGTCAATCTCCTTCCTTTAATGTTGTTGGCTCCCATTAGCATATCCACTTGGTTCACCTAGTATGTTAGATCATTGGAGAGGAGGGAATGAGATTAAAAGAATCCCAATAACTCATCTCACATTTAATCATACATAATATGTTCAAAGCAAGCTTTACAAATGCATGCATGGAGAAAATAGAAGTCATGGACATTTTAAATGCAAACTTGGCATATGAACAAATCATACAAGACATTCAAAAGCTCACCAAGTGTTTGGATTGGCCTCACACTTCTCTTCATGAATTTTAGACTTGTCTTACCTATTTTTTAAGAGCTTTAGACTCAACCATACTCTTGGGAGCCCACTTTTCTTTAGGGAGACTCTTTACTTGTCTTAATCAAGCTCAAGTGTTCTTAGCTCATCCTCACCAAAGGGAAGAGTTCTTGGCTTTTCCACACTCAAGCAAACTCATACAAACATCATGTGCTCATTTGAAAACGTAACATGGCATCAAGAATCATAGCATATAAAGGCATGCTAGCACACTTTTCATAACTTGAAAATACACATACACATATTCTAAAGCAAGCCAAACACACATCCATGCATGAGAGAAGGTGAAGAGAGCTATCTTACACACAATTATACACTTTTTCCTTGAAATTCAAGCCTCTTCTTTCGGCTACACACCCACAAATTGGTGGAGATGGTTTCTCTTAGCCTAGATGCAATTTATGGGAGCCAATTAGGTTCATGAAACACATTCTAAGACTATATGACTTGATGAAACACTAGATCGTCTCATAGGCTCCATTATGGTCCATAATTGCACCTAATGAGGCAACACCCCTCAAATAATTTCTAAGCCTCACTCTTTCCTTTCAAATATGATTTTTAACTCCTTTTAAGCCTCTTAGAGTCATCACACCATTAAAACAAAGGACCTAACATCATGTTGCTTCTTTAGGTTATAATATGGAACCTAAGACACCAAATTACTTTCTATAAGTTCTAATTTTTTTCCAAGGCCTCCTTTCACTTTCATTCATCAAATATGACTCAAGAATGGCCTTAAAAAAATTTAAAACTCTCCCTCACTACAAGAACTCCTCTTGGCTGAGACTATGGGATTCCTTGGCCTTCTTGGAGTTCTCTTAGTTTTCTTGAAGGAGAAAGCTTGTGGAGAGTATCTTAGGTGTTTCAAGAACTCATTTAAACTCTTAATTAAACTTAGAAAGTATCATACAAACTCAGATTTTGGAAGGTGCACTAGAAACCCTAAGTTTTGCATCTTGAATTCTAATGGCTTTGTTGTTTTCTTTGCATATTCTTGTTCTTCTCCATCAAATACCTAAGATTCCTACTTGGTTGGGCTTAAAAATTATATCCTCCTAGGGTTCTTAGTGTAGGTCGAAATGGAAAAGAAAGGAACATCAACATAGCTACCATAAGATACATTTTTACCTTGTTTCCTTAGTTAGTTTGACTTGAATCTTGCTTTCTCCAAGCTCCTCTCCCTAAATCTAAAGATTCCCCTCTGTTCTACCTTTAAAACAGCCCTCAAAACTTTATAAAAATCATGGAGAAGAAGAGGGAAAAAGAGGAGAAGAGATTGGTGGAGAGAAAGCATGAAAAAGAAGCAAATTTCCATACCTAAAGGCTTGAATTTTTCCTCCTTCTTCCCTTCTCTTTGTGCGCCACTCTTCGAGGGATTTGCTTCTGATTTGGAGCTAGAAAATCTGAAGTGAAATGAGGGAGAGTGTGAGGTGTCACCTATATATAGTTAAGGCAAAGTGACTTTTTCAAAAATTCTAATTTTGCCCTTTGTACTTTGTATTTTCGTTTCTCCTTCATTTTAGCTCCTTTTTAAGAATCGTCTTTTCCTTTATAAAATTTAGATTCCTAATTAGGAAAATTGCCTTTGAAATCACTCAAATCGAAGCTAAAACTTTTCCGAACAGACTTGTCAAAATTTGGGCACACCGACATTGGAAAACTCCACTGGAGGGGTTTTAACTGTTCTGGGGGTTTCCATGGTTTTCAGGGTCTCTGAGAACCCTAGAGAACTTAAAACATTCATTTAAAAAGCCTTCCTGTGTAAATTCCAAAAATTACTTGAAATTACGAAAATACCATTACGTTTCGTAGGCTTTTCGTAAGAAATTATTTCTTCATTTTAGCTCCGTTTCTCTTTCCGTCTGAAGTTGAAATTCTCATTTTTAGGAGTCTAAAATACTTTTCAAATTTTTTGGGACCTTAACTATATCGTCTTGGGGGACTTCTTTTTGTTTGCGGTGAATTTTGTTTGTTTACAGAGAAACCGTACGTTACGTTTCTCACATTTTCTCTAATTTTTAGAGAACCAGATATTACAGAAAGCACTAAGTTATTATGAGTCTATGAGTTAATAGGGTTTATAGTAAGCTACAGGTCCGATGAGATGGCTAACTGTAACACCATAATGCCTTATCTGCCATTACTCTCCCTCTGGGCTTAACTCCATATGATTTCCAAAGAACAATTACAAACCGTGGCATTTCCGTGCTATAAAATGGGGTTTCAAACACTCATATTTTGCCCCGTGGGTCCCGTGAATCCATCATTCATATTCTCTACTCAAACTCCATTTATACAACTCATACATAGCATAAAACAACCCATGAACCACGGATATGTAGCCAAAACCAAGAAAAATGCAATTTCTCACATGGGCCCAAAAGTCAAATTCTTGGCTCTAACTTTGAAAAATCATAACTAATTATAGAAAAATGGGAATCTAGCAACCTATAGCTTTCTAGAAAGATCTAAGTGTTAAATTTACACTAAAAATAATTCCCAATGACAATCTCAGCGTTTGGACCATGTTTGACATCAAAAATGAGACAGAGGTCCGGCTGTCCCTGTTTCTGGTGCAGCTTACTGTCATGAACTTCGAAAATTCATAACTAAATCCAAAAAAATCCAATCTAGACAAACTATACTAATTTGGAAATCTATCGATGTTAACTAGAGGAAAAATAAGTCTAGATCAGTTCAATAGCCCTTAGACCTTGAAAATTGATGGAACAGTAATGAAGGTCGGATGGCTTCCCTGATGCTGATATAGAACTTCAGAAGGTTCGTTCTCTCTACAGACCTCCAATTTAGGTGATTCTAGTTGGTATAGGTTACTGTGATTGTCTAGTTTATTCCTATAAAATTTCATGACAATTGGATTCCATTTGGTCTATGAATGACATGGATTTAGTTTCGGACTAGTTACACAGTACCATAACCAAACTATCAAAATTTTCTAACTTCAACAATTCGCCAAATATTCCCTAGACCTTCAAATATTACCCACTTTAGCTTTCCAAAAATCTTTCTACAAACTCTAGAGGCATGCCAAATTTCATAGCAAGAAGAGCTCATCTGGTCATACTTTGACGTAGCTCACAAATTTGACGGTTTTGACACGCAAAACAGTTCAAAGTAAGTCCAAATGGCCTCCCACATGTTCTCACGCCTCATGGACAAGTTTTAACGCATAAACATAGTATATATAACATGTCTAAGTGGTCCAAATCATCATATATTTCAAACTCACTATGCTACAGGCCAAAATACACTATCACATATAATCCACAAAAAGGGCAAATCCCACATTTTCATTACTTTGGCTCTCTACATAGTTTGTACATCATATTTCCATACATTTACACTTGTTACAACATTTACATCTCAAAAATAGTAGGTGCATATTCATTTTGGTACCACTTTACATCAAAAGAACTAAAATAAGCTAACATCTAGCTAAACATACTTCTAGGCTCCTTGGTATACACTTGATTCTCCTTGAGCTCCACCTAACATGTTAAGATGGGAGGGGGAAGGGGTGAGATTCATAGAATCTCAGTAGCTTATGCACTCATTCAATGAAGCAATCAAAGCATATAAACAAGTCAAAGCATGCAAATAATCATCTAACCATTCACAATCATACAATACATGATTCACATGCCATGAAAACCATAACCATGCCAAGAATAAGCTCTAAGGACTTTTGGTTTAGCCTCACCCGATTTTAGGGACTTTTGGATGGCCTCACCTGATTTTAGGGACTTTTGACTTGGCCTCACTCGGTTATGAGACTTTTGGCTTTATCTCACCCAGCTTCAGGGACTTTCAGCTCTACCTCACCCATCTCAAAGGACTTTTGGCACTACCTCACCCAAGCAATTCTCACAATCCAACACATAAGCATATTGGTACCAATGCATCATGACGATAATATATGGCATGTCTCACACAATGAGTATATACACAAGCATACAATGAGTATATACACAAGCATACAATGACTATTACATCCAAGAATGCAATAAGAAAGAGTGGAGAGCTACCTTATGAGCCAACATAAGCTTTTTCTTTCAATTCCTCTTCTCCCTTCTTGGTTTCACACTCACACCTTGATGGAGGTGCTTCTCTTGAGCCTAGACACAACAAAAGCATAGAATTACTCTCTCATAACTTAACAACTCTTAGGAGTTCTTCAGAACAAACCTTTCTAATATATAAGAACCTAGGGGTTCTCTCTCTCTCTCTAGAATGTCACCAACTCTTCCTCTCTCTCAAGCTCTCATGGTAGTAGAATCAACATATTCAAGGAAAACAAAGAAGTTCAAGAGTGGTTTTCCACTTTCCCTCTTCGGGCCCATACCTAAAACCCAACTAATTTCACAAGCAAAACCATAAAAAGAGAGGGCAAAGAGAAAAGAACAAGATTCTAAGAAGAAAAGAGAGAAGCTTGCTTTCCTTTCCTTTGTTCTTCCTTCCTTCTCTTGGTCTCTCTCTCTCTCCACGCCCCTTTCCTCTCTTTTGGTCGAAAGCTAGGTCAGTTAGAAGAGAAAGAATGAATTGGAACGTTTTAAGAAGTCAAATTTTTCCTTTTTACGCTTTTTCGGAGTAACCCTCGCTATAGCGAAAATTAACCTTCGCTACGGCGAGCACGTATCAGTCCCAGACCCCCATTTTCGCTATGGCGCGCGCTATAACGAGTAACTCCCTAGTTTTTGTATGGAATGCTCACACTCGCTATAGCTAGAAGTGTAACACCATAATCTACTACCGCTATCTAGCCTCCTTCTGGGCTTGGTTCCATATGATTTCCAAAAGAACCAATACCAATCCGTGGCATTTTCATGCTATGAAACGGGGTTTCATACACTCATCTTCTGCCCCATGGGTCCTGTGAACCCATCATTTATATTCTTAATTCAAACTCCACTTATACAACTCATACATAGCATAAAACAAGCCATAAGCCATGGGTATGGAGCCAAAAACCAAAAAAATACATTTTCTCACTTGTACCCAAAAGTCATATTTTGGCTCTAATTTTGAAAAATCATAACTAATTATAGAAAAATGGGAATTTAGAAAACTATAGCTTTCTGGAAATCTCTAAGTGTTAACTTTACATAAAAATACTTTTCAACCACAATCTCAGTGTTTAGACCATGTTTGACATCAAAAATAAGACAGAGGTCCGACTGTCCTTGTTTCTAGTGCAGCTTACTATTATGAACTTCGAAAATTCATAACTAAATCTAGAAAAATCCAATCTAGACACAATATACCAATTTGAAAAGCTACAGATGTCTACTAGAGGACAAAAATAATTCCAGATCATTTCAGTAGCCCCTAGACCCCGAAAACTGATGGAAGAGTAACGGAGGTCAGGTGGGCTCCCTGATGCTGATACAGAACTTCAGAAGGTTCATTCTCTCTCTACAGACCTTTGATTTAGGTGATTCTAGTTCCTATAGGTCACTGTGGTTGTCTAGTTTATGTGTATAAAATTTTACCACATTTGGACTCCATTTAGTCCATGAATGACACAGAAATATTTTCGGACTAATGAAATAGTACCATGGCCAAACCACCAAAATCTCCCAATTTCAACAATTCACTAAATATTCTCTATACTTGCAAATATTACCCACTTTAGCTTCTCAAGAAGCTCTCTACAAACTCTAGAGGCATGCAAAATTTCATGGCAAGAAGAGCTCATTCGGTCATACTTTGACGGAGCTCACAAAATTACCGGTTTTGGCACCCAAAATGGTTCTAATAGGTCCAAATGGCCTCTCACACATTCTCACTCCACATGGACAAGTTTGAAAGCATAAAACTAGTATATATAACAAGTCCAAGTGGTCAAAATCATCATACATTCCAAACACGCTATGCTATGGCCAAATATACACTATCACATACATTCAACGAAAGGAGCAAAACCCACATTTCCATTAATTTGGCTCTATGCATAGTTTGTACATCATATATCCATACATTTACACTTGTTACAACATTTACATCTCAAAAATAGTGGGTACATATTCATTTGGCACCATTTTACAACAAAATAACCAAAATAAGCTATCATCTAGCTAACATGTTTCTAGGCTCCTTGGTGTGCACTTGCTTCTCCTTGAGCTCCACCTAGCATGTTAATATGGGAGGGGAAGGGGTGAGATTCATGGAATCTCAGTAGCTCATGCACTCATTCAAGTAAACAATCAAGGCATGTAACAAGTCAAAACATATAATTTAGCATTCAACCATTCTCAATCACATATTACATGTTGTACATGCCATGGAAATCACAACAATACCACAAGTAAGCTCTAGGGACTTTTGGTCTAGCCTCACCCGAGTTTAGGGACTTTTGGATAGCCTCACCCGAGTTTAGGGACTTTTGACTTGGCCTCACTCGGTTATGAGACTTTTGGCCTTGTCTCACCCATCTCAAGGGACTTTCGGCACTACCTCACCTGAGTAAATCTCACAATTCATCACACAAGCACATTGGCATCAATGCATCAAAGCAATAGCATATGGCATATTTCACACAATAAGCATATACATGAACATACAATGACTATTACATCCAAGAATGCAACAAGAAAGAGTGGAAAGAGAGCTACCTTATGAGCCAACACTAGCTTTTCCTTTCAATTTCTCTTCTCCCTTCTTAGGTTCACAATCACACCTTGATGGAGGTGCTTCACTTGAGCCTAGGCACAATCAAGAACATGAAATTACTCTCTTAGAATGTAATCTTCAGAGCAACCCTCGTAACATACAAGAACTTAGGGATTCTCTCTCTCTCTCTCTAGAATGCCATCAACTCTTCCTCTCTCTTAAGTTCCCATGGTAGTGGAAATAACATTTTTAAAGAAACAAAGAGGTTCAAGGGTGTTTTCCATTTTCCCTCTTCTGACCCATGCCCAAAACCCCACTAATCAAACAAACAAAACCATAAGAAAAGAAGATAAAGAGAGGAGATCAGAATTCTAAGAAGAAATAAGAGAAATTTGCTTACCTTTCCTTTGCTCTTCCTCCTTCTCTTGGTCTCTCTCACTCTCCATGCCTCTTTTCTCTCCTTGGGTCGAAGTCTAGGGCAAATATGAGAGGAAGAATGAGTTGGGTCGTTTAAGAAGTCAATTTTTTCGCTATTTACTCTTTTCCGGACTGACCCTCGCTACGGTGAAAATTAACCTTCGCTATGGCGAGCTCGTGTTATTCGCCTTCGCTATGGCGAGGTTTAGCTTTCGCTACGGCGAGCACGTATAAATTTCAGACCTCTACTCTTGCTATGGCGTACGCTACGACGAATAACTCCCTGGTTTCTGTATGGACTGCTGCCCGCACTCGCTATAGCTAGAATCACCTTCGCTATTGCGAATAGGCACTCTCGCTATAGCGAGACCATTTCTGGCTATTGCGAGCAGACTTAGCAAAATTTTTTGAATTTTCAAAAATTTTCAGCTTTCTACTTTCTTTTCCTTTTCCCTTTTCCCGGTTGTTACAAGAAGCATTTTCGCTATAACGAATAGGTACACTCGCTATGGCTAGACCATTTCTTGCTATAGCGAACTGGTACATTCGCTATAGCTAGACCATTTCTCGCTATAGCTAGCAGACTTAAAAAAATTTCAAGATTTCGAAAATTTTTAACTTTCTTCTTTCTTTTTCTTTTCTTTTTCTGGTTGCTACACTAACCCAGGCAAAGCATAAGTTAAAGCCTAGGGGAAATGACTAGTAGCATTATTTCAAGTGAGATATGTAAGTGAAAGGCTCAGTGAAAGTTCTCCTTGGATCAAGAAAGAAAAAATAAGACATTTTTAGTTAGGGAAAAACACCCAGTAATGGTTAATAAATTCCCCTAAATAGACCCCATAAGTTGTAAAGTACAGTAATAAGGGAAGTGAGGAAACGCTGAAAAACTAGCCACATAAAAGATGCTTTCATTTTAGTAATGATTAAATGCATAGACTAAGCCCAGAAAAGCAAACAAACAAGGGCCCGATAATTAGTTAGATGAGCTCCTTAAGATGAGAATAGTATAGGATTAAGGCACACGAGTGATTAGAGCACCCCAGTAGAGCATAAGTTTCAGTAAGGTAGAATCCGGATAGTGAGAGTATGTGTCCTAGATTGGGTTAGTAAAATCCTAGAATAGTATACTGTGCTCTTGGGGATAAGGCTAAAAAGGTTAAATAGAGAGAAAGCCTAGCTCTGATTCGAACGTAAAAATAAGTTGAGACAAACAGTTAGTGCCTTAGTACCCTCAAAGAAGCTCGAGGGAACTAAAGACTGCCTCAGAAGGCAAGTCTTGTATTATACAGAGAAAAAGTATAAGTCGAGAGCATTATAGAATGAAACTCCTTAGATTATATGAAATAGAATTCTCTTTACCAAGGAATAATCTAGATAAGAGCAGAGTAAGAGTATAAGCAAACAGTAGACTCCCTTGATGTTACAGAGAGTGAATAAGTAGAAGAAGCTCAAGAAAATGCAGGTGCTCTTGAGCGTAAAGAAACCTAAACTGGCAACAAAAATAGCCAGATGTAGAACATCATTTTACCTAAGTAAGAGGATAAAAAGGATAGAAAAAGAAGATATGACAGTGTTCAAGCTGAGGACATACTAGATTAAGAATAGATATTCAGTTAATGTGCTTGAGTACTTAAGAAAGTACACTTGTCCTTAGCATAGACGCCCTTCTAGCATGATAGCACATGAAGTAAAAATAGCCGGGTAAGGCAGAGAGATCTTGAGATGAAACAGAGGAAGAATCCTATTTTCCCCAAGCACTCTACAAGAATAGGGCAGATAGAGAAAAGTAAAAAAGGAATATTTTAGGTTGTTAGGAAACTTGTAATATACTAGCGATAGTGGCTCTGAACTCAGTCATGAAGTGCCAGTGTATTAGTGTTTGATATTATGGTTTACTTGTAATAAAGGCTACATGATATTGAGTTTGGCCAACCTAGTAGTAATATGGTTTAAGTGCGTAGCAAACGACGACATCAATCACCAAAATGTCTCGATAATCGAAAGATATCCTAGTTAAAGAACGAGATGAGTCATAAAATAAAGGTAAAGGGATTCTAATAACATCATAATAGTAAGCAAAGCATGTAGAAAGGAATCCCCAGTAAGGAATGTTCAGACTCAAATAGCACGAGTTCAGTATGTATGATCTAAGTCCTTTATAGTACATATAAACAAAATGAGTAAGGACCAGTGTATAGCCTCTCTCTTGTCATAGATGTTAACTACACTTAGATTATGAGATGCCATAGTGCCAAGGCACTTAAAAGTAGAACATGGGTATATTTAGAAACTATAGGATATGAGAGGAAAAGATAACTGAGTACAATTAAAATAAGAAAAGAAAGCCTAAGTAAAGAGGGGCTAAAGTGGGAATATGAAGATCTCATGAAGAGTGATAAGCAAAAAGTAAGATGCTCCTAAGTATTAGTATGTTGGGATTCTAGAGAATCAGATGACATAGAACCCACTTCGCACGAAGAGTACGATGTAACTCTGAGTTTAGCCTTAACTATTATGTGTGCTTCATTGGGTGTATTCTTGGAGAACATAAAAGAGCTAATGAGTCAAAGTAGTATCTAAGCAAGTTGTGTGACCTTAGACTTTGCTTCAAGAATATAAGTAGCTTCCATATGATGTGTTTAGGTTAAGAAGAATGATCTCAACTCTCTTGGGTGTGTGAGGTCAAGGGAGAGGATTCAAGGCTTAAGAAAAAAGTATACAAATGCTAGTAAAGTAGCTTTCTCCAGCTTCTCTCATGTATGGAAGTATGCCTACATTGTTTTGAATGTGTGTATGTGTGTTTTAAGTCATGAAAAGTATTCTAGCATGATTTTATATGCTATGATACCATGATGATGCATTATATTTCTAAATGATGTTTATGATGTTTGTTTTGATTTACTTGAACATGGTAAGGCCAAGAACCCCTAGCCACGGTGAGAATAAACTAAGAATCCTTAAGATTGATTGAGACAAAGTAAAAAATCTCCTAAAAGTGAGGTTGACTCCTAAGAGCAAGGTTGAATCCAAGAACCTCTTATAGAATGGGTGAGGCAAATCCAAAATCCATAAGTAAATGGATGAGGCTAATCCACTTACTTAGCAAGCTTTTGTATGCCATGTATGACTTGCTCAAATGTTGGAAATACTTCTTGAATATTTATGCATGATAATATGCTCATGCATGCATTTGTGAAACTTATTTTGCACCTTTTATGTATGATTGAATGGGAGATAAGTTATTGGGATTCTTTGAATCTTATCTCCTCCTCTCCAATGATCTAACATGCTAGGTGGATCAAGAGATCAAGGAAATGGGAGTCAACCACATGAGAGATGAGAGTTTGACATCAAAATGCCTAGATTTTGTTACTTTAAGGCCTTGTGGATGGCAATTGATGTACTCCATCATTATATATGACGTATGACCACATGACCATGTATAATTATGTTATTGTATCATTTATAATTGAGAGCTAAGGTTATATGAATGGAAATGCACATTTTAGTCATGTAATGGCAAGTTTACATTATGAAAGTGTATGTGTAAATGCAAGTGAGATAGTCAAATTGAGATGCATGAGGTTTAGGACCATTTGGATAGCTTATACAAGTCATATTTATACTTTTAGACTTGCCTAAGGGATGCCAAACACCAAGGAAAGCCATTTAGACATTTTGGTATCTTGCATGGGCCAAGAATTGACCAATTTAAAGTCTTATACCACTTTTTGTCCAAATGAGCTCTTCTTGATTTGAGATTTGGCATGCAATTAGAACTTATTGATAGCTTTTTAAGAAGTTAAAGAACATAATTTTTGGATGTCTATAAAATATTTGATGAATTTTTAAAGTTGGCAAAAATTCTAGTTTTGGTTTATTGCACTGTTCACTTGGTCCGAAAATTATTTCTATCACACAGGACTCAAATGATGTCCAATTGTCATAAAATTTTATATGGAGAAACTAGACATTCCTAATGAGTTGTGACAAATGGAAGCACCTCATTTGGAGTCTAGAGATAGAGATATGAATTTTTAAAGATTTTTTAAAGATCCTGCCCAGTATCAGGTGCTCCAACTGACCTCAGGTATTGTTTGATTTGGTTTTAAGATCTAGATGTGCCTAAATTAGTTTTAGAGTTATTTTTCTCCTCTAGCTAATATTGGTATCTTTCTAAATTAGTATCATTTATATGGATTAGATTTTTGTGAAATTAATTGAAAATTTTTTAAGTTTGCCACAAAAACCTGTGACAATACTAGTGGACAACCAAACCTCTAGACCTTTTTTAATGTCAAACATCTTCTATGTTATGTTTCATGGTTTAGACATATTTTTAGCATAAATTATACATGTGTAGCTTTCCAGAATGGACAAGAATGTATGATTTCTATTTTTCTAGAATTAGTTATGATTTTTCAAAATTTGTGATAGAACTTAGAAAATTCTGACCGAAAATGCATATATGTGTTTTATGCTTCACTTTGGTTTCCACGAGTTGTAGGCCACTTTTAGTGATGGAAATGAGTTGTATCCATGTAATTAAATATGAGAATATGATACATGGGTCCATATGGCCCACTAGTCTGCGAAGAAAAATTTTATACGCGATGCAACGCTAAGAAACTCATTATTTTAATGCTATATTTCTTACTCTCTTGTGGATTGCATGATATGAGACATGAAAGTAGTAGAAATAAGTTAGAAATATATGGTGTTATATCTTCCATTGAGGAAAAATCAAAAACTCCATAGGCTCCAAATGGTGTGTCACTTTCGGCCAAGACTAGAGGAATAGGTTAAGGATTGTTTTTTATTTATTCTAGCCTTAGTTTGGGACTTTTTATGATGAAAGAGTATGAGAGAAATCCTTGAAAAAAAATTAGAAGCCTTAGAATGGGAGATGAGGTAATAGATTCCATAATATGAACTATGGAAGCAATATGGTCCTAGTCTCTTGGAATTGAGTATATGATGGCTTCAATGAGTCTTATTAGAACTAAGAGACCTAGATATAAGATGAAAATTGAGCCCAGATGTTAGATACTAATGGTTGCTCCTTTGGATGCCTTATGGATCCATTATGGAACATTAGGAGTAGTTGATTTTTCTAAAGTGTGTGCAACCTTGTTGAATGCTCCAAGAGTATAATTGGGTCTCATTTCATGCATCTAGGCCAAAGAAATCAAGCTCCACCTCTTTATGGGTGTTTGGCCAAGGGAGAAGAAGAACTTTTAAGGGAAAAATTGTGCCATTTTAAGCAAGGTAGCTTTCTCCATTTTCCTTCATGCATGCTTAAGTATCTTTCTTGTCTTGAATGTATGGGTGGATGTTTTAAGCCATGAAGTATGTTTTTAGTGAATGATTACATGCCTTGGTACCATGTTGATATGTTATATACTTGAAAGATGTTTTTATGAATGTTTTTAGTTTGTTTGAACTTGGTGAAGCCAAAAGTCCCTTATGTAGGGTGAAGATAAGCCAAAAGTCCCTAAGGTTGGGTGAGACAAAGCCAAAAGTCTCTAGAAAGAGTGAGACTTAGTTAAAAGTCCCTTAAAAATGGGTGAGGCAAGTCCAAAAGTCCTAAAGAGAATGGGTGAGGCTAAATCCTTGTCTTGGCAAACCTAAGTATGTTATTTATGTCTTATTGAATGAAGGAAATGCTTTATGTATGATAAAGAATTCCATGTTTGACTCACATGCATTTTAGACTTGAAATTTGCATCAAGTGTGTGTGTGTTTGAGAAGGAGATGAGCTATTGGAATTCTTATAATCTCATTCTTCTCTCTCTATTGTCTAATATGTCTAGGTGGACCAAGTGAACAAAGAAATGGGAGCCACCAAGCTTGAAGATAAGGAATTTGGCAAAGGACTTGTAAAATAGTCATTTTGTAATCATTTTGTTGTCAAGAAATGTAATCTAATGATGTACATGGTGTATTCACTTATGAATGCTTGTCAATGTATGACCATATTGTATATGTATGAGAATTAGAACTATATTGAATGATGTAACAAGTTTTTGGTATGAATAGCAAGATTTTGGCATCATGTACATGGTGTATGTTTGGTGTGGGAGAGTGAGTTTTGCAAATCTGGGTTATTAGACCTTTGAGCCATGTTTGGTAGCCTATGTTGATACTTTACCATGTGCTCATAGAGCTTTAGAAGTAGGAGAATCAAATCTAAACCCATGGAGCCCTCTTTAAACACAAAAAAAAAAAATCTCATTTTGCCCCCTTATATCAAAGTCTAACCAAATAAGGTAGTTTTTGTACAAAATTTGGCATGTATGTAGACCTCATTTAAAGCTTTCTGTTGGTCTAAGAACCACCTCATTTAGAGGTTTATAGGATTTTCTATGATTTTTAAAAGTTGGCCTCAAAAAATCGGATCTACAAAATTCATGTTCATTTGGTCATTCTAAGTTTGTGTCATCTGAGGGTCAAATGATATCCAATGAGGCTAAAATTTTATAGACATAAACTAAATGATCATAGTGACTTGTAGCAATTAGAGGCACCTCAATTGGAGTCTGTGGAGTGAGAAACAAATTTTTGAAATGGTGAGCAGAAACAGTGAGACAGTTAGACCCTAGTTACTATTTCATCAGTTTTCATGGTCTAATTGCTCCTGTTTTGGTATGTGCTTATTTTTATAATAAATTTAACATCTGTAACTTTTTAGATTGGTATTGTTTACATGGATTAGATTTTTTTAGAATTAATTAGACATTTTTTAAGTTCATATCAAAAATCTGTATTAGGATCAATAGACAGCCAAACCTTTGTGCAGTTTTCATTGTCAAACGTAATCCAAATGCTATGTTCATAACTTGAATTTATTTTCAGTATAAATTTAACACTCAGAGCCTTCTAAGAAGCTATGGTGGAGCAAATTTTAATTTTTCTACATTTAGTTATGATTTTTCAAAGTTGCTTTAGAAATCTATCAAGTTGGACCCGAAATTGACTTGCATTATTTTGGGTATATATTCTATAAGCTCGAGTTTTTGGCAACATTTTGAGATGGTTTAGAGTTATATAGATGTAATTAAAGAGGAGAATGACATGGGAAAGTTTATATGGTCCACGGGATGAGGAATGGAAATTTTATCTGCTACGCAATGCAAAATAATCTTTTAGTCATTTTCCTTAGAAAATGTGGGGAAAAAGGAAAAGAACCCATGAAGGAGGTATGATAAGCTAAAGAAATATAGTGTTACATCTTCAAGTAAAATTAAAAATAATTCCTTTATAAAAACAATATAATCAACCTATCAAGTATGAAGTTCCTTGGAAAGGTTGGACTTAAGCCCTTAGAAATTGCTCTATATAATATGCATGAGAGGAAACATTATTGAATGTTCAAAATTTACGTAATAGAAGAATTAATAGCAAGCTTTTCAACACATGAATGTGTGTGTATATCATGCCATAGTCTAGATGTAAACCTTAAGATAGAATATATTAACTAATCCATATGATCATTTGTTTCTAGAGCTTTATATGCTTGCTTATCATCTTTCTTTCCACTAATGTAGGTCCCAATATAACTCAAAGATCAAATGGTCATTAAAGCTTGTGATGTGGCCATAAGGTTAAGGTAATCACAAACAAAATGATAAGAAGAAAATAACATTTAAAGTTTAAGAAAGCATCAATAAGTATAAGAAAGAAAAGCACTCTCTCTTATTTTTACCTTAATTTAGAAAACATTCCCCTCATACTGGTATCTTTTCTCCCTCTCAACTCTCATACAACATTAAAGGATACAAGATAGATTGCATTTTGCAATTCTTAATGTAGAACAATTCTCTTTTCTTTGCTTTTTCTTTTTTTTTTTTTTTTTGGGTTATTCCCCAACGTAAATCTTTGATCTAATATTTTGCTTTAGGGGTAAGTGCTTTGCACTTACACTTATTGTACTTTTTTTTCTTTTTATATAGCTTTTTGCTATTTCAAAAATATAATAACAAAAACAAAATAACAAAAGCTTTTGCTTTTTTTCCCACACATCACTTTTATCCACATTCATTTAAATACTTCAATCAATTTACTACATCATTTTCCTTCAAAAATTCCTTTTTTAAGTAAAAAAAACCAAAGTACTAAAGATACTTTTTAAAAAGGGTAAACATTGGCTTTACAAGTTAGGTAATTAATGTAGGTAAATAGAAAAAATTTAATCAAAGTACAATAAATGCAAAAATCACAATAAAAGCTCAATAGGATATTAGTTACTACATAAGAACAAAAATAAGGTTCACATATAGCTCAAATTATAAAAACATTGCCAAAATCATTTCTAAGATAAGTACTTGACCTAGGATTTCACCTCAAGAAAAAGTCAAAGCAAGTTATATAGTCTAGTCCAAAAATCTCAAAAGAAAACTAATTAATGTACTCTAAAATAAAGAAAATATCTATCCTATGTATGGTATAAGTGCATAATAGATTCAACGTATATAGAAAATTTAGCAATTAACAAAAAAACCATGCCACTAAAAAAAATTATATGAGCTTCCCAAACACGCATATTTTATATAGCAATTAATTTTCTCATTGGAGTCCTACCAATCTAAGAACATTAATCAAGAAAGGTGATTGTCCAATGAAATCAAAAAGTAAAGGGAGTTGAAAATTTTAAATTTTAAAAGGATTTTCTTAAAAATTAACATGAATATCCAATTAAAAACAACAAAAGTTTAAATTTTTACCAAATTTTAAAATAACTAAAATCCAATATCCCTTAACTCCAAACATAATTTGAACATAATGCCTAATGTTCTAATAAGATAAAAAGATTACTAACGGCATAGGCAGAGTGAAGGTTTATGAAAGGAAGAGAATTAAGGCCCATAAGGAGAAAAAATAGACAGGGCAAGTTTTATATTAAAAAGGTCGATAAAAAGGTTAGTAATGAGATAGTAGGGAAAAGGCAAAAAAGGCAATTCTTAGAGACAACTAACTTTGTTGTTTAATGTTTGAGGAGAAAGGAGGCAACTAGTGCGGACGGGTATTACCAAGGGAAAGGAGTGTGTGAGGGGATTATAAAAATGGTGAAAGGTTAAAGGAGAAGGTATGGTCTCTCGAAAACCAGATATTTATTTAGTTTCTTAATTTTTTCTTTATTTTCCATCTATGCTACTCTGTAATCCTGTCAAGCTTCCATTCTCCCCTGTTTAATAAAAGGAGTTATAATTTAATTTATATATATATAATACAGAGTTGGGTTCCATCAATTTGGCACTAGAGCGGTGACAATTTGGGATAGACTAAAACAATGGGAACCTTCAGTGGAAAAAAGTGAAAAAGTGTTACCTAGATCAAAGAAGGAGTTACAGGATGAGATATATCATAGAGACATGGTAGAGATTAAAGAAGTGCTAAGGGAGATAAAAGAAATAATGAATGATACATTGAAGTGCATTCAAAGAAAGGTGGACAAGGAAAAAGATAATGAGGACCAATCAGAGACTCCATCATTTTTGGAAGAAGACTTGTCAAAATTAAAGGTTTAAGAAGAAGTTAAGAAAGTTAGAGAAGAAGAGAATTATGAAAAAGGTGGTTTACCGGGTTTGTTATTACAATGGCCACTGAGATCCAACCAAAAGAAGAGATGAAATTAGTAGTTTTTCTAATTTCTGAGCTTATCAAGCCAACACCAAATGGACCCATAAAAATTTATCAAGCATGCGATGTAAGAGAAGAAAGGAGGGGGGTTAAAGCACTGCTTTGATGATAAAGCTAAACACTAGAGGAGTTATCAACAATGAAAATAATTGCCCAAGGTAGAGGAAGAAGGCGATAACAGCAAAGTGAATAGGAGAATATGGGTCTTAGATTAAGTAAGGAATGCTAGATAGGGTAAAAACCTAAAATTAAATTGGAGAAGAAAATCTTATGGCCCTAATTACTTCATAATAGTGGCCTAATCACTTACCAAACTTAGGCAACCCATTACTTAACTGAAGTGGAAACTAGGTAAGACAAGCACACACCTCATGTCTCCCTACATGAACTTTGGAACATTGGTGTGACTTCCATATGCTGCAATGACAATGAGAAGGAACAAATGGGAATTCTATTAACTTATCAAGGAAAAAGTCAACACACACCATGGTAATAGAAGTCATAGATTTTAGTTTTTGTCAATGGCTAGTGAAGGAGATGTTGATGATAGGGTGAACAAAGTTTCTAATCAAAAGATGCAAGAAAAAGAAATAATACTACATTGTATTGCATCAAGTTTGAATCCAAACATAGTTTAAGAGGTTCTAAATCTTTTGTTGTCTAGTGAGATTTGACATCAAGATAGTATTTATGCACTTGTAATGGTATTCCTTAATGAGCTTGACTAAATTTAACCTACTTTAAGGTAGCCTAGAGAATTTAATGCAGTAATTAAAATTGACATTTTAGAAGATGCGAAGGTTGTTCGCCAAGCTTGTGAACAGTCACTCTCATCTTCACTTTTGTTGATGTATGTTTACAAAAAAAAAGGGATGATAATGTCATTGTATTGGCTATTTGTTATAACATTATGAAAATCTCAAATATGCTAGACCAAATGTAGTGAACAAGTTGAAACAATATTTTATCAACCTCCACAAGTTTATTGTTAAACTATTAGGTTAGGTTTTTAAACATAGAGGAGACCATTCATGTGACACCTTAACATATGAACTCTATCTAGTCTCTTTCTGGGCTCGGTTCCATATGATTTCCAAAGAACCAATACTAATCTGTGGCGTTTTCATGCTATGAAACGGGGTTTCATACACTCATCTTCTGCCCTGTGGGTCCTGTGAACCCATCATTCACCATCTCAACTCACACTCCATTTATACAACTCATACATAGCATAAAACAAGCCATGAGCCACGGGTATGGAGCCAATAACCCAAAAATGCATTTTTTTCACTTGGGCCCTAAAATCATATTTTGGCTCTAACTTTGGAAAATCATATCTAATTCTAAAAAAATGGAAATCTAGTAAACTTTGGCTTCCTAGAAAGCTCTAAGTGTTGAATTTACACTAAAAATAATTCCCAATCGAAATCTCTGGGTTTGGACCATATTTGACATCGAAAATGGGAAGGAGGTCCGGCTGTCACTGTTCTAGTGCAGCTTACTATCATGACTTTCAAAAATTCATAACTAAATCTACAAAAATCTAATCTGGGCACACTATACCAATTTGAAAAGCTATGGATGTTTACTAGAGGAGAAAAATAAGTCCAGATCAGTTCAGTAGCTTCTACTCCTCGAAAACTGATGGAACAGTAATGGGGGTCAGATGAGCTCCCTGATGCTGATATAGAACTTCAGACGGTTCGTTCTCTCTCTACAGACCTTCGATTTAGGTGATTCTAGTTCCTATAAGTCACTGTGATTGTCTAGTTTATGTGTATAAAATTTCACCACATTTGGATTCCATTTAGTCTATGAATGCCACAGATTTCATTTCTGGTATATATGAACAATACATGACCAATCCATTAAATTTTCCCAAACTCAACAATTCGCTAAATATTCTCTAGTCTTCCAAAAATTACCTACTTTAGCTTCTCAAGAAGCTCTCTACAAACTCTAGAGGCATGCTAAATTTCATAGTAAGAAGAAATGAGTTTGGGCGTTTAATGAAGTCTAATTCTTGCCTTTTACTCTCTTCCGGACTGACCCTCGCTACGGCGAAAATTAACCTTCGCTATAGTGAGCTCGTATTATCTGGCTTCGCTATGGCGAGGTGTAACCTTCGCTACGGCGAACTTGTATCAGTTCCCTTCGCTATGGCGAGATATACCATTCACTATGGCGAACTCGCGTCAGTTCCAGACTTCACTCTCGCTATGGCGCACGCCACGACAAGCAACTCCCTGGTTTCTGTATGGACTGCTGCTCGCACTCGCTATAGCTAGAATCACGTTCGCTATGGCGAGAAGACATTCTCGCGACAGCGAGACCATTTCTCGCTATTGCGAGAAGACTTGGTACAGTTTCTGAACTTCGAAAATTTCCAACTTTCTACTTCCTTTCTTTTCCTTTTCTATTCTTTTTCCCAGTTGTTACAATTCAAGTGCGCTCTTGAAAGGAGAAGTATTTCAGACTTTGGCACACATATATAAGATAACATATCTCTATCTTAGGGGTGAACTATTTATATTGCTAAATAAGTAACCACAATAAGTTTTGAATTGACCACTCCTGTTGTACTTCTTGTGGTACTCAATGAGGTGTTAAATGATATTATTCTAACAAGGGAAGCTAATGATGATAAGCTAACTCAGAGAGTGGATACTATCACTCAATTGAATTTTCATTTGGATATATTGCTTTTTTTTCTTTGTGAAGTGATTCACAATTTTTTTGGATTTACAAGTTAAACATTAGGCCACTGACACACATGGGTTTGAAAGACTTGAAACAAGGGACAAGCATGTTGATTCCCTTAAAACTATGGAAGTTTTCAATAAAGGTTATGCTTGAACTTAAGATGGAGTTTTATTGTATCAAGTATTTATCATTAATAAGAGTTTGTATGAAGTTTTCAATCAAACAAATGTAACGTCTGATTTTTTGTAAAATACTAAAATGAGTCAGTTTTCAAAGCAAGTCCCCTGAGATGAGTGATTCAAGGCCAAATAAAATTTGGATAAAATTTTAAATAATAGAACATGAGAATTTGAGCCTTAAGTTACCCAGAAACCGAGGTAGGAGTGATTCAAAAAATTTGCCAAAAGGCCAGTGGTATTTTCGTAAATAAGTGGACTTTTTGGAAAACATACAGGAGGGCTTTTTAAATGAAATTTTTAAGTCCTCAGAGGTTCTCAAAGGCCCTAAAAACCATGGGAAGCCCCGGGACCGGTAAAGATCTCTGGTGTAATTTTTCCAATGTCGATTGACCTAAACTTTGACAGATTTGTTTGGGAAGGTTTTAGCTCCGATTTGAGTGATTTCAAAGGCATTTTATTAAATTAGGAACCTATTTGTTATGATGGAAAATACAGTTCTAAAAAAGGAGCTAAAATAAAAAAGAAACGAAAAAACAAAGAATGAAGGGCAAAATGAGAATTATTAGAATTCTTAAAGCTTCTTGAACTCTCTCTATTTCTCACGTTTCTTCTCCTTTATTTGGCTAACCTTCTTGCTGCCCCAAGATAGAAAAACATTCTACTCTTCTAGGCACCCCAAGAGAAGAAGAAAAGGGAGAGAAAATTCAAGCCAAAGGTAAGGAAATTTCTTAGTTTTTCATGCTTCACCTTGGCTAACCTTTTCTTCCCTTTTTCCTTCTTCTTCTCCATGATTTTTATGAAGTTGTGAGGGCTGTTTTGAAGGGAGAACAAAGGGGAAATTTCGAAAATCAAGTAAGGAGGCCAAAGAAGGCAAAGAGCAAGCAAAGAAAAGTAAGAAAACAAGGTAAAACTTCCATTCTTTGGTAGTTTCTTCCTCTCCCTTTTCTCTTGCACGAATTTGGCCACCATGAGCCCAATTCTTAGGGGCTATTTTCTGCCTAATTCATGGAGGGATTAGGGGTTTTAGGTGGCAAGGATTAAGAATGAACTAATAGAATCAAGAAAGGAGCATTAGGAAATAAGATGGAATCATAAGGGATCCAAATGCTCCCTTGCAAATCTGATTTAATATGAATATTCTTGGACTTAAATAAATGTTTAAATGTGCTCCTAAGATCCCTAAAAGGTCCCCCATATGCCTCTTCCTCCATGAAAATGAACAAAACCCCATGAAAAGTCATGAATCTAGAAGTTGAAAAAGTATAGAGCACTTAAAGGGATTGTAAAAACTGATTTAATCCATAAGTTCCCTTGGCTATTTAAGTATTTCCTTGACCTTCTACAACTCTTAACAACCTCCCTAAATGGTTCCCCCATCAAGGAAAAATCAAGAAGTCATTAAATCCCATTTATGCTCTAGGTTTCAGCCAAGTAGGGATGGCATAGTTAGGGAGAATTTTAAATTTTTTCAAGCCCATTTTTTAGTCATATATGATGAATGAATGTGAGGGGAAGCCTTGGGAAAAATTTAAGAAGCTTAGAGAATGAGTTGATGCTTTAGGTTCTATATTATGACCTAAAGAAGCAACATGATACTAGGCCCTTTGTTTTAATGGTGCGATGGCTCTAAGAGGCTTAAAAGGAGTCAAGAATCATAATTGAGAGGAAAGAATGAAGCCTAGAAGTTATTTGAGAAGTGTTGCTTTATTAGGCACCATTATGGACCATAATAAAGCCTATAGAGTAATCTAGGGCTTAAGCAAATTGTATAGTTTTAGAATATGTTTCATGAACCTAATTAGCTCCCTTAAATCATATCTAGGCCAAGAGAAACCATCTCCACCAAATTGTGGATGTATAGCCAAGGCAAAGGAGGGAAATCCAAGGAGAAAAGTGTGTAGATTTGCACAAGGTAGCTCTCTCCATCTTCTCTCATGCATGAATGTGTGTTTAGCTTGTTTTATAATGTGTGTATGTGTATTTTCAAGTTATAAAAAGTATGCTAGCATGCCTTTACATTCCATGATTTTTGATGCCATGTTATGTTTTCAATGACCATATGATGTTTGTATGAGTTTACTTGAGTGTGGAGAGGCCAAGAACTCTTCCCTTTGGTGTGGATAAGCCAAGAACCCTTAAGCTTGGTTGAGACAAAGCAAAGAGTCTCCCAAAAGCAAAGTGGGCTCCCAAGAGTATGGTTGAGTCCAAAGTGCTCAAAAAATAGGTGAGGCAAGTCCAAAACTCATGAGGAGAAGTGTGAGGCTAATCTAAATACTTGGTAAGCTCTTGAATGATTTGTATGAGCTGTTCACATGCCAACTTTGCTTCTAAAATGTCCATGGCTTTTATTTTCTCCATGCATGCATTTGTAAGGCTTGCTTGCATATATTATGTATGATTGAATGAGAGATGAGTTATTAGGATTCTTTGAATCTTATCCCCTCCTCTCCAATGATCCAACATGCTAGGTGGACCAAGTAATTATGGTGAAGGGAGCCAACAACCATGAAGAGAAAAGATTGACAAGTTTATGTCTTATTTTGTCTATTTTAAAACCATAATGATGGTTCACAATGTATATGATGTTGTATATGTAACATGAACCTTGAGACATATGTAAATATACTATTATGTGATGTTTAGATATATGAAAATGATATATGACCTATAGCATTTATTTTGAGTATGTAATGTCAAAGTGTGAATATAGAATTTTGATGAAAGTATGCATAAGTGTGGGTTGAATAGCCAAAATGAGATGTATGAGACTTAGGACCATTTGGGTAACTCACACAAGTCTTAAATATACTTTTAGACTTGCCTAAAAGGTTCCAAGACCAAGGGAAATCCATTTGGCAACTTTGGTACCCTATGTGGAGCTAAAATTGACCATTATGGAACCCTATTTTATTTTTTATCCAAATGAGTTAGTCTTGATCTAAGATTTGGTATACAATTAGGTCTCACTGACAGCTTTCTGAGAAGCTAAAGATCATAATTTTTGGAGGTCTACATAATATTTGATAATTTTTCAAAGTTGATAAAATTTATGGAAATGGTCTGATGTACTGTTATAATGGTCCGAAATTATTTTCTATCACATGAGATTCAAATGATGTCCAATTACTATGAAATTTTATACAGAGAAATTAGGTAATCACATTGACTCGTGTCAACTAGAAGAACCTCATTTGGAGGTCTAGAGAGGAAGATATGAATTTTTGAAGTTTCTATCCAGTATCAGTAACCTTGCCAGACCAGAAGTATTATTCCATCAAATTCTGAGGTTTGGGTTTAATGAACTGATCTAGAGATATTTTTTTCTCTTTATTTGACATCCACAACTTTCCAAATTAGTATCATTTGCATAGATTGGATTTTTGTAGAATTAATTGGACATTTTTTAAATTCATATCAGTAAACTGTGACAATATCAGGACCCAGTCCAACCTCCAGACTATTTCACATGTCAAATGCTCTGTTTATGGGATTTTATGACTTGTTCATATTTTTAGCATAAATTAGACATCCCAAGCTTTTCAGAATGACTAAGATTGCATGATTTTGATTTTTCTAGATTTAGTTATAATTTTTTAAAGTTTGCCCAGAAAGGAGGCCAATTCTGGTCGAGAATGAAACCTCCTTTTCCACCTTCCAATTCGGTTTCTATGAGTTGTGGGCATGATTTTGAGATAGAAATGAGTTGTATTGATGTATTTAAATATGAGAATGTATAGAATGAGCTCACACAGTCCACATGACACTGAATGAAATTTTTAAGTACGACGCAACGCAAAGAAAGTCACTATTTTTCTCCTTTTACCTTATATCTTCATGAATACAATGATGTGAGGCATGTATATATATGACATGATGAGCTAGAAATTATGGTGTTACACAATAGGTTCTTTTAAACTTCTTTTTGGACAAGGAAATTTGGTTAGGGATGACCAACTCTTGTTTTTTATGCCTAAAGCTTGGCTCTTAGTTACTTGTTGCTTCCCTTTTTTAAAGGTGTTCATAGTGGATAAAACAAAGTTGAAGATGCATTGAATTTGTTTGTTGAAAGGCATGCACTAAAAAAGACACCTCAAAGGGGTTTTTGTGAGTCTAAATCTTATATATAATTGTTTAACAATTTTTCATTGCATCTTGATGTTTCTAATCTTGTGCTTAAGTTGGGAGACATAAGGATGTTGTGTGAACACATCCTACTAGGATTAATGTTGGGTACACAATTTTTACCCATTATGTATCATTTGGAGAGGAAGCTTTGTTTGATGAGAATATTGAATTTTTCTTTGATAAGAAGACCATCTTGATTAATAAAAAGGTGATGGAATTCATGGGATTAAATTCCTATAATGCTATTATAGAAGAGCTTGCTGCCCATAAATATAAGAAATAGGGAAGGTCAATCTAAAACTAGTCTTGAAAAAGATTGCCTAGATTTTATAGCTGCAACAACTAAGTTTCTTTTCTAAGTCTTTCAAAAGCTAGGATCTTTAATGATTTTTCACATTCTGTTTTGGATGGATAAAAGCTCAAAAATGGGAATCTTAAAGAAGAGGTAAAGCTATTGGGAGCTTTAAAGATGTTTTAGGCTAATTTAATAGCATTAGTAAGAAATTTTGTTATGGGTTATATAATTGGAGCAACTATATCTATTAGGATGGGTGATCAAACATGTAACAGGGACACTACTGCTATAAATTCTAGAGATAAGATAGGATGCTATTGTGAACATCTTTTTTCTCTCGAAAAAAGTTATGTGATGTGGCTTGAAAGCCATATGGAGGTCTTAGAAAGGGGTTCAAAAGTTTACAATCAATCTTCTTTGATAATTAATGATTGTAAAGCTGTAAATGATCCCATGGACATAATTTTACAAGGTTGTCATGTTTATCCATAGCTAATGAAAATTCAAAATTATCTAATGGTAGAATATAGCAAATTAATACCCCCGAGCATTGTTTTCAAATATTAATGAGAGTGAGCCCATATATGAAGGAAAGCAATGTGTATTGGATACATAAAACACCACTTTTCAAGATCTTAAACCCATCTATAAATGTGTAGTGGTACTTACAAAGCAAAATAAGGGTGGTGTCCTTAATGCCCATCGTTTAAAATTCAATAAAGAAGGGAAATTACTTGCTGTGACTCTAGCAGGCTGTGATCTGGAAGAAATTCTTACAAACGTTGAAGGCTTTAAGTACATAAAAGTCAATGATTAGCATGAGTTACTTAGTATTTGCATATCGACTTGTTCTAATTCCATCTTTAAGGGAGTTGCTACAATCATGGTTTCATATTACAAGGGGAACAAGATGAGAACGTACGCTACAATTATTGGCTTTCATGACAGGGAGATGCATGTTTCTGTTCTTTGGTGAAGTAAGTGCAAGATTTTATTATAAAAAAACCACCTGTCCCACCTTCAAATTTTCACCTTGAGGATAAAGTGAGTTTTGAACGGGAGGGAAGTGATAGACCTTACATTACTAAGGTGCGGCTGGAGTGAACTTATGAGTGGAAGAAACTTAAGGCCCAAAAGGAGAAAAATAAATATGGCAAGGTTTATAATAAAAAAACCCATAAAGAGGTCAGAAATGAAATGGCAAGGAAAGGGCAAGAAAGGGAATTCTTGGAAATAACTAACTTTGTCATTAAATGTTTGAGAAGAAAGGAGGCAGCTGGTATGGATGGGTATTACCAAGGGAGAGGAGTGTGTGAAAGGGCTACGAAACTTGTAAGAGGTTAAAGAAGAGAGTCTGGTCTCTCAAAAACCAAATATCTATTCAATCTTCTTATTTTTCTCTTATTTTCCATCTACGCTACTCTATAATCTTATCAAGCTTCCATTCTTCTCTGTTCAATAGAAGGAGCTGTACATCAATCTATATATGAATAATGCGGAGTTGGATTCCACTAGTATTGTAAAAGTTTTATTTTGATCTCTCTAATTTTAATTAAGTCAATGTTGTTCATTAAAAAATAATGCATTTAAATCATTTCACAACTTTAAGCAAAAAATAGATAGAGAAAAATCAAGTATTAAACCACTAGGTGGTGATCTACTAGTGAGAAGTGTAGGTAGTTTAGCAAGTAGTTTTAGGTTCAAACCCTCGTTCAATCATGCCAAAAAAAAAAGGGGCCCAACAGGTATTGCTACAATGTCTATTGGTTCACTGCAATAATAAAGGTAAATAGAGAAAAACCAAATAATCATTGGTTTGGTTCAATGTAGTTCTTTTCGAAATTATACGATTAATGAGATGTTTCATCATCTCAATAAATTGGAGATGCTACTTTACATTATGCACCAAATCAATTGACAATTTCTATTCCAGTCAAAGGAAGTCCTGCATGAAGTTGAAGAGCAACATCACCAACAACCTGCACTTGAACATCAGGCAAGCAGAGATCAGATTTCAGGCTATCATTTCTTTCCTTTTTCTTTTTCTTTTTTCATGCGTCCAGAAAATTCAATTGTACAATATGATGTAGAAAATGTTGTGCACCAAAGCAATTTGAACATGGTGATAATAAATTTAGTATCAATCCAGGCTGGGAGATGTACAAAAAAGTCATACCTTAGCCATGGATCTATAAGAATATTCTGTAACACCCGCAACATGAGGAGTGATGATAACATTGTTGAGTTTTAATATTGGATCGTCAGGTTCAAATGGCTCAGTCCAGGCAACATCAATACCCAAGCCACCTAAGTGACCTGATTCAAGGTGGTGGACCACAGCTTCATAATCTATTAGACCTCCTCTAGCGATATTCACCAAAAGAGCACCCTGAAATAAGTATAAATAGATCAATCAGACATACAATGGAAGAAACAGGCCATGTTAGTGCTAATTAATGTCAGCGGGAAAACTTAATTCTACTTTCACAATGACTTGATAGGCCATGTTAGAGAAAAAATGGAAGAAACAGCCAGCATCCATAGAAAAAAGAAATTAAAGTCTTGAGTCTTCATTGCTAATGTTGGGTCCCTCACCAGAACTGCTCAGGTGTAGCTACTATAATCTCTTAGCTTAACATTCTTCAATTTTGCAACCGCATCTTCTCTTTGTACTTCCTTCCATGCTAGTCTGGGTTTCCCTTATCTCATTCAGAAGATCCCTTCTACATTCAGAATATCTCTCCTGTTTCAAAGATTTCATCTCCATGTTTTACATGTCAAGGCTCTATCAGACAATTTCTTTCCAATTAATCATGATTATGCAGCCTACCTTGAATTAAGTGCTGTCTTATTTTCTTTTTCTGTGCACTGTAGCACATCTCCCAATGTTCTCATCTCTGATAATTTCAGTTCTTGATATGCAGTCCCTTTACAGTCTAACATTTCCAGCTAGCATATAAAGAAGTATCCTGGACTTATAGTGCTTAGAAAACAATATTCAAGGTATCTCTCAAAAGCACCTATAATTCTATAACTTATCATTTTTACCCACCTGGCCCTCAAATCCACAAATATGGACATTGAAAAGCATAGTCATGTCGGACCACTGACCCAATCTATTCAAAATGCAAGACTAAACCCATCTATCTCAAACAGCTTTGTCATTCATTCTACTTTCTAATTTTGCTATTTATGGATTGTTGTTTACAACTCGGTTCAATGAGCACAGACTTCACAATCCATTTGAAAATTTCAGGTTGGATTGCCTCATGATAATCATAAGCAAACAAAAGCAGCATCATTTGTAAAAGGCATATATTCATCTGACAAAAGGTCATTGTATTGATCAAAGAAATGTATGACAATGGTTCATAGACAACAAAGAAAAGCTATATTGGGAAACTACCTGATTAAAATTAATCAAAACTAATCTCTAGAAGTTAGGAATTACAATAACTAATTCCAAAAGTCAGAAGATCACAACAATCAATAGGTAGGGATTACAATAACCAAACAAAAACTACCATATTTACAGCTGCACTGCACTACAGTATTTTGCTCACAATTCCCCGAGAGCTGGTGAATGGATACCATCAATTCCAAACTTGCTGGTTAATTTCTGAAAAATGGCACTAAACAATCCTTTGGTCAGCACATCCATGAGTTAATCACTAGTAGAAACTGAAGGAGTACAAATTAGGCCACTATCTAGCTTTAATAAAACGCCTATCTACCCATTGTTTTTAATATGGTCATATTGCACAAGATTGTGTGCAATATTGATAACTGATTTGTTGTCACAATAAAGCTTCGTTGAACCTTTCCACCTAACTTTCAGATCTTCAAGATTATCTCAGCCATAGTAGTTCACATATCCCAAGTGCTATCGCTCTAAATTTGGCTTCAGCACTAGACCTTGCAACCACATTTTGTCTTTTGCTTCTCCAAGTTATGAGATTACCTCTTAAAAGGTGCAATAACTCGAGGTCAATTTCCTACCAACTATAGGTCCTACACGGTCTACATCTGTATAGGCCTCAAGAGACAATCCCTCTTTAAACAAATTCCTCTTCCAATGTACCCCTTAAGTACTGCAGTATTCTATGCACTGCTTTGAGATGTTATTCTTGGGGACTGTGCATAAGTTGACTCTTAACACTCACAACATAAGCCATATTAGGTCTAGCATGTGACAATGACAAGTAAATTAGCTTGCCCACATGTCTCTAATAGGAAACTTTATCAACTGTCATATCTTCTGAAACATCACAAAGTTTAAGGTTTGACTCTATGGGTGTCTCTACTGGCTTACATCCTAACTTGCCTATATCAGCTAAGAAGTCTAACACATACTTCTGTGTGATAAAAAAATTTCTTGCTAGGAGTAAGCTACTTTAACACCAAGGAAGTGCTTTAGTTCGCCTAGCTCTTGAATCTTAAACTCCTTCACTAGCTATTTCTTCAAGGTTCTCTATTCATTCCAAGTCATCTCATGTTACCATAATATCATCCACATAGACCAATAACATTGTCTCTCCCCTCAATGTCGAATGCTTCACGGACAAAGTATGATCGCTTTGACTTTGTTTATACTCCATACCCACCATAACTTTGGTAAGACTCCCAAACCAAACTCTTAGAGATTGTTCAATCCATACAAAACCTTTTTAGTTTACATACCAAATGTCTCTCTCCCTGGAGATAAAGACTATGAAAGTAATGATCTTGTTCAACAAAGGTAACATCAACGAACACATAAAACTTCCTTTTTGGAAGATAGTAATATTTGTAGCAGTTTTGGGTGGAGGAATGGCAAATGAAGACACATTTAAGAGCTCGAGTATCAAGTTTACTTTTGTTTTGAGAATGCACATGATGAAAGGCAATGCATCCAAATACCTTTGGGACAAGATTATTGGATACAATAAAGTTTGGAAAGAAATGTGTGAGGACCTATATTGGATTTTTGAAACAAGAATTATCATAGGAAGTCTGTTGATGATGCGGGCAGCTGTCAAAATCACTTCCCCTTAGTAGTGTTTTGGGGCTTTCTTTTTTTTTTTTTTGGGGAAACAATAAGGTTCCTATGTTGGCTAGGAAGTGACAATTCTTTTGTTCGACCACTTCATTTTGTTGAAGTGTGTTAATGCAAAAAGACTCACGTTTTATGCCCTATTTTTGGAAATAAGAAAAGAGAGATTGCTTAAAAAAGCCTTTCACATTATCAAAATGAAATCTCTATATCCCAACCTCTAACCCAGTTCTGCTCATATTGTAAAAGCTTGGAAATATCAAACTCACATCATATTATTTTTTAACAGAAAGATATAAGGCACATAAGTACAATCATCAATGAATGAAACAAACTACCATGCCCTAGAAAAGTTAGCAACAATGGAAGGAACCCAAATATTTAAATCAAGGTAAGGGGAACAAATATTCTCTTATTGTGGATTTCAAAAGAAGCATGTTTGTGCTTTGCAAATTCACATACATCACAATGAAAGTTTTCAACAACTAAGCCTTTGTACAATGAAGGAACGTTGTTTTGAGTACATTAAAAGATGAGTGACCAAGACAAAGGTGTTGAAGTCAAATCTTATTTTTATTGGATTTGAATGACTTGGAAGGAAATGATAATGGTGACAAACTCATAACTCTGTTTTGTCAACTCAATTCTTTGAGGTAGCATAAACCATCCCTTTCCCCAACATGTCCAATCATCTTCGTGCCCCGTTACACAATGGAAACACAAAACATCACACTGCAATTAAAATTAGTGGTGAGTTGTTGGATTGATACAAAGTTGGTGCATAGTTTTGGGACGTGAAGAACATTCCCAAGTTAGTTACTAAGAAAATTTGGTGCATAGTTTTCAGATGTGAAAAACATTCCTAAGTGCAAGTCAATCACTCAGAAAAACATCTCCTCCGCCAGCCATAGTTGTCACTGATCCATCACATATATCTATTTTTTAATTGCTAAAACAAATATAGGAGATGAATTTTTGTGAGCGGGTCATATGATCTGTAACTCCTGTGTCAATGACTAGAGTTTACAAAGACTTTATCCGAAGTATTAAAAACATGAGGAAGATTGAGAAGAAATATCTGAGAACACCAAAGAACAAGTACTATTGCAAGAGGTTTTTCTCATGTCCCCAACAAACCTCTTAATTTCTCAATTTCTTCCTTGTTGAAATCAGCATGTAGGTTGTTGTCTTCACTACTTGGATGTGTTGTTCTTATATGTACTTGTTCTTAACTCCTTAAATGTCCATTCTTTTAAACCATATCTTATTCATGGTTCGAGGCACGCCTTGGAGCTTCTAGAGCTACTCCTTGGCATGGCAAGGTTTTTTTTTAGTATGTACACCATAGAGTCCTTGCTGGACTGTTTTGATAAATTTGTTCACCTCCACCAAAACGATTCTCAGAGCCATAATTCTTCATAGTAGTAATTTTAGACACTAAGGCCAATCTCTCCACCATGTGGAGTTCAATCATAACACCCTTCTTCCTTCCTCAACAAGAACAATCACTATTGCCTCATTCAACAATGGTAACTCTTCTTTTCCAAGTATATGTACTCTTACAGCATCAAACTCAACATTCGATTGTGCAAGAAAATCATAAATTCTGTCCCTTTCAACAAAACTCTTGAGAATGGCTGCATCCTTGCTGCATTGCATCTATAATATACATTGATAATGATCCATCACTTGTCAAAGGCTCTCCAAAAAATTGGAGTACTCTAAGACTGACTGATTTCCCTGTTTGGTGGGGGAGACTTTGATCTTAATCTCATAAATCTATGCAGCATCACTAATTTAAGAATAGGTCTGTTTGACAGCTTCTCATATCTCCTTAGCAGTGCTTAGAAACATACACGTATTACTGATTTTTGGTAACATAGAATTCCATCACTAGGACATCACCTTAGAATCTTGTTTATCTCGAGCATCAAATTTAGGATCCCCCTGTTTTGGACCAGTACCAAGTAAGTGACTCAGTTTTCCTTTCAAAAAAGTGAGAATTAATTGAGACCACTTCAAATCAATTTTTCCATTCAACCTATAGGCTGCCTGAACATTCTGCAATTCTCTCTGAGGTAGAATTATTGTTGTCGATCAAGGGTGTCTCTGAGGTGTTGCTGGCTTCAATGGACACTAACACATTTTAGAAGAAAACTCTATTTGGTAAAGGAAAAACAGAGATTCACAAACCCTGTTTTTGTAACAGGAAAAGAAGTCCCAGTGGCAATGAAGGCCACGAACAATATGTTCAAAAAAGCTTAAGGCTCAGACACCATGACCTAAGGTCAATTATATTGTATTGATCCCAACCCAAAAAAAAAAAAGTATTACACCAGTTTATATATAGCAAAGAGAAGCTATATTAGGAAACTACCTAGTTATAACAAATGAACAATTAATCACTAAAAGTTAGGGATTAACTAATCCCTAAAGTTTAGGAATTAAAATAACTAACTCCTTAAGTTGGAAGATTGCAACAATCAATCCCTAAAGATAGGGATTTCACTAACTACACAATAACTACAATAATTAGCTGCACACAATATTTTCCCCACAGAGATGCCAATCACTTCTATCATGGACAAAGAAACAGAATACAGAAAATAGGCAGGAGTAAAGTTTTGAAAACTGCCTTCGAAAGTATTTTTAAAGGAGAAGCTTGCCGATGGCTAGCATTAAAAATTGATCCAACTTACAGGAAATCAAACTAGCGAAACCCTCCTTCCAAAAATTTCTTAGTAACTGAAAATGGTTTCTTAAATTTGTAAAATTTGATGCAAATCCGTTTGCAACTAAGAATGAAGATTAAGGAGTTTGTGTAATCAAACTTAGCATTACTGAAACATGGAATCCACTTTAATGGATAACTAATATATTTCATGAAGAGAAAAAGAAAAAAAACTACAATGAACTAGCAAGTATTTATGTTATAACTCACAACAATACAAATTTAGCAAGCACATTGATATATATGTGCATCTTGTGAATAGATTTTGAACTATAGACATGTATATTATGAGTGTATTCGCCATATGAGAGAAAAATAAACAACTTAGATAAGTTGGCCTAAGATGGTAACAAACCTTCTTCATCGAAGATATGAAATTATTGTTTATAATACCAGCCTGAAAAGCATTAGATCCAAGTCAATAAGTATCCAAGTGAATACCAGCCTTCTACTATGCATAATATATAGCATTTCCATTGAGGAAAAAAAGAATGATGCAGACCTAACTTGTCGTTGATGCTTGAGAACACAACAGATATGGATTATTAGTCTACTTTCTGTGTCAGTATACCTTTAAATGTTAAAATTCAGTAAAGTTTGGATCACTATAAACCCAACAGTGATGAATTATGATATCTAATCCAAGCATAGCAGAAAAAGGAGATAGGCTAAGACACAAATAAGATATGCAAGCCAAGACAAACTTGTCAACATATGTATCTGCCATTCACCTTTTCATAGATTTGAGTACCCTAATCAATAAGAATCAAATATAGAACATAAACTGTGTTTATTATAGTAGCTAACATAACAGAAAAAGGAAGGGTTAGACCGTTTCACTGTTTAATCTTAAGCAGCAAACGACAATGTCAGCTTTCCTTGCAAAGTTGTATATATCTTCCTGATTACCCTTCACATCAACAAGATCACCAACATCATCTTGAAGAAAGAATACAGAACACATGAGAAAGCTTTACTAATGAACATTCCAGATTCCACAACATTCAGGAAGGTACTTACAATCATATGAAGCCCAGCTCCGCTTTGTCGCAATAACTTTTACACCAAATAGTTGCAATCGCTTTGCTAATTCTATTCCAATGTTTCCAAAGCCCAAAATAAATACCTACAGGATCAAGGATAGACAATTTCCAAAAATAGTATAAGAAATTACTGCAAACATCAGTAAGAAGTGAAAAATACACCAAGTAAGAAAACAAATAGAAAGATGAGTACACTGTTTATACAATGCTTTTCCCGCTTATAGTGTTCTCTTTGACTATGCACCTCCACTATAAGTGTCGAATTGTTAAGAATTAATGAAATTTTTTGAAGTGCAATTCAAGTGTAGGCTACATTACTCTTTGTATGCATAAAGTATTAGTGTACATGCTCAATGAGGCAGTGTCTTTTTCATGCCTCAAGTAAACTTTTTCTTTGCTTGCTGTCTTACCTACTCTCTCAAGTCTCAACATGGTATCTACGCATCATGGTATCTAAGTGGTACAGACCCAAGGCAAGGACCTAAGGCAAACCAACTCCTAGTACTTGATACTGTATTATTTCTCATTTTCGAAAATTATTCATACATCTACTTTCCCTTCCCTTATTTATAACTGATAAGGGAAGATATTCTTTTCTCACTACTTAAAGGTTTAGAGACTAACTAATCAACAGATTCATTAACTACCATAGCATAATAACAACTATTAGACATGGAAAATTTAGAAAGTAAAGCAACTAGTTCAATCATTCAGCACTCATCTACCACTGCCACGTATCAACGACCCCCCCCCCCCCCAAAAAAAAAAGAAAAGAAAAAGAGGATCCTTGTCCTCAAGGATGTGGTGAGCCAAGGTATCAAACTCAAGAAACTGCTGTTGGATAGCTGGAAGAGATTCCCAAGTGGCATCTTCAGCTTATGCATGTTTCCACTGGATGAGTACTTGAGTGAGAGGAAGATTATGTTTCTTAACCAATTTCCTAGCCAATATGGCCTCAGGTTCTAGAGAAAAGAATCCATCTTCATTGATCTGAGGCAAGGTAGAGTTCATTGGAACAGTGCCACCAATGTGTTTTTTAAAGTAAAAATTCATTGAACACGAGGTGTATTCTAGTACTAGTAGATAACTCCAATTGATAGGCAACCTGTCCAATCCTCCTCAGAACCTTAAAAGGGTCATAGTATTTGGCAGACAATTTATGTAATGCTATATTACTCAAAATGGTCCTTTTAGAGGGATGAATTCTCAAGTAGACTAGGTTACCCTCCATAAATTCCCTCTCTGACTAGTGCTTGTTAGCCATTTGTAACATTCCATGCTAAGCTTTGATGAGGTGATATTGGAGGAGTTGCTTGGTAGCTTCTTGGTCCCGTAGACTCCTATCAACTATCGATGAGGTAAATGTGTTGGAGGAGGGATGCCATAAGTAGCCTCAAATGGAGACATACCTATAGCAGAATGGTATGATGTGTTGTACTATAATTCTACAAGAGGCAACCAATTACCCCATTCCTTAGGATGATCCCCTGCCATACAATGCAAGCAGCATCCCAGGTAACTCAATTTGATTGTTAATTTGTGGGGGCATTAGCTTAAGAGCATAGTAATTTGACTCCTTGGTCTTGAAGAGAGCTCTCCAACAAGTGGATCCCTGTCAGTCACAATGGTTCAAGGAAAACCATGCAACTTGATGACATTATCCATGAAAACTTGGGCCACTTGTACTACTATAAATGGATGTTGAAAGGGAATGAAACAACCACCTTTACTCAATCTATTCGCTACAACCAAAATTACTGTCTTATTATGAAATTTTTGTAATCCCATAATAAAATCCATAGTCAAGTCAGACCATATATTGGTAAGAATGGGGAGGGATTGTAGCAAGCCAGGCATTGATACTATCTTAGATTTGTAACACTAGTTAATCTAGACTTGTAACAATAATAAATCTCACATTGTTTGACAAATTCTCTTACCTCCCTCTCCATACCCTTCTAATAAAAAAACCCTTGCAAGTCTCTGGTAAGTGGCTATCATACCTAAATAACCACTCATAGGGTCATTATGAAAATGTTGCAGTAATTGGAGCCTTAATGCAAGATCATTTCCCACCACCACCTTGTCCTTCCTTTTCAAGATACGATGGTCCCATGTAAACTTTGGATAGGAGCTTGGATCTACATCCAAGTCATTAGCTAACTTCTGTAATGGTGCATCAAATTGCCAAGAAGCTTTTAGCCTATTAGTGAGACTAGAAGTTACAGAAATAATAGCAAAACAGAAGGGAAGATCATTTCCATCACTTGGCTATCTAGAAAGGGCGTATGCCACTGGATTATCTTTATCCTTCCTATATACAATTTCATAGCTTAATCCCCATAATTTACCAACCAGTTAAATTGCTCCGAAGTCACTAATTTTTGTTCCAAGAGCTGTTTCGAGGGAAGATGATCAGTAACAATGATAAAAGGTCTCCCATAAAGATATTGCCTCCAATGTTGGACAGCAAAGACAACGGTAGTTAACACCTTTTCATAAGCTAACAAGTGGCGTTTAGTAGGAGAAAAAGCTTGACTAACAAAGGCAATAGGATGGCCTTTTTCAGAAAAGGCAACCCCCATTCCCACGTTAGAAGTGTCAGTTTCTACCGTGAATGGAATAGAGAAAAGTCAGGAAATGCTAGGATTGGAGTAGAAGCCATAGCTCATTTTAATTGATTAAAAGCCATGTCAGCCTTGTTATTCCAAGCAAAGGCTCCTTTCTTCAATAAATCTGCGAGAGGCTTGCAAATAGTTCTATAGTCCTTGACAAATCTTCTATAATATCTGCTGAGGCACAGAAATCCTCTTAAGGATTTAATTGTAGAAGGTGTAGGCCAAGATAGCATGGCCTCTGTCTTCTTGCAATCTACTGTAACTCCTTGAGCTAAAATAACATGGCCCAAATATTCAATGCTAGTGGTCCCAAATGTGCACTTACTCTTCTTGACAAACAACACATTTTCTCTCAATAGTTGCAAGGTACTTCTTAAATGATGCAAATGGGAATACCAACAAGAGCTTATTTATTAGGCCTTAGAAGGTAGCAGGAACATTAGTGAGCACAAATGGCATGATCAAAAATTCGTACAAGTCCTCATGTGTCCTGAAGGCTGTCTTATGAACATCTGAAGGAGCGATTTGGATCTAATGGTACCTTGCCCTCAAGTCCAATTTTGAATAATACCGTGAACCCTTCAATTCGTCCATTAATTCTCCAATAATAGGGATTGGAAATTTATTTTTCACTGCATGGGCATTCAATCTTCTGTAGTCGACACAAAACTGCCAAGCATTGTCTTTCTCTTTTACTAAAACAACTGAAGAGGCAAAGGCACTGTTAATTGGTCTGATCACCCCATTTTTCAACATATCAGTCACCAATTCCTCCATGACATTTTCCTGTAGAGGCCTATAACGGTAGGACCTCAAGCTGATTGGATGTTCCTCTAAAGTTGATGGTGTGGTAAAATGCCCTTGAAGGAGGAAGAGTGGTAGATTCCTGGAAGACATCCTTAAATTCCCTTAATAATGCTTGCAAAGAACGGTGATGTACTTCTTTCAATTCTGTACTAATCTGGGATTGAAGTGTTAACTGCTTCTTGTGCCTCTACTGCTATATGTGTATGACATCCACCTCAGCATGGTTTGACAATTGCTTCTCCTTAATGTCCTTGTCTTCCAGCAAATTCTTGTGATAACCCCTACCAAATAACTTGTAGAATATGTTGTTTAGAATAAAACTCATATACTGTTCCTTCAACTCCCAAGTGATCCTTCCCAGGATGGATAGACATTGAATTCCAAGAATCATGTCATAAGTAGAAAGTTCGCCTCAAATAATTATTCTTACATGGACCACTATAGTTGCTTGAATTTGGCCCTCACCAAAACCTATTGTCCATTAGCCATCCACACTCAAGTTCTTGAGTTCAGATGAGTGTTTAATTTCAACCTTTAAAAAGTATATTTTGTGGATGCTCCTCGTATCCAAGAGCAAAATAATAGGATGCTTTTTAACTCTACCTTTCACTTGCATAGTAGAATACTCAACAACAAAACTCATAATAGAACCAGTGATGGTGTTTAAGGATATTTGTGGAGTTTGCTGATCCTTATTTCTCCCTAAATGCTCAACTTCGTCATCAATCTCCATCTAGTCCACCTAAACGCAAATAATTATGAGCTCTTACATTTGTGATCAAAACTAACTTCTCAAGACACCAATAGCAAAGAACCTTCCTTCTTCTATCATACATTTCTGATTTGGTGAGCTGCTTAACAAGTTTGGCAGAGGAGGTACTTGGTTTTGGTCTTAATAGGGATGGTAGATGAAGAGAAAATGGGAGTGGACTTGTCATTGGTTATATGATTTTTGGAGGTATTATTGGAGCTAACTGAGTTGCTGGAAGAAGGAAAACTAGAGTAAGCTTTGTGATTCTATACATCAATGGTATAGCTGGAGGAGGCTTAAGGTCTTTTGGGAAACACTAAATACTGATTGTTAATGGCAAGTAATGAGGCTTCTTGCAACTTAGCAAGGTATCTTGTATGAGAGAGAGAAGTGGGTTTAAACATCCTAACCTAAGCTTCTATCTCTCATTTGAGCCCCCTCCAAAGAAGCAACTAATGGCATGCTCTTTAAGCAACTCAATTTCTACCGAACCTTCTTTAAATTTCTCCTAATCATCACAAACAAGACCTTTTATTTTTAAGTTCTTGAGCTCCGACATTAAAATGTCACCGAATCTTGTCTTCAACCCTTCAATATATTCTGGCCATGCAAACTCACTCAATTTCTTCTTCACAAAACTGTGATGCCATTGCAATGCCTTACCTTCTAAGTGTATCGTAACTAGTCCCTTGGCCCATTGGAGTCTCATCCACTTCAAAGAACTACTTACAACGGAATGGCCACCCTTTGAAATCCATCCCTTCATATCTTGGGAAGTCCACTCTTGAAAATTTGGTAAGGAACTGATAGCTACTCACCATGGTTGATTGGTTACCATTATAAGACCCAAACTAAGGATTGCCACTCATTGTTCATCCTCCAAACATACTTGTTCCACGGTGGCCTATATTCATTCCATTGCCATCTTCCATAACATCCATCATCAACATTGATAGCTTCACCAAAACTTCCAAAAAAAATGCTTTCGAATCTTGCAACCAAGGAATCTATCCTAACTTCAAGTCTCGTTATTGAAGCATCCACCCAAGTCATGGACGATGATAACGATGATTAAAGATCATTCACGTTAGTTCATGTCTACTACATCTCTTGTTCAATTTCTAGCATCCAGTTCGTTGATCTCGGCTCTTTCGCCATAGACAAGGAACTTGGCTCTGATACTAGTTTGGTACAGACTTAAGGCAAGGACCTGAGGCAAACCAATATTTCCAAAAATTATTTGTACATCTACTTTCCCTTCCCTTATTTATAATTGATAAGGGAAGATATTCTTTTCTCACTACTTACAAGTTTAGAGACTAACTAATCAACAAATTCATTAACTAAATAACACCCATAACAGAATAACAACTATTAGAAACGGAAAATCTAGAAAGTAAAACAACTAGTTCAATCATTCAGCACTTATTGGCCACTGCCACATATCACTAAGCATTCTTCATAACCCTAGACCCTGGCCTAGATCCAAAGATACAAAAAATTAAAGGCAACGAGCAACCTAAGATAATGTTGACCTTCCATTCCTGATCTTTAATGTGCCTTGGAAAGCTTTGGAAGTTATCAGACTGAAGCTCATTTGCTCCTGTTTGTGACATGCAATCTTCAACTGACATCCAATTCTCGCATATTTTTAACAAATACCTCCTGTCAGTGGCCACAGAGAGGGCTAACCAAAAGGTCTAAAACTGACCCAGCCCATGGTTTGGCCATTATTTCATCGATTTGTGGCCTTCACTCTTCTTTAGTACCAGATCCCATCTCTCTTTAATCAGATTTGGAAACATCCACCTCTATGCTCAAATAAGAGACCAAGTCAAATGCAAAAGACAAGAAGCAAGTGTTGACATGTGTAGAAAAGTAAAGGGATGCTGAGTTGCTTAATGCCATCATTCCCCTAGGGCAAGGAACTAAGCCCTTCTTTCAATTTCTCCTCTTTTTTGTGTAATTTAACCTTTGAACAGGAAACTGTTTGTTCTTTTAGAATCCATTAACTTTTCACCCAATCCAGACAAGAGAATTTGAACCCTTGACTCTTCTAGTGTTTATTCATGTAAACCATTCTTTCCTCATTCTCCCGATAGGGAAAAGTTTATTCTAAATAAACCCATTAGGAAACCAAAAGCTCCCTCTAAGGTATAGTCATTTATCTGGACTGTGGTACTGAATAGGATTAATAATAATATGATAAGAAAAGATGCAGGTTTGCATGCCTAAACCAGACTTTTCTTCAGATATTTATACCATGTGTATCAATAGTTCAGAATCAGCTGCACACCTCCTCTTACACCATGGAGTTACTGTATTTTTGTGGAGTATAGTGTTCGGAGTTTTCAGGAAACTGTGTTTTCAGACACTGGAGGCTTTTCTTTCAATAAGGTTTAAATGGTTTGGAAGGAGAGAAAGAGGCTAAAGCATTGTGGCAATGTACAGTATTGCAATGATGGGGGGTATTCGGTTGGAGAGCAATGCTCAATTTTTTAGGGTGTATCTTTGTCTTTCAGAGATGTGGGAAAGGATAGTTTCATGTCCATAATTTGGTGCTCTGCTCATAGTTTCTTCAAGGAGGTTGCTATCTCAGATTTGCAACCAGATTGGGCTGCTAGGATGCATTTTTTATATAAATACTTTTTCATCTTTTATGCTAATCTTTTTTTTTCTTCTGAGGTGGCTTTTGGAAGATGTCTTATTCTCTCACATTGTAACTCTCTTCTCCCTTAATAAAATTTGCTTTTCTATAAAAAATAACTAAATAAATAAACCAATTAACTTACTGTTTTTCCAAGTAACGTTTCACCAATTGGATCTCCAAGCTTCTTCTGTTGTATGGCAACTTGCATTTCATTCTGCAAGAACAATTTATTTGAGTGTCAATGTTGTTTATCAAAGTTTTTTTTTTCTTTTAAGGAAAAAAGGTACAACTGTTAAGCAAGGTGGTAACCCAATGTACACACGATCACATTCCAGTACATTATAGATCAAAGTTAAACAAAGAGTAACTTACTCTACCTTCCACTGAGAGAGTTTAATTATACAATTCTCTCCTCTATTATGAAAATTATACAGCCCTCCTTCAAAACCAAAAGATACCTTACACCAAAACGCATTCTGACCAAGATTCTATACAGAAGCAAATTATTGTTAAACAGGATAACAACTGTGGCCTGGGGATGGCGAGTGCAAAAGAGATCACTTGGTTAATTGGGAGATTTGCTGTAGGTCAAAGGACAATGAAGGGTGGGTCTGGGTAATTTGGTGCCTAAAAACATCTCCCTAGTTGCTAAATGGCTTTGGCAGTTTCATCTGGAGCCTACTTCTTTGTAGCATAGGGTAATCAGGAGCAAATATGGTGTTCAGCAGATTGGTTGGAATGCTAATCCTGGGATTGGTGCTACTCATGCAAGCCCTTGGAAATTTATCTCTCAAGTATATCTTTCCTTTTCCTCAATGATTTCTATAAATGTAGGAGCTGGCACCCATTTTCAGTTTTGGAGGATCATTGGATTGGCGAATTTTCTTTTGTTGAACTTTTTCCACGTATTTATTGGTTATCTTCTCTGCAAAATACTCCAATTTCTGAGTTTTTTAATCAGACAAAGTAACTATTCATCTTGGAATTTCACTTTTCTAGAAATCTTAACAATAGACTTGATGATCTTGATTAGTTGCTGGAAATACTTGTCTCATTCCGTGTTTTCTCTTTGCCCAGAAAAAAGGATTTGGAATTTGGATTCTTCAGGCTCTTATACTTGTTCTTATTTTAAATATTTGATTAACAGCCCAAATTCTCTTTCTATCCCTTTGTCCAAGCTTTCCTAGATGGTCAAGGCCCCTTCTAAGGTAAAGGCTTTTGTTTGGACATCGGTATTAAATAGAATTAATACAAATGATATGCTTCAGACTCGTAGACCCAATAGGCTATATGTTTCAGAAGCTCAGAGATGAATAACCATTTCTTTCTGCATTGTGAAGTGGCCTAGCATCTTTGGAGTAGACTGTTGTGGTCTCTTTGATGAGAGCTAGGTTTGTCCAACTGATCTTCAGGCTTTTCTAGCTATCAAACTTACTAGTTTTTGGGAGGCATAAGAAGCATAAAGTTCTTTGGCAGCGGGCAATCTTTACTAGTTTTTGGTGTCTCAGCTTGGAACAGAATGCAAACGTTTAATCAAAGATTTCTTCCACTGCATCTTCTTTGGGAGAGGATTATCTTTATGCCCTCCTTGTGGGTTTCAGGAAATAGTTTTTTAGGGGGTTGTCCCTTGTGGATCTCCAAAGCGATTGGAAGGCACTTTTGAGTTAGAATATCGGATGTTTTCTTTCATTATTTTTCTTTTGTTTGAGAAGGATCTCTTGTCCTCTGTTTATGTACCTTTTCGTATTATTCACTCTACTAATCAATAAATTCTTTTTTCATCTAAAAAACAGGATAATTACTGTGGCCTCTCTATGATGCTTTTCTCTTGGACTATTCAAGGGAGTGTCTTTGTCAGATATGCAAACAACAATGTAGCTTTGTTGCAAAACCTGATGGATTTTGGGTCTTGCTTGGGGTTTCTTTTGTGTATTGTCTTGTTCTACGTTCCTTTTGTAAGACATCTTATCCACCTTTTTGTAATCTTCATTATTGTTCACTAATTCAAAATTGAAGACACCATACTTGCCGACGAAGGAGACCCAGCATTAGATATATTGCCATTTCTGCACATGAAACAGAATTTCCTGTAACATCACTTGGAATCCTAGCAACTTTAACTCCATGCTTTGTTGCAGCATCGATATCAACACCTTCATGAAAAGTCACAAAAGCACATAATGAACAAAAAGCAAAAAGAACATGTGAGTGACATTTCATAGTAAAGAAGGAAAATGATAAAATCTCCAAGACCCCTAACTAAAGAGAGTCAACTGACACTAAACACAGTACCTTCCAGCCCAACACCATACTGCATAATAAGCTGCATGTTAACTGCATGAGAAATTATGCTTGAATCTAGCCTCATGCTTTTTACTATGCACATGTGATAGTCAACAATAGCCTTGGGCACATCTTCCAAGGGGAGAACATCAACCTATAAATGGAATAGACAACTGGTCAATTAAATGAAGCATCTCATTCTCAATACTAAGAAAATCATAACAATGCAGTCGTATTACTATAGAGAGAAAGTATTATCCTAACACCTGAACCATTCACAGCAAAGACAAGAATTACAGTCACATATGAAATAGACTATGTAGTAGTGCAATACTTTCTCATTATTTAATACAAAATCCACATGTAATTAAGAAAAATTTATAGCCAGAAGAAAATCTATTACTATCACAATGACAAGCATAACCAGATTGACAGGAGCTTCTATTTTCATAGGAAAAAAAATTCTATTGAAGATGAGAAGTACAATGGAACAGGATAAGACATCATCTAATAGGAAACAAGTGAGAACAGAAAATAAACGGAGAAAAAAGAATATAAAAAACAGCATAGCATGCCAGTCCCCTACTTGTCCAACAGAAGTAACCCGTTGACTCTTGAAAAGTAAAAGTAGCTCCAGACAACAAAACACTCGTTTAACAAAAAAATTAAAATAAGAACCAGATATCAGTAAATTTCTTTCATAAGGTAACATTAAGAAAGCTAATACGCATCCTAATATTAAGCAAAATTATGTAAGTTACTTGTCATTTGAATCCTTCTTTATTCTTCCTCACAGCTTGAAGCATTATAACTAAATAAATCAAAATCTAAGAAGGAAACAAGGGTTAAATAAATGGAAACACATATACTATAATATGAAGGTACCTTGATAAATGAATGCTTCTGCAAATACTCTCTTGTATAATCATGAGAAGCAGGAAAATGCGGCCCACAAAACAAAACACGAGTGATACGCCTGTCAAGATTCTCAATCATTTTCCCATCTCTCTTCATAAGATCCACCCTAGAAAATAAAAATAGGTAGCGAAGATGTAATAAAGGTTAAATCTCCTTATAAATCCTTGAAAGATTACAGTCAAAATTTGCCCGTTATTTTTATTTATTTATTTATTTATTTATTCCTTATTTCATTTGGGAAAAGAAAGTATAGTTTGAATACACAAAAGCTAAAATGAAGATACAAAGATACCATGATTCATAAGAAACAAGGAAAACATGTACATACCACCCCGTAACAGAGAGAATTGGTTATAAGGAAAGCACCACATCAAATTAGCTATAATGTGTTTGAACAACAAATTGGCAAATTCCAATAAAGTCTCCGCTCCCTTCTAGGAACACAGTAAACATCCCAACTAACCAAGTGATCTTGCTTATATATAAATTCCAGAAAGCTGAAATATTCAGAAATCCTTATATCCCTTGCAAGCAGCTGAGACCAAATTATATGGAAAAGTCATTTATTAATTAAGTCCGCGTATACAATTACAGTTTGCACCAAGAAGGCTATATATACATTACAAGGACGCCCTTAGAATGATTTTTCAATTGGTTTCAAAAAACCAAAATCAAAATTTCTTTTACCAATAGCGCCAACTAATAATTGTAAATAACCCAGAGATAAAATTTTTATTAAATATTCTTTTTCTGTTCTATCACAGTTCATAAAGCACAGGACATGGTGGCCAGGAACTTCAGGGATACTGAAGAGTGAAGTGGCAAAAATTAGAAAGAATGCAAACATTGCATGTCTATGTTTTACAGATAGGAGAACATTCAGCGACAATGCCACAATCTGTTGCAGAAGTATTTTAGTGACCCAGAACCAAAAGGTAATATATTATATACTATTTTCCAAGTTACACAAACTTAGATAGCCAATACAATCTTGGAACGTCAGATGGTTAAGAAAATGCAAATTTGTGCCACTATGAGAAGGCGTTCACTAGTGACAATAGCTTTCTCAAGCCAAAAATAGAATTATGGACCCCAATGTTTCGCTACCAAGCATCAATCATCAATAATATATACGGATAAGCTAAAAATGAACCGACAAACATGTTTATCAATAAATGCACATGAATAAAAAGTATTTCAAAGATTTATTACCAAAAAAAGAAAGTATTTCAAAGTTATGGTTTACAACGACTAGTAGAAACCACTTTCAAATAATGAAACAATGTACAACTTGCATCTAAAACTTGAGTATCAAAATCATATTTAGCTCTAATTCCAAAAACTCAATTAAAGAAAAAAAAAAAAGCCTCACCGGGGAACAAATTTGGCGGTGGAAGAAATAGTGAGAGGCCGACTTCGAAGGTTTGGTGGAAAGGAAGGTTTAACCCTTGTCAGCGGCAGCAAACGTTGAAAATTCATTCACCCGGCGAACCGAAGACGTTTCTCACTTTCAGACATTGGTCATTTTGCCGCCGTTTATAATAATACCCACCATACTGAGTTGCAGAGCTGTACTACAAAACGGGCGTTATGTCGTCATCGATGTCAACATTTGAAATCTCTTTCTTGAAAGTTAAAAAAAAATTAAAAAAAATTAATTTTAATATTTTTATTTTTAATAGTTAAATAATGTTTAATAAAAATATTAAGTATTAATTAAATAATGATTGAAAAATTAAATAAATATTACATTTTTTTTTATCTCTTTCCTTGCTTTTATACTACCAAACAAGTTTAATGAAAGGAAATAAAAAAAATCTGAATAAGTCCATATACTTCCTTAGGATTCTCGGTCACCGGAGAGAATCCAAAGTTTGATGCTAATTTTTTAAAATTTTATTTTTAATAACTTTTTAATATAAAATTGAATTATAATAATTTTTTATATTTAAAAATAATAAAAATTGTCAAAAAATTACTTAACCATTTTAATCTTTCACATATATTTTTACTTTTTTTTAATATTATAATTTATATTTTATTATATTTATTTGTTAATTTATATTTTTATATCATATTTATGTTTTGCTTTAACATAAAAACGTAATTTTATGTTTAATATGATAATAAAAATAATTAAAGAATTTTATTTTTAAAACAAATGTATATGGGATAAAAATGAATTTTATTAATAAAAAATAAATTAAAAATTAGATGTATTTTTAGAATAATAAAAATATCAAATATAATTATCTAAATTTTAAAAAAATTAGTATAATTTACACTTAATGTAATATGCTATAAGTGGTATAATAGAATGATCTATTAACTTTTATCTCATATCAGCAATCCTATTTATGGCAAACTCTTTCATTCACCCTTAGGCATGAAAATGTAACAAATTTAAGATCCAATCCCCATTAAATTTTCAAATCCAAAAGAAATTTTAAAGAAAATACATTTTTTTTTCTTATAAGCAGCCTTATTTCTATAAAATTTAGTCATATAAAATTAACATAAAAACAAAATATCTCAAGCAATAATATAATTTAAAATAACATATTCACATCATTCTATCTTGTTAAAAACTACTCTCAGCAAAATAATTCTGTATTATTTAAAAAAGTAAATTAATGAGTTAATATATAAAAGATCATCTTTTTTCTTTAATTTTCTAAAAATAAAACCACTTAACTTAGTTCTAAAAAATCATTTTCTACTCAATTTAGTTCTCCAAAATTAAAGACTCTCAATTTAGTCCCTTAAACATTGTTCACAATCAAAATTGTTGGATTTAAGGGCACCCATGATGAGCTCCTTACCCAACTTATAAATTTACTTAATTAGATTAATTAGATTGTTAGGATAATTATCATTTAACTTTTTTGAGATAATTAAATATTGGGATAATTAATGATTATCTTAAAAGATAGAAATAATTAGTTATTATCTATTAATTAATTTAGACCTTGAATTTCTAAAATTCAATATAGATTACTGTATCCCATCAATTTAAAGATAGTTAGAAAAATATTATATCTTATTTGTTGGTTATCCGATCCCTTCTTGAGAGAAAGAAAGAAAATATACACGCCGATGATAATGCATGAGAGTAGAACATAGAAAGAAAGTGTGACTACTTTCCTCTAGGGATTTAGGTACACTTGCTATGGAAAAGAGATCGTAATGATCACAATCCAAACCACATTGAACAAAAAGGGATTATTTGATATGCTTTATAAGATAATACCTACTGATACGAAGTCTGATAGGTAAGAGTTGATAAAAGTTTAAAATTATATAATGGTTTATGTAATAATATATAAGATAATATATTGTACAAGATAATATTACCTTATATTTGGTGATGCAGTGTATAATAATAAAAATTATCCCTTTGGACAAATATACATTTTATTTAAGAGCTCGTTTGGTACAATGTATTAGGCTTAATAGTATAAGCTAATATAATATATTATAAACTTATTATTTTTTTAGCACAAATAATGTATTGTATAATTTTATATATTAAACATCTCTTATATATCAAAGTAATATATACCCTAATAAAGTCTAACATATGAAATTAAGCCTAATTAAATTTTAATGTATAAAGCCTTATCAACACTTTCCTTTTCTAACCCTTACCCATGGGTTATTTATAAGTTAGGTCAAGTTTTGGCTTAACTTGATTTTACATTAAGCTACTTCTATTAAGTCTAATGCCAAAGTTTAGCCCAACCCAATTTGATTTACTATTTGGTGAGGGTAGGTTGGTTAGACTATTTTTTTTCAAAATTTTTGATAAAAATTATAAATAATCCTTTTAAAAATTTTCATATAAATCCTCTTAAAATTAAAAAAATTTCAAAAAAACTCATGGGACTAGCCCAAGCCAAGCTAGACTAGCCTATATAGGTGAACTACTAAAGTGGCCTACCCTGATTTATCTAAAAAAAATTTTTTGGCTTAGCCCAACTTGGCCAATGTAACTGATAAAGTGTTCATAGGTCAGGTTAAGTATTGGGTTAGCCTTATGCTCGACTCCATTTTACATTAGGTTTCCTTTTCTAAGCCTGATGCTTAGGGGCAATTCAGTCTAGTACTAAGATAGGTCAAGTCACTTTTTGTTTTTTAAAGTTTTGATAAAAATTATAAAATGATTCCTAAAAATATAAAATTTTCATTTAAGTTTTTATAAAATTATATTTTACCTCTAAAAATATTCATATAAACTCTAATAAAAATAAATTTAAAAAAATTAATAAGATTAAATCAAGTTAGGCTAAACTAACCACATAGCTAGCCCATTGCTTACATACCCATTTTTTATTGCTCAGCTCAATGTAACCAAGTGGGATGACTAAGCTAGTTGAGCTGCTACATACCATGTGCAACTATACTCACCCATGCTTTCTCTCTCATTTGCAAATTGACATTTGGCCATTCTCCGATCCCATTAGCATCAATATATCATCTCTCTCCCTTACTTATCAAGTAGCCTAGCCATCAATTAGCAATGGCTGGACAAGGATGAGAACATAATGATGGTTGAAGATGTTGTAATGTACAAGAATGGTGAAGAAGCGTGTGACACAAGGCTTAAGTCTTTTTTTAAATGATAAAAGGACTCCTATTTCTCTAAAATTTAATAGAACATATTAAATTTGGATAAATATATTATGTTTTAATTGAAGATTCACTTCCTCTGTATGGATAAGTACTTAAAATTTTCATTAGTATCAAAACTTGTTTAGCTTAATTTTTTCTATCCTTGTATATTCAAATATGCTTTCTTTTTTTATGAAGCATGATACAACTTTCTTAAAGTTTGAGTTTAAGGCTAAACTTTGCCACTAATGATGAAATAACATAGAGACCAAATTAGACCCTAATTTTCACATTACATGTTGCTTATATATGGTGGAATATGTTATTCAAAATTAATGCAAATCAAATAACCCATTAAAAAAAATTGAATTTGTTATATTACATAAAAAGTGATGAATTAAGACCCATGTGTTAATGTTGTCATTTGATTGGCGTATGAGATTAGCCTTTATATTATTTTGTTTTTGCGTCCCTACAATATAGCTGTTATTTTGATTATCTATAATCTAATGCAATAGCATTTTCTATGTTTTTGTATGAATTATATATAACTAAGTTTATTGAATATGCACTGATCTCTTTCATGTCTCTTCTGTGTTGTAAAAGATATTACATTTATCTATCTATGATCGGATAAATCCTACTCTAAGCAAATATTTCAATATTTGAGTTAAGAAAGTATATAATTAATTATTAAGATAATTCATTATTATATAATCAAGGATTGAAATAAATAATATTTAGTATCATTTGAATCAAATTATTAGATAATTAATTATGTTCTAATAATTAAATTTAAGATGGGTTATCTATTTTATTATATCAATTAGTTAATAGTATCTTATCTATTCAATAAGAGACCTAATAATTAAGAATTTATGTTAAAAAATTTTAATAACTAAATAGGTTTTTAGAAAGTTAAATTGCAAATATTTATAAATAACTTATGACCAAGTTGGACTTGAGTATAAAGTGCTCAAAAGCTAAAAATAAATTTTCACTTGGGTATTAAAACTAATGATGGAAGTCTAAATGGTAAGGATTTGTAATATTGGTGGAATAGGTAAAATAATAATTGATAGAATAACCTATTTGAAAACTTCTAATGTTAAAAAATAGTTAACTAAGCATGTCTAATATACTTTGAAGAAATATTTCTTTCTGAAATGGTTGGAAAAGATATTAATTGAAAAGATATAAAAGAATTTCAACCATAATAAAACATAGGTTTCACAAAAAGTAGGTCCTTTTATTTTTGAAAATACTAATAAGCAAAAGCAAATGTAAGATGTGCTAAAGAATTGGAAAGGAATATAAAAGCCCACTTAAATTTAAGGGGGAAAAAAGTCTTAAGATAAAGCTAAAGCAAGTAGGTAAGACCTTACCCCAAAAGCCTCATGGGTCAAAATTATAATTCATTATTTGATAACAAATATTAGGAACTTGTGATAGAAAACTTGAGAGTTAAGAAAGGGCTTAGTTTTCTTAAGATGCATAGGTAAGAGAGAGCTTATGGAAGATCATTACAGCAAAGTGAATTCAAGGCAAACTATCTTGCTATCATAGTTTTTAACATATGAGATGTGCAAGGCATTTTAGCTCTCATAAACCTTAAAAAAAAAGGTTTCATATGAAAGATTCCGTTGGGTGGATCAACTGTGAGATTGATCTAGACCTATCGACTGAAGTGGTAGATTGCATAAATTATGAGTTTAAACTATGTAAAAAATTTCAAATAATGAATTGTACTTAAGAAGTGAATTATTAGACAAAATTACAAAAAAAAATCCCTACACACTAATTTTTAGTGAACTTGTTCATTAATACATGAAATATGTGAATAATTTATTTTTTAATATGATATATGTGAAATATGCATATTACGTAATATTTATTCGAGTGAGAGTTATTGAATTGGTAAACAAGAGGCTCATTCTAAGAATCAAAAAATAAAAATGAATAAAATGTTTGTGCATAATTAAGTCAGAAAAGTGATGGCATACTTAAGTGATGTGTAATAAAAGTAAGACAAATATAAACTTTTGATCATGAACTTAATCATATACCATTATTAGTCTAATTGCATTATGCAATAGATATAAATATTGTGTATGTGATAATGTTATATCAATAATGTATAAATGATTTTAAAAAAGAAATAGTTTTTTAAATCATTATTGCTAACTTATGCAAAGATAATAAATTAAATAGTGACTATTATAGAGTTTAGCACAATAAAATTCAATACATCCTTAAGGAATATGATGTTATAGGAGACTCTAAACCACGTCATGGTTAAGCTGAAATGCGAAAACATATAATGGCATAAGAGAAACATTAAGGCTTTTTCCTTAAAAAGGGAACAGCAGTAGATTAACAATCTCTTATATGAATTTAAGGTATATTGAATGATTTAAGCCATTTGGATCACATTAGAAGATAAGTTTAAAGGCACTTTTGCTACCAAACTTAGGAGGTCAACCAATAAGCTTAACACTTATAAATTTTACCTTAATAAAATGATGAGATAGCATTTAACAAAGATGTCAAACATAACAAAAGAATTGAAAATAATTTGTCACAACCTCCCAAATGCACAACAAGAGCAAGCTATTATCAAATCCCACATAAAGATTAAAATGACCCACAATGAAAACATTGTCCTTTTAAGGACATTGAGGATTATCTTGTGCATGAGAATGAGTGTTGTGAGGCTATTAAGACATCTAAATAAACCTATAAGGTCAAAACTACTGGAACTTTAAAACCCATGTATAAAGGTAAGGATAAGAAACCTTGGACCATAAAGTTTAGGCACAAGAAGGGATCTAATGAGCCTATTTAAAAGGCTAAACCTAAGTTTAAAAAAGAAATAATCATTTAAGTACCATTAGCTACCTTCTAAGAACAAATAGTTTTATGTAACAAATAATGTGCCTTTTGAGATGAAGGGGATTAGTACATGTAAACTAGAGTTATGTGGTGGACAAATTGACATGTCTTACTATACATAGTACTTATCTTACATAATTAGCTTCCAAATTGCTATAGAGTTCTTTACATAAGTCATAAAATGTGGAAGAAATTTGAACTTTTTCTTTTCATCAAGCCAAAACTAAAGGCATTCATCTCTTTTTCTCATTATGCAATTTCTTGTTCATTCACATAATTTACATATCATATATCATTTAAAACTCATAATTTCCTTAAGAATAGTTCATGGATAGTATCAATAATGCCATACACCAAATCTCAATAAAATTCTCTATAAACTAGCCATTACATAAGCTCTTACTTAAATTTCATACTTTCTTTTGTTCACACTTATTAGTAGAACAATTTTAGATATTAAGCCTTTTTTAACATAACTTATTCATAAATACCTAATTATTTATGATGGTAACAAATTAATATAACAAATTCTATAGTTAATAAACTATAATTCCATCCCAAAATGACCACTTTAAGAGGTCCATGGCTTCGACCACAAACAACCATATACCTATATCTTCTCTTTTCGAAGATTACTTATCAAGTGATCTCACCAAGACATCCTAAAGTCCAAATATAACATTTAAAGCACTTTTAGGGCTTAATTAATAGCTAGCCCTATAAGTGCCTCAATTCTAACAATCCATAAATAAAGTTAACAATAAAATACCATATTTATAATAACATTTCTGCCATAACCTTGCAAACTTGTCTCAACTAGGACAAGGAACAGGAAAACAAAACCAATCTATTTTATAAATATATGTATAATCTCAACCTTAGGGAAGAAAATAAGGAGGAACTAGATATAACTCCACTATTAAACATAAATTCATGTCAATCGAAATTCAAATGTCAAAGCTCCCTAGTTTAGCATATCTAGACACTTCTACATATGAATACTTGTTATGCTAAACTAAGGTCTCAAAATGTTACATCATTATTCTCTAACTGAGGCCCATCATCCTAATTAATTACAAAATAAGAAAGCATCATAATTCAAAATAATCACCCCCAATGTCATATTCATTAGAAATAGTTACTCCAAAAAGAATTAAATATAACAAAAACCCTCATCCAAGCTTATAGCTTCTCAAAAAGCAACTTGCTTACCCTTGTCCTTGGCACAACTCTCACCTAGCATAAATTAGTTTACATATAAAGGATGAGACTGATAATCTTAATACCAAAATGCACCATTCAATGCATATGCATTATCACCCAACCAATGGAATACAAGTATACTTAAAACATCATCATGAAGGCAATAAAGTTGGCAATTACATAGATTAATTAATGGCCACTAACCTATGAAAATATATACCTTTTTTCGTTATAGGAAGAGCTACTGTGTCCAATTCCCTACCTCGTCATACATAATGCCATAAGGCATCTTTAACCATAAGGGTACATGAAAGCATAGCATACATAGCCAACTTATACTATAGAACATTGACATTTGCAAACATCCACTTTTATACAAGTACTCCAATTAGTAAGCAACAATTATACATACAAAGAAAGGTAAAATTGCTACCTTATAAGGTCACTACCAATGCCAACATAAAAAGGTCCTACTTCTTGGCCCAACACTCTCAAGCAATACTAGTCAACTTAAATAGCCTAAAAACATCATATTAGGTAACATTACAAGCAACTAAGCATTTAACCATTCAATTCCATGTTTAACCTAAACTTGACATGTAAAAAAGGCTTCCATACTGCATTTTAAGGTTCTAAATCATGCTTTAACTTTCTAAACTTCATATTTAACCATATAATGGTTTAAGACATGCCATTCCAATAATCAATCTAGGCAAAAACTCATAAAATCTCATTGCTAGCACACTTTTTACAATTTCACCTTTCTTAGGCCAAAAACTAAGACTTTCAATTGGAGGAGTTTTCCATACATCTTAGGCCTTCTAAACTCCTTATATTAGCCTAAAAAACACTTTAAATGTCTATTTGGTCTAATTCTTCCATTACCATATGTTACTCATATTTATCTTCTTTGATCTCAAAACTCAAGATTGCACTAAACTTAAAACCATTCAATTTTCTTCATTCAAGTTTCATTTTCAGAACTTAAATAATATTCTTGGATCAAATACAACTCATTTGACAACTACAACAACCAAATTTCAATCCATGCATCACATTCCTAAATTCTTGCATTAATCAATGGCAACTTTTCAAGAATGCACAAATTAAGCAAAATTGGCGTCTTAATGATTCAAGACCATCTCCAATTCACTTAATGAAGCCTTTAATTATACAATTTAAAAAAGCCAACTAACATTCTTGACCATGGCCCCTTGGCCAAGAAATAAGCACTGTAGTCCACAATGTAAGATTTTCATCAAACCCTTTCAGTACCACATCTAATTCATATGTTCTTATCACTAATTATCACTTACATCCATGGAAGATAACATATAATCAAATTCCTCATGGTAGCCATAAAACAACTCCCTAGGGTTCAACAATTCCAAATCTTCAAATGACCAATATGCATGAGAAAAATCTAAGATGTTACCTTAACGCTTTTGCTTAAATTCTCTTCCATAAAGAAGCTTTTCGAGCAACATGTCTAGCCACAAATCTCCATGGTTCAAGATGAAATTTAGGTTAACGAATAGCTCTTTAAGAGAGGAAGAAAATTTATAACTAGAAGAAAGGTTAAAAGTGGCTAGAACTTAATAGAAGTTTCTTTTTCCTTATTTCTTTTCCTCCTCCATTTTTGGTTGATTTTTTTGCTAAATTTCCTCTCTCTTTCTATTGCTATCTATTAGTTTTAATAAAGGAAAAGATGAAGACAAAAGTGACTTGTTAGGTGCACATATTCCTAGACTTGAAAATGACACTTTTTTTTATATTGGCCCTAATAAAAACTTTTTCTCTGATCTAGCCTATGAATTTTATATTTTTATTTTACTTTGTTAATTTATTTATTTTATTTACTTTTATATTCAAAAAAATAAAATTTTGAGTTCTTAATTATTTAAAATAACTAAAATTACCACTATACCACTAGGTTTTTTTTATGTGCGTGAAACTAAAGCCTTGACTTATTTTAACTATTATAAGGCCTCTAATAATCTTCTTTAACCTAATATTTAAGAAAAATAATTTATTTTCTCATTATATTGCTATTTTCATATAATTATCATTTTACTTATATTTCCTCTCATAATTCACAACTTAAGTGGACATTTAGGTCTTTTTCTTTATTTTAAGTGGGCTTTACTCCTTTTTATCCTTCCTCTTATCTTTATATTAGAGTTAGTCTATTATAAAAATTATTGGTCATTACACAAATCCTATATTACATAATATATTCCAAAAAATTGGCGAGATTAAGTTTAAATTGTTTTTCTTCTTAAACTAGAATTCAGTGTGAATTTCTAATTGTTTTTTGGACAAAATACCTTAATAGATTCCATTACAATCAATCCATCTTGAGACATTTAGTCCTATGAATATAAGAGCAAAGCTTGGAGTCTTATATTTCATCACTTTCATTAAAGAACTTGGCACAGTTATATTTAGTTAATTGATCTCCCATAAGTCTGAAACTTAGAATGTTTAAAAAATAACTTATAAACTTGATTACAAATCAATTAAATAAAAAAAATTAAGAGCCAAACATGGATGTGAGTATTTAACTTATCAATTTAAGGATTTATGTGATGAAGAAAGAATCATAAAAGAGTTATTAATTTTTAACATTTCGCAACAAAATAGAGTTGTAAAGTAAAGAAATAAGACCTAGCGCAAAATGATTAAGGTCCAAGATGTGCAAGTGAATATTCCCTTATTAGATTAAGGAGACCATTGAAGATTACAACATTTATACTCAATCATGTGTCCTTCAAATCAAATATAATTCCTCCACACTTTATAAATTATAAATAAGTAGAAAACCTTTATGGGTGTATTACAACCCTGAGTTTAGCAACTTAGGTGCATAATTCTTCCTAAAAGCATATGAAGTTAGGTTTAAGGGGCTAGAGATGCATTTCTTGGATTTTTTAGATACCCAAGAGGTTATGTCTTTATCTAGGAAAATGAAGACAAAAGTGTAACAAAACTTCAATCATAAGATCACACATTATTAAAGACAAAATTTTTTTAAAAAAAAGGATATTAATAGGACTATGTCATTTTTTTTATAGTGAACTAATGTTCGTGTCGAGTAACATCAAATAAACTAGGTTAAATGAAATTTTGTAACATAAGATGCAATCGAGATCATTTTCCATAGAAATGAATTCCAATTATTTAAAAATTTTTCCTAAGTGTTAAAAGAAACCTAAAAGCTACCAAAATTTAGGGGGTTTTATTGAATTTAATTAATTAAAATTTACAATGAATCAAAAATGCAAACTACTAATTAAATTGCAATAACTGAACAAGCTAACAATATAGATGTGATTAACTTTAGATTTATCTTTTGATATTCACTATCCTTATCCTAATTCAATTGTTAATGATTTTGGTCTAAGAATCTCTACATGTGTTTATACTAATTTATATTGAGTTACCACACAAGATTTAAGAAACTAACAAATCAATATTGATTGAAACTTCAACTCCACATTAATTCATTAATTCTTGTAATTAACCTCATTGAACACTTACAAAGAATAATTAATCAATTAAATTAGCTTATGAACTTTCATCTTAGAAGGTTTAGTTAACCAATTAAACTCCAAGGAAATCTCAAATTAAATATTCAAGCACAAAATTTTCAACATACATTTTATCAACTATCTTAATTGCATAAACTAAAAATTAGCGATAAATGGAAATTTTAGCACTCAAACTAAAAAATGTTGATCCATTAATTATCAAAATTCTCTCCTAATTGATATCTAACCAGTTATCAATCATAAACAATACCATTCTTAATTTAATACAAACTCAACTGAGCTAGTAAATGAATAAGAAAAAGTGTTAAAAAGAGAAGGGAAAATGTCATAGAATTCTTAGCTAAATCCCTAAATGATCTTCATGGATTCAAACTCCAATCAAGATTTTTATCCAAACTAGCCACAAGATTAAATTAAGCTTTCATTACTTTCAAATGATGGAAAAAATTTAAATGCCCACCATGGCGATGAGAGCTTTTTTATATATATGGGAGAATCTCATGTTTTGCTCCTAATCATGTGTTTTCCTCCATCCTGAGCCTCTTCCACATCAGAACCTTCCTTACATGCTTTCTTTCCTTCCTAATTACAAACCCATGCTTCCTCTTGGACGTCTTTCACCTCAATCTTGTTCTCCTGCTTCACTTCTCATGTGATTCATTTGTGTGCCAATCAGAATTGTATGTCATCCTTCCACATCAAAGCAAAACCTTTATGAGAGTTATTGGATGTGTCCCAATTAATCCCATGACTTGATGTGCTCCTGGTTGTGTGAATGAATGAGAGAATCCACCATGTGTAATCCTGTGCTTCCTTCCTCAAGTACTTTCTTTTGTGTGCTTTAATGGGCTAGTCGTGCATGTATGCATGATCTATGTGTGATGATATGCGTGATAGAGAATACTATATGTGTGATTCCATGTGAAGCTATCCATGTATGAATCGATTATGTGGATGAATGAGAGCTGCATCTAGTGTCTCATGTATTTTGTGTGTATTCGGTGCATGTTTCTTTTATGAATTAGTGGCTGTGTGTCATCCATGAGAGAGCCTACACGGAAGTCCAATCTATACATGAAAATGAGAGAATGCATGTGTGAGTAATGGATCTAGTGGTGCATGTTTTCATGTGAGGAAGTGGCCTTAGATTGAATGGAAAATTTTGCACTTGATATCCACCATTGATCTTCACTTTTAATCTTAATTTTGAATTTTCACCTTTGATTTACCAATTGATCCTCCTTGCACTATATGTCATGCCTCTTAAGCCTCTTTCCATGAAATTACCTAAGTTAAAATGAAATAAAATCAATGGCCTATGAGATAAAATTATCATTTAGAAAATAAAATTATTAAAATGCTCTATTTATGCAATAAAATTTCAAAAGGTGAAATTTCAATATCCAATAAAGCTTAATTATCATCAAATCATTAATAAAAAGTCCATAATTAATGGTAAAAAATAATATATATATATATATATATAAAATCATAAACCAATAGACAGAAGTGAGGAACAAATAGTTGTACCTTTACTTATAAATTTGAGTTGGAAGATAATTCTTTTTTAAAGAATAATCTAAAAGAGACATAATCACATTAGAGTAATTAAGGAAATATTTCCTAATATAATTTTAAGATGTTAATAATTACTCTATACGATGATAAAGAGTCAAATTTAGCTTAACAGACCTTCTCATGCCCCACTTGCGAAAAAAGGATGAAAGTAATGGAAGAGAAAATGGAGTCTATGAGGACAAACCATGTATGATACTTGATTTATTGCATACTAGGTCAAAAGATAATTAGGGACTAACAAGTTCTCAAAATTAAGAGATGAGTGGATGATTCTATTGAAAAGAACAAGGCCCATTTGGTGTTAAGGGGGTTCATACAATTAAAAGGTATTTATTACAAAAATACCTTCTTGTTTGTTATGAGATTTAGTTTGATTACACTTATTTTAGCTATAGTTACAAGTATAAACTTGGACTTATATCAAATCGATGTAAAGGCCATATTTTTTAATGGTGAACTAGATGAAGAAATCTATATCAAAGAATCTTTGGTTTTTGTTTAAAAGGTAAGGAGAGCAAAGTATGTAAACTCTAAAGGTCTATTTATAGATTTAAGCATTCAACTAGACACAGTAGTATTTGAGATCTCATTGAGCACTCACATTTTATAGTTTTTAGATGATCAATAAGAACCATTATATATGTAAAATGGTCTAAAATAGATTTAATAATATTATTCTTTTACATAGATAATATTAAAGTGATCTCAACTTTATCAACACTATTAAAAGATGGTTGTCCCTCATTTTTCTTTTATTAGAAAATGAAGGATTTATATTAAGGTACATCCTTGGAGTTTAAGTCCAAAGGAATTACTCTAAAAATCTTATCACTATATTATAAAAGTCAAATATCAAAAAGATTTTTAAGCAGTTTAGAGTGAAAGACTGCAAACCTATAATTATCCCATAGCTAAAGGCCATAATTGAAGATTAGAAGTATCCTAAGACTTAATCTAGGAGAATGTCATAAAAAGAGTCGTATACTTTAGCACAATTAAAAATTTTGACATAAGCAATAATGAACAAACAACCAGACATTTGATGTGAGTTTTGTAAACTATTTTCTAGTCTAACTAGGGATTGAAACATTAGCAAGAATGCAAGAAGAACTTGAGACACTTAAAGAGAACTACTCATTATAAATTATGTTATGAGGAGAGTGAGTTACGGTTGGTAGGTTACTCAAATGCTAATAAGGGTGATGATTTGGCCAAAAACAAATCTACCTCTTATTATGTATTCTATGTCTTCTTTCTTCTCTGGATTTTATCTTCTAATTTGTATCTTACAATTTTATTCTCTTAATTTCATATTTATTTTAATCTATATATCACTTATTCTCATTCTTGATTGTGATTTAATGTTCTTAATGATTGTTTAAAGTAGCTATGATTGGGTTGAGACTTAGTTTGCATTTTAATAGGTGAATTTCTCTTATTTTGATGCCTATGTCTCTTGGAAAGCATTAGATCAATTATCTTTAACGAATGAACCAATTAATGTTAATTAAGTAGATTGATAATTCATTTAAATGGAATAGCTTAGGGGAAATTATCAATCACATATAGATTATAGTTACAACTAATTGGAAGGTTAGGTGTTTAATGAAAAGGAAAAAAAAATATGTCTATAGAAATGCTTTAAAGATAGGTTAATGTGTAAACATAGCCTAGGAATGTTAGAAGAAATGTTCTAGAGATAAGCTAATCTAATAAAACAACTTAGGATACATAGAACATCACATTTAGCTAAAGTTAGTCATTGTATAGGCTACTAAAGAGACGCATCCTAAAAAAGCTAACATTTTGCATTCCTATAGTTAATATCATATTTAACCAAGAGAGTAGTAAGGGTAGTATAAGTTTATAAGGAATGTATATGTCCAAACTAGTTTCTAAGTAAGTTATCAAGTCCAAAAGAAGCATGAACACTATAAGTTGTTAACTAAATATAATCAACAACAATAAGAAATCAAAGACATTAACAAACTAAGATAATCTAATTTAATTCTAAGCATCTTTTAGTTTGTGCTAAGCTCTTAGGACCTTTTTTTTTTTCCTAGGTCAAGTTAAAATCATCTGTACCATTTCAAGTTTAGTAATTGAATTAGCTGAGCATTAAAGTCAACTAACTCCACCTTTATCCTTGTGCAACATAATCCATTGTAATAAAAAACATTTTCTTTGTGAGATTTGACCTTGAATACTTGAGCATACTACTTACAACAATTAATGCACTTACTGGGATGATCATGGCAATAATCAATTCAAGTGAAAATTCATTGCTTAAGAACTTAGTAACAACCTTTAGGCATTAGATAGCCATCACTTGACACCTCCAACCATCCATTTCAGCATTCTTTTACATCTTATGGTTCACACATAAGTCACAACACCCACCAAGTTCTTTATAGAAGGTACAAAATGACTTTAGATGTTAATCTTTTTTTAAAAAATGTGTTAGGAACTCAAATTGAAAATGGTTAAGATTTTAGAATGGAAGGACATAACTAATGATGAGTGAAAACCATATTTACAACAATTCCACAACTTGTTAAGACCTTAAGGTAAATTCTAAAATCCTTGTGAGTGGTAAGTTAAATTTACTAAATGCACTAGGCTAATACTAGGAAGTTAAATAGGTACTTAGTTATATCAAGTGGATTATTAAATTAGGGCCAATACTAGAGTAAGAGTTAACTAGATAAAAGATTAGTTAAGTATAGTAGTGAATTAATTATGTTAACAAAAGATGAGTTAGTACTGGGACTTGAAATTACAGCAGGAAGTAGGATGATTAAAGTAAGTTAAACATTAAATTAGGACAATTATTAAACCAAAATTAATTTAGTGGGATTTAATTAAACTAAGTAGGATTTAAATTAGGTTTTTCTAACTAAGTGAAATTGTGAACTAAATCATAATTAGTAGAGGTTAAGAACTTAAAGTAGGATAAATTAATTTGACTAAGTGAAAGAAAGGAAATGGAATTTAAATGTGGTCCTTATAAATTGAATTAGTTTCTATAATTATGTTTTATGAAACACTTGGATATTCCCATTAGAGGGTGCAATGGTGGTTCAATGACAGAAGGATGGATATTGTTCAATAAATATTGTGAGTAGACTATAAAGCATAATGCATTTGTATTTACCTTCTTATTTTAATTCTTTTTAATATCTTCTATTTACTATTTTCACTCTTGCATGTCCGTTGGGATAGGCACCCTAGGTACTATCTTCTTATATGTTAGGATTATAAGTATTAAATCTTCCAAATTATGATATGCTAAGTATGATTGTGTTATTGAGTTGAATATGAATATATGATGACCAAATTGGTATTTTTAGAAAATGGAAATCTTAAAATGTTCATTATAGTATATTATGTGAGAATCATTTAAATGATCTATGTCTATAAAATGTCATAATAGTAAATGTATAATTATGTTATGGATCAAGTTATTTAGAAGATTTATGGGAATGAACTATATACTTAGAGTCTTTATGTGGTAGGAATGTATAAAAGGCTAGTTGCTAACACTAGTTTTGTTAGTGCTCGGTACACCTAAGATTATCTCCACATGGATATGTAGTTGAATACTTGAACGACATTAAGCTAAAATGCTCTTTGAATGTTAACAGTGGAATGCTCATGTTTGATTTGTTTACTTATGCTCATGTGCCATACGGTAAATTACTCTCATGTGCCATACGCTACATTGGAAATTTAAGTTTTGCATAAACCTTCTAATAAAAGGTTTATATGAAAATGCTTTATGTATTGATATTTAATAGTTTTCAATTATTATTTGACAATTTGTTTCAAATGTATTAATAAATCTTTATAACTTCTTTATGTTGTTTTCTTTTATTAATTATGTAACTTAAATGAGTTATAACTATGTAAGTATTCTAGTATTATCATATAATTGCTTTCCATTATAATTAATTGTCAATCATAATAATGAACTTTTTTATGTCCTAGATTTATTTCTTAAGGTATTCTAACTCATTCATGTAAAATTCTTTATAAATCAAGTAACTATTATTTTATAGTTGTACTTGTTTGTAATCACTTTATATATACTTTTATTTGTTCTATTATGGTAACATTAATTAATTTCATAACAATATTTTTATAATTTCTTTTATCTTAGATGTTGAAATTTTATTCTTATCTAAGCTAATCATCTCTAAATTATTCTTTTAAACATAAGTTACATAATGTTCTAGCAAGACTTATTTTTATTAGAGAAAACTCTTCGTCTACTTATCCTATTCAACTATCATGCTTTACTTTCTATTCATTAAGTACTATAACTTAATCTATTATTTATTATTACAGATAATAAAGTTGTGACTATATTATCCAATTCAACTTAACTTCGGGTGTTGTCAGTGGTGAGTTAAAACTTTATTCACTTAGTTTTATTCATACGATATCCCTTGTATATGTGACTCTTAATACTTTAAAGTTAGCTCCATAAATTACAAGTAGGATCCCTACTCTATTGTTTATGTGTGTTTATTAAATAGAAAATGAGAGTGGAGCTTTCTTTTATTATATTTGATTGATTGTTGCAGACAATATGAGATATCTTATTCTTAGATGACACTTTGTCAGATTTCCTACAAAAGTTAAACACACTTTCAATTATGAAACCATGACTTTGTATAAGATTATATATAAATATATATAAGGAAAGTTTATTGGGGGAAATATTTGCATTAGAATTGCCTCCTAGTATTAAAGTATGCTTAAGAGGAAATAAGTGTTTACATGTTTGTTAGGCTTATAGATGCATGGCCTCTTATGCTTCATGCTGATCATGTCTCCATTTGAGGTGTGATAATTAAAATGCTACAATATAATTGAAAATAAAATAGTTTACCCAGAGCTCTCTACAAAGGCTTTTTTTTTTTTAATCTAGCATCTTATATAATGAAAAATTGATTAACATTACTTGGAAAACTGATTTTCATAATTTTTCATGTCTTTCTTTAATCTATTTGCTCAAGTGACAAACATTAAAATTTTGTAGATATTATGTAATGCCAAAAAAACAAAAGTGTGTAAAGGATATGCAACAATCTAATAAGTAATAGAGACAATGCTTTGGTCAAAATAAATTTATTAGTTGTAGTGTATTAGTTAGTTTTATAGGAGGTTTATGTAATTTTGGTCAAGTAATTAATACTAAATTAATGATTTAACTTTTGAAAACTTATTGTAATAATTTTAGAAAAGATATTCTTTTGCACTATATGTAGTAAGAAAGGAAGTGAAATAAAAGGAGAGAAGAGTGTATGGGCCACAAAATCTCTTCCTATAATAATTTGGATCCTTTCCTACTTAATATGTCATTTTGTTGAAAATAAAGAGAGAGAGAGAGTGTGTGTGATACAAAAAAGTGAAAATGTGTATGGGATTTATTTTTTCTTTTTTCATATACTCTTTCTTTTCTCTCTATCTCTTTCTAACAAGATAGTGCCTTATTCATATTAAGTAGGGGAGGATTTAGACTCACCTTCCTCTTTTCTCTGTTCTCTTATCTAAATTGAAAGCTTAAATTTATCTCTTAAATTGAGAAGATCCAAACTTTATAAATTTGGTCATCTAAAGGTGAAGCCTCGCAATTAAGTCTATAAAGCATTTTTCCCCTATGCAGTCATTACTTAATAATATATACTTACCTAAGTGTCTTCAATCCCTAAAATGAGTCCATTTTTTGTATTAGAATAAGTATCAATGAGTTAGAGACTTCTTAAAGGAACCATTTTTGAAGGTTTTAAGTACTTAACTATACAATGGAAGCAAATCTTCAATTTTGCTTCTCACATAGTTTAGATCATGATCACTATAGTAATAATGGTCTCTTTTCTATAACAAGTACGCCTAAATCCCTAAAGGAAAGTAGTTGTGCGGGTGCCATAGTGTGTGTGTATGGTTTTGTGTTATGCTCTCTCTCTTTCTCTCTCTTTACAAATATATATATATATATATATGTATATTTTTTCTTCCTCTCTCTTAGGAAGAGATTGGATAACTAACTAATATGATGAAATATTTTTATAACCTATATAGATAACCTATCTTTAAAGTGATAGCATATGATAGTCGATCTTGAATTTCAAAAGTTCATAATCTAAATTAATTATTACATAATAACTAATTGTCTTAGCATTTTAAGATAATAATTAATTATCCTAATAATTAATTATTTTCAAATGATAATTATCCTAATAGTTTAATTAATCCAATTAATTAAATTAACTATGGGGTTAGGTCATCTATTAGGTTAACTCATTATAGAGCCCTAAAATCTAAATCTCTCACTTGTTAGTAATGTGATTATTTCACACAATTTTCTTTAAAAGAAAATTTATACATCTGTCCTCTTAGATTTAATATTGACTGCCTTACCATGACCATTTAGGTAGTATATTTGGGAGTTTTTATACTAATAATCTATTTTAGGACTAGCATAAGAATCTAAAACCTTTTATTTATTTGATACATTATGAATGTGCCTCAAATGCCTTAGATATATTTATAAGCATTTTACATGCTATATCTTTAATCCTTTTTTAGCTTTATCTACTCAAAACCTTATTGTTGTAATCTCCAATATGTCTTATATTTACGCTTATGATACTTTTTGAAATAACTTCATAACGTATTAGTCTTGGACACAAGCATTGTATGTATATATTTGACTTGACCTTCTTTTTGTTCACATATCACTAAGATCAAAATTAATTGCTTTTTTGACATGATTCTTTTAGGTCATATTATCATAACTTTTGGATACATATTAAGGTAGCATGCACTATCCCATCATTTCATGATATTGTCAAAGTTATAAGGCATTAATGAAAGGATTGTTGTTCTTTTTTAGCACTCGCATCGCAATGAAATAGAGATTTATTTACTTTCTTCCCAAACTACAGTCATAAAGCATATGCAATATAAAATGCATGCTAGATGTACCTCTTATCTGTAAGAGTGTATGTCAATTTTTTTTTTAATTTTACACTGTGCAAATCTTAGTTTAGGTACACCTTATATTTGACTTGAGTCCTACCACTCTGCTCATCTTTTATGGCATCTAGAGGAGGTCTCTCATTTGGCTACAAGTATTATAGATGATGTATATCTATAATTCAATCCATATATGGTATTATTTCTTTAGATCTCATCTTGGTCTTATACTAAGGTGACATTATCAATCTTCTTGAATTTTTATTAGTTGTTCAGTGCCTTTTGGCAACCTTTTATAGTGCAAATGTTTCATACTGGGTCACTTCTTATAAGCACCCAAGATAGTTACTCGTGTGAGAAGGCTAACCTTATAAACTTGTATGACATACTTCCATCCTATCTATATGTTTATTATAAGATATGGAATCAATTAATAAATGAGAAACTTGATATTCATTTATTTTAGAGAAAAAAATGTCTATACATTATGTTCATAACCATTCAAATGAAAGAAAAACACAAAATTCCACAATCTGCTTAATAGAGTGATTTCCTTATTTGATATCATATCTTTAATAAAGTTAAACTTTATACTAATGGATTTAGTTTTGCTTGATATTTGGGATCTCAATGTAGGCTATGGCTACTTAGCTATCATAATAAAATTGGATCTATTAACCCACTAAAAAATCCCTTGGATCTATTGACCCACCAAAAAATCCCTAAACACTTCTAGAATGTTTTAGCCATACTGACTATTATATTGTAGAAAATGCAATTGGTTCAAGTTTCTTGGCTAACAATGTTAAGCATGTTTGCTTCTTACTATTCAAAGAAATGGTACCATAGTTCAGTAAGCATGAATCTTATCACAAAATGCAAAATTAAATCATAAAAATTTATATTAACCTTAAAGATGAAGACAAATCTCAAATCTCTAAGAAAAATTCCTTTTCTCTTTAAAATCTTAGTTCTTTCTTTTCTTCTTTAGCCTAGAAACTCAGGGAAAAATCCTAAATTTCTAAAAACTCTCTAAACTTTCTTAAAACTTTTTGAAAATTATGCTTAAGAAGCTATTTATAAAAATTGTGAATTTGCTACTCATCATGACTAATTATATCTAGTTGTAATGACTAGTATAGCAAGTTTGAGAAGTTTACTCCTTCGTTGCACCCTTCTATTGACTTGTAACAACAACAAACATGAGTCGTGCATATGATGCTTCTAGCTATCATGACGAGTGTGGGTACTCATCAACCAACAATAGAAAATGTCCATTTTGATTAATAATTGCAAATTGGTCCTTAGACTTGAGTCTTTTCATTCCCAGAACTTGATTTATTTATTTATTTATAACTCTTACAAAACAAAGTGAAAACATCTAAATGAGAAATTAACTAAACAAAATATAATTAAAATGCAAGTAATAAATACTAATTACAAAATAACACTATGGTTTTATAATTTTATAGATTAGTCACAAACTTATATCAAGTAAAAACCTAATTGTACAAAATATTGTAAATTAGTCCTAAATTTTTTGCCAAAAAAAAGCAAGTGATATTATGCTCTAATTAATTAATTCGCAACCTAGTGTTTGTGAGATTACTTATCAAATAATTCAATTAAGAGCACAATTTTTAGATAATGCAATCAAGATAATTTGTTTTAATAATGCTGGTGAGTTTACATTTCAAACTTTTAATGACTTTTGTATATTTATTGGAATAATATTTAAAAAGAATGTTGCTTATACTCATACAAAATAGTTTTACAAAATCATTCATTAAATGTTTCAATTAATAGTTAGACCAATGCTTATAAGTGTTGGCGTATACCTTAAAAGCTAATTCTGAAATGATTGTGATAACATATATTGTATCATATTTTTTAAAAGCAATAAAATTATTATATTTTGTTTTTATATTTGTGCAATATAACTTAATATGGTAATTGTCCCTAAAATAACTGTTATTCTTAAATTATCCATAACCAAGTATTATTACGATATGGGATAGTAATAATACATCAAGATTGATATGTATGATGACTGATGACTTTAAATTATGGATTTGTGATATCAAATTAATATATAGGTACACTATTAGAGAACAAATATATTATATTGTCCTACTATGAAAATGCTACATGGATTATAGAGTGTGTCATTAGCAATTCTCATGTGATTATAGTGTAGAAAGTCCTTTGACCTAAAGTTAATATAGTTCTTTAGATGAGGAGTCAAATACTTTGACACCATCCTATGTCGCCTTTGACTAGGATGGTCAATAGGACGGTGATTGGATATATCATGAATTATGTGAAGGGATGTGAGTGATGTAGATGAGATTCTCTTTCTCCTGTATAGGAAGAGTGATATCCGTGGATCCCTTGATTGAATGAGATTAAGAAATGCATAGTCGTACTCAAATGAATTAATATGTGATATTAATTATTTGTTTTGATTAGTTTATTCATTATCAAGAAACATAGGTTGAACATTGACGATAATGACACATCTTATGTCTCGATTTTAAATCTGAATATTAGTATAAAATGATTTGAATTGCATGGTATTGGTCGTAAATTAGGTATTTTGAATCACAGATATTCTTATTACTTGGGTGGCAATGATGTATTACTAGATATAATTCATTGTCTATGATCCTAAAATAGAATTCTTTTTGGCTCACTGCTAATGTAATAAGAACCTACAAGGTTACATATAAAAAGTAAAGATAAAGCTAAAATATTATAATATTATTGGGATTTTAGTTAAACTAGAAATTTCACTAATAAGGCCTAATATAATTTAATTATATTGTATTATAGAATTATTTATTTATTTAATATTAAAATAATAGTAAATAATAATATTATTGCATATTATATTATTAAATAATAATATAATTATATGGTTTTATTTAAGGTAATATTAAATAATAATAATAATGTAATGTAACATTATTTAATATTAAATATTACGTTATATTAAACCCATCTCTCCTTATTCTTTATTAAGCTTGGGTTAGAGTTCTAAAAGTTTAATTTGAATTAGAAATTAAAGTTTGAGTAAGAATAGGAAAATACCAAATCATAAGTCTATAAACATAAGATTATGAGGAGCGGCACGTAAGATATAAGAGAAAGTATCTCTAAAGCCTAATTCACTTAAGACTTCAAAGTTCCTAACCCTAGACAGTAAGAGGCATCTCCTAATAGAAATGTAGAGAGAGAGAAAGTTTCACTAACTCTGTTTGGATACCATAGAGGTGCAGATCACTGGATCTGCATGTGTGATTCAACCAGGACTTAAATAAAGGATAATTTTCCTATCTTATCTTGATTTATGTTCCTGTGCATGATCTTAGGATGGGGCTCATTGATAAAAAAAATTTAAAACTTCACTGTACCGACAATTACCATGAATCCCAACAATAAGAACAAAACTTCCTATTTTAACATAGAGATATGCGATTCTACATATAACAACACTTATAAGCATCAAGCCAACAAATTATTATAAATTCTCGCCATCATAAATGACTTTTGGTTAGGAGTCAAATATTTTCTATCTTTGAATTATTGAATATGTGATATATGTTTCAATTGTTCTATCACAATGCATAAAGATAAGTTTTCAAAGAAGGTAGGAAATATATGTGTATAAGTCTCCTTTAATTTAAGACATGATTTGGTAATTATTAATTTTAAAAAAATGATTTTTTTTCAACATTATGAGGAGGTAATAAGTAGCTAAAAAAATTACATAAAATGTATTATTATTATCTCATGTAAATTCTCATACAAAATAATATGAACTAAAAGTTTAAAAAATGCATTTTACAAACTATTATAGATTAACTGCCAAATCTATTTATTGACTTAAAGAAAACTAGCAAATCTCATTTATTAACTAAAAATGCTCTAATTTGAATTGATGTCCAAGTGAAACAATTAGTTAGTACAAATAAAAATAAACCATTTAAAGTGTAGTAGACTAATAAGTTTCAAAGATAAAAAATCCTTAAAAAAAGATAGGAGACTGATAAACACGTATTTCTATATATTTTACTATCCTAAACTTGGGCATTTTAATAATGAAATATGGCTTTAAAACTTTAATTAGATAAGATTTTGTTTTAGTAGTCATTTCTATATTTTAGGAGTTAATTTGCAAAATTATAAAATTTTAATACATAAATCTTTTTTGTGAATATTCATACTTGATTTTTCCCACTCTTTTGTGTAGATTTTTAAATATGTAATTGGAGCTTGAATGAGAATTTGTTTTAAGGCAAGAGGTAGCATGCATGAGTTCTTTGTTTTTCCAACATGTTGGGATTGTGGCAGCTCATTCCTCGGTTTTCACACACTCCACATGATTAAAAGAAGCATGAAAAGGCATGTGTGTGTGGAGGAAGTAGCAGAAGTTAACGTAAAAATGAATAGGAAAGAAGAGAAGAAGCTATATGTTGGGCAGGATTTAACATGAAAAAAAAAAAATAGAACTTTGAGCAACAAGTCAAGACACAAGCAAAAACACATACATGCAAAGAGGAAGAGTTACGGGTTCTGGTGCTTTGAGAAAGGGAGAGAAAGTTCACGAAGAAAGAATCGAAAAAAGAAAAGAAAAAAAAAAAGAGAAAGAAGGAAGCTGAAAATTTTCGAAATCCAAAAATTTTTCTAAGTCTGCTCGCAATAGCGAGAAATAGTCTAGCTATAGCGAGAGTAGCTGTTCGCTATAGCGAAAATGCTTCTAACTATAGCAAGTGCGGGCATCCCATACAAAAACTAGGGGACTGCTCGCCGTAGCGGGCACCATAGCGAAAGCGGGGGTCTAGAACTGATACGTGCTCGCCGTAGCGAAGGTTAAATCTCGCTATAGCGAGGGTTGGTCCAGAAAGGCTAAAAAGGGAGAATTTGACTTCTTTAAACGTCCCAATTCATTCTTTCTCTCTTATTTGACCTAGACTTCGACCCAAGGAGAGAAAAGAGGCGTGGAGAGTGAGAGAGACCAAGAGAAGGGAGGAAGAACAAAGGAAAGGTAAGCAAGCTTCTCTCTTTTCTTCTTAGAATCTTGATCTCCTCTCTTTGCCCTTTCTTTCGATGGTTTTGCTTGTGAAATTAGTGGGGTTTTAGGCATGGGTTAGAAGAGGGAAAGTGGAAAATACTCTTGAACTTCTTTGTTTTCCTTGAATATGATGATTCTACTACTATAAAAGCTTGAGAGAGAGGAAGAGTTGGTGACATTCTAGAGAGAGAGAGAACCCCTAGGTTCTTATATGTTAGCAAGGTTTGCTCTGAAAAACTCCTAAGAGTTGTTGAGTTATGAGAGAGTAATTCCATGCTTTTGTTGTGTCTAGGCTCAAGAGAAGCACCTCCATCAAAGTGTGATTGTGAAACTAAGAAGGGAGAAGAGGAATTGAAAGGAAAAGCTTGTGTTGGCTCATAAGGTAGCTCTCTCTCTACTCTTTCTTGTTGCATTCTTGGATGTAATAGTCATTGTATGTTTGTGTATATGCTTGTTATGTGAGATATGCCATATGTTATTGCCTTGATGCATTGGTACCAATATGCTTATGTGTTGGATTGTAAGAATTGCTCGGGTGAGGTAGTGCCAAAAGTCCCTTGAGATGGGTGAGGTAGAGCCGAAAGTCCTTTGAGATGGGTGAGACAAGGCCAAAAGTCTCATAACCAAGTGAGGCCAAGTCAAAAGTTCCTAAAATCAGGTGAAGCCATCCAAAAGTCCCTAAACTCGGGTGAGGCTAGACCAAAAGTCCCTAGAGCTCATTTGTGACATTGATATGTTTTTCATGGCATGTACAACATGTATTGTATGATTGTGAATGGTTAGATGCTTATTCACATGCTTTGACTTGTTATATGCCTTGATTGCTTCCTTGAATGAGTGCATGAGCTACTGAGATTCCATGAATCTCACCCCTTCCCCCTCCTATCTTAACATGCTAGGTGGAGCTCAAGGAGATTCAAGTACACACCAATGAGCCTAGGAGCATGTTTAGCTAGATGTTAGCTTATTTTAGTTCTTTTGTTGTAAAGTGGTGCCAAAATGAATATGCACCTACTATTTTTAAGATGTAAATGTTGTAGCAAGTGTAAATGTATAGAAATATGATGTACAAACTATGTAGAGAGCCAAAGTAATGAAAATGTGGGTTTTGCCCTTTTTGTGGATGATATGTGATAGTGTATTTTGGCCCGTAGCATAGTGAGTTTGAAATGTATGATGATTTAGGCCCGTAGCATAGTGGATGATATGCTAGAACATGTGGGAAGCCATTTAGACCCATTTGAACTGTTTGGGGTGCCAAAACCGCCAAATCTGTGAGCTTCGTCAAAGTATGACCAAACGAGCTATTCTTACATGAAATTTGGCATGCCTCTAGAGTTTGTAGAGAGCTTCTTGGGAAGCTAAAGTGGGTAATATTTGGAGGTCTAGGGAATATTTGGTAAATTGTTGAAATTGGGAAAATTTGATGGTTTGGTCATTGTACTGTGTCATTAGTTCGAAAAGAAATCTATGTCATTCATAGACCAAACGGTGGCCAAATGTCATGAAATTTTATAAACATAAACTAGACAACCACAGTGACCTATACCAATTAGAATCACCCAAATCGGAGGACTGTAGAGAGAGAACGAACCTTCTGAACTTCTATATCAGCATCAGGGAAGTCATCCGACCTCCGTTACTGTTCCATCAGTTTTCGAGGTCTAAAGGCTACTAAACTGATCTGGACTTATTTTTTTCCTCTAGTAAACATCTTTAGCTTTCCAAATTGGTATAGTTTACCTAGATTAGATTTTTATGGATTTAGCTATGGATTTTCGAAATTCATGACAATAAGCTGCGCCAGAAACAGGGACAGCCGGACCTCTGTCTCATTTTTTATGTCAAACATGGTCCAAAAGCTGAGATTATGGTTAGAAATTATTTTTAGTGTAAAGATAACACTTAGAGCTTTCTAGAAAGCTATGGTTTACTAGATTCCTATTTTTCTCTAATTAGTTATGATTTTTCAAAGTTAGAGCCAAAAATCTGACTTTTGGGCCCATGTGAGAAATTGCATTTTTCTGGTTTTTGGCTCCATACCTGAGGCTTATGGCTTGTTTTATGCTATGTATGAGTTGTATAAATGGAGTGTGAGTAGAGAATGTGAATGATGGATTCACAGGACCCATGGGGCAAAAGATGAGTGTTTGAAACCCCATTTTATAGCATGAAAATGCCACGGTTGGTACTAGTTCTTTGAAAATCATATGGAACCGAGCCCAGAGAGAGGCTAGATAGCGTTAATATATTATGGTGTTACAAAGAAAAAGAAGTTTTAAGGGATTAAATGAAAGGAAGCAAGGGCTGGAAAGCAGCATGCAGATCCTATAGGAAGCAACACGAATGAATAAGCAAGGAGGTTGGAAAGAAGCTTGCATAGAGAAAACATGAGGGCTACATAACAACATGAAATAACGCGAAGGTTGGAGCTTTTGAGCAGAAACAAAGGAAAGCTATGATCTCATGTCAAGAAGTTTGCATAAGCTAGAGGCATGAAGCTACGGGTTGCACGTGGAAGCTTGAGTCGTGGAGAGCATCAAGAAGAACAACGTTGTAAGCTGGAGAAAACAAATGAAGATGTAAAGCTAACGTGAATTCAAGAAGAATGAGCACGTGGAGGCAAGTGCAGAAAGCACGAGTTAAATGCAGCAAGAACAAACACGATAGGAAGAGATGAAGCTTAGTGCTTGGCTGGAGAAGAAACATAAGGCAACAGTTGGCTTGAATGAAGCTACATGAGAAACTTGAGCAAATGGATGAAGGAGCTCTCAGCTGAGGCAGCTTATGTGTTGAGATAAGAAGCTACAAGTAGAAAGACAGAGAAACAAGCATGTAGAAATTAGCGTGAAGGCTACAGGAAAGGCTAGAAGCTCATGGAGGGAAGAGAAGAACATTCACGTGGAAATGAAGAACAACTCGAAGAGCAAAAGGGATGCACGGGGAACAAAAAGAAGTAGCTGGATGGATCTTGCTCATATGAACACACAAGTTTGGTGAAGATGATTATTATATTCACAATAGGGCCCACATATGCACAAATGGAGACTCTCACGTGAGAAGGTAGATGGAAGAACAAATACTCAGCAGAATGCATGATTAAGCTTTCTACGTGAACAGTGCAACGTTAAGCTGTGGGTTGAGATAAACAAGTTAGCTCTTGTTGAAGGAATGAAGCAATAAAATGCTACGGGTTGACGTGGAAGATTTAATTGAACACGTGATGAAGCTAGCTGAATACCAACGCTGAGCTTTGAGAAGAGTTCATGTGACTTTTAATGAGAGATGAGCATGTGATTTATGAAGGAATACTAGCTATTGGATCATTTTATCAATCCATCTCATGTGTCCATTATTAGAGAGGAGAAATACACATCCAAAAAGCTTCAATCATTCGGGTATTCGCACGTCCATTCCATTATCATTCATCCATTCTTCATTCGCAGAACACACTCCACGCCATCTCTTCTATTCCTACTCCATCTTCACCCAATGATGCTCTAATCTCCATCTGTGGCTAGCTAGGAGGAAGATCCTTGATGGAAGCTTGAATCCATTGGAGAAGAATGCAGAATTTTGGTTAAGACTTTCTTAATTTTCCTACACTTTTTCTTTTTCTTATACAAGCTTGGTTAAGTAGTATTGGATTGAGAATTTGTGTAATTAATTAGTAGCTGGTTAGGTACTAATTAAGAAAGTAATTATTATTTTAATTGATTAATTTTAGTTCTGAATTGTTCATTTTCCTCCATTTTCTAGGTGTACAATCAAGGTGTTTGATGAAATGCTTATGAGAATTGGTGTGCCTAATTGTCTATTTGTAGATTCCTTGGTGTTTAGTTAGTTAATTAAACATCTTTGGATGATAATTCAGAGGCTAATTAATTAATTAATCATTCAATTCAAGTGTTCATAGATCTTAATAACAAGAGTTAGTGATTTAATACGGGGTTAAGGTTTCAATTCAACATTAGATTATTAATCTCTTGATTCTTGAGTAGTAACTCAAAATATATTTGTATTGAACACAACTAGGGACTCTTAGACCAGAATAATCACAATTGAATTAGGATAAGGATAGTGGATACCAAAGGATGAATCCAAAACTAGTCACAAATCTATCATTTACCTCTTAAGTTCATGCAATTAGGAATTTAGAAATTTTATTTCAATTTTATTTCAAATAGTTTAAGTAAATCAAAAACCCCTCAAATTAGATAGCTTTTAAGATCCTTAAACACTTAGAAACTCAATTAAGCATTGAACTCTATTTTCAAGGGAGATGACCTAGGTTGTACCCTATATTGCATTTAATATCCAACCTAATTTTATTTTGAGGGTTGTGCGACAAAACCTCGCAAAATTTGGCACCGTTGCCAGGGATTTGGATTCTCAATTGTTTGAGAAAGTTTTCTAAGTGTTTTTGTTATATTTTAGCTCTATTTTGGCTCTGTTTTAGCTTATTTTTGTTTTGTTTTGAACTTGGATTTAGATCATTTCAGTTGCTTGAATCAAGAGACTACTTGCTGGAATTTTTTGTTTAAAGTGCCCAGAAAATTTTCAAACTTTTTTTTCAAGGTTTTTGGGTGTTTTGAGCAAAACTAATAGCAAAACTATTAAAAGCATCATTTTTTGGCCAAATTCTAACGTTTAAGACACTTTTTTCTAATTTTTTAATATTTTTTTGAAATTTTTGAAATTTTTTTGGATTTAATTTCTTTATTTTTTGTGAGTTTATTTTGTGTTATTAACCTCTGTTTAGGAGTGTTTTTAATAGTGAGGTAAGTCTTATCTTCATTTGAATTTTATTTTCTTAATTTAGAATTAATTTTAGTTATAATTTGTTAGTGATTTATTTATGCTGAAATTAATTGTGCTTCTTATTTTTCTTTGCTTTAAATGGATCCTTATTATTCTAACAAGGTGTTTATGATTCTTGCGTAGAGCATAGGATTTCTCGGAAGTTAGATAAAGCCATGTTAATGCTTCAAGGTATTCTGGAATGACAAAGACAAGAACGACAATCACAATAATATCAACAATTCCAACCACCATGCTACCAACCATACCACTATTCATATGAAATTCACCCCAGTTACATTGAACCATACCACCATCCATATAAGATTCATCCCAATTACCACCATCATTATGAGCCATACCATAACTTCCATATGCAAGAGCCAGAATATCATCTTTATAATTATCATGAGGGATACACGCAATAAGAGCCCCAGAGGAAATCGAGTTGGGAAAAGAGGATGATGCAGCATTTAGAAGCCTTGGATCTTCGAATTCAACAAAACAATACCTACCATCTTCAATCCCAACAAGAACATGAACGGTGGCGTCTTAAAAGTCAACAAAGGCTTGACAACATTATGAAGGATTTGGGAATTTAAATGAATCAACCAACTTTAAGTGTTACTGAATTGACTGAAAAGCAAATTAGAAGGGAATGCATAGAGGAGGAAGAATCCTATTCATTAGGTAATATCCTTCCATCTTCTAATACTTTGCAATTTGTTAGAATTAAATCTAATTTGCTTGATAGCATTGTGACTACTGATGCATATAATGTTGTTGATTCTGAATTGCATGATGATGTTGTTGATGAAGAAATTGTTGTTGAATCTCCTAATATGGTTGATTGTGGTAATGCATTGAGCAAAATTGACATATTTGTTAATGTTCATGAATCCTTGTGTACTGATGCACTTAGAATTTCTACTTCTAGCTGTGATCATAATGATGAATTCATGTCTGAATCAATTGATGAATCTATTGAGTCTAAGGTAGTAGATAAGTGTAGGGGTGACTTAGAATGTGATGATCATGCTATTCCTAGTCTAGGATTGGTTGATAAGTCTGTTGATGATGCATCTTCTGAGTTTAGGGACAGCATACCATCTGAACCATGTGACATAGTTGATTTGAATGATTCTCTTGATTGTTTGTGTGCTGGATCCACTGTATGTGATAGATGCTCTCAAATTAATTCTTTCATTGAGACTAGTGAGTTCCTCACATATTTTGATCAACATGATTCCTCACTAGCCTGTGATGATATGACTGATGAAGCAGTGAATGTAGCATGTGATGATAATATAGATAGTGAAAGTGTTGAACAGCTTGTTGTTGATCATTCAGACTCTAATTTTAAATGCTTATGTGATGATATGCATATATGTCTTGTGTGTGCTGAGATTAATAAGTTTCTAGAGTCTGATAAGTCTGTTCAGTCTATAGGATCCTTTGCTTGCATTGAAATGATTGATAAGAATGATTCTACTAATCATACTGGTATTGATGAGAACATGCATAAAGATAGTGTTCATATTGAAAATTTTGTTGATCCTTATGCTGTTGTTGATACTAGTGAGAGACTAAATTTTGTTGTTGATGATTGTCTAGAATTTTATGAGCCTATTGATGTCTCTTTGGTCAGGGAAGATGCTGTTTCTTTGTTGAGAGTCCGAAATAAATTCCTGAAGTTGTTGAGCTAATTCCTAACAAGCCACAGACTCTCCCAACTAAGAAAAAGCAACTATCAGACACCTTGAACTCAAAGGACTGTGAGAAGTTGAAATTAAATTCTTATGTAGATGCAATGACTCTTACTGGTGGGAGTATAGTAGATTTCATTGGTTTTGATAGATTTTTAGAAAGTTCAAAGTTTAAATTAGATTTTAAGTTTTCTTTTTTTAGTTTCAAATTTCCTAAATTTGATTTTTTTTCTTTTATTGTTCCTGAATTTACTGAAAATGACTCTCTAAGACTACTGATGGTTGAGGAAGCCCATGAGTCAACACTGAATGATCAATTAAAATGTTTTAAAGTGGTTAGACTCAAATTTGTTCAGCTAAAGAGGAATAAAGTTATTTTAATTCTTGTTTTTGATACTTATGATTAGTTAGTCTTTGATAGAGTTCTTTTTAGTTTAGGATTTAGTTTTCTTTTCTTTTCCGCATTATAGTTTGTTTTGTTTTTGTTTTGTAAGTAATAAAAGGTTGCTAACCTGCTACATGGGAATCTTAGCCTACCTTAAGATCTCTGATTCAAGTTCATCCAGTTGTACACTCTCTTTTCACTCTTTATCTTGTGTTGTTTATCTTTTTACTGGATCGTGTGCTAACATTGAGGACAATGCAATGTTTAAGTGTAGGGGGGATACAAATAAAATTTTTAGTTTTGTTTTATTTTGGTTAGTTGATTTTTTTAGTTTCTAGGTTTTTAGTGTTGAAGTTTTATGTTATTTTTTTTAAAAAAAACTATGCTTTTGTGTAAGTTGCTAGCATTGAGGGGATCCTGACTTTAATATATCTTGATTTGATAGGGAATTGACCTTGTGTTAAGAATGTAAGTTAAGTGGCAATTAGTTTTGCTTTAATGAAATTGGATAATGGTCAATTTACCTTGTGAGATGTTTAAACCTATTGCTTATTTATTTTTAGTGTGTATCCCCTATCTTACTTTTACTCTAAAACTTGGCTTGAATCTTATTCAAGGCCATATTTATTCATTTGCTATGTATGAAAAGGATTGAGGCATTCATTGTTGTTTTGTTTTAACTAGAGCCAAAAAGCTATCCGGCATGTATTTAATCTATTTATTTTTCCTCTTTTGAGCCATATATTTTTCCTTTTTAACCTTTTAGCCATGAAAATCAAATGAATGTTCTTCCTACCTTGAATATGATGCTTTTGATTATTAAGGGCATTGTATGTTGTTAAAGTTGGTGGAGGTGCATTTTTCACATCATTTATAGGCCATTTGTTTGTTCTTCTTCAAAAATATTCCAAGAAAAAAGTAAAAATAAAATAATAAAGAAAAGAAACAAAGCAAAAGAAAAGCAATTGAAAAAAAAAAATTTGAAAGAGAAAAAAAAAGAAAAAAAAAGGAAAAAAAGTTGTTCTCCTAATGCATATTTTTGTTTGTGGTAAATAGGGCCTTAAAATGCCCTTTCACTCCATCCTTATTCTTATTTTAATGCTTTTGATTATTTTTAGCATCCAAATTTGCTTTTTGAATTTCCTTCATTCTTTTGTTTACCACTTGTTTTATACCTTAGCCTACATTACAACCATAATAAAGACCTTTTGATTCATTCATTGGCATTTGATTTTGGTGGTAGAGATGTAGACAATTGCCAAGCTTATGGTAGTAAGGTTAGGTAGGATGGAATTTGAGAGTAAGCACTTCATCCTAAACATTGAAGAGTAGAGTAATAAACATTAATCCAAGTGAGGGACTTTCATTGCATTTCATTTTTGATGAAGTGTATTGCCATGGTACTTGTTGCATTGATGCAAGTGATATGACTTGGAGAATTGAGCTATTGATTTGCTCTGAACTTCCTTGTGCTAAGTGACTTATATAACTCCATTTTTCTTGATTTCCTTTCCATTATCTCTTTCTTGGAGCTTTAGTTTTCTTTTGCCCAAGAGTGCAAAGGTTTAAATGTGGGAGAATTTAATAAATATGATTTTTATATATTTTATTCTCTTTATCTTAAGCATTTTAGTATCCAAATATGGCTTTAGGGGTCTAATTAGATGGAATTTGGTTTTAGTAGCCATTTTCTATATTTTAAAAATTAATTTACAAATTATTAGTTTTTAATGCTCAATTTTATCTCAATGAATTCTGTGAATATTCCTATTTGAATTCTACTCATTCTTTTTGTGTAGGTTTTAATTGGTCAATGAAGCTTGAATGAGAATTTGATTTAAAAAAGAGAAAGAGAAGAGGTGGAAGCTCTCCAAGTCCAAGGAAGCAACATTAAGAGAGTAGCTTCTTCACAAGGTTACACACACAATGCCATGAGCTTCATACACTCACCAGCCATGCCTACACGTTGCAGCACCTTCTAACATGTAGCAAGCATCAATTCATACCTCCAGCCCATTGTTTCATTTCCACGTTGCTTCACTCACGAGTTTCTCCTTGACATATGCAAAGCAAGGGGTCCAAGCTCTCACACTCACATTATAGCAACTCTCTCTTATTCGCATGCATGGAGCACAACGGAGCTTGTAGAGAAGAACCTACAAGTGAGGAAGAAGCCACGGGCAGCAGCTCACAAATTCGAGTAAAACAGAGGTTCACGTAGGGAAGAAGTGGCAAAATATGGGAATGAAGAATCATGAAGAAGAGAGGCTTTTAGCCAGCAAAACAAAGTAGAAGCAGTGTGAAAAACGACGGGTTAAAGGAACTCTCGAGAAGTAGATTCTGATGGCTACGAGTTATGGGGCTGATGTGGAAATTCGTGGAAGCTGCATGAAGCCATGAGATCATGAAGCTTAGCTGGAAAGAAGGGTAAATTTGAAGCTGAAATGGAAGAAGAAAATCACGTAGGGCTGGTTAAAAGAAGGCTGAAGCTTTTGAGTAGAATAAAGAGAAGCGATATGTGAGAAGCTACGTGATTCATGAAGGGAAACAAAGCCATGCATGCAGGGGCTGGGAGCTAGCTGGAGGAAAAACGAAGGAAGAAGCTAAGCATGCATGCAAAAGTGGAGAAAACACAAAGTTATGGGCTGCAGTGTAAACAAACAAAAAAACGTGTTAGAAGCTACACAAGGGCAAAACGCGAGGTGAGAAGGAGACCAACGTAGATAGTAATGCGAGAAAGGGAGTGGGGAGCTAGCTTAAAAATACGAAGAGCAAAGGGGATCCAAGAAGAATGAAAAGAAGCAACTGGATGGTACTGCACATATAAATACATAAGTTTGGAGGAAGACGATTATTATATTCATAATGGGGCCCACTTTATATACACATGAAGAAGCTACCGGCAATTGGCTGGACAAGGAACTTTCCACGTGAAAATGAATTAAAAGCAAGCATGATAGCACGTGATTTAAGAAAATAACTCGAGCAAAAGAATGATAAAAATGTAGCACGTGAAATTATTAAAATTCACATGATGAAGGGTTGAACTGGGCAGAGGCAAAATCAATCATCCAGACGCTACATTTGATCAATACCTTTTCATCCAAAGGCTGACGTGAAAGAGTGTGGATTAATGAAAGTGTGAGCTAGCTAGAGGATAAAATGCGTGCAGCGTGAGCATTCAGCGAAAGAGAGAAAAGCACAAGCTGAGGGGTACATGAGGGATTAAGAAAAGCACTGAAGGTTTAATCGAAAAGAAAAAAATGTGACTTCAGAGAGAGGAACACACGCTGGAGCTGAATAGAGGAAACACGACGTAAAAAAGGCGAAAGCTCCAAAAGCTGAAAGAGGAAGCATTTTCTCATTGAATCATCCATGGCTGCAGTTCATTTAATCAATTTTCCTCCAATTAAAATCTCCATGGCAGCTTGAATTCTCCTTGGTGGCTAGCTGAAAATAGGATTCTCCTAGATGCAGATTTGAGCTCCACATCTCCTCACCAATTTGGATAAAAACTTCTTTGCTCAATATTTTAATTTCAACATTATTTTCTTTATTAATTTGACTAGGTTTAGCTTATTGGTTTAGGAATTTAATTGCTGGAAATTACTGGATTGAATTAATTTTTGGATTGAGTGTAATTTGATATTTGAATCTTAATTGTGATCATTACCTGTTTGTAAAAATTCCAGAATTGGCGTTGTGCAATTTACTTTTAATTTCTTCTTGATTTTAGGTCAATTGATGCAATGATTATTGGATTAAGTGGCTGAAATTTTTGTGCAATTAATTATTTGAGGAATTTATTGATCTAATTAGTTAATTAGCATCTTAAGTGAATTGTGCAGCAAATTTTATTAATCAATTAAGATTGGTTTTAGTGTGTTCTTATTCTTAATTCAATTAATTAATTTTTTAAGGTTTCTTGTGGTTGCAAATTCCTTGAATAATTGATGAATTGAATCTTTGATGGTTATTCAAAAGCTTTTATGAGAAATACACAAATGAGCAAGAAATTAAATCCAAATTTGGTCTACTAAAAAAGGGAATAAGGATAATTGAATTCTAGGGAGTCCAATACAAGGCTAGCTACCATATTTTCTTGACTTTTCATTTCAATTTAGTCTTAAGTTTTTTTTTTTTATTTTTGTCAATTAAATATTAGTTCAATTAAATTCTAGCATTTTAAAAACCCCCTAAACAAGTTCTAATTAATAATACTTAGAATTCCTTCATAAACAAATTGAGGCATAAATTTCTTGAAAAATGACATAGGTTGCACCATTATCTACAGAATTTATTTTGCTACCTAGTTTCTATTTAAGATTGGATGACACAATTGTCAGAGAGAAAAGACACCTAAGACATAACTAATCTTAAAACCTCATAAGAGATTTATGCACTTGAAAATAATAACAAGATCTTTATGAATTATGTCATTACAAGAAAAAGATATAATTGAAAAGATATAATTATTGACAATATTTTTTATGCAATTTTGTTATTGAAACAATATAACAAAATAAGGATATTAAATATAAGTTTGTTGAATAATATAGACATATATTGGCTAAAATAGAATGATACAGTTCATATAGAATTAAATTCACTTTTAAAACGTAAAGTTTTAATACCTATAGTTTTCAACACCTGAAGTGTAAAGCCTATATGGATTTCAATTGAATCTAGATTACAATCAATTAATTAATTATGCAATTGTAGGATGCTTATCTAATACACATAAAGCTTGATCTTAAATGAGTTATTTATTTACATATAAGGATACAACTATTTCATGGCAAAATTTAACTGTTATTTTGTCAAATCATGCAGAAATAATTGTAATATATAAAATAAGTCAAGAGTGCATTTAATTTAGGTTTAGATATGTAGTTTACTTTTTAAAAAAATTACAACAATATTAGACAAAGATAATATAGCATATATAACTCAATTTAAAAAAAATATTTTAAAGAGATAAAGCAAAATATATTTTATCAAAATTTTTTTATACTAATGATTTTCAAAAAATAGTAATATAGATATTTAATATATTCATTCATTTGACAATTTGACAAATCTGTTCACTCAATTATTACCAATTGCCACATCTAAAAAGTTTGTGTATGGTATTGAGATGCCTTGACTCAAGAATATAAAAGTGATGTTGTCACTAAAAAAAGTTAAAAACATGTTCTATTTATTTATTTTTTGTCCTTTAATGAAGTTTTTTTCTATTGAATTTTCTTTGTAAGGTTTTTTATGAAACCATTTATATTATAAAAATTGTGTATTTTTTTCCTTTTACTAAAATTTTATCTTGCTTATTTTTTTTAATAAGGTTTTAATAAGCTAAATGGACATATAAATGAAGTGTTATAAATAATATAATCATGTGAATATTCATAACTTCTAAAAAAATAATTTTTTTAATGTCTTTTTTTATGTTTAATGACATATGCCATATAATTCTTAAAATATTTATGTTGTAGAATTACATTAATTAATTTTTATTCATATTGTTATAGTTCATAAGTATATCTTTATTGTTAAAAACCTATAAATACAAGCTATGTATTAAATATACAAAATTTAAGAAAATGATAATTTTTCTATTCTCTTCATAATTTTTTCTCTTACTTATTATATTTTTATATTTTTGTTATTTTTATTTAAAAAAATGATAAGAAGGGTCCAAATCATTTGGTATTTATTTAGTTATTTATCATAACAAAATTTAAATTAAAAAACGATTTATTTATATTTATAATTAAAAAAAAGCAAATAAAATCTCTTCACGGCTCTGAAAACTTTCTCCTCAAGAAAAAAGGAAGCACAAGTCGTCCTTCCAACGATTTGGCAACCAGTAGAACAGTCTACACATACGACACCGTTTTCCTGTCCCTCGGCGATCTAGAACCTTCTGTTTTTCCTGTTTTCCACGTCTTTCATTTTTGCACCTCATACCAATTTTTTTTTTTCTTTTCTTTTCGTGGAGACAAAACCGCATTTCGTTATTACAAAACCCTAAACCCTAATCTTACGGTCCCTCTGTTGCTCACTTCATTCTGTCGTCTCTGAAATTTCCTTCCTCCTCTTCGCTTCTTTCCCATCAATCTTCCTCTTCCGGCCATGGCCACCGCAGCCTTGCTCCGCTCTCTACGGCACCGTGACGTCGCTTCTGCTTCTTTCGCTACCTATCGATCGGTACCAACACCTCACTTACTTTTGTTAACGGCACTCGCTGTGGCATTCTTTTCAGTTTGTGTGTTGAATCTCGGTTTCTTGTTGAGTGGAGTTTTCTTTTTTGGGCAGGAACACCTTGTTTTCCACTAAAGTATTTAAGCTATTATGATCTGATCCCTGTAGTATTTCATCCATTTCTAGTTTTATTTGTTATTTTCTTGTGCAGTTGACAGGTAGTTCTAAGCCAGCACATGTCAGTAAAATCTGGACGAGTTTATCTCGACCATTCAGGTTCCATTTCTTGTTCTTGTTTAAGTAATTACTAGTTAGCTTCTTTAAGGTGATTCATTTCAACTTATGATCAAATTTACTCATTGTATAATTTCATCTGCACTTCAGTTCAAGGCCTGCTGGTAACGATGTCATTGGTATTGATTTGGGTACTACCAATTCATGCGTTGCTGTTATGGAGGGAAAGGCAATATATCTTCATCCTTCTCTTGATTTGTCAGTACTTCATATATGTTTTGGTATGTGGTGTTCTTTTTGACTAATATTGTATCTTTTTCAGAATCCCAAAGTCATTGAAAATTCTGAAGGAGCCCGAACAACACCATCTGTGGTTGCCTTTAACCAGAAAGGAGAGCTGCTTGTTGGTACACCAGCCAAACGTCAGGCCGTGACCAATCCAACAAACACACTTTTTGGAACTAAGCGTTTGATTGGAAGGCGATTTGATGATCCTCAAACTCAAAAGGAGATGAAGATGGTCCCATTCAAGATTGTTAAGGCCCCTAATGGAGATGCATGGGTTGAAGCTAATGGGCAGCAGTATTCTCCTAGCCAAATTGGTGCCTTTGTACTCACCAAGATGAAGGAAACTGCAGAATCATATCTTGGAAAATCGGTCTCAAAAGCTGTAATTACTGTACCAGCTTACTTCAATGATGCTCAGAGGCAGGCAACAAAGGATGCTGGTAGAATTGCAGGGCTTGATGTACAGAGAATCATTAATGAGCCCACTGCTGCTGCACTTTCATATGGGATGAACAACAAGGAGGGGCTGATTGCAGTTTTTGATCTTGGAGGTGGAACGTTTGATGTTTCCATCTTAGAAATTTCTAATGGTGTATTTGAGGTATGCACACTTATTTCTTCTATGTGATCTTTTCCTTTCAATAAGGAATTATTTAGGGAATGTTTCCTGATAATGTCTTCATGTACAGGTGAAAGCAACAAATGGTGACACTTTCTTGGGAGGAGAGGATTTTGACAATGCCCTATTGGACTTTCTAGTTAGTGAATTTAAAAGAACTGAGAGTATTGATCTTTCAAAGGATAGGCTTGCCTTGCAGAGACTCAGGGAAGCTGCTGAGAAGGCTAAGATAGAACTGTCTTCAACATCTCAAACAGAAATTAACCTACCTTTCATCACCGCTGATGCATCTGGTGCAAAGCATCTGAATATTACATTGACTAGATCTAAGTTTGAGAGTTTGGTAAATCACTTGATTGAAAGGACAAGGGCACCATGTAAGAGCTGTTTGAAGGATGCTAGCATATCCATCAAGGATGTTGACGAGGTTCTGCTAGTTGGTGGGATGACTCGCGTGCCTAAAGTACAAGAGGTGGTTTCCGAGATCTTTGGAAAGACCCCTAGCAAAGGAGTAAATCCTGATGAGGCAGTTGCTATGGGAGCAGCTATCCAGGGTGGTATTCTCCGCGGAGATGTTAAAGAGTTACTTCTCCTAGATGTGACCCCGCTGTCTTTGGGTATTGAAACTTTGGGTGGTATCTTCACTAGGTTGATCTCCAGGAACACTACAATTCCTACCAAGAAGAGTCAGGTAATCTTTAAAGCTAATAATAATTGCTTTGTTTAGTTGTCAAGCCTTCTGTTAGGTATTATTGTCTTCCGAAAGTAACTATGCCTTGTATTTGTATGCCTAATTGAAATCCCTCCAAGCTATCTTATCCTTGGCATTGCACATACAAAGTATTTAAGTAGAGAAAACAAACCACTGCAAATATGCTACTGAACTCCCTTACTATTTTGTGTTTCTGGTAGCTGACTGGTTTAATAATTTCTAAACATCTGTTGAATGTTTTTTCAGCTGTATGGTGGAATCTATTCCTAACTTGCAATATTATTGCTACAGGTGTTTTCAACTGCAGCTGACAATCAAACCCAGGTAGGGATAAAGGTGCTGCAGGGTGAGCGTGAAATGGCTTCTGACAACAAACTACTTGGGGAATTTGAGCTCGTTGGCATTCCCCCTGCCCCCAGAGGTATGCCTCAGATTGAGGTCACGTTTGACATTGATGCCAATGGGATTGTCACCGTCTCTGCCAAAGACAAGTCCACTGGTAAAGAACAACAAATCACAATTCGTTCATCCGGAGGGCTCTCAGAAGATGAGATTGAGAAGATGGTTAAAGAAGCCGAGTTGCATGCTCAGAGAGATCAAGAAAGAAAGGCTTTGATTGATATCAGAAACAGTGCAGATACTACCATCTACAGCATCGAGAAGAGCTTGAATGAGTACAGAGACAAGATTCCAAGTGAAGTTGCCAAAGAGATTGAGGATGCCGTTGCAGATTTGAGGACGGCAATATCAGGGGACAGTGTGGATGAAATTAAGTCAAAGCTTGATGCTGCAAACAAAGCTGTTTCCAAGATTGGGCAACACATGTCAGGTGGTTCTAGCGGTGGTTCCTCTTCTGGAGGATCTCAGGGTGGTGACCAGGCTGCCGAGGCAGAATATGAGGAGGTCAAGAAGTGAGAAATGATGAGTAGTTACGGCTAGGTGTTTCTCCTTTGCTTCGTTGTCGACAATTAAATGATAAATGATATTTTTCCATTATAACCTTCATGCTTCTCTGTAGCAATGTCAGAGGATCATTTTTACGATTGAGGCGTTTCATTCGTGTAAAACTAGTTGAGCATTGAACAATGCTTTTTGCATAACGATATTTGAAATTTCTGCATAAAGTGATTTCTTCTCTACCTTTGATTGGCGTCTAGCTTCTGGCCTCTTGCTTGTATTACTTTAATTATAGTGAAAGGTGGTGTCTTTCGAATATTTCGGTTTCAGTATTTCAGAGTATTTTAGAACATAAATTATCAAGAATTTTTTCTACTGTGTTCTAGTAAATATCATTAGGAGCCGATATGGGGTGCCGCTCTTGAGGAGTGCTTGAGTTTTGAGTCATACTAATTTTTAATTGAGGTTGGATCATTTGCATTGCTTTTTTGACTTTTTTTGAGATTAAAAATAATGTAATGTATTTAAAATTATAATTGGGGGAATGAAAATTTTAATTGAAAAAAATTACAGCTTAAAAATTTTAATTATATAAAATCTCCTAAAAGAAATGCGAAATTCGCGTTGTAAAATAGTTACTGCAGAGCATTACTGCTCATTTCTAATCTTCACCTTGTTGGAAGGGTCCACTTCCTTTATTTAGCCATATTTTGAGATGACTAATGGGAAATTATCTGAATATTAGCATATTTTCATCTCCTCTAACAACCGGTTTGTGCCGTTAACCATCAACAAATGCTTTGTGCCAAGTCTACAGACAGATGAGCTTTGGATACGTAGCATCAATATCAATATATATATATATATATATATATGTATAATAAAAGTAAGGTTTTTGAATATTATTTTTCGGTGGCGGGATGAATTTTTCGGTGTGTATATTACTTCTGTTGTAATATATTTTGGCAAAAGTATCATGTGATGCCTCGTTTAGCGTTACCTATGCGTTTCTTGATCTTCTCTAGTAATTATGTCATAATGCAGTGAAATCCTTCTGAAACGTCAATTAAGGATTCTGGACTTTTGGTGGCGTTTGATTTTTAAAATTCTTATATTTTAAATTGATTTTTATTATTGCAAAAATTTGTTTGTTTTGTAAAATTAGAAATTTGTTCATTTTTATTTTTAAAATCAAAATAATAGATATTATTTGACTTATGAAATGTACTTTCTTTCATAATTGTTTTAGACTCTTGTAAAAATTATTAAAATGCAATCGGTAGTTCAAGAGAAATATAAAAAATATCTTTTAGACCTTCTTTTTTCTTTTCAGTTTACCTTTAAACGCCTTTGCATCGTCTGTCGTGTGAAGTCCCTAAATTGCTGCTACAGTGCAAAGATCGTGAGCGTCCGCTTCATCCAACGGCACTAGAGGGAGCTGTAATTTTGTTTGTCCAAACACACCGTTTCGTATTATTAAAATGATGCATTTTTAATTGTTGCATTAGGTTCTGTGACAGAAAGCAAAAACGGTGCATTTTGTCAGATATATTGGATGGAATCGGCGCGAAAGTTGCTCCAAGTTTTGTCTTGGCGTTTTTTCTTTGGGTTTTCACAGCTTCGTCGTTCAACCTAGCAACCCTCTTCAAACAGTCAATTTCTTTTGGATCAACCAGCAATGTCTTGTCTCTATCATTCCATTCTATTAACTTTACAACATTGATCATGTCAAGAATAATTGTACTGTTGACCACGAAAACAGTAATTACATTGGTGGGAAACAAGTTTGAACATTTCAGGCTAGTTCCGAATTCCACGGGTTCTGTTTTTAATAGGCCGGTTAATGAGCAAAAGGTATATTGTTTGCTTGAAATTTTAACAGCTATTACGGAGAAGAAAAGAGCAAATTCTGCATTTGGCTTTCAATGATATTATTTTATCTCCAGAGAAAAGATCAAATTCTACATTTGGCTTTAAATTGTTGATAATGACAGATGAAAACATTATTTGAAGATGAAATATCCATAATGCTACCAGAGAAAAGCAAACCAAAAAAAAAATGAAAATTCCAGAGGTGCAGAAGGAACTAGCTTTACCTACATGAGAGGAAGGGAACAAATTCCCAATCTTAAAAAGATTTCCAACGATTTCCAAAGGAATAGAGGAAGGCAGAACCGAGAGGAAGAAGAGAAGTCTTGTGATTGCAAGGCAAAGCCAAGATTAGAAATCAAAGGAAGGGAGGAAAGGATCCCACCGGCCAAATTGCCTGACTAGCTCTCAACCACATCTATTGACGGGACCGACGCTGGAGATGACCATGCCAAGAAGGAGAGCGGATTTGTTGATGCAGACAAAGAACTCGACGGAATCGTGGAAACCAGAGGTGCAAGAGAGAAAGAAGCTCGAGGTAGATGACAGGCCCGTGCAAACTTAGGCATGGTTTGGTTTAGAGTTTTTGGGGGAGGGAGCCGTTGTTTGATATGAAAAACTTGGAGGGGAGCCCTTCCCTTCCAAACTCTTCCTTCTAAAAGTGAGGGTTTTTGAAAGGAAGAGAAAATTTTATCTCTATTTAATAAAATTATTTTTGTTTTTTTATTTAAAATATAATATAAATTTTATTTTTTAAATTAAGTTTAAAATAATTTTTTATAAAAATAAAAAATATTTTTAAATAAAAATAAAAAATTATTTTTAATAATAAAAAACAAGAAAATTTTTTTTTTATAAAAATAAAAAAATTAAAAATTCTAATATTATAAGGATATAATTGTCCATTTAATTTTATCTCCTCTCCCCTCCTCTCCTCAACCAAATAATATATCATTAAAATCCCTCCCCTTCACTCCCCTCCCCTTCAAATTAACCAAACAATATATTATTAAAATTCTTTCTCTCCCTTCCCCTCCCTTCCCCTTCATTAAAATTCCTCTCCTTACCTCCCCTCCATTGATCCAAACACTCCCTTAGCGAAGGTGAGGAGATGGTTTTCGATTCTCATATTGCTGACTTCCCAAACGCACCGTTTTTAGCCAAGAGGGGTGCATTTTGAAAAGGCGGAAGGGCCACTCCCTTGGCAGCCGTTGGATGAAGTGGACGGATGAGATTTCGGCACTGGAAGCGCAATATTTTCAAGAAATATTTGTTTATTTCTATTAAACATATTTTTAATAGTAATAAAATCAAAACCACAAGAACCAAACCAGCCATAAAAGTTTCACGAAGCGTTTACATTATCATATTTTGCAACAGAAAAAGCGGTGAATGTTTTAATTCAGACTCTAAAAATTAAAATATCAACTTGACCCAAAGTTGATAGCTCTTACTAACTGAGAAAAAAACAACACTCACACACACATACACAGACGAACTTCAACAAACTCAACATTCAGCAAACAGTTTCATTACTCAAAGTAATAAATTACTTTTAGCGATTAAATACATATTGTGATTTAATAAAAATTTTAAATAATAGCTGAAAGTTTCAAATTCAAATCAAATAATAAAAAAATCACACGTACAATCAAATTACTAGACAATTTATGGCCTATTTGATATCAGAAACAGAAAAGGAGAAAGAATTTGGAGCATATTAGAAAGGATGGAGAAAAAATGTTTTCAACACTTAGTGCAAGATTTTTTGGGAAGTTTAGAACCAATCAATGAAAAACACGATCATACCCTTCTGGTGCCTATTGAATCGAGCACTTTGATCTATCTGTGTTGCTCCCTTGTTCCACTGTGTTGTGCTCCACAACCACAAGCTCCTCTTTCAATACTGCTGCTCTCAGAAGAGCTTACATCAATGATGATGAGCTTAATGAACTAAATTTTCCTTTTATCTTCGATACTACTTGATACTTCCATATCTTCGGCGGTTTCAACAAAAGCAAGCTAGAAAACGAAGGAAATTCACAATGGATATATCACCATGAGACATGAACTTACCCAAGGACTTATGTGGTAGCTGTAAAATTAGGTTTCTCTGCCCGTTACCTTTATTGGATATCCTTATAAAATAGTAACAATAAATCAAAATGATGGTGGCTGGAGTTGAAATATGCCTATTGGTTATTATTGTTGTCTTTAAGGATAACCTTTTTTATTATTTCCTTATTTTTAATGAGGATATTTTGATCTTTTATTATAATATACATTTCATTCTTATAATATATTAGGATGTAAATCCTACAGGGGATTCAAAAAATTTTATGTGAATCTCTTAAGAAAAAAGAAAAAAAAAAGCGGTTTCACAAAAAGAAAAAATATATATATGATGAATGAATAATATTATTGATGTAATATTATTAAACTGTGTAATAAATAGTGCAACCATTAGATATATGTGTGTATGTATGTATGTATGTATGTATATATGTATATATTTTATTCTTATAATATTTATATTTGATCAAATATACAAAAGAAAAGTTATTTTTTTTCATATTATATTATCAATGGATTCCACTCCATACTATTTAACATTATCTCTCCCTTTTTATTAAAGAGAACTTTGTATACTAGATATATTTGTAGAAGTCATCCTCCATTTAAATAAAAAATTTATATTTATTATAAAAACAAAAAAAAAACATAAAGACAAGAGAATAAGAAATAAAGGATTTGTTTGATTCTATTCTAATTTTAATGTTTTTAGAATAAACTTTAAAAATAAAAAAATAAAAAATTTGTTTGAATCATTACTTTAAAAAATAATTATTTTTTATTTTTTAATTCTATGGAACAAAAATTAATAAAATATTTTAATTTTTTTATTTTTAAAAATATAATTTTATTTTTTTATTTTGCAAAGTACCTTATTAAAAATATATTATTAAATAATTTTTTTTTCTTTTTTTATTAAAAATAAAAAAATTATTTTAAAAATAGAAAATCAAACAGTTCCATAGTTGTATATCTAACAATCCCTATACGACACCGTTTTGTGGTCAGCTCGCGATCTAGAATCTTCCCTTCTGTTCTGTCATCCTGTCTCTCCTTTTGCTGGAACAATCTGCTGCGCCGGTTCTCTTCCGCATTCATAATTATAAAGAACCTTACCTTTGAACCACAAAAACCCTAAACCCTAAATAAAAAGTCCTCTCCGTACCTTTCTTCACTTCATTCTTCCCCTGTATCTTCACATATTTCGCATCAATCTCCCACTCCGGCCATGGCAACTGCAGCCTTGCTCGGCTCTCTTCGGCGCCGCGACGTCGTCTCTGCTTCTTTCTCCACTTATCGATCGGTACCAATACCTCACTTATTTCTGTTAACCGCACCTGATTATCAATTGGAATTCTCGTCTTTTTTTGTGTTGAAGCTCGGTTTATTGTTGAATGGGGCTTTTTGCCTGGAACAATTTTTAGTATTTCTCCAAATAATTTAAGCTTATTATAATCTGACCCCAGTGGAATTTTATTCATTTTCTAGTTGTTTGTGTTTTTATCCTGAGGTTATCAATGGTTTTCGCGCGAATCAAGTGCAGTTCTCGTCATTTTGTGTTTAGGCTCGGTTTGTTGTGGAATGGAGCTTTTTGCCTGGGATAGCTTGATTTCCTCCAAATGATTTAAGCCAATCATGATCTGACCTTGTAGAATTTCATCCATTTCGGGTTGTTTGTGTTGTTATTTTGAGCTTGTCAATGGTTTTCCTTATGTGGGACTTGTTACCAATTTGCTACTCTGATGGGTTCGTTTTATTTTATTTGAAGATAGAGTATTGTTTTTTTCCCCACCTTTTGGTTTTTACTTATGTTGTCTCTGACGTTGTAAGGTTCGGTCTACAATATCAGATTTTCTTAAGTTTGCAAAATCATAAAGGTGTTTAGTGTCTATTTTAAATTGATTCTGAATAAGTTTGACGCGCTCTTGATTCTGTGTTGCGGCTTTGTGAGTATCATTGCATAAAAATCCCCATAGTTCGTGGCTAAAGCCAGTTCTTTAACTGGAACCAACCCCCCCCCCCCCCCCAAAAAAAAAAAAAGGAAAAAACCTGTCAAATGACTCGTCTCTCAGACTCACTAGATTGTTATAGACTATCTTACGTTCGATTTGAGTGTGGGATGTGCTAAATTGCTTTCCGGGAAGATAGAAGCACTATCATTTCTTGTGTTACAGATCACTGGGGTCATGATGTACTGGATCCAAATTTTGCCCGATTATTTGTGCTGTCCAAGGACTTGGTTTTCCCTTAGTTTGCATATGTGGGATGCTTTTGCCTTTAAAACAGCTAACCTCAATCTCTCATGGTCCTCTCTGTTTTAGTGTATAATGTTTGAATTACCTGAGTTTGGAGGAATTGAAGTATAAGATTTTATGTTAACACCATGGGTTCATTTATAGAATTATGTGATTAGTTAACTTTATATTCTGTATCATGTAATTGAGTTGTACATAAATGGGAAAATAGTCTCTCACATGTTTGTTTATGCAGTTGACGGGTAGTTCTAAGCCTGCGCATGTCAGTCAATTCTGGACAAGTTTGTCTAGACCATTCAGGTTCCAGTTCTTCTGATTTAAGTAAATGCTAGTTAGTTTCTTAAAGGTGAATATATCAATTTCTAACCAAATTTACTCATTGTATAATTTCATCTCCACTACAGTTCAAGGCCTGCTGCTAATGATGTCATTGGTATTGATTTGGGTACTACCAATTCATGTGTTGCTGTTATGGAGGGAAAGGCAAGACAACCTTCATTCTTTCCTCTTGGCTTTTGATTTGTTCGTTTTTTGGGGTGGAACTAACATTATATCTTTTTCAGAATCCTAAAGTCATTGAAAATTCTGAAGGAGCTCGAACTACACCATCTGTGGTTGCCTTCAACCAGAAAGGAGAGCTCCTTGTTGGTACACCAGCCAAACGTCAGGCTGTGACCAATCCGACAAACACACTTTTTGGAACCAAGCGTTTGATTGGAAGGCGATTTGATGATCCTCAAACTCAAAAGGAGATGAAGATGGTCCCATACAAGATTGTTAAGGCCCCTAATGGAGATGCATGGGTTGAAGCTAATGGGCAGCAGTATTCTCCTAGCCAAATTGGTGCCTTTGTACTCACCAAGATGAAGGAAACTGCAGAATCATATCTTGGAAAATCGGTCTCAAAAGCTGTAATTACTGTACCAGCTTACTTCAATGATGCTCAGAGGCAGGCAACAAAGGATGCTGGCAGAATTGCTGCGCTTGATGTACAGAGAATTATTAATGAGCCCACTGCTGCTGCACTTTCATATGGGATGAACAACAAGGAGGGTCTGATTGCAGTTTTTGATCTTGGAGGTGGAACATTTGATGTTTCCATTTTAGAAATTTCTAATGGTGTATTTGAGGTATGCACACTTGTTTCTTCTATGTGATCTTTTCTTAACCTTTGAGTAAGGAATAATTTAGCGAATTTTTCCTGATAAGGTCTTCATATACAGGTGAAAGCAACAAATGGTGACACTTTCTTGGGAGGAGAGGATTTTGACAATGCCCTATTGGACTTTCTAGTGAGCGAATTTAAGAGAACTGAGAGTATTGATCTTTCAAAGGATAGGCTTGCCTTGCAGAGACTCAGGGAAGCTGCTGAGAAGGCTAAGATAGAACTGTCTTCAACATCTCAAACAGAAATCAACTTGCCTTTTATCACCGCCGATGCATCTGGTGCAAAGCATATGAATATCACATTGACTAGATCTAAGTTTGAGAGTTTGGTAAATCACTTGATTGAAAGGACAAGGGCACCATGTAAGAGCTGTTTAAAGGATGCTAACGTATCCATCAAGGATGTTGACGAGGTTCTGCTAGTTGGAGGGATGACTCGTGTGCCTAAAGTACAAGAGGTGGTTTCTGAGATCTTTGGAAAGACTCCTAGCAAAGGAGTAAATCCTGATGAGGCAGTTGCAATGGGAGCGGCTATCCAAGGTGGTATTCTCCGCGGAGATGTTAAAGAGTTACTTCTCCTAGATGTGACCCCGCTGTCTTTGGGTATTGAAACTTTGGGTGGTATCTTCACTAGGTTGATCTCCAGGAACACTACAATTCCTACCAAGAAGAGTCAGGTAATCCTTAAAAGCCAGTAATAATTGCTTAAGAAATTGTTTTTAAGTTGCAAAGCTTATTAGTAGGTAATATAGTCTTCCAATAGTAACTTATCCTTACAATCGCACGCCTAAGTGAAATCTTGACAAGATATCTTTTCCATGGCATTGCGCATACAAATATTTAAGTGGTGGAAAAGAGAACCACTGCTAATAGGCATCTAAACTTCCTCACTATTTTGTGTTTCTGGTGGCTTGACTGTTTTAGTAATTCCTAAATATCAGCTTATTAAATTTAATTGTATGTGTTTTTCTGCTGTATGGTGGAATCTGTTCCTAACTTGTGACGTTATTGTTACAGGTGTTTTCAACTGCAGCTGACAATCAAACCCAGGTAGGGATAAAGGTGCTGCAGGGTGAACGTGAAATGGCTTCTGACAACAAACTACTTGGGGAATTTGAGCTAGTTGGCATTCCCCCTGCCCCCAGAGGTATGCCTCAGATTGAGGTCACGTTTGACATTGATGCCAATGGGATTGTCACCGTCTCTGCCAAAGACAAGTCCACTGGTAAAGAACAACAAATCACAATTCGTTCATCCGGAGGGCTCTCGGAAGATGAGATTGAGAAGATGGTTAAAGAAGCCGAGTTGCATGCTCAGAGAGATCAAGAAAGAAAGGCTTTGATTGATATCAGAAACAGTGCAGATACTACCATCTACAGCATCGAGAAGAGCTTGAATGAGTACAGAGACAAGATTCCAAGTGAAGTTGCCAAAGAGATTGAGGATGCCGTTGCAGATTTGAGGACGGCAATATCAGGGGACAGTGTGGATGAAATTAAGTCAAAGCTTGATGCTGCAAACAAAGCTGTTTCCAAGATTGGGCAACACATGTCAGGTGGTTCTAGTGGTGGTTCCTCCTCTTCTGGAGGATCTCAGGGTGGTGACCAGGCTCCTGAGGCAGAATATGAGGAGGTCAAGAAGTGAGAAATGTAGAGTACTTATCTGTGGCTATTTCCTTTGTGCCTCAGAATCAACGATTAAAGGATGAATGATATTTGCCATTAGAGTATAAGGTCCATGCTAGTTTGTATTTAATCTCGGGGGGTCCTTTTTACAACGAGGCTTTTCATTCGTGTAGAACTTATGGAGCATTGAACTAATGCTCTTTGAATAACGATATTGAAATTTTTGTATAAGGCGGTATTTTCTCTTATTTTGATTGGCTTTTGGCCTTTCACTTGTATTAATGACCTTTTTCTTTTAAGGAAGAACAATTTCGCCAAGAATGCTGATGGAGAATCCTCCATTACGACTTTAAATCTGACGTCTATAAGGCGAACACAGTGCTGTCAAACATCGGAAGCACTGGAATAATAATAATAGTAGTGAACTTATAAGAATAAACATAACTAAGCTATCGACATATTTGCTAAAATAAAATATTTTTTAGAGAGAATGGAATGAGTGGGAGAGAATCGAATGGTTTTGGAGGATGTAAAAGTAAAGAAAATATAAAAATATTTATTTGCTTTTATTTTTTAAAATTTAATTTAATAATTAAAATAATAATTTAATAGATAAAATAATGATTATAAAAATATAATAGATATGATATAAATTATACAAACAAAATTAATTTCACAGCAAACCAAACGACATGTTAGAACACATTTAAGTGGAACGAGGATGTATTTTTATTTTTGATATTAATGAAAAGAAATAATAATAAAAGATTAAATTGCCTTGAAGGCAAACATTATTTTAAAAAAATGAATATATTAATAAAAAACCGAAAATAAAAAACAAATCATATGCTTCTATCGTGCCCTCATTCTCATGACAGCTCCACAGCGTTGACCTTTTAGCTTGGCGACAGGCCCTTGACGGCGGACGTCACCGGAGTTGGAGTTACCCAGGAAGAGGTCGTTGGTCAAGTACACACTTCTTTTTTCTACTGCGTTCTATGGTGAAACAGAGGGAATGATCTTGCAAGTCAATTTGTTTGCTCAACTGGGGATATTGATTAGATGAATCATATGTCCTTGTTAGCTTGAGGAATTTTTTTTATTTTCCACCACTTGAGGAATTTTTTTTTTTTTCCTTCCAATCTGCTTTGCCAACCCTACTCAACTTGAAGGGTTTGAAAGAAAATATTTTGCTCTAAGAACACTGCATAATAGAGAGTCCACATTTTAAAAACACTTCGAGCTTGTTTTCCAAGCAGAGCTAAATTCATTGCCTGGAGATTTTTCATGCCTAATCCTTCCAAAATTCTTGGTTGGCAAATCGTGTTCCATGGGACCTAGCTCCAACCTTTATTTAGACTGTTCTCTTTCCACCAAATAGCTAATCTGTTAGCCACTTCATGTTTCAAATAGCTAATGGTTTCCTTTTTTCCATCTATATATTCAGGGAGCCTAATCATATGTCACAACCCAAATAAGGCAGGTAATTGACATGAGGGCAAAGCAACCTAATAAACCTTACCAATCAATAGAAGATATAGACACAACATGTTTGGTTGGAGGATGTAATAATAAAAAAAAAGTAAAATATAAGCAGGTGAAATAGATGAGATAGGTAAGGTATTAAATGACTGTTTTACTCTTATTTTTAAAAAAGATGATTTGATAAATAAAATAATAAATATAAAAAGTATAATAGATATTATATAAGTTATATAAAGAGAATACGTTCACAATTTCACAAACTAAATAGAATTAAAAATATAATCTTTGAATAAGGATGCATAATTATTAGAATAAATTATATATTTTTCTATGAATTTTATTGAAATTATATAAATTTTTTTAATATATACATATATACACACACTTCTTTTGAAATAAAAATTATCTTACATTTTATTTTACTTTTAAATTTTTAATCAAAATATCTTCCATTTAAAAAAAATTTAGTTAAAAAGTATGTATTTGAGTTAATGAAAGATATTTTAGTTAAAAAAATTTAAAATTAAACTAAAGTATATAATTATTTTTATTTTAAAAAAGATTTTTGTATATTTTAAAAATAGAATGGTGGAGATTTATGTAATTTTAACAAAATTTTAAAAAAATTATATAATTTACTCTAATTATTTACTGAAAATTTGACAGAATTTCTCCATAAATTGAATAATTTTCAAATTCACAATCTATTAAAAAATAACTAGATAATAAGAGTTTAGCTATCTATATACAAATTTCTAAAACACAGCTCCCCTAATATATATTCGAAAGATGGAAACATTTCCTTTTTTATTTTTTATTTTTCAAATCCTTATCTTAAGAAATCAAATATCAATATCTAAGAATATACTTAAGCCTGTATGCATGCGGGGATCATGATATGTTAATTGAGGCGAACATTTATGTCACCACCTCATACTTAAAGCCAAGGTTATCCTTTCTATGCATCTTTAACGTAAAACATGCTTAAAGTGAATTCAAACTATTTTTAACATCATACCAATCACTCTCACGGTGTAAACATATATGCTTTTTATCATAATATTAGAACAGAAACATAAATTTCGAATCTAAGTTAATATATAATATCCTGAGTCATTTATTATTCATAAAAAGAAATATATATATCTAAATAATAATAATAATAATAATAATAATAATAATAATAATTTATAGTATTCACTCGCAATAAACGCGAAACACAAAGTGGTGTTAGAATAGGCTTCCAATATATAGATAGAAACAATCAATGGAGTCTCTAACGTTCTTAGAGTCATAAAAAAAAAGGAAGACGTTCAATAGACTTTCATTGTTATATCCCTAATCAGTTGAAAATCTCTAATGCAATAGAAAATGTAACCCAAACTTATTTCCAACTCATTACCTATAGCATATCACGCCCCATTACACCTCGTAACTCACCGAGCTAGCCTTAGAATATCACATATCATGAGAACAAATTCTACCCAAGTGTTAGAAATTAGGGAAATGAAACCAAGTTATTATTTTATCATCCAAAATTATAATAATAAAACCCATACCTTATACATGCAAAATCAAGTCCTGAACATGGTAGATATCTCTAGAAGTGGGTGAAGATGTCATAAAGGTAACACCATGCATGATAAAAAAAAAAGCTAATAAACAGGAAGATTTATGTAAAACCTGCTAGATTCCATAAAAAAGTCGAAGAGAAATTACTTACCTTTGGTACTTTGAGTATGTAACACCATGAACTCTAGCTTATTCTAACTTATCAAGTGCCTTTACATAACTTAATATCATAAATCATGTGAGTTTTGCATGAAAAAGGCGAAAAAATAATGTTCATTTTAGCATTGCACTGGATCTCAAAATTCCATTCTGTGTCACGTGGACAGTGTGAGCTCATATTATACTTCCTCATATTTAATTTCATAATTACAACTCATTCGCATCACAAAAACATGCTTACAACCCATGGAAACTTAAAGATCATTCTCGGCCATAATTGGTCCTTTTTCTGGGCAAATTTTGAAAAATCATAACTAAATCTAGAAAAATCGAAACTATGAAATCTTGGTCATTATGGAAAGTTTGGGATGTTTACTTCACACTAAAAATATGTCCAGGTTACAATATTTATCACCCAGGACGTTTGACATCCAAAAAGCTATAGAGGTCCAACTGAAATCTGAAACTGTCACAGAATTCTGTAGAAAATTTTGAAAATGTCCAATTAATTTCACAAAAATCCAATCCATGCAAATGATACCAATCTGGAAAGCTGTGAATGTTACTAGAGAGAAAAAATATCTCCAGATCAGTTCATCAACCCCAAACTCTGGAATTCAATAGAACAATACTTCTGGTCGGGCAATTTCACTTATACTGGACAGAAACTTCAAAAATTCACATCTCTCTCTCTAGATCTCCAAATGAGGTGCTTCTAGTTGGCATGAGTCACTGTGATTGCCTAGTTTCTGTATATGAAATTTCGTGGCAATTAGACATCATTTGGGCCTCGTGTGATAAAAAATAATTTTGGACCAAATGAATAGTGCAGCAGACCAAATCCATAAAATTTGCCAATTTTGAAAAATTATCAAATATTCTGTAGACCTCCAAAAATTATTATATTTAGCTTCTCAAAAAGCTCTCAATGAGATCTAATTGCATGCCAAATTTCAAATCAAGACTAACTCATTTAGCCAAAAAGTGACATAGGGTTCCATTATGGTCAATTTTGGCTCTAAATTGGGTACCAAAATTGCCAAATAGATTTTCCTTGGTCTTGGCACCTCTTGGGCAAGTTTAAAAGCTTATTTGAGACTTGTGTGAGCTACCCAAATGGTCCCAAACCTCATGCATCTGATTTTGGCCATTCAACCCACACTTATGCATATTTCCATCAAACGTTAAACTTTCATACTATGACATTACATAATCAAAACATGAGCTAGTGGTCATATATCATTTCCATACATCTATACATCACATAATAGTAGGTTTACATATGTCTCAAAGTTCATAATACATATACAACCTCATATACATCTTGAACCATTGTTATGGTTTCAAAATAGATAAAATAAACATAAGCTTGGCAATCTCCTTCCTTTAGGGTTGTTGGCTTCCATTAGCATATCCACTTAGTTCACCTAGCATGTTAGATCATTGGAGAGGAAGAGATGAGATTCAAAGAATCCCAATAGCTCATCTCCCATTCAATCATACATAATATGTGCAAAACAAGCCTTTTAAATGCATGTATGGAGAAAATAGAAATCATAGATATTTTAAAGGCAACCTTGGCATGTGAATCAATCATACAAGACATTCAAGAGCTCACTAAGTGTTTGGATTGGCCTCACACTTTTCCTAATGGATTTTGGACTTGCCTCACCCATTCTTTGAGTACTTTGGATTCAACCATATTCTTGGAAGCCCACTTTGCTTTTGGGAGACTCTTTACTTTGTCTTAACTAAGCTCAAGGGTTCTTGGCTCATCCTCACCCAAGGGAAGAGTTCTTGGCCTCTCCACACTCAAACAAACTCATACAAACATTATAGATTCATTTAAAGACATAACATAGCATCAAGCATCATGGCATATAAAGGCATGCTAGCATACTTTTTAAAGCTTGAAAATACCCATACACACATTCTAAAACAAGCTAAACACACATCCATGCATGAGAGAAGGTGGAGAGAGCTACCTTGCACACAATTACACACTTTTTCCTTTAGGATTCAAGCCTTCTCTTTCAGCCACACACCCAAAAATTGGTGGAGATAGTTTCTCTTTGCCTAAATACAATATATGGGAGCCAATTAGGTTCATAAAATAATCTCTAAGACCATACAACTTGCTTAAGTACCAGATTGCTCTATAACCCCCATTATGGTCCATATTGGCACCTAATGAAGCAACACCTCTCAAATGACTTCTAGGCCTCATTCTTTTATTTCAAATATGATTCTTGACTCCTTTTAAGTCTCTTGGAGTCATCACACCATTTAAAAAAAAAGGCCTAGCACCATGTTGTTTCTTTAGGTCATAATATGGAAACTAAGACACCAAATCACTTTCTATGAGTTCTAAATTTTTTCTAAGGCCTCCCTTCACTTTCATTCATCAAATATGACTCAAGAATGGCCTTAGAAAAATTTAAAACTCTCCCTAGTTAGGAGAACCTATCTAGGTCAAGGCTATGAAGCATATTGGGTTCCATGGAGCTTTCTTTGTTTTCTCAAGGGAAGAAAAATATGGGGAGCCTCTTAGGGATCTTGGAAGCTCATTTAAACTCTTACTTAGGCCTAGGAATCATAATATAAAGTCAGATTTTATAAGCTGCAATTGAAACCCTAGAACTTGTATCTTGAAATCTAATAGTTTTTTGTTAATTCCCTTTGCATATTCTTAATCTCCACACCTTTTTTCCTTAGATTCATGTTTGGTTCTACGTAAAAATCATCTCCTAGGGTTTTCTCAAGTGGGGCGAAATGGTGGAGAAGGGGACCAAAACTGACAACCATAGAAAGAGAAATTACCTTATTTTTTTGCTTTTTCTCACTTGAATCTTGTGTTCTTTGAGCTCCTTTCTTCAAATCCGAACTTTCTTCTAAATTTTTCCCTTAAAACAGATTTATAAACTTTATTATAATCATAGGAAACAAAGGAGAATGGAGAAGAAGAAGTTTGGAAGAGAAAGAGCATAAAAAACTATTAATTTCCATAAGCCTTTGATTTCTCCTGCTTTTCTTCCCCTTCTTGTGAGCCTCATCCCCTAGGGTTTTCTTCTGGTTTTAGGCAGAAGTGGTCGTGCATAATGAAGGGAAGAGAAGGGTGCACCATCTCCTCCTAGGGTTTTCTCAAGTGGGGCAAAATGATGGAGAAAGGGACAAAAAATGACAACCATAGGAAGAGAAATTACCTTATTTTCTTGCTTTTTCTCACTTGAATCTTGTGTTCTTTGAGCTCCTCTCTTCAAATTCAAACTTTCCCCTAAATTTCTCCCTTAAAACAGATTTATAAACTTCATTATAATCATAGAAAACAAAGGAGAATAGAGGAGAAGAGGTTTGGAAGAGAAAGAGCATGAAAAACTACTAATTTCTATACCTTAAGCCTTTGATTTCTCCTTCTTTTCTTCCCCTTCTTGTGAGCCTCATCCCTTAGGGTTTTCTTTTGGTTTTAGGCAGAAGATGGTCGTGCATAATGAAGGGAGGAGAAGGGTGCATCATATATATAGGTGGGAATAAGTTATACTTTTCAAAAATTTTTATTTTGCCCTTCATACTTTGCATTTTCATTTCTCCTTCGTTTTAGCTCCTTTTTTATAACTGTCTTTTTCATTATAAATTTTAGGTTCCCAATCAAGAAAAATGGCTTTGGAATCGCTCAAATCGGAGCTAAAACCTTTCCGAACGAATCCGTCAAAATTTAAGCACACCGACGTTGGAAAATGTCCACCGGAGAGACTTTAGCTGTTCGGGGCTTTCTATGATTTTTAGAGCCTCTGAGAACCCTCAAAAAACTCAAAACTTTCATTAAAAAAGCCCTCTTGTGTGTTTTTCAAAAAGTTCCTATATTTACGAAAATGCCACCAGCCTTTTGGCAATTTTTTGAATCACTCTGGCCTTGATTTCTAAGCAACTCAAGGCTCAAATCCTCATTTTTTAATATTTAAAATTTTATCATAATTTTAGTTGGCCCCAATTCCTTTTATTTCAAGGACTTCCTTTTGTATCTGACCCATTTCTGCCATTTACGGAGAAACTGAACATTGTGTTTCTCACGTTTATCGAGGGATTGGATGTTACAGAGTGATAGAAGAGAATAACATAAAGTTGGAAATGACCAAAATGAGCAAGAATGGCAGATGATTATTATTTCATGGGGACGATTAAATCTTAATTTTATGTACTTTTTATATTATTTTATAGGGACCTAACAAGTAATTCAAGCTAATATTTCTCATATTATTGTTATTTTCATGTTTATTTAACTTTAGAGTTAATTCTTGCAATTATTTGAATTTTATTCTAAAAACTCTAATTTTGGAATTTTTTTTCATGTAGATCGACATAAATATCTTAAAGGCTTAATACTTGAAAGTCATAAATGATGAGCCAATGGATATAGTCTAAAGGTAAAGGCCTAAAACTTTACCCCCCTCCCAAAAAAAAAAAAGACATAAGAAAATGGTTTGAACTTTTCTGTAAAGTGATGTTTCACATTAAAGAAGGAAGCCCAGGAACTACATTTGAGACCAAAACCACATGGACGAGGAATCTAATTCAAGCCTAAGTCCAATATAAAGGAGTGCCTTACCTAGATTGGATAAGAGAAGTCAATTACTTCAAAGCTAAGCAAAGGCCGCCTATTTCTAGAAGAAATTCAAAGTAGGAAACTAACAAGAAGAGCACTTAACTACCCCCTATTCCTATTAGGAATAGAAAATCTTAGTCTTATAACCTAATTTTGGCACTTTTTAAATAAGAAGCCTTTGCAATTTTTATGGGTTATAAAGGATTAACGGGAAGACATCCCATGGAGCCAAGGAGGAATTTAGTGATAAGGCATAATTTCCAAGTCTATGTCATCCAACATTGGTCAAGTCACTCAAGACAATTGTCTTGAGTGATCTTCATCAATCTCTTCTACTATCCTTTCCTATTTTATTTTTTGTTGACATTAGATGATGGATTTAATTAAATTGAGAACATTAGTTGTCAATAAAGTTGTTGTGGTGTTAAAATCATGTTGATTGTGTTTATATGTAACCCAGAGGATATGCCACAGTTGAGGTTCAGCTATGAAAAATGATAGAAAGTGAGACTATCAAAAATTTGTCTATATAAGGTTTCCTTGTGAGTGGATATTAAATGTTTGTGATGTTGTATTTGTAATTGGTTATAAATTATTAATTGTTTTGGCTAGACATAATCTTATAAAGTTGCATGGCTATAGTATGTTGCATAATTGCATATGTTTAACCTATGCGCCTTTATTGTAATATTTGGATGTATCTGTAAGCTAATTTGTATAAAATAGTTGATATGAAATGAGAAATGTAGGCTATTATTTTATTGGTTGTTCTTGATATTGACTTATATGAGATAATTAAGTGTAAATGTGGGGTTGAACAACTCAGTGTACCTTGATAATATAAGGTTATATATACCAAATTCAGCTATGTCAGCAAAACTTATGTGAATTAGTGAGATTGAATGATTTCTTGACTCGTTAGTTAGAATGTTTGATTCCCTAGCTCATAACTATTAGGAAGAGTGATTCCTTGACTTTTGTCAATTATGATGTTTAATTCTTTATTTCTTGAGTAGTCAAGATGAGTGATTCTCTTACTTTTATTTAATAAGTATGATTAGTCAAAAGGTATAACCCTTGACTTTTGATATGAAATTATGTGCATGATGAGTCAAGAGGTATAATCCCTGACTCTAAAAATGAGATGGAAAGTATAAACGCTCACCCTTAAGTAGCAAAATATGATCCCATGTATGTATATACTCTATGTGTGACCTTGTGATCATTACACATGAAGAGTATACCTTACTTTATTACCTAGTCATGCATATTGACATGGGCGTGTAATGGAAGAAGATTCTAGAAGCCTCTGGAATTCATTTAAGTGCCGCACGGTTGGTTGGAAAATCCAAGTCCGTGACAATATGCACTTACTGTTAGTTGATTTATTTATCATTCATTTCTTTGTTTATATTAAAGTTGTTTGAGTGATATCCACTTATTGAATTTGTGTGACTACCTTTTTATAATCTCTTTTTTTTAGCTCCAGGTTCACCTAGTCATCCTATTCCAAACGTTTAGGTTCACTATTCTTTTTTAAGCAAATGACTTATTATGGAAGGCTATTTTGAGAGTAGAGCTCTTAATACTATAGATTCATTATGAGATAATTTGAGATTTGCCTAATTTATAGGAAAACTAGCCATCCTATCCCAAATGTTTAAGCTTGCCATCTTTTTTTAAACAAGCAATTTATATTGGAAAGCAAGCCTACAACCTTGATGGATAAGGATTGTAGTCACTTAGGATTATTTTTGTGTCATATATTTTTATGTTAAAAAATGTTGTAGTTTGATTTTAACAACTAAATATTTGTACTTTGAGAGTAGATCTCTTCATACATTATGAGAAAATATAAGATTTACTCACTTTATTGAAAAACTATGTCAAAATTTTTTTGAAATACTTTTTAATATAATATAAAAACATTTTATGTTGCATTGATATCCATTTGTTAATATGTGGCTTATGAGGTTACAGGATTACTTATCCTCATGCTGATTATGTCTTCAAATGGGTCATGACAAAATAACATTCTATTTATACCATTGTTTTAAAGATTGGACTAAAAAAAACGATTATACCTAGTAAATAGGGAACTAGGTAGGCACACCAAATATCATCGGATTTGGATTCGCTCATATTGAAGATCCTCATATTCGCTCATGTTTCTCACAAATTTAATTTTTTTTAATTTTTTTTTCTTGGGAGAGGAAATAGATCTTCATCAAAGAGAATATGAGGAATATGAGTATTCTCTCAACATGAGGGGATCTATTTTCAATATCATCCAAATGTTTAACCATTTTGGACTAATTAGAATTGGTGTGAATTGATAAAATTAATATTAACTTAGGAACCAAACAAAAAATGAATAAATAAATATTGGCCAAGCTAATTTTTTTTCAAAAAAATCTAATGACTTTTTTAAGCATTAGACTGTTCATTTTAAATAATGGGCTTGAGTGGCCTAATTATTTCTCAAACTTGTTAAATTTAATTATATTATTTGAAAGTCATAAGTTTGAAGTGTAAATCTAATTTTTGTAATATAATATTTATCATATATTAAAACTAATAAATTATTTTTTATATTTATGACGTCGGTAAAAGTTTAAAGCACGGATATATTCTTTGTATTGAAAATAAAAGGATAAAAAATACGAAATAAAAGATGTTTGAACTTTTAGGACTTAGACGCGGCGCACAAGGAGTGAAATCAAATATATGACTAAGCCGAAGTCTCTTTTGCCCCTTGTGTTTTGGGCAGGAAACGTTCGCAGTCGGAGGTTTAACATACATTAGCCCTAAAGCCGCAAAGCCTATTTTCTCTGCTACCGTCTTCCGCCGCCCCCCGCCACGGCCACTGTCATTGTCAGTTATCTCTGTTATCAGATTATGCTTCACATAAATGGGTGGTAAGAAAAGAAACTCTGACACTGAAGAGAAAATAGGGGTTGAAGTAGAAACGGAAGCCAACAATGATTCTCCGAAATTTTTGAAGAAGAAAGCAAAGAAAGACAAGAAAAAAGTTGGAGAAGCAGAGATGGCAGATGGGTCTGCTACGCCATCTACCACCCTCAATTCTGTTAAGCCTATGGAGAGGAAGAAAAAGAGGAAAGCCTTGGATAAGGAGAGACGGCGTGCTGCGGCAGAAACCGAAGGACCTAAGCCCATTCAAACGAGTGGTGACCAAAAAACTGATGTTGAAACTCAGGCTTCGTTAATGGCTTCACCTAGCACTAGTGGGGCTCTTCCGGAGTTTCATATTGGTGTTTTTAAGGACTTAGCATCGGCTGATGAGTCACTAAGGCAAGCTGCGGCAAAACGATTGGTGATTGAGTTGAAGGAAGTTCAGGATTCTTATGATAGGCTTGAGAAGAAGGAGGTTGTTGAAGATGGATTCAAATTGGAAGCTGAGAAGGACGATGGGTTGGATAACTGTGCGCCCTCTGTGAAGTATGCTATTCGTAGGCTTATTCGTGGTGTGTCTTCGTCAAGAGAGGTATGTGTTTTGTTGGGTACTTAACCATAGGTTTAATATATAAATCTCATGCTTGATTATGGTTCTAATATTGTTGTGTTGCTTGCCAATTTCTGCTTTTAATTCCAGGCTGGGGGATTAGAACTGGTACATATCTCAATGAAAAATAGCCTTCTTTGAAATTTAAGAATCTTTCAGTTATGTAAAGTGCTTAAAGTGCAGGAACGCTTATTTGTGGATTTTGTCTTTCCCTCTACTTCATGTCACGACTCTATTTTAATTTGCATTGTCTTTATTTCATTTAATTTTCTATGATAATTTTGGGGTTTGCTCTACACAAGTTATTTTCTTGAGAGAGGCCTTTGCGCTGAAGAACATGCATGTTAAGAATTCTGTTACCCTCGTTTGTAACAGACCATTGAATAATATATTATGGAAAGAATATGGATACACTCCATGATATTCTTTTTTTCTTGCTCTCGCTTGCTTTATTTTAGCTTTTCAATATTAAAAATTGGCTCCTTTAAGCTGACATTTGTACTTGTTAATTGTTGTTTTGTGAGATATTTTATTGACATGCTTCATTGTTTGAAATATTCTGACTGGCCATTTTGTAGCAATAGATTGACGGTGCTGCCTTTTTGCTACAGAGTGGTACCAGTTCTGGAATTAAGTATTGTTTATAGAGAGACTTTGCATGATCATTTCATTTTGTAAATTTTATTTTTTAAATTGGCTTGTTGTTACAACTTTATTTCTTGAGTTCATCTCTAATGCGCAATTATCTTCTCTATTAGATTGTTTGATTAAAAGAAAAAAAAAGGTATTACATTATGTTTCATAGCTGGGTGTTGCTTATTAAAGTTCTTGCTTGAGGAGTTAAATTCTGCTCATAAATGATTCAAATTTGTTTGTCTGCCAAGATGACGTCATTTATTGCTTTTGCAGTGTGCACGGCAAGGATTTGCATTAGGTTTAACAGTTTTAGTTGGTTCCATCCCTAACATCAGGGTTGAATCTTTCTTTAAACTTGTAGTTGATTTACTGGAAGTAACTTCATCAATGAAGGGTCAGGTAGGCATTAGCTTCATCAATTTTTTGGTTCACCCCTCTGCTTGTTGGGTACTACAAATCAAGTTATATCCTTTATGGAATTGTAGGAAGCAAGAGATTGTCTTCTGGGACAGTTATTTGCTTATGGCGCTGTGGCCCGGTCAGGAAGACTTGGACTGGAATGGTGTTTGGATAAAAACACTCCATACATTAGGGAATTTATCAGTCTACTAATCTCACTTGCAGCTAAAAAGCGGTATTTGCAAGAACCTGCTGTCTTAATAATTTTAGACTTGGTTGAAAAGGTTAGTAATTTACGAGGACAAGAGAAGTTTCTCCCTTGAAATTTACTACTGCAAATCACATGCTTGTTTGCCACTATGCTGATATTGGTTTAGATTTTAATTGGTTTTGATGTAATCCTAACTCCTAATCACCCTACCTCTATTACTTAAAATGATAATCTATGCTGTTTTAGTAGTACAAGTATACACACAAAACTTGCAGCTGGAGATCGTCAATGGGGAATAGGCAATATTTGTTGGTCATCCAACTAACTTTTTTTATTAAGATGTTTTTTATGGATTTCATGAGTTGGATCTCCAATAAGTTGTTATTTTAACACTCATGCTCTTGCTTCCTTCTTTCATCCTGAAGATTTATGAATATTTCTCTCCACTTTCCTATTTGTATGTGTGCATAGACACTTATGAGCACCTGCAAACAACTATTCAGTATAGTAGTACAAGAATGAAAAATAGTGCATTATTGGAAAGTGTCTATACCACAGGTTGGCCTCTTCTCATAAGATCATGCTCTGAATAAGGAAAAGGCTTCTGCATTCGTGTGGCCCATTTGTTTGACATTGTTCTTGATGCCTGGGTTTTTTATCCTCTCCAACTTATAGTGCTCTTTCACTGTTCTTTGAAAACTTCAATTCTCTGTATGCTTTATGTTTTCTTGGTTACATAGATAATTCACTAGTTCTCTGGTGGTTTTGAGGCTTACTTTTACTGCTTCAGGCCAAATGTTTAACCTACCACACCTTTTTATTTTATCTTTTTTCAGTTGCCTTTTGAGACCTTGTTATATCATGTTATTGAAGCACCGGGGCTCCTTGAGTGGTTTGAAGCTGCTACAGAAGTAGGAAATCCTGATGCTTTGCTTCTAGCTTTAAAGGCTCAAGAAAAGATTCCCATTGACAGCTCAATGTTTGGCAAACTGTTGCCAATCCCATTCAGCTCTAGCCAGCTTTTTTCGGCTGATCATCTGTCCTCCCTGAGTAATTGCTTGAAGGTAGCCTTTATTTATCTATTTGTGGAGAATGTGGTTTTGGATGAAAGTTATCAAAATTCAAAAGAACTTATTCTTATGCATTTTCTAAATATGGCAGGAGTCGACCTTTTGTCAGCCTCGAGTTCATAGTGTTTGGCCTGCTTTGATAAATATTCTTTTACCTAACACTATTTCACAAGCAGAAGATGCAGCATCAGCTTCAAATTCATTAAAGAAACAAAAGAAGAGTCGAAAATCCAGCTCTTCTGATGAAGAAATTGCAAACAACCTTCGGTCTTTCTGTGAAATAATTATTGAAGGATCCCTTCTCTTATCATCTCATGACCGCAAGCACTTAGCTTTTGATGTTCTATTTCTTCTTCTTCAAAAGCTTTCCGCATCTTTAGTTCCAATTATTCTGTCCTACAAAGTTGTTCAGTGCTTGATGGATATACTATCGACAAAGAACTCTTGGCTGTATAAAGTTGCACAGCATTTTCTTAAACAGTTATCAGATTGGGTTGGGGATGATGATGTCAGAAGAGTTGCTGTTATTGTGGCTCTTCAGAAGCACAGCAATGGAAAATTTGATTGCATCACGCATACAAAAGTTGTTAAAGATTTAATGTCACAGTTCAAAACAGAACCTGGCTGCATGCTTTTTATTCAGAACTTGCTGAACCTGTTTGTGGATGAAGGTAATGCTTTGGAAGAACCCTCAGACCAGAGTCAAACAACAGATGAAAACTCTGAAATGGGATCGATTGAGGATAAGGATACTCCTGGGACCATTGGAAATTCTGACATTTTGAAGAGTTGGGTTATAGAATCCCTTCCAAGTATTTTGAAATATTTGAAGCTGGATGATGAACAGAAGCTCCGCGTGCAAAAAGAAATCATGAAATTTTTGGCTGTTCAGGGTTTGTTCACTGCATCTCTTGGCTCTGAGGTGACCTCTTTTGAGTTACAGGAGAAGTTTATGTGGCCAAAAGTTCCCACATCAAGTGCACTTTGTAAGATGTGTATTGAGCAGCTCCAGTTACTACTGGCAAATGCTCAGAAGGAGGAAGGCTTACATGCTTTGGCGAATAGCCTTGAACCAAATGATCTTGGTTCTTACTTCATGAGGTTTTTCAGCACCTTACGCAACATTCCTTCTGTTTCCCTCTTTCAGTCATTAGATGATGAGGATGAAAAGGTAGTAAAAAATTTGCAAGCAATGGAAGCAAGATTATCCAGAGAGGTCAGTGTTATAATTGACTTCCTAGACATTAACTTGTTATGGTCTTTTTCTACCTGTATGGAGCTTGCAATTACGTTTATACATGATTTTGCCAATTTCTTTTCCATTTTAGCTATGAAACATTTTATTCATGTAGCATTATGCTCTCTGCAAATTGTTTCTTAACATCTTTGTTTGTTTAGGCATAATAGCCTTAAATTCTGCGCTCACTGGTTTTAAAGTAAGTTATACTTAACATGACAATTTGGTACCATTGAAGACATTATTGTGTTTCTCCTTGCAACTCACATGGCTAATGTGATGTGTTCTTCTGTAATATGGATAGTTTTACTGTTGGACCTGATCAACAAAAATGAAGAAATCAATGGATGAATTGATGATAATATATCTTAGATTATTTGTGACAACTTTCGATGTGGCATTTGTATATATGTGTTCTTTTAAAAATTCTATGGCTCTATTGGTAATCCTGTTGTGTATCTTGACCACTGTATCAAAGTTGATTAGCTGATTAGCTCATGATTCACTGAAGCCATTGTCTTATGACTTGTATCTCTGTATTATTGTTTTCCAACCTATCTGTGTGTGTCTACCTCTTTAAGTTTCTTAGTTATATTGGATGTCAATCCGTTTTAATTTCTTTTATTTATTTATTTTTTCAATATTTTTGCCTACTGTTGTTAATTTAAACACACCTTTTTGTAATGATGAGCAGGAAAGGAACCGTGGCCTTTGTGCTGATGTTAATAGATTGCATGCACTTCGGTACTTGCTTATTCAGTTGCTCCTGCAAGTGCTGCTTCGGTCAGGGGAATACTCAGAAGCTGCATCTGAACTTGTCATATGTTGTAAGAAGGCTTTTTCTGCTCATGATCTTCCTGATAACTCTGGAGAAGATGATTTGGAGGTTGATACAGCGCCTGAGTTGATGGATGTTCTTGTGGACACATTACTCTCTCTGCTTCCACAGTCATCAGCTCCTATGCGGTCTTCTATTGAACAGGTTAGCAAATGCAAAACAATGCACATCTTATCTTCTGCAGCTTCATCAATTATATTTTTGATAGATCATTTTAGAGATTATAATATACACTATTTGTAGGCCTTTATTTGACAGCTTAGGCTTTTGGGTTGAAATGATTTTTGACATGGTATCAAAGTCTCTGTGACCTAGTGATCAGGAGTTTTATCCTTGCACCCCTATTCTCGTAATTAAAAATTAAGTTCCAGAACAAGGTATAGCAAGCTTATGCTTTGTTTGCTTTTATAGCTAAAAGGAGCTTTTGAGTGATGAGTCATGTTAGAGATTTAATTACTAGTCTCAAGTTTTCAATTAACAGATTAAGCTTGAGTTGAAATGTCATTGGCATATGTTGTATCAATGGCTACTATATCCTTGGTGCATGCCCATATGTTGCATCTCAGCATCCTGCTTCAGTAAAGCTGTAAATTAAGAGTATACATTAACCACCTGGGAATATATTTGACAGGCTGGGGGAATATTTTATGTTTATGGTAAGAATACTTTATTTAATAGGAACCAGTCAGCTTTTGCAGCCTTTAACTAAAAATGGAAAATAAAGAACTGAACCCCGCCCCCCTTCTTTTCTCTTTAGGTACGCAAGATTCTTCATCCTATTTCCAGCCGAAAAACAGAAATCTTGGAGAGGATATAATGTTGAAATAATATATATATATATATGTATAGAGAGAAAGAGAGAGAGAGATATATACACACACACACACACACACACACATATGTGTGTGTATATATATATATATATGTGAGGAAAAGGTTATAGGTTGAATTATATTTTTTTTTTCTTTTGCTATATATCTCTAAATATATAAGGTGATTGAAAGGACTCGTAAATGCAACTACTTCCCTTCAAGATCATTCCTTAGTTTTAGCACTCATAGACACTCCTTGATTATAGCTTCATTAATATGACTAATCCCCTTCAAGATGGTGCATAGATATCTCTGATGCCTATCTTGCGAATATTTGAGTGAAAAAGGAGACTCATAACTACTAAGTCTCTTAGTCAAGACGTTGGCAAGCTGTCCTTTTGTTTTGATAATGGGTATGCCCAATTTCTTGGGATCGAAGTCAATATCAACTTGTTTTGGACTGTCATGTAGAACTAGGTTATGAGTGATGTTCATGGAAACCTTGTTTCAACGTCAGGTGAATGGTCGACCATCATCCTAGCAACCCAAGATCCTGCATAAACTTCAGTCCTTGGAGTTCACAAATTCCTTGAGTCAAGTCTTTATACTCGACCTTGCCATCATCCCATCACAGATTACTTCTTAATTCTCTATGTGATTATATTGCCCCCAGTAGAAGTACAATAGCCACTTGTGGATTTTCAATCATTTGGAGATCTAGCGTAATCTCCATATACAAAAGCTCCAATTCCAACGTAAAAAACTCTCCCTAGGAGCTGATATAAAGTACCTCGTTTCAGAACACTCCATCCATATGCGAAGTTGAGGGTCATGTGTAAACTAGCTTACAACACTAACTGCATGGGTTACGTCTGACATCTTTTTCTCCTATCACACGTCCAAGAGGATGGTTCTCCTGAATAGGAATGTTGGCAGGTCTGCATCCTAGCATGCTTATTTATTAAAGGAAATCTAAGGCATTATGAAATGAAGATACCCTTATCTAATTTGGCAACTTTAATTTCCTGTAAGTAATGTTGTTTACCAAATCTTTGACCTTAATTCATTTATTAAGATACTCTTCCAAAATGTATTTATATATAAGCTCCAATGGCATTAAATGAAAAAAGAATTAAATTTAGTATATCTTGCTTTGATGCGGAAATGTAAGAATGGGTCTATTATCCATCATTGCCTATCAGTATTATGTCATCGACATAGAGAACAAGGATTGCAACTTGTATGACTTGAAGAATTAACTGTGATTTGTATTACTCCTATAGTAGCCATTATATCTGGCCCAGAAAAAAATAAAATAGCCATTATAGGAGGTTGACTGCAACTTTGGAAGATGAAGGAAGATGGATGGAGGAAGAAGACAGACTGCTTTCTAAGTATTCATTTAACTTCTTATGTTTTGGTTCTAGCTTTGCCATTCTTTATACCTGTGTCACATAATTAAAAACATCATATACCAAATTAACTTAACTGCACTGATAACACAAAAGGGGAATACATTTTACATGACTCCAATAGCTGGATTATTGAGCCACCAAAGGACTAAATTCCCCTGCCCTAAAAGCACTCAAGAAGACAGTTGATAAACCTGTCTAGGTGAGGCCAGAGGGGATAAATAGAGCTTTGGTCATGAGATTCCTGACAATTTGGGCTCTTACTATAGTAAGTGTGACATCAACCCCTTCTTTTTGGGCCTTTGGGATTTATTAGCCTCATACAAGTTCATGCATAAGGTAATTTTACAACTACCAAAGGAAAAACTGAATGTTTTGTTTGTTCACCTTCTAAAAGTAAGCACCTTGTGGGAAAGATGACCTCAATTAGGGAGATCAAGCAAATTAAAAGTGGTCAATGTGAGTCTGTCACATATTAACAATAAAAATTCTCATGCCCATGTAACAAACGCCAACAATATAGCTTCAAGCAATGCAATAAATTAGTATGGAGCAATTTGAACCTTATGAATAGAAGATAAACCATCAGATCATCAAGGGGTTTCAGCCTTCCAGAATAAATATTCTGAAATTGACCATTGATGTTACACCCACAAGTGGCATGACCTATGGGCTCTTGGTTTGTGGAGAGAGATGTACCACTTTGTGGATCCAATAAAGCCTGCTGGGCTTCTGACAGCATACAAATGGCAATAGTCCAGGATTGCTGATCTTAGTAGAATGAGAAGATCCCATGAAACTGATAAAGAGGCTCTACTAGCAAGTTAAAAAACAGAAATCTTACAGAGAAAATAATACTGAAATGTAAGAGAGAGAGAGAGGGAGAGGAAGAGCTATGAGGTGGGTACTGGAGTGGAATTGTATACTACTACCTGTCAAATATCTTAATCATCTGCTCCAATTCCTCTCTTTTGTTTTTGGGTGTTTGTAATCTGCCTCAATTTGTGGGTGTTCAATGGAGCTCCTACAGCTTTCCTTATAAATTAGAAGTTCCTTAAAAAGATGTGTAATTTTTTTTTAAAGCATCTGTGGCAGGACAAGGTGGGACCATGTTAGGACCTTTTTCTGCAATTCTGCTATATCTTTATGCCCCCCTTCCAAAAAAAAGAAAAAAGGAAAAGGATCTCTCTAATTGTTAACTTTAATAGATGGTATCTATGTGTTGTCCAATTTAATTAGTACATACATGATACAAAAGATGTTGAAATTCCTTGGTGAAAGACAATGACCATTAGAAAACTTAGTTGTCTTTGGAAGGGTCTCTAATTTAATCATGACCCAGTTACTTTTTTTATTAGGACCATAATTTAACATTTTCTATATGCAGGTATTCAGATATTTTTGCAATGATATAACTGATGATGGACTGATGCGGATGTTGCGGGTCATTAAGAAAAGTTTAAAACCTGCCAGACATCCAGGTGCAGAGAGTGAAGATGATGACGACGACGACGACGACTTTATCAATATTGAAGATGAAGAAATTGATCAAGCTGAGACGGGTGAAACAGCTGAGAGTGATGGTCTGACAGATGACTCTGAGGCAGTAGTTGAGGTTGAGGAAACTGGTAATGAACATCCTGAAGCCTCTGATGATTCTGATGGTGGGATGGATGATGATGCAATGTTTAGAATGGATACATATCTTGCCCAGATTTTTAAAGAGAAGAAGAATCAGGCTGGTGGTGAAACTGCCCATTTCCAGCTTGTGCTGTTCAAGCTGCGCATCCTTTCATTGTTGGAGATCTTCCTTCATGAAAATCCAGGCAAGTTTACATTGCTTATGCTGTTTATACACACTTGAGCAACTTTGTACCTTTATTAACAATAATGAAAAAGAAAAGAAATTGCTATATTTGAATTTGGCCTGCAATGAAATTTGTGCATAGAGATCTGGTCTATATTCTGGCAAGTCCCCCCCCCCCCCCCCCCCCCCTATTTTAAAAAGAAAACTTCTCACGGTGGTCTTTGATAATATACAGGTAAGCCCCAGGTTCTTATGGTGTACTCTAATTTGGCTCAAGCTTTTGTTAACCCTCATACAGCTGAAGTTAGTGAACAGCTTGGACAGCGTATATGGGGAATATTACAAAAGCAAATATTCAAAGCAAAGGATTATCCGAAGGGTGATGGAGTCCAATTAGCCACTCTTGAATCTCTGTTGGAAAGGAATCTGAAATTAGCTTCAAAACCAGTTAAAAGAAAAAAATCTGCATCTAATCCATCCAAGCAATCAGCCTCCCAGAACAGACAGAAAATGTTTTCTTCCCTTGCCCAAACTTCAACATTCTGGATTTTGAAAATTATTGATTCAAGAAAGCTCTCCGACTCTGAACTCCAGAGGGTTTTCCAAATTTTTCACGAAGTATTGGTGGCATATTTTGACAATAAGAAGTCTCAAATTAAATCTGGATTCTTGAAAGAAATATTTCGAAGACGACCATGGATTGGGCATAACATGTTTAGTGTCCTTGTGGAGAAATGTGGAAGTGCCAAGTCCGATTTTCGTCGAGTTGAGGCACTTGATTTGATAATGGAAATATTGAAGTCACTGTTAACAGTTAGTAAAGATGGCGGCCAAAATGCATCCAAAAAGATTCTTAAGAATAGTTTGGATAAACTCTCTGATCTAGTGAAAGAGTTGGTGACAAATATGCCAAGCAAACAGGGAAGGCGAGCAGAAGTGCGGAAGTTTTGTGCCAAGGTCTTTGAGATCTTGTCTGCAGTTAACCTAACCAAATCTTTTATTAAAAGTTTGGCCCCTGAAGCTCATGCCGCGCTTGAGTCACAACTAGGTGAGCAATTTATTAATTTTAAGAAGCTGGAAAAATAAGCAATGGATCATAGGGTTGCAGCCTCATTAAAGGTGTATTCGTTACTCCATTGCCCTGTATACTTTTCACTTCCCGTAACAAGTTGGAAATACAGCCATTTATATCTTCCGGCTGCACCAGCATGGTGGCATTGGTGCTCACAATGGACCTGTTTTGGCCTTTCTTTCTTTGGGAGGCGTTTGGTGAGGAAAAAGGGATACATCACCATACAAGTTGCCTTAGCTATGGGAATATTTTTTTTAAATGAAACTTGAACGTTATTTACTATTTAAATTTTCCTTTTTGATTTTGATCTACTGTTATAATGACATATTGAGTTAGTAAAAAAAAAAATTTTATGACACCTAATGTTATAGATGCCATTTTCAGTCAGTGAGGAGATAAACCTCTGGCACTTTAAATTTTGTTGCCTTTGAACTCAACGTTTTCTTTTTTCTTAGGGACTTGTCTCTGTCTTACTATCTGACTGCTATGATTTTAAAATTATTATTAATTGCCCAAGTTTTTTATATTTTATATAAAATATTTCATTTTTGGGAATGAAGGAAAAAATAGGGTATTTTTTAGATCTTGGTTTTTTTTTTTTGTTGCTCCAAGAGGAGCAGTAGGGAATTGCTTAGCTTTTAATTTTTTAACTTTTCAATCTCAATCATAATTTTAATTTTTTTAAAGTTAGTAATTGAAAAAGTGTTTCCATTTTATGTTTTGTTTTTTCACAAAAGTAAAAAATATATATGTATATCAATTAAAAAAATTTGAAATTTGAATCTATGCTAAATTAGACAATTCAAATCAGAAGTAGCACTCTTTACTACTCCAAGAAAAGCAGCCTCCTTTGACATTCTTAGAGGAAGAGGAGTTTTTTTTTTCGCTAATGTTGTTACCATCGTGTTATCATTGTAGGTTTAAGCTTTAGTGTCATTTTCCTATTGAAAACACTTTCAATTTTCAGATTTTTTATAAAACTTTGTAGGAGCTTTTAAAAAAAAAAAAATTTGCGGTTGCTATCTCAATTTTCACACCTTGCAAATTCATGTTGGAAAATAATCCCCCTAGCGGGGTTTGCAATTTTAAAGTGAAACTATATCTTTTTTTTTTAACCATGGCTTAAATATAATTTTTGAACATCTATTTTAAAATGTCACAAAAATATCTTTTTACTCTTAAAAAATAATTAGTTTAATTTTAAAATTGTAATTGAGTATTAACTCATGGATTAAATTATATTTTATCACATGTCAGTGTTAAAATTAAACCTTTAAGTTGTGGTCAATGTACTTTTCTAATTTTAATTGACAATGGAGGCGCTTGTTTGAAATGTCCAATAGACATACAAGTCGTGATCCTCCACAAGAGTTTGATGGCTTTGACTCCTCTGCTGGATAGTGGATACCAGGTCTCTTATCACTTAAATGGAATTTTGAATTTAAATCCGTCAAAATTAATTGTTACGATCCATTATAAGTTAACAAAATTTATTGGGTAACCTAAGTAGTCACGAACCAGGTAAATTTAAATCCGATTTATATTTCTCTCGTCAAAATATTGAAGGCCAGAAATATAAATCAAGTAAAAGTAGCTAGAATGACATGTAGTTTTGACGCTGTTTTATTATGTTTCCACCATGTTCGATTATGTTACAACTGGATAGCCAGAAAATTGATGTCTTCTTTATAAATGAATCTCTTGAAATTGGTGTGCCTTCTTTGTACAAGAATCCCTTTGACCCTTCTTTTTCTGTCAAGTCTTTCCTTTATCTGCTTTTGTGAGTTTCTAAGAAAGTTCGGCATCCTTACAATCTATTGTGTTAACAACCAAGATCTTTGTTTAATACAAAAAGGAGCTCCCTCGTGACTCGTGTATTAGAAGACAAAGATTTTGGTTTATCTGACAATTTCCTCGAAACCTGAGCTGCAATGTCACAGGCTCCGTTTTCCCGTTGGGTAGTCACGAGTTGAGCTTAAGAGTGAACGCCATTTAAGGGTGATTCTTCGTATAAAGCTAACAGCATGTAGAAGCACTCCACAACATATTGCCAGTAAGATCACAGAAGAATGGTTTGCCTTCTTATCATAGAATCCTTCTGGCTCCAGTCACATTAGAATCAAGGGGTTTCTCTTAATTTTCTTGCTTTCTCCTAGTCTCTGCACTATGACAAGAAATGGAAATCTTGGACCACAGCTTGAAATTTGAGCCCTGAACCATTGACGCAGGGTGTGTTCTGCATTTAACATGATGGCAAGGTGGAGTATAGTAGAAGCAGTTATGGCGATGAGAAAGCTAGGAATAAGTGTTCAATCAGACGGGGATAGAATACAGGAGGTACTTGGTGAAAGACCTGGAGGAATGTCGAAGAATAATTAACTCAACAAATGGTGAGAATGGAGAAGTCATATGATTTAGTCAAGTCAATGAAACAGATCTTCTTGAATGATAGGTGAGTACTTCTCTATTGAAAATTGATCCACCATTAATGCTCCATCCAACCGCGTTTGGTTAGTTTAGGTGACATTTACGTGCTAAAACTTAATTCGTGGATTTTCATATCCATTTTTTTCATAGTTTTCTTGATAAAATAGGGTGCTGCATCTCACTGATACATAAAAAAATGGAAATTTTAACCCTTCTATCCAATTAATGATACCAACAACTCTAATTGCAGATCCACAAAAAGGGTCTTTCTCCAATAAAAGTGATCCATCCATCTATTCACCGCAGGTAATGTGTACAAGGTAACTCAAAAAGCACCGATTCTGTCCAATCTATTCCTAGGTTCTGAAGCAGCTATCCTAATTTTCACCACATCTCATCCTACTTCCTGATCTACACATTGATTTGTTTATCTCCAACCATCTTGTTGCCGGCATCATTTTTACAATTATGTCAAACCACAACCCTCGAGCAGGTGCTCAGTACAACAATCCAATCAGCTACTACCAAACGGAAATCCTCAAACAATATCCAAAACCCCTGAAATCAATAGCGCATTCACGCATTAGCCTATTACTATACCAGCACAAATGTAATACGTAGCGGCAAGAGATGTGAAAAATATATATATATTCACATACCCCCGTCCATGAAATCAAAGCCCTCCCCATCATGGAAAGCCAATGAAGCAAACATTTCTTCATCCGCCTACCCACGCTGATCTTGATCACCACTTGTCTCAAAAGCCCTGCTGCTACAAGTGCCCATTGTCTGCCTCAGAATCACTGCCGGAAGAACTCCCTGAATCCGAATCTGCGAAGGAATGGAACTTTCAAGTTTTTTTGGCCCCACAAGTGATAACAACCACAGACGAGAGGAAAAAAAAAAAAAAACGAGGAACATGCTTGATACCGCTTGATGAAGAGGAATCACTACTTGAACTGCTGGAGCCACTAGAACTACTAGCTGCATGACCTCCAATGACATCTTTATCTTTCTCGATCTCCACTGGGGGAAAAATACTCATTGGCATCTCGTCCCCAATGTCTACATCCTCGTCCCCAGCTTCCATTTTCTTTAGCTTCTTCACCTCAGCCGGCGAAGGATCAACCTTTTCACTCGTAGGTAATTCCTGTCGTCCCATGATTAAGAATTAAAGACAGTACGTTTGCCAAACATATCATTCATCAGACATAAATGGAAAGGACAGAACTTACCCCATTGACTTTGCTTGAAGCCGTATTATTATTAACCATAAGTGCCTGTCGCTTAATCTTGCTCACCATCTTTTTCCAATTAGTAACTAATCTGTCAAGTTCCCAAAGGGTCTCCGTGTCAACAGCCTCAATATCAAGCTCGATCTCATCCCCATCCTGCTTCAAATGTCCATTCCTCTTCCTTATAATCTGCACCACTTGTTCCATTTTCTCTGGTGGCAAACTCTGCAACCCAATCCCCAACTTGTGCTTCTCCTCAAGACTCATTTCCCTCTTATTTGGATCCTTCGCCTTTGGCTTGGGTTGCTTCAAAGGCTTCACCGGAGGTGCCCGCATTGGAGATGGTGTGCGCACCGGAGACTGCAGCAATGGTGGGTTTGAAGAACTTGCAGGTGCCTGCACTGGGTCGGGTAGTTTCGCAGAAGGGATCGTATTATCCTTCTTCTTTAACCTCTCTGGTTCAACTTGATTCCACGAACTGGCCTGCAATTCTTCATCATAGACACGATCTTCTCGCAGCCAATCTTCAAATTTCTCATGCACAGGCCGATAGAGTTCCTCAAACCTTGCTAGAAGCTGCTCCGCCATGGTGTACACATCGTGACCCTTGGGATTATAGGTCAATGCATTGTTAAACGTCAATCGCACATCAGAGGCAAAATCCGATGGCGTCTCGTACACATTCTTCGGAAGATTGGACTTCACAGTGCCTAGATCCATTGGTCGCTTAATTATATCATAATAATCGTGAAGACCCATCCCCACAACATCGACAGGAACATTGAAAATCCACCCGTGCTTGTGTTTCATCAGTTTTTGCAAAACCTGCCCACAAGCCCTCATCAAATTTCCAATCTCCGAATGCGACCGTTTCAAATCCTTACTGGGATTCATCGGCAAGGGACGCTTGTTGCCAGATGTCTTCTTGTTGGCGAATTTCTTCGATGGCCCATTCAAGCTCGGTCTAGGTTGAAATTCACCGGACTCGATTCGACTCTTCAGTTGCCGAATCTGTTCAAGCTCCGAGATTAGACGATTCTTGAGCTCGTTGAGCTCCTTCTTCGTAGACGAGGCTATATTGAAGGTCACATATTGGGAATGATTGGAATCGGTCGATCGCCAATTAATAGAAGAAGCATCATCTGACGCCGATTGGGTCCTCTTGTTCCCGAATTTAGGCTTAGGGTTAGGGTTAGAGAAAGGTACTTTGCCCATGAATCCTCCTACACCGCCTTTGTGCTGCGGCCAATTGGGTTCGTTCCGGTTGGCTAACACGGCGGATGCCATGGACGTGAAAAAATCACGGCAATCGTTCACGATTTCGGCGTTTATCCGGCATGAATTTCCCAATGCAGGTGGTACAAATCATGAATAAGCAGTACCCCTTCTTTCACGCGCCGTCACACCTACAACGCGCCGGCGAAGAACTCCACGCGCAGCAGATCAATTCTCAGATTCCGGATCGAAAGAGAAAACGTTGAGCATAGGGTTTGGAATTTTGTTTTACCCTAATTTCTGAGCGAGGAACAAGAGAGGCCTAGGCCGGTTCTTAAAGGCAATGCGATCTGCCCGCGGGTATTTCGGGCAGCTCCATCTGCCGTCTATTCATTTTCATTATGGATCCGACGGCTGATGAAGATTTCTCTGCTGTCTTAGGAACTGACCGTAAGATCTGGCACGAACGGTGTAGATCGTTACATGTCGCCATGTGTAACTCCCTCAACCCTTGGATGCCGAGGTGATGATGGATGAGGTGGTCTCTCGATTTGGGTCTGAGTTTGAAGTGAATTTGGGCTGAATGTGACGTGCCAGGAATAAATCAAACTAACCTCTTCTGGAATTGGACCAATTTGTGTTCGATTTTTATTTATATTAAGAATATTATTTATTTATTTTATTATTTGATATGTATTATAAAAATTTTAAATTATTTTATGTTAATAAAATTAATTTTTTTTAAATAATATGAGGTTATAAATTTATTCTTAATATAATAATAAAAATAATTAAGTTGATATTTATCTTTTAGATGAATTTGTGATTTTATGTTTAATATGATAATAAAAATAATTAATTATATTTTTTGAAATACTACTTTGCAAAAAATTAAATTTATGTAACAAAAATAAATTAAGTTAAAATTTTTTGTGATATATAAATTAAATATCAAGAAAATTGAATGATATTTATTAGAAAAATAAAATTAATTGTAATTTAACCCAACTTTAATAGATATTAGTGTAATTTATCTTCCATGCATTTTGGCGGGTTCTCAACATGAGAGGAGCCCACCATTGATGACGTGGATGAAGGCTAACGTGGACGTTCCGATGGGGGCGGGACGATAAGCGCAACGCAAGGTGATGAGTAAAACTTGTGGATGGTACTATTATCAATGCAAGGGTAATTTAGTAAATGAATAAATGCCACCCATGTATGCAATAAATTTTTTAAATAAATTATGCTAATTTTTTAAATAAATTAATTAATTTATACTTAATATTGCTCTTATTTTAAAAATTATACTCGATTCTATTTTATTTTTATTTTTTGATTAATAAAATTAACTTTTTGCATAATATGTTTCTTTCAAAAATAAATTTAATTGTTTTCAACATTATATCAAAAATAAAATTATTATCTTATTTTTTATAAAAAATTAATTTCTTTGACAAAAAATAAATTAAAAAAGATAAGACTACATAAGTGAGACAGGACGCGCAACACATGATGATAAGTAAAAGGCATGGATAGTTCCATTATCAATGCAAGGGTAATTTAGTAAATGAATAAATGTCATCCACATATTCACATAAACTTTTTCAGATAAATTATATTTTCTTTTAAGGTTTGACTAAAAGAAAAGGATCCCTTCGTAATTTGAGTGAAAAGAAAATGGGAAGTAGAATCCAATAAAATTTATTTGTGTGGACCTCACTTTCTTCTCTCTTTCTCATTCTAACTAATCTTTGGTTATATTGTATAAAATATGAGTTTTTAACTAAATTATACTTGATACTCCTCTTATTTAAAAAAATTATATTCAACTCCCCTTTATATTTTTTGGTCAATAAAATTAATTTCTATACAATGTGTTTCTTTTAAAAAATAAATTTACTTAATTATTTTTACTGTTATATTAAGAATAAAATTATTGTCTTATATTATATAAAAAATTAATTTCTTTGACCAAAAAAATGAAATTGATAGAGAAGTTTCTACAATAAATTAGATTTGGATATAATTCTTCATATTGTTACTATCACATTTTTATTAAAAAATGTGATATGTATAAAAAAAATAAAAAAAAATCATATGATTTTAAGCTATAAAAATTATATCCTTGTTATATTTGTATTAGAAAACTTGATAACAATGATATAGAAACTACACCTTAATTTTTTTTTCCTTTCTAAAATATATATTAAAATCTCAAGAGAGCTATGTATAACTTTTAAAATAACTAGATGGTGCCCATGCTATTAGCATGAGATCCCATGTAAGAAAAAATTTAAAATTTTAACACAAGTTCCAATATTAAAAAATTTTAAAATAGATTTAAAAAAAAAAAAGAAACATGCATGGAGCACAAGGAGAGAAAGTCGTCACTATTTCAAAGCTGATAAACAATAATGCCTTCTTATAAAGATTATAAATATATAGATATGACTCTTGTATTTTAATTTAGTCAAACTTCAAGAAAAAAAATAGAATAATTTATTCAACTTCTTATAAGAAAAAACCAAAACTTTAGCAAATAAAATATAACATAAACATTCAAATGAATGAGAATTTTTCAATAAACAAAATAAGTGGTGATATTTTATGGCGAGTTAATGCAAATACGATATTTGGCAAGTTGTGAGCTATTAATTTAATTAATTAAAAAGAAAATTTGCCCCAACAAAAGTGTGGAAAAAGAATTATTGAAGGGGTGAAAATTAATTTTGGATTTGGATTTTTGGTGACCTTTGGTTCCTTTTAACACTTGAGGGCCAAGAGAGTTTTTAATTGTTTTTATTGACATTTTCCCATGAAGAAAAACTTGAACCAAACAGACAAGGAACATACTTTGATTTTTCACACATATCATTTGAGATTTAAAATATATATATATAATTTGTTATATTTTTATTATCAAATTTTTAATTAAAACATAATAAGTGTATAATTATTTAATAACAACATGAAAAATATATAATTTTTATATATAACTATATGATTTTTTAATTAAATTATATACTTATTATATTTTAATTAACTAACGTGATAACAAATATACAAGGTATTGTGCTTAAGTTAAATCCAAAATTACTTCTCTTTTTTTTTTTCTTTGGTCAATGAGATAACCTCTCTTCTCATATATTAAATGATTTTTGCTATAAAATTTATAAAAATTGTTATTTCAAATTGATGCCAATTTTTTTCATAAATTACTCTCTTTTTTCCAAACAAAAAATATGTCTAAATTATAAATCATTTTCTCAATCATTTTCCCTATTATGAAATTATATATTTATCTTCTTAAAATTAAAAAAACTAAAATATTTACAAAAATAATATTTTTATTACAAATATAACTTATTAAATCACTTATTTTAAGTTGAAAATAATAAATTTAAATTATTTTAAAAGCTTAATAAATTTATGGCAATACTTACATTTATTAATATATATTTAATACAAATATTATTTTTTAAATTTAAGTATCATCTTTAAATTAGTTAATCTTAAAAAATGTTCTATGAATACATTATTTCCTTTCAATAACTTATTTTTTATCAAATAATTTTGTAATTTGGTATGTTAAGAAAATTGACTATTTTATATTGGTTAAAGATTATATTTGGTACTGATTATATTATATAAAATAGGATATGTAAAGGTATTTTGATAAATAAAAATAGATATAATTATAATTTATCTTTTATCACAATAGAAGTAAGTGTAGTGCATCTTTTGTTTTCAAGAAAGATGAGTGTAAATTCTTTAAAAAAAAAATTGAGAGGACCTTGTAATTTAAGCATCTATCAAGGAAAGATAAAGTAATTTATCCCTTTTTAATATAATATAATAAACTTATGGTATAAAATTTGCTACCTAAATTTTTTAACATTATATAGCAACCAAAAAATGCTTTTTACTTTTTAAATTTGGTACCAAAAATATGCATAACAAACCCAAAAAAGAACTAAATTGGTAACAAATAATTTTTATTTTTTAAAATAAAAATTGTTTTGGAAATTAATTTTAAGTCAATTCATTAATTAATTGGCCAATAAATGGAAGAATCAGTTAGAGATAGAGGCATGTAGTTATATGCTATTAATAGTTTCAATTAGGAGAATTTCTTTATGGAATCAAACTGTTAATAAATAAAATTTAAGAAAATAAAGGAATGTTTTATTCTATATATATTATAATGAATTTGGATTTCTTGTTGTGTTGGTTTGTTATTATGCTTATTGCAAAGCGAAACAATGCATTTCAACAATTTTTTTTTCACCTTCATCCACTAAAAAGGGAAGTAATATATATATATATAACTCCCTTGCATCTTCTCTTTCACTGCAAACCTCGACTTATACATTTGTCTCAAAAGGGTGGTAGGCCATACCAAACCAAAAGTCCTCCATCTCTTTTACTTTGTCAATATTAGACGTTATGCAATTTTTGATCACTTTTCTCTTACTATTTGCTTTTTGTGTATAATTGGTTAAGTGGTATTTTTATTATTGTTTTAATCATCTATGGCATTGCAATTAAGAAGTAGTAGGAGATTAAGAAATTGAGAATCTCGTTTGCCTCTAAAAGCATGCTATAAAACTCTAGGACCAAACAAGTATCAACCTATTTTCTTTAAGAATACAAATTTTGGGTGACATGTCCTTTCGAATGGTAAAAGAGGTTGCTAATGCAGCAACAACAACATATGAAAAGAGTGTTAGATAATTCATCAAATGTTGTTGCCATGCACATAGCTCATGAATAAGGTCTGATTTTGGAATTTCATATATATACATGTGGGAAGTTAGTGAGATACAAAATATAAGCATTTTGGGAATCTGGGCAAAGAATTTTGTTTACTAATGTAATTCTAATTCTTATTTATGTATTCCAATCATAAATTAAGCATTAAGAGTCAAGTTGGATGCTTTAATTGGGACAAAAATTAAAATGATCCCTTCATTTTTAAAAAGTGAACTTTAAAAATTATAGTCATAGTACTCAGTAGCTCTAATCTCCTTTGATTATATTCTTAAGGTTTATTTGTCGAAGTCGAGGTCAATGTCACGATAATGATGATAACAATGATAATGGCAATGCTTAGTTAAAAAAATAGCATCATAGTTTAGGCAACAAGACAATGAAGTGCAATGGTTTCTTATTGTCAAAATGGCACCAAAACGTCAAAATAACACCATTTTTTATAGATAAATTACTTGAGCCAATGTATGTTATGAAAGTCAAATTAATTAGAGTAAGGTGAAATTGAAACCCTAACTATGTTGTTTCTCTTAGCTAGTTAGCTCGATTAATTGATCTTGAATTTTGTTGCTAGTAGTTAGGGTAATCTAGACTATTAAGTAGTTCATGATAATTGACAGATTAGGCTTAATGAAAAAAAGAGTCAATCAATCCTCATAAGATTGATTTCGTACTATAAATTTTCAATTGCTATTGGTTAACTAGTACTATTAATGTCACTTAAGCTACATCACACTAGCTTAGTGTCATTAATTTTTAAACTTTCATTCAAAATGGACTTGTTTTCACCTTGCTTGAATAGGCATTTGGTGAGGTAAAAAGATTACATCACCATATAAGTTACCTAGGTTGTACGAAATGTTTTTGATAAAACTTTAACATTGTTTTCCTTTCTTAATTTTGTTATGCTTTGTTTTGTCTCTATTGTTATACATGACATGTGGAATTAGTAAAAAGGTTAACTTTTATGCCACTTAATGTTATATATGATGTTAAGTTAGTAAGAAGATGGTGGATCTACTGGTATGGCTAACCAATGTAGCCTCAAGATAAAAAAGTGCTTCATATACAATCCCAAGAGCCCAAGCATTTAAGGCAATGATTGAGACTTGTGCTTTATTAGATATTTTCCCTAAAGGCTAGTGGTTTACTTGGACTAACAACAAAAATGGAGTGGAAAAGGTTTAAGCAAGGCTTGATAAGTCTTTTTGCAACAAAGATTGATCAGTCTTTCTTAAATTTTATAAACTTACCAATGGCTACTTTTGATTTTACTTCCTTATCCTGTTGACCTTTTCAATATCCCCTTTTAGGAGAAGGCTCATATATTTAGAGAATTCTTTGGCTTATATTTTATCTACGTTCTACCATTATAAATGCTTAATGGAATCAATCTATTATGGGTTCTTCTCCTTGCAAGTTGCATGCTAAACTTGCCTTAACCATGATAGCTCTAAAAGATTGGAATAAAATTTTAATTAACAACATTTCTTCCAAGATTCAAAGTTTAAAAGATTGCATTCATAAATTGCAGGGGGTATCCATAGTGATTATGACTCTTCTACAGAGAAAATTCTCAAATATGAATTATAATTTCTTTATGATTATGAGGAAATGCTTTTGGTTCGAACCCGCAAGGAATTGAATCCCCTTGAACCCACAACCAATCTGAAATATACACACTCCAAGAAAGCTAAATCAAGTCTAAACGATCCACTTGGAACCCCTAAATACGAAGAGACAAGGACCCCAAGTGTTGGAAGACGCCACAAGGTTGATCAAGTCTTGATAAGTCTACAAGTTCAATGAAGAACCCTAGAGAGTACTCCTCTCAAGTTTGGGATTTCCAGAAAATATGATTTCTACTCATTCAAATCTGATTACAATGGGAGGCAGAATACAATTATATAGTGTGTAAGTCAAATCTACCTTTAATGCTCATAGAAAAGGAAAACTAAAGAAATTAATAGCAAATTTCCTAATTAATGACCTATGAATCAGAATTATAAAAGTCAAATTTTCTTAAAAACTAAAAAGGAAATAAATCCCCCTAAATAAGCTAATTTCGTCTAAATACATTAAGGTTCTAGAAATCAGCTTATTAAGTCCAAAATAGCATTATTTAGCTCTAAATGAGCCCACCAATGGATGGTCCATGGTTCAAGCACTTCAATTTATAATGTTTTGACCCAATCTAGCCTCAGCAGCTCCATCTTTAGCCCATATGATGTTGAGGATGCCCACATTAGAAATGTCCATATCTTGCTTGACTTTTGTTGCTCTAATTGCTATTTGCTAAGTCTAGGTCTCTTGAACAAGTCCACCTAAGACTTCCCTCATTCTTTTAGCTCGTGCTCTTGTCATTGGGCTACTTGGAATTTGCAGAGGATCATTCCAAGCATTTGAGACAGTTTGCTCCCTTTGACGGATCGCATCAGCTTTAGGCTAAAAAGCTAAGTAGACTTGGCTAGTTTAGGGGGACTAAAATCCTAAGTACTTTCACACCTTGTTCAATTGTAAAAGATCTAACTATTGTATCCTATAGGTTAAAAAACAAGCAGGTGAATGAGTATAGGACCTAAATCAAATTGAACATATGGTTTTGGAGTACTTCAAAGAATTTTTTTGTGAATTTAAAGGACTTATCTTTGGCAGACTCTATTCATGCTCCAGAGGAATTTAAGCTCCCTTCTGTAGGCTTAGACAATCATAATATCATTGTAGCTGACTTTTCTAACCAGGAAATCTAAGAGGCAATTTCAACTCAAGGTAGATAATGCTTTAAACTAGAATGGTTTCCATGGGCAATTCTTTCAACATTTTTGGAGCACAATGGAACAGGACATCTTGAACATGGAAAGATCCTTCATAGGAATGGTTATGTGCTTAAGAGCCTTAATAAGACTTTTACTTCTTTGATTCCTAAATGTGACAATTTTTAAACTTGGAAAGATTTTAAATATATGAATTTTTGCAATATGGCATATAAAATCATCTCTAAAGTCAACTGCAACAAACTAAGGAATTCTAGATGATTATAGTGCCCCTAATCCAAGTGCCTTCTTTAAAGGTAAATTCATCTCAGATAGTATCCTCCGTATCTCTACAATTATACAGTAAATCTATAAAACTAAAGAAAAGGGAAAAAGTGGTGCACCTTGAAAGTGGATATCTTAAAAGCTTAAGATTTATTATCTTTGAATTTTATCCATGTAGTACTAATCAAAATGAATTTTCCTAAATAATGGATTAAAATGATAATGTGATGTGTCACTGTAGTCTCTTGTCAAATCCTTGTCAATGGAAGCTTCATTGAAAGCTTCTTGCCGAGAAGGGGTATTAGGCAAGGTGACCATCTCTCTCCCTTTATAACTTCATCCTTTGTGCTAATATGTTGTCTTGCATGATTGCTAAAAAAGAGAGGTGCAATTCATAAGCGGGTATTAAAATTACTGGAGACTCGAAAGCTGTCACCTTTCTAGTGTATACCAATGACTATTTTTGCTTTTTTAAGGGCTTTACCAAGACATATAATCTGGTTAACAATACTTTTGAAACATATAGTTGGTTATTAACAAGTTTAAGTCTAAAGTTATTTTTAGGTCAAATACTCCTTATAAATTTAAGAAGTTTCTCTTTAGCATTTTCAAAATCAAATATTCTTTTAGGTTAGGGAAACACTTAGGCATGTGGGTTGATATTGAAAGGAATAAAGGCCAAATTTACAACGAAATCTAATGAAGATTGACTCTAAGCTTCAAGCATGGAAAGTTAAACTTTTGTCTTAAGCTACCAAGCTTACCTTCATTAAATTGGTCCTCAACTCTACCTTGATTTACTAACTTTCATTTATCAACTTTCCCTTAAAAATTTGTTCAAATCTTGATAGCCAAATTGCTAATTTCTTTTAAGGGCTTCTATGGGGACAAGTCAATGATGCATCTTCTTAGTTAGAACTATTTTACCCTTCTAATAAAGATGGAAAGCTTGGCTTTCATCCTTAGTCTATTCAATAAAGCTCTTCTTGCCAAGCATGTATGGAGACTTATTGACAATGAGCAAATCTCCCTCTTCACCAAGATTCTAAAACCCAAGTCTTACCTTAAAGCACCCACAGGCCTTATTTATAACCAATCCAATGCAACATGGATGTGGAAAGGCATTATGAAGACAAATTCATTGATCTCTTCAAAGCTTAAATGGTATATTGGTTTTGGTAATGATATTCTTACTAACCCCCACTTTTAATTGCCTATACAACTAGGCTAAGATTGTAATATTTAAAGAATCTCAAACCTTATTTTGCATGACAAGTCTAATTAGAATTGCTCTATGATTAATAATTTATATCCCTTACATATTAGGGACTAAATCTTTCATTAGATTTTTTCAATAACAAACAAGGAAAATAGTTTAATTTGGAATGGTAGTTAAAATAGTTAGTAATATACAAAAAAAAAGTGTTTTAGATGCTTGAGAGAAGAGGAAGGTTGGACTTCTTCTCATCGATCCTCACATTAGATATTTATTTGGAAAAATAAGCTTCCCATAAGGATACTTCTTTTCACTTGGAAACTATTACGTAGGGCCTTTCCTATCATTGATATCTTACAAGAACACCATCTCCAAATGAAGCAAGATTGCCTATTTTGCTACTTAGCTTTGGAGATTATTAATTACATTTTACTCTAATGAGACTTTGTTAGAGCAATCCACTTTGACTCCTCCTTTACTTTATGTGTAGATTTAATCCATGATCAAGACATCATCTAATGGCTATTCATCTAGTTCACTGAGCATGTAAATCATGAGAAAATGGATTTTTATACCAAATTCATTATTGTGGTACTTTACAACATCTAGAACACAAGAAATGAAATATTGCATCAGAATGTTAAAGTTGATCCAACTAAACTTCTCAACCAGATCAATACCAACTTAAGCTCAACTTCTATGCATTTAGGAAGAGACCAGACATGTATGACCAATACCCATTCCACAAGACAAGATATCAAAAGACATAAACTCCAAGAAGATGGATGGTTTGTGATTTTTAAGTGTAGCTTTGCAAAAAGGAGGAAGGGCAAGATTCATGTGTGTTCTTGGATTCTCTTCAAATGTCAAATGATTAGTAGCTAGGAGATGGAAAACAAGACGAAGCAATCTAGAAAACTTACTACTTCTTAGACTATAAAGAGGGTTCTATCCTAGATTACCTCAGTGGATTTTATCTCCAATCCAATAGGTCATCAAATTTTACTAATCTTCATAAGGCCAAAAGTTTATTGTCTTTTTATGTAGGTAGATCAATGAAAGAAAGATGCTGGGATTCTCAAACATGATATCCAACAACTTACTTCAACCTTTAGCTCTTTCCACCTATGTATTATGATGGAAAATAAGAAAACCATCTGAATGGAGTAGATCAAGAAGGAAGCCCTTGTATTTCCTCTATTGCCAATTATATAGCCTTTTTCTCTAAGACTAATTTTGTATAATAATAATAATAATAATAAACTTATGGCACTTTAAATTTCATTACCTTTGAATTCTTGGTTTTCTTTTTTTTAGGTACTTGTTTGCCTATCTATCTATTTTGGAATTTTAGGTACTCTAACTTGATTAAGACAAAATTGGAATCTTGCATGATTTTGAAAATGTTGATTGCCAATGTTTTTATAGTTATATAAAGTATTACATTTTTGGAATGAAGGAAAAATGGTGAGATGTCTTTCACTAATCTTATTACAAACGTCTTTAGATTACAGTATTAAGCATTTAGAGCATCATTTTATTTTCCTCTTGAGTACAATATTTCAATCTTTAAGATTTTTTTAAAACTTTATAAGAGATTTTTAAAAAATTTTTGCAATTACTCCTTTGATTTTTCTCACTTTTTAGTAAACTTTTGTTACAAAAATAGTCCCCCCTAAAGAGTTTGTAATTTTTTAACAAAATTTTATTTTTTTCAACAAATAGTTAATTATAATTTTAGTACATCTATTTTAAAATAAAATAAATATCTCTTCTTTTTTTAAATTGTAATAAAATATATATACATGTTCTTTGAAATAACAATGTCACATGTTAAATGAATTGATTTAATTTTAAAATTGTAATTAACTCTTAAATTATGTATTTAAAATATATTTTATTATATTTTAGTGTTATAATTAAGACTTAACTCGGAGCTATTGCATTTTTTTACATGTTTTTGTTTTATTGACAATGGAGATGCTAGTTTGAAATGGAATGAATCCTCTTTAGATGCTACTTTAGTCACAGCAATTGGAGACAATGTAATTGAGCTATTAAAGTTGTCCAATGCATTTGCCCATTCAATCATTGACATGTGGTAGTTTTATTTTTCCCCCCTCAAAAAACAACACAAAACATACTTGTTACTCAAGTGAAATAGTGTGGTTTAAATATTTTTTTTATTTTCTTCTGGGTTTTTTGAAGCCTAGCAAGATGTTAGACCAATTTTGTCTTTACTTCAAGGAAAAACACTAGTGCATTTGGAAGCTAATAAATGATTTACATAAGAGATGAATTTAGACCAATGTTTTGAAGCTCTGACTTTTTTTTAAAGCGAAACAAACCAAAGTAAAGCAAGAGCAGAGACAAAATTTTGAGACTTTTCTTCTCTTCTATATTCTCTTCAATGGTTAATAGATGATAGACTGAATGGTGATGGACTGCACCTATCCTTTGTAAGTGGCCTTTAATAATGTTTCTTCTTAAACCAAATTTCAAAATATGTAAAACCTTTTTTTGAGGCCACACAAAAGAGATATAGGAAATGGGCCAAGTTCAAGTAATAAATAAAGAGATGCTAACTAGGATGATAGGGAATGGAAAGAAGGAAAAGAGAAACATGTATAAGGGTCTTTGAATCTAATCAATTTCTTTTGCCTTTATAATCACTTCCATTTGCAAAAGTGAAAAAAAAAACTTTTGTAAACTGTAATAACAAATCATCGACCATCAAATTCTTATAAATAAAGATTAAGACTAAATTTACAAAGATGGTTACTAGGTGGAGAAAGGCATTCTACATATTCATTCCTAAAGACAAAAAGTCCAAGGTTTTAATAGAGAAACAATAGCATTATGACAACAATACCAATCAGAATCCTAAAATTAATTTTAAGATTGTTTTTCTCTCTAACCTTTCAAACCTACGTTGTAGTCTCAGCTAGTGGTTAGCCCTAGCCTTTGATGCCAAATGACGGTGGCCATTGGGACTTCCAACTTTTTTTTGTTCCCAATGCAATAATTATAAGACACTAAAGAAGAAAAACAACCCCAAGCCACTTTAGCTCTCTAACCCATCATCATCCAAGTCACATTAAGTTTCTCGCTTTTCAAAGCCAACTTATGACTATCTAAAGTCAATTAAATATGCTATACGCTTTTTGCACATTTGATTTGATTCATTTCATTTTCATAATCTACACAATGGAATCTTATTATTGCTATGCTACATATTCTAACGAATCTCACATTTCTTTAAATTTCAAACTTTTGAATTATGGAGAGCAGATGTGTAATGTGTATGCAGAGCTTGAAAATAGGGCAAGGAACAATCATTTTCATAGCAGATTGCTCTCACACCTTTCACTTGTATAGCCACTTATGTGAAAAAAACAAAACATCTTTATCTGCACCGTGTGTAACATAAATTGGAAGGAACTACCATTACTGACGATAGAGGAAAATAAGGTATACAACATTGTGTGAGATATTATTGTTAGAGTACTTAATTTAAATATATTTTTTTAAGATATCATTTTAAGTAAATATTTATCTATGATATTCTATATCAGTAGTTGAGATATTTTAAAATAAAATTAATTAAATAATATCCCAATTTTAAATTAAATTATTCTAATTAGTAGTTATTGATTTTTAAATTTTAAATTATTAGATATTTTAGGTAATGAGTTAGTAAGTATTTGCACACTGTTTAACTAACCTCTTTTAATGGGAGAGTGGCTAGTTTTTATGTTAACACTTTAAAGGAATTCCTGATAAGTAGAATCAGCCAATAGACTATCGCTAAACTCACATGCTTATTAGAAAATTTTCTCTCTAATTAATATCTCTCTACTCTCTTCCTTTGTGCTTTTGACTCTTCAAATTTCTTTGTGGATTAACTATATTGGGTTTTCTACATCAAATATTAGAGAGCATGGCTGGAGGTTAGATCTTATTTTGCTTTTGCTATTTTGTGTAATATTGAACTACAATTTATATTAATCAAATTACATTATGGATAACATGTGGTATCAAAGCCAGACTATGATTTTCTATGCCGATTATGTGAATAATGAAGATGAACCTTTTATTTTTATGGAAAAAGGGGAATTTGGAAATATTTTATTGAGATCTAAATTCATGATACTAGGATTTTTCCATTAAATTGAAACTACTTAGATTTCAATTATTGAAGTTGTATTTGTGGTACATATAGAATATTAATCTGTTAAAATCATATTTGGATAATTTAATATAGATTTGTTCAAACAAATATGCATTTGTATGTTTGGAATTCATGGAATATTTTTATCATGCAAATTATGGATCTAAGTATTTTGGTAATGTTATGCATTTTTTTGGATGAATCTTGATTCATATATGGTTTGTGATTATTTGGTACCATGATTAGTTGCATAATATGCAAGATTTCATGTTTCTAGGTTGCTTAATGTTGAAACGCAAGAACATTGTTTATATGCATATTTAGATTTGTAAAATTTTGCATATTTTATGGATTTTGATCCATGAAAACAATAGCCCATATACATTTTGGCTTGAGAATCATCCAAAACAAAGTTAGAGTGAGCGAGAAATCAATAGGTTAATCGGTGGGTCCAAGATGGGTTGGGTCAAGTTAGGTTAGGTCATAATGACCTGAAGCAAGAAAAAAGATGACACAAATGATAGGTCATTTAGGCCATGACCATAAACGACACGTTGTTTAAGATGTGCTCATATAGCTTTTCAACACCTTTCTGGACAACGCATCATTTTGGAACCAAGAAGTGAAATGCTCCATTTCACTTATAGGTATTTAGGTTAGGTTTTTATTGTTTTTGGCATGTTTCGATTTTTATTTTTTTGGCCAAGTTTTCTAGGCTTCACATTTTTGGTTGATTTTTCCATTTATTTCTTTTAGGGCCTTTATTTGTTTTATATTTCTAGACCATATATTAAAAAAAAAACTAAAATAGCCATTGGGCCCTATTGGTTTTGGATCATGGCCAATGGGTTATGTCTTTTGACAAAAAAACACACATTTTTGTGTAAAAAGAATTTTGGGCCATTTTGCCATTTTTAGGATTATTTTTCTTCAAAATTATTTTAGGCTTATTTTATGCTTTTTTTTTAATTTATTTTTATATTCAGTGGGTTATTTTTATTTATTTATTTGACCAATATTTGTCTTGGACCAAAAATAAACTAAAACTAATTATAATTAGCATTAATTAATTTATCTAGGTTTAAAAAAATTATTTTAGAAATTTTTTTACACAAAAAATTATTATTTAGTGTTAATTAATTTGTTCATATTATGCAAAGATTATTTTAGATAATTTTAACGCATATGGAATTTTTGTGAAATTATTATTTAATATTATTTAATTTGTATAAATTTATAGAAAATTTATTGATACAAATTTAGCATATATAAGACTATAAAATTATTTAGGTGCCATTTAATTTTGTCTAAATTATATAGGGTTATTTTAGACAAATTCCTCAACACATTTATGAAATAATTATAATTGGAGAATTTTTTAATTATTAATTGCATATAGTTTAGTGGATAAGTTAATTAAAATAAATTTTTATCAAGATAAAAGTAATTAGTGCATTTATATAAAAATTTTTAATGCACATAATAGACTCAAATATTTTTATGAATAGAATGTATAATTTAAAGAATAACTACATCATCCTTTATATATGTATGCATATATTATGAAATTAAAATCAAATATAGATTTGAAAGTATCAATTGTAATTAAGAATGCAAACGTTACACTTAAATATGATTGTATAGCGTTAGAAAAATTTTTAAATTTCAATTTTCAAAAATGAAAATCGAATCAAGTAGAATCACTACCAAAATTTTAATTTTTTAAAGGCAAAACTTAAAAAAAATCTTTTTATAAGAAAATGATTTGTGAATCAAAAATAAATTCAGAAGTCGATTGTGAGTAGAGAAAGTATTAGACATCCTACAACACCAATTCCTAAAAGTGGTTATCCTAAATTAATTATGCAAAATTAACATGGCATTAGTCTTATTTTAATTACTTTAATGATCACATGCAAAAGTAAAAAAAAATTAAGGAAAGAAAATAAAAAGAAAAAATATTTATCTATAAGAGCGAATTTGGTCTATGATAAGAGTCTAGAGTCCATGTATCCTATAAATGAGATAAAAGTCCATATTATTCAAGCAAATAGAAAACAATGACAGCTTTTTGGTATTTTTAATTTTTGTGGAAAAAAAAGTAAAAATCATTTAGACTTTGACAAATAAAATGATTTTAAAGTTAGTTTGTATATTTTAATTTGCCAAAAACAAAATTAATTTCACTTTTTTACTCATTTCTTTTTTTAAATTTTTTAATGATTTTTATGATTTCCTTTGTTTGATTAATTTTTTTAATTTAATTTTTTTCTTTTTAATTTTAGTTTTACTTCTTAGAATTGTCGTTTGATATTTTTTATCTTTTCAAGCATATAAAGATTAATTGGAGCACCATGTGTAATAATAAGTTTCCTTAATGCTCATTAGGTCTTTATATTTATGTTTTAAAATAGAATAAATAGTTTTTAAAAAAGTAAAGTAAATTTTTTTCAAATAAAAAAGGGAGTTCAAAAATTAATTAAAAATATATATAGTTTTTGAAAAATCAAATAAACTTCTTCCTAAAAAAATAAAAAAATCAGAACAAATAATAAAAAAAAGTAGAAGTCAAAGAAAAGAAAAAAAAAAGATGAATCAAAGATTAAAAAAATTTAAAAAAATTAATTAATTAAAAAATAAATCAAACAAAGGAAATCATAAAAAAAATAAAATAAAAAGTCATTAAAAATAAAAAATAAAAAATTAGAAATAAAAAGGAAAAGAGTAAAGACGTAAAATAAATTTAGTTTTTTTGTAAATTAAAATATACAAACCAATTTCAAAATCATTTTGTTTGAAAAAGTGTAAATAATTTCTACTTTATTTCTTTTTCACAAAAATTAAAAAAAAATACCAACCAACTATAACTGTTTTCTATCTGGTCAAACTACATAAACTTTGATCCCTTCTATAAGGTACATAGGTCCTAAACTCTCATTATAAATCAAGTCTACCTTTATAAATAAATATTTTCTTTACCTTTTATTTTCTTTTCTTAATTTCTTTTCTTTTCTTTATTTTTGCATGTCATTGTTAGATTAATTAAAATGAAACTAAGGCCATGTTAATTTTGTACAATTAATTTAGGGTAATTGTTTTTAGGAATGAGTATTATAGGATATCTAACATCTTCTTTACTAACAACCAACTTCCAAATTTATTTCTGGTTTGTAAATCATTTTCTTATAAAAAGGATTTTTCAAAGTTTTGCCTTTAAAAAATTAAAATTTTGGTGGTAACTTTACTTGATTCTATTTTTGTTTTTGAAAATTGAAAATTAAAAACTTTTCTGAAACCACACAGTCAGATTTTGGATGTGACAATAGATATAATGTATCTTGATTTGTAAATAGATAATTATAACTGCATACTTAATTAAGGTGGAATAGCAGTTGTATTACGTTTTGTAAGTAGTTCTATAGATATTAGAGAACATAAATATACTCTTGTTTAATCAATTATGATATACAAATATTTGGTTTGCTAATGTCTTTACCGATAAGGAGATTTTAGTGATATAATTTTGTATAAGTATGACTTGTATTGGTAAGCATACATTCATGATAAATGTGATGGTTCTTTGTCTTGTGATTTTTAGCAAGCATTATTGATATTTGAAATTACTTTGTAGTATCTTCTACATCTCTATTGTTAGCAAATAACGATAATAAAATCATTCTAAATGAAAGCAACCACAAGGCCCAGAAGTAAGATGTTCTCCTCTAATTGGGATGCCTTGATTATAACTTTACTCTACATGTAGAGGAGCCTCCGAGACCTATGGACGATAAAGATAAAGATGCTTCTTCTACAAAAAGAAGAGACACATTTTGCCTGGTTTGCCAAGAAATGTATAGCTCTATTTAATGTGGGTTTTAAATCTTATTTAGGTGATATTTATCATGATACGTAGTGGATTGATATTGGATAAACAATCTACATTTCGAATACTATGTAAGAATTTCTTAGCATAAGAAGTTCATATCCCAATGAGTATAAAGTGTTTCTTGATAACAGAATAAGATCAAATGTAGAGACTATTGGAACCTATTGAATAATTTTATATTTTGGCTATATAATGGACCTTAAACAAACATTTTATGTTCTTAGTTTTTCTAGGAGTTTAATTTCAATTCCTAAATTAATTCCCTTGAGTTTTTCTTTGAATATTTCTAAAATAGTTTTTAATTTTGTTGAGGAACTCAATTCTCATTAGAAAAATTTTCTTATCTGATAGTCTATTTAAACTTTATATTATTATTGATAATGTTAGTTCTTATGTTACTATGCATGGTAATAATGGAATTAAGAGATGTATCATAAATGAGAACTCTATTGACTTGTAACATAATAGATTGAGACAAATTTTCATAGAAAGGATTAAAAGATTGATAAAAGATGTGATTCTCTATCCCTTAGACATTATTAATCTTAGTCCACGTGTTGAATGTATTAAGGGTAAGGGAATTAATAAGTCATATAAAGGGGCCAAAAGGAGTTTAGAACTATAAGAGATTACACATATTGGTATATGTTGTCTTGATTTATATTCAATGGCCAAAAATATTTTATTTCTTTTATTAATGATTTCTCACACCACATGCACATATAGTTAGTTTATAATAAAAAAGAGGCACTAAATGCATTTAAAGAATATAAAGGAGTAGAGAAACAGATAAGGAAATATATTAAAATTATGAGATCTAATATATGAGGTAAATATTATAGTAGATACACTAATGATGGACAAATACCTTTTATAGCATGGTATTGCAACATAATACATCATGCTCGGCTCATTTAATATGAATGATATTGTTAAAAGAAAAAATAAGATGCTATTAGATATGATAAGAAGTATGCTTAGCAACTCCAAACTTCTTATTTTCTTGTGGATTGATACATATAAAGCAGTAGTGTATATTCTAAATAAGGTTCTAATAAAGGTAGTATCTAAAACATCCTTTAAATTTTGAAAAAGTTGAAAACCTAACTTGAATCATACACGTATATACAGCTGTCCTGCTAAAGTAAAAGTGTATAACCCCCATGAAAGGAAGTTAAACCCAAGGACTATTAATGCATATTTTGTAGCTTGTGCAGAAAAGTCTAAAAGATATAAGCTCTACTGTCTTTTGCAATCAATGAGATTTGTAAAATTTAGGAATGTCAAATTTCTTGAAAATAACATAATTAGTAAAAGTGACTAGCAACATGATTTAGTCAATGAGGATTATCACATATAGTAGATTACCACTAGTTGTGATAGAATATTGATTCTATATGACACACATCCTACTAGGTTTAATGTAGAACATAATTATGTTCCAATAATCCAAGTTAAGTATACAAACAATGAGGAGCACATTCATTCCACCATTAATGATAAGGCATCTCATAATGATGAAGAGATATCTTAATCAATAGTAAAAGAAATTGAACAACCTCAATAGGTTAAATTAAAAAGATTAACTATGATAAGAAATGTGGCAATATCTAGTGACTACTTGGTGTACACAATTGAATCTAACTATAAAATAAGTGTGGAGGATAAACCTTGTGATATGATGCCATAATTGATGAAATGAAATCCATGTCAAACAACGATATTTGGAACCTTGCAGAGTTACCTAGTAGGGTCAAAGCAATTGGCTACAAATAGGTTTTTAAAACCAAAAAAAAAATTACTAAGCAACATCAAAAGTTACAAACCAAGGTTAGTTACTAAAGTTTTTACTAAAAAAAAAAGATTACAAATAGACTTTCTCTCTTATATCTAAGAAGAATTCCCTCCATATTATCTTTGCGTTACTCGTTCATTTTGATTTAGAATTATATCAGATAGATGTTGAGATCGCCTTTCTTAATGATGAACTTAAGGAAGAGGCATATATGAAATAGCCTGAAGGATTCACCTTATGAAATACTGAGAATATGGCGTGTAAGCTCAAAAAGTTAATTTATGGTCCTAAGCAAAGCTCATAATAGTGGTATCTTAAGTTTCATGATATAATTACATTTTTTTTATTTTGTTGAAAACAATATAGATCAACGTATTTATCATAAGGTCAATAAGAGTAAGATCATATTCTCAGTCTTATATATAGATAATATTTTGCTTACTTCAAGTAATTTAAGGGTGCTATATGAGATAAGATAGTTTTCATTTATGAATTTTGAAATGAAAGATATGGTTGAAGCATCCTATGTCATTGGTATAAGGATCTATAAAGATAAGTCTCAATATATCTTAGGACTATTACAACATACTTACATAAATAAGATTATTGAGTAATTTAGAATAAAACTAAAAAGGAATAAATTCAATTTGTTTTAATGTCTTGATAATGAACTGAAAATGAAAGAGATGGAGAATGTTTCCTATGCTTCAATAGTAGAAAGCTTGATGTATGCATAGGTCTGCAAACGGCTTGATATAGCTTTTTTTGTAGGCATGCTAAGAAATACTAGAATAATCCAAGAATTGATTACTAGAAAGCTGCAAAGAAGGTCATAAAATACTTTCAAGATATTAAAAGTTATATGCTTCCTTATAAGAAGATTGACAATTTAAAAGTTGTTCGTTATTCAAACTTAGATTTGGCAAGATATGTTGACTCGAAGAATTTAACATCAAGGTACATTTTTCTGCTGGCTGAGAGAGTTATCTCTTAGAAAAAATGTCAAACAATCCTTGGAAACTACCTTTACTATAGAAGCTGAATTTGTTTTGTATTTTGAGGTAAGTTCACAAGTTATGTGGTTGAAAAATCTCATTGATAGGTTTAAGATGGTGGACTGTCTTTAAATCCATCAAAATGCATTGTGATAATATAGTTGCAGTTTTTTTGGTTAAAAATAACAAGAGTGGAAATCAAAATAAATATATCAACATTAAGTACTTAGTTTTAAAAGATTAGGTTAATGTTGATCAAGTAATCATAGAGTACATTCGGGCAAAAAGAATGCTAGTTGATCTTCTAACTAAAAGGATGCATCTGAAAAAGTTTAAGAATTATGTGTCTCGAATGGGTCTTAGATCATATTTAATCTAATTGAAGTATGTAAAAACATGAAATTTTTTTTTTTTTAGTTTGTTGTTTCTATATATATTTGTATACATTTTTTATAAAGATTGACAAGCATATAAGTTAGAACTTAAATAAATATTTAAGATTTATTCATGAAAGTTATATATCTCATAAAGACATGTTATACAATAATACATAATAAGTAATACTTGTTTGATTAAAAGACTTCCTATCATAATTCTTGTTGTATGTGTTTGTTTGGACAAATCATGATCGAACCAAATGAAAAAATGTTGGAATATTTAATTTAAACATATTTGATAAGATATTATTTTATTAAATATTTATTTAAAATATTTCATATCAATAGTTGAGATCTTTTAAAATAAAATTAATTAGGTAATATCTCAATTTTAAGTTAAATTATTTTATTAGTAGTCCCTGACTTTTAAATTTCAAATAGCCAAATATTTTGATTAGTGATATATGCACGTTGCTTAATTGGCTTTTTCCGATGGGAAAGTAATTAATTTTATGCCAGTACTTTAAAAAAAATTCTTAATAAATAAAGTCAACCAAAAGATCATCAAATTTCCATGTGGATTAAATATATTTGGTTTTTTACATCAAATATTGGAGAGCATGATAGGAGATTAGATCCTATTTTGCTTTTGCTATTTTATGTAATATTAAACTACAATTTATGTTGATCAAATTGCATTATCGATAACAATAATAACTTGGCCATTGAAGGTCCATAACGACGATGAGTCTCAACTGTCTCCTACTTGAGCGATGACAAAATTGTCCAGCATTTCGCCACACTTCAAAGAAACAAAATGCAAAACACCGTTTTGCCATTTCTTTGGCAGATGGATTGGACGGCTCGATTGCATTATCTCAACGACGGGAAAGGATCCATTCCAAGCCCGAAATCTCCAACGGACGTCGAGTCGTCATACCCCACAAAAGTCTGATGACTTTAACTCTGCTGGATAGTAAATGTCACCAAGTCTCTTATCCTTTAAATGGAATATTGAATTTAACGCCGTCAGCTTATCGTATAAAATGGGCCTAATTCTCTTGTCAAAAACACTTGTTTCGATGCATGCTACGTCAACAAAATTTGTAGGGTAACCTAAGTAGTCATAAATTATGTCAATTTAAATCCGACTTATGCTTTTCTTGACAAAATATTGAAAGCTGAAAACGATAATGACATGTAGTTTTCTTCTTAATTTATAAGGTTTCCATTGTGTTCAGTTTAAATTCCTGGTGTTTGTCTCATTCGTAGATAAATATCTTTAATCTTTTTTTCTTCCCCTCAAATCTTTTTTTGCATTTTTCCAAATTAAACATCCCAACCTTGTGCATTATAAATCCCCGTTTAATACCAAAGGGAGCAACCTCGTGCCTCGCGTAGAAGAAGCCAAAGCTTTTGGTTTATCTGACTATTTCCTCAAAACCTAGCTGCACCGTCACAGGCTGAGTTTTCCCCTTGGAGAAGCCCCGAGTTGAGCTTCAAGTGTGTCGTTGAAGGATAATTCTTTAAAAGCTACTCCATTACCCATTGCCAATAGTTGAGAACTGTCTCTATATCCAAGTTTTCAGTGTAGCAGCAGGTACTCAAAATCAGAGTGGTTTTCCTTCCTATTTTAGTATCCTCCTGGCACAGGTCACATCGGAATCAAGGGGTATTTCAACTTTCTTGGTTAAACTTCCAGTCTCCGCTGTAACAGGATATAGAAGGCTTGTACCACAGCTTAACATTTGAGCTCTGAACCACTGAAGCAGGGTATTCCTGCATTTAACGTGATGTTAAGCTAAAGCAAGATAGAAACAGCTATGGCAATGGAAAAGCTAAGATTAAGCGTTCAATAAGGTCATGGAGTACAGGAGATAATTGGACAAAGACTCGAAGGAATGTAGACGAATGAATAACGCAGCAATTGATGAGAATGGACATGAACTAGTTGATGAAAACTGATTGGAACTACATGAAGCGAAAATGTTTGACTATTAAGCAGATCATTTTGAATGATAAGCGAGTACATGTCTTGGGGAAAAGTAAATGATTGACTATTAATGCTCCATCCATCCGTAGTGCGGTTGGTTTACGTGGCAATTATGAGCTAAAACTTGATTCATGGATTTTCTTCTCCATTTTTTTAAAAACTCTCTTCCTAAAGGAAGGTGATGCATCTCCCTGATTCACATTAATTTTTTGGCCCCGGGGAGGGGGGGGGGGGGGGGGGAAAAAAAAAAAAAAAAAAAGAGAACCTTTATCCGGCAAACGCTCAACAACCCTGATTGCAGACGCAGATTCACAAAAAGGCCTCCTCCAAGAACGATGAACCATCCATCTATTTCCCGCGGGTTAATGTGTACAAGATTACTCAAAATGCACCAATTCTGTTCATACTATTCCCTAAGTTCTGAAGCGACTATCCTAAAACTTTTAACCACATCACTCTACTTTCTGATCTACAAATCGGTTTGTTTATGTCCAACTCTCTCGTTTCTGGCATCATTTACATTTACGTCAGACCTCAACCTCGACTAGGTGCTCAGTACAACAAAATCAAATCGGCTACTACCATACTGAAATCCACAAACAATATCCACAACCCCTGAAATTAAAAGGGCATTCACGAATTAGCCTATCATTCTAGCTGCAAAAATTGTGCTTGTAGCAGAAAGAGATATCAATGAAATTCACATACCTCGTCCTTGAAATCAGAGCCCCACCATCAACGAAAGTCAGTGAAGCAGAAATATCTTTATCCGCCTAACCACAATGATCCTGTTGACCATTTGTCTCAAAAGCCCTGCTACTACAAGTGGCCATTGTCTGCCTCGGAATCACTCCGGGAAGAACTCCCCGAATCCGAATCTGCGAAGAAATGGAATTGTTAGTCCTTTTGGTATGACAAATGAAGACAACCACAGACCAGAGGAAACATGGAACAGGGCAACTACCACTTGATGAAGAGGAATCACTACTAGAACTGCTGGAGCTACTAGAACTACTAGCTGCATGACCCCCAACGACATCTTTATCTTTCTCAATCTCCACTGGGGGAAAAATGCTCATTGGCATCTCGTCCCCAATGTCTACGTCCTCGTCCCCAGCTTCCATTTTCTTTGGCTTCTTCATCTCAGCTGGGGCAGGAGCAACCTTTTCAATCGTAGGTAATTCCTGTCATACCATGATTAAGCATTAACATCCGTACATTTGCCAAAATCCTCATACATTACACATAAGTGGAAAAGGATGGCACTTACCCCATTGACTTTGCTTGTAGCAGTATTATTATTGACCATAAGTGCCTGTCGCTTAATCTTGCTCACCATCTTTTTCCAATTAGTAACCAATCTGTCAAGTTCCCAGAGGGTCTCCGTGTCAACAGCCTCAATATCAAGCTCGATCTCGTCCCCATCCTGCTTCAAATGTCCATTCCTCTTCCGTATAATCTGCACCACTTGTTCCATTTTCTCTGGTGGTAAACTCTGCAAGCCAGTCCCCAACTTATGTTTTTCCTCAAGACTCATTTCCCTCTTATTTGGGTCCTTCGCCTTTGGCTTGGGTTGCTTCAAAGGCTTCAACGGTGGTGCACGCATTGGAGATGGTGTTCGCACCGGCGACTGCAGCAATGGTGGATTTGAAGAACTTGGTGGCTGCACTGGGTCTGGTAATTTTGCTTGAGGGACCGGATTGTCCTTCTTCTTTACCCTCTCTGGTTCAACATGATCCCCCGAGCTGGCTTGTAATTCTTCATCGGAGACACGATCTTCTCGAAGCCAATCTTCAAATTTCTCATGCACAGGCCGATACAGTTCCTCAAACCTTGCTAGAAGCTGCTCCGCCATGGTGTACACATCATGACCCTTGGGATTATAGGTTAATGCATTGTTGAACGTCAATCGCACATCAGACGAAAAATCCGATGGCGTCCCATACATATTCTTCGCAAGATTGGACTTTACAGTGCCTAGATCCATCGGTCGCTTAATTATATCATAGTAATCGTGAAGACCCATCCCAACAACATCGACAGGAACATTGAAAATCCACCCGTGCTTGTGTTTCATGACCTTTTGCAAAACCTGCCCACAAGCTCTCATCAAATTTCCAATCTCCGATTGCGACCGTTTCAAATCCTTACTGGGATTTAACGGCAAGGGACGCTTATTACCAGATATCTTCTTGCTGGCTGATTTCTTCGATGGCCCATTGAAGCTCGATCTAGGTTGAAATTCACCGGACTCAATTCGGCTCTTCAGTTGCCGAATCTGTTCAAGCTCCGAGATTAGACGATTCTTGAGCTCGTTGAGCTCCTTCTTCGTAGACGAGGCGACGTTGAAGGTCAGGTATTGGGAATGGCTGGAATCGGTAGATCGCCAATTTATAGAAGAAGCATCATCCGACGCCGATTGGGCCCTCTTGTTCCCGAATTTAGGTTTAGGGTTAGGGTTAGAGAAAGGTACTTTGCCCATGAATCCTGCTCCACCGCCTTTGTGCTGCGGCCAATTGGGTTCGTTCCGGTTGGCTAAGACGGCGGATGCCATGGACGTGAAAAAATCACCGCAATCCTTCCCGATTCCAGCGTTTCCCCGACATGAGCTTCCCAATGCAGGTTGTAGTATAGAACATGACTCGGCAGTACCCTTGCTTTCACAAGCCGCTACACCTACAACGCGCCGTAGAACAATTCTCACGATTCCAGATCGAAAGAGAAAACGTTGAGTATAGGGTTTGGAATTTCGTTTTACCCTAACTTCTGAGTGAGGAACGAGAAGGGCTAAGGCGGGTTCTTAAAGGCAATACGATCTGCCCGTGGGTATTTCGGTCAGTTCACCATGCCGTCGATTCATTTTGATCCTAGATCCAACGGTGGAGGGAGATTTCTCTGCTGTCGTAGGAACTGACCGAGAGATCTGGCACGAACGGTATAGATCGTCAAGTGCGGCCACGTGTAACTCCCTCAACCCTTGGATACCGAGGTGATGATGGATGAGGTGGTCTCTTTATATGGGTTTGAGTTTGAAGTGAATTTGGGCTGAATGTGTCGTGCATTTAGGGTTTCGACGTGAGTGGGGCCCACCATTGATGACGTGGATCAAGGCCAACGTAGACGTTCCGACGTGGGCGATACGGTACGCGCAGCGCGTGATGTCAAGTAAAACGCGTGGATGACACCATTGTCGATTCAAGGGTAATTTAGTAAATGAACAGTACATGACAGAAAGGAGACCCCTCATTTTTTTTTTAAATTTCACGGAACACCATATCTTAATAAAAATTTGATTAAGATTAAAAAAATAAATTATTATTTATACTCATTAGAATTATAATATAATCTTTTTAATATTATAATAATATTTTTATTTAAAAATAATAATAAATCTAAAAGACTCTTATAATATAAAATGAAAACACATTATAATTTTTTCATAAGTATAAATAGTGAATCTTTAACATAGTAAATAAAAAAAACACTATGATTAAGATCAAAAAAATAAATTACTATTTATACTCTTTAAAATTATAACATAATCTTTTTAATATTATAATGATATTTTCATTTAAGAATAATAATAAATCTAAAACACTCTTATAATATCAAAAATAAATAAATAGTAATTTTAAAAAGTATTAATCATAATTTATTTTCTATTTTTAAAAAATAATTTTAATTCTTAAAATCTTTTAATAAAATTTTTATCAAATTATGATCCTTAGATAAATTTTTTTTTTTTTTAATGCCACCCACCTTTGCACATAAACCTTTTATGAAAAAAAATTATAATCTTCGTAAATAAAATTTAACTTTTTGTTCAAAAATTAAAATATTTTAAGCGAATGAGAATTTTTAAATAAATAAAATAAGTGGTGATATTTTGCAATTTAAGGAATTAAAGGGATGATCAGGCCAAAAAGCATTATTGAAGGGGTGAAAAAGAGATTTTAGTTTGTTTTTATTGGCATTTTTCTATAAAGATATACATGGACCAAACGCACAAGGGACATAGTTTGATATGTCACACCTATCATTTGGGATATGACCTTTCTTATTTGAAGATAAGTTTTCTTCTTTATAGTAAATGATTTATGGTCCAAATATTATAAAATTGTCATTTCAAACTGGTACCTATGTTGTTTTTTTTTAATAGACTGTAATGAAATTATGATATAAAAATTGCTACCTAAATTTATTTTACATAATAAAGCAAAAAAATATTTTTTAATTTGGTACCAAAAATCCGTGAAAACCAAAAATATATTTTTAAATTGGTAACAAATAATTTTTATTTTTTAAAAAAATAACATTGTTTTGGAAATTAATTTTGAATAAAGTAATTAATTATATGGCCAATAAATAGTGGAATTAGTTAGAGATAAAGGCATGTAGCTATCAGCTGTTAAGCTTTTCATTTGGACGATTTTTTTATTGATTAAAATATTAATAAAGAGAATTTGAGAAAAGAGAGAAACTTATATTTCATATATATTGTAAGTTATATCGGCAAAAACAAAAAATTTTGCCATTTATATCCACTATATATCCCATATAGTCATTTTTTTAAAATTTTATAATACATTACATTTATAATTTTAACATAAAATAAATAATATTAAAATAAAAGTTCTAGAAATAATCGACAAACAACAAGATATGCATGGGATATATAGAAAGAAACCGCAACACATGATAAATTGCCTAAAAAAATATTTACAATTTTAGTTTGACCACATGGAAAAATTCAAACCTACTTACAAAAATCAATATGACCAAATCAAGCTAAAATAAGATTATAATGATTCATTTATCGCGTATTTCCTTTAGCCACTCAAAACATCAATTTAAAAAAAAAAATTAACATATCCAAGTGTCAGAAAAATCATGAGATTCACTCTTTCTTTGCCTAATTAGACTAGAAAGAAATTGACTATACAAACTTGGGCCCACATTTTCAATTCTAAAAAATTTTAGGGTTTAATACCAAATGTCGTAAGGGATAATAAAGTAAATATATTTTAAATGAAAATAAATTGTTCGCGACGACCGATCAATAATGATATTAGATAAACCACACAAAAGCATTTATGGTGATAGGTGGGGTGCTCGTATAATAAAAGCGGAACCCTTCTTCTACCCCAAAAAAAAAAAAAAGTGAAAATTTTAAAATAAATAAATATATAGAAGTGAGAATAAAAATACATTTGTCTTTTGATTATTATTTAGGATTCAATTTATTAATACCTTTCTTGTTAACAAATTTTTTATTTTCTTTTATTAAAAAATATTTTATCCAGTTTACAATGTAGGCACAAAAAACATGATAATATAACCAGAAAGACGTTAGAGGATAGAACTTAGACCTTCATGCTCACTCCAAGAGCTATGATTCTTTTAATCTTTATAATGTTGGTCTAAAATCAATAATCAAAATTAGTATTACATTTTTCAGAGTTAATATTGGAGGAAAATTTTTCCTTAATCTCTCTACTAGAAAAATTACATATTGATTTAACAATTACCGGTGATCTCTATTTAAAAAAAAAAAAAAGAAATTTAGGTTCTCTTTTCTCTAATTAAAATAGATTCACTTTTTATGAATATATAAATTTCAAAAAAAAATACCATACTAATTAACAAAGGTGGGTATACTTTTAAGATTGCCTTCTCACTTATGTACAATTTATTAGTATTGAGTAAATTTGTTATAACAATAATTTTATTATTTCAACTTAGGTTATTCATCTTCTACTTCTACTAAAATTCAAAGGTAAAGGCTACGAAATATGCCACATGTATTATTATTAACAAAAACGAAACTATGGTGTGTAATAAGCTCATTTTATCAAACATTTCCAATGCTTCTTGGGCAATCTAACCCGTGGGGGTTCTTCCTTCTCTTAGCGATTCCATGGAGCCCAAATTTGGGACTTTGTGAGTCATCTTGTGTTCCCTAATCTATATTGATCAATTACCATTGAATGAGCAAGATGTTTTTCGCCCATCAATTTAAAGGGATTTAATGACTTCTTTTCAATAATAATCAATGTTTTAAAAATCGAACTAATTATTAAACTGGAATAAAAAATGATTCATGGTTTAATGGTTTAACTATAGTTAAATCCAAGTCTAATAATTTTTTAAAAATATATAAAAAGGTATAAATATATATAATATTTTATAGTTAACTATATACATATATTGTAAAATAATATTTAAAATAAATATAAATATTTAAAAATATAAAAATTAGATAAAATATTTACATAGAATAACAAATTTATAAGAAATGAGTTGGATAGAATCCAATAAATATCATAAATCCTATTACAAAACATCAGAATTTTGATTTACACCAAAAAAGAAATTCAAAATTTGGTTTTTAATCAATTTAGTGCCAAACCACCTAGCTTTTATTGGTTTTTACAATTTTTGACTAATTTGACCTATTTTTTATTGAGTTAATTTTCAAAGTCAATTAGACTAAAATCATGATTGATTTACCAATTTTATAGTTTAACAAATCGATTTGGTCCAATTTTCTCAACCAAAATAATAATAATCATCATTGATGACTACCCAAACAAAAAAGGTAGATTACTAGCAAAACATCAAAATCACATCTACTTTCCCTTTCACTTGAATCCATTTGTTCAGGTAAGTTGTTGTCATCCACTTAGTTTTGTTGGTCTTGCTTAGATCTAACTAGACTAAAATTTCATCCAAGTTTACTATCTCCTTTTGCTACTAAAATGGAAGAAGAATTGAATAAAGATGACAGGGATAACAAGGTCATTTAAAATGAATTGAAATTTCAAAATGAAACATCTTTTTATTGCAAAGTCCCAATTAAAGATAAAAAAGGCCATGGTTCAACCAATGTTCTAAGGTTTAGAACATTTTCCCTTGTCACGTAGAAAGAAAAGAACTTGGGCTTTTTCTAAGATGAGAACCAATAAAGCAATTAAAAGGAAGTCTCCTTAAAGCTATTAAATGGGTCACTCTGGCTTGAGGTGGGCTAACCCACCACAGGTCACAAGTTAAATGAACCACCCAAAGATGAAAGGACTAAATTTTGATTATTATATGTAGCAAAGTAATTATTAGAGACTCTTTTGCTAAACTATAAATACTTTTATTGCAATCAATTATAGTGGGCTTATTTGATAATTCTTATGTAAAGATAATCTCTTTATATAACTCTTATATAATGTCTATTATACTATTATAAATATTATTTAATAGTTTAGAAATTTTTTTATTTTTTTTAAATAAGGGTACAAAAGTTATTTCTATCCTCAAAATTACTTTTTTAATTCTCTTTGCAATCACTTTTTTTTTTTAATATATTTTGCATACCAAATGAGCCTGCTTAGTTATTAGCATAAATTTTCAATAAGTTCCTTATATATCATTTCCTGTTATCTTATAATACTAATAATATGCCCAAAACATTTTGTCATCCTTCTTTCTTATTCACAATTACAATCCAATAACACAAAAGATGATTAATCGAAATTCGAAAACATATGTAGACAAAAGAAAAAGGGATCATTTATATATTTTTAAATTTTCATTTATTATTATTTTTAAATTTCCTTCTTTTGATATTATAGTAACTAAATAGTTACTTCCTTCCATCCACCAAACTACAACATATGATTAATAGTGAGAGATCTAAGTAGCATATTAAGATCAATCCAAATATTGATGTGTATATAGTAGTAATAGCAAAATAATATATAAGGAAGGGGAAGAAGGTTTAGAAGCAAGAGACCTTGGTTGGGCACTTGGGTAAGAGCTTGGGTTAGGTGTTTAGTTTAGGTTAAGAAAATTAAAAAAAAAAAAAAAGGATCAAAATGTGAGTTATGCAAGTTGGCCTATGTCATAGGTAGGCTAGGTAGGTAGGATTAAAAATGATCCTACTAATTTTTTTTTTTTTTGAAGAATGAGCTAACTCAATCTACCAAATTGGTGATTTACCAAGTCGAAACCATTGGCATCTTTTGCCACCTCTATCTCCCCTACCTAGAGAAGAAAATGCAACAAAAATGTTGAAGATTCATCTATTAATTAAACAAGGTGAAGACCCCCTCCCAATAGAAGTTTTGTGCTCCTTGAACAAGTAGATCTATGGTAAGGGCACTTTCATGTAGTCTTTTTGGCCAACAATTCTTTTGGTTTGATTTTAACATCCATTTCTTTTACTCCTTGCACCTTAAGTAACCTTTATTGTAAGTTAGGCCATAGTTTCTTACTTTCTTGTAGAAGAGTTTTATCACTATTTTTTTAATTGGATAAAATGAATTTCTTACCTTTTGGTCAAAAAAAAAAAAAGAAGAAGAAGAGTTCAACATAGCAATAATAAAATGTTAAATTTTATTTATTAATGAATAGGCAAAAGTTAATGGGGTACAATTAAAGGATTAAAATTTTAAATGTGAAATACACAACTATTCCTTTAAAAAATAAATTGCATATCGCAAGTTTGAATTTAAATTAATTAAAACCCTATGCAATGTATCCACTACTTAAGTTTCGCATTTTTTATTTGCATTTAGTATTAAAGATGACTAAATTTAATGGTTCAAAAAATCTAAAATAACATTTAGTTTTAAAGCACTAGTATAATTAACACAAAAATAAAAAAAGATGACTAAATTTAATGATTCAAAAAATCTAAAATAACATTTAGTTTTAAAGCACTAGTATAATTAACACAAAAATAAAAACTAATTCAATCTATTCATTTATTATTTTTATGTTTTATGCCTAGACGGAGAAGTTTTTTCTCTACCGTGTTCTCATCTATCTTAGGGTAAATTGAATGAGGGTGTGTAGAAAATTCATTTTATAGGACAATAATGGCACAGCTCGAACGATCTAATCCATGGTGGTTCCTTTCTTTTCCTGACGTGATCGTGAAGCTTAAATTCAAGAGTTTGTGAGTTGACTCAAGTTTCTAATCTCTGCAAACCAAAACGTCATTAACAACAAGATCTCTTTCGTAGTCAATTCAAAGGGATTCGATGCCTTTTCCTTAATAATGATACCCGTCCTTGGCTATTACACCAAGATTTATTTAAGCTTCTTGTCTCTTTTTTTTTTCCTACTATTATATGGAAGAAGAATCAAACGAAGATGACAACATCATATTAGATGAATTAGGGTTTCAAAAGGAGAACCTTTTTTTGTTGCAATAAGTCCTAAACTAAAGATGAAAAGGGTTAATAATATAGCTAATCTTTTAAGGAGATTTTTCCCATTTTAACGTAGAAAGAACTAGCTTTTCCAAGATAAGAAGCTTAGAAGGAAATCTTCCCTCTTCAAAGATGAAAAAGCAACAAAAAGGACTAAAGTCTCATTTGCTGGACAAGACGAATACTCCTTCGGAGGAAATCATATGCTCTCTCAACAAGTAGACTTGTGGATAGGACACCTTCAATTGGTCTTTTAGGCTAATCTTTCTTTCAATTTGATTTTAAAATTTGTTTTTGTACTCCTTACGCCTTAGATATGTGTTTCTTTATAAGTAAGGATCTTTCTTTCAATTTGATTTTAAAATTTGTTTTTGTACTCCTTACACCTTAGATATGTGTTTCTTTATAAGTAAGGATTTAATTTGGGTCAATCTTGCCCTTCTTGTGATTGTTATTGAGAAGCTTTGTCTCTTTTTTTCCACTTGAATAAAATGAATCTCCTTTCTTTTGGGGAAAAATCAACTCATTTACCATGTATTTATGATTAAATGAGGGATTTCCTAGCCACTAAATAATTACTCAACTTAATAATTAAAATAGAAAATTTTTATTACAGCCAATCAAATTGTTTCATATAGCTCCAACTGCTTCATTAATATTCTCTTAGCCTTTTTGAAAAGTTGAAAAACTAAAATGAAATTAAAATTAATAAGCCATTATATTTCTAAATCATCATATGTTCATATTAATGATACTATCACTAGATGAGAATATTTAAATTTATCGAATAACTTATAACAATACTAGCAATTCATGGATACAGTATTTGAATATAAAAAAAATGTCCCATAGTTATGGCTAGACATAAGATTCAAAAGAAAAGTGAGTCAGCAACTTTACCTTTCGTGAAGCAAGTCTTTACCTCCCTTTACTAAGAGATACAATGTAACAATATATTGTTGTTTTATATATCACAATATCTTATATATTATGGTATAAAATATTATAGTATGGTGTGAGGTATTGTGGTATAAGATACTATGATAATTATGATATTTATATTTGGTATAACTATTGGCAGTATCTTATATTTTAGTGACATAAGATACCAATATTTGATTGTATATCTTAATCAATGTCCTGTCCTTCTTAAAATTTTAAATATATCCTTTTTAAGTTTAAACAAATTACATCTTAAAAATTTATATTATTTTGACTATTTGTGAATGAAAATATAATTTAAAAAAACAACAAAAAAGTTTATGTGTAGTTTATTTCCTCTTCTTCATAAAAAAATGTAAATTTTTAATATGATTTATATATCATGTTCTATGTACTTAAAGCTTTTTATAAATAAATTTTATTATGGATTTTTTTGTCAAATTATTATGGAGTTAATCACCATAGAAAGACAGAGATAAAAATGGAAACTATGAAAAAATTCATTTCATTCAACCATGTGATGTAAGATGATAGAATTTTTTTGCTATCGTTATTGCCTAGGATATGTGATATGAGGATATTATCTCATATACTACATTGTTATTACATAACAACATCCCGAACATTATTATCTAATTTTAACATCCAAAATATTGTAGTATGTGAGATGATAGGATCAAAATCACAATATACCCACTCTCCTTTCTTTTTACTTCATTTCTGGCTTCATTGTATTGCGTATTTATTTTAATTTAATTAGTTAATATAAGAGGCATTTATGACTTGAAGAATGAAATTTAAGAATCAAATTAATCTACATCAAATAATTTTCAATATTAAAGACCCATTGTAGTGCCAAAATATCAATTACTATAACTCGTGCCCTAAGAAGAGTCGTCACTAATTATAATTAAATCATACATATATTTGAAAAGTGTTCCTTTCTAAAATAAAATAAATTGAATGTATGAGATTCTTTCCTAGTGCTTTGGAAGGGATTAAAAGAACAATATTAATTATAAATTACAACACACAAATTTTATATGTGCATATAATTGCTAGATTATAAGAATTTTTGAAGTATATAAATATTATTTTTTCACAATTAAATCAAAAATATCAAATGCTATATATATACTTTTATTCGTTGAAGTTTGGTATTTGATTCCTATGCAATAGATTCTTATAGCATGCTGGGATTCGGTTATGCTGCCTCCTCCAATTTCAATCTGAAAAGAATAAGTACATCCAAGTGATGCCATGATTCCTAGTTAGTTATGTGGAGATTCTTTTATTATTAAAGTAGAATCAAGAACTTGAATAATTTACAATCTGTCACCACTCAACAATGAATTTTAGGAATTGGAATGCATCAAATCATGAGTTGTTTCAAATTAATCAAGTAGTGTGTATGGTTAGATTCTTTTAATTTGTTCACTATATATATATATATAAAAGAAATCAATAATAACAAATGACGTGTGAATTCTATGACCATTCTTTTAATTTTAAGTATGAAAAAAAATTAAATGTTAAGACTTTGAATTTCACCATAATTTTTTTTTAATTAAATCTAAGTTCGCCCCACATAAAAATTGGATGTAGAATTGGAAGCTCAAATGATATCATTTATAAACTATTTTCTTTACTTGTCAATATTCTTTTATTTTGACTTTTTTTTCAAAAGTTAGTTAAGTGCCCATGCATTGTATGAGTTATATATATATATATATATATATATATATATATATATACATATATATATATATATACAATGAGAAGAGTTTATTTTAAAATGATATTCGGCAAAGAAAATAATTAAATATTTAAAGTGTAATAAAAATGATAAGAATTGCTTATTATTATTTTTTTCAACTCCCTTTCCTTATTTGGCTTTCAACTATTGACCCCCTTTTTGCAAGGATTTTTAATATTTAAAGGTTATCTCTTGTTATTTCTGTTTTTTTTCTTTGGGATAAATTGTAATTAATTATCCTCTTGTGATTCTGAAAACAAATTTGTATCCACTTATTTTTTTGGGGGGGGTAGAGTCCTCCTCTAATTTAAAGGATGTCATTTAACACTCATTGGTTCATTCAATTACCACTTAAACCATCTCATAGTATTTTACATATAAATTTTAATAATAAATGTGTATGTGTGTGTGTGTGTGAAAATAATGAAAAAATAATGAACAATATTATTGTTAAATATTTATTCTCCTTATATCTTAAATAATTTCATGATGTTTTGATGCTACCATTAAGTAGACAAATTCAATTTTGAAATGTCAATTTGATCCTATACTAATAGCTTTGAAAAATTATGAAATTGTTTAACATGCAACTAATTCAACAATAAAATTATTTATTATCTTAACAATTTTGTGATTATTTATGTTAAAATCAACTATAAATTTCACATGATGGTAATTAAATGATAAATAACAAAGGAATGAAATAAGATAATTTACATCACATGAGGGTATTAAATTTGAGCCAAACTGCAATTAAATTATAATTTATCCATCCATGCATCTTCATGATTACTGTTATCAAAATTAAGACTAAAAATATCACATATATGGTGATAATTATATAGTAACAAAATGAGAAAAGAATTAAATGAGACACTTTAAATCAATAAAGATACATTAATTTTGGACTTCACAACATTAACTTAAAATTATAATTTATCCTTCCTTTGTTATATTTTGTAAAGCTTCCATCCTCATGCATATATTCATCTTTATATTATAATGCTCTTTCTTTGACTCATACACATGCAACTCATACTAATCGCATTTCCTCTTATTTACTTGCTCTATCTACTTGATTCTTCCAAAAATGTAGCTATTATTAGAGGCCCAAAAAGTTCAATAATAAATTGTTATTTTATCATTTTTAATTGATTATATCTAAATTAAGGGCACATTGCATGGGAAATGCGATTACAAGTTAGTTTAATTTAATCATAAAAAACCTTCAAATTTTTGTGAGTAAATTTCTATTGAAATCATAGGGCATGTGTCACCTAGAATTGCGTGACATCCTTATTGGTGTGAATGCTCAAGATGTAGCTTATAAGAGTGAAAAGAAATTCGCATGGAATGAAGATGAGATAACTTAATGATGAGGATGAAGACATAGGGCCCGGTGCTAGAAGGGAGAAGGAGAGCAATGAAGGGCTATGTCCATGGATCCTAATATCTAAGGAAGAGAGGATGAACTTGTGTCAGCTTTGGAGGAATGTCCTTATAATCAAACTCTTGTGTAAGAGTATGGCCTTTCGGTTATCAATAACCATCTTAAAAGGCCATGGAACGTTTAAATTAGTGGATATAGGGAACCATTTTTATCTACTTTAGTTCACAATGGATAAGGATGATGATTTTGCATTAATATCAAGGTTCTTCAATGATTGCAAGGCATTACATGATTGCTCATGGATGGAAGATGGAGTTCAACCATATGATAATAACTTCAGAAGACTTGCGAACAAGCATTCCTGACCTTCCAATAGAATATTATGAAAAAGGAAAAAAAAAAACCTCCTATGAAAGATTGGAAATGTTGTGGGGAGGACTCTAAAGGTGGATACTGATATGATCAAAGAGGCGAATGGTATGGATTATATTTTTTCTATTGAGCATGGGAATTTTGCCAGAATATGTGTTGAGTTGAATTTGTAAATAAAGCTACTTCCAAGAGTAAAGGTTAAGAAAATGGCCTGTCAAGTTAAATATGAGGTGCTTAATTTGATTTGTTTTATGTAAAACCTACTTTAATAACTTAATACTTAGTAAAGTAATTTAATATTCAATCAGAGAATAATCATTGGGCTAGGAACTCCGTTCCCTAAATATATGCCAAGTATCTATACAGTTATAAATTTTTGAGGTTTCGCCTCACACGCTAGTTACTACTCATTTAAAAGGGCTCCACCCATTTTATTTAATTCAAAACATAGGGATTCACAGTCCGCATCTCAAGCATATATTAGAATATTTTAGGAAATTAAATTCAAAGGTCCATAAGTATCAAACTGCTAGCTAAATAATGTTTTAAGGTCCAAAAACAATAAAACCAAATAACAATGTCCTATGGTCATAGTAAAAGATAAATATTAACCCAGCATGTGCTCGGGGAGTACAAGAGCCAATAGCTCACTCCTTCGGTACCTTCCCTTACCTCCTATTCAGTCCTTCACCTGAAAATGTTAAGAGAATGGGGTAAGCAATAACGTCTTAGTAACTCAGAGTCTTACCATGTGCATACAAACCAACAACCATACCCAATTAACATACAATAGGTCTCCATACAAATCCATTAGCACTATTATTAATTGTTAACATAAAAGATCATAAAGTATAATTCGAACAATTATATGCAAAACATGATAAAATGCAATATGTGCAACCTCCCTTATTACTCCGTCCAACCTTATACTGCTTACCGGAACCATAGGCTTATCAACGATTTAGCTCGCGCATTGGACTAACTAAAGCTTCTCTTATGCTAGAGATATACCCAGCCAAAGGTACAGAGCCCAAGCCCAGACTATGGCTCCCCTCCTTAAAGAAGCAAACCAATAGGTGTCACTGTCCCACGTTCCTTTTTACAAACCTGACCAGGTAAGTATTAAGAAACGGGGCCCTACAAGAGGCCAACCACTGTGCGCAAAGTGGAGGCAAACCACATGATCACTAAATCATGTACATATATCAACATCATCATCTCCCCAGCCCATCACCATTGCATGTCATGCATATACATCACTCATAATACATACAAGCATGTTTGAAAGAAATTAAACTATTTCAATTTATCCCAATACCAGTTCCATAATGCCACAATATTAATTTGATTTCACAAGCATGCTTGAAAAGGACACTCTACTTCAAAATTACATTATAGTTACAAGCATGCTTGACAAAATTTCAGTAATTCCATTAATTCAATAATAATTTCTTTTTACCATTTTGCCAATCTCCTATAGCTTATCATATCATACACAGTCTATATCATGTACCATGCTGAGCAAGAGAAAAATTATTTATTTAATAAACCACATAACAAACATAGTTCGCACACACGTGGAAAAAACCCCGAGTTACCTATTCTATTTTGGCTCACAAGTAGTCACATGACAAGAAAATCTAAGCAGTAAGAGCTCTTAATGAAAATCTACAAAAATCACACATATACAAAAACATCAATATATAATTCAAAACTACTTATGTATTATCCTAAACTACTCTAAGGTTACGCTAAAACTACTTTAGAAACTTAAAAGCTATCATAGAGAACCTAAAATTATCTTTTAAATCCATATTTCTTTATACTTTAATTAATTGATTAGAGTAGTAAATTTTATATTAACTTAAATTTACAAAAGTTCCCAAATTCCTAAATCTTGATTTTCTCATCTAAATTTATAATTTATGTATATATATACGAATTAAATTTATATTCCCAAATTCACACACACATATATCTATGTATATAAATTTATATTAAATTTACATTCATAAATTCATATTATATACATACATACAAATATATATATATATAATTAAATATATGTATATGTATATTCTTTTCAGAAAAATAAAGGGATGAAAGGATGCGTTTCAGGAAAAAGACAAAAGAAAACACACACACCGTCTGGACAATTCGCGTATATATATATATATATATATATATATATAAGACAAAGAAGAGGCTACTCTCGTACCTGATGTGGAGATGTATGTGTACGAGTATAAAATCAACACTAGTAGAATTAATCAAGGAATTTGGAAAAAATGATTAAGGTTTGAAGAGGGATTGAAAGAACAAGTTGGAATTACTTGAAGAAAGGCTTCTGGCGGCGTGAGAGAGAGCAGACGGATGGAGGAGTGAAAAATAAGAAATAGGTTTAGGTTTTTCATAATTAGATTATTAAATATATATATATATATATATATATCTTATTAGTATTATTATTATATATTAAAATTCTATTGGCTATTAAAACCAACTTTAAGTTAACTTTCGGATAATTTGAAATATTTTAAAATTAACTAGATTTTACAATTATTATTTTTATGCTTTATCATCACTAAATTTTATTTTAAATATATAAATTTTATTTTAAAAATACAAATGCATACTTTTCTTTTATCTCCAATGCAGTATATATTAATACCCATTTGTAATAATTTTTTTTTTCACTTTTAAATCTTTGGCTCTTTAAATTTTATTTATATATATATATATATTTAATAAATTTTTAAATAGCTGAAATTTTGACTTTTTCCTTATTCCATCCTATACCCTAATCTTTTAGGCTATATATATATATATATATAATAAATTTTTAAATAGCTGAAATTTTGACTTTTCCCTTATTCCATCCTATACCATAATCTTTTAAGCCTAATATTTAATCTTATGTCCTTTTTAAAGTCACTACTAACATTGTAAGTTCTAAAAAAAATTTTGGGATGTTACAATTACCTATGAGAGATATGAACATTATAAAAGTTATGCCTTGGATGAGAAAAAGGAAAATGATTCAAGGATTAGGCTTGAAAATCTAAGAAATGACATAGGTGACAAGAGATCAGTGGCCAAAAACAAAACTTTTAGTCTGTGGATGATTGCTTAATGTATATCTTGTCAAAGGATGCATCTTAAACGTGGGGGGAAGGATTGTGGAAATAGAACTATTGCAAATAATCCAACTAAGAAATCCTTTGACTCTTAGGGCTTGTTTGATACATTGTATTAAGCATAACAATATAAGATAATACAATACTTTATAAATTTATTACTTGTTTAATATAAGTAATATATTGTATAAATTTATATATCAAACTCTTTCTATATATCAAAATAGTGTATAACCAAATCAAACATTTGGAAATGAGATTAAGCCTAATTAGATTTTGATTTATAAGATTTTATTAATATTTTTTCATTCTAACCCTTACTTGTGCTCTCTCTCTCTCTCTCTCTCTCTCTCTCTTTCTCTCTCATTTGCAGATTAACGTTAGCTGTTCTCCTATCCTATCAATGCCAATCTACCATCTCTCTCCCTTACTTATTAAGTTGCCTAATCATCGCTCTTTCTTATACTTTAACTAAGAATGCAACAAATTGCTCCTTTTTTCTCAACACTGGAATTAAGACCGCGTTCAATAACATCTCTTTTTTCTTCCAACACTATAACATTTCTCTCGCTCTTCGCTATTGAGCAATCCCAACCTTAGCTCTGTGTTGTTTAGATTCAGCTCACCTATTCATATTGAATTCTCCATTTCTTGATCTTTAATAATTATCAACTTTACCTCTTCAATTCTGATATAGAAAGAAAGAGACTTCGAGTTTAAGTCTAGAATGACTGCAATGAAAGATATACAGTCACTTGGCTCAATCTTACCAATTTTATAACAATATTAGTGAGACTAAAAGACAATAATATTTTAGGTTTCTTATTCTCTTAGTGCATGAATTCAAAATCAAACAAGTTTTTTGTTCTCTTGATGCATGAATTCAATAATGGCATGGTGAAGAAGCATGTGATGCGAGGTCCTAATTCTTCTTCTTTTTTTTTAATTCAATTTCTCTTTTCTTTTCTTTTTCTTTTTTAAATGATAGAAGGACTTTTATTTCTTTAAAAAAATTAATATAATATAATATAATGTAATAAATTTAGATAAATATAGTATATTTTTAAGTAAATGGTATTTTTATCAAAAGATTTCATTTTTATCCTAAACCAGTGTTATAAAATACATAACTAAATATATAATAATATGATCTTATATTGTGTCACACTAAGCACTGCATAATTTTAAAATTTTATTAGACCTTATCCTATCAACTTTATATTATAAGACCTTATCCTATGTAATGTACCAAATAGGCCATTAACAAAGAATGGTCGAATAAGCTAATGGATCCCAATTTTTTATTATATTAAATATGGAAGTTAACAGGATAGTTAATATCTACAAGCACAAGGATACTCTAAAGGAAACTATGGATAATGGTGATATTCCAAATAAAGGAAACCATGAGGCTATTCAAGTTATGTTTAAGAGAAATAGGGCATTACAAGCCCTGAAAAAGGTAGAAAATGAATTATGGTAAAAATAAGGTGTATGTTTGCAAGTATACTAAAAGCATAAATAAAGATATAATGGTTAGGCCCATAAGACAAAAAGGTCAAGATTAGAGGAGCTTTGAAACACATCACTAATTAGAACATCACCATTCAAGATCTGGAGTGAAAAACATTAGTCTTATACAACCCAAGGAAACCTCCTTATCATTGTTATTGAACAGTAAATAGGAGCAACATGGCAACAAGGATGACCAATAGAGGGAAAAGGAGAGGGTGAAGGCAAGGCCACTTGACTCTGAAGGGATATTAATACTCATAGAAATTAAAGACTAAAAACTCTTGAGAAATGAAGATGACATTCTATTGTCACTAGAAGTTACCCAAGTATACCTCCTCCTCTCTTAAGCTATAAGTTTAAGGTTCAACCTCCTTTTCTCCATTAGTTTTCCATGAATATTTACACTAGGAATTATAAGAGTGGACTTGATAATCTTTCCTTTACTAGTGAAAATTTGTGCATTATGTACAAAATTCAAATGTTAGTGTTAACTAAGACACAAATGAGTAGCAAGAAAGTAAATGGAATTGTGAAAAATCCAAGTTTTAGCTATAGTTATAGGGTTGAAACGAATGGGTTCTTAAAAGGGATCTGGTTGATGTAGGATGCGAGTTTTCATTGTTGATATTCTCCTAATCCATGCTTAATGCATTGTTGGTACAAGCTTTCTCTTCATGGTTATTTATGGTAGTCTCATATTGTAGTCTATAAGAGAGTTATGGAATGTGTTAAAATTTATTTTTAACTTAGCATCTATGAGGCCTTAAGCCTATATGGGCGACTTTAATGCCTATTTTGAAACTTGTAAGAAGGTTAGGGACTTTGGGCCTAATACTAGAAGCATGCAAGAATTCTCTAGTTGCATTTAAAATTGTTTTTTGTTAAATGTGGGCTATGGTAGGCCAATGTATACTTAAAGTAACAAGAGGACTTTTATGAGATTAGACAAGTGCTTAACTAGGGCTAGTTGGGTTAATCTCTCTCTTAGAAGGTCAATTTTACATCTTACAATTAAAGTTGCATCATAGGCCTATTCTATTTATGTTTGTGAGATAATGAGAATGTGACTCATTAAGGGCCTAAGGAATTTTGTATTATTGCCTCCTGGTTGACTCACGAAGACTTTCCAAGTATTGTGAAAGAAGCCTAGAGTTTGAATTCTAATTAGGCCTATTCATTTGAGGCCTTTAAGAAGTAAGCCCAAGAATGGAATTAAAGGGTTTTTGATGAAATTTTTCAAAAGAAGAGACTAATTATGCGTAAAATGGTTAAGGTGGATAAAAAACTTAAAGAGAGAGTTAATCCTTTCCTTTTAAGTCTATAGAAGCAATTATGAAAGGATTATAATGTTATTCTATACCAAAAGGAAATTTTGTTGTATCAAAGATATCAAGACAAGTAATTGTAGTTTAGCGATAGAAATACACAATAATTCTAAGGTATCACTAGAATAACAAAGAGGAAGAATAATAAAAAGGCTTTAAAGGATAAAGAAAGAACTAAATGAGAGATAAGAGTGAGTTAAATAACCTAACAAGGCCTTGAGCTTCTCTTTGGACCATAGCTTATGTTTAGAGATTAGCACATCTCATTGAGGTTAAGGTGTAACTTAGATGTTAGAATTGATTACTTTGTCTATAGGAGAACTACTTATTTTCCATTTATTTTTGTAGGCAATTTATATTTGCTTGCAAAAGCCTCTCTTGAACAAATTGGCATTACTCTTCAGTGCCTATAAAGCTTTCACCTCTAGTTTGGTGAAAAAGCCAATAAAGACAAAACTCATTTCTTTCACTCTTCAAATGTTAATCATAATGTTGTTAAATGGTCTAATGAGACCTTGAGTTTCTCTTTAGGCCATAACTTGTGAAAATATTTAGGTGTTCTACTTTACCATAAATGAGTTTCTCAAGATACCTTTCAATTTGTGGTAGGAAAGGTGCAAGCTAAGTTGACTAGTTGGAAATTGCAATAGTTGTCACTAGTTAGGTAGATCACTTTAATAAGGCACTCTTTAATAATATTCCTCAATACCATATGCAAACTTTCTTGTTATCAGTCAGTGTGTGTAATGAGCAAGAAAAGATTAATAAGAACTTTATTTAGGTTTCCAATTATAGGTATTCAAAAATGCACTTGTTGGCTTGGGATGAAATTTGTCTCCCTAAAGATGTAAAGGGTTAGATATAAGAAATTTAAGAAGTATGAATAAAGTGTATTTTATGAAAATAAGGTAAAGGATTATCTAACACCCTAATACTTCATAGGTTTGAATTCTGTGATCCAAATATCATTATTGCATGGAAGGCATTCTGACAATTTGTAATAAGCCTATTACTTTAAATCTTTAGAGAAGGATGAGTAAAAAATGGAATGATATCGTGAAAGGGATATAATGGTAGATAGGATATGGTAATAATGCAAGGTTTTAAGCTGATAAACGATTACATGATACTTCTCCTTTTAGTACTACTTGCATGGGGAACTTAGACATAGAAAGAAAATTTAAAATGTTTCTTAAATAATCACATGTAGAACTAGAATGAGCTCACAGATAAGCTACCTATAGAGATATGTAAAAAGCTTGTTGCTATCCCACCTCTAGAGTAGAATGACAAACATGATACCATAGTCTAAGCCCTTTAAAACATCTTCTTTATCAAGATAGCTTATGAGGTCATCATAGGATTTTAATATGATAAGGTGTAACTTGGTATGGAAAAGGATTTGGCATTGCATTAGCCTAAAAATACTCGATCATTTTATGTGGCTTGGCTAATGGCTAACTTCTTACAAATCAGTGCAAGGTGAAATGCAACATAAGCAAGGACGCTAGTTAGCCATGATGTGGTGTGAGAATTAAAACTATCTTGCATGCCATGAGAGATTGTGATAAGGTTAAAGATGTGTAACTTATACTAGTGAAACCTCTGTATTTGAATGAGTTTTTCAATTATGACATCAAGTAGTGGGTACAATGAAACCTTTTCAACATTAGAATATTGTCTTTAGTGTAGGGGCATGGAGAATTTGGTTTCAAAGAAATAATGAAAATCTCTTAATGGCTAAGCTTATGTGGTAAATAATAGTTCATGCCTAAAAGGTGATGCAAGTTAATGAGAATCTTGCTACTATTTGAATGGGTAATAAAAAAAGTACAGTGGGGTAGAGTTTCCTCGATGATGGTTGGGTAAAAGTCAATGTTAATGAGTCTTAAAAGAATGCTAGAGGACATGCTGGCTATGTTGGTATCAACAAAGATACTTCAAATGATTAGTTGCTCGGTTTCATGAGAAACTTGAGTTTTGATAAGGTGCTTTTGTTTAAGTGATAGGGTAGCTTGATGGGTCTAGAGCATGCATGAAATAAATCATATAGAAGATTATAGTTTGAAGTTAATTTAAAAATTACTATAATGCTTGTGTATAAAGGTGTATAAACATTAAGTTGGCCCCAACATTGGCCTAGCTTAATATTTAGCTTGATTTTACACCAAGCTTTAAATTTAAAGCCTAGTACTTAAACTAAGATAGTATCTTAAGTTACTTAAGCCATTTTTGTTAAGTTTTTTGTACAAATTATAAAATGACCTCTTAAAAAATGAAGTCAATATAAATCCTTATAAAATTATATTTTTATCCTTAAAAATTAAAATTTTTATACAAATTTTTATAAAAGAATTTTTTTTATTAAAAGGACTAAATTATGCTAAACTAGCTAACAGAGTTAGCCTAACCTTCAATTCTTTTTAGCTCAGTCCAACCTGGCTTGAAATGGCCAGACTAGACCAATCATTATGTACCCTTACTTGTGTATAAGGGTTGTTGTCAGTAGCACCCTTTCTTTTCATTAATTACTCACATTAGAGATATGCTTAATAGAGATTGGCGAGTTCAAATTAACCATGTTTGCCAAGAATTGCTAACTATCGAACCAATTGCCTGCATAATTATAAGATTGGATATGTCCTACTAGATCACCCTTCTTATAGCTACTATAGTATGCTCATGGATGATATGGTTGGGATTACTTTTACCTAATTGGTTAGTTTTTATGCTATGTTTAAAGCCTCCTTTCTTCACTAAAAGAAAAAAAAGACTAAAGTAATTTTTTTATTGAGAAAACTAAAGTAGTTTTTATTGTCCTAATTTGTTTGATTAGCACAAATATGCTTTAAAAATATTTAAAAGTTTCAACTCACCATAAGATTTCTCCTTCTTTAAAAGAACGTGTCCCTTTCCTAATTGAGTCTTTTTCATCTTACACTCCATGTATAAGACTAATCTCACTTGGGGTGTTACTTTTACCCAATTGGTTAGTTTTTATGCTATGTTTGAAGCCTCCTTTCTTCACTAAAAGAAAAAAAAAGACTAAAGTAATATTTTTATTGAGAAAACTAAAGTAGTTTTTATTGTCCTAATTTATTTGATTAGCACAAATATGCTTTAAAAATATTTAAAAGTTTCAACTCACCATAAGATTTCTCCTTCTTTAAAAGAACGTGTCCCTTTCCTAATTGAGCCTTTTTCATCTTACACTCCATGTATAAGACTAATCTCACTTGGGGTGTTACTTTTACCCAATTGGTTAGTTTTTATGCTATGTTTGAAGCCTCCTTTCTTCACTAAAAGAAAAAAAAAGACCAAAGTAATTTTTTTATTGAGAAAACTAAAGTAGTTTTTATTGTCCTAATTTATTTGATTAGCACAAATATGCTTTAAAAATATTTAAAAGTTTCAACTCACCATAAGATTTCTCCTTCTTTAAAAGAACGTGTCCCTTTCCTAATTGAGCCTTTTTCATCTTACACTCCATGTATAAGACTAATCTCACTTGGGGTGTTACTTTTACCCAATTGGTTAGTTTTTATGCTATGTTTGAAGCCTCCTTTCTTCACTAAAAGAAAAAAAAGACTAAAGTAATTTTTTTATTGAGAAAACTAAAGTAGTTTTTATTGTCCTAATTTATTTGATTAGCACAAATATGCTTTAAAAATATTTAAAAGTTTCAACTCACCATAAGATTTCTCCTTCTTTAAAAGAACGTGTCCCTTTCCTAATTGAGCCTTTTTCATCTTACACTCCATGTATAAGACTAATCTCACTTGGGGTGTATGATTGCCAGCTCCAACAAGTGCTTTGTAGTCACTCAAACTCTTTGATATTACAAAGGTATCTCATTTGCTGTGTTTGAACATACCTTACTACTAAGGCTATTTATTGTGGCTTGTTTTATAAGTTATTATTATTATTTTTTAATTCCATATTAAGACCTACAACTTGGAAAGTGAAATGGGCAACATTATGGGTCGAATAAAAAACAATATGTTCACTTTAAGTTTTAAAAATCAAATGATGTTATGTAAACTCTGAATTTCCAAACAAACAAAACACACACACACACACACACACACACACACACACACACACACACACACACACATATGTGGTTGATTATATGATATATTGATCAAATTAAATGATAAGGAAAGCTTTAAAAGATCATCATGGAAAAATGCAATTTATCCTATCTTTTAATCTCTTGTTAAGCTATTGATTTGCATATATATCATAATCCTTTACACAATAAATGGGCCCCAATACAAATACTTCCTATATTATTTGTTTTATTGAAAATAGTGTGTTCATTGATTAGGATAGCCTTTACCTCCTCCAATCACAAGGTAAATATCATCTAAAAATAGTTTTATCTAATAACAAAATTTTGCTTGTAATTAAATCAATCTTTAAATGTCTCTTAGAAAAAAATTATTATCAAGAAAGTTCACCTAGGTTAGCAATAATAATTTCTTTTTTTAAAGGAAACTCTTTATATAATTTTTCCAATAAATTAACAATTTAGGGCTTTTTTAGCCATATATTATATATGTAAAATACATAAATTTTTGAAATCCTAGTTAGCCATTCTTATTACACTAGTATGTTATATTTTTACTGTAACAACATGAAAAATGTTTTTTTTTTTAATTAGGGGCAACTCACCCTTAATGCAAGCAAAGTTCCCTATATATAAAGGAAATAAAGTATGAGATTGAGAGGCTGAGAAAGAGTGAAAAAAGAGTGTGAGATTGTCATAATGCAAAGAGAGAGAGAGAGAGAGAGAGAGATAGTGTGTTCTCCACATTTAATAAATAAATATATAGCATGCAATTGGAAAAAAATAGAAAAAACAAAACAAAAGAAGAAGAAATTAGTAGGAAGAGAGGAAGTAAGCTCCATATATACTTTTACCCATTCATGTCATCTTTTTCCTACTACACATAGAATTATAGAGAATTAAAATTAAAATTTATTCATTAATAATTAAGAGAGAGAGAGAGAGCGAGAGGGGGGAGGGAGAAAGAGACTTTAGATTAATTTATTATTAATTAATATCATTTTTATTTAAGAGTGTGAAGAGGTGACCCATAGGGTATTAATATTATTTAAGAAAAATTATTGATAAAGTCCAAGAAACTAAGTTAATTATTCCCAATACTTTGTAATTCTTATTTATTTTAAAAGACCAAAAGGCCAAAAGTATATTTTATTCTTACCAAAATATTTTTTATGAGTACAAGTTTGCTACCATAAAAGTAAAATCATTAAGACTTGGTAATAACAAATCTAAACTGAGGGTCCTTGTCAATGATTTTTCTTAAATGATATTAATACTTTATTGATCCCCTTTTCACACCCTTAATAAAAAATGATACTAATTAATTAAATGATATTAATTAATAATAAATTAATCTTAAAATTTCTCTCTCTCTCTCTCTCTCATAATTAATAACATTAATTTTAATTTTAATTCTCTATAGGACTATTTGTAGTAAAAAAAAAAGAATGACACAAAAGAAAAATAGTGTATATAAAAGTCATTTCTTTTCTTTTCACTCACTTTTTATTTTCTCTTTATCTCTCTTCAATTGCATATTATACAATTACTTATTAAATACATAAGACACACTCTTCTCTCTCTCCCAAACCCCACCACATAGATCCTCTACGGTCATTAGCATGACTGTAGGGGTGTAGTCAAGCAAATGCTTGATATGTGTCTTTTTTTTTATAGAAATAAAAGAATTTTAATTGTGAGGATAAAAATTTAAATTATGAAAAAACAATTACACTTCATGCTATAAAACTTATAAATTCTTTCATTGTTTATCCAAATTTTTCTTAAATTCTTGTTTATTAATATTCAAGAAATAACTCCTTGCAATTAAAAGTTTTGGAAATTTACACTTTATGGTTATTATAAATTAAAAATATTTATTATAAAAGACTTTAAATTTTAAAATTATATTAAAATTTCAATTGACCAAAAATTTTAGTCCTTACCTTTAAAATTTTTGGAATGTAAATCCTTCTTATAGTTAAAGCTTTTATCCTCACAATAAAAATGATTATCTCCATAATTAAAATTTTGGGTCCTTTGTTAAAAAAAAATGGATATATATCAAGCAAATACTTGATTCCCCTACTATTGCACTATTACCCAATCTCACATTCTCTCTCTCCTCTTTTCACTCTCTCAATCTCACACTCGTGTTTTTTTTTTTCTCTCTCTTTTCACTTACTCTCTCTCTTACCACTCTCTTTCACCCTTTCAACAGTACACACTCTCTTATATAATGAGGGCAAATTACCCTTAATTTAAAAAAAAAAACATTATTCATGCTGCTCAAGGAAAACATAGCATATTGGTGTAATATAATAGCTCACTAGGTTTCAAAAGTTTATCTTTTTATATAATATATGGCTCAAAAAGTTAATCATTTAATTCTTGAAAAACTATTCTCTTTTTAATTTGATATTCTAAAGATATACCTTTCAATTAATTCCTAAAAAATAATTATCTCTCAATTTAGTTTTTCAAGAATAAAACCTCTTAATTTTGCCTTCAAATATTTTTTCTTAATAATAAAAATAAGAATAAATTACAATAAATTTTTATATAATTTGACTAGATTACATTTGATACTCCTTTTATTTCAAAAATATAATCTGACTCACTGACATTATATATATATATATATATATATATATTACAAACACCTTCTTTTTAATTTTTTTTAGTTCAATAAAATTAACTTTCTATACAATATGTGTTTATTTTAAAATTAAAATTACTTAAATTTTTTTATTATTATATTTAAAATAAGGTCACAGTCTCACCAACCTTAACTTGGTTGTTTTTACTACCAACAAAAATAAAATCATAATCTTGTATAAAAATTTAATTGTATTGACAATAAATAAATTAGTGAGAAATTTTCTATAATCTATATCAAATATAAAAAATAATAATATTTTTAAAATGAAAAAAGCATCAAATATAATTTGTCAAACCACCAAAAAAATAATTAATTCACTCTAAAATTGAACAGCTTCCGAAGCACCAACTATTCCATGTAATGCTACAAAAATCAAGCGCTAATCAATTTGGGGAATTGAAAGAGACAGCAAGACAAGAAGAGTATCGCAAAAGGCTTCATTAATTAAATAAACAGTTGAGGTAGGTAACAATAAAGTAATTAATCCTTTTCTTTCTATTTTTTTTTTGGAAAACATAATTTCTTATTTTCGTAGATTAACATAAATTTTTTTTGGTTGCGATATTGTGTTTGTACGTGGCTGGCCATTGAAAAGTTTAATTATATAATTTATAAAAAAAAGAATAAAACTTTAAATTGTAATCTCTGTTGTCTAATTGTGATTAGCTGTGTTATTTCAATTTTTTTAATTTTAACTCCAATCAATGAAAAGTTTAATTATATAATACTAAATTTTGATATTATATCCCTACATCGTTTTTAAGTTTTAAATTTATTGGATCGATTAAATTAACTAAACCTGAACATTTGTATTTTTTTTATCATTTGAAGTTTTAATTTAAACATACTCAAACATGTATTTTTTCTTCTTTTTTTTTTCATTTCATTTTTTCTTTTATATGTTTTCCTGAGCTGTCTTCCTCTTTTTCAGCTACCCCTTTCTTTTTTGTCTTTTTCTTAATTGTTTTATATTTAATTTATATAATATATGTTTTTGATATATTTTTATAAATAGTAACTCTAGAATAATTAGGAATAATATAACTAAGTTAAAATGCTAATATATAGTCAATTTTTTAAACTTCTATCATTAATAAGTTAATTTCGTTTAACTTAATTTAAAATTTTTAAAAATATTTTATTTACATAATACGTTACAAAAATAAATTTTTAAATAAGATATAAAAAATTTGTTGTTGATAATTTTTTTTGCCTCTCACTAAGTCGAGGTCCTGGTTTCGCTCCTCTCTCTCTCTCTCTCTCTCTCTCTCTCTCTCTCTATATATATATATATATATAACATATTGACAAAAAAGACAAAAAAAAGAAAACAAAGAGTTAAAATAACATGACGTTTCATAAAAAATGCTTGTCGTTTTCACACCAATCTTCATCCTTATCAAGCAAGCCCTTTGCTTTCTTCTAGAGTCTTTCCACTTTCTTAGAAAGAAGAAGAGCGAAGCTACTTCTCAAACGTATCATATTGTAATCGTGCGAAGATGATAATAATAATAATAAATTATCACCACTTATTCACCATTCAAACCTTCAATTATTACATTCTTAGAATCAGATTTTTAATCACATGAAAGATAGTATAAATTACATAAATTTTCTTTAAATTTTGATAAAATTATATAAACTTCTTATAAATTTTTAAAATATATAGAGATCTCTTTTAAAATAAAAAATTGTTTTATATTTTAATTCAGTTTTAACTTTTTAGATTAAAATATCCTTCATTAATTGAAATATGTAATTTTTAAATTAAAAAAAATGTAAATGAAGAATATTGCAATCCAAAAATTTAAAATTTGACTAAAATATAAAATAATATTTTATTTTAAAATAGATGTGTATATATTTTAAAATAGAAAGAAATCTTTATAATTTTAACAAAATTTAGAAAAATCTATATAATTTACTCAAAAAGATAAAAGTGCATTAAAGTTTATATAAATTATTCATATATTAATTTTTAACACCTAATATATATATATATATATATAAAATCATGTTTGCTAAAAGGATTTCTCCACAAAATTATAAAGACTAGCTAGCAAAAATAATAGTTGGGTCGCAGCAGCAATCATCCAAGAGGCAGCAGCAACATAAAGCTGCTAGGCTGCAGATTTAATTTTTTTAAAAAAAAGTTAGATGAGATGAGGGAAAAATTATACCTAAAGACTGAACTTTATAAAAATGATATTAAAGGATTTTAAAAATTAAAATTATTTTTAAAAAATTAAAAGTAAAAGTTATTACTTATATTTCCTAAAATCACAACTTATTCTTTTCAATATTTCAAAAGTGTCTTCGTCCAATAATAGTAAGAAATCCAAAACATTTTTGTAATATCGAAAAAACTATATTATAACTTAAAAAAAATAAGTAGTAACTTTAAAATTATATAAATATTTGTTATTATTTTTAAAATATATTCAAATTTTTTAAAAAACAAAAAATTACTTTATATTTTAATTTAATTTTAAAAAATTTTTAAAACCAAAATACTCTTATTTAAAAAAATTTTAGTTAATAAAAGATATTTTAATTAAAAAATTATAATTGAACTAAAATATAAAATAATTTTTTATTTAAAAAATTATTCATATTTTAAAAATTAAAAAATTTATATAATTTTAACATGTAATTTATTTTTAAAACATTAAACACTTAAAAAAATCACTTTTTTGGCTTATAACTGAAAGAGCAAAATCACTTTCTTTGATTACTTAAAAGTACTTACCATCCCTCAACGAAACCTAGCTCTCTTCTCCGTGGTGGAGCAGCGTAATACTGCGGCGGTGCCGCCACCGGAGGTGGCCCTTGATAAGGACCTATGGAACATAATTACAGTTACTTAGTACTAATATATATATATATATATATTGAGAGTGTTTCAATTCAAATAATAATCTAAGTAAGAATAAAATTTAGGTGTAAGTTTCTTAACTATTTGTTATTAAAATTTTTAAGAGTCGATGATGTGGGTTAAGATATAAGAAATTTGATTTAAAAATAAAAAAAGCTTAAAAACCAAGACTTAAGGAATTAATAAGCTACTTATTACAACCAAATAATTTTTGTCGTAACATGAAGTAAAATAGATAATAAAAAAGGAATAAGGTTTTAAATGATGTTGAAACTATAATTTTTGTAGAAAAATATAACAAAACACGAAGAAAAAAAGATCAGTTACTGCAAATTACAATCACATGTTTGATATAATTATTACAAACTGCTATTTAAAACCTTAAAAAAAAAAAAAAAAGGAACTGAAGTTGTTTGAGAAGAATCCATTGAGAAATTAAAAGGGCTCATTGAGTTGTTGAGACTAGAGGTGTATGTTACCTTGAGGAGGATAGCCACTCATCTCTGAAAGAGCAAACCAGAATTGCAGAACCAGGGAAGATAATATTGGAAGACACAAAACATGTGTTGAAGAAAAGAAGAAATTATACATATATATATATATATATATATATATGCTCTGAGAGCAAAAAAGGCAGATATATATATATGCTCTGAGAGCAAAAAAGGCAGATAGAATATAAGTAGTGGAGAGAAATTACAAGAAAGCTTCAGAAAAGAACATTTTTATTTTATTCATTTCACACTGAAGTGGTTGGACCTTAGTGTGATGGTATATTTCCTTGCAGCTTCACAATTACTACTTGATACCATAATAGGAATTCTCTGGTGCTAACTAGAAGTTGAAGTTGAGTAGATATAGATTTTTTTATTGTTATTATTTTGGCAATTTTAGATAAATTTTTTAAAAGTTAAAAAATTACCTTTATCTTATATTTTATTTTTTAAAAAAAATTATAAAATATTTAAATTACTGCTTAAACTGAACAACACGGCATACTATTTGAATTGAGCAATAGAAAATCCCTATGTTTTTTATTTCTCACTGCCACCACCATCACCTTCCTTCTTCTCCCTCTTTTGCTGAAGAATAAGGATAATCTGATGTAAACCAGGTCTTTTTAACTGTGGATTCTGGAGGAAGACAAGTCTATTAAGTGCTACTTTAAAGAACATCTTTTTTTTTTTGTCTTTCTTTCTGTTATGAATAGACAAGCATCTAAAATTAAATAATAATAATAATTGAATTGTAAATTATTTTATAAATTTAAAAATTAATTTATAATTTAATATTATTTAATTAAATAATTTAAGCATACATTTTTTTAGAGCCTGCTGTGATTTTTCTTTAATCAATTTTTAAAGAATTTAGGTTTGAAACGTGATAGATTTCTATATAAAGTAAAATTCGGTTGACAATTGGCATTAAGAGAAATTCTTAACATTAGCCTTGGTCTACATAAAAAACTAATAAATTATTCATATATATATATATATTGGTGAAACCTACTTTAACATGTTTATATGTCTATCAATAACTAACATAGTTTAATAATCTTTCGTGTTAGTTTTAAGGAACAAGAGCTTTCAAGATGAAACATGACACGCCAATTTAATTAGTATAATGTTCACTATTAGTTGATTGGAAAAACTGATACTCTTAATTACTTTTTAAAATTGATATGTTTATTTAAATAAATTTCACACATTGAAGTGAAATCTACCACTTATATAGACTCACATTTTGTATATATTTATATCTAAAATTGATTGTATTAATTTAAAAAAAAATTAAGAGGATGCAATCTTATTGAGTGGTTACTGATATTTTTGTAGATGAGAATATAGTGAAAATTTTCTGTGCAATTTAGTAATTATGTAAAATTGTTTTGACGTGTAGGGTAGATGTGAGAGGAAGAAAAGCAAACTTAACTTTAATAAGTTTGGAAGCTTGTTTCACTCATGGAAAAGTAGTCCCCATGTGAATACAAAAGCTTGAGTCCAAAAAGCACTCACGTGAGCCCCAAGGAGTCTACAGTTGAAATGGTACCTACCTTAGCATCTTGGCTTGAGACCTTTATGGAAGAGGAGAAGTGTGACAGAGAAAAAAAAATAAAAAATAATTTTTTTTATATATTTGGATAGGTAAAAATAAAATATAAAAAAAATATTAATTTACAAAAACAATAATATTTTTACTGTCTAATATTAAATATTTGTGTTGATGGGATAATTTAAGAAGATAAAAGGTGAAAGAGTTTTCTTTTTAAAATCTATTTATATTTGGAGAGAAAAAAAATTTTTTTAGTAAGACTTACCATTATTTTCTCTTTAACTTTTTAATCTCTCCTAATTTTCTCACTAATCCAAACAAGAGAAAAATCTATTTTCTCCCATATTTTTTTTATAAATTTTTTTTCTTTTTAATTTTCTCCCCATCTAAACAAAGAGTTAAGGATCAATATGATTATATTCCATCCACACCCTATTAATTAAAGAAAAAGAATTTTATTATATTTTTATCAAAATTTTCAATTAAAATATAATAAGGGCATAATTTTTTTAATAATAAATATATAGTTTTTAATTAAACTATATACTCATTATATTATTATTAAAAAATGAAATTATTAAATTTTAATTAAAGAATTTAATAATATAAATATAAATAACGACACTGATTTGTTAATTAATACATCCTCTGACCTGTTCGAGGTGAAGTGGGAGACAGCTTCTTCACATTCACACAATGAATATGAAAGCCTAATAATGTGGGCCTTACAGATACTTTGAGAGGAAGTTTCACTTTTGTTTTATAAGAAAATTATAGTTGAGATTTTAAATTAAAGATATTTATATTAAAATTTTTTAATTTTTAAAATTAATTTGAAGGATATAAGGATAAAAAATTTTAACTTGAAATTTTAAGTTGTAATTTTTTATATAGTTTAAATTTTTTGTTTCTTTTAAAATAATTTTAAATCTTTTAATATAAATATCTTTAATTTGAAATTGTTACTCATAATTTTCCCCTTTATGTTGTCTAAATTTATTTATACATAGAGCAAGTCTATCTTATTTACAAACGTACTTTTTAGAGTTTTCAATATTTTTATTATACTATGTGAATTTTATTGATCCAACTATTTGAATTAAGAGAAATTCTTATGTTCATATTTTATATTAAATTTTATAAAAAATTGAATAATTATAAGTATTTTTTTAAATGATTACAAAATTAACATATATTTTGTATGTTAATTTTGAAACCACTTGATGAAGCATAAAACAAACATACATTAATATCAAAATTTTTGAGAATGATATTCATGATAAAAATTTTTAATTCAATCGTAGATTCTATAGAAAGTTATTGAAAAGAATAAGAATAATTTCATTTACACTAATCTCTCTCTCTCTCTCTCTATATATATATATATAGTGGCAGCCAGTATAGTTCGTTGGTTTAAGTCTTGTGCATGTATTATTTTACAAGAATGAGTGGTGTTATAATAACAAGAAAAAACTGTACATTAATGTTTGGAAAATAAATAAATAACTATATAATAATAGAAATAAGTAATGAAATTAGTGTTTATTGATTAATATAAACTAGAATTATCTCAAATTCAGCTCCGTCTTTTTTAAAATAAAAAAATGGCCCATTTTCTTTTTCCTATTAAAATCAAGCTATTCAGATTGGGCTTCTTTGTAGTTTAGGAATGAGCCCAAACAATTTTACACAAAGAGGTCGGGCTTGAAACAAAAGGCCCACTGAAGGAGCCTACTATATAGCATAAAGGGAAAGTTGTATAATTAAGAATTTTAAATTAAAGATATTTATATTAAAAGATATTAAATTTTAAAATTATTTCAAAAGATCTAATTACAAAAAGTTTAAGCTCAAAGTCCTAAATTGTATTTTTTTTGGCACAGATTAAATTTTTAACTTTTAAATCTTTTAAAATAATTTCAAATTTTAATATCTTTTAATATAACTATCTTTAACTTGAAATCTTTAATTATAATTTTTTTTAACATAAATTTTGTCTTAACCCACTCTGTGCCTGTGGCTTTATATTCTTTACATTACTTGTACAATTTTGCATTATTTTAATACTCATTAATTAGTTTATCACATCAATAATATACGTATGAGAATTATTCGCCATTAATGGGCTATCCTATAAAAAATTATTATTATTTGTGTTTGGTTAATACATAAAATTTTTAATTGACAAAAAATTATAAAAAAATTAGAGTTCTCCTAATTTTCAGTCAGAAGGTGGAAGATCTTTCAGGGAAGTTTGGGGTAGGTGGACCGGAGAGGAAGAGAAGGAAGGAGAATTTTTTATTTTTGATAATTTCTTTGATTTGGAGTTATTTCTAATATTATACATTACATATTCACCTTTACTATTTACTACTAAGTTAATTTGTGGGTTAGTGAGAAAATAATTTAATGCTCAGTTTGTTTTATTGACAAAAAAAAATAGAAGAAAATTTTTTTCAATGATTTTCATTTTATTTCAATTTAAAAATAAGTAAAGAAATCATTTCCAATTTTATTTAAACCCATTGTTATAAGCTTATTACTGTCACTATCATTATGGAAGTCCACCATGAGCTACCTTTGGGGTCAAATAATTTTTTTTTTAATGCCAGAAACAATACAAAATTTAAAAAAAAAAAATGTTTTAAAAATTTTATTTTTTTCATAAGACAGATGGAGCTAAAGTAAAAATGAAACAAAAAAATAAAATTAGACAAAGAGGAAAAAAGAAACGGCATCAAGTTATTCTTTTAATGAAACAAACAAACAAAAAAATTATGCAAAATTTTACTCTTGAAATTTTTTTAAAAAAATAATTTTTTTCCATAAAGCAGATGGAGGTAAGGTAAAACTGAAACAAAAAATAAAATTAGACAAAAAGGGAAAAAAGAAAAAAAAAAAAGAAAAGGCATCAAGTTATTTCTTTTAGACTGAAAAAAAATGTTTCTTCGAAAATGTAGACAAAAAAGGAAAAGAAGACGAAGCAAACACAAATTTCTTTTTTTAAAAAAGAGGGAATCAAACGTGGCCTTATTATTTTTTACCCACTCTCTAAGCCAATTGATAACTAGCAGCAAAGATTTGCCGATAATGGACCATCGAATATCACATTTGCTGACCACGTGGGTTATCATCCTTTTCTGGGGACAAAAAAATGTAAAATTCATAAAGGATATGACTTAAATATAGTTTTTTTAAATATTTATTATTTTATTGATTTTTAATATGTATAAACATTTTTTTTAGTAAATTATACTAATTTTCTCAAACATTTGAGTGAACTACACTAAACATCTCTATTGTCTTAAAGGTATGTATAATTTGATTCTTTTAATATTTGATATATATTATAAATTTTTTTTATTATCTATTTTTTAGTAAAGATAATTTTTTGTACAATATAAAATCATAAACTTATTTTGAATATGATAGTAAAAATAGTTAAATTAATTTTAAGTTTTAACATAAGACTTTGATTTTATTGTTAATATGATATTAAAGATAGCTAGATAATTTAAAAAAAAAAACATAATATAGTAAAAAGTTAACTTCATTAATAAAAAGTAAATTATAGAAGAGATTTCTGTTATCTCAATTGTCAAGGAAGACAAATGACACTTAAAAAAAGAAAGGGTATTAGGTGTAATTTATCTAAAATAAAAATAATGTAATTTAATTTTTTTTAATGTTCAATCATATAATATTATGTTAAATTGGGTTAAAAAACTGTTGATCTGATAAAAAAATATTTACTTGTTACATTTTATTAAAAAATTAACAATAAACAAATAATAATTATTTGAAATTTTATTCTTTATATTTAGGGTTAATTGCTTTCTCTTCTCCTAGAAGATGTCTAAATTACATAACTCCTACTTCTATCATAAAAAATATATATACATTTCTCTTGAAACCAACAGATGACTAATACCCTCCAAGATAATATTAATTTTTTAGTAAAAATATATTTGTTAAAGTTTTATTTCATTATTATTTATTTTGTATTTGAAATTATAAATTTCGTTCATTCTAATTTTTTTTAAAAAAATGACTATCTTCTAATAATCAACTATATACTTAATATTTGTTATATTGTATAAGTAATAAATATAAATATATTTTGATCAAAATAATTATAATTATTACTTATCTTTTATAATGCAAGATATTAGTGTAGTGCATTCTTTGATTTTAGTATAAGGGTGTGTAATTTTTCAATAAAATTCCTTTTGTTGACCTTGATCTTTGTCTCTAATTGTAATGTCTTATTTAATATAAAAAGGATAGCAATCAATTCCTTGGCCTATTAATCCCTTGCAACAAACCCCATGTTATCCAATTTAAAAATGTTAACTATTATTGGTGAAAATTTTCTAAAGGAAATTGGATGACTAATCTAAAAGGAGTTAGCTGTGAAGTTAACATTGTAAACTAACCTTTAATTCCTATTTTTTTAAGTCAAAAGAGAAGATAGAATACAATTATCCTAGAAGAAGGATTTCCTTGTGTCTTAAATGTAGCTAAGTTTAAGATAAAAGTTTCATATGTGTGAAATTGGCAAAGGTAAAAAATTTGTAAATAAAAATGATTGCTAAATTCAATAATAATGAAATATACAAACTCTAAAGTGACATAGGTTAATAATATAAAGACTGTGAAAGTACTTACTACAATTTTGCTAAAAATTGATTAAAAGTGATAAACAAAGCAATGAACAAACTTGTAAATAAAACATTAAATAAAGTGAATAAATGATTGAAGAAATAAAGTAGTTGTAATGTAGATCCCTTAAAAGATTTCAATGTGTTGCATGGTGCTCCTTGTTCTCATTTATAGCTTCCTCGATAGCCTTATACATTCTCCACTTGGCCATTTCTTTTTGTGTTCATACTTGTGTAATGGCCCAGTGTTGAAAATTGTGTTGCTTATCTACTCTTCAAAATTGCATATTTAACAAATTCATGGATTTAGATTAAAATGTCAAATAATTTTTAAAAAAATGTATAATTCAATCATGTATGTATGTGGCTCCAATGCGTTCAACATCATAAAAAAATAGGGACATAGTATCTGATACAATACCAGTAGGCATGCCCATTGGAGTATAACAAGTTCGAGAAGCCCTCATCCATCAAGAAACTCAAATCATTTAAGAGCGCATGATTCAGGTCCGAATGGTTTATGAAGGGATGGCGCATGCTCAAGAGGCCTAAATTGTGTTAATTTATGTCCAAGAACTTCAAAAAGCTCAAGATAATCTCTATATTGGACGTCGGCCCAAGTTTAGAGCTCAAGATCGATATTTGTTTAATTCAGAGCATGCTAGATGTCACTCAATTTTGGTGAATGCTTTCATCATCGTTTCACAGAGTTTTCAAATGATTAACGGGTCAATCTTGAATCTTAAACTCTTAGCTTTCACTTCGTTTTGGAATCATTCTTATCGGAGCTTCCAAACACAAGATAGAGCTAGTAAGAAGCAACAAGTCAGGCATGCTAATCTTAGAGTTGAATTGGACTTTGGACATGAGATCTCTTTAAAGATGCAAAAATGGAAGTCCAAGTAGAAGCCCAATGTCCTAAGAAGAGTCCATAGAGTAACTAAAGTCAATATCCAACATATTAAAGGCCCAATGCAGTTATACACATACAAGAGGAGTGCCAAGGCCCAATTGGAGTCCAATTGCAAGAGATTAAGAATCATGTGATTTTTAATGAAGCATAAGTATCCCATATGACTAGTTAAAGAAGCTGATTGGTTTGGGTTAGAATTCTTTATGAATTTCGTTTTTTATTTATTTTATTATTTTTAGGACTTGGTCAAAGATCTTATCTTTGAAATTAAGTTAAAATTAGTATCCTAATCTTGTTCCTTGATTTAGGTACCATTTAAAATATCTCTAATAAGATTTTAGAGTTTAACTTTTGTTAGAATTTTAGACTTTTAGAAATTTTTACCTATAAAAGGCTTCTTATTGTACTCTATTTTAAAAAGATCATGAATGAATTTGAGTATTATTAAAAAAAAAAATTTTTTTTGATGGCTTGGAAGGAAGGAGAAGGAAAGGAAAAATCTAAAAATAGAAAAATTTAAGAATAGGAAACTACTTGAAAACTAAGTTAATCAAAATAGGAAACTACTTGCAATTCAAGTTTAGAACAATTAAAAAAGAAAATCCTTACTTGAATGCAAATAAGAAAGTAGATAACTTGGTAGCTACTCAATGCAATCAAATTAGGAAATTAACTCCAATTAAGAAATTAACTCTAATTAGAAAACTAACCTAGTTAGGAAATTAACTCCAAGCTTTAAGCTTTTAACTTTGAATTGGCACAACTTGCAATTTTGAATTCTACAATCTTAACCTTTTCTTCTTCTTTTTTTTCACTTTTTTTTTTTTGAAATTTTTTTGAATTTTTTTTAAAATTTTTTTTGGGAGTATCACACACTCTTTTTTATTATTATTTTTGAATGAGTATAGAGGCACACAACAATGGAAGAAGGAAAAAGATAGAAGACAAAGGCGAAGAAGAAAAAGGTAACACAAATGGAAGGAGAAAAAGTATGAAGGACAGCAGAGGGGAAACATAAAGATATACCTTGCACTAGCGAACCAAAGTTCTGATCCCAAATGATGCAAGACCCTTTAGGAACTTTGTCCTAAAAACCTTCAACAATATGACACTTTGCCCGAGATTAACTAGAAAACAAGAATTTTGGTCAAAGGAAGTGATGCAATCCATCAAAGGGAGCAAGCTGCCTTAAATGCTTGAAATGACCCTCTGCAAATTCCAAGTGGCCCCATAACAAGAGCACGAGCGAAAAGAATGAGGGAAGCCTTAAGTGGACTTGTTCAAGAGACCTGGACTAAGCAAATAGCAATTGGAGTAACAAAAGTCAAGCAAGATATGGACATTTCTAATGTGGACGTTCTCAACATCATATGGGCTGAAGATGGAGCTACTAAGACTAGACTGGGCCAAAATATTATAAATTGAAGTGCTTGAACCATGGACCATCCATTAGTGGGCTCATTTAAGGCTAAATAATGCCATTTTGGGCTTAATAAGCTGATTTCTAAAACCCTAATGTATTTAAACGAAATTAGCTTATTTAGGGGGATTTATTTCCTTTCTAGTTTTTAAGAGAATTTGACTTTTATAATTATGATTTCATAGGTCATTAATTAGGAAATTTGCTATTAATTTCCCTAGTTTTCCTTTTCTATGAGCATTGAAGGCAGATTTGATTTGCACACTATATAATTGTACTCTGCCTCCCATTGTAACCAGATTTGAATGAATAGAAATCATATTTCCTGAAAATCCTAGACTTGAGAGCAGTACTATCTAGGGTTCTTCATTGAACTTGTAGACTTATCAAGGTTTGATCAACCTTGTGGCGTCTTCCAACACTCGGGGTCCTTGTCTCTTTGTATTTAGGGGTTCAAAGTGGATCGTTCAGACTTGATTTAGCTTTCTTAGGGTGTGTATATTTCATATCGGTTGTGGGTTCAAGGGAATTCAATTCCTTGTGGGTTCGCACCATCTTGGTATCAGAGCTTCGGTCTCTAAATCAGGTCATATCTGTGTGTCTTTGTGCTTTTCCAGATTGTGTTTCTATTTCCTTTTGAAATTCTATTCGTCTTCCATTCTTCTGGACGTGCTGAGTTTTAATCCTCTATTGATCATGTTTTGCCATTGAGTTTCTAGACATGTAGTAGGTCTTTTTTATATCCCAAATTCTCTTCTTTCAGATCGCTTTAAAATCATCTCATTTGAAGTTCTCTAACTCAAAATATTGTCGTTTAAATTCATATGCTTTTTCAAGGCTTTCCAGATTGATTTTGCTGTTTCTGTTCTTTTTATTCCAATTTCGTTTTTGCTCTTCATATTCCAGGAAAAAAAAAACAAGGCAAAAAAAGAATAGAGAAAAAAAATTGCTGAAAGAAAAGGCAAAAAAAAAAAAATTGTGCTGTTCTGGAAGTAGTATTGGTTTGAGCTAAGCTTTTACAAAATTCTGCATCTTTAACTTTCATTTCCTAATTTTCTCTACTATAGTATCCACTTACTACTAATTATCTCTAAGTGTTGGGTTGAATCTCACAAGAATTGTGATAGCTTTATATTAAGTCTAATTAGTTTCTTTAAAGAGCCTATAGAGAGAGACTGAGAGTGGAAAAAGGCGAGAGTGTGAATCCATTATTTGAAAAAGCCTTTAAAGTGTGAAACACGAGTGAAGAGTGACATCTTTGAGGGTAAACACATTAGGAAAATTTACGAGGATCTTTATTTCTCTAATCAATTTTTCTTGTAGCTTATAATGTCTAATAGGGAGGAAATATCAAGTGGAGGACGTAGTGCACAGAACCTCCTGGATCTCGTTGTAAAAGCCGTGCAGTAGCAATTTGAACGTCTTAATATGGTGCTTGGAAGGATAAGAGACCGGATGGATAAGCAAGACACAATGATTGCGAACTTGCAGAGAAGACCACCTACTGTAAGTCCTAATCCTAGAAGATATGAGAGGTGTAGAGATGATTCTATGGATGATTTTGAGTCTGAAAATGAAGTAGCAGGTGGTAGTGAAGAAGACTATGAATTTGAATTTGATTTGGGTAGAAATAGGCCTAGGGAAGTTAGGCATGAAAGGAGACGCGGCAAAAATGCTCCAAGGGGTAGAAATAGGGTGGATGGAAACCTTGGAAATATTAAGATAAAGATATCTTCTTTCCCAGGTAGAAATGATCCTGAAGCTGATTTGGAGTGGGAGAAGAAAATTGAGTTCAATTTTTAGTGCCATAATTATTTTGAAGCAAAAAAGGTGAAATTGGCAGTCATTGAATTTACGGATTATGCATAAATTTGGTGGGATAAATTGGTCTTAGAGAGGAGGAGGAATGGTGAGAGACTCATAGAAACATGGAGGGAGATGAAGGCTCTCATGAGGAAGAGGTTTGTACCCAGTCATTACTATAGAGACCTCTTTCAAAAGTTACAGTCCCTTACACAAAGCTCTAAGAGTGTAGAGGAATATCACAAAGAGATGGAAGTGGCTATGCTTGGGGCAAATGTGAAAGAGGATAGGGAAGCAACAATGGCTCGATTCTTGGATGGGTTGAATAAAGAAATTGCTAATATTGTGGAGTTACAGCATTATGTGGAGTTAGAAGACATGGTGCACATGGCAATGAAGGTTAAAAGGCAACTTAAACAAAAAGGAACAATAAGGTACCTTTCAAGTTCTAGTTCTTCAATGAGACCAAAATGGAAGAAGGAAGAAAAATATGTTCAAAGAGAAGTCTCAAAAGGCAAAGAGGAAGCTTTATCTAAGAACAAAGGTAAATCTGATTCCCAATCATCTAGAAATAAAGATATTAAATGTTTCAACTTTGGGAACAGGTCATATAACTTCACAATGCTCTAACAGGAGAGTAATGATCATGAAGGACCATGAAGTGGTGACTGAAAGTAAAAGTGATGATTCTATGCCGTCACTTGAAGATGCTAGTGATGATGGGTTTGAGTATGCTATAGAAGGAGAAGCACTTATGACTAGAAGAGTTTTGAATTCTCAAGTTAAGGAAGATGACATTGAGCAGCAAAGAGAAAACATCTTCCATACTCGCTGTCTCATAAGCAACAAGGTATGCAATATGATTATTGATGGTGGAAGTTGTACCAATGTTGCTAGTACCACTTTAGTTGAGAAATTAAATTTGTCTACCATTAAACACCCTAAACCATACAAGTTGCAATGGCTGAATGAATGTGGGGAGATTAAGGTTGATAGGCAAGTTCTTGTTTCATTCTCAATTGGAAGATATTGTGATGAGATCTTATGTGATGTTGTTCCTATGCATGTTGGACATATACTTTTGGGTAGACCTTGGGAATTTGATAGGAAGGGGACAAAGGATGGGTTTACCAATAGATATTCATTTGTAAAGGATGACAGACCCGTTACTCTTGTACCATTAACACCCAAGCAAGTGTATGAAGATCAGCTCAAAATGAAACAAGAGAGAGATAAAAGAGAGGGTGAGAAGAAAAATAAAGAAGAGAGATAAAAAAGAAATGAGAGTGAGAAAGAAAGAAAGAAAACCTGAAAGCTCAAAAAAAGAAATTCAGAAGAAAGAAAAGAAAGTGGAGAGAAAGGAAAGAGAAAATGTGAGTTTCTATACAAAAGAAAGTAAGGTGAGGAGTGCATATATTTCTGAATAGCCTTTACTTGTACTTGTTTACAAGGAGGCCTTTTTAAGCATTAATGACCTTGACTCTTCATTTTCGAGTGTTGTTAGTTCTTTGTTGCAGGAATTTGAAGATATATTTCCAAAAGATATCCCTAGTGGATTGCCACCCATAAGAGGCATTGAGCATCAAATTGACTTTATTCCTGGAGCAACAATTCTTAACCAGCCAGCTTATACAACAAACCCTGAGGAGACAAAAAAACTTCAAAAGCAAGTTAAAGAGCTCATGGCAAAGGGGTATATTCGAGAAAGCTTGAGTCCATGTGCTGTACCAGTCCTCTTAGTACCAAAGAAAGATGGATCTTGGAGGATGTGCATTGATTGCAGAGCTGTCAACAATATCACTATAAAGTATCACCATCCCATTCCTAGATTAGATGATACGCTTGATGAATTGCATGGGTCTGTTATTTTCTCAAAAATTGATTTAAAATCTGGATATCATCAAATTAGGATGAGGGAAAGAGATGAGTGGAAAATTGCTTTCAAAACAAAGCATGGGCTGTATGAATGGTTAGTCATGCCATTTGGGCTAACAAATGCACCTAGTACTTTTATAAGGTTGATGAATCATATTTTGCGTGCATATATTAAAAAATTTGTCGTGGTTTATTTTGATGATATTCTAATTTTTAGTAAGAGTCTTGATGAGCATTTGAACCATTTGCACTGTGTGCTTGATGTTTTGAGAAAAGAAAAGTTGTATGCTAACTTAAAAAAGTGTAGCTTTGGCATGAGAAAAGTTATTTTTCTTGGATTTATGGTGAGTGCTAAGGGAATACAAGTTGATGAAGAGAAGGTAAGGGCTATTAAAGAATGGCCAACACCAACAAATGTAACTGAGATAAGAAGTTTTCATAGGTTGGCTAGCTTTTATAGGAGGTTTGTGAAAGATTTCAGCACAATTGCTGCACCACTCACTGAAGTAATTAAGAAATCAGTTGGCTTTAGATGGAAAAAAGCATAAGATCATGCATTTATTGTTCTTAAAGAAAAATTGTGTTCTGCACCTATTTTAGTTTTACCTAATTTTAACAAAACTTTTGAGATTGAGTGTGATGCATCAGGAGTTGGGATAGGAGCTGTTCTGATACAGGAAGGGCGGTCAATTGTTTATTTCAATGAAAAGCTAAACGGTGCCACCTTGAATTACCCAACTTATGACAAGGAGCTTTATGCACTTGTGAGAGCATTGGAGACCTGGCAACACTACCTTTGGCCTAAACAATTTGTGATCCATACATATCATCAATCTTTGAAGTACATTAAAGGTCAAGGTAAGCTGAACAAAAGACATGCTAGATGGATGGAGTTCATTGAGCCTTTTTCCATATGTGATCAAATATAAGAAAGGTAAGAAAAATGTGGTTGCAGATGCATTATCTTGAAGGTATATTCTTCTCACTTCTCTGAATGCAAGATTGCTTGGTTTTGAATATGTTAAGGATTTGTATGCCAATGATAGTGATTTTGCTGAAATAATTGTTGCTTGTGAATAGGGAGCTTTTGGAAAATTCTATAAGCTTGATGGATTTTTTTCAAAGAAAATAAATTATGTGTGCCTTAATGTTCTATGCGTGAATTGCTTGTGAGGGAAGCACATGGGGGAGGACTAATGGAACATTTTAGTGTGAAAAAGACATTAGATGTTTTGCATGAACATTTCTTTTGGCCTAAAATGAAGCGTGATGTGGAAATGATTTGTGGTAGATGCGTAACATGTAAAAAGGCTAAGTCTAGAGTCTTATCACATGGTCTGTATACTCCATTACCTGTACCTAGTGAACCTTGTGTAGAGATTTCAATGGATTTTATTTTGGGATTACCTAGGTCAAAAAGAGGGATTGATTCAATATTTGTGTTTGTTGATAGATTTTAAAAAATGGCGCATTTTATTGCATGCCATAAAACTGATGATGCTACTTATATTGCTGATTTATTCTTTAAAGAAATTATGAGGCTTCATGGTGTTCCTAAAAGTATTGTCTTAGATAGGGATGCCAAATTTTTGAGTCATTTTTGGAGAGTTTTGTGGGGAAAGCTTGGAACTAAGTTATTATTTTCTGCAGCTTGTCATCCACAAACTGATGGTCAAACTGAAGTTATTAACAGAACTTTAACTCAATTGCTTAGGACTGTCATCCAAACGAATTTGAAAAATTAGGAGGATTGTTTGTCATTCATTGAATTTGTATATAATAAAAGTGTGCATTCATCTACTGATTATTCTCCTTTTGAAGTTGTTTATAGTTTTAATCCACTAACTCCTTTGGATTTGTTACCATTGCCTATTAATGAGAGAGCAAGCCTTAATGGCAAAAAGAAAGCTGAGGTGGTTAAGCAACGTCATGAAAAGATTAAATTGCAGATTGATAAGAAGAATGAGCAATATACATCCAAGGCAAACAAAGGGAGAAGGCGGGTCACTTTTGAACCTGGCGATTGGGTATGGGTGCATATGAGAAAAGAGAGGTTTTCGGCATAAAGGAAATCTAAATTAGCTTCAAGAGGGGATGGACCATTTCAAGTCCTTGAGAAAATCAATGACAATGCTTATAAGATAGATTTGCCAGGTGAGTATGATGTTAGTGCTACTTTTAATGTTGTTGATCTATCTCCTTATGATGTAGGTGATGATTCGAGGACGAATCCTTTTGAAGAGAGAGGGGATGATGCGATCCATCAAAGGGAGCAAGCTACCTCAAATGCTTGGAATGACCCTCTGTAAATTCCAAGTGACCCCATAACAAGAGCATGAGCTAAAAGAATGAGAAAAGTTTTAAGTGGACTTGTTCAAGAGACTTGGACTAAACAAATAGCAATTGGAGTAACAAAAGTCAAGCAAGATATGGACATTTCTAATGTAGACGTTCTCAACATCATATAAGCTGAAGATGGAGCTACTGAGGCTAGACTGGGCCAAAATATTATAAATTGAAGTGCTTGAACCATGGACCATCCATTGGTGGGCTCATTTAGGGCTAAATAATGCCATTTTGGACTTAGTAAGCTGATTTCTAGAACCCTAATGTATTTAGATGAAATTAGCTTATTTAGGAGGATTTATTTCCTTTTTAGTTTTTAAGAGAATTTGACTTTTATAATTTTGATTTCATAGGTCATTAATTAGGAAATTTGCTATTAATTTCCTTAGTTTTCCTTTTCTATGAGCGTTAAAGGCAGATTTGATTTGCACACTATATAATTGTACTCTGCCTCCCATTGTAACCAGATTTGAATGAATAGAAATCATATTTTCTGGAAATCCCAGACTTGAGAGAAGTACTCTCTAGGGTTCTTTATTAAACTTGTAGACTTATCAAGGCTTGATCAACTTTGTGGCGTCTTCCAACACTCGGGGTCCTTGTCTCTTTGTATTTAGGGGTTCCAAGTGGATCGTTCAAATTTGATTTAGCTTTTTTGGGGTGTGTATATTTCAGATCGGTTGTGGGCTCAAGGGGATTCAATTCCTTGCGGGTTCGCACCATTGGTGGGCTCATTTAGGGTAAATAATGCCATTTTGGGCTTAATAAGCTGATTTCTAGAACCCTAATGTATCTAGACAAAATTAGCTTGTTTAGGGGGATTTATTTCCTTTTTAGTTTTTAAGAGAATTTGACTTTTATAATTCTGATTTCATAGGTCATTAATTAGGAAATTTGCTATTAATTTCCCTAGTTTTCCTTTTCTATAAGCATTGAAGGCAAATTTGACTTGCACACTATATAATTGTACTCTGCCTCCCATTGTGATCAGATTTGAATGAATAGAAATCATATTTTCTGAAAATCCCAGACTTGAGAAGAGTACTCTCTAGGGTTCTTCATTGAACTTGTAGACTTATCAAGGCTTGATCAACCTTGTGGTGTTTTCCAACACTCGGGGTCCTTGTCTCTTTGTATTTAGGGGTTCTAAGTAGATCGTTCAAACTTGATTTAGCTTTCTTAGGGTGTGTATATTTTAGATCGGTTGTGGGTTCAAGGGGACTCAATTCCTTGCAGGTTCGCACCATCTTGGTATTAGAGCTTCGGTCCCTAAATCAGGTCATATCTATGTGTCTTTGTGCTTTTTCAGATTGTGTTTCTGTTTCCTTTTGAAATTCTATTTGTCTTCCATTCTTCTGGACATGCTGAGTTTTCATCCTCTATTTGTCATGTTTTTCGTTGAGTTTCTAGACGTGTAGTAGGTCTTTCTTATATCCCAAATTCTCTTCTTTCAGATCGCTTTAAAATCATCTCATTTGGAGTTCTCTGACTTGAGATATTGTCGTTTAAATTCAGACACTTTTTCAGGGCTTTCCATATTGATTTTGCTGTTTCTGTTTCGTTTATTCCAATTTCATTTTTGTTCTTCATATTCCAAAAAAAAAAAAGAAAAAAAAAAACAAGGCCAAAAAAAAAATAGAAAAAAAATTGCTGAAAGAAAAGGCCAAAAAAAAAAATTGTGCTATTCTAGAAATAGTATTGGTTTGAGCTAAGCTTTTAAAAAATTCTGCATCTTTAACTTTCATTCCCTAATTTTCTCTACTATAGTATCCACTTACTACTCATTATCTCCAAGTGTTGGGTTGAATCTCACAAGAATTGTGATAGCTTTTTATTGAGTCTGATTAGTTTCTTTAAAGAGCCTATAGAGAGAGACTGAGAGTGGAAAAAAGGCGAGAGTGTGAATCCATTATTTGAAAAAAGCCTTTAAAGTGTATAACACAAGTGAAGAGTGACATCTTTGAGGGTAAACATATGAGAAAAATTTGCGAGGATCTTTATTTCTCTAGTCAATTTTCTTACAGCTTATAATGTCTAATAGGGAGGAAATATCAAGTGGAGGAGGTAGTGCACAGAACCTGGACCTCGTTGTAAAAGCCATGCAACAACAATTTGAACGTCTTAATGTGGTGCTTCGAGGGATAAGAAATTGGATGGATGAGCAAGACACAATGATTGCAAACTTGCAAAGAAGACCACCTATTGTAAGTCTTAATCCTAGAAGATATGAGAGGCGTAGAAATGATTCTATGGATGATTTTGAGTCTGAAAATGAAGTAGGAGGTGGTAGTAAAGAAGACTATGAATCTGAATTTGATTTGGGTATAAATAGGCTTAGGGAAGTTAAGCATGAAAAGAGACGCGATAAAAATGCTCCAAGGGGTAGAAATAGGGTGGATGGAAACCTTGGAAATATTAAGATGAAGATACTTTCTTTCCAAGGTAGAAATGATCTTGAAGCTTATTTGGAGTGGGACAAGAAATTTAAGTTCATTTTTTAGTGCCATAATTATTTTGAAGCGAAAAAGGTGAAATTGGCAGTCATTGAATTTATGGATTATGCATTAATTTGGTGGGATAAATTGGTCTTAGAGAGGAGGAGGAATGGTGAGAGACCCATAGAAACATGGAGGGAGATGAAGGCTCTCATGAGGAAGAGGTTTGTACTCAATCATTACTATAAAGACCTCTTTCAAAAGTTACAATCCCTTACACAAGGCTCTAAGAATGTAGAGGAATATCACAAAGAGATAGAAGTGGCTATGCTTAGGGCAAATGTGAAAGAGGATAAGGAAGCAACAATGGCTCGATTCTTGGATGGGTTAAATAAAGAAATCGCTAATATTGTGGAGTTATAGCATTATGTGGAGTTAGAAGACATGGTGCACATGGCAATGAATGTTGAAAGGCAACTTAAACAAAAAGGAATAGCCAGGTACCTTTCAAGTTCTAGTTCTTCAATGAGACCAAAATGGAAGAAGGAAGAAAAAGATATTCAAAGAGAAGTCTCAAAAGGCAAAGAGGAAGCTTCATCTAAGAACAAAGGTAAATCTGATTCCCAATCATCTAGAAATAGAGATATTAAATGTTTCAACTATTTGGGAACAGTTCATATAGCTTCGTAATGCCCCAACAAGAGAGTAATGATCATGAAGGACCGTGAAGTGGTGACTGAAAGTGAAAGTGATGATTCCATGCCGTCACTTGAAGATGCTAGTGATGATGGGTTTGAGTATGCTGTAGAAGGAGAAGCACTTTTGACTAGAAGAGTTTTGAATTCTCAAGTTAAGGAAGATGACATTGAGCAGCAAAGAGAAAACATCTTCCATACTCGCTGTCTCATAAGCAACAAGATATGCAATATGATTATTGATGGTGGAAGTTGTACCAATGTTGCTAGTACCACTTTAGTTGAGAAATTAAATTTGTCTACCATTAAACACCCTAGACCATACAAGTTGCAATGGCTGAATGAATGTGGGGAGATTAAGGTTGATAGGCAAGTTCTTGTTTCATTCTCAATTGGAAGATATTATGATGAGATTTTATGTGATGTTGTTCATATGCATGCTGGACATATACTTTTGGGTAGACCTTGGGAATTTGATAGGAAGGGGACAAAGGATGGGTTTACCAATAGATATTCATTTGTAAAGGATGACAGACCCGTTACTCTTATACCATTAACACCCAAGCAAGTGTATGAAGATCAGCTCAAAATGAAACAAGAGAGAGATAAAAGAGAGGGTGAGAAGAAAAATAAAGAAGAGAGATCAAAAAGAAATGAGAGTGAGAAAGAAAGAAAACCTGAGAGCTTAAAAAAAGAGATTCAGAAGAGAGAAAAGAAAGTAGAGAGAAAAGAAAGAGAAAAGAAAGAGAAAACGTGAGTTTCTATGCAAAAGAAAGTGAGGTGAAGAGTGCATATCTTTCTGAACAGCCTTTACTTGTACTTGTTTACAAGGAGGCCTTTTTAAGCACTAATGACCTTGACTCTTCATTTCCGAGTGTTGTTAGTTCTTTGTTGCACGAATTTGAAGATATATTTCCAGAAGATATCCCTAGTGGATTGCCACCCATAAGAGGCATTGAGCATCAAATGGACTTCATTCCTGGAGCAACAATTCTTAACCAGCCAGCTTATGGAACTAACCCTGAGGAGACAAAAGAGCTTCAAAACCAAGTCGAAGAGCTCATGGCAAAGGGGTATATTCGAAAAAGCTTGAGTCTATGTGCTGTACCTGTCCTCTTAGTACCAAAGAAAGATGGTTCTTGGAGGTTGCGCATTGATTGCAGAGCTGTCAATAATATCACTGTAAAGTATCGCCATCCCATTCCTAGATTAGATGATATGCTTGATGAATTGCATGGGTCTGTTATTTTCTCAATAATTGATTTAAAATTTGGATATCATTAAATTAGGATGAGGGAAGGAGATGAGTGGAAAACTGCTTTCAAAACAAAGCATGGGCTGTATGAATGGTTTAGTCATGTAATTTGGGCTAACAAATGCACCTAGTACTTTTATGAGGTTGATAAATCATATTTTGCGTGCATATATTGAAAAATTTATTGTGGTTTATTTTGATGATTTTCTGATTTTTAGTAAGAGTCTTGATGAGCATTTGAACCATTTGCGCTGTGTGCTTGATGTTTTAAGAAAAGAAAAGTTGTATGTTAACCTAAAAAAGTGTAGCTTTGGCATCGAAAAAGTTATTTTCCTTGGATTTGTGGTGAGTGCTGAGGGAATACAAGTTGATGAAGAGAAGGTAAGGGCTATTAAAGAATGGCCAACACCAACAAATGTAACTGAGATAAGAAGTTTTCATGGGTTGGCTAGCTTTTATAGGAGTTTTGTGAAAGATTTCAGCACAAATTCTGCACCACTCACTGAATTAATTAAGAAATCAGTTGGCTTTAGATGGGAAAAAGCACAAGATCATGCATTTAGTGTTCTTAAAGAAAAATTATGTTCTGCACCTATTTTAGCTTTACCAGATTTTAACAAAACTTTTGAGATTGAGTGTGATGCATTAGGAGTTAGGATAGGAGCTATTCTGATGCAGGAAGGGCGGCCAATTGCTTATTTCAGTGAAAAGCTGAACGATGCCACCTTGAATTACCCAACTTATGACAAGGAGCTTTATGCACTTGTGAGAGCATTGGAGACTTGGCAACACTACCTTTGGCCTAAACAATTTGTGATCCATACAAATCATCAATCTTTGAAGTACATTAAAGGTCAAGGTAAGCTGAACAAAAGACATGCTAGATGGATGGAGTTCATTGAGCCTTTTCCATATGTGATCAAATATAAGAAAGGTAAGGAGAATGTGGTTGCAGATGCATTAACTAGAAGGTATATTCTTCTCACTTCTCTGAATGCAAGATTGCTTGGTTTTGAATATGTTAAGGATTTGTATGCCAATGATAATGATTTTGTTGAAATAATTGTTGCTTGTGAATAGGGAGCTTTTGGAAAATTCTATAAGCTTGATGGATTTTTTTCAAAGAAAATAAATTATGTGTGCCTTAATGTTCTATGCGTGAATTGCTTGTGAGGGAAGCACATGGGGGAGGACTAATGAGACATTTTGGTGTGAAAAAGACATTAGATGTTTTACATGAACATTTCTTTTAGCCTAAAATGAAGCGTGATGTGGAAAGAATTTGTGGTCGATGCATAACATGTAAAAGGGCTAAGTCTAGAGTCTTACCACATGGTCTGTATACTCCATTACCTATACCTAGTGAACCTTGGGTAGACATTTCAATAGATTTTATTTTGGGATTACCTAGGTCAAAAAGAGGGATGGATTCAATATTTGTGGTTGTTGATAGATTTTTAAAAATGGCGCATTTTATTGCATGTCATAAAACTGATGATGCTACTCATATTGCTGATTTGTTCTTTAAAGAAATTATGAGGCTTCATGGTGTTCTTAAAAGTATTGTCTCAGATAGGGGTGCAAAATTTCTGAGTCATTTTTGGAGAATTTTGTGGGGAAAGCTTGGAACTAAGTAATTATTTTCTACAGCTTGTCATCTACAAACTAATGGTCAAACTGAAGTTGTTAACAGAACCTTAACTCAATTGCTTAGGACCGTCATCCAAACGAATTTGAAATATTGGGAGGATTACTTGTCATTCATTGAATTTGCATATAATAGAAGTGTGCATTCATCTACTGATTATTCTCTTTTTGAAGTTGTTTACTGTTTCAATCCAATAACTCCTTTGGATTTGTTATCATTGCCCATTAATGAGAGAGCAAGCCTTGATGGCAAAAAGAAAGCCGAAGTGGTTAAGCAACTTCATGAAAAGATTAAATTGCAAATTGAAAAGAAGAATGAGCAATATGCATCCAAGGCAAACAAAGGGAGAAGGCATGTCACTTTTGAACCTGGTGACTGGGTATGGGTGCATATGAGAAAAGAGAGGTTTCCGACACAAAGGAAATCTAAATTAGCTCCAAGAAGGGATGGGCCATTTTAAGTCCTTAAGAAAATCAATGACAATGCTTATAAGATAGATTTGCCAGGTGAGTATAATGTTAGTGTTACTTTTAATGTTGCTGATCTATCTCCTTATGATGCAGGTGATGATTCGAGGACGAATCCTTTTGAGGAGAGAGGGGATGATGCGATCCATCAAAGGGAGCAAGCTGTGTCAAATGCTTGGAACGATCCTCTGCAAATTCCAAGTGGCCCAATGACAAGAGCACGAGCTCAAAGAATGAGGGAAGCCTTAAGTGAACTTGTTTAAAATACCTAGACTAAGCAAATAGCAATTGGAGCAACAAAAGTCAAGCAAGATATGGGCATTTCTAATTTGGAAGTCCTCAACATCATATAGGCTGAGGATGGAGCTGTTGAGGCTAGATTGGGGCAAAATATTATAAATTAAAGTGCTTGAACCATAAACCATCCATTGGTGGGCTCCTTTAAGGCTAAATAATGCTATTTTAGGCTTAATAAGTTGATTTCTAAAACCCTAATGTATCTAGACGAAATTAGCTTGTTTAGGGGGATTTATTTCCTTTTTAGTTTTTAAGAGAATTTGACTTTTAAGAGAACCCGTCTCTTAGAACCCTAGTTTCAAGACGCCACAAAGGAAGACCAATCCTTTGATAAGTCACATGAGCTCTTAGAGAATACAAAGAAGCAAAGGTCTTACAAAATATTGAATAATACTCAAATTCATTCATGATCTTTTTAAAATAGAGTACAATAGGAAGTTTTTTATAAGTAAAAATTTCTAAAAGTTTAAAATCCTAATAAAAGTTAAACTCTAAAATCTTATTAAAGATATTTTAAATGGTACATAAAATCAAGAAATAAGATTAGAAAATTAATTTTAACTTAATCTAAAAGATAAGATCTTTGACCAAGTCCTAAAAATAATAAAATAAATAAAAAATGAAATTCATAAAGAATCCTAGCCTAAACCAATCAGCTTCTTTAAGTAGTCACATGAGATGCTCATATTTCATTAAAAATCACATGATTGACACATGATTCTTAATCTCTTGTAATTGGACTCCAATTGGACCTTGGCACTCCTCTTGTATGTGTATAACTACATTGGGCTTTCAACATGTTGGATATTAACTCTAGTTGCTCCATGGACTCTTCTTAGGACATTGAGCTTCCACTTGGACTTCCACTTTTGCATCTTTAAGGAGATCTCATGTTCAAAGTCCAATTCAACTCTAAGATTAGCATGCCTGACGTGTTGCTTCTTACTAGCTCTATCTTGTGTTTGGAAGCTCCGATAAGAATGATTCCAAAACGAGGTGAAAGCTGAGAGTTTAAGATTCAAGATTGACCCATTAATCATTTGAAAACTCCGTGAAAAAAAATGAAAGCATTCATCAAAATTAAGTGACATCTAACATGTTCTGAATTAAACAAATATCGATCTTGGGTTCTAAACTTGGGCCGACGTCCAATATAGAGATTATCTTGAGCTCTTTAAAGTTCTTGGACATATACTAACACAATTTGGGCCTATTGACCATGCATCATCCCTTCATGAGCCATACTTGAATTATGCACTTTTGAATGATTTGGCTTTCTTGATGGATGAGGGCTTCTCGAACTTGTTGTGTTCCAATGGACATGCCTACTAGTATTGTATTAGTGTCAAAATTTAATACTAAAAAAATTATATTTAAAAACCAAAATTTTATAAAATTTATAATAAAAGATTTAAAAAATCGTAACTACTCTTAAGGATTACAATTACTATAAAATTTTAAGAGATTAACTATCAAATTTAAAAAAAATTATTATTGAGTTTAGAAAAGTGATAATTTTTTTAAACTTAATAAATTTTTTAAAATTTGATAATAATTGTGATCATTGAAAATAATTATAAGTTTTAAAATTTTTTATTATAAATTTTGTAGATATAATTTTTCCTTAATACTATACACATAAAATTTGTCAAAATTGAGAGAGGGAACATACATGTGGCTCCGCCCCTAGTTTCAACATCTCTAAGACACTAGCAAGCAATCTCCATTGATTTGTGCTCTTGTTCTTAGCCAACCCCGTTATCCACTTACAATTCTTAGTACAGTTGATTAGTACCTCGCTATCATAAAATATGGACGCAAGCGGAGAGGAATTGCTAATATTCTGCGTCTTTCCCCCACCACCAAGAAGCTCACAAATCTTTGTGCTAACAACTATATGAAATTATTAAAATATACATTTGTTCTATTTCTTATGTTTTCAACCAATCTATTTAAATATCCATCACTTTCTTATCTTCTGACCTTCACGTTGGGGTAACAAAATATACCATACAAACTGATGATGAGAGAAGTTCATAATAATCAGTCCGGTGAGTGGAGACTTATACACTGAAGAAGATTTCATGGGAGTCTCACACTTTTAAGCTTATTTCATCCGAGGCAGTGAAATTCAATTCTTCTTTTTTAATTGCTTTGTTATGTGTATCTATGGATGCAGACAAGAGCAGAGTATGACAAGGATTGCAGAATTTGTAGGTAGCCATATATTGCTTTTAGATAGAGACCTAGTAAAGATGTAAATATCAATCCGGATACCTAGACTCTTCAGATTTAATATTTAATTTTTTAATTTAAATTATTATTATTTTTAAAAATAATAATTAAAAAATTATTTTTATTTTGTGCTCTGTATCATTTTAGATAAAAAAATATCAAAATATAAACATTAAAAATATTAAATTTGATCTAAACAGATTAGATTAAGATTAGTAGGAAAAAAATGAATAAGGGACCGGATTAAATGCAAGGGTGGTATTTTGCTCAACAGCTTAAGCGTGGAGTACTGAACAAAAAGCACGAGAGGTAGAGGTAGAGGTGAAGGAGAAGGTGAATGAAATGTCTTATATTAGGTAAAAATGAAGATATAAGATGATATTTAAGTGATGAGGCATTTCTATTCAATAGGTTAATTATTTGGAATGAATTTTCTTCATCGTTCAAGTCAAGTCAATAGGTATCAAATATTTCACTACGGTCTCAATTATACTCGTGTGACATATGCAGTAACGTGAGTATTGCAAAGTTTGCACAGAGTTAAGAAACTAGCACAAAAAAACTAGTCTAAGTGGATGCCAAGTTTGGGAACACATAGTGAAATATTAAATCCAAAGGCTTAGGTCGGTCGTATTGGTGAAAATGAAGACAAGTCTATTAAAAAAAATGAAGAAAGTATTGAATATTGAAGAATTTGATCACCTATAGACTAGGATTTTAGTCCAAGTCTCAACCTCTGAGTTCATGACTCATCTTGGCTTGACGTTCTATTTTGAAATTTTTTTTTAATATTTAAGCTTTTTTATTAAATTTCAAACTATCAATTATTTTTCTTTTTGGTAAATAGAAGGGGCTCAAGGGTCAAAAACACAAAATCAAGTAAAAGATAAAAATTCAACAAGGTTGACATACATAATCAGTAATGAATCCCATATGAGAGTTCTAGGCTATGGTTTGCTAATAAATCAGTGCATTTATTGGCTTCGCAAAACACATGATCATATGATTATGAAAGAGATATTTTGTACAATTTGAAATTTCACGTATTAAAATTATAATTATTAAATATTTTGAGTCAAATTCTAATCGCTTCTCTACACTTTTCCAGCACAGATTGGAGCCACGTCCTTCCAAAGGATGTCATCAAAATAGGGACATGTAGCGTGAAGCCATCATGAAACTTGAAGGAAAATATAGGGTGAAAGAGACTCTTCCTCCTTCATGTTCAAGGGAAGATGAGGTGAGGCTATCATGCTGTTTTGTAATTTCTTCTGTTAAATAATAATTTATTAGATTTTATAACTATATATATATTTTTTAAAATTTGACAACATCATCCACTCTAAGCAATTAAAATTTGACAACATCATCCACTCTAACCAATTAATTCTTCAAAAAAAAAAAAAAACACATCCTTAGAGATAAGGTATGCAACATTAATTCATTAAATAAATATATAAATTAAAATTATTATATTGATGATCTTATTTTTATAATATGTATATTCAAAGTAAGATTAGATTATATAGTGCATATGATTTTTTAGATCTTTTAGTCTTTAATAAAAAAATACAATAAATAATTTTTTAATTTATCAGTATCTTATTTTTAGAATTTTCCTATATTTATTAAAAAATTTTAAATTATATGTAAAATTTTCCTTTCCTTTTTTGTTTTTTTAAAAATAGTATGATTGCGTGTTTACAAGAGCATCTCATCCACCTGCTAATAGTTTCATCCTTGTTCTGTAACCATAGTGAATTAAATATGATTTTGGATGAGAACGTCTAATTAAACCCTACACGCACACTCTTCAAAAAGGTGGGATCCAAAATTTTCTTACTTGGCCATAATATCACATCACATATTTCATGTATTAGACTTTGATTGCTTCATTTTTGTTCTTTTTGTGAGCATTTTCAGGCCCACTCAAGTGTTGCATAGAAAGTTTAAGATGACACAGTAATCAATTTGCAGATACCACCTTCAATTCTGTCATTTTATATTAAAAGTTTTTTAAAGTCATAGGTTCAAAAAAAGAGTGGTAAAAATTCTCATTGTCTAGAAGAATATGGGCAATTTTTCACCTTATCACATTCACGAGTCAAATTATAAAAACCCAATAATTATGAGAATCTTAGACCAAAAATAATAGTTCTTAACATGGCCATAATATTTCCATAATGAACATTTGTGTACATGTAAAAGCTAATATTATCCATACTATATAAATATCATGGTAAGAAAAAAAAAAAAAAAAGAAAACACATTTGGATAATATTTTAAAATTAGCAACATAATCACAATCTTGATCAAAAGAAAAAATCACACTGAACCTTGTGAAACCCTGTTTACCCCTTTGACATCTTGACCCAATGGCACCCCACCTTGTCTCATATCACCGCTGACCGGCGGCGCAACCCCTTGGTACGGCGGCGCCTGCACCACACCGCCACCAGGCGCAGTATAGTAAACCTGTCTCCCACTTGCACTATCATACGCCACCTGTGCATACGCACCCGCCGTGGTATCCGGTATCCCTGCTGGCCTAACCATACTGTATCCTTCTGGATACGTGGAAGCTTTAACCAGCTGCGGCGGTGCCATCGTCACCGGAGCCGCTGATGAAAATGGCGGTTTCTGGGGTGGTGCTCCGCCGTACACTTGCTGCTCTCGGTAACCATCGGAAGCCATTCGCTGCACTGTGTAGTACCCTTGAGTCGCCGGTGCTGTCGGTGGACGCACCATCTGCGCAGGGTAGAACGTTCCCGGAGCTGGGATTACGTAAACTTGTTGCTCTCCCGCTCCAGGCGCGTTCGACACCGTCGCCGGAAAACCCTCCCCGGAGTGATGCTTTTCCGGCCAATAACTTGCCGGGTGTGGAGCAGCTGCCGGAAAATTGGACGGTGGAGCTTTTTCGGGCAGCTTCTGAACGTAATAATCTCCGGCGGCATAACCTCCTACTAGATTGTCTTCGCTCTTTCTGCGATACCCAGATTGATCGTGATCGGACATCTGAAGCCGCTGCATTTCCTGCTGCAATTGCCTCTGAATCTCAAGCGGGTTTACAGTAGGATCCGATCCCATGACCCGATCACCCGGGTTTACCACTCCTCGTAATTGGTAATCCTGTACTGGCGCCGGCACCGGCACAGGTTCCGTTACCGGATCATGACGCTTCACAGCCACCACCGGTGGCTGAGCATGAGGAGGCACCCCCTTGTCGAGACCGAAGAGAAAGTCGACGTTGTTTCCAGAAACAGGCGCCGGCTTAACCGGGTCGGGTGGGGCCAGACCCGGACCCGTTGGAAGCGTCTCGACGAAACGATCACGATCAGACCCAAAACTCGCCGGCGGGTTATTCACAGTGAAGAGGAAGAGCCTCATGCGAGCCGGTTTAGCGGAAGCTCGGAAGAGCCGATCGTACTCGTTCATCAAGTGCTCGAGATCATCGTCGTTAGTAACAGATATCAAAGCGTCGAGATCTTCACCGGGAAGCTGGTACTTAAAGGTGACGTCGGCGCCATCGCAGAGGGCGCAGAGCTTGGAAATCATGGCGGAGAATTTGATGTTACGGTCTACGGCGAGGATCTTGGTTTCGCCTCCGACGTAGGAGAGCTGGTTGTCGTGGTTTCGGGGTTGGATCTTGCCGCCATAGCTGCACATGAACTTGGCTTTGTAATTGGGTGGTGGCTGCTGATCGTCCCACGGCGGAGGGTTCTCGAAATCGATCTCTCTAGAGCGTGGAGAGGATTCCCCTGAATCTGGATACGAAGGATACGAATAATTCTCCATTTTGCCGAATTGGGACACACAGAGGACTTGGAAATGGAGAAGATGTGTGAGAAACGGAGGCGGGAGAGAGAGAGAGAGAGAAAGAAAAAGAGCCTCTGAGAGATCTTTTTATTTTGATTTTTAAAATTTTTATTTTATTTTTTAAATTTAAGTATAATTATAAATTTTTTAAAAATATATTTTAACTTTAAGAAAAAAACAATTAAATGACTTTTAAAATCACATCACTTGTACGCCAGAAAGAGAAAGAAAGAAAAAGAGGCTCTCTGAGATATCTTTTTATTTTTTGATTTTTTAAATTTAAATATAAGTATAAAATTAAAAAAAAACTTATTTTAACTTTAAGAAAAAAATTAAATGACTGTTAAAATCACAACAGATTGCCTTTTCGCTTTAATGTTAGTTATAAATTAGCATGAAATTGAAAAATATAAAATAAAATATTCTGCAACTTTTTTACTGTTAATTTTTATTTAACTCTAGGTTAGGCTTAACAAATGTAGCTTTTTTTTAAAGATTAGAATTAAATATAATTATTTACATATATTTATACAACTTTTTTATAAAAAAATTCAATCACTATAATAGATGTAGTTTTTTCAATGAATAAACAAAGCAATTATTTACATACATATTATAATTTTTTTAAAAAAAATTAATTACACAATACTAAATTATAAAAATTATATATTTATTTTTAAAAATTATATACTTAGAGATTTCGATATCTATATATAAGAAATTTTTAATCTCTAGATATTTTGGTGCCTTCTGAATTTTCAAATATTTGGATAAAGATATTTTACGTTGGTTGGTAATGTTTGGGAAGACGCGGCTGGGTGAATGGGGGGTGGGATATTTTGGTGTCACCTGGGTGAGGGAGGGGACACGTGGCGAAAGTGAGGAAGGAAGGGTCGGGAGCAAGGAGACCATGGGAGTGAGAATAGCATTACCTTTGAGTTGGGGGGCCCACATGGTGTCTGATTGAGAGGAGAACAAATTCTGTTTTCCAACTTATACACTACAACTTGCACTAAATTGATTAGATCTTTTACTTCCTTTTTTGGCAATTTTAGTCATTTATCTTTTTATTTTAAAATAAAATAAAAATATATTTTTAAATTATTTATTTATTAAAAATTAAAATATTATTTTATCCTATATTTTATTTTTTTTAAAAAAATGATTACAAAAAATTTAAAAAAATAAATAAAAGATTAAGATCATCAAGGTGAGCAATAGATGGAAGGGATAAGAAGAGAGTGATGTGAGTTGACTGGGAGCTCTCACAACTGTGAGTGTGAGGTGTGAAACTAAAAGGACGAGTTTGAGTTTGCCACTGGGAGAGGCAAAGTGCATGTGAAACATTAAATGTGAAAGCAAAACAGTACACCATTTTCTTGAAATAGTTTGTTTGATTTGGATATCACATAATAGAAGGATGATGCAAACACCAATTATTATGATTCAGTGTATTAGAAACAAAATATGGATCAAATGTTTGCCCAAATGGAAGTGGAGCATGTCATGTCATGTCATGACTCAAATTTGTAAGTTTTAATAAAAATAAGTTAATAGTTCATACTATATCAAATTGAATTGAGTTATTGATACGTGTTAGTTTGAACAGTTAAGAATTCAACTTTTTCTTGATAAAATCTTAAGTTCAAGCCTTGTAAATAGAAAAAAAATAAGACCCCATTTCGTAGCTCCATAGAAAAATAAGAGGGATAGGAACAAATCTTTTATAATATTTATTTTATTCTTGTAATTATTATTTAATGTTATTAATTAATTATTATTTGGTTATTAAAAATAAAGATATTAAAGTCATTTTCTATTAATAAAATCATTTTTTATTTTTATACTTATCTTTATATATACCTAACTAACTTAAAAAATTTTTACCTCCTTTCATAAATTCACTCAATTTGACTTGGATTAATCGAAACTCTAATGGCTTTCAAATACCATGAATCTTATGGAAAAAAAAAATTGAGTTAATAATTTATCATTTTTATTACAAGTTGCTTACTACAGTTTGGGGATATATATATATATATATATATATATATATGTTTCCAAATGTTTTAATGGAATTTTTGGTCGTATGCTAATTGATTTCTCTCCTCGAAAATTATGATGATATTGTAGTTACAAAGAGAAGAGGGCATTAAGTGATAGTTAGAATTATATTTGACTTTTTTTTTATATGTTATATTAGAGAGGTCGAATCTTTAATATTACATATACTCTTAGCTCATCTTTATCACTTTAGTTTAGGCAATGTTTTGTAGTTTGTTTAATTTTGTTTTGGACCATGGATCAATTTTGAAATTCATATATTATAATAAAATATTACTTTAATAAAGATTTTAAAATAATTCAATTATTAAGAGCTTGAATTTTTGTAAAATTGTTTTAAAAAGATTCTATAGAAAGCCAAAATGAGGAAAATACTTGGAAATTTTGATTACTTTGTACTGTTTCCAAAATGATAAGTTCCGATGTTTCAGATGTTATGGCTTATTTGCTTTTTTTTTATTTATCCACCCATTTGTCATTTATATTAAAAAATTTAAATTGCAATTAATATGTGTTCCCTTAATACCAAAAAAAAATTATGAGCAAGAGATTCTATCAAAGACAAACTATTAACATTTGGAATTTTTATTTAAATTTAAATTTAATATTTTCTTAAAATAAGTTTAGAATAAAAAATAAGTTTATTTGAACTTACATAAAAAAAATACTTTTTTTTCTTTTTCTTTCGTTTTTCTAATTATTAATGTACTTAAAAATTATAGGCAAAAAGACACTTTAAGTTACTTATTTTTATTTGGAATTTCATTTTCATTTTCATTTTTTAATTTTATTTAGTTTTAATTTAATTATTTAACTTCATCACAAATTTTACTTTTATCCTTTAACCTCATTTGCTTTCAATTTAGTTCTTAAATTTGAAAAGCTATTTAAATTTCTTTTTTTCAAAAGCTGTCAAATTAAAATGTTTAATAGATAAGTTTTACATAATTTTTTAATAACTTAACTTTATTAACTTTTCAATTAAACAACTTGGTAATGTTAGACAAATAGAAAGATTTGAGTTATTTTTGTAAATTAAAATACTAAATTAGAATAAAATAAATAAATAAATAAAAGTAAAATTTAAAATAATAGTAAGAAATCATATTATAATAAAATAAAATAAAGGAATAAAAGTGAAATATAAGATAAAATTATAATAAAATAACATTAAAAAAGAAAGTAAAATTTAAGATGAAAAACATATTTTGGCCAAAATTTTATTTTAAGAGTTGATATGTGCAAGTGAATTAGATTAAAAGTAAAATCTTCTTACAAAATAATAAAAAAAATTAGTATTTTACGGTGAGAAAAACACAAAGTGACAAGTATAAATCTGTCTTTCATGAAAAATAAATTAATATGTGTTGAAACTTGAAATTAACCAAAATATTATTTTAATTCCCGCCGTTGAATTTTCCTGTGCAGGTTAACCAAGATATTATTTAATTGTTAAAAAGTACACACAAAGATCAAGGACATAGGAAAGTGTAGATGACGCGTCAGCATGGCGCGTAGCGAAAATTCCATGAGGAGTAGGGCGCGCGAAAGCGATTGTTTTCCACCTGGCATTAACTGTCACGCCCGCAGCCCAAAAAATAATTAAAAAAAGTATTGAAATAATAACGGTTAGTACTAGCGCCACCTATTTCGCTATCATTGTCCTTTCATTTTTATCTTTTTGGTGGCAAGCTGTCTTTTTCTCAACCTAAAAAAAAAAAAGTTAAAGATAAAAATTTAAAATTTAAAATATTTATATTAAATAACTTTAAATTTTAAAATTATTTTAAATAATTTAAAAGTAAAAAATTTAATTTTAAATTTTAAATTATAATATTTTATATAATTTAAATTTTCTAATCTTTAAATTTTTTAAAATAATTTTAAGATTCAAGATATTTTAATATAAATATTTTTTTAATTTTGAGTCTTTTTTTTTTCTATAAGATAGTAGCATGGTGGATAGAGAAATAATATAACTAATGGGTTGATTTAGTTTAAGAAAAAAATTTTAGGTTAGATTCTTTTCTAAAACCATTTAAAGTTGACTTTTTAGGTGCTTATTTATATTTTTAATAAAATTATGATGAGTGAAGAATTTTTTATAATTAGTATGATTAAATTTTTTAAAAAAAATTTACATATGATATTTTTTATTAATAATCCTCACAACAAACACTTAAGCAATTTTATTTAAAGTTTATTTATTGATTTTTAAAAATTTAAATAAATACGAATATATATTTGGTTTGAAATTATAAATGAATGATAAACATGGTAAAATTGAATAAAAAAAATAAGTTTAACATATTTATAAATTTATTTATAATTTACTTAATCCATATAAGTCGTATTTTAAAATTAAAAAAAAATCTCACATATTATTTTTTAAACTTTTTTTAATTCAAATTCTTCTCATCTTAAATAACCTATAAATAGGGTTTATTTATATTCCATAATCTTAATATTTTTGTTTATGTAATTAGACTTCGTCACCATCATCTAACAATTAATAGTTAGAATTATATCCCCATCAAGATTAAAAAGTAAAAAAAGTTTTGAATTATATTGTAATCTATTATAATTTTAGAATCAGATGGTAAGATTTATTTTGTTAAGTTTCCATAATTGTAACATGATTAGCCTATCTTTAACTGGCACAAGAAAATAAATAAATTAATATGTAAGTAAATTGATCTAATCTAACAATTATAATAGAATTAAGAACTGTCATAACAGCATCTTATATAGATTTACTTTACCTGTAATATTTTACAGTCACACATAACTTAATCTGTTATCAAAGATATAAATTTTAAAACAATTTTCATTAAATTCAATATGTATATATAGAGTAATTACATCAATATTGTTATTTCAATATAAAACCACTAGTAATCAATTTTTACTTTTGTGCATTTTATAGGATGCTGATTTCAATCATGTGCACCTAGTAGTAATAATGTCATATACCACTCTTTTGAGTTGTCACCAGACACTCACTAGAAAAGTTTTTATATTTTTTAATATTCAAAAGTTAATTAAATTAATAAAATATGTTCAAATAAATTTCATTTCATATAATTATTTTGGCTTTTGAGGTCTGTTGATTACTTGTGTCTAAAAAAGTTGATGGCTATGGGGAGAGTTTTGTTAAAATTTATATTAAAAAAATATAAATAAAAAAATTATATATAATTCTTTATACCGTTATTGTCAATTTTTTTTAATTAAAATATTATAAATATATAATCTTTATAAGTATATGTATAATTCATCAATTAAACTATATATTTATTATATTTTCATTAAAATATTATATTTATCATATTTTAATTAAAAAATTTATAATAAAAGTATAAGCAATTAAGCTTAAATTTAGTCCATATAAATATATGTCTTTAATTTTAAATTATTTGCAAATATCTCTTATTAAAAGTTTAGTGAGTGCCTATTAAAATAATAATAATAATAATTTAGTGAGTAAATTTTGACTTTTAAAGTTAAAAGAATTATTTTCAAATTGAAGAGATAAATTATATTTTTTTTTCTTTACAAATAATTCATCAGTTACAACTTGGGCCCTATCTACAGACTACAATATGTATTACATCTCTCTTCTGTCTATGCCTGAAGTTATGCCTAGAAATTCAACAAATTTCTGACACACTAAGCAAGGACAGCTTGAAAGACCATTCACATGAGAGAGAAAATGAAAAATATGTTCCTTTGACTATGAATCAAGTAAAAGAGACATGGTAATTCAATAGCTACCATATCATCTTCAAAGGTCATCGTAGGAAAGGAAGACCCAAAAAAACTATTTTTTATTAAAAAAATTAAAATAAATTAATAATTTCACCTTTAAAAATTATTTCTTTTTAATTTAATCTTTTAAAAATAAAATCTCTCAATTTTGTGTTTAATATTTTTTAATCAAAATTCCCTCTGATCTATTATATAAGAGATAATTTTTTAAAGATTTGATTTAATTTAAAATATAAAAAACAAACTATTAATATCTAGTATTTTAATTATATATTTTTTATTAAATAAGTCTTTTCAAATTATGAGAAGTAATTATTATTAATTTTTTAAAAAAAGTATACATATTAAATAATAATATTTTTAAAAAATAATTTTTATTTAGAATAAAATTAAAAAGATAAATTACTTTTAATTAATTTTCTTAATTCTCATGAATTATTTATTTATTTCTTATATATGAGACTGAAAAAAATATTATAATTACTTTACAATATAAATGAAAGTCTACTTAATGATAATATAAATTTAGTCATTGTTTTAAACTCCCAAAATGATGTTGATTTATCTAATCTTACAAAAGCCAACTACTTGAACTTAAAAACAAGGATGTTGTCACTCTAATTTATGTAAAAGAAGATAAAATGACATTATCTTAGAAGTTTAAGACAATTGGATAAGTTTATATTATTAGTTATAAATCTATATTATTAGTTATCAACCACGTTAACTTCCATTTATGTCATAAGTTAGCTAATTCTAATTCATTAAATAACTGTGATTTCATTTAACAAAATGATTATTTTGATTTGACGAATGTATTTGAAAACTAAATTAAGAAGAAAGTAATTTTTTTTGGGAGATTAAATCATTATGTTACTCCATTATAGAGAAACACAAAAAGATATCTCATTGATACATTATTATAATAATATAACAATAGTTGAGCTGACGGATTGGAAATTATAAGCGAAAATTATATATAATTTTTTAAAATAATTTTAGCATATAAACTGTAAAACATATATTTTCTTAAATTATGACAAAAAGTGAAAATATTATATATTAGTTAAAATTAATATCTAAAATTTATTCAATTATCACATATTCACTCGGGGATGGAGAGTAATTGACAAAAATAATGGAGATATAAGGTATTAGTTGATAATCACATAATTTTTAAATGATAATTTTAATTAATATGTAACTTTGTTATCTTTAATGATAGTTTTAAAAAATAATATATAATGTTTTAAATTTCATGTATCAAAATTACAATTAAGTATAGGTTTAAGAGATTCCCCAAATTTGAATTGATTATAGTCTGAATAATGTGCTTAACTTCTATTAGTTTCTTGAAGATTCAAACTTAAAATTATCAAATTTTAATATTTGAAAAAAAATCAAAATCAAGCTACCAATCAGATCGAGTGACATTAATAGTATGAGGATATTAGTCGAATAAAATATTTTTCTAAATAAATAAAGAAATAGTACTATTAGTGGGAGATGGAGTAACCCGCACTTCAAGTAAGAGTTGTTGGTTTGGCAAAGTTTCCAAATTGGTCATTAAATGCTAAATCACTTATTTGTCCTTTTGATCGATGTTTGTAAATTATTGTTCCGACAGATATGCACCTAGTTCAAATTAGAGGACAAGATTTAGGTATAATTTTTTTTTAAATTTTTATTATCACAATTTTAGAAGAAACACATTTTATAAATATTTTTGTTAAACATTAAATGATAGATTTAATATTTTAAAAATTAGACTAGTAATTAAGTCAAAAAAGAAATTAGTTTATAATTTAATAATTAAAATGTAGTTGAATTGATTGAACAAATTTATTTTTAATATATTAAATATATTTTTCATAAAAATTAAATTAATAAATTTTAAAAATATATTTATAAATAGATATATATTATTTTAAGAGAGAACCTTTTCATATATAATAATTTGTGTTATTATATCAAAGAAAGGACGTTGGCAGCACGGTATGGATGGAACTCAAGACCGGTTCAACTGTTTGATTTTAGACCAATTTAACATTTTCATTGGCTCCTTGATTCTAAACTAATACAATAATTCAGTTCATTGATTTTTTGGTTGAACCAATTGTTTTGGTTCGATTCTCTTAACAACAGATAGATTTTCTTCTTTTTTTTTGTGTGTGCATATTTTGCTTTTATTAAAAAAATATGATAATAAATATTTAAGAAATTTTATTATTCAAATCGAGTCCAGAGGCGTGCGAGGTTGAATGGCCATAATTATTCATTTTATTCGGTCACAGCGACTCTCCATCTTTGACCAACAAGGTGGGTATGTAGGCAGATTATGACATACAAAGATTTCCAATAGGTTTGCAATTAATAGAGGGACCATGGGGGAAAGCTACAATTATGCAACTTGTTTCCGCACCGGAGGTATGTTCATTATGAGGGCGGATCCGGTCATGGGAAAAAATGTGTGTGTGTGTGTTTTTAAGTTCTATGTCTTAAATTGTAAATTTAAAAATAAAAACTAAAATTGAGAGATTAAAAATTGTTATTATAGATAAAAATTATACTTTAAAAATTTTAACTATAAGTGCTTGGAGAGGATTCAAGTGGGTCTATTATATGCTATGTAAAAGAGTAAATTAAGCTAATTTTTCTTGAGATTTGGTTAAATTGTTGTTGTTGGATTTTTTTTAATTAGAAATTAACTATAGAGTAAATGTAACTTTGTTGTGAAATTGAACTTAAAAAATTAACTTTTGATTCCTGTTTTTATGTCAACAGAGAATATGAGATATAATTCTCTTTAAAAAAAAAATGTCCTTTAGATCCTAAACATAGTTAATCTTAGGATGAAGATATTGGATAAAAAAATTTCAAAAGGTGCCATTATGCTAAATCTATGCATTCTTATTTTATTTACATTTTGTTGCTTGTGGCGTGAGTCTTCAACTAATGATAAAGATTCAAGTAATTATAAAAATTTGACTAACACTTAAATCTCGACTAACACTCTATATCAACTAAATCTTGTTAGTTATTCTTAGCCACTATCGGCTTGCAGTAGCCTCATTATTTTTAGGGCTAACAATTATATTTAATCATCTCTTATTTGATAAATTCCACCCAAGTTTTTTACCATTTTAATAGATAATGCAAAAAAAAAAAAAAATTATTTTATTTGGTCAAAAAAATTAATTTTTCACATGAGACAATAATTTTGTTTTCAATATGACTATAAAAATATTTAAGTTGATTTAATACTTTAGTATGAGATTGATTTTATTCTTAATATAACAGTGAAAAAATCAAGTAATTTTATTTCTAGTAAAATGTATAATGTTAAAAGTTAACTTTATAGACAAAAAATAACTTTGAGAAGAGTAAGTGTAAATTTTAAAATAAGAGATAATTTAATTAAATTTTTTAAAAATTTAATGTAATTTCCTTTACGTGTAATGAGAAAGTACTGCTATTATGCCATGGCCGCTCTCCACAGAATTTATATTGTATATAAATTAACTTGTCTCCCTTTCAGAAGGGGACAGAAACTCTGCTCTAAGTTTAAAAAGAAAAAAAAATTTCGTGTCATACTATGATGTTCTGAGGGCAACCAGGAGCTGGTTATATTTTTGCTGCTAGTGGTTCAAGAGTCAAGATAAAAATATATCTTTCAAGAATATAAGGGTAGTTGAGCGATAAACAGCAACTCCATGTCTCAATGGCTATTTCTCAGCATTCTCATCGACAACGTCACAAGGGAGGTCCAAACCAGAAGGGATCTTGCCTGGATGGTTAGTGGTTGATGCATCCAATCCTGTCACTCTGGAAGATGAAGATTAAGTCATACAAAATCCTGATCAGATCAAAGGAGCTCTTTAATTAATCATGTCATATTTGTCAACTCACCTTCTATCAACAATGACCATGGAGCGAAGATCACAATTGGCAAAACTGCAAGCGAAAGAAATTGTCAATTGCTTGCTTAAAATGAAGACTAAAGAATGGCACAATCTTGCAACTAGATTCAATAGAAGACTTGACAGTTTTTAGTGTGTTTGTCATCAGATTTTTCAATTAAATAATGGCGTGAAGATTTTTTTTAAAGAGTTAAGATGTGATGCTGAGTTGAAAAAAAAAGTCCACTGTCTCCATGTCATGCTTTTAGCAAATGCTTAACATGTAAATTTTGTTTGATTTGATATCATCAGAGAAACGACTTTTGTTTCACAGTTGGAAGAACTTAGTTTAGTTATACCTAAAGCACAGAAAAAACTAGAGAATAATAAATAAGGACAACCCATAACAAGCGCAAACCATGGTATTTTCTACATATTTAAGAATGAAATGAAAGGGATAATGCTTTTTTTAACAACTGTTGTATCGATTTACACATCCCAGGAAGAAAACAAAGATGCCTTCTAACAAAGCATGCATAATTCATCCCAGTTAGCTTAAAGGGGTCTGAATACAACATATTTGACTAGATTCAAGGCCTCGGTTAACTTACTGCTTGGATATTTCCTTCTTCACTAAAGGGTGGCAGTCAATTCCAAAAGCACTTAAGGTGTGAAACAAGAATCCACTATGTGTCACAATTGCTATCTCCTTCTCTTTTCGTGTCCACAACCTGGGATGGAGTGTAAAACAAAAGAAAGCCTCATAGAATTGGATTTAGATCACATCTCATGGCAATTTCAACTTGCTAAAATGAAGGGAAGTCATACAGGAAGAAAATGAAATCTTTTTATTTTGGAACAGAGAATTACATAAATCTTCAAGTTCTGATTAATGCCAGAATTATAAAAATCAATCAACTTATTGCTTCTAGTAATTACAATAGTAGTCAACATTTACTTATAAACTTATTTCTCATAAACCCAATGGGTTAGTTCAGTTGATAATAAGAGATGGTATTTTTTTCTCCATCAAGTTGGGTCTGATCCCTCTAGAGAGCTGAGCGTAAAATCTTTAATGCAGTAGGTTGATGTAAGAAAGTGTACCCTCAAAATTACTTATGGAGGAGACCTAGTTTTGGAAAAGCCCAAGGACACCCGTCACCTTGACCGTGATACTAAAGAGAAAACGTAAGTCTAAAAAAATCAAGATACAAGTCTTTTAAAATGTCAAATGCATGTGTTGCGAGCAATACTTCCAAGCGAGTGATCAAGTCATTTAACTTCTCTTGCAGCTCAATGGTCATAAGTTAGTTCTAACAACAGCACACGCACTTTGCTAATTTTTATGCAATAACTGTACATGATAACTCAACATATTTTAGATACCTAACTTGATCTTAATTTTTCATATGTAGTGGAACTATTATAGCCTGTTGTGACTAAAAAAACAAATTACAGTGTGGATACCGATGTAGAATTGCCGAGGCAAGCTTCTACCAGGTTAACAAAATCATACCAGTTCATGAATTTCAATCCTCTAGCCGCAAGTTCTTCTGTTGTCTCTCTAACCTTGGCCTTCCACAAAACATCTTCATCACTATCTATCTGAAAATGAAATTCAAAATGACTTAGCATAAACACTAAGAAAAAAAAAAAAAAAACCTTTCATTGTTCAACTAAAGAAAGGTGTTAGCCATCTTTCATGAAAGAGAAATGCTAATTGAACTGCTATTTCTCACAACCTTCCCCTCCAACCTTCCAAATCAGCTCAATTTACTAGCTGCATTAAAGATGAGAGATAAACATTTTAGTAACAATTAGTAACCACATATCTCTCCCCACTAAATAGACCAAATAGTTTTTTTTTTTTAACAGTTGTCTTCCCAGGGTAATCATATCATAATAATAAGCTTTCTTAATTGCAGTAGTAACCATTCTAAAATGGAATAGTAAATGACCTAAAATTAGTTTGTAACCTGGAAGGAGGTACTTATGGAGGGTTGTGAGATATGGTAGTGCAAATAGCATTTCTCTTTATGAAATTACAATGTTTTCAGGTGCATAAATTCTATGTACTTGCCAGTGAAAAATCAATTGCAGGAAAAAGAAACTGATACTCGCTGAGGCTTCGTCTTCTATCACAGGGATGAACTCCCTGCACAAAGACAAACATGGGGAATTAAGTAATGGTCCATGTGTTAGTGTTAATATCAGGCTTAAGTAACCTTGTTTAAAAAATAGGATTAATTTCAGTTTTCCCCCATTTTCAAAGTTGCACCTGTGGTTTTGGATTTTGTCACTCTACCCCCTTGAGTTTTTTTTTTTTGGGTTGGGTAGGGGAGGGTGTTTTCCATTTTCTAATAAAAAATGGACTGCTGAACTCGATAGTTTCGGGGTAAATCAGCTGAAATTGAAGACTCAATTTCTATAGCATTATTGAAAACAGATCACATGGAAAAACGGGATATTGACCCTAAAAATATATTAAAACTGTTAATGCACCTACAAAAAGGAAAGATGAGGTAGAAGTAAACGCATCATTACATCTTTTTCTCTTCTATTACTAATATATACTGACTTACATTTTAACATAATGTAATAATCACTAGTCAGATCATTGGATTAGTTATGATTGGACCGTATCATAATAAACCTATGATCTTAAATTCATTACCAAAAAATTTTGAAAATATTTTGCTTTTACTTATATCAAACACCGAAGTTTAAGCTAAAAAATCACATTCCATAGAGATGAGACTGCTCATACACTCTCTGTTCATTCTCTTCTAAAGGAGAGTCCAGATGTTTTTCCATTAATAATAGGACTCAAATTTCATCGATGTCCAGTGAGCAAGAAAGTAACAAAAGAATTGTACTAGCAGGAAAAGTCTTTTTTTGAAAAAAAAAAACTTCTTACATAAGGCAGTATATCATTCATTGACAGGGCTTTAATTGTAAGCTCTTCTTAGTGCATAATATGTGTATTTAACATAGATGACATTTACTCATTTATGTGTATGTGAAACATATCTAAAATGCTAACAGTGACACCCGCATGCAATGCTTGTCTGTCATCTATGTTCACTGTATTTTAAGTTGAAATTCCCATTGCACCATCCTGAGCATCATTTGCAGTAAAATCCAGATCCTCGTGGTATTCCAAAACCACCCATGAGCCTACATTCAGGAATTACAAAAGAAATTGGTCTAAATTGTCATACTGACAAGTGAAGTCTAGATCTAATAGCACTTATTTAGTGCTATCCTCCGTTTTTAGCAAATGACATAATGACAGGATAAATTATAGTAATTGTGCTGCATCAACCTTTTCCTCAATCTGTTCTCTTGTATGTGTATCTGTGTGCAGACATGCACTTTGCTCACTTTCGGAGGGTAAATTATTCATAGGACTGCTTTGCACAGAGCCACAGACAGTTATCTTGATGGTCATCTGCCAACCTAGATTTTTCTCTTTACAAGTAACTTCTAATTTGTGTGGCAAGTAGTAATATGATGTCAAACTCTAGAGGATTGTATGATGCCAATAGGAAAAATGTAGTTCCAAATTGTAAAATGACCTACCATACGTTCACGACAAAGTTCAACAGCAACAATTGGTGGGCAATTCAAACTGGAAATGGCAGCATGGCTGCTGTTTCCTGCATTTGCCACCATAAGGGGCAACACATCAGTTCTATCTGTGTAGCCCTCACCACCAAACACTCCAACAGCTGTTTGTAGAGTCCTGACATGTCAAAAACACCATAAATCGTACAAGTTCAATATGTCTTCTGCATCAGTTCAGCTAGAAGCAATCCATACAAGTAAAGTATATCTCTGAAAAAAGTATTAGGATCTCATTTTATTCAAGAGTAAATCTGATCTCTAAACTCCCTTAAGTTTTGATTACTAAATAATCTGTCACCAAACATACTTATACAAGTTATGAGTGTGCCCACTAAATTTTGTCAACCTATTTCCACTATTATGTCCTAATTTGATATGGGAATAAAGTTAAAAGCAACCTTCATCCAACTCTGTGAACTTAGAATATAGAAGACTTTCAAAACCCTAATAGAAGTTGATTTAATAAAATAAAAAAGAGATTCTCTGAGTAATTATCTGTACTGCATCTGAAAGAGAATTTTCTACTCTTTCCTATGAACTTGCACCATCAGCACTATCCACTAATTTTTACTGGTCAGATTGAAGAAGAGAATCTGGACAGCTCACAAGAACAAAAAAGTCTGAAACAGTTGCTGCATGAACAAGCATGTGACATGTGTACCCACATGTGTAAATATTTACAGAACACATTGCACTTATGCTCCAAGCCTGACAAGTTACAAATCACCCATCTGATGTTGCTTCCTAGGTAATAAGACACATAACCATAGGCTATCATATTGATCAACCAACAAAAGCTAATCATGCATGAAGAAGATGATTGGACTTGTTAAGTAAAAAGACGGGTTGTATCATCTTGCAGAAAATAATAGATGCAGTAAAGTCCAAAGTTTGTTACCAATGCCTTTTTATTCTAACCCTTTTCAATCCAATAAAGACAAGATTTGGTTTCACCATCTTCGTCTTGGACATTCGTCATTTAATATTATTAAAATTATGTTTCTTGCTTTGTTTAAGGGATTAGAAATTGAAACTTTACATTGTGAGACTTGTGAACTTGCTAAACACGAACGTGCTTCTTTTCTAATTAGTAAAAAAAGAACTTATGTTCCCTTTAGTTTGATTCATATTGATATTTGAGGCTCAACCCTGGTTTCTAATATTTTCGGAACTCGATGGTTTATTTCATTTATTAATTATTGCACTTGAGTTACTTAGATTTATTTGTTGAAACAAAAATCTAATGTGAGCACTATACTTCTTATTTTTTATCATATGATTCAAACTCAATTTGAAACAGGAATATAGAAGTTTCATTTGACAATGCAAAAGATTTTTCTAATAAGTTTCTCTCTACTTTTTTTTTTATGAAAAAGGAATAATACATGAATCCTCTTGCATTCATATACCTCAACAAAATGGGGTGTCCGAACAAAAAAATGGTCATCTTCTCGCCAGTACAAAGGCTCTATTGTTTCAAAAAAAATGTTCCAAAGTAATATTGGGGGGAAGCTATTTTAACTACTACTCATATTATTAATCGACTTCCCACTCAAGTGCTTGATTTCAAAGTCTCATGCACGTTGTCACACAGTTTTTTCCCAAGTTTCAATGCATCTAACAACTTTATACCTAAAATATTTAGATGTGCAACATTTGTCCATGTGCATTCTCACTATAGAACCAAACTTGATTCTCGAGCCCTCAAATGTGTATTCCTTGGATATTCTTCCACTCAAAAAGGTTATAAATGTTATCATTCTCCTACAAGGAAATCTTATGTATTTGTTGACGTCACATTTGGTGATCCCCCAATCCAGAATAGATTCAAAGATTTATTTCCTTTTCATTTCCCAGCATTACCCACTCATATCTCACCTTTACCTGAGCCCCAGTTATCACCAGACAACCCACCTGAGCCACCATTGCAGCCAAAATCAACATCAGAACCTACTCGTCCATCACAGATATATTCTTGAAAAAAAAGGCATCATCTTCTTCGCCAGAGCTAGTCCAATCATCCTCTTCTGCTCCTGACATAGTTGAGGTACTTTTTTTACCCATTAATAATATGAATTACAATGATTATGATATTCCTATTAGTTTACGAAAAGGTACGTGAACTTGCACAAAATATCATTTATCTTCCTTTCTTTCTTATATACATCTGTCTCCTAACTACAAAGCTTTTCTCAATACACTAAATGCCATTCCTATTTCTAAAATCTTATTTGAGGCATTCAAGAATGAGAATTGGGTTAATGCTATAAAGGTTGAGATACAGGCACTTGGAAAAAACGAAACTTGGGATATTGTGTAATTGCCAGAATGAAAGAAACCAATGGGCTGTCGTTGGATTTTTACCACTAAATATAATTTAGATGGTACTTTGGAGAGATACAAAGCTCAACTTGTTACAAAAGGATATGCTCAAATATACGGCATTGACTATATGGAAACTTTGGACCCTGTTGCAAAAATGAATACAATACAAGTATTATTGTCTGTAGCTACTAATTTAGGTTGGATATTACAACAGTTCAATGTTAAGAATTTTTTTTGCATGGTGACATAAAAGAAGAAATCTAGATGGAGATTTCCTTAGGATTCAATTCTCAAGATAAATTGGGTATGGTGTGTAAGCTTAAGAAGGCACTCTACGGGCTAAAACAATCTCCACGAGTATGGTTTAAAAGATTTTCTAAAATCATGATTAGTATGGGATACAAGCAGAGTCAAGGTGATCATACTTTATTTGTAAGACATCCAGCCTCAGAGAGAATAACTATACTCTTGGTTTATGTGGATGACATCATAGTCACAGGAAATGACCATGAGGGAATTGGGTTGTTAAAAAGGCAACTAATAAAGGAATTTAAAATTAAAGAATTGGGCAAGTTGAAATACTTTCTCGGCCTTAAAGTGACTCATTCAAGGCAGGACATTTTTATATCCCAACACAAGTTCGTGTTGGACTTATTAATAGACATAGGCAACTTGGAATGTAAACCCGTAGAAACACCTATGGAGTTGAATCATAGACTATGCGAAGCTTTTGAAGATACGCCAATTGATAAAGGTTCTTAACAGAGGCTTGTGAAACAACTTATTTACTTGTTTCATACTAGACCTGATATAACCTATGCTGTGAGTGTAATGAGTCAATTTATGCATGATCCAAAAGAATCGCACCTTAGAGCATTTCATAGAATATTACAATATTTGAAGGGTGCACCGAGGAAAGGACTTTTATTTAAAAGAGGTAAGGGATTGACTCTTGAAGCTTATACTAATGCAAATTATGCATGATCTCTTGTTGATAGGAGATCAACCTCAGGCTATTACACTTTTCTAGGAAGAAATCTTGTTACTTGGAGCAGCAAAATGTAGAATGTGATAGTGAGATTGAGTATAGAAGCCGAGTTTAGATCAATGGCACTTGGAATATGTGAGTTATTATGGTTAAAATAATTTTGGAAGATTTCAAGATTACGTGGGAAGACCCAATGAAACTTTATTGTGACAATAAATCTGTCATCAATATTGCTCACAATCCGATACAACATGATCGTACTAAGCATATTGAGATAGATCGCCATTTCATCAAAGAGAAATTCAATAGTGGTCTGATTTGTACTCCCTTTGTTCCTACTAGAGGTCAACTTACAGATATGTTTACCAAGGGATTATCTAGTGCCATTTTTTAAGACATCATCACCAAGCTTGAAATGGATGATATCCATTCACCAGCTTGAGGGAAAGTGTTAGCAATCAATTTTTATTTCTTTAATCTTCATCTCATTATTAATTATTGTGATCTTGTAACTGTTAGATATCTTTGTAATTATGATAGAAAGTTGATCCTAAGAATTAGTTTCCTAATTGCTAGAGATTTGATAGGATTTTCTTTTCTTTCCTTATTTCTGATTTATTTTCTTTCCTAGAATAGCTTCATTCTTTCTGTATAAATACTCTTGTTGATCAAGTAATACACATAAGAATTTCTCAATTTGTACCATAAAATAATAACTAACTAATAAAAAGACTAAGGAAGCATGTCTATGGGAATAAGAATTGATATAATCTTAACACAGGCAAGAAGGAGCAAGTGGGCAGGAGGCTCTCCTTTGTGTTCTGTATGACATCAGTTCAAAGAAAACATCATGCACATGCTTCAGGACTGTCGGGTAGCTTCCTTACTCTGGAACAAGCTTATAAAACCAGGACACACAGCCACCTTCTTCATCTTTCAGAGCTGTGACTGGTTTGTTGAGAACCTTGCTTGCATGCGTGAGTCAGCCAGTCACTAGTCACATGAAGTGGGCAATAACTTTTGTTGTCACATGTTGGTATTTGTAGCAATGGAGGAATGGGGTGTTACTCAACAATGATTTTACCCAACCTTGATCCCTTGTGAAACTTATTATGAACTATGTGGAAGATATCATGGAAACAAGATCTAAAGGAAGTGTAATGCAACCTTGCATGAGATCAATCAAAATGGGTTGGTGCTTCCCCCCAACAGGTTGGGCAAAGCTAAATGTTGATGGAGCAGCCAAAGGGCAACCGGGACCCGTAAGATGTGGAGGCTTGGTAAGACGAGATGATGGCAAATGGTTAGGGGGTTTTACTAATCACCTGGGCATTTGCACTTCAGTAGAGGAACTATGGGGTGTCCTCTCAAGTTTGGTGTTGGTCAAAGACATGGGGTTCAGTAAGATTCTAATTGAATGTGAGTCTCAAGCAATTGTTTCCACGCTGAAGAACTTATTAGCAAGGGGTGAGGAGCGTAGGAACATTTTGTACTGCATCAAGAGGTGCTTGGAACAGGATTGGCAATTCCATATTCTTCACACTTAAAGGGAGTGCAATTCCTGCACAAACTGGTTGGCCAATTTCAGCCTCAGTCAGGACTATGGTCTTAGATTTTTTACAGATCCGCCTAGTGGATTAGCTTACTTGCCTTTTAGAGACATAGTGGGAGCTACTTCCCCACAATCAATTACCTTGTAGTTTCTGTTTTTTTAATTTTTGGGGGCCTCAGTCCCATTGTTTCACCAAAAGAGAAATAATAATAAACGTGTATTCCAACAAATGTCACAGCACCAGATTTCCCCAAAAGCTAAGAAGATTTTAAAACAAGTCAGAAACTAAATGGAAGAGAAAGTATGCCAAGGCTGATTGATGATTGATAGTCATGGAAAGTGAAATAATTTATAGGTTGCTAACATTAAGTCTGAAACAACTTAAATTGTTTCTGCTCTTTCCAAAATTTCTAGGTTCTTGACCTTCAGCAATATTGATAGACAGGAAATTAGAGTAAAGTACATCTCTAAACAATCAAGAAAGACATACATGGCTTGCGAAACTATTTTAAAAAGAAAAAAATTGGCATCAATATATTAGCACACAGGTGTTGATACCTTAATAAAGGAGATGTGATGACTAGATCAATTCTCTTTATAAGCCCAGAAGCATGAACATGATTACGCAAATTGTCAACCTGTTAGCAAGGAGAAATCATCATAAACTCTCTTAAGAATAAATATCTATTTCATCTATAAACATTCAAATTAAAATATCTATATCATCTCCTAAACCTTTACCTGTTGCCAGCCTAATGGAGTAAGATGAGCATCGAAATAATCAGGATTCAAGTATGCTTTGTGGTTTTTATCTCCCTCTACATTGTGGATCCCCTGTGCATGCCTGACCTGGATGTATGGTTTTATAAGTTGGCAATGTCTTGATTTGCACGCAAAAGACCAAGAAAGAAGGCAATCCTGAATGTCCTTGAATTGAAATACATAGTAGCTTCAAATCCACACCAGATTTAATGTGTTGACTGAAAAGTGAGTTCAATACCAACCAGGTGAATGGTTTTGCATCGATGCAATGGAAACAAACTTGGGCCAGCAGCACAGTCCATATTCCCAGTTGCACCTAATGGACACACATAGCACAATGGACAAAAAGTAGCAAACCATTAAAATTCAGTGAGATCCCATGTAATGGCAATAATAAAACTAATCTTTATCAGTCAAACTCTCTCAATTAATCTGAAAAGATCCCCTTCAATCAATAATTCGTTAATATCAAGTTATGCCTATGTCAGTACATAGAGAAATGAAACTATTACTAAAACAGCATGCACTCATAACTATCATTAGATTGATATAATTTAAAGTTTAAGCAAATTAATTACAATTATCCAAATTCCTTAATCTAGATTCTTTAAATGTTGACGCCATGGATCTTCTATGCTTACTGATCCAGCCTTTCAATTCCTTTCTTACTTACTTCACTAATATTAGCAGACTTTCACACACGCTCTTAGAGCTGACATACTAAAAACCTATCAATACATACATGACACTGTTCCCCACCATAAACACCAACCTAGAACAAATTACACAGTCAAGCATAATAAAGCAAATTCTGGCCGACAGCAAGCCACAACCACGATCATCTTCACAGTCCAGATGTTCTCTTACATGACTGACAGAAATTCCAACAAAATGTACCCTGAACGTCCTTCACAAAAGCCTTTAAACTTCAAACTCTTCCTCGCCACTAGGAAAAAAGGCTAAACGAAAAACGAGAACAATCACCGTCCTAATTTACCACTTTCACAGCACCAATCGCAGAACACAACAACTAACAACGAACAAAATGCAAAGCCACAACGATTCTTCCAAAGAACATACTCAAATTGAACTAATTAAAAAAAAAATTACTCAAACATAATTCAGCATATACGCATGGTTAGAGATCTGAGGACGCAACCGGAGAAGCAGAGCGAGGAGAAGGAAGCGCAAAAGAGCAGGAAGCTCAGCTCAGCTCAGAGAAGAAGCGTTGAAGGGATGACGCAGCGAAGATGGGAGTGTTTGGGAGGGAAATGGGAGTTTAACGAGTGGGAGTGAGCGAGCTTATAGTCACATCGCTGCCCTTTTCATTCCTTTTCGCGCGTTAGGGAGGCGCGTCCGAGCGTGGACCGCTGCGTCAACTCTGGTTTCTTTCTCGGATTTGGATTTCGATAGGGGGAAATGTGCGCGTCGACCAATTTTAGAAATATACGATTAATTCACTTGTTTTTATTATTTATTATTGAATTTTAAAAATATATGATTGAGTTTTTGTAATTTTAGATTTTTTATCTTCAATCCTGGAGTGTGTATAGAGATTAATAAGTAGTGAATTAAAAATTATTAAGAATTAAATTATATAATTTTAAATTTAAAACTTAAATAATTAAAATACGTATATTCTGGGAACTGAACTGTATATTTGCAAACTTTTTAAAATTTATAGGCATGTTTCTATTTTGTTATCAGATTTTTTAATGAAATATTTTAAACATATAATTTTTTAAATAATAATAAAATAAATATATAAATTTTATAAATATATATAATTTTCTAATTAAAATATATATTTATCATGTTTTAATTAAAAAGTTGTATTTATTATATTTTACTTAAAAATTTTAATAACAAAAATATAAATAATTATTTCTAAATTAAATCCTATATATGTTTTAAGAACTAAAATATACATTTTTCTCTTTTGATAAATTACACCCACGTCAACCCATTATAAGCAGAAAAAAGTTATATTTGTGTTTCGACGTCTAAATTGAACTACAGAGTGTATCAATCGACCAATAAGCATGTGGATCAAAATTGGCAGTGTCTTTGTTGCAATAACTCAAACTTTCAACATGGCCTCTACCTCTAGCGGATGTGATCAAAGCGGTTCATGAGAGCCACAAGATACATGTGGATCGTGCAGAAGGAGAAGAAGGCGGAGCATGAGTTCAAGATGATCAGTAAGATGGTGAGCTATGACACTGAAATCACAGGGTAAGTTTCTAAGAAGAAGATCAAGAAGCTAAAGGATGTGAAGGCAAAGGAGACGATGCTATGGCCTTTTGTGAGTGAAATCTATATATAATATAAAAATTTGTGAAAGCGCGACTTATATGCATTACAATATTAATTTTTGAAAAATATGACTTTTCACAGGTTGTGTGTCAATGCATTATTCATACATTATACATATCCTTGTCTATATATTGTTCATGTATTCAAACAAATTCTTTTTTTCACGTGAATGCCAGTGTAATTTTTTTAATCTCCTGCAAATGTAGGGGTCAATCATAGTTATAATAGAAAACTGAAGCTTTTTCACTTCTCTCTGTTCCATGTAATTGGATTCCCATAATATATGTACCATTTTGCTGATCTTCCTTCTTTAGGGCCCTGTTTGGTTCGTTGATGCAGAGGGAGAAGGCGATGCATTCTTATGAAAAATTACGTTTAGTTGACTACTCTCAAATACATTGCAAAGGTCGAAGTAAAATAAAAGGGCCCCCTGGTACTATAGCCCGCGAAGTTGAATAGCATTTGGAGCCAAATTTTCAAAGGAAAGTTGTAATCAAGGCCCCATACCTTAAAAAGTTTATAATAAAAAATTTTAAAAATTACAATTACTTTTAAGGATTATAATTATCATTAAATTTTAGTAGATTTAAAAAATTTATCACTAAGTATAAAAAATTTAAAATTTTTCTATATTCAGTGTTAAATGTTTTAAGTTCAATAATAAATTTCTTAAAATTTAATGATAATTATCCTTAAAGATAATTTTAATTTCTAAAATCTTTTATTACAAATTTTTTAAAATATAGATTCTTAGATATAATTTTTTTCAATTTTTAAATATTTTTTTTGCCCTTCCTTCTCTTGCATCCACGCGAGCCTCCTTAATAATGCAAATCTCCGCTAAGCTGAGCTAATATGCCGGATCGCAGCAATAAAGTCACAAAATTGAGAAATTATGAGTCGAAATTTTTGCCTTTTTTTTTTTTAAATTGTTGTAATATCATCTACTTTCGTACACACCAACTTGGGTTTATTTGGATTTGGTTCACTATTTTGTAATGGGAAGATTAAAAGGAAGAAGAAATAGAGGATTTTCCTCTTCTTCAATCAAATAGAAAACTTTTTATTTTTATTTTTCTTTCTCCCCCGTTATTGTTTCTAAATTCCAGATGCCCCTATGTGCATTTGTTGTTGATGATAGTGCGAATTGATTAATGAGTCGAAATAAAAGAGGCGGGAGGTGCAGGAAGAAGGTGAAGAAGCAGCTAAGAAGATGGCAAAGAAATAGAGTGAACAAAACTGAACCAAATCATTTAAACCCAATCAAATTGAACCAAATCAATAAAAATTGGTTAAAAAATTGTTTGGTTTGATTTTTTTAAATTTAAAACCAATTAATTTGATTCGATTATCCGTCCATGGTATGTTTGGTACCAAACTGACAAGTTTTATAAAATATTTTGTTTTATTTTTTTGTTTATTTTTCAAAACTTTTTGTTAATTTATGGGTATTTTTTAGACAAAAAAAAGGATATAAATAATAAATTATAGATACATTATTATTAGTTAAAATTTAATAAGATGCATAATATTAGAAATTAAATTTTATATATTGCAAAGAATAAAATCCCAAAAAAAATATTTTTGGCCAAAAAAATATGAATCAAATCGATTAGAATTCAAAACTAAAAAGATCCAAAAAAATTGTTGATTGGTTCGGTTTGGTTTTAGTCCAAAATCGAATTAAATCGAACCTATAAACACTCATGCAACGAAGCAAAAGAAGAAACATGACATTGATTTTGAAAAAATTATAGGCTTGTTTCATTTTGTTTTTGTTTTATTGTTTTTAAAACAGATGTTTTTTAGAATAAATTTTGAAAACAAAAAAAAAATTAAAAAAATTTATTTGAATCATTATTCTGAAAAATAATTATTTTTTATTTTTTTTTTAATTTTGCATAACAAAAATTACAAAACACTTAAAAAATATTCTAATTTTTCTGTTTCTGAAAACAAAATTCTATTCTTTTATTTTATAAAATATTTTATTAAAAACACATTATCAAATAATTTTTTTATTTTTTGTTCTTAAAAATAAAAAAATTGTTTTGAAAATAAGAAATTAAAGAGGGCCTATAGTCACTTGTTTTTTTCTTCTCTAGATAAGAGCATTTTTTGTTTTAATATGCACCTTTCTTCTTGTTACACAAGTTTTTTTTTTAATTAAACATATAAATATAAAGGTATTTTTTAAATATCATATCAAATATAGTCAAAATAAATATAACTGCAAACAAATTCCTTTTATAATTACATAACCTCAGATTTATTAAACCAAATGGGTACTAATAACACATGCTAAATTTTCATAATATTGGTTGTTCAATACATGGGAGTTACTAGAAGAAGAAGAAGTTATGATGTTGTTATAATATAAAAAATATATATTTAATAATTAGTAATAAAATATTCTGTATATTATCATATTTAACTTTATTTTTATATGTAAGTGTAATCAAATGTGTAAATTTTATTAGTATTTACTTATTCTAATTTTAATATACAAATTAAAAATATATGTTTAATAATTACTAATTCAATTAGTGATCAATCATAACCAATAAATTATCAACCCATACTTATGTCAATTTAATAATTGATTCAAGTTTGAAAACATTGGTTTTGGCTAATAAATAAAAGAACCTAAATTAATCTTTTATTTAGGAAAAATTACAATTAATTATTTGAAGTCAAACATATTTACATTAAAGGACTTTAAATTTTAAAATTATTTTAAAAAACTTAAAGATTAAAAATTAAAATTATGTTGAACAAGTACATTTCATAAATTATTTTTTATCTTTAGGTCTTTTAGAATCATTTTAAAATTTAAAATATTTTAATATAAATATCATTAATTTAGAGTCTTCAATTATAATTTTTTCTTTTGTTAAAATTTTATTTTAAATAAAAATATTTTAAAATTTTTTTAAAGATCAAATGAGTTATGACCAATAAATGAAGTTAAATTAATTTTTTTAGAAAAAAATCATCATTGAGGATCTCAAATTAAAAATATTTATAGTAAAAGAGTTTAAATTTTAAAATTATCTTAAAAGATCTAAAGATCAAAATTTTAAATTACACAAAAAAAATTACGGTATAGGAATTAAGTTAAAATTTGTTTGTTTAAGTTAAAATTTTAATCTTTAGATCTTTTAAAATAGTTTTAAAATTTAAATTTTTTTAATATAAATATCTTTAATATAAAATCTCTAATATTAATTTTTTCTTTTATTTGTCCACCATACTTTGCATTACGATCCCCTACAATAAGGGATCTTATTACCTAAAATTCTATAACATCTTTTAGACATTTTTAGTTTTTTTTAAGATTTAAGAATAAATATAAAAGATAAAAATTATAACTATAAGTTATAATTAAAAATTTTGTCATTATAATTAAAATTTTTTATTTTTATAATTATAACTTTATCATTGGATTCCACTTTAGTTCATTTGTTCTCGTCCTTTTAGGTTAGAGGTGTTCATTGGCATGTTAAATCTGAAGGGTCTGCCCTAATTTGGTGTAATCGGATCGAGTCAGGGGGCAAAATAAATGTAAATATACAAAAATTTAAACAAAACTATACCAAATCAGGTCGCGTTACGAGTGAAAATATGTTCTACCTAACTTGTTCCAGTAGTTATTTTTTTTAGATATTAACGTCTTGTCATCTTATGTTTTTTTTTTATTCTTATTTCATATGATTTTTTTTACATGCTGCAACTTTCATTACCCACCCAAACCTCCCCTACTTCTTAATTATTTTTATCATTGACATGCATATTGATTGACTTTTTTTTGGTTGAGTAATGAAAATATACATATTTATCTAAAACTAATTACACTAATATAACTTATATTTTACTTAATAATATTAGATTATTTTTTTATTAAAATTATTTTATTGATAAATTATTTTATATAAAACTAATTATACTAATATAGCTCTTTTTTGGAACTTGTCCTATTGTGATTCTAAATTTTGATGTGAATCCATCCCCTTTTAATATAGGGGATAAATTAAGATTGTAATTTTAAGAGAGAAAAAAAAGATAAAAAAGTGAAAAAATAGACTTGTACACACTTTTTCTTCTTTATATTATTTTTTTATTACAAATAATATAGTACTAGGATCTGCATGTTGTAATAGGATTCAAAAAAATTTCAATAAATCCCACAAACAAAAAACAAGGGTCTCATAAAAAAAAGATACATGAATAATATATAAACAGTATAATTAATGTCACGTTTTTTTAACAATAACTACTAGGAGATTTCATATATATACTAGGACCTACATGGAGATTTAAAAAAAATGTGGGTCTAACAAAAAAAAAACAAATTATGAATAGTAGATTGATATGATCTATTGTACCATGCTTGTTGAACAACTCATGAGATTATATATATATATATATATATATGATATGATTTGATTGGAAAATATCCAATTACTATGATTTGTGTTCATTATTTGGATTGTGTTTTCTTCTTTTTTTGCTGCAATTTTTGCCCAAAATCATCAATGTCGTATACGAACTTTTGTCTAAAGTTGCTCTTGTAATTCTTACGAGATCTTCTCTTTCGGGTTCTGAAGGTTGTGGCTAGAAGTTGATGTGTCATCAGTAAGGATGGGTGGGAGGTGACAGAGGCGTCCATTGGAGACATAAAGATGATCAATTTGAAGGAAGAGAGAAGAGCTGAGAGAGGAAAAAGGGGGAAAAAAGAGCATAAAGGGAGAAAAACATTGAAATAATGTATCGTGGGCTATCAATTAAGATAAACAACTTCAGTTAATATATTTCGTTACATTTAATGAAAAGATACTTACAACATCAATTTTTTAAATTTAAAAATTTATGTAAAAAAATCGTTTTAAAATTAATATAAAACATTAAATATATTTTTAAGATGATATACTTTTGATCAATGAATAAAGAAGTATAAATTTATGTTTAACAAAAAAATATTTTAAAATTTTTTTAAAATCAAATGAAATTTGATTAGACCAGCCCATTGAATTAGAAAACCCATAAATTCGTCATAAGTCCAATTTATTTAAACCCCAAAACCAAATTAAAAAAATCAAAAATTGATTAAACCAACCAAAATTCAATGAAACTAAAAAAAAAAAGTCAAAAAATCGACTAAATCAACTAAAATTCAATAAAACCAAAAAAAAAATTAAAGAAGCCACTAGGGTACTTAGTTTTTCTTTTAAGAAAAAATTTTGGATTTTGGGCTGATTTAATCAATAGTCCATTTAAGAGAAATATAGTTGAGAGTTACGTTTTGCTCTCCATTTAGAGAAATAGATTCTCCTCCTTTTTTTTGGTCAACGTGGGACAATAGGTTGTATCAGGTGGCTGAACTATAAAGTGTATCAATCGACCAATAAACATGTGGATCAAAATTGGCAGTGTCTTTGTTGCAATAATTCAAACTTTCAACATGGCTTCTACCTCTAGTGGATGTGATCAAAGCGGTTCATGAGAGCCACAAGATACATGTGGATCGTGCAGAAGAAGAAGAAGGTGGAGCATGAGTTTCAGATAATCAGCAAGATGGTGAGCTGTGACACTGAAATCACAGGGTAAGTTTCCCAGAAGAAGATCAAGAAGCTAAAAGGAAGTGAAGGCAAAAGAGATGATGCTATGGCCTTCTATAGGTGAAATCACCAGGGATGACCCACCAACTCAGAAGATTCACTTCATGAGTCTTGTTGGTATCACCAAGACTTTCCTCGTTGAGGCCTTTGCTCCTACCCAGTAAATTTTTATTCCCCATAACAAATCCAACTATCTATCATCTATGCTTGCTTAGCATTTATATATAATATAAAAATTCATGGAAGTCGTGACTTGTGAATAGTGCAACTTCCACGAAGCAGTACATTATTTATACGCTGTATATGCCATCGTATATATATTATTCACATATTTTTTTATTATTTTATTTTCATGTAAGACTCACTGTAATTTTTTTTAGTTCCCTGCAAGTGTAGGGTTCAGTCCTAGTTATAATAGAAAATCGAAGCGTTTTCCCTTCTCTCTATTCCATGTAATTGGATTCCCATAATATATGTACCATTTTGTTGATATTCCTTCTTTAGGGCCCTGTTTGGTTCGTTGATGCAGAGGGAGAAGGCGATGCATTCTTATGAATAACTATGTTTGGTTGACTGCTCTCAAATACATTGCAAAGGTCCAAGTAAAAGAGCCCCCTGGTACTGTAGTCCATGAAGTTGAATAGCATTTGGAGCCCAATTTGCAGGGGAAAATTATAATCAAGGCCCCATACCTCAAAAAATTTATAATTAAAAAATTTTAAAAATTAAAATTATTTTTAAGGACTATAATTATCATTAAATTTTAGTAAATTTAAAAATTTTATCACTAAGTAAAAAAAAGTTTAACTTTTCTATATTCAATGTCAAATGTTTTAAATTTAATAATAAATCACTTAAAATTTAATGGTAATTATGATTTTTGAAAGTAATTTTAATTTTTTAAATTTTTTATTACAATTTTTTTAAAATATAGATTCTTAGATATAATTTTTTTAATTTTTAAATATTTCTTTTGCCCTTCCACGTGAGCCTCCTTAATAATGCAAATCTCCGCTAAGTTGAGCTAATATGCCGGTTCACAGCAATAAAAGTCACAAAAATGAGAAATTATGAGTCGAAATTTTGGCCTTTTTTTTTTTAAATTGTTGTAATATCATCTACTTTCGTACACACCAACTTGGGTTTCTTTGGATTTGGTTCACTATTTTGTAATGGGAAGATTAAAAGGAAGAAGAAATAGAGGATTTTCCTCTTCTTCAATCAAATAGAAAACTTCTTATTTTTATTTTTCTTTCTCCCCTGTTATTGTTTCTAGATCTGCCTCCCCTGTTCTTTGCGTTGCGTTCCAGATGCCCCTATGTGCATTTGTTGTTGATGATAGTGCGAATTGATTAATGGGTCAGAATAAAAGAGGCGGAAGGTACAGGAAGAAGGTGAAGAAGCAGCTAGGAAGATGGCAAAGAAGCAAAAGAAGAAATGTGACATTGATTTCGAAAAAATTATAATCCTTGTTTTTTTCTTCTCTAGATAGGAACATTTTTGGTTTTAAATTGCACGTAGGTTTTTTTTAATTAAACATATAAATATGAAGGTATTTTTTTTTAATATCATATCAAATATAGTTAAAATAAATATAACTGCAAACACATTCCTTTTATAATTACATAACCTAAGATTTATTAAACCAAATGGGTACTAATAGCACATGCTAAATTCTCATAATATTGGTTGTTCGATACACTTGGAGTTACCAGAGGAAGAAGAAGTTATGATGTTGTTATAATATAAAAAATATATTTAATAATTAGTAATAAAATATTCTGTATATTATCATATTTAACTTTATTTTTATATGTAAGTGTAATTAAATGTATAAATTTTGTTAGTATTTACTTATTATAATGTTAATATATAAATTAAAAATAAATGTTTAATAATTACTAATTCAGTTAGTGATCAATCATGACCAATAAATTATCAACCTGTACTTATGTCAATTTAATAATTGATTCGGGTTTGAAAACATTGGTGTTGGCTAATAAATAAAAGAATCTAAATTAATCTTTTATTTAGGAAAAATTACAATTAATGATTTGAAGTTAAACATATTTACATTAAAGGACTTTAAATTTTAAAATTATTTTAAAAAACTTAAAGATTAAAAATTTAAATTATGCAGAACAATTACATTTCATAAATTATTTTTTTATCTTTAGGTCTTTTAGAATAATTTTAAATTTTAAAATATTTTAATATAAATATCATTAATTTAGAGTCTTCAATTATAATTTTTTTATTAAAATTTTATTTTAAATAAAAATATTTTAAAAATTTTTTAAGATCAAATGAGTTATGACCAATAAATGAAGGAAGTTAAATTAATTTTTTATTAGGAAAAAATTATCATTGAGGACCTCAAATTAAAAATATTTATAGTAAAACACTTTAAATTTTAAAATTATTTTAAAAGATCTAAAGATCAAAATTTTAAATTACATACAAAATTATAGTATAGGAATTAAGTTCAAATTTTTTATCTTTGAATTTTTTAAAATAATTTAAATTTAAAAAATTTTAATATAAATATCTTTAATTTAAAATATCTAATATTAATTTTTCCTTTTATTTATCCATCATACTTTGCATCAGGATCCCTTACAATAAGGGATCTTATTACCTAAAATTCTATAATATCTTTTAGACATTTTTAGTCTTTTTAGGATTTAAGAATAAATATAAAAGATAAAAATTATAAGTATAAGTTATAATTAAAATTTTTTTCATTATAATTAAAATTTTTATCTTTACAATCATAACTTTTATCATTGGATTCCATTTTGGTTCATTTGTTCCTGTCCCTTTAAGTTAAGGGTGTTCATTGACTCGTTAAATCTAAGGAGTCCGCCCTAATTTGGTCTAATCAAATCGAGTCAGGTAGGGTAAAAAATGTAAATATACAAAAATTTAAACAAAACTATACCAAATTAGGTAGCGCCGTGAGCGAAAATATATTCTGCCCAACTTGATCCAGTAATTATTTTTTTTAGATATCAACGTTTTGTTATCTTATACTTTTTTTTTTTTAATTCTTATTTTGTCTAATTTTTTCTACATGTTGCAACTTTCATTATCTATTTAAACATTCTCTACTTTTTAATTATTTTTATCATTGATGTGTATTTTTATTATTTTTTTTGTTGAATAATGAAAATATACATATTTATCTAAAACTAATTATAGTAATATAACTTATATTTTACTTGATAATATTAAATTATTTTTTATTAAAATTATTTTATTGATAAATTATTTCATCTAAGACTAATTATATTAATATAGCTCCCTTTTGGGATTTGTCCTATTGTGATTCTAAATTTTGATGTGAATCCATCCCTTTTTAATATAGGGGGAAAATTAAGATTGTAATTTTAAGAGAAAAAAAAAGATAAAAAGTGAAAAAAATAGACTTATACACACTTTTGCCTCTTTGTATTATTTTTTTATTACAAATAATATAGTACTGGGATTTGCATCTTGTAATAGGATTCAAAAAAATTTCAATAAATCCCATAGACAAAAAACATAGGTCTCATAAAAAACAAGATACATGAACAATATATAAACAATATAATTAATGTCATGCTTTTTAGCAATAACTACTAGGAGATTATATATATATATATATACTAGGACTTACATGGAGATTTAAAAAAAATTCGATGAGTCTTACAAGAAAAAAATGTGGGTCTCAAAAAAAAAATGAATAGTAGATTGATATGATCTATTGTACCATACTTATTGAACAACTCATGAGATTTTATATATATATATATATATATATATGATTTGATTTGATTTGATTGAAAAATATCCAATTACTGTGATTTGTGTTCATTATTTGGCTTGTGTTTTCTTCTTGTTTTGCTGCAATTTTCGCCCAAAATCATCAATGTCATATATGAACTTTTGTCTAAAGTTGCTCTTGCAATTCTTGCAAGATCTTCTCTCTTGGGTTTTGAAGGTTGTGGCTAGAAGGTGATATGCCATCGTTAAGGAGGCGTGGGCGGTGACTGAGGCGGCCATTGGAGACATAGAGATGATCAATTTGAAGGAAGAGAGAAGAGGTGAGAGAGGAAAAAGGGGGAAAAAAGAGAATAATAGGAGAAAAATATTAAAAAAATGTCTCATGGGCTATCAATTAGGATAAACAATTTCAATTAATATATTTAGTTACATTTAATGAAAAGATACTTATAAAATTAATTTTTTAAATTTAAAAAATTATGTAAAAAATATTTTAAAATTAATATAAAACATTAAATATATTTTTAAGATGATATACTTTTGATCAATGAAGAAAGAAGTATAAATTTATTTTTAACAACATTTTTTTAAAAAATTTTGTAGGATCAAATGAGGTTTGATTAGACCAGCCTATTGAATTAGAAAAGCCATAAATTGTTCATAAGTCCAATTTGTTTAAACCCCAAAACCAAATTAAAAAAAAATTAAAAACCAATCAAACCAACTAAAATTTGATAAAATAAAAAAATAGTTATAAATTAAATTCATTTAAACCCCAAAACCAAATTAACAAAAAAATAGTTAAAAATTGACTATATCAACTAAAATTTGATAAAACTAAAAAAGAAAACAAATTAGACAAGCCACTAAGGTACTTAGTTTTATTTTTTTAAAGATAAAATTTTGGATTTTGGACTCACTTGATAAAGAGTTAAGTTTTGCTCTCTATTTAGAGAAATAGATTCTCCCCCTCTTGTTTTTTTGTCAATGTGGGACAATAGGTTATATCAAGTGGCTGAACTATAAAGAGTATCAATCGACCAATAAACATGTGGATCAAAATTGGTGGTGTCTTTGTTGCAATAATTCAAACTTTCAACATGGCTTTTACCTCTAACGGATGTGATCAAAGCAGTTCATGAGAGCCACAAGATATATGTGGATGGTGTAAAAGAAGAAGAAGGTGGAGCATGAGTTCAAGATGATCAGCAAGATGGTGAGCTATGACACTGAGATCAAAGGGTAAGTTTCCAAGAAGAAGATCAAGAAGCTAAAGGATGTGAAGGCAAAGGAGATAGTGCTATGGCCTTCTGTGAGTGAAATCACCAGGGATGACCTACCAACTAGGAAGATCCACTTCAAGAGTCTTAAGGCCTTTGCTAATACCTAGTAAATTTTTATTCCACATGACAAATCTAACTATCTATCATTTATGCTTGCTTAGCATTATAATTAAAAAAAAACTGAAGCTTTTTGGGCCCGTTTGGTTGCAAGAATTAGTTGGAATGGAAAGGAATAGAAAAGAATGGAAAGGAATGTTGTAACACATAAACATGTTTGGTACGTGAAGGAAAGAAATAGAAAGGGGATATATTATTTTGTTTGGTTAGATGTAAAATAAGATGGGAATGGAAGAGTGTATTACTAAAAAGACCAAAATAGCCTTAGGTAAATGATCTACCAAAACAAATGCAATTTCTATATATTGGCCCTGAATGTGTCGAACTCTATATGTATGTGATGTTTTCTTGGTGAGTGCTCAGATAATGAGCTTGTTGCAGTGAATCTGAAAGTAAACAACTGACATGTTCTTTTCTTGATTGTCTCCCTCCATTTATGTTGTTTGCTTCATTTTAATCATTTCAATCATTTGCTTCAATTGCATATCATCTTTAGGGCTCCTAGAGTAAAAACCTATCCTCTATCAACATTGTCACAATTTCACGAGTTCGGCGTTAGGTGTCCAGCAGGGGGTTTGATTTTTGGCAACATTTGAGTTTCCCATTTGGTGAAGGAAGGTAAGGCACCCAATCCTTGTTCTTTGGTCGATGATTGTCTCACCCTTTCTTTCGTTTACTGCTCAAATACTGTTTATCAGTTATCCCTTCCTAGTCAAGGCTTAGGTCATCGCTTGTGCTCAATGCGTGCTCAGATAATGGGCTTGTTATAGTGAAACCAAAAGGAGGCATATAACTCGTTCCTCTATTTTGTAATTGTCTCTCCATTTGCTTCACTTGCTTCAATTTAATCATTTTCTGATATTCCTTGTCCATTTCGTAATTTGATAACTGATAATATCTTCATTTTGCAATTATTGGGTCCAAGTATACTACGTTGCTACATAGCTTCAGTAATCAAGGCAGTAAAAGTATATTTTATTATGGCCTCTTCTAGCATCGGTGAAAGTAGTGGTGGATTTGTACTTCAAAATATTGAATGCCATTGTGGTCGAAGAGTAGCCATAAGAATTTAGGAGTCCATAAAGAACCCAAACAGATTGTATGCCATATATGCACAGGACAAATGTGACTATTACAAATTCTTAACTCATCGCATAGGACACCATGAGAGGAACATTTATAGCTGTCGATCAAACACTAATTATGAATCTACTATAACAAACCTTCTCTTGGAAGTTGTTGAAGTAAGGCGCCTAGTTAAAAAATTGTTGAATATTGTATTTGCGATGTTAATGCTAATGTTGCTGGTTTGGTTTATTAAACTAATTTAATCAATTTGTTGAATGTTAACTGCTTCTTAAGATTACAAGAGGTATATGACTTGTAATGGTTAGTGTTATTTGTAGATGGTGCATTTTGTGGCTTGGGATGATTTCTAGTTAGCACACGCTTTAGGTGGTTTGCCTTACTTTATATACACGTGACATTAGAAATGAAATGTAAAAGTGAGTTCAATAATTTTTAAACATAATGTGTTAGTACTCCGTATGTTAGTCCTCCTTTAAGTTGAAGTTGACATCATATTGATATCTATGTTGTGTAACTAATGAGATTATATGACAAAAGCGCTTTTATTCTACAAGCTTTCTAGATATTCAACTTCTTGATTTGCTTGGTTAGAAACCAAAACCATATTGTAAGTAGGCAGTTTATCATGGTTCCACCATGGAACTTGTGCATTTGGTGAGGTAAAAATGATAGATAAATTCATCCCAGATGAAGTTCACAAAAGCAACTGTTCCCATCTACGTTGTGCTTGATAGGGTGAAAACAAAACCAAAGGGGTGAAACAGAAGTTATGCTCCTAAAAAAATTTTGATAATTTGCTATTGCTGTTCACTCACTTCTCTGCTTCTAAACAAGGCAGGCCAAGCTTAGATGCAAACAGTTAAATGCTGCAGTAGTTCCCAATGTACTGGTTCAAATTAGTAGGATACCAAACCAAAGGGCAATACATACAAATAACAACAAACTAAACAAATAGAATGTAACAAGAGTTCACTCACTTCTGTTCTTTTATTATTTTTTCACAAAAAAAAAATGAGGCCACAAAAAAACTAAGACAGTCTCCCTATAGGGTACATAAGTCCCCAGCACATAATTTATCAAGCCCTGTCCTGATACCCTAAAGCAGGTGCTGTTAAGGAAATCATCCTCCCAAATTATAGAATTTGAGGAGGCGTGGGAAGTTCACTCATAAAAGTGCATTGTCAAGAGAACATAATTATTTTCCTTTAAGTACTTCAAGTATCTTATATTATCAAGTGTGCAATTTAAACATTTTATACTACCCAATCCCATCAAGATGTTACAAGTCTAAATAAATACTGAAGTTGGTGATACAATACTGAAGTCATAACACACAAAAGCTAGGCATTTGTGGTGCAACTTCTTTTAATCAATCCCACAAATAGTTTTTATTCCCCATCTAGCTTTGTGTCACCAGCACTACTGTCTAACGTCTCATTCAATGTTGAGCTACCACATTCTTCCTTGATTGCCTCATATTTGACTCCTGCAGATTTCTGTTACAAGAGAAATCATGGCTGTGCCAATATCTGAGGAAACCTATGAAATCTATTGAATAAATAATGTAAAGACATGCCAATATCTGAGGAAACCTATGACAATTTGTTGAATAAATAATGTAAAGAGATGTAATCTCTGGCTCAAGTTATTACAGGTGCAGATGCCCAAGTAGTAGCAAATATTACCTCTGCACTTTCCCATCTCTTGTATTTGTTTCCAATCTTGAAGTTGGTTACTATAACAGATCCTACCACTGCCACATTACCACCAGAATAGCCTGGAACATATAAATGAATATGTAGTCATTATATTGCTTATAATCCCTAATAAGAAAAGGAGGGCATGATATCCCAGCAAGCAAACCTTTGATTATTCCTATTCTTGTCCATTGCTAGTCAATTTTTTCTTCATTGTTCCTTGATATACCACTCCCTACAAAACATGTGGAAAACCAAATTTAATCCTACAAAAAGGCTAGATGACAATAAAAGAAAAGAACTTATTAGGCTTGCTCCTCCCTGAACAACAAATGATACGTAATTTTACTTAGGTAGTTCAACTTCAGCAGCAGTATAAAGATGGTACAATTATATGTCCAATAAGTTAAAGACAAATGTTTGTAATTTTCTAAATAGAATAAAACAATCTAGATCCCATTGTCCTTAAAAGAGACACAACAATTAATTATGCTATAATCTTTGGAAGGAAGAAAAAGGCATTTGTGGGCCATAACAACTCAACAGAAATGGTCAACAGCTGTGAATAATCAATAAGAGAGGAAGATTACATCGATGTTTGTAAGCAAGAGGTTTCTTTCGATCCTAAACAGAAGCAGCGTAAGTGTCCCACATAAATTGTGCAAGGAACATCTGCAACTAGAATTGGCAATTACGGTGGCTTCATAAAATGTAGAGCACAACATAAACTAACAACTTTTAAAATTTGAATAACAAACAACAATATCTCAAATACACCGATTCAAAGTTATGAACGTTACAATCAAACTTGAGAATTAAATGATAACCAAATAAGATATATGGTAAAAATACTTATAGTGGTTTTATTGATGACAAATATAACTCCCTCATTTGGGTTGCATTCCACTGGTTCGGCCATTTGTGATCTTAGTCTTATCTTCTTCTTCTGCTTCTTTATAGGACTTGGTAGTGGAAGATGGAACAATGATCACTTTATCTTCTTTCACATCACAATTGCTAAGTCTCTTTTTATTATTGCTCTTCTCCTTCTTCTCTAAATGCTTCTCCTTTCTGGGCTTAGTGGCTTCACTCGCGATTTTAGAGCTTTCTACAATGTTGCTATTCTTTTTTGTCCACGAATTTTTAGAAGAAGCCATTGAGTCCCCCACCCTAACAATGGTTTTCAGTTTTTATGTCTAAAGATGAGGATATAGGATATAGACAGTAACATACCATGTTAAGCAATAGTATACACTATATAGAATGTGAGATAATTGCGGAACTGATGAACCAAATAGGTATTTTGGAAATAAAAGTAACAAAATTAACCTAACGAAAAAAAAAAATCAATTGCCATTACTGGTGGTGCCAGGACAGGAAAGTATGGCCCAACTAGGTGGTAACAAGCCCCCACATTTGCTTGCCATTAGGAACAGGAAAGAAAAATGAGTAGACATACACATATATAGAGGTGCTATGTAGCATACTGACTATGCAAAAATAAGGTAGTGTACATTACCTCATGCTCATAACATGCATTATGTTGCTTTCTCACCAATGGCTACAACGTAGACAACATTCGGTGAATACAATATAGAATGGATAATCTTGATGAAGAGCAGAAAATTAGTAGTTAGTCTAATTTTTTAATTTTATATAGGTTTAAATGAACACATGTTCTTCAACTTGTAGCAATGTGCAATAAATTCCATTAACACTTGCACTTTACATCCTAATGTTAGATTTTATCTATGGTCACCTGAATATACCTAGCACTACCTATGCATCAATATACAAAATTCTGTGCATAACCATACCTAAAAAGGACCTTGCACAGATGCAACCTACCCACTAAACATAGCTTGTATAGCATAACAAAAAATTCCTTGCACATGCTATATACTATCAGATGTGGATTTCTTATGCACCATACTAAAAACATATTGCATCTAGTAGATTCCTAAAAGGTGCCCACATACTTCACAAGCCTTCCATGCTTCCTTGTCTACTTAATAAGGCGCCTAACCCACAAATGTTTGGTGTCCATGGTAGCCTTACGGGCTAGCTTGTTAACATGGGTGCCTAGACCTTCAAATATTGACATAAGTGTGATGCAAGACCTTTAAGAACCTTATCCTAGGAACCTTCAATAAGATGACACTTTGCCCAAGATTGACTAGAAAACAAGAATGTTGGTCAAAGAAAAGATCCTAAGAGAACTTGTCTCTTAAAACTTAGTCTCAAGACGCCACAAAAGAAGACTAATCTTTTGATAAGTCACGTGAACTCTGAGAGAACACAAAGAAGCAAAGACCTCACAAAGTATTGAATAATACTCAAATTTATTTATTTATAATCCTCCAAATAGAGTACAATAGGGAGCATTTTATAGGCAAAGTTTCTAAAAGTCTAAAATCCTAATGAAAGTAAAACTCTAAAATCTGATTAAAAATATTTTAAATAGTGTCTAAAATCAAGGAACTAGATTAGAATACTAATTTTAACTTAATCTCTAAGATAAGCTCTTTGACCAAGTTAAAAATAATAATAAAATAATAAAAAATGAAATTAAAAAAAGAATCCTAATCAAAACTAATCAACTCCTTTAAGTAATCACATGGGATGCTCATGCTTCATTAAAAATCACATGGTTGACACATGATTCTTAATCTCTTGCAATTGGACTCCAATTGGGCCTTAGCACTTCTCTTGTATGTGTATTACATTGGGCTTTTAACATGTTAGATATTGACTTTAGTTGCTCCATGGACCTTCTTAGGACATTGGGCTTCCACTTGGACTTCCACTTTTGTATCTTTAAAAAGATCTCATATCCAAAGTTCAATTTAGCATGTTTTGAATTAATCAAATATGGATCTTGGGCTCTAAATGATACAATATCGGTAGACATGCCTATTGGAGCACTACAAGTTCGAGAAACCCTTATCCATCAAGAAATCCAAATCATTCCAAAGAGCATGATTCAGGTCCAAATGACTCATGAAGGGACGGTCTATGCTTAAGAGGCCCAAATGATGAGAGACCTTCTAGGAACCTTGTCCTAGGAACCTTCAACAAGATGACACTTTGCCCGAGACAGGCTAGAAAACAAGAATGTTAGTCAAAGGAAAGATGGATGAGGGCTTCTCAAACTTGTAGTGCTCCAATAGGCATGCCTACCGATATTGTATCATTAAACTTGGACCGACATCCAACATAGATATTATCTTGAGCTCTTTGAAATTTTTGAATAAATACTAGCACAATTTAGGCCTCTTGAGCATAAGCCATCCCTTCATGAGCCATTTGGACCTGAATCATGTTTTTTTGAATGATTTGGGTTTCTTGATGGATGAGGGCTTCTCGAACTTGTAGTGCTCCAATAGATATGTCTACTGATATTATATCAAAGTGTCTTGTCCATAGTGGTCACTGCTTCTCTTATCATCTCCATTAAGGCCTCTTTTTCAAGACTATTCCTTTGCCTTTTCCTCGAAGTGAAGGAGACCTCTTGAACATTGCTAGTGGGTCCTTCTGAAAAGGCCATTTCAATTTCAATGTCAGGAGCTAGCCCAGTGTAATCAACATCATCTAGGCCAACTTCACCAATTCCATGTTCTATCTCGTTAACAATATCTTCAGCAACCTGTGATACTACACCTATTTCACGCTCCTTCCCCCATACGAAGGTTAGTTGTTCAAAAGGAGGAAAGGACTTGTTCCAAAATGCTGTAGCCTTCTTTTGTACCTGTGCATAATCATATAGTTGGAAACATAAAAAAAGTATAATAAATTAAGGCAATGGACAATATGCATTTCACTATTTCGCATGACTACACTACATTTACACCCAAATTAATGAATAAGAATAGGTGTGCCGAGTTTTATCTTCACGTACTCATCCTAAACTTGGTCATCAACCGTGACACAATTCCTGACTGGGTCCCATCCAAATTCTAAAGTGTTAGCACCATATACCATGTCATGAATTGTTTACCAAGAACCCTTCAAGGTCTTTAGTCGTGATTGTATATGAGGAATACCCTTTATGCCACAACCAAGAGCTTTTAGTTCCATCATATCTTCAAGTGCCTGTAGGAAGCCTATCTTGAAGCCATTGTCAGCTATAAATTTTTGTTCCACTCGCAATGTCACAAGGAATTCCACCAACAAACTGTCCTTAGCTGGGGTCCACACATGCTTAGAACCTTGAGTACTCACTTTTAGATCCTATTCCATGCTACAAAGAACAAGCACTATAGGAGGTGAAAAATTATCAATAATGTACACAACAAATGAACAAGGCTAATGTATACTCAGAAAAGTATTAACCATATACTGTACTAAATTCATTAAACATATCATTAGATTAAGAACAATTGGCAGATGTCCAATTACAAATACATGTCTAATCATATGAAAATACATACATTACAAGTATTACATAAATATCAAAGATCATATTACATTCTCAAGATTTCATCTACTTCCTCTATAGGCCCTAAAGGCATTAAACATGTCATTTGCCAAGGTCTCTCGTCAGTTGCTCCAAGCATCAAAAGTTTCCATTGTTAAAATGGGGTTGGCTTCTATATTAGGATCTATGGCTTCTGTTTCATCAAACTTTTCTTCCAAAGGATTTGCAAGTTTTCTTGCCTTGTCAAATTATGTAGCAAGCAATAGGCAATTATGACATGATTATGTGTTTTAACAGGATAGAATGTCAGACTCCTAAGGATGGCCTATCGCTTTTTTAGGATCCCAAAACACCTCTCAATAACATTCCTAACCGCTGAGTGTCTCATATTAAAGCACTCATGTGGAGTTTATGGCATGCGACCATGTCTCTGCTCATTTAGATGGTACCTTTATCCTCTATAGGGTGCAAGGAAGTCATCACAATTAGTGTACTCAGTATCAATCAAATAGTAACAACTTAAACATCATATCCCTCTCTCAATTAGATATAAACATATATATATATAAAAAAGTTACTCATATTCATGTATACATAAAAAGACAAGTATACTAACCCTAAGGAACTTTCAACCCATGTCTCCGACTAATTACATCACGTAAGACTCTTCCATCAGCAGTTGACCCTTCCCACGCAGGCAAAACATAAATGAATTGTACGTCTTGGGAGCATACCCCTAAGACATTTGTCGTTATCTCCCTTTTTCTATTACGATACCTACCTTTGTCCTCAGATGGCACGTGTATCCTAATGTGTGTTCCATCAAGTACACCAAGACAATTCTATATGAAAGTTGCAAGTTAACAGAGAGTATATCATGTAAAGGAACAAACCACCATAGTACAGACATATGAATATTCTACCTTAAACCATTTCCATCTCTCATTAGTTGAATCTTCACGAATTGGCTTAGGTGTTTTATATAGCTCTCTATGTAGGTGCATCATAGCATTTAGCACTAGATGGAAATATCTATGTATGGTTTCCCCAGATCTTCCAAAAACGAGCTAAATAATTCTATTCTTTACGTGGTGAGCCAGAATGTGTAAAAACATTGCCACTTGCTCGTCAACTAACATATGTTTTGATGGTTTTAACCCCCTAATCTCTCCAAGCATGTGGCACAAACGATCAAAAGTGACTCTATACATCCTAATTTGGTTATAGCATATATTGTCACTATTATTGACCATTGCTTTAAGTTGAGCTCGCTTGGCATGGAAGTTCAGACTATATGACCTATCCTTAATGTGCCTTCTAATTGATAGAGCAACACTAAAGAGCATTGTAACAAACATTTTATGCATTGCTTGAACCACACTTAACCACCAAACTAGGAGATGTACAACAATCTCTTTTCTTTGTTGGTCCATCATTGTGATGCAACACAAAATGCTTAAATACAAATGATTATTGAGTCTGTAGTGAAGGAGTAATTAGAAAAAGCTATGTAGATTTCCCAAATCTAGATGCTCCTAAATGTATATTTTGGACCTTCAGTGAGGACTCAAATTATCATTTACAACTTTAATTACACCATAAACCATGGAGAGAATCTATATTTTGTCACCCAAATTTGAAAAAAAAAAAAGGATTCATAATAGCCAACCAAATCACTGAGAAAGATAATGCGACATAATCAACTCCCCAGGAAAATTTCAAGTGCAAACAAAACAAACAAAGTCAACAAGAGCCCTCAATTAAATTAGTTGCTATCATACAGCAAGAGAGACCACATAATTATAACCAACCGCGGGTAAACTGCCCATTTAGGCACCCTTCTTGGTGGAAAATAGAACCTTACATTCTTCACTTTTTTCTAGTAACCTCTCTTGCTAATTTATCACACACATGGATAGTAAAGTTTCATACAGACCAACGTTAACAACAAATCTTCAAAACATATATTCTTATAATAGTTAGGACATATATTTTGCCATGACAAAAACAAGTTGCAGTCATTTTCTTACTTAGAAAAACCTGTAGGATTTTGAATTCAAAGATTCAATATATTATGCTTGTTATCGTACAATAGTTGTTTTAAATATTTCAAGCTACTGCATTTTATACTGTTGCCGCAACCCTTGTTATTGTAACTCAAACTATGGAAAAAATATTCAAAATTAATTTCTTTTTATGCATCAATCCTTGTTTTTTTGCATTTATTTGTCCCAAGAAAAATTGACAAGGATTTAAGCAATTTTCAATAAATTTAACCACCAAAATGCGAACATCACTTATATGTGGAACCAGTAATTTTTGACATAGTTAAAAGCAAGAGATGAATAAACAAACCCAGGGACGGAGATGGAGATTCTCGACGTCAGATGATTGTTGATGCAGATTAGACGAAGAACAGTCGTTGTAATGGAGAATAATAAAGTTGGCTGCATTGAACTCTGTCGTTAGGGTTCGATCTCTATTGTGCTCTGTAGCTCTTCAAACTACTCAATAGATAAGCTTTCAAGGGTATTTTAATCTTATCATGTCTCATTCTAGTGCATAGTAGCGTTTTTCTTCGCAAATTAAGATGATTTTCGCTTCCATTGCATGCAGGAAAGCAAACTTTCCATGGAATGTCATCTACTGCTTTTCCGCGTACCAAACGCATGAATATTACATGATTTTCCATTCCCTGAGGCAACATTCTGGCAACCAAACGCACCCTTTCTCTCCTCTCTATTCCATGCGGTTGGATTCTTACCATTTTGTTGATCTTCCTTCTTTTTGGCCCTCTTTGGTTCATTAATGCAAAGGGAGAAGGCGATGCATTCTTATGAATAATTACGTTTGGTTGACTACTCTCAAATACGTTGCAAAAGTCCAAGTAAAAGAGCCCCCTAGTACTGTAGCCCGTGAACTTGAATAGCATTTAGGGCCCAATTTTTAAGAGAAAATTATAATCTTGACCCATACCTTAACAAATTTATAATTAAAGATTTTAAAAATCAAAATTATTTTCAAAGATCATAATTATCATTACATTTTAATAGATTTAGAAGATTTATTATTAAATATAAAAAAATTTAACACTTTTTTTATATCAAATGTTAAATGTCTTAAATTTAGCAATAAATTTTTTAAAATTTAATAATAATTATGGTTCTTAAGAATAATTTTGATTTTTAAAATTTTTTATTATAAAATTTTGAAATATAAGTTTTTAGAAATAATTTTTTTAATTTTCAAATATTTTTTTTTGCCCTTCCTTCTCTTGCATCCACGGGAGCCTCTGATGCAAATCTCCACTAAGCTGAGCTAATATGCCGGATCACAACAATAATAGTCACAAATTTGAGATATTACGAGTCAAAATTTTTGCCTTTTTTTTTTTTAAATTGTTGTAATATCATCTACTTTAGTACACATCAACTTGGGTTTATTTGCATTTGGTTCACTATTTTGTGATGGGAAGATTTGGTTGGCTGTTAGAAAGGGGAAGGGAAAATAAAATTTTAATAAAATATTAATTTTTTTTTATAATTATTATTTATTAATTATTATCTAATCATTAAAAATAATAAAATTATAAGTATTTTTTATTTTTATTTTTATTCATAATTTTTTACATATTAAATGAATAGTAAAAAAAAAAAGAAGGGATAGAAGATTTTCCTCCTCCTCAATCAAACAAAAAAATTTTATTTTTATTTTTCTTCCTCACCTATTATTGTTTCTAGATCTACCTCCCCTGATCTTTGCGTTGCGTTCCAATCCCCCTATGTGCATTTGTTGTTGATGATAGTGCGAATTGATTGATGGGTCAGAAAAAAGAGGCGAAGAAGCAGCCATGGAATACGGCAAAGAAGGAAAAGAAGAAACTTGACATTGATTTTGAAAAAATTATAATCACTTCTTTTTTTCTGCTTTAGATAGGAGCATTTTTGGTTTTGATATACACCTATCTTCTTGTTCCACGAAGGTTTTTTTTTTAACCAAATAAATAAATATAAAGGTTTTTTTTTAATATCATATCAAATATAGTCAAAATAAATACAATCGCAAACCACATTCCTTTTACAATTATTAAACCAAACAGGCAGTAGTAGCACATGCTAAATTCTCATAATATTGGCTGTTGGATACACTTTTGACTTACTAGAGGAAGAAGTTATGATGTTGTTATTATATAAAAAATATATATTTAATAATTAGTAATAAAATATCTTATAAAATATCATATTTAAGTTTATTTTTATATGTAAGTGTAATAAAATATGTAAATTTTATTAGTATTTACTTATTATAATTTATTATATTACAATTTTTATGTGTAAATTAAAAAATATATATTTAATAATTAATGATTAAGTTATAGTTCAATCATGGTTAATGAATTATAAACCCATATTTATATCAGTTTAATAATTGATTTGGTTTTGAAAATATTGGTTTTTGGCTAATAAATATAAGAAGATAAATTAATCTTTTACTCAAAAAAATTTTAGTTAATGATTCAAAGTTAAAAGATATTTATATTAAAGAACTTTAAATTTTAAAATTATTTTAAAAGATTTAAAGAGTAAATATTTAAATTATGCAGAACAATTATATTTCATGAACTATTTTTAATTTTTAGATTTTTAAAAATAATTTTAAAATTTAAAATCTTTTAATGTAAATATTATTAATTTAGAGTTCTCAATTATAATTTTTTCTTTTATTCAACTTTTATTTTAAATAAAAATATTTTAAAAAAAATTTTAAGATCAAATGAGTTATGACCAACAAATGAAGGAAGCTAAATTCTTTTTTCACTAAGAATAAAATTATCATTGAAGACCTCAAGTCAAAAATATTTTATGTTGAAAGGTTTTTAATTTTAAAATTATTTTAAAAAACCCAAAGATCACAAATTTAAATTACACAAAAAAAATTAAAGTATAAGAATCAATTTAAATTTTTTATTCTTAAATTTTTTAAAATTTAAAATTATTTAATATAAATATATTTAATTTAAAATCTTTAATATTAATTTTCTTTTTTATTTGTTCACATACTTTGCATTAGGATCTTATAGGGGATCTTATTACCCAAAATTATATAACATCTTTTAGATATTTTTAAATTTTTTAAAGATTTAAGAATGAATATTAAAAATAAAAATTATAATTATAATAACAAAAATTTTAATTATAAAAAAAATTACACTTCAAAAATTTTATCTATATAATATAGTCAAAATTTTTACCCTTACCATTATAATTTTTATCATCCTTATTCACCCCTAAACTCTGAAAATAAAATTAAAAACGTCTAAAATGCTGCAGGAACCTGCATTCAGGTATCATATCAAATTCCGCTTCAGTCTCTGTTCTTCACTTCTCGTTATTCCCAGCTTTCAGCGATGTCTTCTAAGCCACTGTCACCCCTCTTCCCGTGTCTCATCTTCCTAACACTTTCGTCCCTTTATTTCTTCTCTTCCATCCTTTCTTCCCGCAAGCCCTCTTCTTCAACCTCGCGATCAATTGCATTTTCTTGTGATCTCTTCAGGGGCCAATGGGTCTTCGATCCTAACCACAAGCCACTGTACGACGAGACCTGCCCTTTTCACCGGCACGCCTGGAATTGCTTGAGAAATAAGAGGGAAAACATGAGCTCCATTACCTCTTGGAAATGGCTTCCTGAAAGTTGCGATTTACCACGAATCGACCCCATTCAATTTCTGGGTTCGATGAGGAATAAGAATATAGGGTTTGTTGGGGACTCTTTGAATGAGAATTTCTTCGTTTCTTTTCTCTGCATTCTGAGAGTCGCTGATAAAGGTGCCAAGAAGTGGAAAAAGAAGGGTGCTTGGAGGGGAGCTTATTTCCCCAAATACAATGTTACGGTTGCTTACCATCGGGCGGTTTTGCTTTCCAAATACGAGTAAGCTCTTTCGTTTTGAATTTTGCAAATGACTTAGCTTTCCCTGCTGTGCTTTCTGGCCTGATCCACAGCTATCATCAAAATTATGGTTTCTGATAATTCTAGAGCTCTGTGTCTCCAAAGGCAAAAATTCATTATATACCATATTTTACTAGGAAATTAGAAGTTGCTTCCATGTAGAGAACTTATTGGTCAGTGACTGTAACTTTACGCCAAAATTTATGTATTTTTTGTGGATCAATCCTAGTGATCTGTTGTTACTTAGCTGATGGCGGCAAACTGATAGCAACAAACGAAAAATGTAAGGCGTTATTAGTTAACTAAATCGAATCAGAGGAATGAGATTGATGACATGCTTACGTATTATCTTTGATAGTGTGTTTGACATAATAAATCTGTCATCCATGAGGGGCGTCTGCTAGTGCAATGAGACTCGTTGGCTGACGCGATAAGGAGGTTAAAGCTACATACTTATTCATGGATACAGATATTAGTGTTCGAACTTCAAACTATAGGCCAAATGATGCTAAAGTTGGCAAATTTAGTCCATGGGTACATATTTTTGTTGGAATGTTGGGTTATATGTACCCGCCTTTCCCCTCTACCGCTAATCTGCCTGCAGTTTAATGGCCTTAACGGGAAACTAGTCCTGCTACTTGTCAAGCATGCATCCTTCTATAACTGTGGTGATTTTGCTGATCAATCAACTAGTTCTTACTCAAGGTTTCGGACTGTAACCTTATATTGCCCTAAATTGTGATTATAAAGGAGTTGGATGCGCAGGTGTCATCTATTTTAATATGATATATGCTTATCATTTTTTTTCCTTTGACAAATTGTATATTTAAGCAATCAACATCTCTGTTTCCTTCACTTGTTACAGTGTTTAGTATGTTTTCCTGGGTCTTAACTTACTTCTTTTAAATGCTTTAGTCTTTATAATTTTCATCAATGGACTTTATCTTGATAAGTGTCTTATTTTAAGTTGTTCTTTGTTGTTGTGAATTTTGAAATGGCAACCTTATGTGCTTATTTTTATCTAAAAGAAAAAACCTCATGTGCTTGTTACTGGTTAAATAAAGGTGGCAACCAAAACAATCTGAAACTGGAGATCAAGAGGGAGTGAAAGGTACCCATCGAGTAGATGTTGATGTTCCTGCAGACGATTGGGCTAAAATCTCTGGCTTTTATGATGTCCTTGTGTTTAATACAGGCCATTGGTAATTACTTTTTCCTTTTGCTGAATTTTTAAACTTTCAGATTATGGAATTCTGCATAATAATGTCTTGACTGCCTATAGTAAAGCTTTCCTGAACCTAGCAATAGGAAGATTATTTAAAGAAGAAAAAAATTCATAAAGATTACTCAAGTAGCAACATCTAACATATATCTTATGCAACTGGTCCCCAATTAATTTTGGAATGCCTCAGCTTTTACATTAAAGTCTCTTGAGATTATCTAGGTACGTATTGTATAACTTACTCAAGATAATTTCTTAAATAGGTGGAATGATGACAAATTCCCAAAAGAGACGCCTCTTGTCTTCTATCAGGCAGGACAACCAATATTTCCTCCACTTGGTATGATGGATGGGCTTAAAGTTGTTCTTGGTAACATGATCTCATACATAGAAAATGAAATTCCTGCAAAGACACTGAAATTGTGGCGTTTACAATCCCCAAGACACTTCTATGGTGGAGCCTGGAATCAAAATGGTAGCTGCTTATTCAACAAGCCACTTGAGAAGAATGAGGTGTGTATGCCTTGATTTTTTATCTCCTGGGCAAATTTTTTTGTTTTCTATTACAGTTTCATGTTGCTTTCCTGGTCCAGCTTCCATATGCTATTAAAATTGCAACACTTGTAGAGCAGTTTTTCTGGACCTTGTTAAATCTCGCAAATTCCTGATTCTTGCTTGCATTTGAATACATTAATCTTGATTGGCTTGAGGACTTTAACATTTTCTGATAGACTTGTTTAATTCTATGAAGCATGGACGCTAAGATATGACAAAATCTGAAGTGTTTATATGTAATTTAAAATATCTGTGTTTGACGTGGAAAATTGTTCCTTTAATGAAGCATCTGTGATTCATAAGTTAAATGGTGTCCCCTGCTCTTGTGTCTTCATCCGTTAACTCAGAAGTTTAGATAGTAGATACTAATGCCTGGACAGCTTGACTCATGGTTTGAACCCAGGAACAACGGGGTTAACAAGGAAGCAAGAGAATTGAACCTTCTGATTGAGGAGGCTTTACGAGGCACAAACATTCAATTGCTTGACTTAACTCATTTAAGTGAATTCAGAGCTGATGCGCATCCAGCAATTTGGCTGGGAAAGCAGGATGCAGTGTCGATCTGGGGTCAGGATTGCATGCACTGGTGCCTGCCCGGCGTCCCCGACACATGGGTTGATATATTGTCAGCACTGATTTATAATACTATGTGGAGAACTGATGGATCATGAGAAAATGAAGATAAGTGATCAAATTGAACTTTCTATACCATACATTTTGACAAAGGAAAAAACTTGGTGCATTTTTTAGATGTTTGCTATCTAGTTTTTCTATGGAATTAAGATGTCAGATGAACTTTTTTTTTTTTTCCTAAAAGAATCAATAATGAGATGCCAAGTTGTCAAAAAATAGCCTGATAGCAAACACCTAAAAAATTTTATCCAAATTTTCTTCCAATGACAAAGACCGCTGAAAAAGTCCGGGGCCTGGGTCGTCATGCTTTGAGGACCAAGATATGAGAAATTGAGGTCTACAGTAACAGTCCAAGATTGGTGCCAATGGAACTACTTGCTGGAAGAAAAGCTTGCTGCTCCTCAATCTTATGATGGAAGAAGTGATTGATTTGGCCAAGAATAAATGACCTTGGGGAAGAAAAATGAAAAGGGATAGGGATCAAATCTGAGTAAATTAATCTCACTTCAATTTCTTCATTCCTTTACACCCCCACCCACCCCCCCAAAAACTAAAAAAAAAAAAGAAGAAAAGAAAGCGATGAGAGTCTTAAAGATTGATACTTGTGACTTTCATTTGTATAAGAAAAAGACACTTGTGCCATGTAATTATTAGCTTATTTGTTCTTTCATATAGATTGGTTAATGATTTGAATTTGTATTTATTGCAAGATATTCAGCGCATTTATTTTCTGCAGATTTTAAATTGTACTAGTCTGCATTTTATTGAGACATAAATATATAATTTTTAATATAAGAAAATTCATCAAGAGATTGAAGAAGTGTGTAATGTGGGAAATCTGGGACATCCTTCTGAAGAAGAAAATAAAACATTAAAGAAAGAACATCAGCCCAAAAGAGCAATCTTGTCCCTGGGATTATGAATGAACTTCCTTCAAATACCATTGACCTAAACCCACAAGAGGCTAAAAAATTACGTGGCTGAATTTGTATGGAACAGGCCCTGGCAGATCCCTCATGCCTGACCTTTCCTTAATATTACTATTATGTGCATTTAAAATGGATTAAATTATACGTAATTTTTAAGTTTTGTTGAAATTATATTATTTTATTTTAACATAAAAATTATTTTACACTTTAATATAATTTTAAATTTTTTGACTAAAATACTTTTTATTAACTTAAATACATATTTTTTAAAATTAAAAAAATTAAATGAAAGGTATTTCACTAAAAAATTTTAAAATTATACTAAAGTATATAATAATTTTTTATTTTAGAAAGGGTTTTTTTATATTTTGTAAATAAAAAATAATTTTTTATAATTTTAATAAAATTTAAAAAAATTATGTAATTTACTTTTTAAAATATAATATATATTTTTAGTCAAAGGAATAATGAGTTGTAGAACAAAAAACAATTATGTTTTGAATTGTTCAACTCTTATACTTCTTTCATTCTTTCTTTCTTACAAAAATATTGGTGGCTTTACCTTTAAGTGAGGTAGAGCACAAATTCAAACATATTAACATCTCTTGACATTTCTGCATAAAGAAGATACTTAAGAAATCTTTCTTAATGAAAACAATTCTATAAAGACAATATTGTTCAAATTAAAGATATATTGCTCTAATTCAAATTATAACAACTAAACTATTTTAAAGAATGAATTAAATAAATTCTCTTTGGTTATTAAAAAAAAAGAATGAATTAAATAAATAAAAGTGCAGTTAATTTTCTTTCTATTACTGCCTATTTCAACTAGATTTAGTAGTTCTAAAACATTAGTAAATTATGAAACATTAAGTCGCAGATGGATCATCCACAATAATTGATTTTACTGCATGCTATAGCCTTTATTGAGGTTTTTTTTCCTTCTTGCTTAAGGGATAAAATATGATGTGGAGTATTTAAAAATTATAGTTAAAATGAAAAAAAAATTTTAATTGAGAAAAATTATATTTTAAAAATTTTAATTAGATAGAAAAAATTAAAATTATTATTTTTAAAATATAAATTTTTTTCACAGTTAACATTTTTATTTTCTCGATTATAATTTTTAGATATTAGTTCCTAATAAAAAAACCTGTTTTTCCTCCCACTGCACCATTTGCACTTTGCAGTAATATTGATTACCACAGACGCCCCACATTTCGTTAAATCACGAGACAATAGAAAACAATTTTTTTCTAACATTTTCTCTTGATAAAAAGAAAAAGAGAAAATGCAAATTTTATTTCTATAAGAATCTTTCAAGAAAGTATAATAGAAAAAATATAATTAAAGACTTTAAATTAAATATATTTATATTAAAATATTTTAAATTTTAAAATTAATCTTAAAAATTTGTATATCAAAAATTTAAACTATAAAAAATATTATATTTCCAAATATTCAATTAAATTTTTTTATTTTTAAATCTTTCAAAAATAATTTCATAATTTAAAATCTTTAATATAAATATTTTTAACTTTCTTGACTCGAATTTTTCCAAAGCATAAGCCATACACAATAGCGACGATACACAAATGGTATACGTCTGTCCTCTATCTTCTAGTTCTCTCCTTCAACTTGAAGGCTTTCGATCGATCTCCTCGAGAATCTCAATCCCTGAAAATGGCAAGTCTCAGTCTCAGAATCCAACCCTTTTCCCCCAAAATTTCTTCGCATCTCTCGAACTTCTCTGCAACGAATCTTGCCATCCACAACCATAAGCTCAGAAGCACCCGAATCTCGTGCACCAACAGCATCAGCGACGCATCACTCGCATCGGAGCTTGCCACCAAAATCGCCAAGATCAACACCGACTTGCTTCAAACGGAGGAAGCCATGAAGAAGAGCAGAGAGATTCTCTTCGGAGAGTTGTGCAAGTACCTTGGCTTGAAAGAAGACGAGGCGAAGCACAAGTGGAGGAAGATTGATGAAGATGAAAAACGGGTTTTGATTAAAGGGTTTGTTAAAGAGTGGGGTGCGAATTTTCATCCATTATCTACAAGGTCTGCGAAGGAGATGATGGAGGAGTATTTGCGACAAGAGAATAATTCTTCATCTGTGAAATCATCTTCTGCTTCTGTGTTCTTGTTTCCCGGATTGAAAAGGATAATGGGGTTTTCACAAAACAAGTAGAGAAGAAACCAATAAAAAAGAAATCACTTTGAGTTTTTATTTTTCATTGATCAAAATTTGTTAGATGACATTATGTTGTATTTTTTTTTCCCGTTTTCTTATTTTATTTTATTTTTATTTTTCTCTTTCCCAATTATTCTGAGACTATATCACAAATCTGAATCCTGTCATCTTCTTCTGATGCTATTAAAGGAAATGAATATTGCATATGCTAACTTTTTAGAAGTGTCAAGCTCTACTTATCCCCTTTTTTTCAAGCATAATAATATTATGTTAGAGTGAAAAGGGAAAAAAGAAGAAGAAGATCCATTCTCCTTAATCACATGTGTGTTTAGAAAATTTTAGAAAATGAAATTTCTGACAAAAAGAATAGTGCTGTGTAGGATTAGTGCTATTTATTTATTTGTGAATTTGTTGCGTTTTAGACAGAATGTAATTAATTCCAAGCGTTTCGCCTGGAGTTAGGAGAATTGTCATAATTTTGAATTCTAACTTTGCCAATTTTTGGAATTAGGTTGCAAAAATTTCTATCCAAATTTCCTAGTCCCTCAATTTCAACATGGTTAGTCTGTTTTTAATAGAATTAAAAAAAAAAAGTTCGCTGAAGTGCAAACAAATTGACTGAGAAGATTACATGATCCCAATAAAATAGATAGATGTGTAATTAATGAGCTAGACTTAATAATATTATTAATAACCATTAAGAATTTATATTCAGTCATCGATTCATATATTATTTTAAGCTTTAAATATACTTTTAATCATTTTAATTTCATACAATTTTAATTTGATTCTCCTAATTTAAAAGTGAACAATATTGTTCTTTAATTTCTTTTAAAACAATCCATTTTTAGTCCAACAATTTTGATTCAAGCTACGTCTTACTTGAACATGGTTGCAGAAATTTTAATGTACTAAGATTCGATTCTGATCTCTTATTTCTTAACGACCTGTAACTCCTTTAAAGATAAAAATTCAGTTTTATCATTTTTTAACATTTTTTGTTCAAAATTTAATGCATAATCTAACCATTCATTGATATTAGATCATTCTCAGAAAATAAGATTGCAGCATTGTCTATTTTTAAGCTGCAAAAACCAACTTAAAACTTATAGGATACTAGATCCAAAATGTATTTAAAGCCTAATTTCTAAACTTAAGTGGTACTCTAAAGCCTCGTCTCTAGTACCGATTCCATTCTTCCTTGTTCATAATTCTAAATCTAGTGGACTTTCAAGTTCATTTAAACAGCAAAGAAAAAGGTCAATTTCATTCAAAACTGTTATCACTTATCTGTTAAACTATATTGTCTTCTACTGGCGTCAATTCCTGCTAATACAGTGCGTCACTCAGACGTATAACTAGTTGGCACGATTACCTCTATTCTGAATAACCTTCCATGGTGTTTACTAGGAACCATGAAATGCAAAGACAGATTTCATCATGCCAAGAGTTTTCGCAGGCCCCTATGTGCATTCATGATAAAACCCGCATTATCATTATGTCTTAAACCTTGGAGATTAGCATAATGGCACAGTCGAGTATGATGTGTGGTTAGATATGCCAACCATGAACAACCTACCCTTGAACATAACACAGAAGCGAATTAATTTAGATACGCACAAATTGACTGAGACATCCCTTATTACAATACCAAAAACACAATACAGGATTATCATGGCATTCCTTGATAAAGCCTGGGCTGGATACAATCTACATGACCCATCTCTTATGACATAACAATTAACTCATGATTCTTGGCCGAGAGTTCAGATTTCTCCTTTACCCTGTATTGTACCTCGCAGATAACCTGCTCTGGCGAAGGCTGAGGACCCCTGAAAAACACCCGGTTTATGATTCCAGATAGAGCAAGTGCCTGATTCATAAGGTACCTATAACTTTTATCATCAGACCCTCGTGCATCAGTAAAACCAGCCAAGAGGAATATAAAGTTTGTAACCTGCTCCATGATTAGGTATAAAGGAGAAACAATACTTACTGGACGTTTGTTCTGTGCTTGGGAAGTACAGTTTGACCCCAGTAAACGCACACTTGCAGAACCCTGCATTCGCTTCGGATTCCAAATTTCCAATTGATCAAATAAGCCTGAAAATACTACCCCGTGGATCCCCATATCTGATGCTGCACCTGACCCGGTGACTAAAAAAATCCATGAAATACATATAGGACTAAATAATACTAAAAAATAAAAAGTAATAAATTAATAATGACAATGATTTTCAAAATAGTACTTGAAATAAGAAACAGAATAATCCAATGGGGAAACAATGAGATCACATCACCATGATATTAACAAGTTGTTTCAATATTTGTTCACTCAATTGGTCTTGTGAAATGTAGAACAGAATTTGTAAGAAATTTTATATACAAGGCATTAACAATCAAGCCGTAAATGCACAGCACCCATGAAATTTATAAGTGTGACAGAAATTTTCAAAAATGTCAGAAATACAGCTGCTGGCACTGTGCAACTGTAGCATCTGCCGGACAGTATGGACACTTGAACATTCGAGCGCTGCTCTTTGATAATTTCAGGATTGATTGCTTGCAAAGAACATGTAAGCATGGCAGCAGCATTGGAGGATTTTCTTCACTCCCTTGGTCCCTACTCACAGGGCAAACAAAAATTGAATGAAACTGAAATTCCTTCCCCAATTCTACTGGCACTGGCAACTGTCTCATTGCCTGCCACTCCTGCTTCTTCGCAGCCATTACATTAGCCAGCTTTAAAAGTGTAGGCAACCCTTCAACTCCAGCTGCGACGGCCACGCCCAATGGGCTCTGATGAGACTGACTCAGGAGTGTGCAAAATTGCCGAGTAAGCTCTTCAGTTGTCATCTCCCAATGGATTGGAGACATCATCTCAGAATAAGGGGAGCTCTCAAGCCTTCCTGCATACAAGAGGCAACCCATGAGCTTTTGGAACTCATCCTTGTGGAGGGAAGCAAAAGGACCAAGATAAGTTCGTGCATATTTTAAGGCATCAGCTTGGGTTCCATCTTGCAAGACCTCTACAAACTGCAATGTATGAAGCTTAAGCTCAAGATTGGAACCATTTTGGACAAGTTTCTCTTGGTTCGCAGAGACCCATGTAAGAGCAGGCTGAAGGTTCCTAACCCTCATAGCTTCAAGAATTTGATGCATTTCCAAGAACTGAGATCTTAGTGCAGTCGCATCTGGTTCTCCAGCCTCATTTATGATGCTATCTCCAAGGTCAAATAAACCTTGATGGTAAAAATGGCTTGCAATAATCTGATTTATAACGTGATAATCAAAGTAAACATTTCTGTGTGCCTTGGATATGTCAGGAATAAAGGATTTTTCGAGAAGTTTTTGGTACTTATTAAGACTTGTGTTCAATTCCTTCTGTGATCCTTCTAATTGTTTTAGTGCCCCAATAGCATTAAGCTTAAACTTAAGTTCTGTAAGAATGGATCTCTGGTCAACAGGGCCTGTGGGGTCATGACCTGACTGGATTTTTGCCAAAGCCTGTTCAATTTCATGCTCCACCTGGACAATGACTTCTTGAGACTTCGAATAAGATAATTTTTGCTTCTTAGCTACACGGTCATGAGCATCTTTAATGCTATTCAGCTCCATCTTTATGTTCCAATCACAAGCTCCTACAGAAAGGCAGCAAAGAAAACACATTCAGAAAACTGCACAAATGGGTCTCTTGTGTATAAACCCTAACGCAAGGGAAAATAATACATTGAATAATTTTCTTTTTTTCATTACAAAGGAGGGCTCAAGGTCGTGGAAGTGGGGAGTGAGGTAGGGGGAAGGGCAGGAATTGAACCTTTGACATTAAGCTCACCTCAATCAAAAGGATTGAGGTTGGTAACTATGTGAGCATCAGTTCAATGGCAATACATTGAATATTTACATATATAATATAACGAATCACTAATAAATTCAAATAACTTATTTTGTCTCAAGGTAAAGGCAGCATATAGACCCCAGACAAAAAAAAAATCCACTTCTATGTACATGCATGGAACTGTGGATAGCACTTCCCACCCACACAGAATTCCAACTGTGAAAATAAATGATGAATAACTATACATTGATTTTTTAAGAATTAAAATTGCAAGCAATCCAAAATGTTGAAACCAACTATTCCCTTCTCATCCCATCTTTTCCACCTTTAGACATGATCATACAATCCTACCTACCCAACTGAAGAGAGTTGGGACTCAGAAGGCTACTCTAATTTCAATATTATTAGTAAGGCATTAATATCACCTACGGAAAGATGACATGCACAAGCCACAAATCATTCGAAGAATTTGAAAGCCCTTGTATTATTACAATATCACTCACAGCTCAACCCAATGAACTTGAGTTTCACCTTAGCTAAGCCTCCAAATAATCATTATAGAGAATTTTCAATATGTGGCTATATACTTTCTTGTGAACAAAGGATACTCAAAAGTTTGGTTATATGCTGATTTCTACCCAGAGAATCCTTTATTTTGTATCCCGACAATTGATGACTCCAAAGGGCTACAAAAAGCAAAATTAACAGAAGAGAAATAACCATATAAATAAGGTATCAATCATGCTCTTATTTGCCCATTCATTACTCATCTGCATATTCTCATGCTCATAGTAAATAGGATCCAACTTTAATAGGAAATTGGAATAGACGAATGACCTTTCTACCAAGCCTTACTCTACCAATTTTTTTGACAGACTGACTATCATATCTTTAATATAGTGATTTTTCTGATCCATCTGGTATCAAAATCTACAATTCATTGGATGAAAGAGTTGAGAGAAATATGGCATCAAGAGCATAAGAAGCACAGCAGAGTGCTTCTGATCCACAGACTCTAGGCAAAGCACGAAATGTTGAGTAATTTCATATTCAATTCATCAACAATTGTCTCCTACACCCAAGACTCTTATTTGTACCATATAAGAGCCAGTAATAGTTTACAGTTATAAAAGTTGCTCTTTAACTGCTCTAACTGAATCAGATTCTCTATACTGACTAACTACAACTAATCACTTGTATCACTACTAAGTCTTATTCAAGAAACAATCATTATTCACTCATAACAGCTTCTTACAATAAAATACACTGGAAGAAGACATTAAAAAACCAAGAAAGATGGATATAGGTGGGAAAAGCTAAGGGTTACGGTTCGCTACTCAAGACTAAGGGTACATAAACCCAAAAAAATTAGTTCAAAAGATTCAAGCACATACACATAAAAATTAACAACTAATCACAAAATTTATGCAAAATTGCCAGCCTACAATGTTAATTGTAATTTGTAAACACAAAAGTTCACAAAACATATTGAAATGGAGATTCAGCAAGTCAATCTCAAGTGAAAATACTAAGCTACTGGAGTATAAGTATAATAAGAACATTTTTTATGAAATTAGTTAATTTGTTTTCTGTTCTGAATGACAGTACTTTCCTCATGTCCCTAGTTTGCAAGCTAAGGGATGGTTTCCTCTTTGCTATAGAAATGAGTTATTAAAGAGAGATGGGGAGGGGGAAGAGCCCAAAAGACATACTTTAATGCGTATTTCCTGCATCATAAATTGGCACTAAAAATGGAAAATAAAGAAAAAAAGAAAAAGAACCCTGATCCGTGTTTAATCAGAAAAGGAATCTAGAACCTCAAACATATAACCTAAATATTTTTAATAAACTAGTGATGAAAACTGTCATTTCTATTGGGAGCAATTTTAAGGGACTTTTTTCCACATAATAGAAGTAATTATACATGGCACTAATTGGTAACCAAAGATCTAGAGTTGTATGTGCAATGACAATGAAACGAAACCTATATTTCCCCAAGCTGTTCCAACCATGAACAAAATCAATCTTTCTCATACAATAAGATCAAAATGGTCAAGAAGATTACAATGTTTGTAATAACTAGATTTTACAGAGTATATAAGATATAGAGATAATACTCACATATACAATATTGCCTAAAGGATAGCATCAAAGTGATAATATAGATTAGCATATTCATAACTATTGAATATTACAAAGTATGCACTATGAAATATAATGTTCAAAACCAAATTCCCTACAGAGAATCTCACAATTAACAAAAGAAATAAAATGCCCTCTTTTCAAATGAGTGTACGAAAAACAAAACTACAACAACACCAATCGAACTGACAAGAACAAATAACAAGAAAGGAAAACAGCATACAGTTCACTTTCTTAATCTTCAAAAATGTCAATTTCTAAACCAATCACTATCGCTGGTTCCCAAGAAATGCTTCAACAAAAAAAATCTATAAAATTGCCACTACTTTGTCACTGTGAATTCAATATGTCTAGGAAAAGAATCACAACCTTGAAAACGATTTATATACCGTCTCATTGATTTTCTCCAAGGACCTCCGAATCATTGGAATTAAAGTAAAAATTCGAAAATGAAAAAGTAATACAAGAAATGAAGGAGAGAATCAAATGGAAAAGAGAATCCCACAAGCTGCGGATTTTGTATTACCAGAGAAACAGTGAGAGAGAGAAGCGTCAAGAGAGACGAGCAAAGCAGGCATGTGACTGAGAAGAAATTAATATGGCAGGCAAACCCACGTGCGACAGACATCCCTGTTGGGTCAAAATTGCCCTTAAGCTATTTTCGAATTTACACCGTCATCCATCGTTGCAAGCGATACGAATTTACTGCCTCGCTTGGAATGCTTAATTGAGTAATGCAGATTGTTAAGGTTTGATTTAAATAATTTAGATTTTAAATTATTTTTTAAAACTAATAATAAAAAATTATTTTTATTTCATATTTTATTTTCTTTTAAAAATAAAAATAAAAAAATAAATGTAAATCTAAAGTATCCAAATCACTTTTTGAACAATTTAAATCTTTCAATTAAAAAATTAACAAGATTACTAAATCTTTCAACATGATTAGTAAGGGACCTATTTTGGTGTTGTAGGCTATCTGAGAAGGTTACAGCCATTGTAGCCATGCAATACCAATTTGCCATGTTTCATGTCAGTAATGATAGGAAACATTATTCGTTGTCATGGTAGAAAATATTGCTTTTCAATTTCACCCTTACATATTTCTCAGTTTAGCCTCTCTTTAACTTTCTAATATTCTCTCCTAAGTAAATAGATAAAATAAATATTTATTTGCTGACTTATATACTTAGAGTAAATTACATTAATTTTTTTATATTTGGTTGAATTATACCATTTTTTTTTCATTTTAAAAATTACATCTAACTTTTCTTTAATTTATTTTTTACCAATAAAATTAATTTTTTACGCAGCATATACTTTTTTGAAAAAAATTACTTAATTATCTTTATTATCATATTAAAAATAATATTATAATCTTATGTTAGACCTTAATGTTAATTTAATTGCCTTCATTATCATATTAGGATAAAAAATAATAGTCTCATGTTATGCATAAATTAACTATTTTTTATTAAAAAAATAAATTAGATAAAAGGTTTTAATAATATAAACTAAAATTTTAAAGGACTTGAGTGTAATTTTTAAGACAAGAAATGCCTCAAATGTAATATAACTAAACCACAAATAAAGTTAGTTTAATTTGATGTATTAATTATATTCATAACTTTTAAAACTTAACTGCCTAGTTATTTCAAACTTATGTTGTAATTATAAAAGTAATTACTAATTATTGAACTTAGATTTCATTTTCACCCATACACCACACTAAGGCATCACAAAAAGCGAATGCCCTACAATTTGGATCATACACTCAATTGCGCCTTTAGTGCCGAAATTCCATCTATTTGCTTCATCTAATGGTTGTCAAGTAAATTCAATTTTAGGCCTTTTTAGAAATAATGTGTTTTAGCCTTTGATTGAAGGATTTGAAATCCCTCTTCTCTCTTTCTCCTTCTCGATACAGGGTTTCATTTCCTTCAATCTTCTTTCTCTCTTGCAATGCTAGTTTGCACTACTTTATCGAGTTCTTCACCCACATCAACAAATACATTGTCCTTATTGGCATGCTGCCAATCCCATTCTCCATCCTCTCATGCCCCCCAAATTCAAGCAAGAACAGTTTGAAATCTCAGTGATGACGGGAGATTCGAACAAGGAAAATTATCATCTGATGAAGCTGGATTTGCTGGATGCATTGCTCGCCAAGAACTGACTATCATTGAGAAGAAGCTAGAAAAGCTTAGATCCTACAAAGAGAGGATGCTAAATAATTAGTTTCTTTGTTGTGAATTTTGGAATTGTCACCCAAATGATTATTGTGAAATTGACAATTGTACATTATGTTTGACACTAATTTCCATACAGCTATTATCCCTATTTTTCAAGTTGGACTTAGCTTTTATTTTTCTTAGCATGAAAACCCTAAATTTTGCCAAGTACATGTTGTTTGTTGTCCTTTTGTTTTTACATAATTTATCCCTTGTTTTCTAACTTTATTTTTTGCCAAAATTCTGGGTTAGGGTGATGTCCTATTGCTTTTAGCATGATTTAGCCGTGAATTTTAGTTTGATTTTGTGCAAAAGCTCTAGTTTAAGATGATGTTACTATCCTACATGGTCTAACATATACTAAGTTTTGTTTTTAGCTTAATTTGAATGTGTGAACGCTATTAAACTTGTTGTTATCCCAATATGTTATTAGCATGATTTAACTTCACTTTTTAGTCTAAGTGCAATCTATGTTAAGCTTGCTATTGTCCCATTGGTGTTTTTAACATAATTTAACCTTCATTATTAGCTTAGTTTGAGTCTTAAATATGTCCCACACATGTGCACTATACCCTTGTACTTTTGGCATGATTTAACATTGAATTTTATTGTGATTTTGTGCAAAAGCTCTAGTTTATAATGATAATGTTACCCTAAGTATTTGATATAGGTTTAGCTTGATTTGGATGAGAAAACATAAAGGTAATGTCTTATATTTGGTATGGTTCAAAGTTTAGAGAAATTAACATGCATAATTTCATCTTAAGGATGAAAACATATGGATTGATATCAAAAACATACAAAACTTTTCTTACTATTACTCAACTTTATGTTCCTTGCTTCTTTGTTTGAAGTTGGATAAGGTAATGAATGATATAAATAAGTGATTGATATAATTGAATAGATAATATCTTTTATTTGGTATGGTTCATCATAATAAATTAATAGGTGATTGAAAATGTGTAATATAAATAAGTGGCTGTTGTAAAAGTACTTTTTCCTTGAGACCAATTGTTCTAATGAAAATGTATGTATCTCCAACTTTGTAATTGAAAATGAAAATATGTAATATAAAATGTGCATGAGTTGATGAATGCAAGTATTAGCGTTAATTGGTTTTGAGAAAATTGTGAACAAAGTAACCATATTTAAAAAATTTTTAGAAATTGAAATTGGATTATTTAATTCTCTTGATTGGAAATATGTGCGATACTAAAATTGACATGCTCTTTATTGAAATTGAATTGGAATCCCTTCTTTTGTAGTAGGGTTGAATATTCAAGTTTCAAGTTCAAGATTGGAAAATTGTTTTAGGCTTTCAAAGTTCAAGTTTCACATATGTTCTGTGCAAAGTGTTCTGCAAAGATCCAATATGGCATATCAAATTGAAGCCAATTTTAAAATAAGAATGAAAGTGTATAGTTAAGGAAAATAAGATTAAATCTTACTTATAAAAAAATTGTACATAGAAAGTTGGACTATAAATGAAAGTGTAAAGACATAAAACAATAATAAATATATTATATGTAATAAAGTAATGCATTTCTCTTTCATTGAATGTGTAATTTTCTATTTCTATTATGCTATACATATTTCTCTTCATATGACATGTACAGTAAATACATTACATAACACTAAGAACCGTGCAAAAAAATAGAACATCTAAAATAAATAAATTACAATATGCTTGGATTAATTAAAATAAGAACATGAGAAATCAAATATTAGTAATATTTTGATTAAAAAGACATTTAGGGTGTTGTTATTTTTCTTATAAAATTAAGCTACAAGGAAAACATGCTGATAGAAGAAAAGAATAGTAAAGGAGCAAAATTTTGGGTGTTGTTATTAATGCAACAGAACACAAACCATTTTTTCAAAGGGAAAATATGCTACAAGTTTTGATAACAATAAAAGAAAATGGAAAATAAAATTTTTTTACCTTTAAACCAAGAAAAAAAATCATTTCTTATCATGTAAGCACCACCAACAATTTCATATTTTACCCTTCAAACAATTCCACAAGAGTTTGAGAGAAGGAAATGGAGCTTTGGCCTGAAGCTCTTTAGCTGCAATATCCTTCCAAGGTTAGAGTACAAAATGGCACAAAGATGGCGTAGGTTTTCAGCTATGAAAATGAGATGAAGAAATGTAGAAAATGCTGGAAAAAAAAAAAAATGGCACTAGCTCCTTATATTAATTCTCCAAACACAGCGTCCCATCCTTGTTCAAGAGCATTAAAATTGCCCATTCTAAATGGTGTGTTTCGATCCTAATAAGGACGCTGCGTTTTGAAGATGTCACCACCAAAGCCATAAGACGACGTAAACGGTGGCGATTTGCGCAATTGATGCGCACAGGAGGGAGGAAGCAATTAAGATGATCTAAATGGATGTGGAGGAAGCAATTACAATTCAGATGATAAAATATAAAATAAAATTATTTTTTTAATTGTAAACTTTTAAAAAATTGAATGCTTATGAGAGAGATAAGGGAGAGAGAGGCACAGGAGAAGATCTTTTTCCGATCTTAAATTAAATAGCCTAGGCTGGGAAAATGGGGCTCTTCATGTTGGGAATGCTCGTATTTTCTTATATTCTCTCTAATGAGAGAGTTTATTTCTTTCAAAAGAAAAAAAAAATTAAAAATAAATAAATTCGTGAGTGACATGAGAGAAAATGGGAATTTTCAACTTGAGAAGATCCAAATCCCTAGACTACTAGTGCTGTCATTTTAAGGGGGGCTGTTTCCTTCAATTGAAAGCTCACCTTGTCTTCCATGACCCAAATGAGTAGTTCCATTGGTTAGCTTAGAAATTAGAATGTTTGATGGGCTAGGAATGAGTGAAAAAGTATAAAATTTTTTTAAGGAATGAAAAAGATAATAAAAATAAGAGTGGAATGAAAATTTTATTATCTAAAATCATATTTGATATAATATAGAAAAAAATAAAAATATTTTTTATTTTGATATTTGATAAAGTGAAAATAATATAAAAATAGAAATGAAATATTAACAAATGACTAAAATACCCTTTGTGCCAAAAAAATATTAAAAGGACTAATTTTTGTTATTTAACATGTAATAAAAAAAATTACAGTTGAGAATCTCAAATTGAAACATTTATTTTGGATGATCTTAAATTTTGAAATTATTTTAAAAAATTTTAAAAAAATTAAGACTATACCAAAAAAAAATTATGATTTATGACTCTAAGTTAAAATTTTTTATTTTTAAATGTTTTAGAATAATTTCAAATTTTAAGATTTTTTAATATAAATATTTTTAACTTATGACCTTTAATTATAATTTTTTAAACAAAAATAAAAGTTCATTATATGGTAATTTAGAGTCACAAGGTTTGGACTTGAGTGCATGGGCGAAACAACCTTTGACCTTCCCTTTATCGTTTGCACAATAGCTTTTTATCAATTACTACTATTTAATATAAATGACACAATGAACTGATGAAGACACCAAATAAATAAAAAGGAGATAAAGAAGTTATTTACTACTACCAAACAAAAGTTTTCATTGTTTCCCTCTTCCTTTCTCTCTCGTTTCTCGGCTTTTCATCTATAAAAGACAGAGTCTTAGAGTAATATGCCATTATCATAAGCATCTTCCAGAACATGTAAGAAAATCTCTATCTTATATTATATCCAAAATTTTAATGTAAATCATGGGCAAGCCATACAGAGAGATCAAACCCGTACTAAGATGTTTTTAGATGCAATTAGCCATGCTCTTCAATTGAGTACGTAAAATGAAAAGAAAAATGAAAAAGAATATATTAGTTTTATAGATAAAAATTATTTTTATATTCTTATTTTAATTATATAATAAAAATAAATAAATATTATTAAATAATAATTACAAAAATACAATAAAAAATCTCAACTTGGTAGCTTTTCATTGTATCAGAAAGAACATCCGGCGACTAATAGACCTTACTGCTTCAATCCTTTTTAGGCGTATTTCTGATGATTTGTAGGATTCCTTTCAACGTCATTGTAAAGCAAAATTTAGTCTTTTTTCTTTTTTACTTTAGGATCATATCATGTAATTTTATAGTTTTTGTCTTTTTGGTTTTATCAAAAAGAAAAAGGAAGATATTTATTATATTGCCCACTATCATTCACATTTTACCAAGCAATTTGGAGTACCAAAAATAAACTCCAAAACCAAATACAGAACAACAATATTATTAGCAATTATATTAATTACAAGAACTATGAATCATCTGGAGCATCATGAATCGTTAATGACACTCCCAATACCGAGCTCAACTCCAAAAAAATTGGCACAAGTCCAGTTAATCGTGCCAGATATCTAGGACTATACACGCTTCTCCTATAAGCCTCAAGGATTAACACATAATTAAAAGAATAAGCCCAAAAAAAAACTCAATTTTCTATCAGTTTCTCACAAAATGGTGAAGGGTCGTGCCATCCAATTTGAATGAAGTGGAATTGCGCAAAAGGAGGACCATGTTAAGAAAAGTTTACTTCTGAGCTCGTTCCAGCTTTACTCTAATCTTCTCTTCCAACGAGGATACTTCTGTCTCAAGATCAAACATTCTGTTAAGAGCACGCATATTTTCAAGTACTTCGTCCAGCGAACGATCATCATTTCCATCACACCTTAGGTGCTGCATGGGACCATGAAGCAGCTTCTTCACTATGCTCATACTAAGATCATAAATGGCTTCTTTGTGCTTCTTTGAAATGTCACCCCCCATCTTAGATAAACACTTCTCCATCTCAGAGGCCCTAATCCTTTCAACATAAGCTCTAAATTTCTTGATGGTAGGAACAGTTTCGAGCGAGTCTTTCCAAGCTTCAAACTTGTTCAATTCCTCGAGGATAATTTCACGGCCTTCTATAGCTTTCTGGAGTCTGTCCTCCTTGTTAGCCGCAACAACTTCCTGGAGGTCATCCACATTGTACAGTTGCGCAGTCTCCAGATCTGAGACACCAGGCTCCACATTCCTAGGAACAGATATGTCAATGAAAAGCCGTCTTCTCATACCTTGGTCAACTGGGGGAAGCATTTGCACATTCTCTTTCGAGAATAATGGGGATTCGGACGCAGTGCAAGTGAATATTAAATTACCTTCAGCAGCGCATGTTAGCGTTTCCGAAAGAGTTCTATACACTATGTCAACATCTTGCAGCTCTTGACTAATGGCTTTGACTTTCTCTTCAGTTCTGTTAACAACAACCATTCTTTTGCACCCTTTTGCCGCTAAGTGTTTGATCACAAGTTTCCCCATCTTCCCTGCTCCAAATACTACTACTTTGGCATTAGCATAGGAAGACTCTGAAAGCTTCATAAGTGCCAACTCCACAGCAGCTGAGCTGACAGAAACTGACCCTGAGGAAATGTCAGTCTCAGTTCTCACTCGCTTTCCAACAGAGATTGCTTGCTTGAACAACCCACTGATTTTCCTATCAAAGCCAGCTACTCCTTGCCCAACTTTTACAACTTGTTTTACCTGAGCAAGAATTTGACCTTCCCCAAGAACAAGAGAGTCAAGCCCAGCTGCTACTTCAAACAGATGTTGAGTGGCATCCCTGTTATACAGCAAAAATCGGTGCTCACAAAGCTCCGGTAATGGAACCCCACTTTGCTGCCAAAAAAGAAGTATATAACAATGAGTTCTTCTATTTCTTTGTCATAGCACATGATTGTCATTGAACATTTAAAAAAAGAAAAAAAAAAGCTTTTTTTGATGGGGCATTATACATAAAGCAGGTAAGTACCTTTGACATCCATTCAGTCACTTCTTTAACACCACGGTGTTGGGAGAGTGCCACAACATAAATCTCCATTCGGTTACATGTACTAAGAACAGCAGCTTCTTCTATATGGTTTAAAGCACAGAGTTCACTGATGACTTGAGGCCACTGTGTTTCTGGTATTGCAAGTTTCTCACGTGTCTCAACTGGAGCAGTGTGAATGTTAAGCCCTATGACAATGATGCTGCTCCTTTCCTTTGAATATCCTACAAGAGAAAGAAAGTAAATAGGTTAACCCCAAAAATAGAAATAGATATCTACAAGGTCTTCATAAAAAATTATAATACCAAGAGCTCTATATAATCTCGAAAATTCCCCAAGTAACAGCCCTCCCTTTACCACCAACTCAAACCAAATACCTAACGATCGTTTTGCCAATAATAATATAAATACTTGACAATCTCATTGGATGCACCGATCAGAAGTCCATTCTTCTTAGACTAAACTAACAATTTGGTCCCTAGATTGTTAATTCAGTCTTCGATGAGAAGGGGAAAACAAAGTTGCCCAGAACTTGGAGTTTGAAGCGCTTCCATATTGATAAATCAATGAAAGTATCATACAAAATTTTAGCAGAAAGCATTACCATTTTGCAATTACTCACAAAAATATTTTCTAACACCTAACGTATCCCATGAACTAGCAGAAACTCAACATATAGCAGAAAGAAGAAATCGATCAATAAATGCAGTGTAAGAGAAGACTCACTGTCAGCTGCGGAAGACTTGAGCAACTCGAGAGCCGAAGGGCCAGACGATTTGAAACCCATCTCATTTTTCTGAACCAAATTCTCGGAAACAACCTCGCACCTAGGGTTAAAAGAAGTAGCCCTTACAGAAACCAGAGCCCTGGCATACGACGATCTAAAACAAACTGAAACCCGAGAAGCCGACGCCGGAGAACGGCGACATGCGGCAGCGGAGGAGGCCTCTGTGCGCTGGGGTCCTGGAAGGGAGGTAGTAGAGCCCAACGCGGCCGCCATGGACGGTGGGCGACAGAGGTGAAACGGCGGCGAGAAGGGCTCCGAAACCCAATGCTTGATGGGATCGGAGAAGTTGAATCGGAAAGGAAATGGGAGAGAGATTGAAGGGTTACATTGCGAGGATGAATATATAAGGGAAGTGGGACACACGACAGCCTCATGGTCATGTCGTACAATGAATATTTCAATTCAAAGTTCGGTTTAGGGAAGGAGATTGGTGAATGTGTTTGGTGCGAAATCTTTGACCCAGGAAAAAGGTAAAAGGCGTGATGGGTCCCACGCGCGTTTTGTCCACACGCCCTCGCCGACCCTTTCCAATTATGAAAAGTTAAATATGCCTTTCATGAATCATGATATGCTCCGTCAGTGGTTGAAGTGTTTTGTGTCCTTTGGTGACGATTGATTGGCTGTTAGCGAGTTCCAAGAAATAACCATGCGAAAATCGTGTAAACATATTTTAAATATATATTTTTTTGAATTTTAGATAAAGAATAACACAAAAATCATATTTGGTAGTAAAAGAAATTTTTAAGAGAGTAAAAAAGATAAAATGAAATGAAATCTTATAATTTAAAATTATGTCTAGTATAATATAAAATAATAATAATATTTTTTTATTTTAATATTTAATAAGACAGAAATTATATAAGAATGAGAATAAAATAAAGCATTAAATATACAGAAAACAAAAAATTGAAAAAGGCATGTAAGAATTCGTGGGTCCCATGGTCAAATGGTCTTAAAATGTTTGAAAATATGCCAAAAGGTAAATTTCTTTTTCTTTTTTTTTTTCAATCATACTGCAAATTCATAAGCAAAAATCTTATAGGATTGAGGTGAAATTCAATAGGTAACATTCCCAAACTCAAGAATTTTCTATTGTTCTTATGCCATCGGGGAGACATTAAGGTAAATTGATTTATAAGACCTTTTTGAAGCATGCCACGACGCGATGAATATCTTTTTGTATCTTTTCAATAGTTAAAGGTCTTAGAATCCTTCCGTCATTGATGATGATTGATTCATCTTGCAAAAAATGAATTGAATTTCATGTTGACCTGGATCTTTTGTTCGGTTTGAGTTAAGTATTCATATCCAAGTTTTGTGTGTAGCCCAATGGGTAGCTAAGTTCTTCCTCCGTCCAATATAGACCTAATAAAGGTTTAAAAACTCATCCAATTAGATAATTTAACTTAAAAAAAAAAAGGATATAAGTTTTTAAAAAAATTAAAATAATGCCCTTTTTTAAAAAGTTCAAACAGAAATCAAGTTATCTTTAGACTTTTTTCGAAGTTCGATTTGAGCTCTTTATATTTTATATATATTATATATATTATATATATATATATATATATATATTATATATATATATATATATATATTATTAATCAATAACAAATATATTAATCAATGTCAATATATTACTTAATCTTTCATCTTTTTATTTTTTTAATTTAATGTGAGTAAACTTTACTTTTTATGATAATAAAATTTGAATTCTATAAAGAGTGAGAAATATCAATTAATTGACATTTTATTTACAATGGAAATTCTCATTTGTTGCATTAGTCAAATATAAGATTCTTTAATTTTCTCCAACATATTTAGTGGTATAAATACTTTTGACCTGTGTGTAATATGTAGGAATTAACCATAAAATTTTTTTTTTTAATAAGGTTAGATTGATTTAAAGAGTTCACGTTAAGATATGACATAAGATTATATTTATCATGGAGGGCTAAACTAATTGCTAAATTAATAGTATTAATTATATATTTTTTAAAAAATTATCACATGATTCACGTTATTTGAAGGAAATGACTTTAAGGTGATACATAATCATTTTTTTCTTGGGATGCAAAGGTATATTGGAGCAATGCTACCCAAATAACATATTTTCAAAAATTTACCTCACATTTACAAAGCATAATAAATTGGCATAATAATGGCATTGATAATCTTTTAAGAAAAGAAAAGGACTAAGCTAGGCTTGGCCTATTTTTAACTAAATTAGACCTAGTCTTGTTTCTATATGAACAATACTAATTAGGCCTTTATTTTTTTTGCAAATTTTTAGAACCCAATTTGTAATTAGGTCTAGTCAAGTATAGTCTTTCTATATAAAGTTGTAATTATTAACCCTCTTGAATAGATTAAAGTTGTGAAAAGAATGATATTTTTATTAAAACCTTCTTCTTAGTTGAATCCTAAATGATGCGACAACTAATATTTAGGAGTTAGTTCAAATTCTCCTAACTTTCTTGCTATAGAACTTCCTCCTTTTGGTATTTGTTCATCACATTTTTATCTAAAGAATTCCATGCTAATTGTACTCCATTCATAAGAGCCTTGATTTTGAATATGATGGATTCTAGTTTTGATCTGATGTTTTCCTCAATTGCTCTATTATGACATTCCAAGATTTTGGAGAGAGTTACTAAAATGCCTTTCACAAGAAATTTCCAATGATAATCATCAAGTCTTTGTGAGTTCATCCATTCATGAAGTCATTCATTTAAGCTATATGTTTGGATTAAATTTGTTATCACTATGAAAGAGGATGCAAACCAAATTGCTTGAGCAAAATTACATTACCAGAGGATATGGTCCATGATTTTAGTTTCCAAAAAACATAGGAGGCAAGTATTGCCTGCTTGAAAGTGATGTTATGTAAGGATGTCAAAGATTAGAATAGCTTCTTGCATAATTTTTCAAGTGAAGAGGTATCATTGTTATTGGAATTTCAATTTTCCACAATATTTCCCAAGTTTGCATGTAGATAACATTAGAAAGGTTAGTCTCCTTCCTCAAGCACTCATATCCTTCTTTGATTAAATATTTCCCTAAGCAACTTCCTTGCTAGAACAGCGTGTCATTTTCCTCAAAAATAAAAAATGACAATTGTAGGATTTAATTTTTAGTTTCTTCAAAATAAATGGAGTTTAATTTGGAAAGGTCTTAGTCTAACTTGTTATGCAAAACAAGATCTATCACTATATGGATTTGATTAGGCTGATCTAATTGCATAGGCCACCATTGTGAATGGTTGATGGAAATGTCTTTTCCATATCCAATTTGCCACACTAGATGGTTAGTGATTATTGAGCTAGTTTTAAGGATTCCTCTCCATAACCATGATTGGTTGCGTTGATTCTTCAAGGTTCCTTGATGCAATGGATCACAAATTTTGATTCTATGATTGTTGCTAGATAAGAAGTGCTTTCCTTATTTAAAATTATCCATAATTACTTTGACAGGAATGCTTTATTAAGTAATTCAAAAGGTCTAAATCCAATTCCTCCTTATTTCATTGGTTTACATGGTGTGCTCCAACTTACCAAATGCATTCTGGGTCGATTATTGTTTAAGCCCCAAAAGAAATTGCTACATTTAGAATCTAACATGGAGTAAAATTTTTTAGGTAAATGAATGAAGGAAAGTTAGTACATTATTGAGGAACTAACTACTAATTTAATAAAGGTCATTCTTGTTACTTGAGATAAAAGTCTAACTTTCGAATCTTGCAGTTTTTTATCAATCTTGTTGATGAGATCTTAATAAATTTTGTTTTTGTTTCTTCTGACATCCATTGATGTGCTTGGATATTTACCTAATATAGCAACGAATTTAACATTAAGTATTTAAGATAAGCACTTCTTCTCTGGTTGTGTAGTGTTTGGGCTAAATATTAATTTTGATTTGGAATGATTTTATCTAGCCTAAAAATTGCAATAAACTTTCTTAAAGTATTGTTAACTTGGTTATATGCTACTTTATATCCTTCAAAGAACAAGATTGTGTCATTTGCATACATTAGGAGGGTCATTGCCTCTGATCCTCTACATACCTTAATTCCTTTCCAGATTCCTTCCTATTTATGTTTGGTTATTAGACAAAACAAAACATTAGCGCATATGATGAAAATGCAAAGGGATAGTGGGTCTTTTTGTCAAACACTTTCGTCTGAAACAAAAAGAGCTGTGAGGCTCCATTTATCAAAATTTGATAGCAGACTATGGATATATACTACATAATCATGTGTACCTAGATAGGTGGAAAATTCATTTTGGTAAGTACTACAACTATAAAGTTCCATAAAATTTGTCATAGGCTTTTGAAAAGTTTACTTTAACAGCATCCTATCTTCTTTTAACTTTCTTAGTTTTATGAATTTATTGCATGATCTTTGACATAGGGAGAATGTTGTCTGTGATGAACCTTCCTTTTAAGAAAGACACTTTGGTTAGGGCTATGAACTCATCAAGGATCAACTTGAGCCTGTAGAATTTTTGAAATGATTTTGTAAGAAACATTGTAAGGACTAATTGGTTGATAATCCTTGAAAGCTTAAGGGTTTTGTTCCCTTGGGATCAATGTGATAAAGAATTTATTCATGCTTCGTAAGATGAAGATAGTGTTTTGGAAAGCTTTGGCCATAAAAGTAATATATTTACCCACTATGTGCTAGTAACTTTGGAAAAATATAGCGTGAGAGCCATCTAGTCTTAGCGCATTATTCCTTAAGTTGAGAGAATGATTCTTTGATTTCAAAATTAGAAAAATCTACAAGAAGGACATTATGATGTTCTTCTTTCAGGGTTGGGATTTTTAAGTCCTCTAGAAAGCTAATTAAATCTTCATATTCCATTTCTTTTTGTTTTGAAAAAGAGGTTGGCAAAATATTCAAGGGATAATGCTTCAATTTTAAAGAATTATCCTTCCATTGTCCTTGCAGATTCTTAATCCTTGGTATGTTATTCTTTGTTCTTCTTTTATTCACTAAAACATGAAAGTATTTTATGTTTTTATCCCCATGGATCAGTGATTGTTTAACCTTTCGTACTTATAAGGATTCCTTGTATTTGTAAAGGAATTCCAATTTGCTTTTTAGATGTCTTTCTTCACCTCTTTCTTATTTACAATCTTTCAAATTCTAAATTGTTCAAGACCTTTTTTAGATTAAGAATCTTAGACGAAAGATTGCCTGTGGACTTGCTATTCCATTACTTGAATGATGTCATTGTTGCACATAATTTTCTACATACCTGGAAGGCTAGGAATCTTGGTAAATTTTGTTCCTATGTTTTAAAAATTATTTTAGTGCATGCTTCAAATTTTTGCGAAAAGAAATTGAATCTTTGATGTCTTTGTTTGAATAGGGAAGATTTGCTAGTGGAAAGTATAATTGAGGAATGGTCAGAGGTAGTAATTGGAAAAATTTCTAAGCTTGAATTTGAATCTTCCACTAGTTATTCTATGTTACAAAAAGCTTTGTCCAAGCATTCCTAAACCACATTGACTCATTCCTATTATTTGTCCATGTGTACCATTGACCTTTTTGAGGAATGTTAATAAGACTAGATGAATTGATGGTATCTGTAAAGATTTCTACTCCTGTTACATTAATATTCATGCTTTTTAATCCCCATATTGGCATATTGGTTCAGGTCTCTTATTATCAACCATGGTGAATTCATATTTGCTATGATGCTTTTAAGTCAAGTCATAGTATATTTCTTTGATAAGGTTTAGGGAAATCATAAAGAAAAGAGACATAATAAGGAAGGCCATTAGTGGTATTCATATTTATATGGATCCAGTTTGACGACAAATTCAACATAATACAATTAATCTTTTGTTTCCAAGCTAAGGCTAAACATCCCTTTCTTTTTTTTCGAATAAGTTCCCACCACATTAATGAATCTCATATTCTTTGATGATTTGCTTACATAAGATAAAGATAGTTTAGTCTCAGACAAAATGAAGAACTGTGTAATAGGTGGCAAGAAGTTTTCTAACTCTTTGAACTGTTGAGGACTTCTTGAAACCTCAACAATTTTAGCACATGATTCATGGCAACTATGGAGGTTTTTAGGTGGCCTCCGTAGCCTTATTAATAAAATTGATCTCCATTTCTAATGTCGTCAGCTTCTTCTTTAATTGTTTAAAGGGAATTACAAATTAAACTATGATTAATATGGACTCTCTTTGGTGTCTTGTCTCTAGGAGGATATTTTAGGGATATATAGGACCACTTTTTTTTTTTGGCAAGATGGCTAGAGTTGATTATTACAGTTAGAGATGAAGTGGTATTTGGCTCCCCATCAGGATCAGGATTGTTATATAGAGAAATCAATAGCATTTCCTTATTTCTTTCTCTATTTAGAGCTTCCTAAAGATAAAATGATTGCTTGAAGATTTTGTTTGTTTCTAGGCTTGAGTAGAAAGAAACATGATAAGACCATATAATAGTAAGTAAATCATTTAAAGGTAAAGTTGCTTTTAATCTTCGAGATAAAGAAGAAGTAAAGATGGAACTATTTGATGTTTTTAATGAGTCCTGAACGGGTGAAAAAATATTGCCATTTGAGACATATGTCATCATTTTCTCAATCAAAATCTCTATAATCATAGATTTTTATTCCCATTTATTTTTAAAATATCCTTACCATTTTTGCGTAAAAGAAGAAAGTTGTGAATCTAAAGGACAATTTAGTCAATAGCTAACAACAAGAGGGAGGCTTATTAATCTGTAAGATGGGTGAGCATAGTTGTCTAGAATGAAATTTAGGACTTAATGGTTGTGGGGGGTGTTTTCAAGTAGGTCCAGCATAGTTGTAACACTACAAAATTAATTAAGGATAATTATGATTAATTAGAAATTGATATGATTTAATTAAGAGATATTGATATTAATTTGGGCCTTATAATTAATTTAATTAAGCCTCTAGCTAAATGTATAAGTCCAATATTTACTTTGTGTAGATCTAACTTATATTTAACCTATTTAACACCTAAACCTTTGCCTAACTCAACACAAAAATTTGAACCCACTTAGAATTGGGTCTTTCGGTTAGCCTACAACCTAACTTAAAAACCCATCTAAACCCTAAAACCTACTCCAGCCCTTCCTTATTCTATAGAAAAACATAAAAGGCAAAAGGCAAAATTTAGAAGTCCTTTGGAGGCTAGGTTTTTCATGTTCTTCTTGGCCTTATTTCCCACTTCTAGAGCCAAAATCATCAAAGGCAACTGTTATATAACTTGACCCTCTCCTCTTCTTCTTCAATTTGACCTAATTGATTTTTCATTTAAAGTATTTTCACCCACACCTCAAATATGATATGGGTTATTTGGTATTTTCTTAAAAGATTTTTGGAAGTTGAGGCTAGGAAAGATATTGGGTAAGTATAAATTTCATATTTTGATCCATTTTTTTGCTCGTTTAGGACCCCTATAACTTATTTATGGTATAAGTGGTAATTTTGTGCGAATTTGCCAAAATTTGTAGTATTGTTCTGAGGTTACTGGTGTAAGTACAACCAAATCTAAATTTGGTTCTTATAGTTGCTAGGTAAGTGTTCTTTATGTAGTCCTTTGTGGTTTAATTCTTTAAGTATTGGGTTTGCTACTATAAATAATTATTAGAAATAATAATAGTTTACTTTTGTGTCCATAGGATAAAGTAGCACTATCAAAGAATTGCCTACAAGTGAGGTAACCGGGGTTAATATTAAATTCTATGCATATCTCTACTTTAATTTTATATCTATTGCACAATTATAATTTTGAATGCATAATGAATGGTTAGCCATATAATATATTGTGTTTGGACCTTGTGAGTCCATGGTGGAAGTGTGGTGTGGCTGCCACCTGTATATTGTGCTTTAATCAAGTATCGGGTAATGATCAGACCTTTGTATGCAATGAACCTAGATTGTACTTATTAGAGAATAGGTGCTATGAACAGGCCTCTCTTGATGTTAACGGCCTTTAACATGTGAAATGTGATTACTAGTATAAGATAGTAGTCACTGATAACCTAATTATTTCATTTGCTGATATGATTGTTATTTCTTATATTCATCTGATTAATTGCATATATGTTTATTAAATTGGAATATATGAATGAAATTTGCCTTTGGTTACTGAGATTTACATCTCATCCTATTTCATGAGCTAACTATTTCAGGTGAAGGTCATTTGAGTAAGGATAAAAGGAAGTAAGTGGATGAACATCCATGAGTTAAGACCATGTGTGAGAAATTCTGCACTTGGATGGATCTAATCTAGGATAGATGCTAATTTTTGTTATTCTTTTGTATAACATCATCATCATATAATCATGTTTTCAAGTGTAGGTATTTGTTATTTTGGTAAACAATGATATAACTAATAGAGAGTTAGACTCTTTACAACTTGGAATTTGATGTATGCACTTATATATCTAATATAGAACTTTGTTGATCCTAAGATATGGTCTATTATCTAAGAATGTAATCATGTGATACCTTAATTGTTGACTTAGACTAGTAAGGTATGGAGCCTATATTGGAAATTATGTTTGGATGATAATGTTAGTAGATATAAATCCTTCTTGATCTCATCGATGCATAAATTGTTGATATATGATAGATAGATGGATAAAAATCAACACATAAGTCTTGACTTGGTGATGATAGATATACTAAGTAAATTAGGTGGTTGAATACCTTTAAAACCTTCTAAATCAAGGTGAAATGACCTTAGGATGCCATTTGAGGGAGTGTTGAGACGTATAGGTCAAAATTGGAAAAGTTTAGGTGCAGGAGGAAATTGAGTCACGGCCAAAATACCTTAAGTTGTAGCCAACAATCAGTCAGAGGCAAGGAATGCTGCGATGTGAGATGTCTCGCCACGGTGCAAGACAAAAATTTTACGTAGGAAGGGTAACAGAATACAATTTCGCCATGGCACAGGTATTTTCGCTGCAGTGTAATTTGAATAAATTAGGTTGAGAGTTTCAGGAGGCGTACTTGTCGTGACGCCACATAGGCTTACCACAACGATAGTGAAGAGTGTGAATAATAGGTCCCATGACCACCTTCGCCGTAATACAAAAGCCTTAAGTCATAGCACAAGGTTTGAATTGTCGATTTTGAGCTCCATGCGGATATATCAAGTCACTACAAGAGTCCTCAAACTTGATTTTTAAGTTTAGTAACCAACTTAGTCGTGGTGGGGAAGGTCCAAATTACGATGAGGGTTTCCAAACTCATATTTTTGATTTAGAAACTTTGAATTTCATTATGTTAAAGTTATGTGATGACTTAAGAACATTATAAGAGAATTTTGTGAATTGGAAATCAGTAATAACATATATTAATGTTCAAATTTTCTCTCTTTTTCCCAATTTAATTAATTATAATGACTTTAGACTTTGATTTACAATCATTAACTGTATAATTAAGCTTAATCACGGTAATTAAGAATTAAAGTTGTTACAATAGTGTTCATTTCCAATTTTAGGTTAAACAATAGTGGGTTTTCAATGAGTAGGGGATAGATAGGGTTATTTAGTATTTCATATAGGTGCCAATCCATGTTTAAGCTAGTAAATATAATAGTGTGAGTTTTGATTCTAGGGGGAATGGTTTAGTTTAAGGGGAGATTAGGTTTAGGTGGCTTGGGCCAATAGTTTTAAAGCTATTGGGTTAAGGGCTTGGTGAAGTATTGTCATCTAGTGTGTTGTTATGGTTATTAGGATGGTATTGATTGTCAATTTTTGTTAAAAGTAGATATCCATTAGGGTTGATTTGGATAGGTTTGTATATGGGTTCAAACTCCAAGGTAAGCTTCATTCAAGAGGGTTAGTGTCGAGTAGGTTAGTTTAGGTTGGAAAAATTAAGTTGATTGTGTTTGTTTCTAGAATAAGCTCCATAGGATGCATGGAAAAAGATGGTTAGCCTTCTTCATTGAAATGTTGAAGTATGCCATCTTCAAATACTTGAAGACTGGCTACTATCATCTTTACCTCATTCCAATGATTACCAAAATCTCCTTGTGCTATGAAGAAATCATGGGTTTCAAAGCTTATATCATCCTCAAATTCATCAGTGACAAGGCTGAATCCTCAAATAGGTGAATAGAGTTTGTATGGTGAAGGGTTAGGAGAGTTAAGTTAAAAAACATGGTAAGTTCCTTCATAAAAGCCATTCAGCAAATGGGTTCTGGTAGTGTTTTTTATGCTATTGTCACTCAAATTAACTAGAGAGGATGTAACATTTGGGTTAATCTCAAAGTGGAGGAGCAATTGAAAACTTGCTCCTTTAGGGCTTATAATTCCTTGATAACCTTAGCTTTGTTCCATTTGCATTCTCGGACAAATGATTTATTCTCGACCATTTCTTGCATCTCTTGAAGACATATTTATATCGACACTTAATCTAGGTATGCATTTTATTGCCCAATAGTACTTTTACCTTTATGAAGAAAGGGATACTTAGATTGATGTCCACTCAAACTCATAAGAAACTAACATTCTTTTACAGAGGGTTGTTCCATTCATTATGATGGAGCCACCAATAATGTTTCACAATATCTCAACCATTAAATCCATGCAGAACTCTATTAAAAGGCTATAAAACTACACCTAATGTAAGAAGCTTCCTATTTGTAATTTTCTGAGAATGAGATTTGGTTTCCATCCATCCACTAAGACTATAGCATTACAAACACCTAAAGACCATTATGGTAAACATATAGTAGATCCTCCACATTATTGAAGTGAATAATAAATAAGTTGTGGCTTTTGCTTATAACTTAGAAGCTAGCCCATAATCTCCAGGAACTTTTAAGAGTAATGTCAAGTCTATGTAGAGGGAACTTTCTATTGTCAACCAAGGTAGTCACTAAACATGAATTCCAAAAACTTCTAATGATTTCTGGTACAACATGATTAAGGTTTAAGACCAACCCTTCATGAGAATAGGAAGACTAAAAGGAAAAATGGTGAGGGAGCATTTTACAAAGAGTTAAGAAGATGTATTTCGGGCGTTGATAGAAAAGTAGGAGGTGATTTGAAAATAAAGATGGGCATATGTGAATAAATGGAAGATAAGATTGATGGTCAGTAATTATAAGGATTATGGCTTGAGAGCGTGCACTATAAGTAAAAGAAATAATGGTGATAATAAAAGCTAAAAACTTGGAGCTAGTAATAATAAAGCAATAGAGGTAACATAAAATGATGGGTAAACATTGTGGAGAGAGTTATCTAGGCCAAGGAATAAATTTTGTTTTTCATAGAAGAGGGAAGGTTCATATGGCATGAGATAGCTCCCATGTTGAAGATACATATGAATCTAACTAAGATATGGAATTAGTTAATAAGAAGGAAAAGCGAATTAGAAGGATAGTTCAATAAGTAAAAAGTATGATAGAGCAATAAATGAGATGCAATGGTGCAAAATGTAACCTGGAAGTGATATAAGAAGTAGGGTGATAGAGTTAAAGCTAAATATAATTATACAAATGGGTTGGACTTCCCAAGTAGCTAGCAAAAGCATTCGAGATGGAGCTGCATCTTAGTAGTGTACTTGTCGAAAGCTATGTGCTAAGGTTGGAAATTAAAAATAGGTGGGAGGTAGAAAAGAGGGGTTAGTGTAAAATATATTAGACGAAAACAAAAGATTAGATAAATGTTGTATGAAAATTAGGTTAAGATGTGGTCTTAAAAGGCAAATGCAAACCATTCTCTCTAAAGAAATTTTAGAGAGAAGGTAGATTTTCTCTCACTAAGAGAATTTTTCATTTGACACTTTATATAATGCTTGCTATGCCCTAGAAATTGTTTCTTGTCACAACGAAAATCTTTTAACTTAGACTACTAGTAAAATTAAAAAAAATAAGGAAACAAATTCCCAATTTAAAAAATAAAATAAATTAAGAGATATAAATTGTAGTATTTATATTAAAGTTAATCTTAATTAATTATTTTCTATAGATATAACTCTTGCTAATTTATGAAGTTTGTAATATAGCCAAGAAGACAAAATTATGGAGTAAAATTTAATTATTTAATATAAATAATTAACGTGTTAATTCTAAAAAGCATGACATAAACTAATTATATTACATGAAGGAAGAAATAAGAGAAAGAAGATTAATTCTTATGCTTAAGGATAATGGGTAATTAGTTAATGGCATGACACATGGCCTCTATTTTACCATCTTTATCTAATAACTTTAATTAATTAAAATTGTGATACCTAGATCTCATAAATAGCTACCCTAAGTTGACCATTAAAAGTGAAAGGCTTTGCATTTAGTCTTTTGAAAATATAGTAACATTGCCATATATATGTATATATTTTTCCTATCTTAACTTTGGTTACGGTTAATTGAGTCCTATATCAGTTTATTGAATTTTAATTTTTCTTTCTTATGTTGCAAGTTCCATTTAATTGAGACTAATTGTAGTTGACTGAATATTGCCTTTTAGGTTTTAGTTAGCTGACTCTAGTTTCAGGTAATTTAATCCTATTTTTATTTCATTGAAACTTCGGATTTAATTGATTGAATCTTGACCTAGTTAGCTAAAACTTGAGAACTTTTAAGCAACACATTCCATTCACTAAAACATTTAGAGAGGTACCTAGTTGGAATATTTATAACAAAATAACCATCTAACTTCAACATTCTTAAGAGTATGAGCTAAAATGTAGCACTTTTACTATTCACAACTATACATAATATCTTATTCTTGCTACAATAAAACCAAATATTAAAAGTCACATCAATGATATGTGCATTCAACATCCTTTATACAAGTCTCTATATCTTACCATATAACATACAAAATTCTTCATGCAAAACTCAGTGACTTATTCTACACACAAGTCTAACAAAGTTATTCTATGTTCTACTTGTCCTTATCTAACTTTGTATTTTTTTCTTGAAAAATGGTTAGTTGGAAAAACATAAAAGTGAGATGTAAATCTTAGTAGCTAGTTTAATTTCTTAATTCATTTTCCAACCATAAAACATAAGTAATTCATCATACATTTTCTTAAAGGTAAAACATAACATGCTTTCTTATGAATGTTATGCAAAATAATCATTCACACACAAACTTGGAATACTCTCCAATGCACATGATTTCATAGAGGAAAAGCCTAACTCTTTCATCCCATTACTACATCAATAGTAAGGAGGGAAACTTTACTCATCCCATTACAATTCCATACTTGTAATAAGACAACCTAATTATTGGCCTGCAACTTTTGGAAAAAAGGTTTTAACCCTAATTCTGAATACATAAATAAAGGCCAATACATCTTTGCTTCATTCTCATAAGAGCAACTTGTACCATTCCATAACATAGAATTATCATAGAACATTCATATATCAAAAGCAAGCAATTCTCATACAACTCATGTTCTATAGAAAATACTAGCTACTTTTTATCCAAAGCTATCTTCTTTTTCCTCAACACTCCAAATAATAAGTAGGTTTTTCCTATTTTAAAAGGTTCATACAAAAGACATGTCTATATAGCTATACAAATATACCTAATTATTTATAAAATTTAAGTTGACTAGAAATTGTTTTAGTTAACTGGAAGTTCTAATGGAACTACTCTACTTAATTATGTCTTATTTTTGGAAACATTAAAAGAAATACTTATCATCTTCCAAAAAATCCCAAACTTTTTTAGAATTGAAGATTTAGATGTTACTTCAATGTGGCCAAGTTTTAAATGAAAATTCATTCATTTGACCTAATTGAGATAGTAAATGAACTCCAAAAATTATGAAACTTTTTAAATCTCTTATTTAATGTCTTGACTAAGTGCCGGTCAAATTTCATCCAAAAATTCCATCATTTGACTATTCAACTTAATGATTTTCTAAAACTGCCAATTTCAAATTTGAACAACAATGTTAAGAATTTATTTGGACACTTTATGCATCTCAAAAAATTCTAAAATTTAGTATGCAAGTTCTCGCATATGTCCTATAATTCTTTACCAAAAATAATAAATTTTTGAGATGGTTTATTTAAATAATTACACTAGTTTCCAAACAACTTCCATAAACCCAAAATTATACCAAAATAATAAAAAATAGTAAAATGAGTCCAAGTAAGATTTTACCTATTTTTGCCTCCTTCTCCATCTTCTCAAGCCAAGACACACCTAAAATCTTCAATTAACCAAAACACTATTTTTGGCTAAGAACCAAAATGTCCATAATTCCTTGTAAAATCAAAATTAGACTTAATTTAAGGATTAAGGTGGACAAAGTTACCTTAAAGTTTCCTTTCTTAGTTCCTTCTCTTTAAATGGAAAATTAAAAGACTACTACCAAATCCAGGTCTAGAATTAGGAGATGAAATTGGTATCATGAGAAAGCCCTAACAATTTTACACTTTTTTCTCTTCTAACTCAAAATGAAAAGAAATGTCTTTTTACCTCATGCAATACGATGAAACTTCCTCTTTCTTTAAGCTCTAATGGTGTTTTGCTACTTTCTCTCTCTCTCTCTCTCTCTCTTCACAAGGTTAAGCCATCATGAAACAATTAGGAAGAAGATGATGCCTAGATGACTTAGTGGAGGAAGAGGGATTGGTTTGACTAATTGATGTATAGGTCTCACTAACTTAGCTTAACAAACGAATTAGGTTATGATTCAAGCTTTATCTTCTAATTAGTGGTGGTGGGTAGCTTAGATTGGGTGTCATTCATATGGATTAGTATGGCGACTTGTTCTAGTAGGTTACCTCCTTCTTTGATTGAACATGCAAGCTAATGGAGTATGTTTGGTGTATTTCATGTATTACCAATTTAGTGAATTTCTTCTCCTTACAAGTTCAGCCATACCAAGTGGAGTGGGATAGGAAATTACACAAGGCATGCAACTACTTTAAATGACTTCCTACATATGTAATATTATAATTTTTCCTAATTGCCTACTTTATGTATTTTAATTAATTTATTTTATCTTTAATAAAATTAACACTTATGATTTATATATACATATAAAGACATATATATATATATATATATATATATATCTTACATAATTAAATTCTATTTCATATTTTCCACTACTTAGCCATATTAAAATTTCCTATTCTTAATTTAAATACTAAAATTTTCATCTCTTGATTTTTCCTTATTTTTTGAATTAGGGATATTTTTTCTTAATTCCTATTTTTGCTAGTAGCCTAGATTAGGGAAATTTGTGTTGTTACAAAAATTCATTTTTCCATTACCACATGAGTCTTGGATGCCACTTTGGATTGGGATTCATTAGCCATGCAATTCATGAATTACAATATCCATTCTCCAACACTATAGAATGTTGCCCACTAGAAAAGCTAACCATTAAATACTTACAAAGCCAATTGGAGGAAATGATACCTAATCCATAATTTACCTACCTCTACTAAGCATAATAAGGCACAAATCACAAGTTAATCAGAATGTTAATCTAAAAATTTGAGACCTAATACAAATTAATCAAGCCATTTAGCATCTACTAAGAAGTCAAACTTCACTAGCTATATGTGCAATCACTTTTTTCTTCATTTTGGACACCACTTTTCTAAAGAAGAGAGAGAAGTAGCTTGGATGCCATTATTGATGGAGGACAGAAGAAAGTTCGCAAGGTTGCATGAGATATTTCTAAGCTTCTTTTCTTTTTAATCTAGAAGGAAAGAATGTGTAGAATTTTGTGAGGTTCTTACTAATATCAATTTCACCTCCTAGTTTTAGTTTTGACTTTAGAAGTTGCTCTTTGTTAACCTATTAAGAACAAGGGAAAGTCTTAAGGTAATTTTCTTCAATTTGGTACTTGAATTAAAAGAATTTTTTTATCATGAAATTGGTGAGGCATGATTTTTGTTTTGGTCGAAATTAGGAAAGTAAGAGGTGGTTGAATAATTAAGAAAGTTAAGTATAATTTAGTTTGTGAAGAAGGAGAAGGAGGAGGAGAAAATTAGGTAAAATTCTATTTTATCTCATTTTGTGATTTTGACTGAATTAAAGTGGCTTTGGGAAAAATAAAGAAAATTGTGTTAACTTCAAATTTTAATTAAGGAGAAGTAGTTGTAGACATTAGGAATTTGGTTGTAAATTCACATGTGTGCTATTGGAATTTAGGAAAGATTGATTGTTGGACTACCCAAAGTGTAAAGGAGGCAAGTATTTAGAAAATGAAGGTAAGCTTGTGACTTTGGAGCTTTACTATGCAAATTATTATTGGCACATTTGAGCATTTTAACTATGACTATATGTATATGGATAAGGAAGTGGATGTTTGTTAATTGTAAGAAAAGAATTGGAGTAAAAAATTAGGACATTGTGTGAAGTTACCTAAGAAGGAAATTGGTACATTGATCAAAAGTAAATGCATTATGCATTTAAGTTTTAAGAATTCTATTTAATCTAGTTATGCAACTTGAATGTGCTATAAATTAATATGTGCTAGGTTATGTTGGTCTGAATTAGTAAATTAGGTTTATTGGCATAATTGAAGAAGTTGGAGTTTCCATAGTGTATTACAAGCTTTGGACTAAAAAGTAATTATTACTTTTATTTTTGATATATTTTCTTTAAACTAGATTAGTTGTACGTTTGTACATTCTTGTTACATGCGTATTTTTGGTTGCCTATAATGTTTATGCATGAGATTTAAGACAAAGGTTACTTTTGCCATATGTTGTTAGCCAATAACTATGATGATGATGATGATGCTAATTACAAGTATAGGATTACAATTTATATGTAACCAAATGAAATACAAAGGTTGATTCCTACATAGCTCATGATGCTTATTTTGGTGTAAAGTCGTATGCATAATTTTGCATTATGTATATATTAAATAATATATTAACTATTGAGATATTTTATCTCACCCCTTTTTATATAACTAAACATTTTCAAGTAAAAGTGTCAAGGTTGAGAAAGGTAAGCAAGTGGCTGAATGATTATGAGAATGATGTTATGATAATACTTGGACTTGCATATATTAAAACATGATATTTTGTATGCATATGATGCTATGTAAATATAATGTAGGAGACTTTTAGTATTTTGACATGCTATCGTAAGAAATGAAGTTTATGTATAGTTGTACATAGTTTAGGTACTATGCATTAACTTATACCTTGGAATTTTTATAATATGATGACTATTTCTCATTATATTCTCAAAATAGGGACTGACCTGAATGTTTTAGTGAGTGTTAAATAATGCCCTCAAAGCCTTAGATTTAATTGATTAAATCCAAATTTGGCTAACTTAATCTCAAAATCCACTGAGGTGGGAAACGAGATTCAATTAATTGGAATTGATGTAAGGTAATTGGAACCTAGAAATGAGAATTGGAACTAGTATCATTTAATTGGAACTTACAAATTAAGAAAAGCAAATGAAGATCAAGATTTAATTGATTTGAAATAAGACTAATTAACTTGAACTTAGGGTAATAACAATAAGGCTTCCATCCAAGATATAATTAACTATAAATTAATAGGGTGAAAAAAATAACAATAATACCATAACTAGAAGATATTAAGTACATCCTTTTAAATTAACATCATAACGTATAATTATTTAATATTAGCTAATAGTAAAACTTAGATATCACATTTTTTCACTCTAAATCTTTCCTTTCCCTCGTACCAAACAAAGAAAAGTAGAATTATTTCCATTTTCTTTTCCTTTTCATTCTCTTCTCTCTCACCACATAGGACCAAAGAAGTGAGATTGTGTATAACATTTATTTTTTCTATTTTCACTCATTCCTTTCTTTTTTTCTTCTCTATTTAAAACTTACAAAAAATTTATAAAAAGAAAATTCAGATAAGAAATTTAGAAGATCCAACCTCTATAAAAGCCATTGTTATAATGTCATATTGAAGTCAATTTTTATAAAATTAGATTAGATAGTCGGATAGGTTTATTTTATTTTTGATAAAATAGAAAATAAAATTGACATAAGAAGTATGAGAGGTTAATGCTTTTAAAATAGTAATCTCGGATTATAAAAGCATAAAGGTTAAAATGAGAAAGTAAGCTAAAGACATTACAAAGTTAAACTAAATGAGTCGATTTTATTAAAGAATTAGTGAAGTAGCAATAATTTTAGTCTATTAATCCTCAAATATATTGTCTTATATGTGGAAGACATTTTATTTAAAACTTTAAATTTTACAGAATCATGTTTTAAAAAAAATTGATAACATTTTTAAATATAGAACTAAATTAGATCAAATAAGAAGTTAAAAAATAAAAATAAAACCATGCACAAAATTAAAATTAATGAAATCGAATGAAAATATAATTAATATATTAATAAAATAAAAAATTCACAAACACCTTTACTGATTTAAAGCTTATTATATTTTTAATTTAACTAGCTTTTTTATATTGGAATCAACAAAAGGAATCACCTAAAGTATTTTAAAATATGAATATGTTAATAACTAAAAATTAAAAATTAGGGTAAAAAGAACAACTTGGAAAGATTGAATTTGGAAAAGAGTAATGTATGATAAAAGGTATTAGAAAATCAGTAAATTACGAAAGTTTTTGCTGAATTTTGATGAAATTACATAATTTTTTCATTTTTAAGATACATAAAAAACTTATTTTAAAATAAAAAATATTCTATTTTTTAGTTTAACGTTAATATTTTTATTAAAATATTTTTCATTAGCTTAAATATATATTTTTTAAATAAAATAAATTTTAAATAAAAAATATTTTGAAAAAAAAATTAAAAGTAAACTAAATTATATAATAATTTTTTATTTAATGAAATATTTATATATTTTTTGAAAATAAAAAAAATTGTGTAATTTTAATAAAATTTTAAAAAATTGTATAATTTGGATCTAGATTCACGATCACGACCACGAATCCTTGTTAGCCGTGGGATAGAGTGAGCCGATGGAAACTGGGAGCCATTGACAACCCCAAATCTCTCTCTCTCTCACCGATGAACGCAAGCAACACATCATGGGCCTCAACATTCTGAGAATCTCACCTCTTTCTTCTTCCAAAGCCATAGTAGTTCTTAACCCCAAATCCAAACCCATTTTCTCAACTCTCCTTCGTCCCCTTCATTCTTATCCTACTTCACTGTTCAACACCCACTTCAACATCTTCTCATCTAAACCCGTTATTACCCCCGCCATTTCTCCGAAGCGTGGTTTCCGTGGTGGAATTGTAGCTATGGCCGCACCTGGGTCAGTCCAGAAATCGGACGAAGAGTGGCGTGCTATTCTCTCGCCTCAACAGTTTCATATTCTGAGACAAAAGGGCACTGAGTAAGATTTTCCCAATGGGATAAAATGAATTATGCTTTGCTCCTTTATGGTGTTTGGTTTTTGATCCGTTCTTTTTGTATTTCTGAATTAAAGATTGTTGAAATTTCGATGGAGATGGTGGGCAATTCAGGTAAATTTTGAGAATGAATATATTTTTGAGAAAAGAGATGGGTAGAAATTGGATTTCAGTGACTAATTTGGGAATTCAGGCATTTTGGTGGGTGTTCTTCTTGTTCCTGCTGGAGATTATGATAAAGGAAAGACAGAAAACACAGATTAAACCTTTGGCTATGTTTGATCTTTAAAACTTGATGCCCAATCTTGAGTTAAATCTTGTAATATAGAGGATGGAGAGGTGTCCTAAATGACATAGATGAAGAAGTATGTTGTGTTCAATATTTTACTCCAAGAACACTTGCAGGCTACATAAAGGAGGATTTTACTTTCAACTTGCAAATTGAGAGTTAGACTAGATACTGTTACATGAATTAGTAACAGGATGAATGATATAACACCATAACGCTATTGTTGATTTTATTTGCCGAAATTTCCCCTCATGTACTATTTTAAAAGTAGGATAGAGTAATGAAAATTCAGCTAAGTTTTGTTCTTTTTTCTATTTTCTTACATAATAAAAGTAGATTTCCTCGTCCATTGTCCTGTATACCTGACACCATATTGAGTACTGATTGAGCATATAAATTCGATATTACGGTCATGTTCTTTGTAAGAAATATTAGGATCTTTTATAAACCTTGGCCCATTTTCTTAAAAGAGAAATTCATGAAGAAGATTGTTAGGGGGTCTGGGGGGTTGGTTTGAGGCTTCATGAAAGTGGCCTTCTGTTCTCTAATCATCCTCACAATATGTGATTTAGTTGCCTTTTAGTTTTTCCATTTGCGTACAACATCTTGTCTTGTCACTTTAATTTTTGAATCCTGAGAAATTTACAGGGAAGAAGAGAGGGGTAAATGAATGAGAAGATAAGGAAATACTTTGCCAACTTGAATTTATCATCAGTGGTGTTAAGTGACAATACTCGATGGGTATTTGCCTCTGTGTTATCAAGAAGATGGTGTTGTATTATGCAGGTACCCAGGAACAGGAGAATATGACAAGTTCTTTGGTGAGGGAATCTACAACTGTGCAGGTTGTGGGACTCCTCTCTACAAGTCTACAACAAAGTTTAATTCTGGGTGTGGCTGGCCAGCCTTCTACGAGGGTCTTCCAGGAGCCATAAATTGCAAAGTGAGTTAACCTTTTTCTGGTTTGCCTACTTTGTTTTTGCTGTTATGTTTATGGCTTAATTGCACTTTTAGTCCCTCTAGTTTACTCAATAAGGCAATTTAATTCTACTTTCAATAAGAGCTATGTTTTGGAAGTTTAAGTATCTGTTTAACCCGGCCAATTAGAGCAATGCTGTTCTTATAGTCTATTTATCAGAGTAATTTAGTCTTCTAGTGTTAATTGAAACAATATTATCTCTCTTTCTAATTATTAAATTAAAGCAACTAAAAATAATAATTAAATAGGGTAATTTTTAAATTTCATTAAGCCATAAAATTGCTCTAACAGAGGTAGAAGATTGATCTAAGCAAAAGTAAGAGTGAATTGCTCTAATAAATAAACTTCAGAGGCATTGCTCTATTTGAAACAAGAAGGACTAAATTACTTTTTTTCTTTTTTTTTGGGTAAACTAAAGGACTAAATCTGTAGTTAAGCCTATGTGGTCCTTATTTCAATTAAAAAAAAAAAAAGCCTATTTGGTTCTTATGCCCGATGGAAAAATTTTGGGGAAAGTATGAGAATAGGAATAATCTCTGATGATTAGAATCTTATGGCCCATAAATTACGTCTGATATGGTTTGAAAAGGAAAGTGAATGTTATTTTATAATTACGGTTAGATAAAAATAATATAAAATAGAAAAGAATGTTATGCAATACACCATAATACCCCTAGTAAAAGAAAGTATTAAAATATTAATTGATTTATTTATAAAAAACATTTTTTAATTAACTGACATCAATGTTTTTTCTTAATAAAAAAAAAAGCTTCCCTCTTTCTCGGAAGTATCAAAACTAAAATCCTCAAACCCAATATAATATCGCTCTTGCGTCCAACATTTTGTCAACACATAAAGAAAACTGCAAACAGGGACAATTCGGTCACTTCAGAGCTTTTCCAAGAATAAATCACATTCCATTTGATTTTTTATGGAATAATCATTCAATCAGATGGGAAATTAGCGTTCTCTTAGCAATGGAATAGAAAGAATAAAACCACAACCAAACATGATTTTTTTTCATGATTTGCAGGAGCATCTGGACCGTCCAGATTATTCTGGACGGTCTATATTTTATAGTTATTTTTTAAAAGTTTTTAAGTATCAAACATTAATTATTTTTATTTTATATTTTGATTTTTTAAAATTAAAAAAAATAATTAAAAAATTTTAAAAAGTAAGAATAGATGCGCATGCTCCTGTTTTGCAGGAGCAGAGAATCCATTTTCCCCTCTCCTTCCCTGAATTTGGATCCCCTGCAGTAGATTAGTCTAATTTTGGACTTTTTTTTTTCATGTTTTGGTTTTCAAGGTTTAAAGTTTAAGATGAAAGATAAAAATTACAATTGAGAGTTTGAAGTATGATTTTTTCTCTTAATTAAATTTTTTATTCTTACAATTGTAATTGTTATCTTTCATCTTAAACTTAAAACTCTCAAAAGAAAAAAATAAAAAAAAAAAATCCAAAATTGGGCTATTGCACGGCGTGCAGAAGCATCCCTGCTGCAGGGATTCCTATTGCCTCCTTTTCCATGGAGCCAATTTCTTCAAACCAAGCGGGCATTAAATTGCATCAGCAATTGAGTTTTTACAGAGTTGATGTCAGTGTGATGTTTTATCAGCCGGACCCTGATGGCATGAGGACCGAGATAACGTGTGCTGCATGTGGGGGGCATCTAGGTCATGTATTTAAAGGTGAAGGATTTCCAACGCCCACCGATGAACGCCATTGTGTCAACAGCATTTCATTGAAATTTGTGCCAGCCAATTCTGATGCTACTCAGTGAAGTATTCTGTCATACGGATCATGGTTATTGAAAATCCATAAATAATTATGGGATGTTCTCAAATTACAACTGAGGTCCATTGATTAATGACTAAATAGTTGTGAGCTGTGCCTATGTTCCCTTTTTATTTTTGTTTTTATTTTTTCTTGGTTCTCTCTTGTTGGTGCTGGGTCCTGATCTTTTCTTACATGTACTTGTATCATACCCTTCCTGAGATGGTTTTGAGGCTTTTGGAATGTACATGGCGTTTATGTATGTTGAATGTTTGAACTTGTTAATTAGTGGGGTCAATTATGTATGTTAAATGTTTGAAATTGTTAATTAGTAGGGCAAATTACTCTTTTTTCTTGAGAAATGGTCAAATGATACAGTGTTCTCTTCTATTTTAAAAAACACTTTCTTCTTTTAAAATTAAAATATATGCTACATTAACATCTTTATGGCACCAAAAAAAAACTTATAATTATATCTGTTTTGGCCAAAATGTCTTCATATCTTAAAAAAATATTAGATATGTATTTGATCAATAAAAAATGTTATTTTTTTAAATTTAAAATAAAATAAATTCAGAAGATAAGTTACATTAATTTTTTTTGGCAAAAAATAATTTATATTTATATCTATTTTAATCAAAATATTGTTATATATTATTTATATAATATAAAAATTATTAAATGTGTATTTAATTAAATTTAGAAAAATTAAATTTATGATTTCTAACATAAAATAAATAACAATGAAATAAAAGTCTAAAAATATATTTGTTAATGAGTTATATTTTTAATAAAAGAAATTAGTACCAATTTTTAGGATATTTTGGTCATATTTTTGTTTCAAAGGAGTGTGTATATTTTTATAATAAAAAAAGAATTATGTAATTTAGATATTTTTCAAGAAAGAAAAGAATAATTTACCCTAATTATTTTTAACTTATAATACTTTTTTAAGATTTTGTATTTAAAACACATGGCATTTAAAGTTCAAATTATCATTGAAAAGCAAAACAATTTGGCACATTGGTAGATATGACAAAAAATTTTACATTTGATAAGGGAAAAGTTTTTTTATCTAAATCATGTTCAGTATTGTAACTTCTACCTAATCCTGCAATACGGGGGTTTGGATTTCCTCTAGTAGAGCCAAAATGACCATTATGTTGAACAGATCATGGTCATTTACTTCATTGGATGGTTACAAGTGTGCCATGTCAACCTAGCCTTGGAATGTTATGTTTAAATTTAGCAAAACATTGTATTTTGTTGATTTATTTGTCTTCTTTTGGAACCAAACCTCTTCTCTTTTTCACCTAGAATCTCTGGTCTCCACACTTCATCATCTTACCAACAGTAGGTTTTTAACCATACTTCATTGTCTTATCAAGCATAACTTGACCATATATTATAGTGGGGAAGGCATGCAGTCCAATTATCCAGAAGTAAATTCAAATGAAATTTCTCTAGGTACACTTGAAACATAACGTACCTAAAAAAATTAAGGGTCATAATTAAATTTATATAGGTGGAGTCCATATGCAATACTGCTAAAGTTTATGTGCAAAATAAATTCAAACTGTTGAGTGTATAAATAACGTGATACATCAGGTGTATATAAGAATTGCTCAATTCATTTAGAGTTTTACAAAGGATGCATGTAAAGAGTTGGAAAATTTACAAATACTTTCACAGGACTTTCAATCCAAAACTGATCCTTACAGTCTACACAATTTAGTATATTTTTTGTTGACTTACTCATTGTTGCCAAAAAAGCATAGAGTATTCTTTTTTGCCCACCTATGAAAACGACATACCCAAAAATGAATCAACTTAGAAATGGGAGACTCCACTTTTGACAACTAATGATGAGAGGTGGGACCGAAAAACCATTGTGAAGCTAGAAATTTCAAGAAGACGAGTAAGGAGCTTTGTACAAAATTGAGAGAGATTGTGATTCCTAATTTAGAGAGATTGTGATTTTGGGTGGAAATCAGAGATGCATGGAGTTTAAAGGTTTGGGCAAAATTCAGTGTCTTTTAAACGCAACATTCTAAGGCTGGGTTGACGTAGCAACCTAGTGGCTATTTAATGAAGCAATCGCCCATGGTTGTTCAACATAATGGTCATTTTGGTGCTTTAACTTGAGGCAACCTGGACTCGCAATATTGTGAGTTTTTAGGGCCTATTTGATTCTATTTTTGTTTTAATGTTTTTAAAATAGATATTTTTTAGAATAGATTTTGAGAACAAAAAAATTAAAAAATCTATTTGAATTATTATTACAAAAAATAGCTATTTTTTGTTTTTTTTAATTCTGCAGAACAAAAGTTACAAAACATTTAAAAAATGTTATGATTTTTCTGTTTCCAAAAACAATTTTTTTTTGTTTTACAAAACATTTCATTAAAAACACATTATCAAACAAGTTTTTTTTTTTTGTTCTTAAAAATAGAAAACGATAAATAGAAAACTGTTATGAAAACAAAAAATTAAACAGGCCCTTATTTTTTGTTTCAAATCCTCTCAATTGAGGGAATCCTAAATTGCATAAGTGCAAAGATATAAATCATCTAAATAATTTGATTTGGATAATCTAAAATTTATTTTTTTAAAGAAATGTTAATATTAAGCATCATTTTTTTTAATTTTATAGTTATAAAACTATTTTTATTATACATTTTGTTTTATTTAAAAAATAAAAAATATCAAAATAAATAAAAAATAAAATCTAGACCATCCATATTTATATAAACCGTCCACATTTTTGCATTTAAGCAATTGGGGAGATTTGAAATGCTTATTTTTCCTTACTATTGTGTATTAAAAGTTTACAATAAATGTTTGCTACCATGAATAAGATGACTAACATATGGGAGAGATAGAATCTAATTGCAATGGCTAAGCTGACATTGGTGAGCTTTGCCTATACTTTATCATTGTTTCTGGCATAATTGGAAAAAAAAAACTTGGCTACAATTATTTAAATATTTGTTGTTGAGTTTTTTTAATGAAAGTATAATATGAATCTGTGCTTGGTCATATGGTTTATTGGATATTTTCAAAATTTATGTAAAATAATTTTTATTATCATATATACAAATTTTGAAGCAATGGTGGAAAGATTGGATTCCACGTAACTCTGATTTCTCTTCCCAAACATTTGTTTTATTTTTTGCTTTAGCACCAATTCAATGATTTCTATAAGGAATTCTTAGACTTTATCCATATGTTATAATTTTATTAAAGAATTTAATAGCAAATATTTACAAAACTATAAATAACTTTTATCCCTTTGAAAATATTTTCTAAGACATAATTATTCTCTTGAATTTTTTTTTTTGGCAGTTTTGATTTACAAAATATTAAAAAAGTATGTAAGTATAATAAGTATATTTTTTTAATGAAATTTATTAGCACTAGATTTTTTACAAGAACATTTTTGTTTTTATTTTTCTTATTATCTTATATATTGTAACACCCCGAAATTAATTAAGGTGTTAATTATGGATTAAGATTAATTAAGGATAATTAATAGAGCATAATTGGGCAAGTTAGTGAATGTGTATTCTAGAGAGATAAATTGTTAATATGGGTTGAGAATTTATTTAGGATGGAGATTTACATCTAGGCCCAAATTAATTAAATCATGATAAGAGGCTAATGGAGGCCCAATGAATTAGAGGTAAACCCAAACTAATTTAATGAGATAGAGGCCCAAGATTTATCTTATATAGGCTCAATTAAGTGGCCCAATTACTCTTGTGCAGATCCAAGCCCTTGAGCCCTTTAAGTTTGGCCCAAAACTCATTAAACTTCAGCAACCCAATGTGTGAAAACTGGCCCAACAGAATTATGCAGCCCAACACTTAAAAACTGGCCCAATAAGCAAAATCTGAAACCCAATTGGGTTTGGACTTGGAGCAACCCATGACCCAACCTTTTGACCCAACTTAAACCCATCAAAACCCTAATTGCTTCAGCCACTTTTCCCCCCATTTGCTGAAACACAAAAATAGAAGAGAAATTCGGAGGTTGAGAAGGAGGCTAGGGTTTGAGGCAAAGATTCTGCATTTCCACACACTTAGAGCAAGATTTGGCCAAGGTAATAGTTATAGAACTTAACCCCCTCATCTTTCTCTTTAATTTGGTCCGATTAGTTTTTCATTTGGAGAGATTTCATTATACCCAAAATCTGAAAAGTGAGTGTTTGGAGGTTTTCTTGGTAAAATTCGTAGGTTGAGGTTGAGGTTAGTATTAGGAGACTTTAAACCCCATTTTGATGCTTTCTTTGTTGGTTTGAGACCCCCATAGCTGATTTATATTATGGGTACTAATTCTATACGAATTTGCTTAGGATTTTGGGTGAAACATTGAGAATTCTGGTGGGAGACACTTGAATCCGAATTTGGGATTTGTGGTGGCTGTTGCAATTGTCTGCAAGTGAGGTAACCGGGGTTTACAGTAATTCCATGCATGTATCTATTTTAATTTCATATTTGCTATATATATGAATGATTTGAAATGTTGAATGAATTGGTTGGCTATCTGTTGTATTATGATTGGACCTTGTGAGTCCATGGTGGAGCTGTGGTGCGGCTGCCACCCGTGCATGTGCTACGATCGAGCACCGGGTATGATCAACCCCAAATGCACTGAGCCCTGGTTGTGCTCAATAGGGAGTAGGTGCCGTGGACGGGCCTCTCCCAGTGTTAATGGCCTTTAACATGTTAATTATATGATTGCTAGTATGGGATAGTAATCATGATAGCCTAATTGTTTCATTTGCTGAAATGACTGATATGATTCTGATATGGATTTTGATTTATGCATATATGTTGATTAAACTGGATTATATGATGGAATTACTTTGGTTACTGAGATTTATATCTCACCCCGTGTTGTGGGATTAATATTTTAGGTGAAAGTTCCTCGGGTAAGGATAAGGGTAAGCAAGTGGATGAAAATCCATAAGCTTCAACCTATGGGGAGATGGCTACACTTGGGCTGACTTAGCTAGCATAGATGCTAATTTTGTATTCCTTAATGTATAGCATCAACATGTATCTGCATTGCCAAGTGTAGGCTGAACATTTGATTTATTGAGACTGTATGTACTAAAGGGTTAGACCCCCTCTTGACTTAGTATTTGATGTATGGACTCATTATTTCCGCTGTAATTGATGCTGACTTATAACATTGCTCATTAATGGAAATGTGACCCTTGTGATATGGATATGAACCCCTAATGTATGGAGCCCCCATTGGTTGATTAATTAAGGATAGATGTTGGTAGTTCATGTATAATCTGTTGTTGTTATTTTATAAACTTGCTAATAGAAGGTAATTAGAGGTAGGAAATGGGCATATAAGTTTTAAATTGGTAATGGAAGCATGGCTAAGTAAAAAGGGTAAATAAGTGTCATTAGAGCCACATAAAATGAGGGGAAGTGACCTTAGAGTGTCCCTAAGAAGAGAAATGGAGTGTAGGGGGCGAAATATAGGGAAAATAGCTACAGAAGGGAGTCACGCCGCGGCCAAGAAGGCTTCGCCGCGGCCTAGGGAGTGACAGTGGCGAGGGACGCCGCGGTTTGAGAAATCTCGCCGCGGCGCGGAGTGAAAATAATCGCCCAGGAGGTGACAGAACGTAACCTCGCCGCGGCGCAAGAAGTCCCACCGCGGCGCGAGTCAAGAAAATTAATTAGGGAGGTTACAGTAGCAAAACTCGCCGCGGCAAAGTCAGGAAATTTCCCGAGAGTAACTTGGCCGCGGCGCAAAAATTCTGAGCCGCGGCGCAAGTATAAAAACTTAATTTTGAGCTCCAGAACCTAACTTAGCCGCGGCGGGAAGGTCCCAAGTCGCGGCGCAGATTCCCAAACTCCTATATTCGACCTAGAAACCCTAATTTCAGTAAGGCTAATGTTAGGGTATGGTATGGGGATATTGGTGAGACGTTTTGTGGGTTGAAATTGATTAATGGGTGAATCCTAAACCTTTAATAATGGTACAAACCCTTTGTGCATGTTTCCGTATGGTTGTTAGTTGATGATCCTAGTGGTATCAAGGTTTTAAATTTCTCTATATTTATATTAATGTGATTAGTTGCAACGACTCCAAACCTTGGTAATTACTTATTAATTGAGTATTTAGCCATAATCACCGATATTAGAACTTAGGGTCGTCACATATATCCTCTTCTACACACACTCACAGAGATGTGTGTGTGTGTGTGTGTGTATATATATATTCTTGTTTTAATTGGATTGTCAATGAGGATGTGTGCAAACGCATACATACCATCCAATGTGTGTATCCTCTGGGCTCCACTTTTTTTTTTGGGTCAAATTTAGTTGCTAAAACGTGAACGTTGCAAAATTTGACTTAGAAATTTACTGTAGATTGGTCTCCTTTCTGATAAAAAAAAAAAAAAACCACTTTCTCCCATTCTCCATTTCAAGTTTTCTCGGCTTCATTCTCTCATTCTCCAAACTATCTCTTTATTCTCTCAATTTCTAATTTTCAGCGTGATATTGTCTCAAACTCATTTTCACAATATTGTTCTCCCAATCTCAAATTGACAGCAAAATTACTGTTGCATAAGAGGAAAATAAATTTAATGTATTGTTAAAAAATTGCTCAAAATCATTTGTATCATTCGATATTTGTTTATAAATCATTTATATTAATAGAAGTTTGTTAAAAACTATTTAGATTACTTAGAAATTATTTATATTATTTATGTCTAGTAGAAAAATGTAAAATTCGTTTATGTGAAAGTTGATATATATATATATATATATATATATATATATATATATATATATATAGTTATTTGTATTTGTAGAAATCAACATGAGTAAGACACGTCTTGTTTATGTGCATCTAGATAGCAATATATCTTAAGGCTCTCATAGAGTTGACTTTCAATGTGACACATATATAGTTGTAAAGATTAAGCAAGACACATATTTAGAAAAGTTGAGGCAATTGATTCATTGTAAGTTAAAAGTGCAACCGAATCCAGTGATATCGCAGTTGATATACAAAGTTCTTGAAAGTATCAATCTTCCAAGATATAATATTTTCAAATTGCATGATGATGACAACATTGGGGTGATGATTTACTTTCACACACAATTTGAACTCTAGGCTACATGGAGGTATAGGCGAAGGTAACAATCTAGATTAACTTAAATGGGCAAGTTTTGCATTATAAAGATTGTAAGATGTCAACATTTTTCCCCTAAAATTCCATTTATGGACCTTCAAATCTTGTTGAGGTCAGGTGCTCACTAGCATAGAAGGCTCATCCCACTCAACAATATGAAGTTAATGAAGGTAGAAATGAGATGTCATAATGCAATTCATTTGTACCTTTGGATAATATGTACTACAACATTCCTAGCCAACACAGAGTCCCTATGCATCACACTGTAATAGATGTGTGTGTTGATTTGTCTAATCTATGTCCTTAAGGCATAGTTGATGATGATGGATGTTGTTAATGATATAGGTGATGAATCAAACTCTGGAGGTGACAATGGCAATAACAACATCGCTCTCGCCACACTCGTGTCTTATTATGGCCTATTGGCTTTGTTCCTGCCTTAGATGCATCGGTCAAGATGGATGAACCTGAAATATAAGGGTAACTCCAAGCATGCATTTAAGATGAAGATTCAGGACTTTCCATCAACCTATTATTTCCAAAGAAAAGATTCATTGATGTTAGTACTGAAAAGTACTTTATTTAGAGGGACTAGAACTATAAGGTAGAGCAGTGAGTAACAAAATTTATGACATTTGAATAACAATCCTATATTTTCTCTCTCTTCTCATGGACTGGTCATTGGCTTTGAACAATAGGCTACTCCTGCACTAATTACTTATCTCTTGATTCATCTTGTTGCTCTTACTGATCATGATCTGGCTTGTCATCCTCTTCTTCATCTATATCCTAATTAGATCTTACTATATCTAACATGGACTAGACTGCACCGAAGTCATATAGTTCTGCCTGTCAAACTCGAGTTCCCAAACCACATAGCTTGCCCAAGCAAAATCTAATATCCTAAGCCTATTAGGGGAAGTACGTTTGAGGGTTTCAATGGATGATAATGGTCTTTCACCATGCCCAGATAGATTAATGGAACTTATATTGCATTCAGGGATAAAATTTGCATGGGAGGTATGTGTCAGAAAACTGAGGGCTCATCATAATTGTTGTCGTTGTCCAGAAGACAAACCACTAGCTACCTTGTATTTCTAAAACATGCTTTCCATTTTTTTTTTCTGCCTTCTAAGATTGGAAGAATTATCCACAATGTGTCATTAGGGCCTATAATGGTGAATGCTCCAAATATGTCTAGTAATCCTCATTCAACACATATAGAATATCCTATACACCTCCTGGACTTGGTCTAGTGGGATTGTTAGGCACCCACTAGTGGATATATGATCTTCTAATAATCGGCCTATAATATAAATGCAATGATAAGCATGTAACATACGTAGGAAAATGTTAAATTCAATTATTAGTATCTACTTTCACTTCTTTCAAATGTTGTAGCTTCTTGGGAAATTTTCTTTAAGTGACCTTTTCATACCATTACATGTATTCAGAAGTACGTGTTAATGGTGTAATGCTGGGTGGTGTCATGATTACCTAGTTTTATATGTCTTGCTAATAATTGGTGAACCACTGTTGTTAAACAAACTAATCAATCTTCCACTTACCTTTTAATTGTTGAGTTTGTTTCCAATCAATTCCAATCAATGTCTATAGGATTACTTGGTATTGGTTGGCCTTGATTAAATGACCAAAGAACTCTATCTAGCTAATGCCACTTAATGATATGAAAGATTATGAGTGGGACCCACGCCTGACAAACATTGCTTCCATGAAGACAATACTCAAGGATATGGGCTTAATAAATTCTAGCCATGTACATTTGCCACATAATATACAAAGTTCAATGCATGTCATATTTTAGTATTAATCAATGGAAAAATTGATAAACCGAAATACTCTAAGTAGGGGAAGTGACATGTCATCATATCCAATTATGATTATAAAATGACTTAACATATGCATGGGACAACTCCTAAAGCTTTGACAATCACTCCATAGGTGTAAAAACAGAAAGTTCATCTATAAAATATAAATTTGGAAATGAAAAAAAAATTCAAACACTAAAAATGACTTTTAAAGTACCTATATCCTAAAGGTTGAGGTAAAGGGTATTAAGCTTATCCATCTTCTTTAGTGACATGATTTTTATAATGTCCTTATATTCTTGGAGCTTGTTGTGGGAACCTCTCCCACATCCATGCACGTAAAAGGAGTGCATAGCCCCCTATTTTCTTATGCTAGTAGTTGGTGCACAAGTATAACTTTCAATATAGGTAAGCTAAGACTGTAAAGCCCCAGTTGTACCACCCAGCTTGTTATAAGTCAGCCAAAAGTGGTTTCGTACATAATATGCACATATTATGTCTCTAATTAATTTTAAAATGTACACATAATTATAACATTATAATTGCTCATTGATTGCATGCTCAAGAATTCAACGAAAATTATCATGTAAAAACTTCATCTTTAAATGTTGGCCTTTAAGCTTGCTATAAGGTAGTCTTGTCTAAGAAGTTATTTGTATAGATTTGACCAAGGGTAATTGGTGGTCCCAACTATAGGCTTGCCATCTACAAGTAGCCCCATTAGGATTGTTGCATCTTGTAAAGTGATGGTGCACTCTCCTATAGGCATATGGAATGGAGCCCGACTTCTTTCTAGTTGAAGGCGAGAACATAATGGTCCAATCAAGTATTTTGGGTAATTTGCTCTTTTTTTTTTTTAAATTAAAAAACAAAGGAAAATATGCAAGATACATGGATTGGATCATCATATTCCTGCGCTAACTGGAGAGAAGCCATAAGGCTATGGAATGTGCATCTCAAGCCTTTGTCTCTCTACTAGCATTGATATATAGGCATAGTTGATAGGGAAGTAAGTTATGCATGTGGTGTCATAAAAAGCCTACTTGTAGTAGATATTCAAGAATCTTTGTTAGTGAATAGAATACTTCTGTGTGGACACATCAATAAAGGCGTACAACATAATGATATATAACAAATGCTAGTTTAGAGATTTCAATGGTTTTAAATGCATATAGAAAAAAAAAAAACAATTTTGAGGTGTCCACTTACATGTCTTTGCCATGTAACCTCTAAAACGCGCAGTGGCTACAAGGTCAATAAAGAATTGTCCTCTGGACCCAATGGGATGGATGTAGCAGCCTTACGTACGTTTAGCCATGCTTATCTTGCTACGCAACAGTAACAATTTACTATCATTAAACTAAACCTTGAGGCTATGTTTGATTTACAGTATTGTGAACGTAATCTTTTTACATAACTTGTATAATATCTATTATACCCTTATTATTTGATTTTTTAAGCCTAATCCTATTATTTATAAAAAAATTTTACAAAATCCTTATTTATACAAGGTATTGCATCGAGAACAGATAAAATTAATACAAGTTGGATTCATTCATGCCGACTTTGGAAAAAAGAAAGCAAAATTTTTTTTAAAAAAAAATAAATGTTGGAATCATTCATTCCGACCTAAAAAATAATAATTTTTTTTTTAAAAAAAATAGATGTCGAAACCATAACATCTAAATGGTCAAAGTTCAGCTCAAATGAGTTGCACTTTGACCGAGCATACTTTAATAAAGCATGCAAGACATGCAGGCCTTGCCTGCATGAACAATTGCTCGGCCTATTTAACGGTGCAGGCCTAGACAATTTAATTTTAATAAAAATTTTGTATTATTTTTATATTCATTTTTTTCTTTTATATATGTGAGCTTCTATTCATTTTACGCTCCAATTTTTGCATTGAGTGTTTTTCTCCAACATTCCTCTTTTCTTCTTCAGCATTTCCCTTCTTCAACATTTCTCTTCTTCAGCATACACATCTCCACTTCTTTCTTTGTCTTCTTCATTTATAATTGGAGATATTCAAAGGCTTTCAACCTCTTTAATTTGCTCTTAAAAGGTTAGTAAATTTATTTAAATTAATTATAAATATTTATTAGTTAACGTAGATATTTATATTTCATTTTTTAAATATGTTTTAGTTGTATTTATTTGTTAATTATATTTATTTTATTAGTATATTTATTTAATTTACAGTTTTGTTTATATATTTATCTTGGTTATATATATTTTATTCTTATATTTATTGAGTGACATTTAATTTTTGCCTTTATATATTATATTTGCATTTAAGTTTTTCTTATATTTAGTATGTTTGTAGTAATTATTTTTTTGCTTAATTTATTACCTTTACATTTTTTATTTAATTAGTTCGAATTTAGTTTAAATTTGGTTTGTATGTTATATTTCTTTTCTTTGTTATGAAAATTTTTTTTGGTTATACTTAATGTCTTTCCATTTTTTTGTGTGTCTTATATTAATAGTATTTGTATTTATTTTGTTGTTGCATCTAACTACTTTTTTATATTTATTTTTTAAATATTAAATTTTATTGTTATACTAATTTAGTTTGCTTTCATTAAGTATTTTAATATTTATTCTGGTGATATTTAATATTTTTGCCATATTTTTTATGTTATTATTTAATGTTTTATACTTCTTTTCGTTACATTTAAATTTTTTTCTATCTTTATTATGTTTGCATTTATTTTGTGTGTTATATTTAGTTTCTTTATATTAAATTTTTTATAATAATTATGATTGTTATAAATTCTGTTGTTATTATATCTATTTTGTTTATATTGTGTTGATATTTATTTTAGTTATATATTTTTTGGTTATATATATTTTGTTTATATTTAATGATTTGTTATATTTAGTATGTTTGTGTTAATTATATTTCTATTTGATTAATTACATTTGCATTTATTAGGTTGTTGTATGTAATTTTTTTGTGGTCATATCTATGTTGTTTATATATATATTGATAACATTTATTTCTTTGCTAAATAATTATCATGTTTATTTATTTTTTATGCTATATATATTTTCTTTGCAGTTATTTTTGTTATCTTTATGTCATTTACTTTTAGTGTCTATGATAAATTTATTTTGTTTGCATGTTTTATATGGTAACTTGTTTAATGTTAGAATTTATTTGTTTCTTATAGCTGTTTTGTTTGCTAATGATACTATAGGAAAAAAATAATGACCAATAGAAGTGAGATTGTATGTATATTTGCAAATAGGTGAATTTTTTAGGGTCCAGATGGTATGACATTTGAATGCCCTAAAGTGAAGATAATGAGAGTTGATTCAAACATCACTTTAGAAAGATTGAAACAGATGATTAGACAATAGTTACAACTTTCCCCAAACCAATTTGTATCAGAATTAATATATAGGTATCTTGCCTCGTTAAATCCAACACGGTACCAAGCATGTAATTTAAAAGATCATTTTGATGTGCAAGGGATGTGACAAGTGAACTCGCGGTTCTCATCCTAATTGATTGGGGCTGAGTTGTATGCGTGTATTTCAACTAATCAAGTTAATTTGAATGTTGAATCACAATCAGAGGAGGATCATGTTGCATACACACTTCCATCTACCAGTAATATGCATGACCCAGTAGAACAAATATCTTTATTCAGTGCATATCTTGGAGATGTGCACCCATTTGAGCCACAGGCCAGTTCTGGGCAATAATATAACATCTCTCTTACAGATCACACATTTCAACCGATTTTATCCCATCAAGCAATTAGTAATGCTTTATCTCAATCTCCTGTGGTCGTGACGGAAGACTTAATGGATGAATTTGAGGATGAAGATGAGTATGACTCTATTATCCCTTATGAGTATGATGAGAATGACAATGAAGATGATCATGAGTCCAATGAAGAAACCAATAATGATGGAGATGGTATGACGGAGCCTGCGGGAAATGAAATTTTGAGTAAATATAATGAGCTAGCAATTGCGTTCTTTTCACAGGTTAATAACGAGGCAGCAAGTGGTCCTGAATTCTCTGGGATGGGAGCTTTTATAAATCTCAGCGACAACCAAGAGTTGCATGTTGGTATACAGTATGCAGATATAAAGGCACTACGTCATGCTATTAAGTTATACTCTGTTCGAGTGCACCACACATTTTATGTTCACCATTCTTCTACACGAAATGAAGAATATTGGTGTATTAACTATGGTCGTAGTTGCAGTTGGAAGGTTAGAGCATGCAAAAAAGAAAAAAGAACATATTAGGAGATCACAAAGTGTGATGGACCACAACATTTCTTTCTACAACATTATTCCAAGATCACCCTAAGTTAAATTTTAATGTTATATCATCGTGTATTGTGGTAATGGTGACTGACTAACCAGAGGTGAAAGTTTCCCAGATCATTGAAAGGATGCAAAATTTATTTAGTTACACTGTTTCTTATAGAAATGCTTGGAAGGCAAAACATCGAGCCCTTGCCCTTGCTTTTGGTAACTAAGAGAGCTCCTATGCTTTATTACCTAAATGGTTAGTTACTGTTCAACATTTCATACCTGTCTTAGTGGTATATTTCTCAAATAATCGATATCAACAAAACAATTCTGATGGGTAGCTTGTAGAGATGTTTCGTCGAGTATTCTAAGCATTCAAGCCATGTATTAATACATTTGAACATCTTAAACCGATTATCTAGATTGATGGGACATTCTTGTATGGAAAATACAAAGGCACATTACTAATGGCTGTATCACAAGATGGCGATAGGAAAGTCGTACCTCTTACATTTGTTATAGTGGAGGGAGAGACAAGAGGAGCTTGGGCTTGGCTTCTTTTCAATCTTCGGATGAGTGTCATCAAGAAAAGAAGGAGGATTTGCTTGATTTCTGATAGATATCCTTCCATTTTATCTACCGCCTCTGATTCAAAGATTGGATGGCAACCACCGCATAAACACTATGTTTTCTGTCTTCGGCATGTGGCTTGTAACTTACATAAAGCACATGGGACGAATTGGCTGAAGGAGAAATTCATCAACATTGGATATATATATATGAGCGTCATGTTGTTGATGAGAAATTAGTCGAGCTAGCAATGTTACATGGTCTAGCGGCCGCTTAGATAGCTGATATTTCTAAGGAGTAATGGTCTAAGGCCTATGACACAGAGGGACGACGCTATGGTCATATGACAACAAACCTAGCAGAAACAATGAATGGTATTCTCAAAGGTGTCAGAAATTTGCCTATAACTGGCCTCATAAAAGCAACTATGTATAGGTTAAATAGATATTTCGTTAAATGAGCTCAACAAGTGCATGCACAACTAACGGCTGGCCAAGTATTTTGTGAAACTCTGACTAAGAAGTTGACTCCAATTACACAAGTTGCTTCTGCATGTGTTGTTTGCACGTTTGATAGAAGAGTAGCATCTTTTGAGGTCGATGAACCATATGATGTCCAAAATCGTCAATTTGGTCGGTGTTACAAGGTAAACTTAGTTGAGCGTAAATGTGATTGTGGCGAGTTTCAAGTTGAAAAATACCCGTGTCAACATGTTGTTACAACCTGTGCTAAAGTTGGCCTTGACCATCTTCAATTTGTTGACAATGTTTTTCGCTTAGAATTGATGCGTAGTGCATATAACAATGAGTTCCAACCTATTGGTGGTGAGATTCATTAGCCACAAATAAATTCTCCAAAGTTAGTTCCTAATTCATCTATGATTCGAGCTAAAGGGTGCCCACGTTCGACACGTATACGAAATGAGATGGATTGGATACAACCAGGTCAGCCCAACAAGTGCAGGTTATGTAGAGAAGTTAGTTATAATCGTTCTACTTGTCCACATCGTCGCTCTACTAGACAATAGTTGCACTAAACTTTTGCATGTATATGTATGAAATATTAGCTTTAATGTATACGAATTAGAACCTTATTTTTAAATATATATTACCTTTGTGTATACAAATCAAGTGTTATTATTATTCGTGAACATGTATCTTTGTGTATGCAAATCAAGTTTGGACTTTACTTCTAAATGTATTTTATTGTTATGCACAATAATCAATTATTGTTGTCCTTAATGATGAAGACTTATCCTATTTTATGTTATTTATAACGGCATGCGGTATGCAGGAAGGTTACAATAATGGCGCATCTACAGCACGTCATCCAGCCAGGGTCAAAGGATGGCTCCCTTCTATACCTCCAGACACGACATGTGTCACAGGCCTTGTAGCTTGGCCACGTAAGATAATAATGTTTCACTTTTATTTTAGCCGATATTTAATTGTAATAATGTGTATAATATTTTATACATTTTTTTTAAGATGACCGAGTGCTATGGTCACGACGTGTCATGCACACTGATCGACTTCCTCCACCTCCTCCTGCTATTTTTTATTATCTTTGACAGGCTGGGTTCTACAGTGCTGCCCGATTAAGCCAATTTGAATATGATCAATCATTTATGTCGGCACTTGTAAAGAGATGGCGGCCCAAGACCCATACCTTTCACAAGACCCACCAAGAATGTACGATCACTTTGGAGGATGTTACTGTGCAATTGGGCCTCCCATGCATAGGAAGGCCAGTTATTGGTCGCACAAATTTTATATGGCCACAAACATGTGAATGGCTATTTGGAATTACACTACCAGATGATAAAATAATTAGACAAAGGGTCGTCATTAGTTAGTTAGCTGAGTATTTCAATGAATTGTCCAATGATGCAAATGACGAAGATATGCAATGATTTGCATGTGCATATATATTGAGGTTGATCGGTGGTTTTCTTATGCCAGATAGATCTAGTCATAAGGTGTACTTAATGTACCTTCTATTGTTGTGAGATTTTGAATAAGCTGGCGAATATAGTTAGGGATCTGCACTATTAGTCCACTTATACAAAGAGCTTTGCAATGCAACTAACCCTGAAGAATAATGTATAGGTGGTTGTTTGACTCTACTTCATCTCTAAGCATGGGATAGATTCTCAATGTTAGCGCCACAGAGACTTCCACAACCAGATCCCCAGACAGATATATATCCATCACTACCTCCTTTAGGATTCAAGTAATACATGAGAAGTAATATATACAAATTACATAGTTTTAAAATATTATTTATTTCTTTATTAACATGTTGTAATGTGTTTTCTTGGAATTACAGATAGAAAAATATGGGACGATCCCCCCGTCTTGGGGTCTTGGCCTTACGGCAATATCGAATTTTGTTGGATGCAATGCGAGATAATGAGGTTTATTCACTTTACATAAATTGATCTTTGTTAAATTAACTATTATATATGATGTAATTATTATGACTTTCTCACGTTTTGTATATAGATAATTTGGTAGCCATATGAATTAGACAGGGTGCAAGACCTTATCCCACAATATTGCTTAGCGTCTCGAGACATTTGGGTAGCTTCAGTGCCCCTTGTTTGTTTTCATATCATCGAGTGGCATCACCCAAATTGTGTGCTTTGCCAATTTGGGAAGCAGCAGCCAATCCCCACTTCTTCAGTTAATTTAGGGACTTGCCATACATTACAACTACGAGAAAAAATATTAACAAATTGGCAAGAAGAGCATATAGGCTTTATTGAAGCATAGAATGCATGGCAAAATACTTTATCTGATGTGCCAATAGCTACAGCACCTATGGATCGCACTTCCGAATACATGCAATGGTATTGGACTCATACTCGTCGGTGAATCCATCCCGCTAGTGGTGCTGCTGGTTTTGCAGTATATTTTTTACTTATAGCCATTTTTTTCTTCTTAGTATATCTTATATCTTCATTTCACTAGTGTAAATTTTCTTTTAGGCTGATATTGCTGATGACCTATATAGGTTAAGTATTCAGAACCTTCCACAAATGGATTATCATGACTATTGAGAGAGAGTGAGTCATGACCAAATGAATATCGTATTGGCTCTTGGGGAATAGCGTTTTACGATAGTTTCCCAGCCTGCTCCACCTACTCCTGATTTACCATGAGCAGAAATTCCAAAAGGCAGGCTAGGCAAAAGGCGTGAAGGTTACATGTCAATTCGATTGCCCCTTATTGACCCCAGTGAACAAAATAGTCATGACATCGGTGCTTTAGTATCATTTGCGTTAGATGAAGGTGCTGTAACACAACAACCCCCTAGTACAGGTGATCCATCTTCTTCTCTCCCGATTAGCCAATATGCAGACTTTGGAGATGTTGGTCCATCCTATTATGTGCCTCTTTCATTGTTGTCACAATTTGAATCTCTTGGTCCCTTTCAATTTGGGTCGTTTATGTCATTATTTAATGACCCAACAATTTTCAATATTGAATATGGTGGTCAATTGTTTGAAATTGGAGGATTATCGCATTATAAGTTCATAACCCCTCAGCATCCAATTCCTCCCGTGCATTCTCCCACATTTGATCTAAATTCTTCACCATCTGTTCTTGCTAATAATCCACTAGATCAACAATATGAAGAACCTGAAGAACCCATGGGTCAAGGGCGACCATAGCATGAAAGACAAAGAGCTCATTGTGACACTGGTAGCCATTATTTCTGATATGTATGATCAAATAAATTTATTTTTGTATATTATTACAAATAACCTCAATGATGTTAATTCAATTTATCCCATACTTAAAAATATATTATATTGTTATTTATTTTTTTCCATAATAACTTTTATTTTTAACTATATTTCTATACAATTTTCTTCCCTTTTTTCCTATATTAATTTACTCTTTGTTGGATACCTTAATAGTTAATTTTTATTACTACTTTATTAATAATTATTGATATTTACTATTTACCTAAATTTATTAATTAATTATTACATAACTAATATTTATATATAACACATTAATGAATGATAATTCTAAAATAAATTAATCACTAATTGTAATTAATTAATTATATAATTATTATTAATTTTAATTATCCACTCACTCATTAAAATAAATTAATTATAACTAATTTTAAAAAATTAATTATATAATAATAATTTCTTATTAATTATATCATACACCATAATAAACATACCTCAACTAATTTTAACTACTTAATCATATAATAATTATTACCTAATCATATTTCAATTATAGACTAATCATTTACTAATAATTATCTCTTTATTATTAAGTAATCATACACAAATTATTATCTCTTTAAATCACATTCTCTTCCTTAAAAGTTATGCCTCACCAAAATTAGAGTGGATGGATCCGACTTTGGCAAGAATTGTGGGATCTTGGTAAATATTTTGGTCCAACATGGATTTAACTAAAAAATTTTAAAATAAAAAGGATTCTGATAAAAAAATCCTTATTATTTTATTTATCAAATTATCTTTTTAAAAGTAAGGGTAAAATAGTTATTTTTTATCTCACATACCATCACCTACCCATATTTTACATTTCCTTTACCATTACATCCTCTAAAAAAATAGGGCATAAGTATATGCAACAACATATGCCTAATTAAAATATTATTATCAAATAAAAATGCCATAATTATAATTTATTTCAAACTCAAGATTTCTTTTAAAAAAATTATACCACAACACTAAATAATTTCTAACAAATTCTAATAAATAAATCATTTCTAATAAATTTCTAATGCTATAAATAATTTTTAACAAATACAACACAAAATTAGTGCTCATAATTTACTAAAAATTTATAAAACAACAAACAATTTATAAAACAAAATTAACATTCATCATTTTTAAAAACTAGCACAATCTTAACACTAGTATAACAAATTTCTATCTACTAATATGTATTTGTCGTTTGGTAGAGAGAAGACAATGCACAAGGATGAATAGATAATTCTATCTCTCTTGTTTTATATTTCACTCACTAAATGGTGCAATAAATATAATTAAAGGCGAGGTAGGAATGTTAGTCATAGAAGCAATCAAACAATTTGATCCCAAAAATCAAGGAGTTAAAGAAATAAATCTGAGTAAATCCTATTTACAAGATAATTAGGAAACAAATAAAAACAAAGTTGACTAGGAAATTCTAAAATAGATACTAAAACAGAAATAATAACAATAATAAAATAGACAATAACCAACAGTATCAATTTATAATCTCAATATTGCCATAATAATTTTTAAATAATCAATATATTCCACGATCAACTCTACAATAAAGAAAAAACTTAAGGAAGAATAAACAAAATGGCGGTCCCTTGTTGCTAATATTATGGCAGAGAGTAAAAAGGAAGAAGAAGGGAAAATTGATCCCTTCCATGTCCCTATAGCACTATTTTCTCTTCCTCTTTTTCTTCATAATGATCTATTCTTAATTAAGGAGGAATGAAAAAGAAAAAAGAAAAAAAAAAGTTAAATGCTAAGTGGTTTCATTAAAAGCGGATAAGGAGGGTGGAACATGGTGGCTTAGGATTGGACAAAATCTAATTTCATTTACATCTCACCTTTATTGAAAAGGAAAAAAAAAAGGTGGCGCTTAGCGTGTGTGTGCGGCCTTGGGGAGACACATGCTGACATTTTGGATTCATGTGCGTCTTTATTAATGTTTTAAAAATTAAATTAGTCATTAAATTGAGATAAAGAATAATTCATGATTCAATGATTTGATTCTGAATAAATTAGGATTCAACCATTTTTAAAAAAAATTTATAAAGAAGCATATGTGTGTGTATGTATATATATATATATATATATATATATATATATATATAATATTTTACAATTAAATTAATACATATATTGTAAAATAATATTTAAAATATAAATATAAACATTTAAAAATATAAAAATTAGTTAGTATGTTACATATGATAGTAAATCTATATGAAATGAGTTAGGTAGTGATAAGTCCCTTTTTGACTTATGTTTTCATGTATTTTTATAGGAACTTGTCATGTATTTTGAGTTAATCTATTTTGAAGATATATTGTAATTAGAGTTAAATTAAATGGATAGATATGAGTTCTTCTATAAAACCCCTTAATTTCTAGCCTTGATCTTTATGGTTTTATGTTGGATTTTGCAACGAGTTTAAGCACCTAAGAATAAAGTTTATTTGGATCAAAATGGAGGCAAAAGAAACCAAATGAAAGAGTTAAATTGAGGATTGAATAACCTAAAGTCAAAGTCAAGAGATTTTGAGAGTTGAAAGCTTGAAATTTGCATCCTATATTATCCTACAAATCTGTGGTTGCAGTACTAAAATCTAGCACATGAACCAACAAGTTTAGCATCATAGCATTGAGTTCCCAACACCATAGTACTGGCAGTTAGTTTCGTATTTTGTGAAACACAATTTTTTAACCTAATTTTATCATTTATAAAAAGGGAAACTTAATTGGACAAAAGGAGAAAGAGGTTTAGCCATGAAGGAAGCTTTTACAATATGATGGCTGGTGAAGAGGAAGATCCAATTGGACTTCCCTTGCGCAATCACATAAGTTTTCCACTTTGAGTGATGCCTTTTGCCACCTTCCCCTTCTTACTCTCTTTTGTTTTCTTATTTTTCTCTTTGTTTTGAGTTTGTCATAGGAATGATGAATTTTGATTGATTGTATTAAATTCTTACAACTTACTATGGTATACTAAATTACTTTTTCACCTATGGAGTTTATATTTTAAGCTTAATGCTTTTGTTCTCTTGACTTGGTTTCTTTGTGGATTGTTCAATTCTATTTACATCCAATTGGAGTAATAGAGGTAAATCACCATTAGGATGGTTAAGTGTAATAGGCAATTAAACTCTAGTGTATTTTCTTCTAATCAAAGTGATTAGACTAAGGTAATTAATGATTTAACATATGCCATGGAGTTGAAAGCCCATAAGGCATTTGAAAAATTGTAGCTTAGGTTAATTGGTATTAAACACATCCATTAGCAGTATTAGATGTTGATTTACCTTGAATTTTTCTATTACTAATGCATCCTAGATCTAATTCAATTCAAAGAGACCAAGTTTGACTACTAAAAGAAGGTTATAGAGTTAGTGTAGTTCAATACATTGGATTCAAGTGTTGATATAATTTGAATATAGTTGACCATAGTGAATGGGAATTCAATATCGATCTTGAATAATTAATCTAATGCAATTGCCAACATACATCTAGCCTACACTAGTTTTGAGTCTTTTTTTTTCAAAAGTCTTTAGTCGGGTTTTATAAAGTTTTAACATTGAGTCTTTTTGTTAGTAGAATAATTCTTTTGCTTGTGTTATTAGTTCTTGGTGACTAAGGGAGACCTAAAGTACTAGTTTGTAATTAATGCACATATTGCAAATACTAATAAACATTTTGAAAACTCCTAGAATGTAGGTAATTCCATTTCTTATGGGATTGACAACTCTTATTCTTTGATCTTATGTTACATGTCAATTAATGTGCTTGCTAACATCTAATAAAGTCATATAAAGTAAAGTCCAATAAATATTATAAATTTTTATTATAGAATATCAAAAATTTGATTTAGACAAAAAATAAAAAAAATTAATTTTTGATTAATTTAGTGTTAAATCACTCAATTATTATTATTTTTTGACTAGTCCACTTAATTTTTAATGATTTTTTTTCAATTGATTTTCAAAGTTAATTCGATTAGAACCACATCTAATTCACCCAAATTTTGGTCTGGTTAGCTAGTCCCTTCTAATTTTCTAAATTGTAAACATTTAAATTATTTTGACAAAAACTTTAAACTTAGGTCATTGATTAAAAAATACATATAAGTAATTGGTCAACCAAAAAAAAGTACATATAAGTATTTTTTTTTGGTATATGGTGATTCTCATCAATGATACATAATTAAAAAATAAAAAAAGAAAGTTTATGTCACAAAATTATTACTTGTGACTATATAAAGAAAAGATATATAAGATGATAAGAGAAAAAATAAAGGTATTCTTTGAAAAAAGAAAAAATCAACTCTACTAGATTGGGGCTTCTTGACTCAAATATACAAAAGGAAAAAACAAAATAAATACATATATAACAATAAAAAGTAATAATTCAATTATTTTTTCTTATTAGAAATTTTGATTATTTATTTCTTTTTTTTTTTTTTTAATTTTTAACAGATTATGAAAAGCTCCTATTCTGCATGCACACTATCATTTTTTAGAGTTTAGTGTAATATTCTCCATAACTTTTATCTCTTATCATTTTAAGATATTGTGTTTGATTGTTATTTACATGCAGACATTAAGAAAAGATTCATAATGAGTAGAATGACGGAGATTATATACATTTATGTAGATGGAAGAATTTGTAGTACCAATAAGAGAACAACATTTGTCTGTCATAAGTCAAAATTGTTAAGAGTTGACCTTGACATTAATTTCAAACAATTGAAGGTTACAGTTGGAGAAAAGTTATGACCTCAGTCAAGACAGTATGTGTCCAAGTTGGTGTAGAGATGCCCATGGCCACTTAATCTAACTTGGTACTTACTGTGTATATTAGAGGACGATTTAGATGTCCAAACTATGTAGTAAGCAAATTGGCACTTTCCATCTCAACTGGGGGCACCAAAATTGTATGTGTACATCCCAACAAATGATGTAGGTCTAAATGTTGAAGAGAATGATGTCATTAAGCCATTGACAAATCTATGTGAAAGTCATATTGATAGACCTAATGAACTAGTTTTTTTGTTTAGCTATTATTTTGGAGATGTTTATCTATTTAAAACCCAACCTTCCAATACTCAATAAATGTCACTCGTTAATGACATATCTTAACCAAGTTTATCCAAACTATTAATGTGTAATAACAATCCTTTGAGTCCCCCAGATGCGACTTAAGATATAATGGACAAGTTTGAGATTGATGATGAATATGATGCTTTACCAAATACCAATGAATATGTGAATGATGATATCAATGGTATTAATATTAAAAGAGATCTAGTTACTTTATTGAATTAGTATTATGATTAGGCATTTGTCTTCTTGTCTCAGATTAATAATAACGATATGAATAAATTTGAAATGCCTGATATGAAGGGGGCTATCGATCTGAATGATAACCAATAGAAGTATGTTGGCATGTAGTTTCCTGATAAGCAGTTAATGAGCTATGCTACAAAGCTTTATTCAGTCTACACACACCATACATTCAAAGTGTACCAATTATCAATAAAGTGCGTGGAGCATTGTTGTCCAGGATATGGTGTTCTATATAACTGACAAATAAGAGCTTGTCAATCAGAGGGAGAAAATGATTGGCGAGTAACAAAGTACGCAGGACCACATACTTGTATCTCCTTCATGTTATCACAAGATCACTCAAAGTTAGACTCCAATATAACAGCATCGAATATTATGTTAATGGTCACAGAAGATCCCTTTATTTCTATTTGTGATATCATTGAGAGGATATATAACATTTTTGGATATATAGTGTCTTATAAAAAAATATAGTATGGTAAGCAATGGGAAATTACAATCGCCTTTGGGAATTGGAAGTGATCATATGTAGTTCTCTTTAGATGATTGTTTACCGTCTAACACTTCCACAAATAACATTAGATTCGGAGACGACAGTTATGTCTCATAAGATATTTTGAACATTTAAGTCTTGCATTAATGCCTTTGATTACTTAAAGCCGATTATCCAAGTGGATGGTACATTTTTATATGGAAAGTATAAAGGAATGTTGCTTATTGCTAGCTTACAAGATAAGGCAAGAAAAGTTATCCCCCTTGCATTTGTCAATGTTAAGGGTGAAACGTTTGAGATGTGGAGGTAGTTTTTTAGTAATCTCATATGGCAAGTTGTGTCGAACAAACAAGATATTTGTTTGATATCTGATCATCATCCGGGAATATTAATAGCAATTGCAAACTTATAAAACTGTTGGCAACTACCCTAAGCACATAACATATTTTGTTTATGGCATATTGCGAGTAATTTGAATATGACATTCAGGACCAAGTAGTTGAAGAAGTTTGTCGACATTGGATATTTAAACGAGTGCCACTTAGTTGATGAACAATTGGCATAAATATAACAATTACATTTAGAGGTAACAAATTAGATAAAGGATATGCCAAAGAGGAAGTAATCATACGTATATGACATCGATGGGGTATCATTAAGGGCACATGACAAATAGTGTCTTTAAAGGTATTAGGTTCTTACCTATAATCAACTTGGTCAAAGTAACAATGTATTAGTTGAATAGGTGCTGGGTTAAGCCAGCACATACCATATTTGTCCAGATGCAAGTGGGCAACTTATTTTATAAGGATATCCACAAAAAAAATTTAACCACAATTGCAAAAGCATCTATTTTATCAGTCTATGGTTTAATAAAAGGCTTTTAGAGTTCAAGATTGAAAAGCTTTATGATCCCTCTAACATACAATATGGGTGAACTTGTAAGGTTTGTCTTACGAATTGAACATGTGACTGTAGTGAGTTCTAACTCTGTAAGCATTCTTGTCAACATGTCTTTGCTGCATGTGCCAAGGTTTGTCCTGACCCCTTACAATTTGTGCACACTATCTTTCGACTTGAGATGATACTAAATGCTTACAAGACTGAATTTCACCAAATAGGAGGAAAAGTTTATTGGCCACATATTAGTAGATCTCGGTTAGTCCCTGACCTTTCTATAATTCAGGATAAAGGTGGATTAAAGTCTTCACGAATATGAAATGAGATGGATCGATAAAAAAGCTTCAGGGACCACTAAAAATGGGCTATATATATAGATTGAACATAATCGCGTCACATGCCCCTCTTGTTAGCCACGAAGATAGATATAGTTGTAAGAGCGAATTAGATATTCATTGTTCATGATCATGTGTATCCAAATTATCTATCAATTGTAATTTATTTGAAAGTGATGGTATATGACTTACTAATGATATCTTTGTAAATTCCATATCACCTTTGCGTGATTTAGCCTTATTGTATATGAATTGTTAATCATTAGTTTGAAAGTAATAGTTTACCTGGGTCACCATAGTATAAATACTGAATTGACTTATTAGTGTTGAATTACTAACTTATAATTTGATTTGATTTGATCTAACATATGTATATGTGTTGCATTACCATTGATAGATATTTTAGTTCCTGGTGCCCATTATGGACCCTCACCATAGTGTTGTTCGTCCCAAACTAGAGGATGAGTCTTTATTATATTTATAGTCTCACTACGTGTCCCAAGCTGTTTGGCAAGGAAGGGTAAGTTAGAAATTTACTTTGTTATCCATTATTGGTCTAATTAAATTTATGGCATTTTCTCTAATGCAATGGCATAAGAGGATAGAATTCTATATATACAGCGAATAGTGTAAGAAGATCATATATTTGATCCCCCTTTAGCTATTATCCCATATCCCATACAGGCTAGCTTTTATGGTGTCTCACGACTTAGCCATTTTGATTTTCATACTGCACTTGTGCAGGCCCTTATTAAGAGGTGGTGACTGGAGAGGCACACCTTCTATCTCACCAGGGGCAAGTGTACGATTACACTGCAAGACGTTGCTATCTAGTTGGGTCTATTTTGCATAAAGGATGTAGTATCTAGACCGACAAACTATAATTGGCTAGTTATCTGTAATGAATTGCTTGGTGTGACACCACCTTAGGGACATTGGATGGGCAGAGGTTGTGCATTTCCTGGCTGATACAAACATTTAACAACTGGCCAGTTGATGCAGATGACAATATTGTTTACCAATTCACATGAGCATATATTCTACGATTAATTGGGGGATACCTAATGCTAGATAGGACTAGACATAAAGTTATATTAATGTACCTTCCATTACTTATTGATTTTAAGGAGATTGGTTAGTATAGCTAAGGTTCAATAATGTTGGCCCATTTATATAAAGAAATGTGTAATGCCGCCTATTATGACAAAATTAACATAAGTGGTTGCCTAACCTTGTTTTATTTATGAGCATAGAATCGATTCCTTTGCCTTGTTCCACACAAACCCCCACAGCCTAACCTTTAAATGACTATTTATCCCATTAGACCCCTATTAGGTTTCAAGTATATACTAATTTTTTTTTTTATGATTTGAGCTTTTCGATAATAGATAAACTAATATATATTATACCATTCCTCATTAGTGGCAGTATGTTTCACAGTATCCCTAGTTCGACTACAGATGCTTTAAGGCAGTGTAGGATACTGTTAGATTTAATGAAGGACAATGAGATTTGTGTTTTTGTATTTACTTATTTTCTATGTTATGATTATAGTATGAAGTAACCATCTCTTTTCATGCAGGTAATTTGGCTTTTATATAACTCACCGAACATCCTCCAATTGATTCTTGAGTACTACTTAGCGATGCCCGATGTATGGTGTGCATCTATCCCTTTACTATGCTTTTGGATAGTTGAGTGACATCACGTTGACCGTTTTCTCCTTTAGTTCAGTAGGATGTAACATATATCGGAAAAACCATTGAACATAAGATTGCTGCACACTTTTTAATTAAGAAGAAATATTCATAAAGATTAGTAGGAAGAGCATGCAATTTTCATTGCAGCTTGGAATTCATGACACCAAATAGTGGCACAAAATGATCTTATCAATAGACCATTAGATCGCATGTCGAATACATGCATTAGTATTGGCAACATATGTGACGGTGGATCCATCTTGTTAGTGGTTCTTAGGGTTTTGTAGTGTGACTTTTATATAGTTCTTATCTTTATATTTTATCTCTTTATATATATATATATGTTTTATTTTTAACAATTAATTTTTTCTTTCACAGGCTAATGTGTTGGAAGACTTATACAAACTTACTATCATTGACCTGCCGACACTTAGCTATAGGGACTTCCAGTAGAGGGCAAGCGGTGATATCCAAATTATGTTATATGTTCTAAGGGAACATTGAAAATATGCTTGTTTTCTAATTAGCTTCACCGACACCTGATCTATCCAAACCTCTAGAATCACATGTGAGACAAGGAAAAATAGGCCATGGGTTCCTCTCATCTAGGGAACCAATATCTGATGGCGACGTTGTGGAGTTTAAGTAAATACGCCATCATCATTTTACATAACAGCCCCTATATAAGGAGATTGCGATTGTGCTAGTCCTTTTTTTGTTCTATCATAAAAAGTCAATGGAGATATTGGTTCTTCTTCATTTTCACCATTTACAAATGTTAAAGTTGCAGGTTTATCTTCTTTTGCACCTTACTATACATCATCATTGCCTTCGTCCATTTATATAGAGTCATCCTTCTCCACACCGCTACTATAGCCAATGCAATCTAGTAGGGTATTTTTTACATCATTGTTTACGGATTTAGTTGCATTTAGTGTTGAGTATAGCAATACTTCTTTCATACAATGGGCGTCCTACCAATCTCAACAAGACTTCCCACCTCAAATCAACCGATTTCGCCTATCTAGTCCCCTCACTAGAATTTGAGTTCTTAACAAATTTGTAATCAGGGGGAGAGTGAAACATCCAAAAAAAAAAAGATGAGAAAGAACATGAAAATGCATTGAGGAGGATAAAGAGCAAGAGTAACAATAGTCACAACAACATCGATCCCAACGAATAAGGAGAATACCTCAGTGTGGGACAGGCAATCACTATGGTTGATGGCTAATATTATTTTTTTTTTCTTTTTTTTCTTCAAACATTTCAAATTCAATACTCATTTGTATTATTAAATTGTACATTTAAATCTCTTTTTTTATAGTACTTCATTTCCTTCTTAACCAACATCAATTTATCCAAAGATCAATTAATACAATTATATACACATACACATAATATATATATATATATATATTATAACATTATTATTATTTAATTTTAATTCGTTATATTTTTAACAAATTTACCTAACAATTTAAGAAATTATATTTGCATAAACAACATTTTTAAACAATAATATTAAATTAATTAATTTAGTTACTTTATAAATAAATAATATTAATTCTTTGTATAACTTTAATTTTAAACACATTGTTATATTTTATTTATAAAAAAATTTATTTTATACATTAAAAATACAAAATATATCTACAAATTTTTAAAAAAATTAATTAATATTTTTTAAAATATAAATATTTCACAACTACAAGATTAAAAAAAATTATATATATAAATTAAGATATTATATTCTTCAAAATACAAATAAAAAAATTTTCTTTATAGTCAAAAAAACTTTATATAAATTTAAAGAATAAATAAATTTAAACATAATTTCACAATTTTTTTAATTCTTATTTGAACTTTTTAAAAATAATTATTTAAAAGTTAATATTTACAAATTTTAAAAAAATTAATTAATATTTTTCAAAACATAAATATTTCACAACTACAATATTAAAAAAATTATATATACAAATTAAGATATTATATTTTTCAAAATACAACTAAAAAAATTTTTTAGTTGAAAAAATTTTATGTAAATTTAAAAAATAAATAACTTAAAAATAATTTTAGAAATAATTTTACAATTTTTTTAATTTTTATTTGAACTTTTTTAAAAAAATTATTTAAAAATTTTAAAAAAATAATTAAAAAAAGAAAGATATTGAGCCACAGTTTGCATATCCCTTATAATTAAAAAAATTTTAAAAAAGAACAAAAAAAAGGATGCATAACCACAAACCCCATGTCTCATAATATTAAAAAAAAATCTGTTATATATTTTGGAAAAATGTTATTATTATTATATATATTTCTTTTGTTTTATATATATATATATATATATATATATATATATAAAGTCAAGATACCGCTGGATTGGTTTCTCAGCTTTTGAAGATGGAGGCCAAGCCCTTAAAACTTGGATGTCTCTATCCTGATTGGATTGTTTCCTGCACGTGTCTTCCTAGCCTTGTGATTTAAGCCTCTATTCCCAATAGTTTGACGTGTCATCTTTGTTACCTTAGCATTTTAGGCAATTTTTTGGATTGGGATCCTCAGAGGACTACATTAAGATTTTTGTGAATAGGGATGAAATAAAAATAAAATAAAAATATAAAAATTAAAAAGCACTACGGAAATACTTTATAAGATCCTCACTACAACAGAGCATCCCATTCCCAACTTTTTTGGCCAACAACAGTTTTCAGACAATTGAATCAACAGTTTTAATTTGCATCTAAAATATATATATAATTTATTTTTTTTTACTCATACATTTTATTTCCTATTCCGTTTTAATAAGATAATATTCTATTCACTTCAAACAAAATGCCCACCCAGATTGCATCAATTTCATGGTTTTTAGTTGGAAAATGCCATTTTCATACATTTATAACAAATTTTTTTATTCGCCAACAAATATTAAAAGGACAATAAAAATATATTACTCTAAACAGTAACCATCGGGCAATGAAATGCAGTTGTTACATACAATAGTTGAACTTCAATGCGACTGCTATAGAAAGTTGTTTATTTTAAAATAAAATTTAATAAAAATATTATGAGAGAGAAATAATTTGTAATTGATAAATTCATTTGAGAAGTGCTTTCATCAGTATTTGAAAAGTGAATTATATTTGATAATTTCTTTTAAAAAAATTTACTATTAAGTTACTTAAAAACACATTTAAGAAAATAAATAAAAAAGATTAGTGATAATCATAGTAATTAATAGTTTTTTGAGTGAGAATATTTTTATTAAAAATAATATTTTTATTTATGCTTATACTTTTAAAGAAAAATTCCAATTTTTTATTTTCTTTACAACAAACAAAAAATATTTTTGTTACTGCTCAAAAGCAACTTAAAAAAAATTGGCTAAACATTACAATGTATTAAAATAATTTTTCTTTTTCTTTTTAAAGCATCATTTCCACTAAATAGGCCATAAATTACGCTTTTATTCAAAATTCATTACAACATTATTCATTTCCAAATATCTAAATACACCCATATGTGTTTGTATTATAAAAAAGTTTAACAATTTATTTATTTTTCTTATTTAACTTAAAGACAATATATCCATGCTAAGATTAAAATATTTGAGTTTGGATTTTTTACATTATAAATTGATTGTATATAGTATAATTAAAGAGAAATAAAAAAAGAAAAAATGATTGTAAAAAGATAAAGTGAGTTTTATAAACACTCAACTTTTTATATTATTTTTTCTCCAGTTATATAACTACATGATTGTAGAGCATTTAATTTTCAAAATAGTTAAACCACCAAAAAAAAAAAAGTTACCCCTTACTACCAAGATAAGAAGGGGTCCGAGCTTCCTGATCTCCCAATGCCCTAATTTTAAAACTTTTTAACCAAAATGATGAATTTCTTTCTTTGTATAGTTCACTTTGTATTTGTTAAATTTTGGCAAAATTACATTCTCTATCACTGAAAAATTGTTAAATTACATGAACTTTTTCTTATATTTTGAAAATTACACTTTCCCCCCCTTAAAATTAAAGATTCACTGCATTAATTTCTCAAGCAACAAAAATTAGTTTGAATTACATTTATTTTGATTAAAATAGATTTATATTTATTAATTATAAATATAAAGTATTAAATATATATTTGACTAATATAAAATATTTATTTTTTAAATTTAGAATAAATTAAATTTATAATTTTTATTGTGACATAAATTACATTGAAATAAAAAGTTAAAAAAAATACATTTTAAGATATATTTTCAATGAAAAAAATTAAATATTATTTTTGAAAACATTTTAATTATTTTTTGAAATCAAAGATGATTTGTGTATATTTTTATGACAGGTTGGAGAAAAGTAAAATTTAAACGTTTCAAGAGAGAAAACAATTATTTATTCTAAATTTTGTTGAAGGAAATAATTATTTATCATGAACCATTTGGTTACTAAGAAAAAAATTTAGAATAATACTTATTATACTCTAATAATTATTATTTAATAATTTTTTAATATAAAGACATAAAAATTATTTTTTTAATAAATTATTATTTTTATTTAATTTTTTATATATTAAATGGGATCTCAATGCTACTTGATGTATTTTTCTTTTTTTTTTTTCTGGTAAATCTTTTATCTTACCCGATAATCACATGTTGAATGTAACCCCACCGCCACGTGGGCATTACGTAGCTCTCGCTGTTCAAAATTCGACTATTGGTTCATCCATGATTATCCGTTACCAAAGCTATCAAAAACTCAACTTCAATTGGTAACCAGACGTTTCATTCACCCCACACATTCAGCCAATTCCTTTCTACAACGCCTTCGCTTTCTGCAAAATTTTTGAGTCTTTCGCTGCTTGCGCGTGTACAATTATCATCCTCACTTTTTGGGTGTGATTTTTTGCCCCTTGGCCCAGCAAGTAGGGACAGTCAAATCAAAAGCTCAAAATTTTTAACTCAACTTTCTGCAAATTTCAACCTGCGTATCTATAAGCGAAGAAACGAATTGCAAATGAACTTCTTCGAGTGGGATTTTATAGCTTGGTGAGCATTATCACCATGTTGGAGTCACTAGCTTATTGCCAAAGCTTTAAGGTACCATCTTCAGTATTTTTCTCGACTCCATTTGTTGTCTGTCTCGAATTAGTTTGGTCTTAATGTAGATATGGGGTTGTTGAGATTTTGTTATTATATGGAGCTGTAACATTTTTCTCCACGTTTCCTTTAGTTCCCTTCAAGTAAGAGATCAAAAGGGGAAGAATGGAAACTAAAGAATTTTCAACTTTGAAATTGTTGCTTAATCTCATGTATATTCAAATTAAATTGTATGAACTATATTTGGTTTCCTTGAGAAGCCGCAATTGACGTTTGTAAACTGTTAAATATGAACTTGTTGCTTAATGTGCATATTCGCTAGTTTCGTTTGTACGTTTGTGGTTAATATGTAGGTTTGGAGTTGTTGAGTTGTTGTTATTATATGGAGTTGCAATTCCAATAGTTCCCTTCAAGGAAATGGGGAAGAATGGAAATTAAAGATTTTAAACTTTGAAATTGTTGCTTAGTTTAATGTATATTCAAATAAAATTGTATAAGAAGCCAGGAATTGACAGTGTAAATTGTTAAATATGAACTTGTTGCTTAATGTGCATAGTCAAATAGTTGTTGGACATTCTAACTTTTTCTTGGAATTTCCATGCAGGGCTATGATAGTACCAAACAGAAGAGTCCAAATTGGGCTTACAATCATGCTATTTCACCAATTTGTAGAAGTTCCATTTTCATGCTATATTCAGATAACAAACAAGTGCCACTACTATTATCACACCGCGTTAATCACAGTATAAGTCATAGAATTTCTGTGTCAGAAAATTGTTTCAAACACACAACTTCCTTTGCTTCCTCATTCTTTGGTTGGAAAGGATTCCATTTCTCTAAGTGCCGGCCAGTGCATTGGGAGTGGTTGCGGACAAGTGCAGCATATGATGTTGCTGGTGCTGTTGAAGTCATTAATGATTTAGGATTGGATACTCTTACATTCTTGGCTGTGACTGTCTTAATTGTGCCCACATTCAAGTTAATTAAAGCTAGTCCTGTAAGAATTTCTTGGTGTTTTATTTAGTTTTCTTGATAGATTCAGCTCTTGAAAATTTCATAATCTTAATTGTCACAATTGTTATCACATGATCTGCAGTGTTCATATTCATAAATTCTTGTATTGATTTTACCAGTTCAAATGTTAGGAAAATAACATAGACACAGAGAACAGAAAGATGCATGACTTTATTCTCAATGATAAGCAGCATAACTTGGAGATTGGAATTTTATGATTTACAGCAAATTCTATAATTAATTTTGTAACTGAACTTATTAATCTACATGGCACACTGGAGATTTTATGCTTTACTTTATTTTTACTATTTTGCCTTTTATGTTCTTGTGAATGACTTGATTTTTTTCATTATTATATTTTTCATTATTGCATGAACTTAAAACAATCTTTGAAATTATGTTTATTATTCTATGAAGTTGAAATTACAGTTCTATGTATTTCAAATCATTTAGGTTTGGAGTTAATTGAAACTAATGAATTTAATGCAGATATTAGTTTGTGGTTATGTCAAAATGCGAATGCCTTTTATTTAGAAAAAAAATTGCTGAATGTATGAAAACATATATCTAAATTAACTTAATATTCATAAACATGCATGCTTCAGAATTCAGATAGGACATAGTAGTAATCATTTGTTGAAAGTTCAGAAATGTATGGAATTTTTGGACTCTGGACATATAGTCAATTTTATTTATTTACCTTATTATATTTATAACTGAAAAAATCGAATGGTTTCTGTTTTCAGATTCTCGGCTTCTTCTTTGCTGGGGTTGTACTCAATCAGTTTGCTTTAATTAGAAACCTTACAGATGTTAAAGTTTTGTCTGAATGGGGGATCCTTTTCTTGGTAAGATAAATCTCAGCTACCTAAGGTGTCATTACTCTTTTTTAATTTTAATTGATTGTTATCATCAGCTTAAGCACTGAAACTGTGATATATACAACATAGCAAGGCATGCTATGATACATGGGATATTACAAATACAAAGTGAAGTCAATATCCAGTTATTTTCATTTGCTATTCTATCTCCTTATGGGTGTTGAAAGATAGATTCAAGATGGACACCATGGTCAGCTTTTAATGATTTCCTTTTACCAGGTGTCTTATGGAGCCTGCATCCTGTGGAAGCATTCGTGCATAATTTATATAGCCTGTATTAAAAGAAGATCCCCAATGAATTTTTCCCCGCACAATGGTGGTTGGAACCTGATAAGCTGACATGCATTATTAGAAAATATGGTTTCTATGAGTGTCTTTCTGCTTATGCTGTTAATTTCCATTTAAATTAATTGATTCATTTTCTTCACAAGCCCTGGAACTCATAGTCATTGCCATGACAAAGGTTTTTTCTCTTTTTGGTTTTAAATGGTGACTTTTGCTTGTATAATCATGATTGTAGAACTTTTGCTGTTATGTTGATATGGTGTTTGAAAGGTAGTATGTATGTGGAAATATGACTGGAGGTTTTGGAAGAAGGTATTATAACTCTTAGACACAAGTATGAATATAGAGACCTATATTCTTGTCATGGTGATAGTTTCCCTGCAAAACTCCTTATAAACACTGGATTATTATGCTGAAGTATTGCATATTTCTTTTCAGCTGTTTGAGATGGGTTTAGAGCTTTCACTTGCACGTCTGAAAGCTCTTGCAAAATATGCCTTTGGAATGGGATTGGCACAGGTATGTATGATGCTTTGGGGGTGTCAATGAGCATGCAAAGAAATTTTCTTTAGCGATTTCATTGAGGTCACTTATCGTTTAGGGATTGAATGCTCATAGATTTTCTCTTTCTCATAGATGAAGCCTTTGCTATTGATTTGTTATATTTAGTTTCATGCAGTCTTTATGATTGTTATACAAACTGCTAGGAAAGTACTGGTTTCTTTAACAAGTACTCCCTTATATTTTTGCCATTCTTGTCCTTATTTTATTTTTGGTTAAAACACATTTGAAGGTTGCATTATCTACTCTAGCATTCACTGCTTTTGAACTTCCCCCAAACGGTGCTATTGGTACAAAAATTTTGGAGTTCCTTTTCCACTCAAGGCCTGATCTGGTGAGATCTTAGTCTCTGATATACATGTGTGTGTATTTTTTTTTTTCGTTTTTTTGGGGGGGCGGGTTGGGATTGCTAACCTCCACATTTGTGTTTTGAACTAAAATATCCTTACTTCTTCACTAAAAATAGTATAGGGGTATTTAAGTCATTTCTATGTAAAAACATAATTAATGCAAGGGCATTTAGTACATTTCCCTATACCCACTAAATGCATGGCTAATGATGAAATGACCTTAATACCCATACACTTTTTTGTCTTTTAATCAAAAAGTGAGGACTTGTTGGTTCAAAAAACAAATGTTGTGGAGATTAGCAATCCCGTACACACACACACACACACACACCCCCACACCCACACCCCGACACACACATATACATATATATAGCTGTGATGTAATTGATTTGATGGTTTGCAAGCCTGCATCTAGCTTATATGTCACCTGACAATATGCTATCTTGGGTTCATTTATCTGCTTTAGCTCCCTCTCATGAGATGCGCTGTTTTTAAATGGCTCATATCATCTTTGGTCAGTTTAAACTATGGAATCGAGGCATAATAGTAATATACTGCTCATTCCTTTATGGACCATAGGGCAAAACATTATTCCTTAAATTCCTATCTAATAAAGCTGAATGCTTTTGTCTTTCAAAGTACCATTTCTAAGAAGGCAAGTAATGAAGAATGGGAAAAGAATATTAGGAGTGACATGGTCAATGGTGATATTGGTAATTATTCATAAATTAGGGATTAAACCAGCAATTAAGACTAAACATAGGAATTGGAAAAATATAAGAAATAATGCTTTAATTGCCTTTTTATTTTAATTTCTTTTATTTTATTTTAAAACTTTAATTCTACTTTTGTTTTATTTTTATTTCCTTTTGTCTCTTGGGCTCTAAAAATTGATGAGCTATTTCATATTTTGAAGCTCTTGTTATCTTTGAAATGGAGTGGGTACAAGTATATAGGATCATGGCAATGGGAACAACCATTTAGATCCAAAAATTATGCACCATACAAGAGGAAAAATAAATATTTACAATCAATGCTAGCTAAATAAGGAATGATCCTAAAATAAAAGTATTAAAAGGTTGACAATCTATAGCACCAAATCTGGAAACAGTAGCACTAGATTTGGAAATATCTTCAGCACTAATTTAGGAAACTAGCTGTTGGGGTCACAAAAGGGATGGAGCCATTATGAGCTGAGATTATTTCCAATAGGGTCTATATAAAGCCCTCAGTAATTGTAATAGGGTTAGCTTTAGATTGGCTGTTGAATAAAATTCAGATTCTCCCTTAACCTTGCCTTCCTCCCCCCTCTATCTCTATTCTGTATTATCTCCCTCTTTCTCCTTCTTCCCCCTTTCCCTCTATTATTTGCTAGTGGTTCTGCATCAGCAAGTAACTTCTGAATCCTTTATGCTTCCTTAAGTTTCTTTGATGAATAGTGTTCCGCAAGGTAATTTAAGTCAGTGCTTTTGTATTGACATAAAAAAAGGTTGAACTACATAGGTGCTGCTCTGTGTTGCACTTTTGGGGTTACCATATAAGTTCTGTATGTATTAAGAATCCATTTAGAGAGCAAAAGAAGATACATTTATGGCTTTGTTTACAGTCATTACAGTCCAGGAAAGGATTTTTTTTAAATCCATGCAAAGAATTTTTTAATTGCAAAAGAAGCTTTATCTACTTGGTACTAACATAAATTTGGAGTTTGATTTACTTTAGACTTTTACATTGTATTTGGTAAAGTGAGTTGAATAGATTCAATGTTAAAAGCATCGTAGTTTTCTAGAGAGTCATGTATAATATAACTGATGGGCCTACTAGCAACATAAGTAATGTTTACGTAAGGAGAGGGAAGAGGGCCCAAAAGAGGTGGGGAAAGGCTTATGAGAGAAGTGGGAGAAATACGAATGAAGCCCAAAGAATTGAGGGAGGTGGCATGGCAAGGAATGGGTAGAATGGTGAATTATCAACTTACCTACCTTTGTTAGGTAGTTTAGGTGAAAGGTGCATGCACAAGTGTGTGAGTGGATATTATTGAGGACGTTGCTATTGGAGGGAGTTGTGGAATTCCTTTGGCTGAATTAGGAGAGGACCTGGTCTCTTGAATACCAAGGCTTGTCAAACCTTTTTTTTTTGCTTATTGTTACTACTAGTTCGTTTTATCCTTTTTTGATTTTGTGATTGTTGCTTCCTTCCTCTTTTGATAAAGAGGAGGAGCTTTAATTCAATACATAAATAAAATTAAAGAGTGAATTCCATCATTTGGTATCAAATTCGATTACGGCTGCGATATGGTTGACACAAGGATGGAACGACGAGTTGACGCATTAGAAAGAAACGTGGGTGAGTTGCTGCAAAGCTAGATTGAAATGAAGGATGAGATGAGGTAGTGAAGCTCGCAGTGTAGAGTTACAAGAATAGTTAGGTGACTTTCGTGCAGCATTTGACCAACACACGACAAGACAAATGGGAGCAGAAGAAGCAGAGAATGTGCCAACAGGCACAATGCACACGAACCCAAGGGTGGAAGTGGCATAGAACATGCCAATGAGAGGGATAAACACAAACCCAAGGGTGGGAATGGCTGACGAAGTTGTAGATCAAGAGATGGGGAAATATTGTCGATTGTAGCTTCCCTTATTCTTGGGAGAGGATCCCATAGGGTGGCTCTTTAAGGTAGAATGTTATTTCATAGTCAATGGAATAACAGAGGCTAAGAAAATGGACGTTATGGTGGTTGGCATGGAGTGAGGAGCTTGAATTGGTTTCAGTGGCTAGAGATGAGAGCTCTTGTTCACAATTGGAGAGAGTTTAAAAAGGAATTGCAGGACAGGTTTAATTGCCATCAATTGGGAGACAATTATGAAAGGTTGATGGGTTTGAAACAAGAAGGCATAGTAGAAGAATCAAGGGAGAGGTTTGAATTACTCTTAGCGGCATTGGTAGATGTGCTCGATGAGTTGCTCATGGAGCTTTTAAAAATGGGCTAGTGGAACAAATTAGAGCTGAGGTTAGGTTGATGCAGCCAAAATCCCTAAAGCAGTTAATGGATTATGCCTATCAAGTGGGAGGGAGGAATTTAGTGCTACAAAAAGCTAGAGAGGAAAGGAAGTTAGAAGGGTTAAAGTCCAACTTGGGGGCCAAAGCAAATGGATTTAAGCCCACTTATTCTAAATTTTTTAGTCCAATGGAGTTACCTAAAAGCTTGGGCATGAGTGTTTAAGCCAAAGTTTTGAGAGTAGAGGGGGTCATGTCACTAAGTGCGTGTTTGGAATCCCGTTTCAAAACCACGTTTATGTAGAAGCAGCAAATTGTTGCTTCCTTGCAAACGTGGTTTTGAGCCTCCTAAAAGCCGAACCAAACACACCATAAGGCAATAAGCAGTAGGGTCACTATTCCTATAACCACAACTGCTAGCAGTAGTGGTAGTAGCAGCACCAAGAAGAGATTGACAGAAGCAGAGATAAATAGGAGAACAAGAAAAATTTTGCCCTAATCATAAATGCATGAATAAACAATTTCAAATGATGATTCTAACAGAGGAGAAAGAAGAGACAGATTTTAACAAGGAAGAATTAGAAGTTACAGAGGTTGAAGAGCTTGAAAAGGAAATGACAGCAATGGAGCTTTCACTAACTTCCATGTTAGGAATAATTGGGCATAAAACAATGAAATTAATGGAAAGAACATGTGGGGAAGCGGTAGTGGTGCTAATAGATGGTGGAGTCGCTCACAATTTCATATTCAACAAGCTAGTGGAGAAGTTGGGAATCCTTGCAGGATTCCAAACGTTACAGCGTAAACACTGGGAGATTGGAGGAAAATATAACTAAAGGGAAGTGTAATGAGGTGAGTTTGGAGCTACAAGGGCTTAAAGTAGTTCAAACTCTTTACCTTTTTGCCATGGGCAATGTGGATCTGGTTTTGAGAATTGCTTGGCTGGAGTCACTTGGAGAGATAAGGGTCAATTGGGGTCAATCCTGTATGAAGATCAAGATAGGGAAAAGGTGGTGTGTCTTAAAAGGGATCCCACCCTAACTTAGAGTACTGCATCACTCAAAGCTATTTATAAGTCCCTAAAAGCCAAGGGGGAGGGATTCTTATTAGAATTTGGTGCCGGCCACTATGGAAAATGATGCTGAACAGCCAGAGAAAAATGAAGAGGTGCAGATATTGTTAGAAGAATTTCATGCAACGTGTCAACCAACTTAGAATTCCATCAATAACCCTACAATTTTGCTGAAAAGTATTCTTGTGAATCATCAGCTTTGTCATTTGTGGTCACTACACATTGTAAAGCAAATGATTCTAAATCATAAGCTTGTTTCTAAGAGCAGTGAATACTCCATTGTACATTTGTTACTAATGTGCTTTTCTCTTAGAGTTTCAGGTTTCTAATTTGGTAGCTTACTCTTAGATTGGATTTAGTAAAATTTGCTATTTGATGCTATGCAATTTGTAGAAGCTTTAACTTTGGGATCTGTTTTTTATGGTCAAAACTATTTTCAATTTTCATATTTGTTTCAGTTTTAATTACTTCATTATGGAAGTAGATTTAAAATCACAAGCAAGCCTTCATTTTAAAATGGGTGTCCTATGAGGAGTGTGGAAATAAAAGAAAAAGGGATCAAATGGTGTCCATAAAAAAGAACTGCAGAACTAGAGCCTCTAGTTGTATTCTGTTTGTGAGAGAAGTGCATTTGTGATGAGAGAAATGAACTCTATTTTGTTTGGGAGAGTAGCACATTCTGGGGTACATGAAACTGTGGAACTAGATCCATTAGATGTATTGGTGATCTGTCCAAGCTTCAACGGTGGACTAATAGGCTTTGATTTCATGCTGTTAAGAGTTATAGAAACTATTTTTGGGCCTTTGCTAACGGCTTGAGCTTTTAGGCCAAGTGGTTCCTTTACATTATACTTGATCCTAGTTGACAATAGTCTAGAAAATCCTTACATCCCTGAGTCTTTGATTTCTTCACAAGTTTTAACCTTGATGCTAGTTGGATTTGGTTTATACAATTCATTGTTTATTTTATTTATTTAGCCAAACATTATATATATATATATATATATATCTGTTTTATTATTATTTTTCCTCTAGATCAGCTTATTGATTGTCCTTGATGTTAAACATTGCTTTCTTTCCCTTTTTACCCTTTTCCTCTTTTGTTTTTCTTTTTTGGGACATAAAACAAAGATTTGACAGCGCTAGTATGAATTTGGTGTCCTAACAACATACAGTGTTCTTTTATGAAATTTCCCATGCTTTCATTTTGAGTTTAGGGATTTTTGCAAAAGTTAAATAATTATGCTGCGAGAAACTTAGTTTTGAATTAGGATATTAAATTATAGCTTTCAAGAAAAGGTTTGTATTTGAAACTTGAAGGCTGTAAACCATGATGTTATTCATAAACAATACACCTATGTGTATACATTATGTACCTTTAAAATAGGAAAATATTAATTCCTATAATTATGCTAGTCCAATCTCTAAGATTATGTATATTAATTACAAGAATATTTACAGTAATATTTCCTATTCTTTAATAACATAAATCTTTCTTATTCTATAACACTTCTCCTCAAGTTGGAGTATAGATGTCAATCATGCCTAACTTGTTACAAATGTAATTAATTTGGGCTCCATTTAAAGCTTTGTGAAGATATCTCTTCATTTCCCATTTTGACATATGTTGTAGAGATGAATTTTTCTAGGATCTTTTCACGAATAAAATGACAGTTGATTTCAATATACTTGATTTATTCATGAAACATAGGATTAGAGGCAACATGAAGAGCAGCTTGGTTGTCACACCATAGCTTTGTCGACAATGAAGACTTGAGACCGACTTCACTTAATAGTTGATATATCTATATAATCTCATACAACTGAATAGAGGCCAGCTTAGCTATTGGAGAGAAAGTATTTGAATAATCAACAACATAAGTTTGGGCATATCTTTTACCAACAAGACAAGTTTTAAAACGAGCTACCAAGCCATCAGGATTTAATTTGACCAAAAACATGTATTTGCACCCAATGACCTTCTTGTTAGGAGGCAAATTCACTAACTTCCAAGTGCTATTATCACGAAGAACAGTCATTTCTTCTATCATAGTAGCATGTTAGCCAGGGTAAGACAAAGCTTCATGAATAGTTTTGGAAGCAAAACAGTACCTAAGGATGCAATAAAAGAGTTGGAAGAAGGAAACAAATGAGGAAATTGGATAAGTACAATGGCGTTTACCTTTTTGGAGAGTTATAGAAGATCAAGACTAGGGTCAAAATCACTTAATACTGAATCCAACAACAAAGAGGATGGTGAAGGGCACGAGTCTGGATTGGAGGCAGTAGTCTCTTGTTGTTTGGAATAGACATGGACAATGGGTGACCGAGTGGACTCTGGAGCAATTGTAGGAATACCTAAAGAATTGTTAGAATAAGTCACAATATAGACCAACATATCATCTTCCTCCCCTTGATTGTTATAAATAGAAAATGAGGAAAAGATAAGGATGTTTTTATGGAAAGTGACATCTACAGAGACAAAATAATAGTTAAGTGTAGGGGAAAAATACCTGTATCCTTTCTGAAGATGAGAGTAGCCAAAAGAAAAAAAATATTTAAGTGACTTTGGATCTAATTTGGTGACCTAGGGATGAATATTTTGAACGAAACAAGTACTGCCAAATATCTTGAGTTCAATAGGAAACAAAGGCTTGGAAAGAAAGGGAATAGCATATGGAATATCACCATTAGGAACAGAGGAAGGCATCCGATTAATCAAGAAACAAGATGTAGAGATAGTATTAGCCTGGAATTGTTTAGGAACTTTCATTTGGGAAAAAAAGGGTTCAAGCAACTTCAAGTAAATGTCTATTTTTTTCGCTCAATAGCCCCATTTTAGGATCGTGTATAAACACAAGAAAATTGATGAAGAATGCCATTTTGAGCCATCTAAGATTGAAAAGAATCTATAAAGTATTCTTTGGCATTATCACTTCTTAAAGTATGCATAAAAATATTGAATTGAGTTTTTTTTTTAAATATAAAAGGCACAAAAATAAGAAAGCAACTCAGAATGGTTTTTCATTAAATATAACCATGTAATTCAAGAATAATCATTGAAAAAAGTAACAAAATATTTAAAACTAGATTCAGACATATTTGACAAGGACGCCAAATATCAGAATGAATTAATTCAAATGGGAATGCAACCCATTTATTTACTTTAGACACTAAGGGAAGATGATGATATTTGGCGACTCACAATCCAAAGATGACAAATGTTTAAACCAAAGACAAAGTTTCTTGAGAGAAGGTAGAGAGAGATGGCCTAACTGACAATGCACTTCAAAGGGAGTCAAAGCATTGGAACAAGTAATGGATCTTAGCACCTGTATATCAAGAATATAGAGACCTTTAGATTTATGTCCTTTACCAATAATCCACTTCGTTGTAAGTTCTTGAAATAAACAATGATAAGAAAAAAATGAAATACAACAATTCAAGGTATGAGTGAGTTTACTAGTAGAAATTAGATTAAAAAAGAAATTAGGTAAACTCAGCAGTGAGGACTAAGAAAGTGACGAGGCTGGATTAATAATTTCAAAACCAAGAACACAAGAAATAGACCCATATGCTAAAGTAACATGAGAGGAGGTGGAATATAATTGGAAAGTGTAAAAGAGGCTTGGGTTACCTATCATGTGATCTATGGCACAAGAATCAATGACCCATTTGGACAATGAAGAGATAAGACATGTAGTGGGTTTATCTAACTCAGTAATAGCAGTAAGAAAAGGAGCAGTGGATTTCAATAATTCCTGATATTGAGATAATTGGGCAAACTCATCAGCAAAGACCAAAATGGTCTTTTTAGAAGATGATATAACATTTGTTGATTAAGTTCTTTGGCATTTGTTTTGAAGTTTCTCACAATTGTGCTTCATATGGCCTAGCTTATGACAATAGTAGTACATAATTCCTCTTGACTCTTGATTGTAACTAGTAGCACTTTAGTGCGATCATTCATTCCACCTATCTTGTTGCGACCTTTATCGTTCTAATGTCTAGCCTCATAACCACTATGACTTACAAGAGAACTATTGTTATTAATAGGATGATATTTTTGGAAGCTTTCTATATGAAGCACTCCAGCTAAATTATCCTGCAGAGAAGAAATCTTAGATCCAAATAGAATCTAAAATTTGAGCCTCTCAAATTTTAGAGGGAGACCAATAAGGAAACTCATGATAGCTATTTTTTCTTGTTGAACTTATTGAACCTTCACATCAGAACTAAAAGATAACAACACATTAAGTTCCTTAAAAATTCTTTTGAAATCCATAAAATAGGCTGTGAGTGGCCTATCCTCCTTCTCCACATGTTAAAAGGTTTTACACATCTCATAGATATAAGAGATATTCCCTTTACTAGAATATAAGAAGTCCAAATAATCTATCAATTCCTTAACAAAGTTACAATGATTGATCAAGCCAATTACCCTATTATCAGTGGAGTTTTGAACATGTAAAAATATTCTTACATCATTCCTTAACTAGGCTTGCTTCATATTACCTATAAGAGGGTTGTTGGTAAGGTGATTATCTTTCTCAATGCTTTGTAAGCACATTTGAACTATTTTGCTCCAATCCAAATAGTTGGACCCATTAAGCTTGTGTTCAATAATCTTTGTCACCACAGGAATCACATAAACCATGACGGTGGATTTAATTTCTGCCATTAAAGAAGCAAAACACCAAACAGCCAAAGGAATATTGAAACAGAATCACAAATGGTGCATGACAACCAATAAGAGAACCTAGACAAAGATCCAAATAACTTTTACACCTAAATACCAAAAGGATGAAGCGAAAAACAACTAGACAAAAGGATTAAACAAAACACCCACACTTGAAAACCAAAGGAAAAAGGCAAGAACAAAGGAGTTGTTGCCAGCGAAAGAGATTGGAGTGAGAGAATCTAGCTCACACGCCCTCACACATCGGTATTGGTCGCCAAATTTCAGTGAGAGGTCAATTGGAGGGTTCTGAACCTCCTAATGAGCACCTAATGAGCTGCTTATATAAGAGACCCAAGCACACCAAAGAACTTAGACAGATTTCAGGCCTTAAGCTTTGATACCATGAAACTTGAAGGTTGAATATGATGCTATTCATAAATAATACACCTAGTTATATATATCACGTTCCTTTAAAATAGGAAACTCTAAAATAGGAAAATACCAATTCATATAATTATGCTAATCCAATCTTTATGATTATGTATACTATTTACAATAATTTTTACAGTAATATTTCTTATTCTATAATAACAGAAATTTTTCCTATTTTATAACAGTATCCAAATAGCCCTAGAAGAGGCTCTATGAGTTTGTTCCATTCTTTTAATATTTTGTGTGTAGGTGAACATCAGGAGCATTGATGAAGCTGTAGTGATTGGTGCTGCTCTCTCTCTCTCATCTTCTGCATTTGTTCTACAGGTATTTTTGATTATGAATCTCTGCTAATAATATACAAGCTAATTCTGTAACCTTGTACATAGAAAAACATGAAGTGCCTAACATTTTGATGTATTATTATATTCAAGCTATAGTAATTGTACTTGTATAAGTATGCCTTATGCAAGTATCTTGTTTTATAACCTATAACCTTCAGTCACCAATATTCAGATTTTTCAATAAGCGTGAAACATCTTCAATGATGATTAAAAGAAAAACAAGTGCTTGACTTATAGCAGCAAAAGTATTAACAAGACTATTGGAGGATTTTCAATTTTGAGGCAAAGCTAAAGAGTGTTTTGGTAATGTGAACAAGCACAGCCATGGTTTTATATAATACATATAGACATATTCACTTTTCAACATTGCATCTAAATTCAGGAGAAAAGTCTCAATAGGGATACCAGAGATTGTGGTCTTTGGTTTGTTTAATTAATACAACCAAAATATATAGCTGATTTAGAAAGCTGAAATTCTTTGCATTCTTCTGTCCCTAACTCCCTCCTTTATGCTCTATTTTGAAATAATTGATTCTTTGAAGATAATATCCTTCTTGTGGTTATCCCTTTTGTAGTTAATATTTATGTCAATTTCCTCTCTATCCCTACAACTTCATGCTGATTCTTTTTCTTCTGGCAAGCAATTTCTTGATATGTCGCCTTCTCTTTGCAGCCCTTTTTGTTTATATGCTATTACTTGCTCTGCTGTACAGTCTTTAGCTGTACAGTATCTATTGAAAGAAATCATGGTGAAAATAAGGTTTAAGTTTGCTATGTTTGGGTATTTTAGTTGTGCAATAAACATAAGTACCATTATGGTAATAATTTGGTTAACATAGCTTACCAAGCATATATAAATCTAGCTTCTTGCAGAGAAAGGTGAGCTTCCTACAAGATTTGGTTCGGCAACTCTTGGAATACTTCTTTTGCAGGTTTTTGTCTCATACTTTTGCTTGGTTGCTCTGTCTTTGTCAATTAACTATGTAGTAGATAGAAATCCTTTTATATGTTCTCGTTTACCTGTTGATTATTTGCTGATATGCCATTCTAGATTGACTTGAGATGATGTCAGAGCAGGAAAAACTTAAATTTGTCCCTTTTTCTGTCTGATATCTGCAGGACATAGCTGTTGTCCCACTTTTGGTCATTCTTCCAATACTAGAGAGCCAGGTGAGATGTAAACTGTGAATAATATCTAAATTTATGAATGCCAGTTCTTCTTCTTCTTCTTCCTTCCACACCCCCCCCCCCCCCCCCAAAGAAAAAAAAAAAAGAAAATGTAACACATTGTTTCCATCTATACGCAGTGATGGTGTTAATACTTTCAGGTTTAGTGCAGCTCTTTTTCATGCTTTGATTTATGTTTAAATCAAATCCCTCAATTTTTTAGACCTTTAACGTTCTCCAGTCATTGGCTTTTGTATGATACATGCAAATTTTGTCTGATGGAGATATTTTTACTATTTGTTGTACCAAGTTGCCCAGTGGTAGCCATTGATGGATACAGGATGGGAAACCCCTTCCCCCAAAAATTTGTGGTGTATTGTCATTTGGCCTCTCCCCTGGAACTTTGTGTAGAATTATCTATGTATCTACCCCACAGATGTTTTCTTCAATATATGTATGTGCCTTTCTCTGTGGGTCTGTATCTTTGTATGTTCCTGTTATAAATCATCTACAGCTATGTGCTAAATCTATTCTTTTTTTTTTTGGTCAACATTTAAATGATGAAATTGTCTTGTTTTTATTGTCAATAATTTCATAAATTGGAGGCAATGTGCTCTGACTCCACTAACTATGATGAACTTTTTTATTTTAGGGTTTTTTTTTTCTTTACTGAAAATATATCGATGACTTGAATTTTTTCTGAAGGCTAACATCCACGACATTATGCGGACATTGATATTATTATATTAAATCGGTTGTTCTGCTTATAGATGCATCAATTCATTCATTGATGGTTGACCCTGTTCTTTCTGATTTCTGTCTCTAGAATTTGGCTGAGGAAAGTATTTGGCCAATGCTTGCTCAAGAAAGTTTAAAGGCTTTGGGTGGATTGGGTCTATTGTCCCTTGGAGGAAAGTACATTCTTAGAAGAGTTTTTGAGGTCTCTATCATATTTGCTTAACAAAGGCATTTTATCCCAAAAGATAAAAGCATTCAAACTCATTTTCATAGATTCTAGGCAGTAAACTGTTGGTCAAACTCAGGTTGTTGCAGATACAAGGAGCTCAGAGGCTTTTTTCGCTCTCTGCTTGCTGACTGTTGCTGGGACTTCACTCCTTACACAGAAATTGGGCTTTAGTGATACGGTCTTTTTATTTCCCCCCATAACAGCATTTTAATTTTGTGTTGGATATGAGATAGTTGAGCATCATTAATGACAATTGTATGAAATGTCATAATGCAGCTTGGAGCATTCTTGGCTGGGGCACTCTTAGCAGAGACAAACTTTAGGACACAGATTGAAGCTGATATAAGACCATTCAGAGGCTTACTTCTTGGGTTATTTTTCCTAAATACAGGGACTTCCATTGACATGCAGGTAATGCTATTATTACATGTGATATAAATAAACATGATTAATTCCTTTTCCCCCCTCTTACAGCATTATTGTTAGTTAGGTTTTGTGTGTCGGCTTGAATGCAAACTTCAACTATCTAATTCATACAACAAGGTAGTATTGTTGCATATGAAAGTGTACATGCATGTATATGTATTGCACAAGTAATATAATAAAGAGTATTGTTCCTACAAGAATTTGGCAGATGAAATCTACCAATTACTAAAATTAACACCTTAATTTAAATCAAACTACTTATGATTAAGTGAAAAAGAAATAATTAAAACTACAAAAATTAAAATAAGTGTGCAAATTGATCTAAATAAATTCAATAAGTGAAAGAGCATAGGATTGTTTCTTAGAAACCCAATTACTTATCTTTCACTAGTTTCTAATAATATTAATTTTGCTAGCTTAGGTAATCGAGAATGGGAAAGATATTATTAATTATTTGCAAATTAAGAATTGAAGATAACTATAAGAATTAATATTTAAATTACTTTGTTTTATCTTGAATAGTGTTCACCAACTGGCTTAGACTATAAGTGCACGGACCGTGACAAAGTAGTATAAAAAGATTATCGTTTCTATGAGGATTGGAGTTGGAATTAGTCATTAAACTCATACTTTAAACTAAGTTGAGCAGAACAATTGATTATCGAAATTAAATGTAAAAAGTAAAAATTGCTTTGTGAGTAAATTTTTAAAATAGGCTAAAAGATCTTTTGATTTCAAGTATGAAAAGGGACCTAGGATTATTTCTCCCCCTTGTACTTCATAACACAAGGACAACCTTCTCTCACAAAAATGACCAACAACTATATGTGTTAGCCTAGGGATCAAATAGTACTTGAAAAAGTTTTCTCAAATCAGGAACAAGTATTTAATTCTATTAATTACTTGATCTCTCTTACAATTAATAAAATCCCAATTTTAAGCTTAAACTGTGACTATACAAGGTCGATGAGTGTATTTCTACCTCACCAACAAAACCATTTATTCAATTCATAAATTTTAAGTTTTTGCATGATTAAACTCAAATTTTATACTTAAGCTAGCTCTCTCAAGTATCATTTCAATAAACAAAACAATTAATTGGTGGCCAATCAACTGAAAGCATTAAGAATGGAGTGAAATCAACACAGATATATCATTAATCATAAAAGTGGAGGAGAATCAAGTGTCAATCCATATAAGGATTCAAAATAATCCTCGAATGATGTGTCTAGCTACTGATAATCAGCCACAAGCTAACAAAATACAAGGAAATCGAAGCCATAGCAGAATACAGGAGAAGGAGAAGAAAAGGATCAGAAAAACCGAAGGGAAAAAGCTTCAAATCCCTCCAAAACTTCAATCCTTGACTCTAATCACTTTCGAATTCCCAAACCTTAGCATACAAGCTCCCAAGGCAGCCCACCAGACGAAAGATCCCCTCTCTAGTCCAAAAATGAGGGATATCTCAAGCCCTAGTATCTATCAAGCCTCAAAATGCAGTGTTTTAGTAAAATGGAGTTCGACGCGGCGAAGTAGTCTTGGGTTCGTTCTCTAGCTTCTTTTCCAAGTATTGGCCACGGCGAAGCATTTTCTAGATTGTTTTTCGTTTCCTCCATGAAAGTATTGGTTGCGGCGAATCATCTTCTTCCAGTCAAGGCTTCCAACATGCATCTTAGGTTCAAGTAGCTTGCCCAAAACATTCCTTGTTATCTGCAAAAGTATAAAACTATGAAAGTATTAAAAGTATCCTAAAATAGGGTTAAAATTGTATAATTAATCTAAAAGTGAAGTAATTAAGTTTAACTATTAAAAAAGCACATTTTCCTATTTTGAGTATGATTTATATACAAAAATACACCAAAAAATATGTATAACTAAAGGAAAATGTGTTGAAAAGACATAAATTTAGAGAGGTTATCACACTTCCAAACTTAGACTTTTACTCGTCCTCGTTTAAAATAAGATGAAGAATTAGTTAGATTGCATGAATTATCCAAGTATTATGTATGCATGGTATAGTCCTCATTAGTTGCTACCAATGATATGCAAGACAGGTCAAAATGGAATGTAATAGGATGCAAGACTCACAATATAATGCAAAGCTTTCTAACAATTTCAAAGCATGTGTGTGGGTGTGGAGTCAGGGCACCATTTTCTAGCAATTGTCTAGAGCAAAAGCTACACTTCAATATATATAAAGCTACCTCAACAACAGTACTTCATGTGCCAAACCTTTTCTTCCCTCTCTACTATACATTTGACCTCACAAAATTTCAAAATCATTGGGACTTTTAAGCTTGTAATGTGGCAAAGGTGAAGGCTAATTGAAAGAAGGGGAAAAAGAAAATGCAAATTATTTGAGATAAATGATAGTACAAAGCTCTACCCTCTTTTTTACATCCAAAGTATTCTTCTGAGACGCTAACACCTCCCCCAAACTTATCTTCAAATTTATATGCACTCAGTCTTTTTGAATTTTTTTTTTTGGGAGTGGAGTCAACTTGAGTATAAATAATTACAAACTACACATTATCCATATTCCTATATTCAAAGTTCATCAGAGTGCAACATCTTGCATCCACCAAATTATTGAGCATTATCACAATTTGATTCATCCATTATCTCAAGTCAAAGGTAGATTCATGGTTTTTCAGGTTTATGGGGTTTAGGTCTAATGCATAGCTTCAAAAATAAATTTAGATGGTTTTTTAATTTGGCTCAAGTGGGGTTCAAGAGGAAATATAATTGATAAAGGACAGCTTGAAAGGCACAAATGCATTATAATGAATGCTCAAATCATTTTTCAAGATCAAGTGAAGTCTTTAAATCACCTTAAGGAATTCTAAGAAAGGTTTTAGAGTCTTGAAATTGAGAAAGAACATATACACCAATTTGCTACAATTTTTCAAAACAAAAGTTTTCAAATAATTTGCCAACTTTTGTGTGCAAACATTTTTACCCAAAATTATCAAAAAACAATGCATTATCCCATGACTCAAGCATTCACAAACACTCCCAAAATTTCCTGTCAAGCATATAATCTAAGCAACCATCAATCATTGGACCCAAGCAATCCATTCAAAGGATAATTTAGCAATCCAACACAAAAATTAAGTAGATTACAAATAAAAGTCCTAGTGTCAAAATTAAAAACATGCCAAACCAACAACAAAAAGTATTCCCCTACCCCCAAACTTAAAATAGACAGTGTTCTCACTGTCACAAGAGGTAAAATGAGGATCTGTTCTCATGTAACTACCAACCAACAAAAAAAGTTGCATGAGAGAAAACAGCACCTGCATAAACCAAAACAGCAGTAGTTGAAAGCAAAATATAAAAGAGTCAACTACAAATCAGAAACTAAACTAAGCTAGCACTAAATAAAAGAGGTTGAAATTAAGTTTGATCCAACAATGTTAACAAGGCTATAACTAATTAGATAATTACCATTTCACTAGACATAGCTATGTTAGACACAAACTAATCAACAAAATAACCACCAAGAATATAAAAACAGAAAACAGAAAAAGAAAAATCAAGGGTCCCCGCTAGTGTCCTTGTCACCCCTAATTTCAAAAATTCTCTCACTCAACAGTGGCATTAAGGGCTGCAAAATCTGAGCTACATCGTCAGAAATATTATCCACCTTCCCATCATTATCAGATCCATGCGCCTATCTACACTCACCTTCGAGGGGTCATCCTATTGTGAAGGATTAGACCTTGCCACTGTTGGGACGTCAAGGTTTGGCGCCTCATGCTCATCAATGTCGTCTTGATCTTACTGGTCTAGCCCAGGGCCTTGTGGTGCCCTCCGAGGTGATTTAATAGCTCTGTAATTGAAGATCATTGGAGTAGAGAACACTTCTTCATTAGTTTTACCTTTAACCCCCAAATTAAGGCTTCATTGATGGATCAAATGGGGAAAGACAATAGTACAGGAGTGGTCCACTACTGCTAATTCTAGGCTCTGATACATAATAGCATCGATGTCAACAGGTTGCTTGTTCATCAATAAATAAATCAGGAGGGCTTTCTCCCATGTGGCATCGCTCAAATGAGAGGTGGGAAGGATATTTAAGGAAACAAAGTGGAGCCAAAACTTGGCTTCTCTACGTAATCTTTTCCTTTCAAGATACCGTTGGCCACCATGAGGAATCTTCCAAAGTACTTGCCCTTCATGGTCCAGGAATGAGGCAATATTGTCTAAAAGGATCTCATCGTTATGTTGTATCAAATAGGCATAATGACAGTCAAATACCACTAGCAATTGATAGAACGAGCGAAGTGCCTCCACAGAAATATTAACTTGAATACTCCTTGCACGACAATTGAAGTTTGTCTCAATAGCAGCCTGTATGTAAAAATCTCTTACCATGGCAGCATTCCCACACAGTTTCTTCGTCTTCGCTGCACTGTCAGCCCAAGCTCGTGGTTGGTGTTGTTGTTGTTCTCCTTTTCTCCTTGCTCTATCTATGTTTATCTCTTCCCTTGGTGTCATGGTTCCAAAGAAATCTCATCCAAGTTCCTCTCGTCAATCAGATCAAAAGTCCCCCAATGTCATTAAAGAAAGAGTACAAGGCCGACCTATTTGTTCAAAGCGTGAATTTTCATAATCACTTGCATCACACATGATAATGAATGGCAAGCTTCAATTAGGGGTGGTCATAATAGGTGCAGAGACGAGTCTTCTTTTCAGTTCTTCAAACGTTTGCAAGCAGGCATTACGAAGCCTAAATTTAACATCCTTTTTGAGCAATTTACACAAAGGTTTGGTAATTTTAGAGAAATCTTTAATAAAGCAACGGTAAAAACTGGTATGGCCAAGAAAACTTCTCACACCTTTAACAGAAGTGGGTGGAGGTAGTTGTTCAATGATGGACACTTTGGCTTTATCCACTTCTAATCTCTTTTTAGATACTTTATGGCCCAACACATTGCCTTCTTGCATCATAAAGTGATATTTCTCCTAATTTAGCACTAGATTAGTTTCTTCACAACGCTGTAACACAAGTACATAACATCTAGATTATGGAGACACTCATCAAATGAATCATCAAACACTGAAAAATCATTCATGAAGACCTTCATAGTTTGCTCAATTATGTCAGAAAATATAAAGATTATTTATCTTTGAAAAGTTGTCGGTGCATTACATTAGTCGAATGGCATCCTTCTAAATGCGAAGGTACGATAGAGACAAATGAAAGTCGTTTTCTCTTGTTCTCCTGGAGCAATTGCAATTTGGTTATATTCTAAATAACCATCTAGGAAGCAGAAAAATTTTTTCCTGGCTAGTCTATCTAGCATCTGATCAATGAAAGACAAAGGAAAATGGTATTTTTGAGTTGCAGTGTTCAATTTGCGATAATCCATACAGACCCTCCATCCAGTTACTGTACGGGTGGGGATTAGCTCATTATGGGTGTTAGCTACTACGGCCATACCTCCCTTCTTGAAAAGACATTGGACTGGGCTCACCTAAGAGCTATCTGAGATAGGATATATGATGTTCGAATCTAGCCATTTAAGAATTTTCTTCTTGATAACTTCTTTCATATTAGGATTCAATCTTCGTTTGTGTTCTATAGAAAGTCAATGGTTGTCTTCCAAAAAAATCTTGTACATGCAAATTGAAGGGCTGATACCATATTCCATCCCATCACCTCCTTATGTTTGTTCAACACCTTTTAGAGCTTCAACTCTTGCTCCATAGATAGATTAGCAGCAATGATGCCAGTAAAGTGCTAGACTCTCCCAAGAAGACATATTTCAGATGAGCAGGCAGTGTCTTCAATTCGAATTTAGGAGGCTCCATAATAGAGGGTTTTAGGGAGGTCTATCAGCTGAGGTCAAGTCTAGAGCTTCAAATTTTACTCTAGATGGAAGAAAGACTGGTGTAGCACTCACCATAGTTGCGCATTTTTCAATTTTCTCCTTATCTTGTTCGATTCCAAGACATTGGCCTTCCATCATAGATTGTTGAGATTTATAGTGAATTAGATGATCAACCATATCTAGATAGAAGCAGTGTTCAGGCTCATCTGGCTATTTAAGAGCTTTAAATATGTTAAATGTCACTTACTCTTTGCCAATTCTCATGGTAATATCCCTTTTTCTACATCAATGAGGGCTTTACCTATAGCCAAGAAGGGTTTCCCAAGAATGATGGAAATTTCTCGGTCAACTTCACAATCGAGAACAATAAAGTCAACTAGAAAGATGAATTTATCAACCTTCATCAAGACATCCTCAACTATTCCCCGAGGATATGCCAAGCTTCTATCAACAAGCTGCAAAGTAACTGTAGTAAGCTTAGCTTCACCCAACTGTAACTTCTTGAAAATACATAGTGGCATCAAATTAATGTTGGCACCCAAATCACATGAGGCTTTTATCATGAAAGTCGTTCCAATGTAATATGGAATGGTAAAACTTCTAGGATCACCCTTCTTTTGCGGTAAGTCTTTTATGAAATCTAAACTACTCTTTGTCAATGCCACCATTTCATGCTCTTAAAATCTTTTCTTTTTAGATAATGCATCCTTCATGAATTTTGCATATTTAGGCATTTGTTCCAAGGTTTCCAAAAGAAAGATGTTGATATGCAGCTGCTTGAAGGTATCTAGGAACTTCTTGTACTGAGTATCCTCATTTTGCTTCTTAAATCGTTGAGGAAAGGGTAGTGGAGTGAATAAAATGATGAAGCCAAAAATCTTATATATTATCGGGTAGTACCTAGAGTTTATATAGAGAAACCCTTTAGGTACTAAAAGGATAAAATCTGATTATTTTAACTGCTTACAAGATAATGGAAACTAAATAAATGATTTTGAAAAGATATTCTAATCCCTAACAATAAGGAGAAATAATAATCTGATAAGGAAGAAAGGAATTGGGTCTCATGCATTAAGGGCCCATTAATATCCAACACTCCCCCTCAAGCTGGTGAATAAATGTTGATCATTCCCAACTTGCCACTAAGCTCTTCAAACTTGGTCCTTGAAAGTGCCTTGGTAAGTAGGTCTGCAACTTGTGAGTTTGATGAGATATAAGTCACATGAATCACTCCCGTGTCAATCTTTTCCTTAATGAAATGCCTATCAATCTTCACATACTTGGTTCTATCATGATGGATTGGATTGTTGACAATCCCAATGGTGGCCATGTTATCACACAATTCTTTGATTGGAGACGATACCTCTATTTTTTAGTTCTTTGAGCAATCGGACTACCCACATTCCTTCACATATTTCCAATGCTAAGGCTTTGTATTCTACCTCAGCACTGCTTCTAGCTATCATAGGTTGTTTCTTACTCCTCCATGTCACTAGATTTCCCAGACATAGGTGCAATATTCAGTTGTTGATCTTTTATCAACAATTCATCCAGCCTAATCAGCATCTGTAAAGACTTTAATATCCTTAACTCCCCTTTTCTTGAAGAACAGGCCCTTACTAGAGGTCATTTTTAAATATCTCAGAATTCTATACATAGCTTCCATATGTTCTTCTTATGGTTTACTCATGAACTAGCTTACCACACTCACTGGATGGCATATGTCTGGCCTTGTGTGTGATAGATAAATGAGCTTTCCTACCAACCGTTGGTATCTATCAGTATCAACTGGTGCAGAGTCTTCAATAAGGTCCAATTTCGTAGTGGAGTCCATAGGAGTCTCGGTTGGTTTTGCTACTAACATTCCAGTCTCCTTCAGCAGGTCATGAGTGTACTTTCTTTGTGAAATTGTGATACCTCGGCTTGATCTAGCAACTTCCATACCAAGAAAGTATCTTAAACTTCCCAAATCCTTCACTTCAAATTTAGCTACAAGTGACATTTTGAGCCTCTGTATCTCCTCTATGTCATTGCTTGTCAAGACAATATCATCTGCATATACTATTAGGATTGAGCTCTTCCTTTCCAAAAGTCTCACAAATAAGATGTGGTCCGTCTGACATTGAGTATACCCCTGACCTTTAACCACTTTAGTAAATCTCTCAAACCAAGCCTATGGAGACTACTTAAGTCCATACAATGACTTATACAACATGCATACCTTATTCTCTCTGTTACATATTAAGAGACCTTGTGGTATATCCATGTAAACTTCCTTTTTTAGATCACCGTTCAAAAAGGCATTCTTCACATCAAGTTGGTAAAGGGGCCAATTTTTGTTTGCTGCGAGAGACAGGAGGATTTTTATTGTATTCAATTTTGCAACTAGAGCAAATGTCTCCTGATAATCAATCCCATGTGTCTGAATAAACCCCTTTGCTACCAATCGAGCCTTGTACCTGTTTATGGTTCCATCGAAGTTATATTTAATTGTAAACATCCATTTACAACCAACCGTTGTCTTACCCTCAGGCAAATTTGTAATTTTCCAGGTCTAGTTCTTGATTAATGCTTTTAGTTCTTCATCAATAGCATCCTTCCACCTAGGATCAGTCACAGCATCTTGAAAAGTAGCAGGTAATATCTCATTTGAAATTTTAGCAACAAAGCTTTGCAATTTTCCAGATAACTTTTCATAGCTGACAAACTTACTAATGGGGTGAAGAGTGTACTTCCTTACTCCTTTTCTTAGTGCAATCGGTTGGTTGAGCTCATCAGAAATGGACTCAAGTATTGAAGCTTGATTCTGCTCAGGATTCATGAGTGTCTCATCTTTGGATCCCTGTTGTTGCATTTGCTTCTTGCTTCTTCTTGAGTAGATGCTCAATTCCTTTCCTTTATACTGGTCTGCCACCCCCGTTTCCACATGGTCTTCTTTCAATTGTTCAGTTTCAGGTCTGTTTCCAAGGGAAATGGGTTTAGTTTCAGGTCTAGTAATGGAAATGGGTCCTGTTTCAGGTCTGTCCTGGTCAAGGGATGTGTCACCATTGGGTAAATTGGCTATGTTAGGTAGTTTTGTTATGGGATTAGAAAGCGCAGTAGAAACAGTAGCATCATTTGGCAATGGTGTGTTTGAATCAGCAAGCAAAAACTCCCATTTCCTATTATTGCTCTCCCCCTGAATGGGATTTTTGTGAAAATAAGGCTAGTGTTCATTGAAGGTAACATTCATGGTAACAAAATTTTTTCAGAATCGGAGAATAACACTTATAATCTTTTTGCTTAGGAGAATTGTGGAAACCCCGAACACTGATATTAGAATATTTATTCTTTATTATAATGTAAATACCATAGTTATAAGAGTTAATTTAGGATCCTGATATGTATTTTATTTCCTTCTTTTTCTCGGGTATTTTCTTTCCTTAGTTTAGGATCCTAATATGTATGGCCCTTACTATCAAGAAGAGCTTTATGTTTCTGCCTTCTGCTTGTGATATTTGGGATGTTGTCAGGGAAGCCTACTCTGATGGTGAGAATGTTTCTCAAATATTCGAAATCAAAATCAAACTGTGGGAGATGAAACAGGGGACTCGAAATGTGAATGAGTATTACTTAGAAAAAATGGCTCTTTGGCAAGAGCTAGACCTTAACAGTGAAGAAGCGTGGCGCTGTTCTGAGGATGCTGCGAAATTCAAAAAGCAAGTTGATAAAGAAAGACTTTCTGAATTTTTAGCAGGCCTGAATAAAGAGTTGGATGCTGTAAGAGGGCGAATTTTGAGTCGTGTCCCTTTTCCCTCTGTTTGGGAAGCCTTTGCAGAAGTCAGAAGAGAAGATTCTCGATTAAAAGTAATGTTGAAGGGTGATAATCAATCACATGCACCAACAGCTGAACCTTCTGCATTGGTAATTCGAGCCTCTGACTTAAAGTTCTCAAAAGGCAAACCTATTTGTGACCATTGCAAGAAGAGTGGTCACACAAAAGAGACATGTTGAAAAATTCATGGCAAGCCTCCAGATTGGAAACCAAAGAAAGGTCATGGTCATGGATATCATACTACTGCAAGTGGAGGGAAGAGTATCTTGATTCACAACTACAGAATAAAAATAACCAGCTTGAGAGGATCCTAGAATTGCTTACTACTATGCAGAACAGTGGACAACCTCAAAGAAACAACCGGTTGCTACTGTTGTACATAGAGGTAATTTTTTACATGCCTTATCCACTATAAAAGGTTCTTGTGTTGGAACCTGTTGGATTGTCGAGTATGGAGTCTCGTATCACTTGACAGATGACTATACATTATTTTCTTCTTATACTCCTTCTGCTGGAAATCTAAAAGTTAAAATTGCTGATGGCACTTGGTCTACTGTTGCTGGAACAGGGAGCATTAAAATTTCTCCTACACTTACACTTCATTCAGTATTTCATGTTCCTAACTTGAAGTGCAATCTCTTATCTGTCCATCAATTAACGAAAGAGGAATGCTGTCATGTTGACTTCTTTACTACTCATTGTGTGTTTCAGGATCTGTTAACGGGGATGACGATTGGCAGTGCTAGGGAATTTGATAGCCTTTACTGCCTGGATGGAAATAATATGCAAGATTCAAGCTCATGTAATAAAGTGTCTCTCTCTCGGGATGATGACCTTAGGTTATGGCACAATCGCCTAGGACATCCTAGTTTTCCATATTTGTCTAAGTTGTTTCCCTCTTTATGCTCTAATAAAGATGTTTCCTAGTTTCAGTGTGATATTTGTGAACTTGCAGAGCACCATAGATCTTCCTTTCCAAGAAATGACTATAAAGCATCTAAACCATTTTCCACCATTCACAGTGATCTCTGGGGGTCATCCAAAATTCCTAATAGAACCAACACTAAATGGTTTATTACTTTCATTGATGATCACACTTGGGTTGGTTGGGTATATCTCTTAAAAGATAAAACTGAAGTTTATCCTGTGTTTGTTGAGTTTTACAACATGATCAAAACCGAATTTTCAACAAGTGTGCAAATCCTCCATACTGATAATGGAACAGAGTATCTTAATAAGAGCATTGGTGACTTTCTTAAAACTCATGGCATCCTCCACAAAAGAACTTGTGCTTATCGTCCTTAACAAAATGGGATTGTTGAGCACAAAAACAAACATATCTTAGAGGTTGCCAGAGCACTTATGTTCACTTCTCATATGCCAAAATTCTATTGGGAGGATGCTGTCCTTACTGCTATCTATTTAATTAATAGACTTCCAAGTCGAGTTTTGTCTTTTAAGTCCCCACTTGAGGTTTTTCATTCCACTTATCAGATTCCTTACTTAGAAAATAACCTTCCCTTGAAGATCTTTGGGTGTTCTGCATTTGTTCACTTCCATCACAGCAATAAGCTCGAACCCCGTGCTGTCCATTGTGTTTTTCTTGGGTATTTTGCCTTTAAAAAAGGTTATAAATGTTATGATCCTCTCACAAAACGTGTTTTTGTCACCTATGATGTCACTTTTCATGAAGAGGTTCCGTTTTATTCCTCGCCTTTGATTCAGGGGAAGAGTTGGAGTGAATCTCAGCCTATGGAAGAAAATTCAAACTCCTATTATCAAAATGAGATAATCTTACCTTGCATTCCTGGTTCTCCTATCCTTGAAACCAATCAGCCTAACACTCTAGGGAATCCCAATGACATAAAGAGAGACACAAACATAAGAGTCTACACTCGAAGAGAAAAAAAGGTAGTAAGCCACAAGTACCTAGTACAGGCCAAGAATCAGAACCAGTGACAGAACTTGATCCTGATCAAGAATTGCAAGAAGTAGTTGATGCAGATGCAACTGATGATGAAAATCAAACAAATGAAATTCTAGATGATTTAGATCTTCCTATTCCTTTAAGGAAGAAGCCGAGGGTCTGCACCTACCATCCAATTGAAAGGTTCGTCTCATACAATGCTCTTTCCTCTTGATATCGAGCTTTTGCTACCAGCCTGGACAGCATTAAAGTACCAAATAATATTGATGAGGCACTAGAATCACCCGAGTGGAAAGCAGCTGTTATGGAAGAGATGGAAGCTCTAAGACAGAATGGTACATGGAAAATGGTTGATTTTCCAAGGGGGAAGAAGCTGATAGGGTGCAAATGGGTGTTCACAGTAAAATATAAAGCAAATGGTACTTTGGATAAATACAAAGCGAGACTTGTGGCCAAGGGATTCTCACAGATTTATGATTTAGATTACACAGAGATATTTGCTCCAGTGGCTAAACTCAATACCATTCGAATTATTCTTTCACTTGCAGCAAACCTAGAATGGCCTTTATGCCAACTAGATGTCAAGAATACATTCCTAAATGGTGACTTGAAAGAGGAAGTGTATATGATGCCTCCACTTGGTCTCTTTAGACAGGAGGGGAATAAAGTTCGCAAGTTGAAAAAAATCACTATATGGATTGAAACAGTCTCCTCGTGCATGGTTTGAAAGGTTTACAAGTGTTCTCAAGTCTGAAGGCTACAATCAGGGACAAAGTGATCACACCATGTTTTTCAAACACAGGGAAGGTAAAAAGACTATATTGATAGTCTATGTTGATGATATAGTACTCACTGAAGATGATATTGAAGAAATTGAAAAAAATAAAACTATCTCTAGCCGGGGAGTTCCAAATCAAGGATCTTGGTGACATGAAATATTTTCTTGGTATAGAAGTGGCGAGATCAAGGAAAGGAATTTATATTTCCCAACGGAAATACATACTTGATCTTCTTAGAGAAACGGGTATGTTGGGGTGTAGGCTGAGTGACACTTCAATAGAAGTTAATAAGAATAAATCTGTTAAGAAAGAAGCAACAGAAGGTGAATGTGTTGATAGGGAATAGTATCAAAGGTTGGTAGGGAAACTTGTATACCTATCACATACAAAGCCTGACCTCGCATTTGCAGTAAGTGTGGTCAATCAACATTCACATGATCGAAGAAGAAAACATCTAGGAATTGTATACAGGATCTTGAAGTACCTCAAGGGCACTCCAGGGAGAGGTTTATTGTTCAAAAAATCACACAAGAGAGATATAGAAATTTTTATAGATGCTGATTGGGCTAGAACTCATGATGATAGGCGGTCTACATCTGGGTATTGCACATTTGTATGGGGTAACTTAGTTACCTGGAGAAGTTAGAAGCAAAATGTTGTGTCAAGGAGTAGTGCAGAAGCCAAATATAGAGCAGTAGCTCATGGGATGTGTGAAGGACTGTGGTTGAAAAGAGTGTTGAATGAATTGAAAATTGTAACAGAGTTTCCAATTAAGCATTATACTGACAGCAAAGCAGCTATTAGCATCTCCCACAACTCGGTTCAACATGATAGGACTAAATACATTGAAGTAGACAAACACTTCATCAAAGAAAAAATTGAAGACGGAGTTGTTTGTCTCATCCATGTGCCAACTCAAGAACAAACAGCAGATATTCTCACAAAAGGGCTATCCAAAGAAAAATTTGAAGACTTTGTGTGCAAGATGGACACGATGAGTATCTATGATCCAACTTGAGGGGGAGTATGGAAATCCCGAACACTGATATTAGAATATTTATTCTTTATTATAATGTAAATACCATAGTTATAAGAGTTAATTTAGGATCCTAATATGTATTTTATTTCCTTCCTTTTTTCGGGTATTTTCTTTCCTTTCTCGGGCTCCTAATTATTTGCCTATCAGTGTATATATCCTGTAAATGTTTTCTCAGAATAATGTATGAGAATCATTCTTCTCTCTGATACGCACAAGAATACCTAAGAAAAATACATTTAAGGGCTCGAGCGTCAAGTTTTCCCTCATTTTCATTGTGAATATAAGCAATACAACCAAACACCTTCTCAAGAATGTGAGTAACAAGGTGAGTCTTTGGAAAGGTTTCCAATAATTTCTGGATTGGGGTTTGGGAATTCAATACTTTGGTGGGCATTCGATTTATTAGGTGAGCGGCTGTGAGAATTGCTTCTCCCCAAAAAGTCTTGGGAACATTGTGGGTTGTCATAATGGCTCTTGTAACATCAAGGAGGTTCCTATTTTTTCTTTTTGCTATCCCATTTTGTTGAAGGGTGTTTATGCAACTGGTTTGATGTACAATTCCTTTTTGTTTAAGGTATTGTTGTAATTGGTTACTCATGTACTCTCTCCCATTATCACTCATCGAGACCTGGATTGTTGTCCAAAATTTGTTTTTGATCATTGTAAAGAAATTGATGAATAATTGAACAATTTCAGATTTTTCCCTTATGAAAATCACCCATGTAAGGCGAGTATGGTCGCCAATGAAAGTTACAAACCATTTTGCTTTCGTAAGAAAATGGACACGAGAGGGTCCCCAAATATTGCTATGGATTATGGCAAAAGGATGAGTAGGTTTGTAAACATGTGGGCTGTACGTGTTCTTTGTGTGTTTGGAAATTTGACAAATATCATAATTGAAAGAAAGATCATTTTTATTCAAAGAATTTGGAAACAACTTGAACATGTAATTGAAATTGGGGTGACCTAATTTATAGTGCCATAACATTACATCCTTATTTGTGAATTTAGTTGAAAAAGCAGCCTTGTCTTCAACTCTAACCAAGCATGATCCTTTATTGATATCACCATCTTCCTCTAGACAATAGAGACCCTCAATAATCCTAGCAGTGCCAATCTTCTTTCCCGACTCTAGTTTCTGAAACAAGCATTCAGTAGATGTAAAATCAACATGACAATCCAAGTCATTGGTAATTCGTCTAACAGATATCAAGCTACATTTCATGCCAGGGGCATAAAGAACATCTTTTAAAATCATATAATTGGATATATAAACTATTCCAATTCCAACAACCCTTGTAAAGGTTCCATTTGCAACTTTGATAAACATTGGAGTGTCACATGGTCGAGGATTATGAATGCAAAATCTATTACCAGTCATGTGATCTATAGCACCCGAGTCAACAAACCACATACCTGGATGGTGAACCTTGGCATTATAAGCAAGTATTGCATTACCTGTGTAAGCAATATTACTAGCTGCAATTGCTTTCTCTTATGGTGTGTTAAAAAGGTTATGTTTATCTAATAGCTTTCTGAGGACTTCAATCTCTTCCTTGCTGAACTTACTTGGTTCAGCCCCAACTTTACTGTCAGATGCAACCACGAACCCCTTGCCTTCTTGCCTATTCCTCCCCTTCTGATTTGGAGGCTTGCCATTTAATTTCCAACAAGCATTTCTAGTATGTCCAGATTTCTGACAATGGTCACACCACTGTCCAACTTTTCTTGGTTCTGCCTTCATTGCCTTGACCTATTCTAGCAATCAGTGCATTGGAATCATGCTTAGAGGCATGAGGAGCATCATTGGAGATGAGCTTTTTCCTACTCTCTTCATGCTTAATAGTGAAAAATACTTCCTTAAGTGATGGTAAAGTGTCTAATGCCATAATTCTACCATGTACCTCATCAAAAGATGGATTGAGACCAAGGAGGAATTTGAAGATTCTTTTCTTCTCCTTTATCTTAGTGTAGCGGGTAGCATCAATCGCACAGGACCACTCTGAAGTATCATATAAATCCAGTTGCTGCCACTGGACTACAGGGTTGGTGTAGTACTGTGTAATATTTAGAGTACCTTGTCGGAATTCATGGAGGAATCCCTCAATCTCCAGCATTGTAGCCTTGTTCTTAATAGATGCGAACATGTCACAAGTAGCTTCCCATATATTACGAGCAATATTGTAGAGTGTAAAGTTAGCATTGATTTCAGTAACCATCGAGTTGATAAGCCACATTTGCACCGAAGAGTCCTTTGCCTCCCACTCGCGGTACTTGGGATCGGTAATGGCAGGTCTCGTCGTTGTCCCAGAGAGGTATCCAAACTTTCCTTTTCCAGTGACATAAAGACGAACACTCGCTGACCACTGGAGGTAGTTTTGCCTGTCCAACCTATGGATGGCGATCGAAATAGGGCTGGCTTCTGACGGCACTTGATGGCCTGAAGCATTGGTCACCGACGATAAGGTGTTATTGCTCATCGTTGAGCTCCAGTCATCTGAGGCCTCGGTGTTCAGGCCGAACCTGAACTAAATCATCGCTAATTAGTGTGTAGGCTATGATACCGTGAATAAAATGATGAAGCCAAAAATCTTATGTACTATTGGGTAGTACCTAGAGTTTATATAGAGAAACCCTTTAGGTACTAAAAGGATAAAATCTGATCATTTTAACTACTTACAAGATAATGGAAAATAAATAAATGATTCTGAAAAGATATTCTAATCCCTAACAATAAGGAGAAATAACAATCTGATAAGGAAGAAAGGAATTGGGCCTCATGCATTAAGGGCCCGTTAATATCCAACATGGAAGAATTTGAGTGCTTGTTTGCATTTTCCTCTCTTCACTTATCTTTTCTTTCTTATTCTCATGCTTCTTCTCATCATTCACTGTTGATTCTTTTACACCATCATCTTTAGAAATAGAGATCCCTTCATCATTTGCCACAATGGGCTTCATGTTAAGCTTAAAAGCATTTGACAAAACTTTACCGCTTCTTAAAGTAATGGCCTTGCATTCATCATTGCTTTCCCTTCTAAGATTGGGAATTGTGTCACTAGGGAGATTTCCTCTTGACATAGCATTCATTTGGGAGGTTAGTTGTCTTGCTTGCACTTCTAAGTTCTTGATGGTTGTGTCATGCAGAGAGAAAGTGGCTTTTGTTTCAGCCCTTTGAGCCTCTTGATTAGCTAACATTTGAGCTAACATTTTCTACATTTTGGATTCTTCTTCTTTAATGGGGATTTGTCTTGACTGCATCGAAAATTCGGGAGGTTGAGCAGGCCTTGTTGCTGATGAAGAAGCTTGATTCAATTTTGGGCCTTGACTCTATGAAAAGTTTAGATGATTCCTCCACCCTGAATTATATGTTTGAGAGTAAGGATTATTTTGTTGATTCCGCTGAGCATTATTCATGTAATTAACAAATTCTAATGTGTAATGACAATGTTCAGATGAGTGGCCTTCTCCACAATGATCGTAGATAGTAGAGGGAGACCGTATTGCATGAATTCCCATAGGGTTGGTTTTCTTCATTTGAAGCTCTAAGTTGTCAAATCTTCTGTTCATAACTTTAAGTTGTACTGTTATGTCATTAGATGAGCTAGAGGATTGTCCTCTTTTCTGAGATAATTGTCTCCCATACGCATATTGCATGGTGTTGAAAGCCATGCCATCATATAGGTTGTAGAGCTCATTCACTCTCATCTTCCCAATTCCACCACTACAGGCATTATCAAGCATTCTTTTTGTATCTTCATGAAGACCATTCCAGAAAACTTCCATTAGTACATTTTTTGCTCATGGTTGGGACATATTTTGCACAACTTAAATCTCTCCAACGCTTCATAAAATAGCTTACCAGGTTGTTGCTCAAAATTCAAGATTTCTCCTTTCATGGTTGCTCTCTGGCCTTGAGGAATAAATCTTGCAACCAAGTCCTCCTATGTGCCGATAGATTGTTCTGGAAGAGAGTTGAGCCATGCTTTAGTTTTATCCTTCAAAGTCATAGGAAATAACCTTAATCTTAACGCATCTTTGGACACTCTATATTACTTGAAGGATTCACACACTTCAATAAATTTGGTGAGGTGCACGTTGGGATCCTCATTATAATTGCCACCAAACAATTCATTCATCTGTAGCATTTGAAGTATACCTTGCTTAACCTTAAAGTTTCTAGTTTGAATATTTAGCATTCGAATACTGGAGTGATAACTTTGTGCCTCTAGGTTAAGGAAGTCATCCAAAGTATAGAGATCATTTTCATCAATGTCAGCCATAATGGGTTGTGGGTGCACTTCTGGTTCTAAATTGGCTCTTTCAAAAATATTTTTTCCCTCTAAAAGGATTTCAAGATTGTTCGAATTCAACCCTTCCATGCGCAGGGAGGGTACCTACAAAGGAAATATTACAAACAAGTATCAAACTAACTACAGAAAATTAAAATGCAAACTAACATACTAAAATAAGCTATGATTCTAGACAAAAGATCACGTGTAATTTACTGACACAAATTTAATAAAAAACCAAAAAAAATTTCAAGTTTCAATCCTTGGCAACAGTGCCAAAAACTTGTTCGCCATCTGGCTTAAACCACAAGTGCACAGGCCGTGACAAAGTAGAATAAAAAGATTATCGTTCCTACGAGGGTTGGAGTTGGAATTAATTAGTCATTAAACTCATGCTTTAAATTAGGTTGAGCAGAACAATTGATTATTGAAATTAAATGTGAAAAGTAAAAATTGCTTTGTGAGTAAATTTTTAAAAGAGGCTAAAAGATCTTTTGATTTCAAGTATGAAAAGGGACCTAGGATTATTTCTCCTCCTTGTACTTCATAACACAAGGACAACCTCCTCTCACACAAATGGCCAATAACTATATGTGTTAGCCTAGGGATCAAATAGTACTTGAAAAAGCTTTTTCAAGTTAAGAACAAGTGTTTCATTCTATTAATTGCTTGATCTCTCTTACAATTAATAAAATCCCAATTTTAAGCTTAAATCCTAATGTGACTATGCAAGGTCAATAAGTGTATCTCTACCTTAACAACAAAATCATCCATTCAATTCATAAATTTTAAGTTTTTGCATGATTAAACTCAAGTTCTATACTCAAGTTAGCTCTCTAGCATCATTTAAGTAAACAAAACAACTAATTGGTGGCCAATCAACTAAAAGCATTAAGAATGGAGTGAAATCAATACATATATATCATTAATCATAAAAGTGGAGGAAAATTAAGTGTCAATCCATACAAAGATTTAAAATAATCCTATAACAATGTGTCTAGCTACTCATAATCAGCCACAAGCTAAAAAAATACAAGGAAATCGAAGCCATAGCAGAATACAAGAGAAGGAGAAGAAAAAGATCAGAAAAGCCGAGGGGAAAAAAGCTTCAAATCCCTCCAAAACTTTAATCCTTAGCTCTAATCACTTCCAAATTCCCAAACCCTAGCACACAAGCTCCCAAGGCAGCCCACCAGACGGAAGATCCCCTCTCTAGTCCAAAAATGAGGGATATCTCAAGCCCTAGTATCTGTCAAGCCCCAAAACGCAGTGTTTTAGTAAAATGAAGTGGATATGTTAGCCGCGGCGAAGTAGTCTCGGGTTCGTTCTCCAGCTTCTTTTCCAAGTATTGGCCACGGCGAATCATTTTCTTCCAATCAAGGCTTCCAACATGCATCTTAGCTTCAAGTGGCTTGCTCAGAACATTCCTTGTCATTTGCAAAAGTATCAAAAGTATCCTAAAATAGGGTTAAAATTGCATAATTAATCTAAAAGTGAAGTAATTAAGTTTAACTATAAAGAAAAACATATTTTCCTATTATGAGTATGATTTGTATACAAAAATACACCAAAATGTATGCATAACTTAAGGAAAATGTGTTGAAAATGCATGAATTTAGAGAGGTTATCAAACAACATTAGTTAGTTATTGGCTTTGATATCTTTTTGATAGGATTTGATATTTTATTCCTATATGAAATTTGACCAAGTGCAAATTATGCCCAAATTCTACTTTTGACTATGCAAGGTTAATAGGTATATCCTTATCTTATTAACAAAACATTCAACTCATCATGGCAAATATCCTTTACTAACATTATTCAATCTATGGCCTATTCTCAATTTCCCTTTCGTAAGTTTAATAAAAAATTCCAAATCAATCTAACTAATAGCTAGTTAATTAGAAGCAATAAGATCAAGATTGTGAAGAGCATCTTATCATGTACAAAAACGGGAGAATGTGCTCTCAAAACTGATTTCTTTTTAACAAGGAAAGTGGATAAAAAGCTTTACATGGATTGAAAAGTTATATGTGGAAAGAGGTTGACTACACAACATAGGTCTTAATGATGGATGTTCAAATTAAAAGGAGAGTAAATAGCAAAGGGCAAGAAAGGGTATCAAGAATAAAGTGATGGTAATTGAAGGGTAATAAAGAAAAGAGTTTGCAGAAAAAGATTTTGGAAGAAGGATCATGGGAGGCACAAGGAAGTGCTAATGATATATGGGACGAGATGATTATAAAGATTAGGAAGGTTGCAAAAGAAATATTCGGGGAATCAAAAAGTTTTGGACCTATGGATAAAGAATCTTGGTGGTGGGATACAAGCGTAAGATAAGATTAAAGTTAAAAGGAAATGTTATAAAACGTGATCTTTGTGTAAAAGTGAGGAAAATTGGGTAAAAATATAAAGTAGTGAAGAAAGACACTAAGAAAGTGGTGAGCGAAACAAGAGTTAGGGTATTTGATGGGTTATATCAATTTTTAGGTACTAAAGAAGGGGAAAGAAGTATTTATAAACTTGCTAAAAGTAGAAAAAGAAAAACAAGAGACGTAGACCAAGTGAGATGCATTAAGGATGAAGAAGGGAGAGTCCTAATCATGGAGCAGGATATTAAGAAAAGGTAGAAGTGATATTTTCATAGATTATTTAATGAAGAATGCAGAATCTCATGGCATTCAAATAGGTTAAACACCATAGAAAAGGATCAAAATTATACTTTTTATTGTAAGATTCGAGAGTTAGAGGTAAAAAAGCTTTAAAGAGGATGGAGAATGACAGAGCAGTAAGAGTATACCTATCAAGGTGTGGAAGGGTTTAAGAGTAAAAAGTATAAGTTGACTTACAAAGTTATTTAATAAGATTATAAAATCTAGGAGAATGCAAGACGAGTGGAGGAGGAGTACTTTAATTCCTATTTATAAAAATAAAGGAAATATACAAAACTGTGCAAATTATAAAAGAATTAAACTTATAAGCCATACTATAAAATTATGGGAGATGGTATTGAGCGGGGATTAAGGTAAGAGACTTAAATTACAAAGAATCAATTTGGTTTTATGCCTAATAGGTCGACTATGGAAGCAATTTACTTGTTGCAAAGATTGATATAGAAATATCGAACAAATCAAAAAGACTTACATGTGGTATTCATTGATTTAGAGAAGGCATATAATAAGGTGTTAAGACATGTTTTATGAAAAGTTTTGGAGAAAAAAGGAGTGCGAATTGCTTATATTCGAATAATTCAAGATATCTATGATAAGGTTATAAATAGTGTGAGAATACAAAGTGGGCCCACCGAAAATTTTTCGATAACTATTAGTCTACATTAAGAATTAACTTTGAGCTTCTATCTTTTTACTTTAGTCTTAGATGCTACTGAACATATACAAGAGCGAGTGCCACAGTATATGCTCTTTGCAAATGATATAGTCCTAATTGGGAAGTAGAGAGAGGAAATAAATGAAAAGTTAGAGATGTGGAAACTAACTTTGAAAACACATAGATTTTGTTTAAGTAAAAGTAAAATAGAGTATATGGAATGTAAAATAGTGTAGAAGTGGAAATTGGAGAACACGACATACTACAAGTCACTCGGTTTAAGTATCTTGAGTCTATCATACAATAGAATGGGGAAATAGAGAAAGATGTAAATCATAGGATTCAAGTAGGGTGGATGAAATAGAAGAATGTTTTGGGTGTTATTACAGATAGAAGAGTACTGTTCAAATTTAAGGGTCAATTTTATCGCATAGTTACAAGACCGACAATATTGTATGAAATTGAGTGTTGGGCAAAAGTTAATAGGAGAATAAGTTTAATATTGTAGAGATAAAAATGTTGCGTTGGATGAATGGACATATTAAATAAGATAGAATTACAAATGAATACATTAGAGAGAAAGTTGAGGTCACACCTATTGTGGAAAAGATAGTAGAATCATGTTTTAGATAGTTTGGACATATGTGAAAAAGATCTATAGAAGTTCTAGTAAAAAGAATAAATTAGATGAAAAGTAGTCTAGTAATTAGAGGCCGAGGGAGACCACAAAAAATGTTAGGTGAAATTATTAAGGAAGATTTAAATTTAAATAATTTATCTAAAAATATGATTTATAATAGAACTTTATGGCGTTGTTTGATCTATGTGGCTGATCCCACCTGGTGAGAAAAGGCCTATATTGTTGTTGAAGATTAAGATTGAACAAACAAAACTAAATATTAGTAATAGCAAGAAAAGAAAGTAATAGATTCCTAATTTTTACTAGTGTTTATAACAATCCTAGAAACAAAAATTTAGTTACTAATTAATATGAAATCCAAAATCAAATTTAGAATCAACAAGGAGTTTGGCATAAGAAAGTTAAAGAGGAGAGAAAAAGTAGGTGGATCTGTGCTGGACTCCAACTTTTCTACAAAGCTGTGAAGAATCCTCGCTCTTTGGTGCTCTCAAAGTTCTCTCTTGTGCTTAGGAATAGCGTAGAAAAGTTGTGTCTCTAAAGCCTCGAAAGGATACCCAAATCCCAATCCTTACTAAACACATTTTCTAATCGGTTTCAACTTTGTATTTATCTTTACAAAATAATCAAACCAAATTGATTCCTAATTTATGCAATTATAAAAAAAACTTGTTATTTAAATACCCAAAATTTGCAAAACTAAATTATGTACATTTCTAACAAAAACTTGTATGAAATCAATTAATTTTCTCCTCAAATTAAATTATTTATTTATCAAAATTCATCTTAAAGTATGCAAAATATCTTAAAATAATGAGAGTTAACACATCCCAAACTTGAACTTTTACTTGTTTTTTAGTAAAATAACTCAAAACACTAGAAAAGCTAAGCTATCCAAGAGTAAACTTAATTGTATGTTTGTTGATACCTTCAATGGTTACCTCATGCAGAATAATAAATAAGAAGAATATGCAAGATATACCAGTCACAAAGTTCAATAGGGTAATGCATGCTTTCCTAATATTTTGAAGAGTGTGTGTGTTTTGCCAGATAGTCAATATCATGTTAGTGTCAAAATCAATTTTGTGCACCTTAAAACATATATACACAACATCAAATGTAGGGATTTCATATGCCTATTTTTCTACCCTCTCTCCACTAATATAAACATCACACAACCCCTTGATGAATAGGTCTTTAAGGCTTGTAACGTGGCCAAAAGTTATGGCTAATCAAGAATGGATATATGAGAATGCAAAACCTCTAGAGAATATAACACAAATGCACAAGGGAAACAATTTCCTCTAAATTTTTTTTTCTTTTTCTTCTTCTTTTTCTTTTTGAATTACTTTTGAATTGCTCTTCCCCTGAACTTCAATCTTTGTTGTGTCTAAATCTTTTTTTCCCCTTCTTTTCATTTTTTCCTCCTCCCCTTTTATATGACCTTTTTTGACATAGTACATCTACATTGAGGAAAGATAAAATTTAGCTTTAACTACTATTTTTACTATACACCAACAATTAATCCTACCTTATTTGACCATCAACCATTTCTCCCAAACACATCAATAATGTGCCCCTAAGAAAAAGGTTATCTTGAGGAAAGGGTCTAGGTTTTTTGGACTGAGATTGGATAAAGTAAATGTAGGCAAAAACAAATAATACAAATGGATACTAATTTAAAAATTTTAAAAGCTCAAGCAGGGTGCAACAGATAGCAATTATATAGGTTGAGTTTGTAAGGCTCAAATGCATAAAGAAATGCCTAAATCATGTCTTTTGATTATGTAACACTTAGGATTTCGCCTAAAGAGTGTATGAAATAGGTTCTAGAGCCCTAAGGTTAATATAGTCTATAAAATTGATTTGCATAAAATTTTTTCCTTACACATGCAATCTAATTATACCTGGCTATTGAGAGCACAAGATATGTTTCAAAAATATGAAAAAGTTCAACATTACAATTTTAAACTAAGAACAAGCATAATTTATCATTAACTTCCTACTAAACATATCCTGATGGCAACCTTTCTTAGAATCATACATGAAACTAAGTAGACACTTAAGTAGCTAGCTTAAACATATTTTAAAATAAAATTAAACAAAGTAAAAGTTGAAGAAAAAAAATTTCAAGTTATTTTGTAATCTATCGATATAAAAAATTACCCCCCCCCCCCAAAAAAAAACTTTGGAATAAAATTGTGCACAATGTTTATAAAAATAAAAGAACAATGAAAAAGAAAGATTCCTATACTATTGTTCTTAGAATGTAGAGCAATTGTTGTGCACCTGGAGCTCCTCTTTTTCTTTCTTGTGTGGACCAACAAAACAAAGGAAGACACCTAATTATGTCTGCTTAAGCTACTTCCCAAGAAGTGCTAAGTTTATAGTTCTTAGCCTGACTTTTTGTTACTCTTCAATTAGGATCCTTCAAATTCACAATGGATTTTTGACGATCTACCTTTCCTTCCCAGTAGTTCAACATTTGACCATTAACTTTGAATTTCCTACCAAAAATACTCTTAATAATTTCAATTGCTCTGTGAAAGGATACTTAACCACAATAAAAGGTCTAGATCATTTGGATTTTAGCTTCTCACAAAAAAGTTTTAGTCTAGAGTTGTAGAGCAACACAACTTGACTTGGCTTAAACTATCTATGGAGGATTTTCTTGTCATGCCATCTTTTTGTTTTCTCCTTGTACAGCTGAGGGCTTTCATAAACATAAGTTTTGAACTCTTCAAGCTTATTAAGTTGTAGCAATCTCTTCTCACTAGTAGCCTTGAAGTCAAAGTTGAACTTTTTGATAGCCCAGTAGGCATTGTTTTCCAATTCTACTAGGAAATAGCAAGCTTTGATGTATAGTAGCCTATATGGTGTCATTCAAATAAGGGTTTTGTAAGCAGTTCTATAAGCCCATAGAGCATTATCTAACTAGGCTAACCAATCCTTCCTAGTTGTGTTTACAGTCTTTTTTAAGATTCTTTTAATCTCCCTATTTGAAATTTTAGTTTATCCATTAGTTTGTGAATGGTAGGCTAATGCCACCTTATGCTAAACTCCATACTTCTTCAAGAAAGTTCTGAATTGATTGTTTGCAATAATGGGATCCTCCATCAGTTATAATTGCCCTTGGTATGCTAAAACAAGTGAAAATTTGCTTCTTCAAAATATGGTTACAACCTTTGCATCATTAATGGGACATGCAATTGCTTCAACCCACCTAGAAACAAAATCCATTACTACCAAAATATACCGATTATTATTAGAGCTAATGAAAGGACCCATGAAGTCTATTCCCTATATATCAAATAATTCCACCTCAAGAATGCTGGTCAATGGCATTTCATACTTTTTTGACATGTTGCCTACCCTTTGGCATGGATCACACTTAGCCACAAACACAAAAGCATCATTTAAATGAAGTAGGCCAAAAGAAATCTGACTATAAGACTTTGGCCGCTATTCTGTCACCTCTAAAATGTCCACTATATTTCTAAGAACAACATTTATGAAGAATCTCCTTCTGTTCTTGTTCAAGAACAAATTGCCTAATAATTTGGTTTGCACAATGCTTAAACAAAAAAGGCTCATCTGCAAAAACTTTTTCTTTTGGTGAAAATTTAAATTAAGAGGAAAAATGTTGCAAATGAGATAATTAACAAAATCAGCATACAAAGGTACCTCTACATTATTAATGGTAAAGAGTTGTTTATCAAGAAAATTCTCATTGATTATAGGCTCTTGTCTAACTTAAGCCACAGTGCTCAATCTTGACAAATGATTAGCTACTTGATTTTCAGTACCTTTCTTATCTATAATTTCATGGTCAAATTCTTGCAATAAAAATATCCACTTGATTAATCTAGGTTTTGAATCTTCTTTATCCATTAAGTATATAATTGCAAAGTGGTTAGTGAAAACTATTACCTTTGTGCCAAACAAGTAGGGTTTAAATTTATCAAAAGCAAACACTACAATTAGCAACTCTTTTTCAATTGTATTCTAATTTACCTAAGCATCGGTTAGTGTCTTATTGGCATAGTAGATAGGATGGAAGATTTTCTCCTTCCTCTGGCCTAACATGGCTCCCACAATATAGTCACTCACATCGCACATTAACTAAGATGGTAGGTTCCAATCAGGAGCTACAATAATAGGTGCAAAAATCAACCTTTTCTTTAGTTCATTAAATGCAGATAAACAAGCTTTGTCAAAATTGAATGGCACATCTTTCTTCAACAAATTGCATAATGGTTATGAAATTTTGTTGAAGTCTTTTATGAATATTCTATGAAAACCTACATGTCCTAAAAAATTGCAAACAAATTTAATTGAAGTAGGGGGAGGGAGTTGCTTAATTGTGGTGATTTTGGCTTTATCAACCTATATGTCTTTCCTAGATACTAAATGGCCAAGAACAATATCTTCTTGCACTGTGAAGTGCATTCCTCCCAATTTAAAACAAGGTGGTTTCTTCACATCTCTTCAAAACACTGGCCATGTTATTAAGAGATTCATCATAAGAATTTCCAAAAAAATGAAAAATTATCCATAGATACCTCCATATAATGCTCAATCATATTGAGAAGATAGTTGGCATTTTTCAAAATGTGAAAGTACCATAGGGGTAACTAAATGTGGTCTTTTCCTAGTCTTCGGGAGTAATAACAATATGATTATATGATTTATATCCAAATAAACTTCTTAAAAATAGTAAAATTCCTTACCAACAAATCTATCTAACATTTGATCGATAAATGGTAAAGAAAAATGGTCTTTCTTAGTAGTACTATTTAATTTTCAGTAATTCATACATACCTTTTAACCAGTGACTGTCCTAATAAGAATTAAATCATTTTAAGCATTAGTTATTACCATCATATAAGCATTCATTATTACCATCATACCTCCTTTCTTTGGTACACATTACATAGGATTGACCAATGAGTTTGGATAGATAATTCCAGCATCAAGCTATTTTAAGATCTCCTTTTTCACCACCTCCTTCGTGATGGGATTCAATCTCCATTGGTATTCAATGGTGTGACAACCGTAACTTCTAATCCTGATAATTATGGTTAAATACACGATTAACAATTAATGATCAAGGTTTGGAGTCGTTACAATTAATCACATTAAAAAAAATATAGGGAAATTTGAATCTTGATATTATTAGAGTCATCAACTAAACAACCATAAATGGGAGAATGCATAAAAGGAATTTCACTATCATCAGGGGTTTATGATTCATCCATCCATCAGTTTCAACACACAAAAACCTTCCACAAGTGTTTCTATACCATTTCTTAGTATTACCATTGAAGAAATTGGGATTTCTAAGCTAAAGGTGGGAGTTTGGGGACTCGCGCCACGACTTGGAACTTTCCTGCCACGGCTAAGTTAGGTCCTGGAGCTCAAAAACTAAGTTTGTCACTTTGCGCTGCGGCCCTAACCTTTCGCGCCGCGGCTAAGTTGCTCTCGGGAATCACTGGGTAACTTTTTCGAATTTCGCTGCGGCGGATATGCCTCTTGGAGCTACTGTTTAAAGTCCCACGATTCTCGTCTTGGCAAAATAAACTTGCACCGTAGCGAGTTTTGCTATTGTACTTTCCTTAATTAATTTCCTCGACTTGCGCCGCGGCACGGCAGGACCTATTGTGCCGCAGCGAGGTTTCATTCTGTTACCCTCCTGGGCGATTTTTTTAATGCTGCGCCGCGGCGTCTCTCACCACTATGACTCTTCAAGCCACGACGAGGCCTTCCTAGCCTCGGCATGATTCCCTCCTATAACTATATCTCCCATTTCGTCCCATGCACTCCAATTCTCTTCCTAGGAACACCCTAAGACCACTTCCTCTCATTTTATATGACTCTAATGGTGTTTATCTACTCTACTCACCCAACTATTCTACTATTATCAATTCAAAACTTAAATGTAAATTTCCACTCCTACAACTATCCTATATCAACAAGTCCATGGAGTAACAGCAACAAAATTCATGCACTATTGGCAATTAACATTCGATACACATTTTGTTAGAGGTTTCATACATCCATGGTTTATATCAATATCTAATGCATCACGTGATTACAATTCTCAAATGATAAGCCATATCATAAGTTCAACAAGGTTTATATATCATATACTATACGTTCATACATCCAATACCAAATTAAGATGAGACCTAACTCCTCAATAAATACATCTTAAGTAATAAAAAATAAGAGTTTACACTTGGCAATATGAATACAAGATGATGCTATACAATAAGAAATGCAAAATTTAGCATCTATATTAAATAAATTGGCCTAAGTGCAGCCTTCTCCCCACATGTTGGAACTCATGGATTTTCATTCACTTGCTTTCCCTTATCCTTATCCAAAGAACTTTCACCTGAAATATTAATCCCATGAAACGGGGTGAGATATGAATCTCAGTAATCAAGGAAATTTCCATTCATGATATCCAGTTTAATTAACATATATGCATGAATCAAAATCAACATTAGAATCATATCAGTCATATCAGTAAATGAAATAATTAGGCTATCATGATTACTATCCCATACTAGCAATTATATTTTCACATGTTAAAGGCTAATAATATTGGAGAGACCCGTCCACGGCAGCTACTCCTCATTGAGCACAACCAGGACTCAGTGCATTTGAGGTTTGATTATAACCCGGTGCCTGATCAAAGCATATGCACAGGTGGCAGCTGCACCACAGCTCCACCATGGACTCACAAGGTCCAATCACAACACAATAGATAGCCAACCAATTTATTCAGCATTTCAAATCATTCATGTACAGCAACATGAAATTAAAATAGATATATGCATGGAATTAATATAGTCTCGGTTACCTCACTTGTAGATAAATTTGCAACAGCCACCAATGGTACAAAAATCCCCCTATAACCATAGTATCAGAGAATTACTATCTTAATTCATCATTTACAGTAGCAACAAATACCCAAAAAATTTAAAATGCTAATGACCACCTAGGGAACAGTTACCCAGCCACTACAAGTCCCCAAATTCGGATTGAAATGTCCTCCACCAGAAATTTCAATATTTCACCCAAAATCCTAAGCAAATTCGTACAAAATTAATATCCATACTATAATCCAATCATTGGGGTCTCAAACCAGCAGAAATACATCAAGAAGATGAGTTTATACTTACTTAATGTCAGCCCTAGCCTCAACTTACGAATTTTCACCATGAAAACATCAAATGACAAGTTTCAGATTTTGGGTGTGGGTGAAAATACTCTAATTGGAACATTAATCGGTTCAAATTAAAGAGAAAGATGAGAGGATTAAATTATATAACTATTACCTTAGCTGAATCTTGCTTTAAAAGTGGGAAATAATGGATTTCTTGCCCTAAACCCTAGCCTCCCTTCAAACCTCCGAAATTCCTTCTTATGTTTCAGCAAAATGGAGAAGAGGCTGAAGTGTTTAGGGTTTTAGTTGGGTTTCCTATGGGTTATGGGCTGCTCCAAGATCCAACTCCAAATGGGCTTCAAATTTTAGCTTTGTTGGGCCAGTTTTAAGGTGTTAGGCTACAGAATTTCATTGGGCCAGACCTAGTTTTAAGAACTCCATTGTTTGGGGTCTGTATAAGGTTTATTGGGCCATTTATAAGAGCTTATGGAAGTTGGGTCTTGGGCCTTTAACTCATTAAATCAGATTGGGTCTACACCTAACTTATTGGGCCTCCATTAGCCTCTAACCTTGGCCTACTTAATTTAATTTGGGCCTAGATAGGGTTTCTATCCCAATTAATTCTCAACTCATATCATTAATTTATCTCTCAAAATTTTCATTCACTTAACTTACCCGATTATTCCATATTAATTATTCTTAATTAATCGAAATCTATGATTAGTACCCTAATTAATTTTTGGGGTGTTACAAATGGAGTTTTTATGACCCTCTTCTAAGAAAATCTTGTGCATACAGATGAAGGGATTCATTCCTTTAATTTCAACTATTGACCAACCAATTGCCTTTTTGTATGTTCTCAGTAACCGAAGAAGTTTTGCCTCTTGCTCTTTTGTAAGTGATTCAAACACAATTATAAGCAGTGTGTTAGAATCTCCCAAATAGGCATACACTTTAAATGCATGGGGAGTGGTTTCAATTCTAAGATTGGCGGCTCCTTCATAGATGGTTTCAAGATGGATGTCTTCCTAGATGATAGGTCCAATGATTCTAATCTCATATGATCTTTCAAAAATTTAGGAATAGCCTTCAAGTGCTCTAGGCATTCTTTTACCTCTAAATTGTCATTCCCATCTTCAACAACTAAAGAGGCTTCTAGTGGATCTTTTGAGGAAGACTTTGTAAATTCCTCTTGCACCACTTTATCTAGCACATTGATGAAGTTACATTCTTTTGGATCATTAGGGGATTTCATGGCCTTATACATGTTAAAGGTGACCTCTTGATCATTAAATCTCATGGTGAGTTCTCCTTTTCGCATATCAATCAAGGTTCTTCTTGTTGCCAAGAATGACCTTTCTAGAATGATTGGGGTATCCATGTTTTCTCACAATCAAGCACAAAAAAATTATAAGGGAAAATTAATTTATCAGCCTTTACCAGTATATCCTCAATAATTCCATTAGAATAACCAAGAGACTTGTCAGCAAGCTGTAAAGTAATAGTAGTAGGCCTAGCTTCCTAATTCAAGTTTCTTAAAGACAGAAAGAGGCATTATATTCACACTCATACCCAAATCACATAAAACATTACCTACAAAGTTCTTATAAATATTGCGGGGACTAGTGAAACAACTTGGATCTTGCAGCTTTGGATGTAGCTTCTTTTGTAAAATTGCACTGCATTTTTTCTGTCAATGCCACTATCTGAAACTTGCCAAATCTTTTCTTTTTTGACAACATATCCTTCATGAAGTTGGCATAGGTTGGCCTTGTTCCAGATCCTTTACAAAAGGAATATTATTATGCAATTGCTTAAAAACATCCAAAAATTTTTTATACTGCTTATCCAAATTTTGCTTTCTAAATCTTTGAGGAAAAGGTAAAGGTGGAGTAATTTTCAGCTAAACTTTGTTTTCAATTTCATCCCCAGTTTTCTCATTCTTCTTCTTAATTGTCTTCTTCATAATTGATTCTTCCTCAACGATCAGTTTATTCGGAGCAACATGTGAGATTGGAGGATCAGGCAGTTAAGGCCTTGCATTCCTCTTTGATATCTCTTTTAGGATTAGGCATAGTGTTTCTTGGGAGACTCCCTTTCTGTCTTGTACTAATGGCTAAGGCCAATTGACCAATCTAAGTCTCCAAATCTCTAAAAGTTGTATCTTTGTTAGCCATGTATTGCATGGATATCTTCTCTAAGTTGGGTTTCTTTTCCTAGACTAATGGCCTTGACTGTTGGAAGCCAGGTGGCTGATTCAGCCTTATCCCATACGATGAAGCGTATGCTTGATTATGACTTCGAGAAAAGCTTGGGCTATTCCTCCACCCAAGATTATATGTATTGGAATAAGGGTTGTTAAGATTTTGGTTGAAGTTAGAAATGATGGGCATTGTTCAGTAAGGCGGCTCTCTCCACTATGCTCACAAATGATGAACGGAGTTTGGACTGGATTCAAATGAGCAACTAGGCCTCATTGCATCTTTAGATTGTCAAATCTCTTACTTAATGAGACTACTTGGGCGGAGAATGCGATCAAAGCATCCATTTGATGCACACTTGTAGCTTCTCTTTGTGGAGCTCTCTTGGATTTGCCATTGAACAGTGTTAGATGCCAATACTCTCCAACAAATTGTAAGCATCTTCCACATTCAAATTACACATTAGACTATCGTCGGTTGGAAAATCAAGAATAGTCTTCGATTGACTTAATAGCCCATTGTAAAATGTTTGCACTTGAATCCATGTCAGTAGCCCATGATTTGGATACTTCCTCAATAACTCCTTAAACCTCTTTCAAGCTTTATATGGAGGCTTAGAATCATTTTGCATAGATGAGGTAATGTCATTATGCAGGTGAAGGAAAATAGCAAGTAAAAAACTTGTGTCAAGTCTTCCCATGCGGTAATGGATCCAATAGGTAGGAAATTGAGCCAACTCTTGGTCTCATCTTTTACTGAGTGGGAACAACCTCAATTTGATAGCATCATCACTAACTCCATTTTGCTTGAAAGAATTGCACACCTCCAAAAAACTTAGAACATGAGTATTTGGATCTTCAAACAGCAAACCCTCAAATTGTCCTATCATTTGTAGCATCTGAAAGACTATTGATTTAAGCTCAAAATTGTTTACTTTGATTGTCGGCCTCCAAATATTAGAGTGTAGATCTTGTAATGATAGGGTGGCATAATCCATTAATGTTCTGTTGTTATTGTCATTACCCTTAGCCATGGTTATTTTTGGTTTAAAAGTTTGAGAATTCTTTTTAAGGAGTTTCTTGAAGGTTCTTTCAATCTCTAGATCAAAGGGCTTAAGTTTGAAGCTTTTAGTTCCTTGCATAAGTTAGCTTCAGCAATTGTAAAACAAAACAAAAAGAAGATAAATCCTGAGTTCAAGTAAGGAATTCTTGATATGAATATTGACAAAAAACCAATTGCACATATCCCTAGCAACGGCGCCAAAAGCTTGTTGCGCTGTGAAAGCTTATATGTAAATATACATATTGCACAAGTAATGTAATAAAGAATAGTGTCATTCCCATGAAAATTTGACCGATGAAATTTACTAATTACTAAAATTAACACCTTAACTTAAGTCAAATTAGTTATGATTAAGTGAAATAAAAACTAATTAGAACTACGAAAATTAAAATGAGTGCATAAATTAATTTGAGTAAATTCAATAAGTGAGAGGATATAAAATTATTAGCTCCCATAGTATTCCTTAGAAACCCAATTACTTATCTTGTTTTTAATAATATTAATTTTGCTAGTTTAGAATTTCTATTAACCTATAAATATCTTTCAAATTATCTATAGGTTTTTGATTTATTCAATTCTCTATTCCTGTATTAAATTTGACCTGCAAATTATGCCTAAATCATACATGTGACTATACAAGGTTAATAGGTATATCTCTATTTTATTAACAAAACATTCAATTTGTCATAGTAAATATGTTGTGCTTACATTATTCAATTCATGGCCTATTCCCAGTTTCCTTTTCCCATGTTCAATAGGAAAATCCAAATCAATCTAACTAATAGGCAATTAATTAGAGGCAATAAGATCAATATTGAATAAACAAAACTAAATATTAGTAATCATATGAAAAGAAAGTTATAGATTTCTAATTCCTACTAGGGTTCATAACAATCCTATAAACAAAAATTTAACAACTAATCAACGTGAAATCCTAAATCAAATTTAAAATCAACAAGGAGTTTGGCATTAAAAAGTTAAAGAAAAGAGAAGAAGTAGGTGGATCTGTGCTAGACTTTGCATTTTCTACAAAGCTTTGGAGGACCCTTAGTCTTTGGTGCTCTCGAAGTTCTCTCTCATGCTTAGGAATAGGTCAGAAAAGTCACGTGCCTCTAAAGTCTCAAAATCCCCTTTTAAAGGATTCCTGAATCCGAATCCTTATCAAACACATTTCCTAATAGGTCTCCACTTTGTATTTACCCCTATGAAATAATTAAAACCAAATTAATTCCTAATTTATGCAATTATAAATAAAAACTTGTTATTTAAAATATCCAAAATTTGCAAAATGAGTTATGTACACTCCTAACAAAAACTTGTATGAAATCAATTAATTTTTTCCCCAAATTAAATTATTTGTTTATCAAAATTCACATAAAGTATGCAAAATATATTGAAATAATGAGAGTTAACAATTATATCAATACAACATTTTGATTGCACGTGATATAAGATTCTTGTAAATTAACATCCTTAAGTCATGATTGAGTAATCGAATACTCAAGTGATTGCCTTATAGACCCCTTTTTATGTTATCTATCTTTGCTTAACATCCTTAAAACATGCTTGAATGACATTCAGATGATTTCTCTGTTTTCATGAAATTGGGTGCATGGATTTATTACATTTGATGAATGGTGATTGGGAAATAAACATATATCATTATCACCTTGCTTTTGGCATGAATTTATGAAATGTTTGATGTGAAATTACACAAAAATCTGTTTTCTTTATATATTTCATTATGTTTTGTGTTTCAGCTGCTTTCACGAGAGTGGCCAAACGTACTTTCACTCTTGGCAGGTTTAATTGCCATCAAGACATTGATTATAACAGCAATAGGTCCTCGTGTGGGGCTTACATTACAAGAAAGTGTAAGAATAGGATTGCTACTATCCCAAGGAGGTGAGTTTGGATTTGTCATTTTCTCTCTAGCAAATAGGTGAGTAATGATTTAACTCAATGCCCACCAATGCTACTTGAGTAAGAGTATTAAATTGTATGTTAATTATAAAATATTTCTGACTTCCTGGAAGCAGTCTTGGGGTACTACCACTTGAGCTCAACAAGCTACTCATAATTGTTGTTGTATTGTCAATGGCATTAACCCCATTTCTTAATGAGGCTGGAAGAAGGGTTGCTGGATTTATCGACGACAGGTTTGATGCTGAGAATGTAAGCTTTTACACCATGATTCAAAGTTTTGAAAGTCATGCATACACAATCACATACACGTATCTGTTCATGCATATAATGATTGTGAGTAGGCATAGTGGGTTACTGTAGTAGTTGAAATAAAATGTTTCACATAAGCAATGTAATTAATAAATACAGGACGTGCTAGGTGCTATATTACTAGTAGGTCCTTTTAGTGCATATTGAATGCATTCTATGGATTTTGTGTCAACTTTTCACTTATCTGTTTCTTTTAGTAACTTGAAAAAATCTTGAAGATATATGGTACAAAAAGAATAATTATAGTGTAATCAATGTGAATCAATAGGTAAAGGTAAAATGAGTCTTACAGTTCGTCATGTTAGGGTATTGCATTGCAATGCTATGTTTTCCTGAAGATCCCTATTTCTAGAAGATATATGTGGCAGTCTTATTCTTTGTGATTTCATTTTTAACTGCAAGTTCACATTGGCTGAGTACTAAGTTATCTGCAGAAAGCTTCTGAGAAGGTTAATTTCAATGCCAGTGAACCTGTTGTAATCCTTGGCTTCGGACAAATGGGTCAGGTAGATCAATTAATACATTGTAAGATCTGTCATTTAGATGACCTGTATTCTAAATTTTTCATCTTTTGATTCTGATATGGAGGTCCTTGCCAATTTCCTGTCCAATCCATTGGCTTCAGGAGGAGATAGTGACACGGTAGGATGGCCTTATGTGGCTTTTGATCTTGACCCCACAGTGGTAAAGGTCAGTGTATTTGGATGTTGCATATGCCTATCATCTACTAGTGTACAGAAAGGACTTTTTCTTTTCCTTTTCTGAATAGGTTTTATTCTTTCTTTCTTTCTTTCTGTCTTCTTCTTCTTCTCCTTTTATTATTTTCTTCTTTTTTAAAATATTCTTTTGAATAGAAGGCTGCTGTCTAGAATTGTCCTAAAATGATATTGAGGTTTTATGTCTTGTAACATTCTCTAGTGCCTTCCACAAGACATGGGATATGAAGACAAGCTTCATTATTTGTGCTATTCTTTTTATATATACTAGGAAGGTGGGTCCTGTGTTTTGGGATCCATGCAGCAGCCAAAATTTGAAATTTCAAAAAATAGTCAAAGAAAGAAAGGGGGGGGGGGGGGGAAACTAAAGTAACACATAGCCCAAGATAGAGCTGCATTGTTCATGACTTACAAACAATGCGGCTCCCTATAACTTTAATATTTTGTAGTTTTAATATTTTTTAGTGTATATATATTTTATTATATTTTTCTATATTTTACATATATTTAAATATTTAATTTTTTATATATGATTTAATTTTTATTATATAATTAATTATTAATCTAATTTAGAATTAATTATTTATTATTAAATATTTATTATTAATTTTTATTTTCCTACCCTCCCTTCGCCTACCCCTTATTTTTTTTTCACAGATCATGTGCAAAGCATGAGATGACAGGATTATAAGTGGCATCTTATCCTTCGTGTTGTAAACTTATAATCTTCATTTTATCTATTGTCTTTATTTCCTTTTTTTTAATCACCGAATTGCTGGGCAGGCAGCAAGAAAACTTGGTTTTCCCACTCTCTACGGGGATGGATCACGTCCAGCTGTTCTTCAATCCGCTGGTATCTCTTCTCCAAAGGCTATTATGGTTATGTACACTGGAAAGAAGAGGGCAATTGAAGCTGTTCAGAGGCTACGATATACTTTCCCCTCAGTAATGATCTCTTCCCCTTGCTCTGCCTTTTGCCAATTCGGTTTTTGTGTGTGCTTGTTTATATGTGTGAGGTGGAGTAATTATGGGATTCTGGGATGGCCTAAATTCTGATATAAAAAGCTTTGATATATGTGGTCTCCAAAATGGTGATTTTAGATTTCAATATCTATTTTAGGAAACTTGAACTGAAAGCTTATTTTATCTTTATCTGATTTATTTACTATTCCTTTAAAAAAAAAAAATTCTGTTCTCTGTTCTCATTTTCCCTCAGAGGAATTGCTTGCCTTATGATGATATTCCATTTCCCAGATTCCAATCTATGCCAGAGCTCAAGATCTCAAGCATCTTTTAGAGCTGAAGAAAGCAGGTGCAACGGATGCCATTTTGGAAAATGCAGAGGTATAGTCATTATTTTCTTTTTTAATTTTTATTTTTTTCTTTCTACTGATAGATGGGGCTTGAAACAACCTTCCTTAATCTTTCTTGGACACTACTGATTATATATAGTTATATACCTGCAGACAAGCTTACAGCTAGGTTCTAAGCTTTTGAAAGGCCTGGGAATGATGTCTGATGATGTAACATTTCTGAGTCAGCTCATTCGAGATTCCATGGAGCTACAAGCTCAAGAAGCACTCAGCCAGTCTGAATATCGTGAATTAGATATGCTTAAACCACTGCAGGTACTTCAAAATTGTTGAGGAAAAATTTAAGCTTTTTAGTGAAAGCTTAGGAATAATTTTATTATAATTTCTAATACGTTCTTTCATATGAAAATATTTGGAGTTTGAAGCCAAGTCATATGGTAGCATGTTAAGGATCACTTCAACTTAGAAGCTTAATCTATCAAGAGAGGCCCATGAGTATTATAATCTCTAACCAAGTTGGCTTGGGTGAAACATGACATGAATGTATGAGTTTAATAGAATATTTAATCAACACTTAGTTTAGTCGAAGACACATGAAATGCATTGGCTTCTTAACTAAAATTATTTGCGTTGACATGGTGTCATATTGTTTACTTCCTCATACCTCATTGAAATATTGCCAACAATTATGTTTCTCTTTGAATGTTATTCTTTGCATGTCTTGTTATTGCATTACAACGATTATCGGGCAAAGAAATTGGACAGAAGACTCTTCCATCATTTGTCTTTGGTCGTCAGGCATGATAAATTCTTCATTTTGGGGGGTTCTATAAATTTTATTTACCTCCAAACTACTGATGCATTTTCATGAACATTAATGTTTCCTTTTGAGAACTAGATCTCTAGAGAACTACATATCATACATCATTCTTCCTTTATTCAAAATTTTTCTTATAATCTTTATGACCATTATTGCCATACTAGTACAAGAAGAAACTGATATGCTTACATTATAAGGTGAGAGTAGCTGACATGATTGAGGCTCGGGTACTCACATCAACAACTCCTCCAGAATATGAATTATCAGAATTGAATCAGACGGATCATGCTTCGGGGACTAGAAGTCAGACAGAAGTAGACTCCGAAGAACAAGATTATGAACTCAATCGAGCGGGGGGTTTAGAAGGAAATGGTATTTTATATGGCAAACATGGTACTGAAGAAAGCTTCTTGGATGAATCTCAAGATGCTCTAGGAGAGAAGAATCTGGTGGACCCATCAATCCCTTGCCATACAGCCACTGAGGAACCTCAAAGCTTTTAGGGCTTCTTCCCAATAATTTTACTTCTCTAACCCAATGGCTTCTGGAAGATTTCAGGAAGTCTTGAATTTTAATTGCAGACTCTGACCATATATGTATAGACAATTCTAGAGAGCTTGTAGGACAGGATCATTAGAGCTGAGATGCTGATTTCAATTCTTAAAAAATCATATAATGTATAGTTATTTAACATGATGCAATTAATTTCTTTTAATTACATTGCTAAGCAATACCTAAAATGATTGCATAACAAGCAATCTTTTTAGCAATTTGTTTTCTGTGTAGGGTTAACTCAAACAACTGGCCACTTGTTCTCGCATTGTAATATGGCAACTTCACTTTGAAATAAGTTATTTGGTATTTTTGGTCAGAGTTTGGTTTGCCTAGATGATTTGGATCAGCTTTTAATGTTAAAACGCTTGGGATAGAATGCTTGAATGTTTAAAGGTGTAAGACAAGGCGTATTTAGTATGGGAATTTCTGTAGGATTTTCAAGAAACTATAGTTGGGAAAATAAAATGAATTATGGAAAAGGATCTACTCGTTTTGCATCTCTTTGGTAGTCTGCTTAGAGTTTCTTAGGGGAGTTTCTTTTTTAGATATAAATAAGAAAAAAATACCCTTTAAGATTATAAGTTAAAAATATTTATTATGAAGGGTTTTAAATCTTAAAATTATTTTGCAAGTCTCAAGGACTTCATTTTTTCAGTAATAGAAAAAAAAAATACTTGTATTTAATTATTTGAATTTGTTATTACTTAAATCTGTTAAAATTATAAGTAATTTTTTTATTATTTTTATTATCTGATTTTGCATTTGTTATTATTCTGCTCCAACATTCTGATCGCACTTAGAAGTGGATCCATGTAACACAAGATTGATGAATCAAAGCCGTAACTAACACAAACTTTGGTAATCAAAATAAAAGAAGCCACTTGTAAATTTAGGAAGTCTAAATATTAACAAATTCGCATTATAACAAGTGGAAGCAAAGAATGTTAGAGTTAGGTAATAATAAATGCAAAATCAAATAGTAAAAATAGTAAAAATCACTTATTATTTTAAAGTTTATTATTTTAAAAAGTTTAAGTGGTAATAAATCTGTAAATTAAATATGAATATTTTTATCCTATCCCTAAGAAAATGAGGTTCTTAAATTCTCTAAAATATTTTTAAAATTTAAAATCTTTTATAATAACTATTTTTAACTTATGGTCCTAAAATGTAAATTTGTGTATAAACAAAGATTGGGTAGCATTGTTATTTGTTTTAAATCATGTGTTATTTATTTATTTTTATTTGTTTTCTTCTATTTGAGGAGAATGTCTTACTCTCATTTGTGTTAAAATTCATTTTTTTTCTAATATAGTTTATTTTTCCATACAAAAGGGTAATATTTTGCTCTATGTACAAAGTACTGTCAATTTTTTAAACTAAAATACTCTTTTGACATACATAAAATGAATTGTTACACAATTTATTTCCTCCCGTCAAAGTAAGTAGATTGCTTCCACTTAATTAGTTTAGGTTGAATTTATATTTACCTTTTAGGAGTGATTTATCCTAAAAAAATTTTTTTGTACTTTTCAACCTTTGTCTTTGGATAAGGTATAACTGACGGACCATGCCAACTGTAAAGCATAGAATTTTGATGAGATTTATAATTTTCGGACTTTTTATCTTATGGGTTAGGTTTGATTCTCTAAAAGGTAAATTATTTCATTTATATTTTATAATTAAATAGTATATTCCATTTATACTCATTTTTTATTTTTATTAGATTATTTTATTTTTATTATATTTTATTTATTTTGTAATTAACATATCTATTTTTATATGTAATATAATATGTTATTTATTATTCTTTATTTATTTATTATTTTTTAGAGTATTAGAATAAGAAGAGGCAAAATAGTCCTTTAACATTTCAAAAACATTTTCACCTCACAGTAATTCAACATTCCCACCTCCCCCATAAGAATGAAAATGAAGAGTTTTTTTTTTTTTTTCTTGGAGGGGGGAATATTTGATTCATGGGAATGCAATATTTCTAAAAATTTGTTCTTAAAACTTGAATTAAATAATAAATTATATCATTACCATGCATGTCACTTTTAAAAATTTGAAAATAGTTTGCCAACCAAACACTCTTCATCATCATCCATCCAGGGTCCACTAAAGCATCTCTCATAGAATGAATATATTTCAGCCATTAATGGATTTTACTTTGGATCCTTTGAAGTTTCAATGTGTAAATTTCTTTTTTCTTTTTTGAGATAAACATAATTTTCTAACGTTAAGAACAGCTTCTGATATTAGAAATATCTTTCTTTAACTACAGTGAAAATCTTACGAGAAAAGAGTTCAAAGGAATTGGATTGGATTGGATAGATTTCCCATAGAACTATGTAAAATGCCTCTGACTTGAAACATAATCATTTAAAAGCACATGTACATCTATATGATGATATAAGGAGAGGTAAGATAAGAAGGAAATATCACTATTCTCATTCCATAATATTAACACAAGGCCTCCTTTACTGAAAGAATGTCAATGATTTTCAACCGAGGGTTCTAAGTTAGAACTTCTAACTGCCTTTCGACTGATTTGGGATTTTCTTTTCCTGGCATTTATCTATAAAAATTATATATTTATCTACAAGAATTGTGAATTTTTATGTCGGAATGTTTAGACAAAATTTAATATTTTTGTTATATTGTTTTCTCGTGTCACCCCCAAAATTTAATAACTTTTTTGTCTCAACATGACATAATTAGATCTAACTGTACAGAGGTTTCTATGTCCCTACGAGTTTTCAGGATTATATTTTGAGAAAATTATAGTTGAGGATTTTAAGTTGAAAATATTTATATTAAAAAATTTTTAAATTTAAAATTATTTTAAAGGATTTAAGAAAAAAATTAAATTATATAAAAAAATTACAGCTTAAGACTCTAACTTAAAATTTTTGTCTTGAGTCATTCAAAATAATTTTAAAATTTAAAATCTTTTAATATAAGTATTTTTAAGTTAAAATTATCAATTATAATTTTTCTATATATTTTCATGGCTAATGATAGTCTTTTTAGGACTTGACGATAATATATATATATATATAATTTATTATGTTTTTAATTAAAATATATAAAGTAATAATATGATAAGTATATATTTTTATAGATAAATATATAACTTTTACAATTTAATATTATATAATTAGAAATTTTTTTTAAAAAAATTTATACAAATTATAAATTTATAAAAAAATTAAATAATAAAAATATAAAAAGTACCCTTTGAAATCTAGTCCACAAAGCAATGGTATCAGAACTAAAGTAAAAATTTTAAAAAATTACATCTAAAGATTTAGATCTTATAAAATTTATAATAAAAAATCTTAAAAATTAAATCTATTTTTAAAAATTATAATTATCATCAAATTTTAAAAGATTTATAATTAAATTTAAAAAATTTACTATTGAATGTAAAAAATTTTAATACTTTTCTACATTTAATAGTAAATATATTAAATTTAATAATAAATTTTTTAAAATTTGATAGTAATTATAATTATTAAAGATAATTTTAATTTATAAAATATTTTATTATGAATTTTACAAATTTTAAGTTATTAAATATAATTTTTTAAAAAAAAAATTTTGGCATCATACTATTGTTTTACTCTGGCCATCTGGATTCCCTTGTTATAAGTTACACGTTTTCATATGTTTGCACTCTAAACAACCCCACACCCACTCCAATATATAATTTTGCTTCCTGCTTTTGCTTTTTTAAAGTATTCACATTGGGATCCAAAATATTTGTATATATATATTTATTTCCATGGGGTGGGCACGGCTTTCAACCACCAACACAAGGTCGTGCATGCTTTGCTTTCCACAATAATAACAAGATGATGATTATCTCTTCTTTATTAAATTATATTATTTTTTATTATAAAAAATACATATATTTTTTAAAATTAAAATATGAGTAAAATATATTCAAAAATAATATTAGTTTTTATTAAAAATATAATTTGTTAAAATTTTATTTTAATATTCTTTATTTTGTATTAAAAATTATAAATTTAATTCATTTTAAATTTAAAAATAATTGTTTCTATATTAGTTAAATACATATTTAATAGTTTTTATATTATATAAATAATATATAAAGGTAGTTTGATCAAAATAAATATAAATATAATTTATTTTTATTATTAAAAATTAATATAATATATCTTTTAGTTTAAAAAAATAGAAGTATAAATTTTTTTTTTTTTAAGAATGTTTAAATGCAGGGAAAAAAGTGTAAATTACTTGACAAAATCGGCTTACCTTCTCGCACTTGAAATCAACCCAAAACTACCTTCAATGATTTTAGCTTCAATCAAAATCATAAAAATTTTAGACACTGATTAAATTATATCTGATATGATAATTTTTTTTTTTTAGAATAATGGGATCAACCAAATTTTGGTGAGACGGAGACCCACCACGCTGACCATTCTAAAGTGCATAGACCCATATCTATCTAAATCAAAGTTTAGCCAAGTGTCAATTTTCAATTTTATTAAGTAGAATTATTTATATTTTTATTATCAATTTTTTAAATCAGATTATGATTATATAATTTTTAATATTAATATAATAAGGTAGTGGTTTTAATTTTTTACACATATTATAATTTTTTAAAAAATTTAATTAAAATATAAAAGAATTACACTTAAATTTCCTATTTTCTAACATTTTCTTATGTGTGACTCTGTCCCTAAAGGGTACCGGTTCTAAGCAGCACCCATTGTTCTACAACTCATTCCAATAAGATTCTTTCCTATAATTTTTGTTCCTTTTTTTTTCTTTTACCTTTAAAAAAATTTTTTTGGTACAAACTTTGTATACTTTAATCTTCCAATACTTTATCTCTAACAATTTTTGTTAAGGATACTTCATATCTGAATGGCTGGCTCTCAAGATTGAGAGAAAGAAGTTATTCTCAAATAAAATTGAAACAAAAAAATGACCATAATATTATACAAAATAGGTAAAAGAGTGCATAAATTACAAATACAACTTCATTTAGTTTTTAACTCATTAGAACAATTAAAAAATTTTGCCTGCTAAAAAGGGCAGGAATCTATGAAGGAAATAATAGAATCTATTGTAGATCCTCTCAACAAAAAAAAAAAAAAAAGTGGTATCAACAGTTTCAGTTTATGATTTCGATGTTAAATTACGAAAGTCAAGGAAAATGTGAGAGGGAAAGACAGTAAACGGACAAGAGCTAAACAATAAAACAGAAAACAGAGATATGTGGGGGAGAGGAATGACAAAGAATTTATTAAATAATTTTATTTGATATATATTTTGTAAAATTAAGAAAGAATCCATTTATATTATATAAGAATATGAAGTGATGGTAATTATTAGGGGAAAATTTTTTATGTAGTTCATTTTACTTTTATTATCAAGTTTTAAATCAAAATATGATAAAAATATGATTTTTTAAATAAAATATGATAAATATATAACTTTTGTATGTATCTATATAATTTTTTAATTAAACTATATACTTATCATATTTTTATTAAAAAATTACATACTTTATTATATTTTGATTGCAAAATCTAATAATAAGTATATAAAAAATTGTACATAAGTTTAGTTTTAATTATTGTACTTAATTTATATAAAGTTTATTATGCATTTGTTATTATTATTTTTTATTCATTTTAATGTTATTTTTAAGTAGAGACATGAAAATTATTTTTTATCATTTTTTTAATTTTTATATTATTTTTATTTAACTAAATATATAAATAGAATGATATTTTTATTTCTTTATATATTATATTAAATATAATTATTTTATTTTATTTATATTTTTTATTTCAATATTTAGTAATTTTGTTTATCAATGGAAGATTTGCAATAACAGCCATGACTTCTAATATTATGTATGCTGAACAAAAAAAAAAAAACAAGAATTTCAATGCACCTATTTCGAAGAAATCTATTGAGATAAAAGCAAGGGAAAGTAAAATAAAGCAAAAGAAAAGACATAAAGAAAGCAAAAAAAATATTTCTTTGGGGAAAAAGGTGACGAGAAGCAAAAGTTAAGGAGGCAGCGCCTAGGCTGTCAGGAGGAAGAGCTAGGCCTCTCTCTCTCCTCCTCCTGTATCAATCATTGAGGATTCAGTACTCTGCCAACTGCGTCAAATCGTAGGTTGGAATGGCACCCCATGCGGAAGAAGAAGGAAAGCCGAAGCTCTCCCCTGAGCCTAAGTTTTCTCTTGTGGCAGATATGGCAATAGCTTCGACCAAGAATCCCACACCTTCATGGTTTACACCCAAGAGGTAATTCTACCCTCTCCCCAGATCTGTGCTGGAACAATGTTGGTATGTGAAGGAGATTCTGGTGCTTTTTGTTTTAATTTAATTTTTGTTGTTTACTTGTGGACAACAAATTATGATTCTGGTGAAGGGCGGTACGTCTTTTTTTGAAATTCAATGGTTTCGTGTAAGTGGGTTTATATACTTTTTTCCCTTTTTTTTTTCTTAACATAAAATCTCTTTACCTCTGTTTTAGTGTTTGTATGTAGTTGCTGCCATGGTAGAATAGCTTTTGCTATTGGTACAGGAAGGAAGCGGGATCTCACACGTCATTTTTGTTGCTAGGAGATGCCACTGCACAGAAATGATTTATTTATTTATTTTCTCTGATTTTGGCAGCTAACTTGGAAAAGAAATTAATCATAAAACCAATGGATGACTTCTTCAGTTTTTTGTCAGGCTTTTTGAAGTTCCCCATTATGGTGCTCATAAGAAAATAAAAATGAAAGATATTTAGTGATTAATTATTATTATTTTTATGTATTATACTAATTTTTTTAGGTGAATATGTATTATACTAGTTTTCTGTGTAGAGGTATTGCTGAGTCGCATTCATCAAATGGGCAAACCTCTGGTCCCAACTGGTGTTAGTAATAATATGATGGCCATTCCGATATAAGAATGAAAGGAGCATACTTCATTCTTGTTTATATGGAAATTCATAATATGCTGCCATCTCGGTCTTCTTTCAAATTCCGTTGAAAATGATTCAAATAATGTTTTATTCCCTTTGACTGCAAAGTTAAGTTCTTCAAACTTTATGATTGAATTTAAAAGCTCTTTTATCTTGTTTTGTAGGTTACTTGTTATATTTTGTGTGATAAACTTGTTAAACTATTTGGACCGAGGGGCAATAGCTAGCAATGGTGTTAATGGAAGTCAGGCAACTTGTGCAAATGGTACCTGTATGCCTGGTGCCGGAATACAGTAAGATATACTTAGAATCTCAGACAGTGAAAATTTCTCATACCTTTTGACATTTGGTTGTCATCAACACCATGCTGTATTGTCAGTTTGTTGGGTTTTTTTCTCTTGGGGAGGGGGTTGGTGGTATTTTCCTTTTTGCTTATGTCATGCATGCTACCATTGTTTTATGTGCTTGCTAGAGCTTTTCATAGGAATATGTGATGTAGAAAAAAATGCTTCCACATGAAACTTGTCTCAGAACTAGAACAGGACTGAGAAGAAAAGAGGAAGGAGAAACGGATCAAGGAGGGGTGGGAGTCAGGGAAAATCAGGCTAGGTGGGGTGAATTCTTATTAATTAAATAAATCATAAAAAGGAACCTAATTTGTTCCTGATCCATGGAACCCTGAAATACTTAAGCTCTACCAGGAATATATTAACGAAACCTAATGTTAATTGGAACAGAAAACCAAAATGGTTACTTTAATAATAAGAGCAAGTTCTTACATAACAGGAAACCTGAATCATTAATCAAACTAAATCAATAATTATCATTTTGTTCTCCATGTATAACCTCAGTCATTGTCAAATCATACAACTAAATTAAAAATTCCTAATGTCTGTGTGCAACATGTTATAAATTGTCTTTACAATATTCTTTGTCTATATGTATTTTTTAATATTCCAAATGTGACATGCGTTATGTGATTCTCAAAGGAAGTAGGAATGATTAATGCATAAGTAATATTAAAAAAAAATTATCAAACTAATATCTCTGGTTTTTTCCATGCTTCCTTCCCCTTTCAGAACAGGAATAGAGGATGCTATCATAGATTTGAAATGGGCTAGGTCCAGTTGTGCGATTTACGTACAAAAATTTATAAGAAATTAAATCATTGTTCTGAATAAAGAAAAAAAAATTCATGCTAGATATAGATATATTACCATTATAAGCAGCCAATGAGTTGATGCCTCACATTACATTTAAGATCTAGTTGAGCTTGATGTCAAGGGTTTGATCCCTACCCCTGCCCTTTTCCAACTCCTTACTCCCATGGCCATGAGGCCTCCTTTGTAACCATAAGGAAATTTAATGTTATAAGAGAGAGAGAAATTGTCGTCATGCTTGGTGTGAAACTAAGTTTACTAGTTTTCTCCATTGTTATTCAAGCTTATCAAAATGGCATCAGAAGCATTAACCTCCAATGTGTATAATACTATAATTTAGTTCTTTTGTCTGCAAGGTAACTGTCCCTGTTGCTTGTATGAGCTTTTAATGTTAAAAATAAATAAATTATGCCATGAATGTGGAACTGTAATTTGTAGCACTAGATTTATATGAATTTTGTGGTTTTTTTTGACAATATAGTTTCTCCTTCTATGTAGGGGGGATTTTAAATTGAGCAATTTTGAGGATGGAGTTTTATCATCTGCTTTTATGGTTGGACTTCTTGTGGCTTCTCCAATATTTGCGTCTCTAACAAAGAGGTAATAGACATTTGTGTTGTAGCACGTGACCTATTCTTGTTGTTGGAGATTACGTGTTATTATGTGTCTATTTTAATTAAGTTGTTTTTTTTTTATTTGTTTTATTTTAATTGAGGTTTATTTGTTTTTAGTTAGTTTTGAATAATTTTTTTATATGTTTAGGATTATCCTAAGTGTTTTGTTTTGATTAGTGTAAGATTAGTTTAAGTTTTCTATTATAATTAGGATAGAGTCATCTTATTTTGATTAGGATAAAGTTATTTTATCTTTTAGAGTTCAGTGTCTTAGTTGAAGTAGGAGTCGACTTTCTCTTTTATCTTCTATAAATGTAATGTTCCTTCCTTCTAATAAAATAAGTTCACAGGAAAATTAATCCTTGAGTTTTTACACAGTATCAGAGCCTACAAGGCTTGAATGACAAAATATGAGCAAGTAATGGCACTCAAAACCAAAAAAAGGGAGTCAACCAACAAAATTGCCCAACCAATAAGCCAAGAATTGGCCAAAAACACTATGTATATCAGAGGATGTGGCTAGGAGGATTACATGACTGAAGATGCTGCCCTGCCAAGTTCTGATGACCCCAAGTACAAAATCTGGGTGTCCGAAAAACGACCAAATCATGTCTTGGACGATCAACTTGATGACTAAGGCTATTATAATTATTAAATTTGAAGAGCTAAACTCCAAGTTAGGATATCCAACTTGAGGAGGAGTGTTAGAGATTATGTGTTATTATGTATCTATTTTAATTAAGTTTTTATTTTATTTTATTTGTTTTATTTTGATTAACGTTTATTTGTTTTTGGTTAGTTTTAAATAACATTTTTTTGCATTTAGAATTAGCTTAAATGTTTTGTTTTGATTAGGATTAATTTAAAGTTTCTATTTTAATTAGAATAGAGTTATTCTATTTTAATTGGGATAAATTTATTTTATTTTTTAGAATTACGTGTTTTAGTTGAAGTAGGAATCTAATATCTTTTTTATCGTTTATAAATATAATGTTGCTTCTATCTAATAAAATAAGTTCAGAGGAAAATTGATCCCTGAATTCCTGCATTTGCTACACTGTTTCAAGATTGAGTCTTATTATGCTGATGGCCTTTGATCTTAGGGAAATGCGGGAAAGATAGTAAGTAAGAATGTAAGACAATCTTTTGAAATTTTTTTTTTCTACATCAACATAGATGAAAGACCTTATAGAATTTACATAATATCCCCCCCTTCTCTTTTTTGATGAGTACATTGGACCGCCTAGGGTGTACAGTATAAAATGTCCCAATAAATGCCACAAACTGAAAATCAGTTATGTTATGGCTACTTTTTGAGGGACCCTGCATTTCCCCTTTGGTTGATTTATATGGAGATCCTTTAGCATTATACCAACCAAAGTTAATCATCAACTAGGGACAGGGGGTTTACTACCCACCCAGCCATCCATCTTTGTGCTCAATCTGTTTCAGACTCAGTCATTTGATGCTGGCAATTTTTCTGTCTTACAGCTTCTCCATTTGACTCATTATGATGCATATGTATGTTGCAATTTGAGCTTGAAGGATTCTAATAATTTTTATTCAATCTTCTTGTACTTATAGACTTATGCATCTCCCTTTAATCATCTTTAAGAAGGTGGGTGCTTTTAGCTTGATTTTGTTTAAGTATTAAACCTCTTAATGCTTTAGAAGATACTTTATTAATGAATGAAGCTTCTGAAAGCTTACCAGTGTTTTAGACCACCACTTATTATGGCATCTTTAACAAGTGTAGTTGATGCAATCTTCTTGAGTATGAATTCCATAATTGGACATCTATGAGTCCATTGTTTAAAATGTTTATAGCATATCAAGTTGTGCCCATAAAGTTTAGATTAACCATGTGTTTGATGTTTAGTCCATTAAATTGAACTTCCTGTGTTTATTAAACATAATAATCAAATAGAGAATAGCTTGCTTTTATCTGTTACGTAGGTGAAGCACATACCATTGATGTGATTTTAAGTTGGCATCATTAACATATATGCATATTAAATCTTGCACAATTTGTGTATTTTGCAGTGTAAATCCATTTAGACTCATTGGAGTTGGATTGTCAGTTTGGACTCTTGCAACCTTATGCTGTGGTTTTTCTTTCAATTTCTGGTCCATTGCAGTCTGTCGCATGTAAGTGATCTAGACCCATTCATGCCATATGCTTTTGGTATTAAGCGCCTAAGTAATGGGACAATTTATAAAAAGCATTGGCTTATTTGTTCTTTGTGTTTTTGCTATTCTTTATAGGCTGGTTGGTGTAGGTGAGGCTTCATTTATAAGTCTCGCAGCACCTTTCATTGATGATGTTGCCCCAGTTGCTCAGGTTTGTTTTTTCTCCTGGAAGCATCTCCTGCCTTCAGATTTGTGTAGTCTCCTTTGTTTGTTATGCTTATTATCAAGCCCCTATAATTATGTTGTTTGAACTGTGGAGCAGTAATTTGTGGAATTTTGGGTGGGTTAAAGCTGCATCTACTAGTGTGATATACATATATGTTATCTTTTTGTTGTTGTTTGGGGGGGGGGGGGGGTTCATAAATAATTACCATGTGAATTGTGATGTCATTCTCTTCGTTCAATTGTGCTTTGAATGCTCTCAATTCTTAGACTTGTGAATATTAAAGAATTTTTTAATCCATAAAGTTGTCAGTGGTTTTGGTTGGTTGTGTTTCCTGGGAAAGACCATTGTCATCTAAAAGACCATCGTCATCTAAAAGACCTTTAGATTCTCAGCACTGGGAACTCAAGCATGCTTAAACATGGATGACATATCTAGAAATGTAAAAAATTACTGGTTCCCATGTTAAGGGAAGCTCAAAGCTAGCACTATATATTGATCAAACTGACTTAACAGATGAAATATCTTTAATGCCATTAAGCATTTCATGAGAAAAATTAGCTCTGATCAATGCTGTCTCGCCTCTCTTAAAAATTTCAGCAGTTTATTGATATAATCTTTTAAATTTGGCTAATGTCCTGTATACCCTTCTTCATAGTAGGAATCTTAATTGTCATTGTAATTGCTTCATCATTTCTATCTGGTAAAAACCTTTGTCTTACAATGGTGTATTTACCAGAAAACAGCATGGCTTGCAATATTTTACATGTGTATACCATCGGGATTTGCGGTTGGCTATGTCTATGGTGGCTTTGTAAGTTTTCCTCCGGTTTATACCTTTGTTAAATATATTGACTCATACTGTGTATCTAACCCACATTTATATGCATGTTGCTTTTTTTCCTTGTTTTTAAATTGCCCACTCTGATTTTATATGGAACAGGTTGGAAGTCATTTTGGTTGGCGTTATGCATTCTGGGTGGAGTCCGTATTGATGCTACCATTTGTCATTTTTGGATATGTTATGAAGCCTTTGCATTTAAAAGGTGCACATCTGTCTTGCATTGATTTCTTATGATGATCTGATCATTGCTTATCTTTAAACTACTTGTGGATCCAGGTTTTGCTCCTGCTGAATCCAAAATGACGACACCTGAGACACTTGTATCAGAAGTTCAAGGTGCTTTATAATATGTTTTAAGGCGTAAGATTTATGCACTATTTGAACACAGTAACTCACTTGTTTGTTAAAGTACCATTGTCCTATCTTATGATTGAGAAGAACATCCTCCAGCACCCATTATAGACATTTGTTCCGCAAATTTACAGCCCTTGCATAGGTGCAAGTTCATTTTATTAGAATTGTTAATAATTCAAGAAATTTCAGCCGGAGAACCTTGCCAGCTCATCTCCTGTGGGATATGCTTTTTTTTTTAATTCTTTTTTTCTTTTTGGTAGTCTCTTTTGAGATATGCATTGGTATTAGATAGCTCTTCTAATCTGATGTTTATCTCTTTACATTTTTTTTTAGGAGGACTCCTGATCCTCCTGCTCTACATTTATCTCCATTCTCAGTATACTCTTTAAAAAAAATCTATATTTGTACAAAAATCTTGAATGGTCAGTAGACTCTTTGATTAATGATCTGTCTACAGTCAAATTTTTGCCTGTCAAGTTTCACCTTTCTCCCATAGGAGTTTTGCCATATAAAGAAAAATTTACTTCTCTCTTTTTTCCATTTCCCCTTCTTTCTTTAACACTAGTGGGAAAGGTGAGAAGTCTTGCTTCATAACGAAAGGATAGTGAGATGTTTATGTCTAAAGTGCTGATTGCATTATTTTCACTTCCTGATTTAGCAGAAAGTAATATCCTTTTATCTTCAAGACAAAAAAATTATTCTGAATTTTGAACTAAAAACCAGAAATTTTCCAATTAACTGAAGAAATTAGGTTTTGTTTTTGGCGGTTAGTTTCAGATGCACCAAGTTTTTCTATTAATTTGGCTCTTAACAAAATTCACTTACTTGGTGTGAAGGTACGGGGGCTTCAAATGACTCATTGTCCTTGAAGGCAGAGTTCAGAGATAATAGCTCACATGAACCTTTCAAGTAAGAACACTTGTACTAAATTAATTAATACAGTGTCTTCATTTAATTACATGGTTAATGGGCCAATATAATGCCTTCATAAAAGATTTGCTTTTGCCCATGATGCATCTTGGCTTTAAGGCTAGAAGTCTTTCCTTGCAACTGAGTATAATTAACCCAATGTCCTTCTCAAATAACTTCTTTATCCTATCATTAACATATTGTATCTTTCATTGTCTGTCTGATATCCATCCTCATATAGTAGCTGACGTGTATAATGTTATTTTGTTATTTCTCTTTTATTTTAGATCAAAAGCTGCATCCAGAAAATCAAATCAGTTGTTGATGTTTTTGGAAGATATGAAAGTGCTTTTGCTTAACAAGGTTTATGTCATTAATGTTTTAGGTACTTTTTCCTCCTACTGGTCTCCTGTATGCATCAAATGCTTTCATTATGTCTTCTTTGTTTTGTTGGTAAATTCATATCAGAAGATTGTCACTACGAATCTATATCTTATTCTTTCATATGAACCTTATCTTTAACAGTCACTGTTTTACCTTGTCTCTTCATTTAACATCCTATCACTGTGATTTTCTCTTTGCAGGTTACACAGCATACAACTTTGTCATAGGTGCTTACTCATATTGGGGGCCCAAAGCCGGTTATAACATATATCACATGGTCAGCTTTGTCTTCTTCTAATGATCATATATGCATATGATTTTAATGACATTTTTGTTCCTTCTTTCTTTTATGCCTTTTTACTTGCATAATGTAGGATATAGCCCTTGTAAATTTAGATAAAGCATAGCAGTATTACTGTATATTAAAGTCAGGTTCTTATGGCAGACTAATGCAGATATAATATTTGGGGGAATCACAATTGTATGTGGAATATTGGGCACATTGGCAGGTGGCTTTCTTCTGGATTTCATGACTAACACCTTGTCAAATGCATTTAAGGTAGGCATTTCTGAGTTCGTAGAGGGTTCTGGGATTACTTTTGTACCTGTTTATGGGTTTCCCACTGCACTATTTTTACCTGTCAAGCTATTATGCATTGAAGACTAAGATTACCTAGATAAATGGGCGGGCATCTTTAAACTGCTAGGGCCTAGGGATCTTAGAATGTCTGCTGAGTATTCATCAAAATCATCTTTATTCTTCGAAATGAACTGGTATTGATTGGCCATAGATATTGGACTTATGCATCTCATATATATCTAAAACCCCTGTATCAGATAGCAGTAGTACACTTCCAGTTGAGAAAGGCAAACTGTGTTTTTGGTCACGGTGTGGCTGATGCCTTAGAAAATATGAACACATGCTCACTGAACGTCTCTGTGTATCTCAAGTTGAAGTACACATGGCCTTTTTGGTAAAAAAATTTAATATGAAGGTTAATTCTTTAATTATTTAGCTTGAGTTTCTGACCTGCCCTGTAAGGTTTTGGTATCATGGCTGCAGTTTTGAAATTAATTAGTTGTAACATATTTACATGTTCTTCTTACAATATGGAAACTGGGATTGATCCGAATCTGCTGCAAATAAAACTGTTTACAATAGAACCAAGTGTTTTATAACATTGAGATTCTGGATTGGCCTTTTAAGATTTGCAAATACCAAAGTGTACCTGTGCATCGTATGCATTGATGTTATGGGCTAGAAAGTAAAATTGCTGAACCACACCTGATGACTAATGGTCTACTTTGAGGTAAAGCTTTGAACGTGCTCACCATCAATTTCTCCAATGAAAATTTAACACTTTTTTTTACAATGTAGGACCACACTATTAACTCTTTAAAAAATGTTCCTCCATCTGTTATGTATGCTTCTATTAAAAAAAAAAAATGATAACAAACATGAATCACCAAATAATTGCATCTAAGTTTTTTCCTTCTTTTCTTCTTTTTTAATCTATTCATAAATAGTCACTCCTAAGTTTCACCTAGCATATTGTTTATATTCCATTGGTCTGTTCTAATTATCACTATAAAATCTTTTTCAGCTTCTTGCAATGACAACATGTATTGGCGCAACATTTTGTTTCGGTGCATTCTTATTTAAAAGCATGTACGGCTTCCTTGCTCTTTTTGCTATTGGTGAAATTCTTGTTTTTGCCACTCAGGTAATATTCTTCTCTATGTGAGGAATATCTCTTTATGTTTGCTTATTCTATTTTTATTTTATATAAAAAAAGAAAAAGATGTTTGCTTGTTTTTTAAATCTTCCTGAATAATGTATGTCCTTGTTGTCTATAAATAATTTAGCATTTCAATTTCTTTATTTCACTTTCAACTAAGCATTTGATCATGAAGTTCCCAAGTTAAGGTGCGATTTGGTACATGGGAATTTTAATTTCACAAGCACTTAGAAGCCAATTTATAAGATGTTTGGATATAATAAATATGAAAATTTTAAATTAATGTGTTGTATATGTCCTAAATAATATAGGGATGTTGATTTTTCCTTTTTTCTGTATATTAAACTCTAAATTTAATAAATAAGTTTCCAAGCACTTGGGAAACTAGGATTCTTATGTACCAAACGCCAAGGAATATTTATATCTTGGTGTTTTAATGTAATATCATCTTTGAATGTCGAGAATTGAATTCAAACTTGCTCTCCAGCCCCAAGTCTTACGTAATGGATGGCTGTGTTAGTTTTCTTTTAAATTGAAGATCGTTCTTCTGGTTTCAGGAGTCATTTTTACCCTTTCTTTGATCTGTCAGTATACGTAGTATACTTCCTCTTTATATATCAAAAGTTGACTGAATATTATTATGCTTGAAAGATAAATATTTAGTGGGATTGAGTTTATATGTCATGTTTAAGTTAAGACAGTCTAACATAGATAATTTCTGCAGTACTATATTTTTTTATCTTAGCTGAGATTCCATGTAATTATTATCAGAATTCATTTTCTAAAATATGCCAAAAGGTTAGAAGCCTGAAATTTATTTTTCTCTTTATTTAATTTCTTATCATTTATTTTCAGGGTCCTGTAAATTATGTATGTCTCCATTCTGTTAAACCAAGTTTGAGGCCGCTATCAATGGCTATTTCGACCATTGCTATTCATGTCTTTGGAGATGTGCCTTCCTCACCTCTTGTTGGAGTTGTCCAGGTTGTTTATGTCAATCTTATTTTCAAGCTGTATAGACTGGGTAACGTGTGAAATTTGTGACATTTCCATAATTATCGTCAAATGTGGACTAGATAGGTTTAAGTGTACTTTTGATCCCTCTAATTTACTTAAGAAAGCAATTTAGTCCCTTTGGTGAAGAAAGGTAATTGAGTAAAAATTTAGATTATATTTTTTGTGACTTGATGAGATTTAACTACTGCCTTATTTAATTATTATTTTTAGTTGTTTTAATTTAATAATTAGAGAGATAATATTGCTTTAATTAACACCACTGAATCGTAATAGTAAATAAACGTAGACAACATTGCTCCAAATGAAATTCAAAGACTAACAAGAGGTGAGGGACTAAAGTGCAATTAAGTTACTTAGTACAAAGATTAAGTGCATGTCATTTGCATATGATGAAAAGTTTCAAAAACTCTTTTAACAACCCCAAATGTTTATGACTCTTTGCCCTGAAAACTCCTTAGGGGTGGGATTGGTTGGTAGAAATAATTAGGAAAATTTGTATGGTTTAATTCAGCTTTTGTATTTGTGAAGCTGAATGTCATAAGCCTGACAGAGTTACACTAATAGCATCGATGGTTATCATAATCTTCATGGATCACCAAAATTAAACCTCTAATGTTCTCTTTCAAAGAATTTCACATTATAATTGTTTGCATGTCCATTACTTGCCATATAAAACTGGAGGTTGGAGCAATGAAAGAAAAAATGATAGCATGTAAAGATTCTGAAGTTTGATGTGATGAAATATTTCTGATGTCTGTGTATCATACATGCTGGTAATACAGGATCGTATTAACAACTGGAGAACAACTGCACTGCTTCTAACTGCTATATTTTTGCCAGCAGCTGGAATCTGGTTTATTGGTAAGTCACCATATTAACTTACCCAGGTGTTTTCTATCAAGAAGCATACACTTCAGTTATTCCTTTCACATTTCATTATGATAATCACAAGGTATTGTTGGCCATGAATTAACTTGAATCATAACGAAAACCATGTCCAACACTAGCGTATTCATGGTTGTATTCAACCTGCATATGGGATTGTTTACAGTTCTCTAGTATGCTTTCCTGAATTTCTTTTTTCCTAATTAAAATCTCAAAAGTCAAATTTCTTGTGTTTGAATTGGATGTGCATATTAAATTATTTACTCAGTAGTTATATTATTATTTGAATGTATCACACGAGACATCCAAAATGTCTCTTTGGTGTAATAGTATCCAAGATGCATGGTTTCATCCAATATACCGAGTGGCATAAGATGACACTATTTTGGGTAGTGTGAAATGCAACTTTAAAAAACATGGGGATCTCACGCATATGACAGTTTAGCTTTGTTAACTTTTATATGGTATCAATTGTATCATTTCAATGACAACTATCTATTCTGTATCAAACGAGAAAAATTTAAATACCATGATATCTTTTACTTTGGTATCCTATACAGTAGTATTACAAATACCAAGTTTGTAAGATAACAATGTATCAAACTTCTTAAAGATTATCGACTCATGTATGTTGAGCACGCTACATATGGAAAACGATTTCTGAACAGCAGCATGAGATTATGATCCATATTATATAATGGCAGGAATATTTTTGCGGAGTGAAGATAAATTTAATGAGGATAGCGAGAATCAAGTTTCCACGCTGTTGCTTCAAGAGAAGACCGGAGAAACTGAAGCAGCAGCATCAAAAGCTAAATCCCAAGAATGTTAATATTCTGGTATCATCATAGAAACCATGTCCAGGCACAATGTATCACACAGAGATGGCCAATGTGTTGTAAATAGTATTTGATTTTGCTTTTGTTTTGTTTTGCATTTGTTTTTTTTGGAGATATAGCATTTAATGTAAGTAATGGTTATATTTGCTTGATGTTTTGTGTGAGTTCCTTGTCTAGAACCATACCATATTCCAGCAACTTGAACCCTGAGAGAGAGTATTGTAGATTGAATATAGCTGAAACTGATGTAATGTTATTTTGTTAATATAATTTTCTATAACTTTTTCTGCTATAATTATATTTTGACAATAAAATCGCTAACAGTTATATTCTTTTTTTTTTTTTTTTTCAATTTCTTGCGTGGAGATCCTCTGTTGCACAAGTTGCTGTCCTGCATAACGGAAAATTTATCCTAGACCTCCATCCTTTTTTTTTAAGGTGTAATTCCAGTCGTCTATTTTTTTTTAATTCTACAAGAAGAACAAGTAGAATGAAAATATTCTTCCATCTTTTACCTAACAGACATCAAGTTTTTATTTTCATTATTCTAATTTGAGATGTCTTTTTTTTTGTTTGTTTAATAAAAATTAAAAGACTGCCTTCATCTTATTTTTTTTAAAATAAAAAATTAGACAGCTAGAATTACACCCCAAAAAGAAAAAAGATAGAGGGCCAAGATTAATTCTCTGCTGGTTAGCAGAGGAACTCCATTCTTTTTCCTTCTAAAAACTTGTTTGTTTAACCCTCTTTATTAATAAATGGCTGAAGCTTATGATCCTATAGGTATTTTCATGCATGGCATAACTGTGTTAATTTAACTTTTCTTTATTCCTCTCTTTAGTTTCATTTAAAATAGAGAAAAACAAAGAGTTGGTTTATTTAATGCGAGTACTAATGAAGCGTCTATTAGCAAATATTTTTACGATGAAAAATTTTATCAAAATACCAAATTATTTATATTAGATCACCAAGAATTTATAAATTAAAACGGAAGTGCATCTTAATAAACTATAATAAAAGAAAAATCACAATCCTTTTGATTTGTCTTTTAAATTTATACATGGTCCTTTGAGTTTTTATATTTGTTTAATTCATTCTGTCTCTCTAACGATGAAATGTTAGAAAAGAATGTGTGTAGTTTGGAAATCATAACCTTATATAAGTTAACTGCCATTTAATATTTATTATTTCTGATTTAGCCTATTATAAAATTAAAAATAATAATTTATCTCTGCATACAAAAGCTTACATTTTAATTAAGTACATTAAAACTTAAAATTATCCAAAACCTTAATAAATCATTTTAATTAAGATAATATGATAACTTCTGATACATAAGAATTAACATATAAGCCCATATGATTAATTAGATCCCAATAGTATCATTATATCATCCGAGGTTCGTTTTCAATTTCTATTCAACGATGACATGAGAAAAGTTTGTTTCATATTATTATGGTCGCTAAAATATGGACTAATTTCTCGCTACGTTCTTTGAAAAATGTTATTGGTCACATTGATTTAAGATCAAAAACTTAATTTGAACTTGTTTCAAAAAAAATGGGGACTCTTATTATATTTTTGAAAATTGAAATTATAATTAATTTTTTATTTAACTATCATTTTGGTCTCTTAACTTATCTATTTATTACAATTTAATTTTTTTAATTTTTAATTTGTACTGTATTTGTCCCTTAATTTTAGTGTTTTAAAAAATTAAATTGAAAAATAAGAATGAAATGAAATAAAAATTCTTAACCTAAAGTTATATTTAATATGATATGAAAAATATAAAATTATGTCTTCATTTTAATATTTGATAAATTAAAAATAAAACCAAAATAAAAATGTATAGAGTCAAAAAAATAATTACTATAAAACAAAATATTGTCTTCATTTTAATATTTGATAAATTAAAAATAAAACCAAAATAAAAATGAATAAAGTCAAAAAAATAATTACTATAAAACAAAATATTATCTTCATTTTAATATTTGATAAATTAAAATATAAAACCAAAATAAAAATGTATAGAGTCAAATAAAACAAAATATTACAATTATAATTTTTAAATTAAAAACATCTACAATTTTATACTAAAACTCTTTAAATTTTAAAAAAACTCAAAAATTCATAATTAATAGAACGATTCCAGCGAAGGGCGCACCTAGAAGAAGACGCTTCAGAACTGGGATTGCAGGGACCTTCCTAGGGAAGGTACCCTTCAAAAAATTGGCGTATGCCGCTTTCAGCGACGAGCACACGGTATTCTTTAGTAAAAGGCGAAAGAATAGTTCGCTTTGTGCTCAACGCACGGCTCCGTACTCTCAAATTGATTGAAGCTTGGCTTTATATCGTCTTCGTATAGCTGCAACTTCTTACGATTTCCCGATGTGGGACTTTCCAAGTCCAGTCATCTTAATTAATGTTGTCAGACTGAGAATATCTTCACCAATAGTTCATTGAATTGCTCATTATTTCTTTTTTTAGATTTTTCCTCTTTTTATTCTTAAGAGATAAAGACCATCATAAACCTCGTTTTTTGGGCTATTAAATTAAATAGGAAAATTTTTATGGTTTAATTCTTCTTTTGCATTTGTGAAGCTGAACGTCATAAACTTACCATAGTTACGTTAATAGCTTTGATGATTTTCTTAATCTCCATGGATCCCCAAAATTAGACCTCTGATGTTCTCTTTCCAGAATTTTTACATCATAATTGTTTGAATGTCCATTACTTGCCATATAGAACGGGTGGGTCGAACAATGAAAGAACAAATGAGAGCATATAAAAATTTTCAAGTTTTTTGTGATAATATTTCTCACGTTTGTGTTTCATACACGCTGGTAATGCAGGATCGCTGTATCAACTGGTGAACAATTGCACTGCTTCCTAACTTACCTAAGTTTGTTTCCTACTTAGAAGCGTACACTTCAATTATTCCTATGACATTTCATCATTGTTGATGTAAAAAATCTCCAAGATGATTTTTAAATAAGTTTTAATTATGTCAAACAACATATTTTTTGGATTGGAAAAAGAATCTATTGGAAAATCAAATTGGGCAAAAATTTTCTTGATGCAAATCTTATTCTCGGCCAATGTTCTTGCTCTTCGGTAATTGTTTGATGATCTGACACAAGACAAAGTAGGAAGTGAGATTTTGATCATTCAAAACCTTCGTGGGCCCTAACATTTTAGCCTAAAAGCAACTTTGGCCCACCAATATTACAATGTAATAGGTTAATCACCTTATAAAAACACTTGGGCTTATGATGTCAAATTATAGCCTATCATAGTAATTAAGACCTTTCAACCCATTAACATTTTCGTTAAAACCATTTTGGCCCAATCTTATAATTTTGCTTAAAATACTTTTGGCCCAACTCAAAGAAAATGATGTTTGTTTAGATGAATATTTTCCTTAAACAACTTGAACAAAATAAAGGTTGTCTTTCATGTTACTCTATTGATACATTTTCAAAGAGAGAGAAAACTTGAAGAAAGAAACTATTGGAGAAAAGCTTCACCATTTGCAAAAGAGAGAGACACTTTAGGTGAATGTTAAAGAAGCTGCAATGGAAGAAGCTGCAATGGTCTAAACACTAAATGAAGATACATTAGTTGTTAGAAAACATTTTGAATTAGAAGTAAGGCTATCTTTCCAAGAATAAGGACTTTTTAAAATTGAATGACTATTTAAAAAGAACTTTGAAGAGGAAAGGTGAAAGGGTGAGAAAAGAATATATGATATATTCATAGGGTTATACTTTTCACCTACTTGGTTGCTTACTTGTTGCACTTCAAAGAGGGATATACTCTAAGTGAATAAAATATCAATCACGCAAATTTGTACGCTATGTGAACTATTTTGATAGAAGAGAAAGGAGATAATATTAAGTATCCATTGGGCTACTCTTTTCATCTTTCTAGTTGTTTGTTGGCTAAGCTTGTCCTAGTTCAACTTTGCTCGAAGTATGTGTTTTCTAGCATTATGTTGCGTGAGTTTAGATTTAACTTGTATTCACACCTTTCATCATTTATTTCATCTAGGTAGCTAGGAGCCTATAAAAATCCTAATAGCTTGGGTGGCTAAGAATTTGTGTAAATCTTAATGGTTTGTATAAAATTATAAAAATCTTAGTAGTTAATCTTATTTTTAGATTGTCTTATGATTACATAATAAAACTTAAGAGAGTGATCCTAAGCAAGTAGGTTGTCTTAGTTTCAAATTATAAGACACAAGAATGTAATATATTGAGATTTTCCTATGATTAGGATGTAGAAACCAAGTAGTTGATCATTGGAACATGTTTGTGTAGTTGTAATTTCGTAATTCCCATATGATTATGAAAAATCCTTTATTGTATACTCGTGGATTGGATATATGGCCACATTGATCCAAATTAAGATATATCTTGTCTTGTGATTTTTTTTCCCCTCTACCCTACACTTTCATATTTTTACCTCTTTCACATTCTAAATTTTGAAAATGCTCACATAGAGTTTCTACTCACACCATTGTTTTGAATATTGCACAAGTCTTCACACAACAATTTTCACACAATGTTTTAGGAACCTAAGGTGTGATGTCAAATTTCCTTATGCCACTATGGTATTTCTAAAATCTATTTTGAAGTTAAAAGTGTTGTTTGAATTTTAGTTTCATAACTCATGATTTCACAAGCAAAATTTCTTTCAAAAACATGGTTTTATTATTTTGAAGAAATCAATGCTTCCTTAGTTTTATTAATTTTCATTCTTGAAAATCACATGCAAAAGATTGAAATGCCCTTAGTCAAGAAGACCAATCTATATTTTTTTCAAATTAAAAAGATTAATAATAAATATTTAAAGATTTTTATTAAGAATATTTAAAATTATTGTACATATTAAAAAATGAAAACAAATAATTTAATATTTTTTATTTAGAGTATTTTAGAATATTGTTTAAAGTTTAAAATAATAACAATAAACATTTTAATATTTTTTTACTAAGTATTATAATTATTTGATTCATTTTCTTTTCCATTTTTGCTTCATTTTCTTTAAACCAAACACTACAATAAAATAAAAATCTCATTCCTTTTAATGCCATATTAAATATAATGATGAGTCACACAATTTCATTTTATTTCATTATAGTCCATTTTCATTCTCTTCAAAATCATTCCGTACGTGATGTTAGAATTGATTTGTAGGGACCTTCATGTCGATGGTAATGAGATATATGGAAGGTACATTTCAAGGGAAATAGACTGTCTGCTATTTCACTTTGAGCAGCTTGTTATATTTTTGTGCTCAGTTGTTCTGCTCTTACAAAACATGAGCATGCAGGGGCAAAAACATCTCAACCATCTAGATTTTTTTATTTTTTAAATTATTTTAATTTAAAAAAAATAAAATGTAAAATAAAAATAATTTTTTAACTATTAATTTATAAAACAATATTTTATATTAAAAATAACAAAATAAAATTTAAACTATTCATACTTAATCTAGTTGATCCAGATAATTTTGCTAAACAAAAGCAAAGAAACCGATTCTTATGTTTTTTTAAGTTAGAATAATATGTACTTATATGAATTTGATTAGTTTAAATTTTAATTTCTTTAATTTTTCATTTTAATCATGTGGTGAAAATAACTTTCAACTTTTAAATAGTTTAGATTTTAATTTTAACTACGTAATAAAAATAATATTTTAACTTTTACTAAACATAAATCTTATTTAGTGAAAAAATATCCAAATAAATAAATTTCTTCTGAATTGAAATCCAAAATAATAAAAATATAATAAAATTTCTAACATCCAAATGTTAAGAACGGGCGTGGGCTGCTAATCCATTTCCCGCCTCATGAACGTGGCGGGCATTCTCACACTGGAAGCTTTAAACTGAGAGATGCAGGGACCTTCTCAAAGAAGGAACCCTTCAAAAAATTGGCGTATGCCGCATAAGGCGGCGAGCACACGGTATTCTTTAGTAAAAGGCGAAAGAATAGTTCGCTCTGTGCTCACCGCACGGCTCCGTACTTCAACCGCAGAGTAGGCTTGGCCTTATATAGTCGGCGTATGGCTGCCACTTCTTTATTGTTTCCCGATGTGGGACTTTCACAATCTTCGCTCGGGCGCGACGCCAAGTCTAGTATCGTTGTCACTTTCGTAATTAATGTTCTCAAAGTCAGAATATCTTCACCGACAGACCGTTGAATTGCTCATTATTTTTGTTTCTTTTTTTGGCGATCGTTCAGAAGAGAAAGGCCATCATAAACTTTGATTCTTGGGCTATTAGATGGCCGCCCTTATTTTGATTATTCTTGTAAAAGAACGAGTGAGAATATATGAAGAGTTACTTAAGATAACGAAAGAGCCGTTATCATTGGTTAATCCACTCACCTAAATATGCTGATTATATATATATATATATACACTTTTGTCAATATAGATTATTCAACCTTTAACTCATTTAAGTCTTAAAGATTTTAGGATTAGGTAGAAAAATATCATATTCAAATATGGGTTGAAATTTTAGTTTAAAACCTTAAAGGTAGCCTTACCAATCTAAGACATCCATATAGTGAGGCTTAAAAGCTAATTTTAGAATCGACAAAATTAAACTAGATATACTTTTTTATATTTTTATTAATAAATTTTTTAATTAAAATATAATAAACATATGATTATTTAATAATACCTTGATAAATGTCTGTACAAATAATTCCATGATCTTCAAATCAAGTGTAAATAATTCCCTTTAACATGTTATGCTTCTATTAATAAAATGATAGATTCACTAATAGTAAAGAATTACCCTCACATAATTTAAAGTTTAATAGTGCATTTGGATGGAAAGAAAACTGAGGGGAAGAGAAAAGAGGAAAAAGAAAACGACATTTTTCCTTGTTTGGCACAAAAAGAAAACTAAGGAGAGAAAAAATGAAGAGAAAAATATAGTAAGTCCCATCGATTTTTTTTCTCCTCTGACGATGGAGAGATTTGGAAGAGAAAACATTGTGCGTTGCAGGATTGAATAAAAAAATATATAAATTTAACAAAATTTTTTAATTAATTAATTAATTAATTAATATTATAATTATTACTTTTATTACAAAATTAATTAATAATAAATATATTTTTTAAAATAATAATTTTTAATATTAAAACCAACAAATTATATATATAATTAAAAAATATTATATATAAATTTAATTAATTAACACTATAATATATATATATATATAACAAAATTCTTTAACATTTTAATTAATTAATTAAAAAATTAATGTTATAATTAATTTTATTATAAAATTAATTAATATATTGTATAAAATAATAATATATTTTTATCTTATTAAAATTAATAAATTATATATAATTTAAACAAAAAATTACAAAAAAAATACTATCCCACTGCAATACAGTCGTATAGTATTGCAGCCAAACTTCAATCGGATATATATATCCGACTGAATTTCAATCAGACATGTATATGTTCAACTGAAATTTGATCGAACATATATATATATATATATATATATATCCAACAATGCATTGCCCAAGGCAATGCATTGTGTATATATATATTATATTATTTTAAATATATAATATTTATATATATTATATTTAAATTAATTAATATATATTAAAATAATATTTATAAAATTTTAAAATAAATATTAATATTGATGATATTAAAATAATAATTTATAAATAATTTTTTACAAAATAAAATTGAATTAATTTAAAAATTTTTAAAAAATATTTTTAAATATGCATTTTTTAATTCAAAAATAATTTTTTTATAATTTAAAAATTTTCTTAAATTAATTTTTATTTCTTTTATTATTTTTATTTTTTAAAAAACATATATATATATATATATGTAAAAAGTTAAAATAATAATAGTATTATTATTATATTAAATTAACATATGTTTTTTTTCCTATCTTCTCTCCCTCCATCCTCACAGGAAGAAAATATTTTCTTAATTTTCTCTTCTTCGCATTTCTCCCCACTTTTCTCTCCTTCCACTTTTCTTCTCCCCCATTCAAACACAGTGTAAAAGATTTTTTCTCACATTTTACAAGTTAAAAAAGTTATTTATACATTTCATAAAATTTGAAAAAATTTATACATTTTAGCCTCCTTTTATATTCAATTACTATATCTAAACTAATATATATGACCCTGAAACTTGCCAATCATTAGTCCCAAAATCATAAATTAATGCACTTGCGGAGTAAAATATAAATATAAATTATCATAAAAAAAAATTAAGAAGCATGTAAGAAAGGAAGAAGTTAAATAACTTTCTACTTCCTTCTTTTTATTATTTTTTAATGCGTAAAAATTACTATAATTTAAATTTCTATTAAAAAAATTGACATGCACTTTAATGCATTACAAACCACAAGTAAGAGTGTGAATAATTTGTAAGAAGAAATTATAAATTTAACCAACCACATTATTATGCAAGACTTTCATTATCACCCAAAGTTGAGTACCAGTCGTACGGCTAAAAAGTTAATAAGTTGTAATCTTCATTTTAGTACCACCTGGCTTTATCTCACTAGAATGAAAAATGATATGAAAAAATTGTACAATGCACAAGAAAGATGGATAGGATATATCGAACTAACACGGAACCAAAACAGCACTGATGTCAAATAGATATAACCAGAAGGCCCAACTGAAGAGTTCGTAAAATCATAACTAGGGGACAGAGTTCCAAAGAATGAAAGCAGTAGCACCAGCAGTTACCAATATACCAAATACCAATGCATCTTACACAAGTGATAGCTCTCCTGCAGGAATAGATCTCTTGATAAGTTTGTTCCAGGACTCGTTGGTCTCTGAGATGACCTTTAGAGCATAATCCTGATTTATCACATTGAAAGTATATGATAGAATCAGACAAGATGAGGCTATAGTCATAATACAAAACAACAATACTGTCCAATAGAATAAATCTCGAATGAAAATTTTGGGCATTAAGTTTAGCTAGAAGACTTGCATCCCCACAAATATAGGTAGAATATTTCCTCCTTCATAAGAGAATGTTTAATTACACAACACACCTCTCTAAATATAAATGGATCTCCCTTAACACAAAAAAACACTTAAGACACTACAACTAAACTTAATTTTAGATGATATAATGTTAAGGGATTCGTTTAGCTCTGTTTTCTGGTGGTCAAAGACCTCATGCCACATTTTTTGAATAAAATACCATTTATTAACTTTTACATATGTTGGGTCAATTGAGTCCCTTTTATTTGCAAGCAGATGGGAGATTTGTGACTGGTGGCAGCGTGAAGAAGTCCTCCCTCCCTATCTATCTTCATCTATTTCTGCTGTCTTCACTTTTTGAATAAAACACCTTTGTTTAAGCTCATAGCAAACACCTAATAATTGTCCCTAACTACATAGAAAGCAAAGCCGTGTAGTCAAACCGTCTTTTATGGAAGGAAGCAGCATTTTATCTCCCACAGAGAAAGACCAACACTTCCCACATTCAAGCCTCCAGTACTTGTGGGAAGAAAAAGAAAGTTCTGAGGGGGGCTGGACAAGCCCAACGCTCAAAAAATACCAAAGAACTTCCAGAAATGACAAGCAATCCCACAATGTAAGAAGCAGGGGTGACTCTGTCCCCAGTCACTGTGAGTTATACAAGCCTTTTAACAAAATATTCATACTTAATTCTACTGAGCACCAATACCAAACAAAAGTCTTAAACCTTGAGTAAGCTTAAGTGCTTAACTTCCGACAAGATTCTGTTGAGGGAACTTTTCTATAAATTAGGTTCTGAATGACGCAGTGAAAGAAAGATTCAAAAGTGAAAGAACAAGAGGAGTCCAATGATCATAATCATAGCCTTTTGTAAGGCAAAGTAAAACGCTGAAAAATTAAGGCTGCTCAGTTATCAAGCAAGTTCAGCAACCTCCCTATTTTCAAGATTCCTAAGGAAGTGAAAATTCCAAGAAAAGTGACACCTTTGTATAAAGCAAAATTTTGAAACAGGGGCTTGACACAAAGATTATGAGGACTGGAAAAGATTTGAAAAACGGAAGACCTATCCAGTGATCCTCTCCAGCAGGGGTATACCAGGGGTAAGTTTCCAAGGAACTTGTCTGTGTAGCATGGACCGCAAAAAAGGCATCCCAACAACTTAGATGAGCACTATATTGACTTCTAGTGCCAAAAAAAAGAAAAAAAATCAAGTTCCAAAGGAAACCAACGCAATTGCTCACCCACTAAAACATGTCCTTGGATACCAAATTACCAAGAAAGGTTTTATACAGAATTAATGTATTTGAAAAAAACTAACCAATGGTCTTTTTTTTACTTTCCTAATTTATTCTTTATTAGTAAGATGAACTTCTAAAAAATATTACACTTATCTCCTATTTTTCCCCCTAAAAACCAGTCAAATTGCATCATCCATATATTTCATAACCATCAATATATAATTTACTGAGTTTGATTAATTCGGGGAAACAAAATAAAGTATAGCTAAAGCCTGGAATTACAATGTTTTTAAGCAACAAGAAGAGTCACCAAATTATTTAAGAATAGGTAAGCTGCTAATCTGTGACTAAACTTGAAAAACAGAACATATAATATTTACAGATAGTCAGATACTTGTATTAAAACATTCATGTAACAAAATACCTTATTTGCTGCCTTGTTGCCAAGCCCAAATTTATTAGCAGGTTTTCCATCAGGTACCTTGTAGTCTCTGAACCAGTCCCTAATTGCAATGAGGGTGCCCTGAAGACAACTACCAGATTAGTCACCAACAAATATTGCTAATGAAGGCACCAATTGGCTCCCCCCCTCCCCCACAAAAAAAAAAAACCCCTCTTTCTTTTTTTTTTTTTTTTCTGGTTATTGGTGGCACTAAAATTTGACTCACATGCTTGCAACAAGTTTATCGTGGCAGGGATACTTCAATCTTAATGAAAGCAACCTTAATACATTGCTTCTGCTAAAACTGATGTTTTGTCCTATTCTAGTAAAGTCCCAAATATATACAGTTCAAGCGATATTATTTCACTTGAATCCAAGTTGCCTGGTTAGTCAATTATGCAATAACAGTAGATTAGCTGACTGCCACAAGTAATTGTGTTTGTCACAATCCTTCAACTATCAAGTTTCTAACAACATTACAGCCGTAAAGATAAAAAGAATGCAAATATACTACTAATTTATTAAAAAAAGAATATTTTGGTTCAGTTATATTTACAATTCAACATGCCTTTCCTCATCAAGGACCATAACATCACCTTCTAAATAAAGCTTGTTTATATCCTCCACAACAGCAAAAATAAGTGCAAGATTAGAGTTTATTATTTGAAAAGCACATCATTATGCTTGTTTAACTATATTTTGATTCAAATACAATTATTAAAAAACAAATGAAGATGTGACACGTCTTCCTTCCATTATAATATCTTGGCATTTGTCATATTGAAATCCAATTATTTTAAGCTTCCATCCATTGAGCCCTTCTAATGAAAAACGCAACAAACATCATCCTATATTCCACCAAATGCCTGATGTACTTGTTGAGATGTAAAGCTGAAATCGAAGTTATCTGTCTAAAATCTGTGTTTCCTTTCTTTTCAAGCATGGACATGTTACAGCACCTCCAATTACCAACAGTTAAGGCTTGCCAAGTTGGGGTGGGGTGGTGACAACCACACACCTAGGGAGGGTCATGACACAGGAAGTATAATACCAAAGCCTTAGTATCAACTGATTAGACTACATAAATAAAATATTAAATCATATGTACAAAATACACAGAGTTCTCCATATAGATTCTTTCTGCCAATCGATCTAGGGGATTTACTTTCATTCAATGCTTTCTAGGCATATCTTACCTAATTAATATACATGCTTTTTTTTTCTTAATCTAAAACAATCAATATACATGATGTAGTTCAGAAAGTATTCTATTTCCATCAGATAGCAGAAAGAACAAAGGACAGGAAACTATGTTTTATATGTTATAATAACAAAAAGTAAATGGCAGAGAAGATCAGCTAGTTAGGTAAGAGAGCTTACGGGAAAATGCTTCTCAACATCATCAATATCACTCACAAGTGAAGCCTTTGGATCATCTAATGAAATTGCAACTATTTTCCAATCAAGTTCTCCTTCATCAATCATGGCTAAAGCAGCCAAGGGTTTAACCTTGAGAACCTCGCCTATTTTCCTCCGGCTTTCACCAATCTCAACCACATCAACTACATATTAAGAAGAATTTTAGGCCTACATATAACAATAACACAGAAAAGATCGGAGTTTGCAGTAATAAGTAACGGAATACCTGGATCATTATCTCCTAATGCTCCTTCAACTTCAGAATTTGCAAGAGATGGGTCTTCCCATGTTTGTGGAAGCAAGCCATAGTTCCAATGTATGTTATAGCTGGAGATCATGCAAAAGATATGTTTTAGAACAGGCTAAGCAGAATACCAGATATTGCTAGCTACATGAAAAAAGTAGAAGTTTTAAAAGAAAGTAATAACGATCATGAGGCCTGATGGATGATATACTCAACAACACTACAAAGATAGAAATAATAACATGAAGAAGATAGCATCTTAGGACTAAGGATACGTAACAAAGATGGGCAATGAGTTGCAAATTTTCCATATAGATTTATGACAATAAATAGAAACTAATAATAAGACACACCACAGGACATTTAAATTGCCATTGTGCCCTCAATAAAGGTAAATTCTCAGTCGGATTAGAAAAAGAGATTTATGTTGACAGTTGAAACGGTGCATAGTTGCATAGTTAATCTCTAACTACACTGACTGATTGATGCAAATGCCTCTTTGAGGAAAGGGTTGAGAAGAATTTTGTATTGAGTATTTCTTCTGAATGCATTTACAAGTAATGGACACAGCTATTTATAGGCCTAGATCTAAAGAGAATTTACAATAATCTCCCTGAGAGTAAGGTTATTTACAATAAACTCCTAAATAAATAAAAGGAAAGGAAATATCAGGAATTCCACACTCTTTAATAACCTTTCAATTTGATTTTGTTCATTGGGGTTCAATTTAGGGACTTGAATAGAGCCTTTTGAGCCTAGGGTTTCTTTTAGAATTTTGGGCCTAGGCCTATGCTAGCGCATCTTCTACTTATTAATAGACAATAAATATATGATATTTGAGCTGTTTATAGAGTATTCTTTGTTTCTTTTCTTTTAATTCAGCACCACTAATGCTTGCAAAAACAACTAGAGCTATAATTACTAGATATTGACAAGGAGTTTTATAATCAGTATGGTTTATTTAAACAATTTAAACCCATAATGCTATGCTACTTTAGGTCAATAAAATCTGAGCAGAGCAGCGCAGAAGTTAAAGCACCAAGTCAAAGACAAATTATACAGCAAAAGAGAAAAAGTTATGAGCTATGAAGCTGTATCTTACGGATAATATCGCAGCTTTCCCTTTTTCGTATCCTGCTTAATAGGAGTGAATGGCTCATCAGTAGCAACCTCCATCTTTGCACTAGACTCTTTTGGTATTTCAACAATAAAGTTAAAGACACCATTACCTATCTGCAATGGAATATCATGCCAGGGAGAAACCTGCATATTATACAGCATGAATTTTAGTAGGTACATGTAAAACTATACAAGCAACAAGAGAGTTTTGAACTTCTCAATTGTCACGAGAAGCCCACATGGTAGGAAACTCATACGTACAACAGAACTGTGAGTTTTGAACTCTATTCTATAACAAACTATTGATCTTTTTATGCAAACGAAACTATCAATCCAAAAGCTACTCAAGACAAATAAGAATGCTAAACTAGACCACTACCTTTTCCTCTCCTTTGCCAGAGATCCTATATAGCACATAATAAAATAAGAGAGTTTATCCTCCGTTTCACTCACCTCACCAGCAACTAAGAAAAACTTGTAGCATGGTGGCAAAAATCCAAGTAGAAATTTGAATTTGGAAAATAGTTGATAAGACACCTTACTGTAGTCCATGAATTGACTGAGTTATCTCCACCATTTAAGAAATTGGGTTTCTTAAACAACATTTTCGGTCAAACACCAAGCAACTAGTCAGTAAACAAAAACCAATACTTGTTTATTCCAAATTTATGGTCGTTTCTGTTTATCAAACATAGAAGCTACATCGACCACCCTAATCATCTCAGTCCAAATCAAACAAAGCGGTATTAAGCATGGATCAGTAACCCATTCAGAATGTAATACTCTTTCCTTTTTTTCTTACTAATCAAACACTGCTCGATAAAATACAGCATCAAGCGAAGTTTCACGGCACAAAATCACAACTTTAAAATACAAAACTGATAATATAGAAGGAAACAAAATTCAAGGCACAACATCCCATTTCGCTAATCCTAAGCATAACCTAGTAGTATAAAACTTCGAAACAACTAAAAAAATAAAAATAAAACCCAAAAATTAGATGCCCATTTCCTCCTAACACCAAACAAAGAACAGAATGAATAAGTCAAATGGACTGAAGTCTACCTTCTTCCCAGATTTGTCGACGAAGAATACTCTATAATCTAGGGTTTCAGGCTGCCCTTCTTCCTTCACCAGAACCTCGGGATTGTAAATAGCCCTGCAGGTGTAAGACCTCTTGGACGATGAATAACCAAGCTTAAGGTTCTTGAGGCAAAGGCTATCAGCGAAAGGCTTCTGCTTCCGCAAGAATGGGGTTTTAGTAAGCAAAGAGCAAGTGGAATTGCTGGCTATGGCTATCGCTCTAGTGGCCGCCATGGGGATCGCTGATACTGCCTCAGGGAGAGTAGTAGCACGGTGACTTAAGCCAGTGACTTCTGGTGATAATAGGCTTTTTCTTTTCTTTTGTGGTAGCGTCAACGTCTTCGCCTTTTCCTTATTTATTTATTTATATTTATTTTGCTCAATGCGGTGGCACGCTCTTATTGGATATAAATGGAAAGTCCTCAGGGGCACGTGGATTTTCAAGCGCGTGAAGTAGTGGTGTTTCCCCAGAAATCTGTGAGTGGAACCCAACCTCCGTGCTGACCCGATCCATATGCACATTGTTCAATGAAATGAGGTGACGGGCCCTGAGAGAGGATCGAGAAAAATAGAAAGAATTTAAAATAAATAAATAAGTAAAGCAGATTTAAAAAAAATTAGTCTGGTGCAAAAGTTAGCTACAGTACTTATTCATTCAGTTTTTAAATATATATAAATATAAATTTAGAGATACGTGTTTTACAAACCGTCGAGTTATATGAGGAAGACGTGTGAATTTTTTTTAATTAGAATAAATTATATGGATTTTTTAAAATTTTATTAAAATTACATAATTTTTTAAATATATATTTTATTTTTACTAAACATTCTCTATTAATCTGAATATCTAAATATGTATAAATAAAAAATAATATATTTTGTTTTTATATATGCACAAATAAAAATAAGGACAATAGATTTTTTTTTATTAAATTTAATTCAAACAAAAAATATGTATATAAATTAATTGAAATTATTTTAGGCAAAAAATTTAAAATTAAACTAAAATATATTATAACTTTTTATTTAAAAAAATATATAATCTCAGTAAAATTTATGAGAAGTTTGTATAATGTATTTTTTAATTTTTGCTTATTTTAAAATATTTTAAAATATAATTTTATGAACAATATTATGAGAGGGAAATAATTTGTGTCTGAACAAAATTCATTAATAAATATTTTTATCAATATTATCATGTTTGATAATTTTTTTAGAAGAAGTAATTTTTATCATCAAATTATTGAAATGACATGTATTTAAGAAAATAGATATTCTAAAAAAATTAGTGATGATTATATAATTAATTATTTTCAATGGAGGTACAACTGTCTTCCAAAATTATTTTTATTATTTTTACTTTAATGGAAAATTTTTAATATTTTGCTTCATTGCCATAATAAAAAAAATTGTTTCTACTAAAAAAAATTAGACCCAACATTTCATTTAACTGAAATAAATAAATTTTTTCTTGAAAAAAAGCTAGACGTCTTCTTCGCGAGCCAGTTAAGCCAATAGCATTGGCTACATCGGTAGATCTGATTAGCATGCCTCTGGAAGAGTCTACGTGGCCCTTAAATTCTATAACTTTTATTAAAATAAATTTTTTACATATCACACATTATGGAAAGATAAAAAAAAACTTTTATTATTAAAAAAATTACTTAATACCTTTAATTTATCTTTCTTACATTTAATTACTGAATATAGAAAATTTAAATTATAATTCTATTATTGTGTTCATTATAAATTAGTCAATTGCTTATTGTTAAGATTTTAGACAAGTTTTTAAACATAGAGGTAAGAAGATGGATGGGAATGAAATTTTATCCCAAAAAAGAAGTAAGAAAATTTTATTATATTGTTATAATTATTATTTAATAATTATTATTTTTATTATTTTTTAAAAATAAAAATATGAAAATACTTTTTTTTTTAATTTCATCAATCACTATTTATACATGCCAAACACAACCCAAGTGAAAGTACTTGTTTTCATGCTTGTGACTTATGAAGTCTGAAACTCTTCTGGTAGGTCGTCTAACATAAATAATTCAATGCATGCATTACATGAATATTTATAATTCCTATTTTAAAAAAAATCTAAATTTTAACGGTTTATTATTTTCAATAGACATATAGAAAAATTTGAAATATTCAATTATAAATATCATATTAAATTGTAAAAAAAATTCACTTTTTGTATTTCTATTAAAAATCTAATCATAAATACTGAAAATTATACATAAAATATTAAAAAATTATGCATACATTTAGATTAAGAAATTGTACCTAAATAAAATCGCATATTCCTCTCTTTATTAGTATCTTCGCAGTCCTAATGGACAGTTGAGAAACCCAATCATGGTGGCTTGATGAACTGTGGTGACAATCAGAAGGAGAAGCATCCCAGGGTACGTGTCATCAATTAAGCACAACCGAATCAAGATGCCCTGCAGGGGTGCAGTAGCGAATTTCCATGCTTTTTTATTATTTAATTATTTTTATTTCTTAAAATTTAGTTTAATATAAAAAATAAAAATTATAGTTGTTAATATAAAAATTTTAACTAAAAAAATGCACTTTAAAATTTTAACTATGCAGTTTAAATTCTAAACCCTACAAGAAAAAAAAAATTAAAGAACATAAAAATTTGCTAATGCATACTATGGAATAGGATCTTTTATTATAAAACAACTAGAGTTGAAAAATATAACTAACTTTTGAATTTTCAAAAAAAGTTTAGATATTATATTTTTTAATTAAAATATGTTAATGTATTATTATCTAATAATATCATAATAAATGTATAATTTTTATAAATAATTGTATAGTTTCAATTAAATTATATACTTATTATGATATTATTAAAAAATTATATGTTTATCATATTTTAATTAAAAAGCTTAATAGCAAAGATATAAAAAATCATATCTAAGTATAATCCTTTTCAAAGCTAGCATAAACATCATGTAAAATTGGATGGATTAAATTTAGTTACATTTAGTTATATTTTTATTTTCAATTTTTTTAATAAAATTAAAAATTTAATCATGTGATGCTAAGTTACAAAAATTATATATTTGTCTCCAAATTATGTTTTTATTAAAAATTTAATAATAAAACTAGAAAAAAAACATAGGTAATTTTTTGGATTTAAATAATCTCAAGTAAGTAAATAATAAAATGTAAAAGGATAAAGAGAAAAGAGAATTGCTATGGAGTGAAGAGAAATAAAGAAAAAAGAACAAGTGGATTAGAGAAAAAAAAAAAAGGAACTCTATATATACTCTCATTATTTGTATTATGTCCACTTAAAACAACATTTTATCATTTACCTAATTGAAAATAGTATAAATTCTAAAAGTTTGTCCACTCCAAGATGCCCAGACAAAAAGATTCCTGATAAATCCCTCCATAAAATTAGCAACAACATCCCTAGACAACCATGACATGATCTTCTCTTCTCTTAAGATAATTTCTATTGAGGGAAAAAAGCTTCATTCACATCCATCTGGTCTTCTGTGTGATGTGCAACATCAGATCAAAGTTGCAGGTTCTACCATCACTAAAAATCTCATCATATGCACCACACTGCCATAACAATATCTCCATGCTCCATAAACATCCTTCGTTAAATTGCATGGGGCTAGTTGCAAATTGAAAGACAAAGCTGTGTCCTACTGTTTAATGAGTCTATTCACCACCATAACTAGTGCACTCCTCAGAATTCGTAATAACAACATCATGGCCACACAACCGAAAGAGTTTTATTTTCTTAACACCAACTTGGGTTCCACATCTAAACTATGAATTTCTAATATAAGGTCTATATGGACATTGTACCCTCTAATCTAATGAACTAATTTTTTTAGGGTATTTTTTATAGAATGTTGCATCTGGAACGTGGGAATAATGTAAAACATGCGAAGCAGATCATGACAACAAACCACGTTGGCAGGAAACTACTCGATTATGGTTCAAAAATCATGGACTTCATGGGATGAAACAAAACATGCATATCCCACTTATGCACGATGCATTTTTTTCAGCAACATGATGGAATTGTCGTTGAAAGAGTTTGCCTATAAATACAGGGTCCCTGAGCTCCTTTTTACATTGTTACACACCATCATTCAGTAAAAACAAGAGCTTAAAAGTTTCCTTTTACTTTCATACGACAAAACTTTCATTAGAAAACAGAGGATTCAAGCAATGGCGGGAGGTAAATATTTCAATCCATTTATCTTGCATTGAATATTATAAATGTGATTTTATATATCCATGAATTTTAACAGTTGGTATTAGAGCAAAAAATGCCTCTGCCTTGCTAAGTTTTTTGAACTCAGAAATGTCAATTTTTTGATGAATTTGGATTGGTTCATAGAGCCATTTTTTCATCATTTTGATATAAAAAATGGAATCTACACAAAATTCTGATGAAAATGGACTCCTAGATCACCCAAAGCAGAGCTTAGAAATATAAAAAATGACTGAATTTTCATTTAGATCTAACATGGGTCGTAACTAGGTCGAGTCGACCGGGTGGGAGGTTAGGGATGAGTAATACGACACATCGTTTTGATCTTCTGTCAAACGACATGTCGTTTTGTCTTTCAGGAAGTTGAAGCATATTGGTTAAAACGACATATAGTTTAGCATTTGCAAATAAAATGACTCCTTTTGGCACATGGAGGATTCAAACCCATGACCTCCACAATAGAGAGCATGAATCTTAGCCACTGAAACCATGTTTTATTGCTACCATATGTAGGCAACATTTAATATATATATATACCTTTTCGATTTTGTGGCATTTTCATATGTTTCCCTTCTATGATTTTTATATATATATATATATATATTTATATATATTATCTTTTGATATTAAAAATATATATATAAATAAATAAATAATTTTTTTGAACAAAATATTTTATTGGTCAATATTTAATTAAAATTTAATAATAATTTATTTTGTTGGCCATTTATTTTGTTTAAAATTATGAAGTACATTTTAATTTTGTCCAAGTTTTGGCAAAAATATTATGGACAAAATTAAATTAATTTTGACAATATTTAGTTATTTATTTGTCAAAATAATTGTGAAATTAATTTTATGCCTTTAAAATTTACCTAAATCTTGGAAATTTAATTAATTTTAGGCAATTTTGGCATGTTTATAAATAATAATTAATTTATGGTGTCATTTAATTTATGCCTAAATTTGCTTAAATAATTAATTTTTATTTTTAGGCAATATTTATGGCACATTTAGATTAATTTAAAGAGAGAATATTAATTAAATTAATTAGTCATATTTTGTTGATATTTTGTTGATTAATTGATTAATTATTGAAATTATCATTGTGTATGTTTGTTTATGTATTATATTAAATTATATTCAAGCATGTAATTTCATTTAGATGTCATGTGAATTGTGTATTTTTAATTTAATTAAAGTTTAGCCACAGCACTTTTAATTATTTTAAAATTATACATTAAGTGTTATAATCACATAAAGTAAAATGACATCAAATTGTAATTAATTATATTTAATATGATAATTATTATCCTACAGAAATATTATCATATTTTATGTGATTAATTAGGATGGAATAGTAAGTTTTTCTTTTCTTAATTTAGCCATAGGAGTTAAGAAAAGAATATAATTTATTAGTTTTATCATTAATATATGAGTCTAATTATATAAAAAATTTAGCCCTCAAGTAATTTTATTTGTTACTAGGTTCATAATTTGAATTGATATACATTGCATTGGCATGACATGTCATTTAAGAATATATATTTATCTCAAATTATTAACATAGCATGTAAATTGTGCAGCTTTTCAACCTTTAAATATTTCTGATTTTCAAGTTCCTGAATTAACTAGAGATAACTATAATGTATGGAAGGAGAAAATACTTCTCCAATTAGGGTGGATGGATGTTGATGATGCAATAAAAAAAGATGAACCTCCTAAACCCATGAATATTAGTAGTACATAAGAAGCAAATGTTTATGAACGTTGGAAGCGATCCAATCGCCTTAGTACGATGTACATCAAGACTAAAATATCAGCTAATATTCGTAGGTCTATTGGAGAACATCAAAACATTCGAAGTTTGCTTAAGGCTATTGATGAACAATTCGAAGCTTCGGATAAGGCCTTAGCAAGCATCTTAATGACAAAGTTATTATCCATGAAATTTATTGGCATAAGAGGTGTGCGAAAACACATTATGAAAATGAAGGATATAGCAGTTCAATTGAAAACACTTGAGGTTGAGATGTCAGATTCTTTTCTCGTATACTACATCCTGCATTCTCTGCCACAACAATATGGGCCTTTCAAAATCTCCTACAATACTCATAAAGAGAAGTGGTCAATCAATGAACTTCTGACTATGTGTGTACAAGAAGAAGGAAGGCTCATAGTAGAGATGGGTGAAAGTGTACATATAGTGACACAACTAAGGAAAAAAAGAAAGGCCAAGACAAGAGGGAAGGGCAAGGTTCCTATCCCTGAGGACATTAAAAAAGAATATAAGTGTTTCTTTTGTAAAAAGAAAGGATACATAAAGATGGACTGTGTCAAATTCAAGGCTTGGTTTCAAAAGAAAGGTAACTCAATCTCATATTTTTATTTTAAATCTAATATGGTAGACACTAGTAGTAACACATGGTGGATGGATTCTGGCTCAACAAATTCACATCTCTAATACCTTGCAGGGCTTTCTAAACCAAAAGAAGCCGGTAGGCAGTGAGCAATACATCTATTCAAGAAATAAGATGGGCTCAACTGTTAAAGCTATAAGAACATGCAGATTAGTTCTTAATTTTAGTTTTGCTTTGAATTTGGAGAGGACATTTTATATACAAAGTTTCTCTAGAAACTTGATTTCAATTTTCAAACATGTACCATTAGGATATTGTTTTGAATTTTCGCGTAATGAATTTAAATTATTTTATAAATCTAATTTTATTGGCAATGATACATTTTGTGATGGTCTATTCCAAATTCAAATACGAAATAGTAATCTTTATGACACAATGCATGTTTCTAGTAGCATAGGTATTAAGAGAAATGTTACTAATGAAGATTCTTCTATGTTATGACACCGTAGGCTTGGTCATATCTTAATAGAGAGAGCGAAAAGATTAGTAGAAGATGGAGTACTCAATACTCTTGACTTTACTGATTTTAATACTTGTGTAGATTGCATTAAGGGAAAGCAGACTAACAAGACTAAGAGAAGTGCTAAGAGGAGTTCTAGCATATTAGAAATCATACATACGGATATTTGTAGCTCAGATTTAGACTCTAGTAGTCAGAAATACTTTATCACCTTTATTGATAATTACTTATGATACATGTATCTCTATCTGCTCAATAATAAGAATGAGGCACTGGATGCCTTTAAGATATTTAAGACAAAAGTAGAGAAATAATGTGGTAAACAAATTAAGATAGTGAGATCTGATAGAGGTGGTGAGTATTATAGTAAATACACTGAAGATAGACAAGCACCTGGTCCATTTATTAGATTTCTTCAAAAGCATGGGATTGTTATCCAATACACCATGCCTGGGTCACCTGACCAGAATGGTGTAGCTGAAAAGAGAAATCGAACATTGTTGGACATGTATGTTGATTAGCTCCAAACTTCCTAAATTCTTGTGGACTGAAGCCCTCAAAACGGCAGTGTATATTCTTAATCGAGTTCCTACCAAGGCTGTTGAAAAGACGCCATTTGAGTTATTCAAAGGTTGGAAACCAAGTTTAAGACATATGCGCGTTTGGGGATGCCCATCTGAGGTTAGGGTTTACAATTCATAACAAAAAAAGTTGGACCTTAGGACCATTAGTGACTACTTTATTAGGTATACTGAAAAGTCTAAGGGTTATAGATTTTATTGTCTATCTCACAGTACTAGGATTGTGGAATCAAGGAATGCAAAATTTCTTGAAAATGACTTGATCAGTAGGAGTAATCAAACTCAAAACTTAGGTTTTGAAAATGATCAATTTGATATTCAAACTCCTATATCAAGTGATAGATTGATTGTAATTCATACCCCTTAAGTCCAAACGGGTATTGAACAATCAATCATTCAGGACCCATAACCTGTTAACATTGACCAAGTTGATCCAGTTAATAATCAGCCTCTAAGGACTGTTGAACAAATAATTGAACAACATACTCCTCAAGAAAATGTTGAGTCAACATTAAGAAGATCAACTAGGATGATGAAGTCAGTAATTCCTAGTGATTACGCTGTGTATCTATAAGAATCTGATTACAATATACGAGCTGAGAATGACCCTAAAACGTTTTCACAAGCCATCAGTTGCAAAAGATCAAAATTATGGCACAATGCTATGAAGGAAGAGATGGATTCTATGGCGTCTAATGGGGTCTAGGATCTCGTCAAGTTGCCTAATGGCTCTATGGCCATTGGATGCAAATGGGTCTATAAAACGAAAAGAAACTCATTAGGCAACATTGAGAGATATAAAGTACGACTTGTGGCCAAGGGATTCACTCAAAGGGAAGGAATTGATTAAACGAAGACATTTTCTCCTGTATCTAAGAAAGATTCCCTCCGTATAATAATGGCATTAGTTGCTCATTTTGACTTGGAGTTGCATCAAATGGATGTGAAAACGGCTTTCCTCAATGGGGAACTAGAGGAGGAGGTATATATGAAATAACCTGAAGGTTTCTCCTCTAGTGCCGGTGAACATTTGGTGTGCAAATTAAAGAAATTCATATATAGATTGAAATAGGCTTCCCGCCAGTGGTACTTAAAATTTCATGATATTATCTCCTCATATGGATTTGTGCAAAACATCATAGATCAATGTATATACCAGAAGCTTAGTATGAGTACAATCTGTTTTCTTGTATTATATGTGGATGACATATTGCTTGCAACTAATGATAAGGGATTGTTATATGAGGTGAAACAATTTTTCTCTAAGAATTTTGATATGAAGGATATGGGTGAGGCATCTTATATCATTGGCATTAAGATCCATCGAGATAAAACTCAATGTATTTTGGGTCTGTCACAAGAAATTTATATTAATAAGGTCTTGGAGAGATTTCAAATGAAAGATTATTCACCAAGTGTAGCACCTATTGTGAAGGGTGATAAGTTTAATTTGAACCAGTGCCCGAAGAACGATTTAGAAAAGGAACAGATCCATAACATTCTATATGATTCTACTGTTGGAAGTTTTATGTATGCTTAGGTTTGCATAAGACTTGACATTGCATTTGTAGTTGGAATGTTAGGCAGATATCAGAGTAATCCAAATATAGATCATTGGAGAGCTGCAAAGAAGGTAATGAGATATCTTAAGGGTACCAAGAGCTACATGTTGATATATAGATAGACTGACAACCTTAAGGTAGTTAGCTACTCAAATTCGGATTTCGCTAAATGCATTGATTCACGGAAATCAACATCTGGCTACATTTTCATGTTAGTCGACGGAGCTGTATCTTAGAGAAGCGCGAAGTAAACTTTGACTGCTACTTTTATTATGGAGGCAGAGTTCATTTCTTGTTTTGAGGTGACTTCATATGGTATTTGGTTTAAGGGCTTTATATCTGCGCTTAGAATTGTCGACATTATCTCTAGGCCATTGAAGATATATTGTGACAACTCAACTGCTGTTTTTCTAGCTAAGAACAACAAAAGAGGAAGTCAAAGTAAGTATATCGACATTAAGTACTTAGCCATTCGTGAACGTGTCAAGGAAAATAAAGTTATTATTGAACACATTAGTATTGAGTTGATGATTACTGATCTTTTAACAAAAGGCATGCCACCAGTAATGTTTAGGGATCATGTATCTAGAATGGGACTTAGTTCCACTTTGTGTTATTGATGTATATACTATATATATATATATATAGTTAGTAATAAAGCCTTTATTCATTTTAAGTTGTTATATATAATTAGTAATAAAGCTTTTATTCATTTTAAGTTATTTTCTCATTTATGCGTATACATTAAGTTTGAGAATAACAACATTAAGAGGATCCAGAATAAGCATATGGCTTATTCATAAAGTTAATATATAGTGGGTAAATAAACAAAATGCATTGTGATACATGAAAAGTATTACTCACTTATAGAGGAACTACCGCTATGATTCATGCATTTATGTTTCAGTTAAATATTTGAATCTTAAGAAGCCATTATGAATAAAGATTTTCGAACCAAGTGGGAGAATGTAGAATGTTGCATCTGGAACGTGGGAATAATGTAGAACGTGCGAAGCAGATCATGGCAACAAATCACATTGGCAGGCAATTACTCAATTATGGTTCAAAAATTATGGGCTTCGTGGGATAAAACAAAACGTGCATATCCCACTTATGCACGATGCATCTTCTTCGGCAATATGATGGAATTGTCATTGAAAGAGTTTGCCTATAAATACAGGGTCTCTGAGCTCGTTTTTATATTGCTACACACCATCATTCAATAAAAACAAGAGTTTAAAAGTTTCCTATACCTTTCATACGACAAAACTTCCATAAAAAAATAGAGGATTCAAGCAATGGAGGGAGATAAATATTTCGATTCATTTCTCTTACATTGGATATTATAAATATGATTTTATATATCCATGAAATCTAACATTTTTCTCTCAAAAATTTCTATCAATTGGTGCAAAACATTTTATTATATTTTTAAAGCTGTCATAATGAATTTAACTAGCAATTTTGATGTGTTGAATTCGTATTTGCCAATTTGTATAAACCTAAGATTGAGGTTGCCCAACTCATTTAACTTGTGTATTATATGGGCTAACTTGTATACTTGACAGTTGGCTTGTTTAGTTCTTTTGATTTAATATGATTATATATATTGTGTTACTTATAGAATTGGTGATGATATGGCGTTGAAAGAATTTGTATTGATCAATATTATGAAGAGTTTGACCTTCTTCCACTGTTGAATCTTCTCAAAATCTTTGTAAAGTAATTTTTTATCACCATACATAGTGATATTAAAGTGATTCAACAGTGAAGAGCTCAACCTCTCAAAAGTCGAGTTTTCTATAAGAAAATCCATTTGTATTTGAGTTTTTGTCTTTTTGTGTATTTGTCTTTAGTGTTCGATAATCATGATGATTGATGAGCTAATATATTTGGATGATGTTATTTTATAGTTGCTATTTTATTTGATTTTCATGTTGTTTGTCTTTTTTTTTTTAAGTTATTTATGGTGGGTTAAACAAACAAACTTATCTAATCTTCTAAATGGATTCATGTATGTTGACCTATTTTAAAATAGGTCAGATTAGCCTAACTCATTTAACTCATGAGAGGTCACTTAGCAACTCATATTGATACTTCTAATTACGTCTCAATTGTAATTGATTAATTGTGCAACATAAATGGTGAGGGGCATAGTGTAAAAAAGAAAAGTCCACAAAATTGTGCACCATAAATAGGAATTATTAAAATTATAGATACTTGTAAAATTTACCTGCTTGAGTCTAGGTATAGAAATGAAAAATGAAATTAGGTTTAGGTCCAGAAGTTTTTAAGGTTTGGTACGGGTCACCATCCTTCCTCAACCCCACAGTATGCGTGTGAAGCTTAGGGCCAAAAGAACAAAAACTCAAGCTTGGAGTTTGACAAACATTTAAATAAAATTTTGCTAGTTGTCATATTTATGTATTAGATGATAAAATTATTGAAATAGACGATTCAAAGTTATATTAACTGCGAGTTTGATTAATATTAATAGTTATGACATATTTTATTTTATTTATTGTAGTTTCACATAAATAAATTTTATATAATTGAATCTCAACTAAAAAAATGACATTTTAATTTTTTTTGGGGGAAAAAAATGGGTAAGAATTCAATAGAAAGAAAGATAGAAATTGAATGATGAACCAGGAATCTCATTGATTATTATTATTATTATTATTATTATTATCCCAATACATATTGGTGGCTAAAATTGTGAAATGATCCTCTCCAATTTGCCGTAGTCAGACTTTTTAGCTTTTTTTCCCCCTAAGGTTATAAATTTTAAATATGAAGGTAAAAATTATAATTATAAGATAATAAATTTTAAATTTAAAAAAAATTAAACTTTAAACATTTTAATTATATATACAGTTAAAATTTTTAAAATATAGTTTTTTCTCACAATTAAAATTTTTATCTTATAATTTCTACCTTCACATTTAAAATTTATAACCTTAACCAAAAAAAAAAAAAAGAGGAAACAGCAATTGTAGCCTCCAGTCGGCACAGCCCACTAAAGAGGATCCAAGCTCCCAAAATTCACCGCTAGGATAACTTCCTTCTCTATTTGGGAAAATTTTATGCCGTTTCTTCGCACGTTCTCTAAAGTTCCTTACCATCTCACCAGTGGGAGTTGAGAAAATCAAATGAAACATGGATATAAAATTTGAGATTCTTGCATACGAGATTATCATATTTAAAGACAACCAACTCAGTCAAGACTCCACACTTCACACTTTACTCTCTAGCGTACTACATTTTAAAAGAACTTTATTCGAATGAAATTTTTTTTTTAAGTACTAGAGAGAGATGAAATTTATGATTTATTGTCAAGTCAATTATTAATAAACATTTAAAAATGTCACATCTTTTAGTATAACCCTTACAAGTTTAAATATTTATGCAAGATTACCTTAGTCTACCTACCTTTAACACATCAAATTTATCCTCTCAAACTATATAGCTAAATGTTCAGACCATCAGCATTTAGGCTGTTAGCATACCTGTAGGTGCAATGGGATTGGTCCCTTTCACTCCCAGCAGTTGGGGATAAATAAGCGGTAAAACTCTGTAGAAGTATTGTATTTATCACAAAAAGATGAGAAAAATAATTTGGATAGCAGATTTGCACCTGTTAAAGCGTATTCTCCTATTGAAAAGGAGCAAAAGAAGACTTACAACAGAAATAGGGCAACCATGGAATCACCATCATTGAAAATACCAAACAGTAGAGGTAATGGCAAAACAGCCAAAACTACAAAGCAGCAAGAGCATCAGTCCTGCCGGGTTCCACTTGGCCATGATTGATTCTTTACTGGCTTTAGAATGGCTTCAACCTCCAATAAAGCCGCTTCATCGATCCCTGAACCTGCAAGTTCTCTTGCAGCAGCAACATTCTCCTCCACCTAATGTGTCAGAATAACCATGTTAAAGCAGATCAGACTTATAACATTATCAATTGTACTCCAAGCTTGTTCACACACAAATCTTGTGAGTGGCAGTGTCCGAGGCATTCATTATTTCTCAATCTCATACTGCTGCTAGTGTGCAGCAAACGAAAGGACATAGGAGATGGATACAGTTATTAACTATGGATAATAAAGCAGGAATAGCAGAACTATGTGCAAGTGGTCTAAGCAAAAAAACAAAAAACTAAAAGGCAAAAATCTTGCACCACAGAAACTGCTCTTAAATGTTTTAAACAGGCATTAGCTAAAACTAACTAGTCGAAAATTAAAAGATGTTGCATACAAAGGCCAAGAAGGGGTTTCTATTGTCTGGAAAGTGGCAACCCTCAAAAGGGAATGTGAAGTGGATAAAGATGGATTTAGTTAGAAAAGTGGAACACCGAAGAGAACATAACTAAGTAGGCCTATAACCAATTTGTTTAGGAGCACAGACTTCCACCAATAAGTGGGATTTCCTGTATTATTTCTCTCCCATGCCATAGATATATTAAATTTGCTCTTAAACTGTTGGTTCTTGATTTTCTTTGTTGACTGCTAAAGCAGAATATGGACAAAATCTATCAATACAGAAAAAAGATCATATGGATTTGCACTATATGATCACTAACTCATTAAAATGAGAAAGAGTACTACAACAGTAGCGAGTCATACAGTTACATTTTCTGTTAAAGTAGTGCCATCAAATTGTTGATTAGAGCTTGGAAAACTCCTTAATGAGCATGTTAATCATATAGTGCAGTTAGTGTCCATCAACTTATGGTATCAGAACCAAAAACATTATATTAACATATAACATCTTTTATGCTCATGAAATGCTAATTGCTTAGTTGGCAACTTGTTGAACATGAAAATGACAAATGAAAATATTTTTACATTTTTTACGGGAGAAAACTGTAGTATGTGCTTTAAAGGAAGAGGCAAAGAGAGACAATCAATTTATTCTCAGATGAACACCCCAAAGGATAGCTTGAGATCAAAGTGAGATCCATTATCCACAAAATCACATAGATACTAGATTTAAGAAAAATGACATGCTTATAAATGATTTAAACATGGCAGTCCAGGCAGATCATAAAACAGAACCTGTTTTACAGACTTCATGCCAACCAGCACTGATGTGATTTCCTTATTTAACAAGCTATACTGCATTGCTAACTTTGAAATACTCTTCCCCTTTTCTTTGCAGCAGGTGGCTGCAGCTTGACATGCAGACTGCAAGTATCAAATACATCAAAGCAATTTCATTACGATGAAATATCATATGTCAGCGTCACATATACTAATAAAAGTAATCCCATGCATTACTAACAGCTTTAACTTTTGAGAAGTAATAGTCTTTGATACGGTATTAGAGCCTCTATAACCAAATTATCAAAGTCCGATGCTTGGTGTCACCATTCTCAATTTCAGCACAAGGTGGATTTGTTCATGCTTAAAGTCCAAAGGGCTCTCACTTGACAGTGCACATTAGAGATATTATTAAAACCAATCTTAGCTTTCACGTAACAACTTAAACTTTTGAGATGGAAAAAATCTTCACAAAATTTGTAGCATACCATAATAAAGTACCAAAAGAGACATAGTTCAATGATGTTTGAAAGCACTGGCAATAACTGAAAAACAGGACTAACAAAGATGATTACCAACTCCGGCAAAAGTATGTTGAAGGTCATCTCCATTTTTTCAATGGATTATTCAGCAAATAAAACAAAAAAAAAAGGAACAGAAAAGTATATTCAAAAGGTCAACTAGTTTGGGTTGGACATTTTTTATTTTTATGTTCTCTCTTATTGTTTACTTCCTTTTTTTATATTTTTTATTTTTGGTGCCCATTCAGATCTAGTTGCAATGATATCTTTATACCCACAGTAAGAAAATTATGTACAAACAATTACAAGAACAAATTACAAATTGAGACTGGTGCAAGTTTTTTATCTGTTCTCTCTCATTTTCAAAATCAAACTCAACATTTATTCACCTTAAGAGAAAATTTATGTGTGATCATGACTTCCACTCCAAGGGTCTAATTTGATGTTTGTTAAAGTTACCTAATCTGAATTGAATTATTATATCCTGGTAAAATGTAAGTTCATAAAAGAAACTGTATCTTTTGTTTATGAGAAATTAAGCACACCTTGAGTTCAGGTGAAGCTGGATGCCATTCTGGAGGACCACTTTCAGTGAGGAGGCCCATTGCTAGAGGAGAAGCATTGATAATACCAACACCTTTGCTCTTTAGATATGGTATTATGTCCTCCAGGGTTGAATCATTGATACAATAATGGCAATATGATAGTATTACATCCACTGATCCAGGTGGTACACGATCAAGCACATAAGTGTAGATGTGCAAAGGAAGTCCAGTAAATCCAATATAACGAGTTTTCCCAGCATCCTTCAGTTTCTGAAGGGCAGGAATTGTTTCCTCAACAATCTGTGTTCAAAAGAAAACCAAACAACATGTGCTAGAAATTAAGATCAAGGAATGCACAAGAATGAAATCTCACATAATAAGCTTAAAGATTTGTACATATTTAAAGAGAAGAAATCACCTGGTCTAAAGACCCAAATTCAATATCATGGCAGTATAGTATGTCAACATAGTCCAGCTCCAATCTTTCCAAACTCTCTTCTATACTCCTAGTTACTCTGTCTGCACTGAAATCAAAGCCCTCTCTATATCGTCCACACTTTGTTGCTACAACATATTCATTTCTTGGAACACCCAGAGCTTTTAGTGCCTTGCCTAGCACTTTCTCTGACAGTGTCCCTCCATAATAACTTAAAGATCGGAAAAGAAAAGACAAAAGCAGTTAAATAAACTCCATAAAAAATGAAGACAATGATAATCCCCTCAACTAGATGTATTGCTGCAAATGCATTATTTTTTGAATCCAGAGAAGGCCAAGCAAGTATTTTACCAAATTTTCATTAGCTAGAACATCATAAAAAGCTTATTAAAACAGACTAGTTCAGTAAGAGTAGCAACTAGTAGCCTCTCTTTGACAGAAGATAGAGATTTGAGGCAAGGATAGAATAAAAACTCAATCATGCACAAATGTCAGAAGCCCATAGTCAAATCCACAATTATATAACACAAGTTTGTTATATTAACCATTGTCTAATCCAGTTGGTCAGATAGAATTTTGTTCTTAAAGGGTTGATAGAAAATCTTGCATATCTACCAAGGTAACTAAAGAAAACCAGAATTGTCTTGCTGGTTTTTCGATCTATTTCATTAACTGAAGAAAGCTGATACAAATAGGTAAAACAGGGATGTTGGACACAACCAATCCCACTAATTCAGAAAAAAAAAAAAAAACTACTCCCACTTTAAACATTGACTGCAGCTAAAAAGGAAACAAATATAAAACAGAAACAAAACATAATAGCAAAAGAAACAGAATAGGAAATAAAATAGGAAACAAATGAAAATCTTCATGAGAGAGAACCCAAACATGGGCTGGACTAGAGAAGCGGGGCGACAAACAACACTCCCCTCAAGTTGGGGAGTAGATGTCCTTCATCCCTAGCTCGGTATTTAGTTCTTCAAACTTAATTCTTGTAAGGCCCTTGGTAAGTACATCCGCCACTTGAGAACTTGGAGGAACATAGTTCAACTCCATAAGGCTAGATTCAATGTTCTCTTTGATGAAATGCTTATCAATCTCAACATGTTTTGTTTGGTCATGATGGATGGGATTCCTAGCAATTCCAATTGTTGTCATATTGTCACAAAACACCTCCACTAGAGTATTCACCTTGAAATTCAGATCTTTTAGGAGTCTCACCAGCCACATCCCTTCACAAACACCAAGTGTTAGAGCATGAAACTCAACTTCAATATTACTTCTAGCAACTACATGTTGCTTTTTACTTCTAGCACGAAACTCAGATTACCCCACACAAAAATATACAATACCTAGTAGTGGATTTTCTGTCAAACATTGATCTGGCCCAATCAGCATCTGAAAAGGCCTTTATACCATGTTGATTTCCGTTCTTGAAAAAACAGTCCCTTGCCAATGGTCATCTTGAGATATTACAATATTTTATATACAGACTCCAAGTGTTCCTTATTTGGTTTATTCATGAACTAGCTAACCACATTTACAGGGAAGCTTATATTAGGCTGAGTATGGATCAAGTAAATCAATTTTCCAACAAGATGTTGGTACCTTCTTGTATCAACTGAAGCACTTTTGAGTTTGAGGTCTAATTTGTAATTAGCTTCCATTGGGTTTCTTGTACGTTTACACCCTAACATGCTTGTTCTTTCTAGGAGGTCAAGGGTATATTTTCTTTAGAAATGGAGATGCCCTCCTTTGTCCTAGCAACTTTTGTACCAAGAAAATATCTCAAACTCCCAAGAGCCTTCACTTCAAACTAATGGGCCAAGGATCTCTTTAATTCCTCAATCTCCTCAACCCAATCACCAATGATCACAATATCATCTATGTACACAATTAGAATGGCCATTTTCCCATCTTGACCTGCTTGCACAAATAAAGTGCCATCAAATTGACACTAACGTTTCCTAATGTCTTAATAGACATGGTGAACTTGCCAAACCAAGCCTTACGAGATTGCTTCAGCCTTAGGGACTTACGTACCCTACACACTCTTCTTGAACAACTTCCTCTAACTCTCCATTTAAAAAGGCATTCTTCACATCTAGCTGCTGAAGAGACCAATTTAAATTAGCAATTAGTGTTAAATTTTGACATAGGGGTAAAAGTCTCCTGATAGTCAATCTCATGCATTTGTGTGAACCCATAGGCTACAAATCTAGCCTTGCAATGGTTGATACTACCATCTGAGTTATACTTCACTATAAAGATCCACTTACACCCCACTGTAGACTTGCCAAGCGGGAGTAGAACAATATCCCATGTCTTTTTTTTCTTAAGAGCATAAAGTTCTTCTTGAATAGGATCTCTTCACTCTCTTTACTCGATTGCCTCATCAATGCTGTTAGGTAGCTTTTCAAGAGTTGCATTGTTTACAAAGCACCAGAGGTTAGGAGACAATTTCTCATATGAATTTCCAATGCCATGTTGAGTACAACATCTTACCCTTTTCCATAAGGCAGTAGGCACATCTAAGTCCTCAGGTAAATCAAGGCTTGGAATAAGGGAAGTTGTTTGGCTTTGCTCAAAAGGCAGTGTGCTATCTTAAGGCTGGTATTGCTGATTCATTGTGGTCATTTTGCATGATCTCTATCTAGTATAAACAGTCATCATTTTTTGTTGTTTGGCAATAGGGTTGACCTCAAGTATGTGTTTGGGTTGCCATGGTGGTTATCCAGGTGAGTTTCAAGAGTTTTAAAGCAAGTTTGGGTGGTTTTAGGAGTGGGTATCACAATGCTTTCAAACAACCATTTATTGTTGTCAATGAGAGTCCACTCTTGAAGAAGTGTTTAGGTGTTAAAAGGCTGGGATTTAAAGGAGGTCAAGTTCATTATTATGTACACATGTTTGGTATTGGGAGAATAACATTTATATTCTTTTTGGTGGTATGGAGAGAATAATATTTGTATCCTTTTTGGGCAAAGGAATAGCCTATAAACAAGCACTTGATGGCACAACGATCTAATTTTCCCCCTTGATCATGATGGACAAACTCAATGCATCCAGAAACTTTTAAAAGGAGTTGAGACATAATTTGAGTATTCAAGTAAGCTTCAAGAAGTTTTTGATAAGGTGTCATGAACTCAAGGATACGAGAGGGTAGTCTATTGATGAGGTAGGTATTAGCAAGAAGTGCTTCTCCCTAGTAGTATTTAGGAACATTGGAAGTAAAAAGAAGAGAGCAAGTTACTTCAAGGAAATGTCTGTTCTTTTGTTCAACTATCCCATTTTGTTGTGGGCTATTAACACATGAGATTTGATGGATGATTCCGTGATGAGTAAGGTAAGAGGTATGTTCAGAGTTAAAATAATCACAGCCATTGTCTGTTCTTAAGGACTGGATTTGCGATTGAAATTGTGCTTGGATGAGTTTGTGGAAATTTTTGAAAGTGGGGGTGACATTAGATTTGTTTCTAAAAAGATAAACCCAAGTTAATCTTGTATGGTCATCAATGAACTTCACAAACCATTTTGCTCCATTTATGTTAAGGATGCTTGTTGGTCCCCACATATCACAATGAATGAGGGAGAAAGGCTTGGAAGGTTGGTGCACATGGAAGGGGTAAGAAGCTTTGATGTGTTTTGACTTTTGAGAATTGATAGATTTCATATAAAGGCAAAGATGAAGTTTTATTCATTATATTAGGGTACAAAAGTTTCATATAAGAAAGACTATGGTGGCTTAACCTATAATGCTATAGCAATACATCATTATTTTGAATAGATGAGACATGGTGATTCACAACTTCTAACTTCTTCTTCTTAGGACCATAGATATAATAGAAACTAGTACACATCCTAGCATTGCCAATCTTCTTTCCCACTCCAAATCCTAAAAATAATAACCATCATCAGAAAAGTGAGTGCTACATTTAAGATCCTTTGTAACCTTGCTAATGGAGAGAAGATTACAATTTAATTGCGGGACAAAGAGAACATCACTAAGAATCAAATCATTAGGCAATGTAATCTCACCAAACCCAATAACATTGGTTGCAAAACCATTAGTGATTCTTACCACAAATTTTTAAGATGAGGAAAAAGAAAATTCTCAAGGAGATGATAGTTATTAGTCATGAGATAGGAAGCACCCAAATCAATAATCCAAGAATTGGGCGTTTGGGTATGGATATGTAAAACCATTGCATTTTTACTTGAGTGAGCCAAAACTCTGGTGCCTAGAGGATCTCAAGTTGGGCCTTCTTGAACACAGCTGGTTCAAGGGAATTGGTAAGCTTTTCATCACCACTAGCTAGGAGTCTAGTCCCCTTACATTGCTGTTTGGGCTTCCAATTTGGAGGTTACCCATGAAGCTTCCAACAGACATCCTTGTTATGAACTGTTTTGTGACGGTGGTCACACTAAGGGCATCCATTCCTTCTGGGCTTAGAATTAATCGTGAAGGAGCTCTTAGCAACTAAAACAGAGGATTCAAAAGAGATTTGTTGAGATGAACTCTGATGAGTTAATTCCTTCCTGCTCTCTCTATAGCAAACTTCAGCAAAGACCTCACAAACAGAAGGAAGAAGACTTTTGGCCATGATACGTCCTCAGACCTCATCAAAGGTCATGTTGAGGACTAGAAGAAATCCTTATATCCTCTCTTTCTCCACAATTCTCTTGTAGCTGGCAGCATCTGCAGTGTTCGTCCACTCATAGACTTCATACAAGTCTAGTTGTTGCCACAATTTTACCAACATGTTGTGATATTGTGTGACAGTTGAATCTCCTTGTTTTAGATCCTTCAATTGCCCTTTGATCTGATATAGTGCAGCTGTGTTTTTTAGCTTGGAGCATGACCCATGAACAGAATTCCAAATTTCCTTGGCTCTTTTGGCAAGGACAAAGGTCTCACCAATATCTAATGTCATGGAATTTTCCAACCATGACATGATTATGTTGCTTTTAGCCATCCATGTCTTGTACTTAGGACCAGAGGTGGCTAGTTGGACTGTTTCACCCATGAGATATTCTTCTTTGCCTCCTCCACTGATAAACTTCAACAAGCTTTGAGATTTACCAAACTAGGTAGTTATTAAATCAATGACTAGAGACCATAAAGGAGAAATTGTCACTAGCCATAGGAGCTGCCGTGAGACCAGATGATTGAGCAACTGGTGGCTGTGTGACAAATGAAAAGACTTCTTGAGAGTTAGTATGAAATGTGCCTCCCATTGTCTTGAAGGAGATCATGGCTATTTACCAGAACCAAAGCTCTGATACCATGAAGGAAACCAGAACTGTCTTGCTGGTTTTTCGATCTATTTCATTAACAGAAGAAAGTTTATACAAATAGGTAAAACAGGGCCCTTAGCCACAAGGATTCAGTCCAATCCAATCACACTAATTCAACAGAAACTAATCCTACTTTAAATCACATAAAATGTAGACTGCAGCTAAAATGAAAACAAAACAGAATAGGAAATAAAACAAAATAGTAAACAAATGAAAATCTTCACGAGAGAGCCCAAACATGTGCAAGACCAGAGAAGCACAGCGATAAACAACATTGACCTTAAGGAACATCTTATATAAATTCTAACCCAGTTTATACACCTCACTGAAAAGCCAACTTGTTGAGTGATGAGATGACTGTAGTTGAAAATGTCAGGCTCTTATAATTTTACTACCTGATAGAAATAACAGCCACCCCCAACTCTGAAAAATGAGGTAAAAGATACTCATTTCCGACTTTTAATGAAAAATAAAATAAAATAAACCTTTCTTTGTAAGCTAGAAAACCTATTTTCTTGGGTCTCAGCCTATATAATGTCTAACCCCAAAAGTTTCAAGTGTTCTCATCTCGCTTTTAACAGGATAGCGGCATTTTTAAATTCTGAACAGATCAAAAACCATAATAGGAAAACCAAAATGGAGCTTTAACGTCTTACAATGTACATTCTTTATTTAATTAATTTCCTGCAATATAGAATTCCAATTTTATGTTTTCAATTTTCCCTTCTCTATTCACGCATCTTTCAACATCCAAATAAAGCATAACCACGCGTTCAGAACTCAGTTAATTACATACGGAGAAGTGTCAAACAAGTTGATTCCCAGACGAAAGGCTTCACGAACAGCAGCATTGGCCTCTTCCTCGGAAACGGAACCGAAGACATTGCCAAGAGGTGAAGCTCCAAAACCCAAGCAGCTGAGCTTGAGACCGGTGCTGCCGAGCTCCCTTAGCTCCAATTTGGGGGTCGCGGAAGTCATGGTTTGTCTGGTTTTAGAATAGGGTGTTTGGGAAGCGAGAAAATGAGGGAGAAGAGAAAAATACTCGTGAAAATCTACAGTGTCTTTGAGTTTGAATGAAGGATAAGGGAAGGTACAAAACATCCCACGAGATGGAAGGTGTTAGCTGACAGACCGCAGTAGGCCCAGTACTTCGTGTTGTAATTTCATGGAAATTGTTGTCGCGGGTTTTAGAATTCGAATCTCCCTAATTTTTTTTCAAATGTTTTTGTTGATTTCGAAGAGATAAATAAAAGATATGTAAATTTTTTAAATATTTAAAATTTTAAAATTTACGTATTTTGTATTTATTTCTTTAAAATTATTAAAAAATAAAGAAAAAAAATTAAAAGAATCTAAATTCTTTTTTATCATGGGAATAGATAAGGTAATGCTTATAATGAAACATAATTAATATATATATATACACACACAATATGAATTTAGAATAAGATGGATACTTGATTCAAATATTTAAAATATTCACAAAAAATCTTTATATTTAAATTTAAGTGAGTAATTTTTACAAATGTGTATAAAGTTAGAGTATTTTGCACATCTTTATCTATATCATACCTTTTTGTGGCAAATGCTATTTGTTTTCATCCCCCCAAAAAAAAAGAATTCCTTTTTTGTTATAAACAAATCAACTCTTCTTATTTTTTTTAATAATAATTTCTTCTAAGAATTTACTTATTCTTGTGTAACCAATTTTACTTTAATAAATTGGAGTAATAATTGAAGGAATGATGGTAAGCATTGTTTTAATTAAAAATAGTCATAAAATAATCATGAAAGATTTATCCTTTAAACGTAAATGGACTAATTACTCCATGAATTAATTGTGCAATTTTACTCTTTTAATTTTTGCATTAAATAATTTTTTTTTCAACTTTCAATTAGAACCAAGATTTTCCACTCGATCTAGTTATTTAATTACAAGTTTACAGCAATTAAAATTAATACCTAATATGAAATATTATGTTAAAAATAGAATTTGAATACATTTTCTATTGATGTTTTTAGAAATATAATTTTTCTCTTTAGACAAAGGATTGGAACAAGAAAAAGACTACCACCTAACAAGCATATGAATCTTCTATTGCTCCAAATATCTTGGAGCTGTAGATTTCAATTGTCCATACAAATTTGGATTGTTTAAATTTTAATTTTATGATTTTTTTAATTCAATTATTTTTTTATTTTTAAAAAAAGTATAATACAAGATAAAGGCTTTTTTTAAAATTTGTATTAGACTGTCAGTCTGTCTGATAAAAATTAAAAAATATCCTTATTTTGCATTTTGCTTTAAAAAAATATTAAAATAAAAATTAATTAATTAATATTAAAATTCATTAATTAATTAAAACCTGAACTATCCCAATCTAATAGAGGATCATTCCACCTAAAAGAAGTACAAGATTCATCCAAATAAAAAAAAAAACAAGCAGTGCAAGAAATAATGAAATATCACCGAGGAGTGATTAGTTTTTAGAGCAATAGGAGGGTAATCAGGAGCAAAGAACTCCAGAGTACTTTTAGAACCCACTTTAGCCAATGCCTCATTCTTCCGAGAAGATGCTTAATATATCCAATAATGATAGCGTCTATTTTTTTTAATATGTATTATATTATTATTATTTAATAATATTTTTAATTATTTTTTAAAGTAAGACTACAAGACTTATTTTTCACACATTTTATTCATTTTTCATATTTTTATTTTTATACCTAACATTTTATATTCTAAATGAACTTTAAAAATAGGTTGAACTTTGCTTTAATTCTTCAAGAGAATCAATATGGCAAATGAACAGTTCAAATTTCAAAATCCAGCTTGAACATCCTAAACTTCATTTGCATGCTTGAAATATACTAGTCTCCCAAAATATCAATGAGGACTTAAATTCAATAAGCTTTTACAATAATAAGAAGGGCGATGTTATCAACAGTTTGATTTTTTTTTTTTCTGAGAGGTGAATTTTTTATTTGTCAAATTTTTTTTAGATTTGTAGAAATTTTTTTTTATTATCATACGGTAATCTAATGGTAAAGAAACTTAAATTTCTAGGAGGTTAGGATCCCCATAACAAAATTATAATCATAACATAAATGTAATAATATTTTATTTAATTAGAAGTCATATTGACTATTTGATGAGTACATTTGAAGTTATATGATAATAATAGCGGTACTAACAAATCATATTATTGGTATATTTTAGGTATGAAAAAGTTATATATTAATACCCTATTTAAACTTTTAAGTCATTTACTAGGATCTTTGTGGTAGTGTTTAACAAATTTATTTTATTTAGTAGTTTATTAAAAACAATCAATGAATATGTATCAATATATTCTATTTCTGTAATAGTGTTTAACAATCATAAGTTATCTCTCTAAACTTTCTATCTTTTAGCATGTAGGAATTTTGGAATTTATACTTGAGATATTTCTAGTGGCAAAGTTAGCATTCCAGACTAAGAGGCAAAGTTGACATAGTTCCTTTTATAAATATATTTTTTGTATTTTATTTTTATTATTAAGATGATAGGTTAAAATATTAATCATTTTTTGGATCTAATTGCAAATCTTTTAAATTAATCCTAATTTGTTATTGTTAAGAATTATATTCATGAGGTATATATGAAGATTGTTGCTTTGATGTCAATTTTTCTTTTTGGAAAATTTCATATCCTATTAAAAAATTATATTTTCATAAGTGGTTCTCTCAACCTCTTTCTCCTCTGGCTAGCTTGTGACTTGCTGATTCTCTTACCGCTTGTCCTGTGGATGCTGTTAGAGAGGGCATTGGCTAAGGAGTTTGTTTTGGTTTTTGTCTTGTTTTTTACTTGTTTGCTATTGCTTGTTTTGTTATGGTTTTTTGTTTTGCTTCTTGGTGTCTTATAGATTTAATTTGTTGATCCAAAAATAATAATAATGTTAAAAAATGAAATTACAAATTTATTTTTTTACCTCTATATTAGTAATAGATAATAAAATTACAATACAACCACTCATGATTTAATAGCTTAATATTTAAGATTAAAATAACCCAAATGATCTTTCAAATTTCAAATTGAGCTTAGAAATTTCTTCTTCAGGAAACTAAAAATTAAAGATTGGATTTTCGAATATTACACTTTGGAAGCTCACACCTTAAGATAACGAAAAAGAAGATAAAAAGAAAATAAAAAAAAAAGAAAAAATGATAAGAGAAAAAAGAGAAAAAATAATTTATATTTTTTTTGGATGAGAGTTACATACATAATATATGTCTAAATTTAGTATATTTAAATTAAAATAGTAAATAATAAAATAATACACGAGTGAATCTAATAGATTTAAATTTTTATAAATTATGAGAATATAATATTAAAACTCGATACTATACATATAAATTTTAAGAAATTGAGGTGCGAGCTCAAATCAACATGGCTCCGCCACTAGACATTTCATTCTTGTACAATATGTTTTTTAACATTTTAACCACTTTTATTTGCTTTTAAATTGATTAGAGCATGTTATGTGATATAAGAAAGGGTGTGAAGTGATATCTTTATTAACGAGAAATGGACAAAAAAATTTAAATTTTGGAAGGTAAAGAGATAAAAGATTGTTTGATTGTTAAAATTAAAGAAAATATTCAAATTATCTAAAATTAAAAAATGTATTTTTTTTTTCCTTTTAGTTATTGAAGAGTTCCCTTAAATCTAGACATACTCTTACCTTTTAAATCAATATCTAATGGCTAGAAACTACTATTGAACGATGAGCACTTTTTCGTTGTTTATTAAAGCTCTTTGACATTGTTTAGAATTTCTGCTCATTTTATTTTTTCAAATGACTTTTATATAAAAATAGTATTGTAATCAAGAAGTGTGTTTTGCAAAATCTTTTAATAATTGTTTTTAACAATATCATTGTGCTTAGCCAATCCTTTTTATAAATTCCTTTACAATATCAAATTGCTAAAAATAACATATATAGAAATAACTTTGTAATCGATATTATTTAAATGTATAAATAATTTTAAATATTTATTATGATTATTGGCAATTAAAAATTCTAATTCCTTTGATTAAAATAGAAATAATCACAATATATGAATAAAATATTTTAATCAAAATAAATATAAATAAGTAAACTATAGTTTACTATCTTGTAGTTTGAAAATTTTCAATGAAGTATTCTACGATATGTCGTTAGTACTTTATTCTCATATGTTGATTTGCGATTAAAAATTGGATGAAACTCACATGTGAAGCACATATGAATCAATTTTACTCTAAATTCCTACTTTTTCTTAGAAAATTCCTAATTCTCTTTATAATAAAGATTAAAACCTCTTTTTAATTAATTAAAATCTCAAATTCCACGCGCACAATATAATATATCTTCCTTTAATCCATCCCTTCTATCTAACAAAATTCCTAATTAGAGACACATGACCTAATTTTTTCCCCTATATCATTGAGTTTCGACCAAAAATCATCATAGATTTGGGAAATTAGGACTTTAGGCTACGCATTTGGAGAAATCCCTCGGTGTAATATCAATGAAGGAAATTTTACTACGAGGGTAAGTCTCTTGCTGATCCAAAGTTAAAATCAGATACATATCGGAGCTTGCATTCCTTGTGATGCTTGCAGGTTCATTACCATTTGCTCTTTTTTGTGGGCCGCCTTTCTACTTGAAAGTCAATCACTAACATGTACTAAATGATTTAGGTCAGAGATATTGATTTAATTATTAATAAATTTTCTCTTAACAATTTAAGTTTTTGGTTAAATTATTTTTTTTATCCTTATACTTTAATCTAGTTCTCGTTTTAGTTCTTACAATTTAAATATAATTACATTTTATAGTTTGGAAAATCTTTAATGTAGCTTCTATTGTTAAATCTTAGTTTGTATGTCATTAAATTTGGTTAATGTAACCTATCATGTGTTATTTTAATATTTTAAATATGTATGATTTAAATCCACTTACCCAAGTTACTTAACATAGGTTGCATTACATGTTATTTAAATTAATTTCATTTCATTTTCTACTTTTGCTTCTTTCTTTGGCATAAATTTGGCATATTCAAAGTGCTAAAATATAATTGATAAGTGTGGATGCAAGAAGAAAAAGATCTTAAAAAGCTATAACTAGTACTATTGGAGTAATCTATTTGCACTATCATTTTTTTACCCCCCAAAAAAAGAGTCAAGATGGCATGTAATTGGCTACATGAGCAAACTTTAACAGCACATTAATGGTAGTTTAATAGCATGAACTGAGTTGAAAATATTTAAAATTATGAAGTTCAAATAAGAAAACTTTTAACTATAAAAACTAAATAAAAAATTATATAAAAATATAAAGACTAGATAAATAATGTTACAACTTATTTTACTTAATCATTTTCATATCATTTATTATCAATTGCAACACAAACAATCGCAACAATACTTTTAGTAGCAATTTTATCTGTTCAATATCTCAATTAAACTTGTGAGGGCCAACAATAGAATTTTTCACATATTAATTCATAACTTTCATATACATATTTGTTTTGACGACATGATCATAATATAAGAGCCATTTGAATAATGGAGCCACATAGCCAAATTTGACCCTTTTGCCATAATAAGATCATAACTTCAAAAATTCATAATTTTGGCTACACAAATCCGATTTATGCAAATTACTTTGAAAGCTTATGATTTGAAATATATGTTGTAAAAATTTCAAGTTGAAATAAATCTATTTGACCCCTTAAAAGTCATGAAATTCGAGATTTGGACAATATGAACACTAATTGATACTTGACAACTTTTTGGGACCAATTTCAAAAATTAATCAAATATTCTATACAGTTTAGAAAAATGCAAACTTTGGCTTGTTAGAAATCTCTATATGTCCCCTAATTTTTGCCAAAGTTTGGCCCTAAATTAGGTTATTTGAAATGTCAAGGATTAAGTTACATTTTATGGCTCATCTAGACCAAATTTTAGTTCCAAAATAGTCCAATTGAGCTCCAAAATACAATCCCTTCCTTCAAGCAAAATTCAATCCACATGGGCCAATACATGAAATATGGTTAGCTACTAAAAATCACTATCCTGCACCTAAGCATGTGCATGGAACCAATGACCTCTCATATATCAAAATATGTTTCATCTTCATATTTCCGCATCAAAATGCAAAACATTCATAGTTTCAATCTTATGTATGAAATATTATTACATATTATCTTGGTATATATCATGTTTCACTACTACTTTGTTCCATAATATACATCAAAGCCAATATATACATAAAAGTATCCTACTACACATCTTAAGCTTTAACTTTTCTTTGATTCCTTTTCTTTATTAGTTGTACCTGTCATAGTTAGTGGGAGATAAAGAGAGTGAGATTCTTGGGAGAATCTTAGTACCTTCACTCATTCCAAATCAATGCATACAATGGATAATCAAGAGGAAATGCAAGCATGTATGGCAAATGACAAAAGCAACTCAAATATGAACTTGCATGCAACTTTTATACTCATCTAGCCATGGCATATAATCATACTAGCTAGGTTGATCTTTAGGATAGGAAAGAACTACTTCACTTAATTTTTAGCCATCTCATAGTAGAAGCCAAAGCTTAACTTACTTATGCATAAAATATCATGCTAAGATGCCAATTTAAAACATAACTTATACAATCATTAAGCACTCAATATATATAAGTATCTCAACTCAAAGGCATCCAAAACATGCAAGAAAAGGAAAAGTGAGCTATCTTATGAAGCTAGAAGCTTTGATCCACTACTAACCCATTTGCTTCTTTCTTTTTTTCTTGGTTCTTTTTGGGTTGGCACAAGAACAATGAGGAATTTGCACCAACTTGACCTAATTATATCAATTCAAATGCAAAGCAACTTATTATAACTCATTATAACTCATTCTATTGCTACCTAGGCTTATTAGAACTTAAAATGTGAACTTAAGTTACTTTAGGTCTCTTAAGTGACAACTCTTATAATTCAACTTCTAAGTTTCAAGATCTCACTTTATATGAGCCATATGACTCTAATGGAACTCATTAGAGCCATCATCTACAAGCTCAAACATGTTTAACACCAAATTATTTCTTTAGACCCTTTTTAAACTTTGAATTTTCACTTCTCAGAATATGACTCCTAAATAAATTTCAATGATTTCTTTAGTATTCATAGCTCATATATAGACCATCTATAACCTTAGAATTCATGAAACCACTTCCTAGGTGCTCCTTCCCCTTCATGGCCAAGACACATACTTACACACCATACCTTGAGTTTTTGTCATTTTCGTAGGAAATCTGGAGGATATGAAATATCTAGAACTCATTTCTAATTTAAGTATAACCTTAGAAGATTTAAAATATTTTTCTAGGGTTTTACATCTTCCATAGCTTATTTAGAACCCTAGGTGCCTTAACTTGCTCTCTTTAGCATTCTATATTATTTTCTTTGCATAATCTTACTCTTTTCCCTTTTAAACCTTTAAGCCTCATTTGGCTGGTGGGAAAGTTGAGTGATGGAGAGAGAAAGGGAGTGGGATTGAGAGAAAGGCATGTTTGGTAGGCAGGAGACTTCTTTTCTTAGGAGAGTTGTCTCTCATTAATATGGGAAAGTCTATTCTATTGTTTTGTGGTGGGAAAGAGCTTTACTGAGTAAGAGAATAAAAATTGAGACTATTTTGTTCTTCTTCAAATAATTTTTTTCTATTAAAGGTAAATTAAAAATAAAATTTTAAATTAAAATGTTATTTTATGATTTTTTTATTATTAGTAATTAAAATAAAAATATTTTATTATATATTATAATTATTAAAAGTATTTTAATTTTTTAATTCTCTTCTCATTCTATTTTTATGTCATTTTTATCTAACTAAATATAAAAAAGTAAAAACATTCCAATTTCTTTTTCCATCATACCAAACATAACTATGGGGTACAAGATTTCTTTCCATTCCCAATCCATTTCCCATTCCTATTTCACCTAATCCCTTATACCAAACGAGACCTTATTTCTATCAAGTTGCCATCAAACACAAGCTTGTTCATCTCCCTTTCTCTCTAGGCTGAAATGTAGAAGAAGAAGAAGTTCAAGAAAATAACAAATTCTTAGCTCATGACATATCTTATTTGGAAGCTCTTAAAATGGTGATTCTTTTTGCCATAATTGGTTGCTTGAAATCTCCTTTTCCTTAAGAGGTCAGCCAAAAAAATCCTCTATTGAAAAAACTAAAACTACTATTAGAAAGAGTTTAAAGAGGAAAAGAAAGTTTCTAACTAGCGTGTAACAAGAATTTGCATGTTTACATACCTATTTAGCTCATTTCCCTTCGCTCTCTTCTTCTTGTTCATGCCATATAAGACCTGAACCAAAGTTGGAGTAAGCTAGTTTTAAGGAGAAGAAGGTGATGGCATGATGATATAAGGGTGATGGAAGATTTTTGTAACAATTTTAAAAATACTAATTACATCCATTCATTTAAAATCTTCTATTTGAGCTTGTTTTTCATCCTTTTCAAAAACTCTCTTTTCCATATTAAAATTTAAGCTCTTTACTTCATTAAAAGTATTTGTTCAAAGGATTCAGAGACTTAAAATAGTCTAGTCTAAAATATCATTATCAGGAAGCCTAATTTATACATCGTCAAGGATTTAACCGTTCTTGTAACACCTAGTTTGCCAAAAAAAAGGCCATAAATATGCGATTTTTCAAAGGAAGTCCCCTAAAGTAAGGGGATAGTGACCAAATAAAATTGGAGTAATAATCTAGATCCCTAGAAATAAGGATTAGATGCTTGAGTTACCTAGAAACCTAAACCAGAAAGGGTAAGAAAATTTGCAAAACGAAGTTGGGGTATTTTTGTAATTTTTAAAATTTTTCAAAAACTCACACGAAAGATTTTTAAACGAGAAATTTGAGCTTTTTTGGATTCTCAAAAGTCCTAAAAATTGTAGAAATTGTAATACCTAGCCATCTTTAGCCTTCCTGTAACACCCAAAAATTAATGAAGATGTTAATCGTGGATTTGGGTTAATTAAGAATAATTAATATAGAATAATTAGGCAAGTTAAGTGAATAAAAATTTTAGAGAGATAAATTATTAATATGAGCTTGAGATATAATTAAGTTATAAACCCCATTAAGGCCCAAATTAAATTAAGTAGGTCAAGGTTAGAGACTAATGGAGGCCTAATAATTTTAGGTGCAGACTGAACTTTTTAATGTGAGACTTAGCCTAAAAGAGAGCACTTAAGGAGGGCCCAATCTGATTTAATATGATAGAGGCCCAAGACTCACCTTATATAAGATCTTATAATTAGCTCAACAACCTTTGTGTAGACCTCAACTAAGTGGGCTCTTGAAAACTTGACCCAACCCAACTAAAAGTCTAAATTGTTGAAATTGGACCAACAAATTTAAACTCAGCCCAATTCTATTCAAAGTCTGAACCTATATGGACTTAGGCTATTGGGTTACCCAAACCCATCCAAAACCTTAAACATATTCAGCCTTTCCCCTTCCTTATGCAGAAACACAAAACACACAACTCATTTTCGGAGGTTTGAAGGGAGGCTAGGGTTTGGGGCAAGAAATCCACCATTTCTCACTTCTAAACTCAAAATCAGCCAAGGCACTTGTTATATAGCTTAATCCCCTTCTTTTTCTCTTCATTTTAGCCTAATTAGTTTTTCATTTAGAGCATTTTCACCATACCCAAAATCTGAAATGTGGTTGTTTAGGATTTTTTTGGTGAAATTTCGTAGGTTGGGACTAAGGATGTTGTTAGGTAAGAATAAACTCTTCATTTTGATGTTTTCTCTGCTAGTTTGAGACCCCTATAGTTGATTCATAATATGAGTATTGTTTTTATGCGAATTTACTTAGAATTTGAGGTGTTATTTTGAGATTTCTAGGGTAGGCTCAACCAAACCCGAATTTGGTTTTAGTGGTAATTGGGTAAGTGTTTCTAAATAGTCCTATACAGTTTAACTATTTAAGTGATGGGTTTATACAAATTGTGATTAGGGATAGTAATGACTTGGTTTTGTGTCTATAGGCTGAAGTAGCATTTAATCGGCTCTTAGAAGATTGGCTACAAGTAAGGTAACCGGGATTATATTAATTCTATGCATATATCTGCTTAAATTTCATATTTGTTGTACATGAATGATTTGAAATGTTAAATGAATTAGTTGGTTATCTATTGTATTATTTTTAGACCTTGTAAGTCTATGGTAGAGCTATAGTATGGCTACCACCTGTGCATATACTTCGATCGAACACCGAGTTATGATAAGACCTCAGATGCATTGAGCCCTGATTGTGCTCAATGGGGAGTAGGTGCCATGAGATGGGCCTCTCCCAGTGTTATTGGCCTTTAACATGTGGAATTGTGATTGCTAGTATGGGATAGTAATCATAGATAGCCCAATTGTTTCATTTACTGGTATAACTGGTATATTTTCTGATGCTTATATGAAATCATGCATATATGTTAATTGAACTGGAGTATATGAATGGAATTTGCCTTGGTTACTAAGATTTGTATCTCACCCCATTTCATGGGATTATACTTTCAGGTGAAGGCCTTTTGGGTAAGGATAAGGGGAAGCAAGTAGATGAAAATCGATGAGCTCTAGCCATGTATGGAGGAAGCTACACTTGGGCTGATATGAGTAAAGTATATGCAATTTTGTTAATATTTTATATAGCATCATCATGTAATTATATTGCCAAGTGTAGGCTCTTATATTTTGATTACTTAGGATGTATTTATTGAGAAGTTAGGCCTCATCTTAACTTGGTCTTAGATGTATAAACTTATAACACCTGATATATGAACTCTGTTAAATTTATAATATGGTATACATTTGGGAATATAATTCTGTGATGCATTAGATGTTGATATGAACCATTGATGTATAGAATCTCTAATGGAATGTGTATTGAATAATAATGGTTGATAGTTCATGAACTCTTACTATTATTACTCTATGGACTTACTGATATAAGGTATTTAGAAGATTAGAAATTAACATTTAAGTCTTGAACTAGTAATGATAGATGAGTTCGATAGATTAGGCTAGTGAAAGCTATTGGAACCCCACAAATTAAGGTAGAGTAGCCTTAGGGTGTTATTAGAGGGAGAGTGGAAAGTATGAGACAAGACATTAGAAGTTGTAAGATCAAAAGGTATTTTGTCGTGGCTAAAATATTATTAGTCACGGCCAATAGAGGCAAAGTTGCCTAGGGAGAGTACCAAAGAGCAATTTGTCGCGGAGAAATGTGATAGGCTAAATTGGGAGTCATTCAGAGGGTAATTCACCGTGGTGAAGGGGGGAATTGCCACGGTGAACTTTTGTGAAAATATCCTAGGTGTTCCAGAGAGGAATTAGTAGCGGCTAACAAGGGAATTGGCCATGGCCAGTAGCGAGAGACGAGCGAGGTAAGCTCTAGGAAGTTTCCCTGCCACGATGAAGGTCCAACTCGCCATGGCTATCACTGTGATGAAATTAGTGACGATGTAAGGGGTGAACTCGAGAGTAATTGGCCATAGCTAAGAGGAATTTAGCTGCGGCAAACGTCCTGAAACCCTTCTATTAACCTAGAAACCTTAGTTTCTCCTATGACAACCTCAAGGGATGACTTAGAAACATTGGTAGAAGATTCTTATGAGTTAGAATCAATGGGTAATAGAATCAAAGACCTATTAATGAGGATTGTTTCTCTTGTATACATAAATATGTGTAATTATTTGGTTGATGACTCTAATAACATTAAGGTTCAAATTTCCCCGCATTTTTAAAATGTAATTAGTCGTAATGACTTTTAATCCAGATTTATGATTGTTAATCGTGTATTAAACCTTAATTACAATGATTAGAAGTTAGGGTCATCATACTTCCCATTACTTTTCCAAGGTTTTTAGTATGTAGCTTCATTCATTATAGCAAGAAAATAATATATTTAATGTAATATTTTTGTATTGCGTAAGACTTGAAAAATTCATCTTAAGCTTTGTGGACCACACTAACTTCCCAACATTATCCTCTACTCATAATCCATCCATACAAGCCATAAATAACATAAAAAATCATATACAACTCGGGTTAGAAGCCACACAATAGAAAAATTACAAGTTGGCCTTGGGTTCAACTTTCCAAATTTCTAACATAAACTTTGGAAAATTATAATTAATTTTAAAAAATAAAAATTAAGTAAATGATAGCTTTTTGGAAAGCCCTGAATGTCAACCACAATTTAAAAATCATTTTAAACTATAAAAATATCAACTGAATCATGAATGATAATAGAATAGCATTAAAGGTCTAACTGCCCATGTTTTCTATCATAGGTTTCTGATATAAATTTCAAAAATTCATAACCAATTTTAAAAAAATCAAAATCTAACAAATCATGCAATTCTGGAAAGTTGTAAATGTCTACTTTCAATAAAAATAGTTCTAGACTAAGGAAATGGCATCTAGCCCATGAAAATTATGGAAGAGTACCAGAGGTTCAGTTACATGCCTGATACTATCATGAGACTTGAAAATTTTGGTTCTCCTTCTACAGAGTTTCAAATAGGATGCTCTTAAGTGCTACAAAAATTTTAACATATCTAGTTTATTCTTATAAATTTTCATAAGTATTGGACACCATTTGATCCACGGATGACATAGAGCAAGAAGCTGACCAAATGAATAGTGTGCCCTACTATTCTGCATATTTTTTCCAACTTTGAAAAATTATAATAAATTCCCTATATCTCTAAATTGGGTGTTCTTTTACTCTATGGAAAGGTCTAGAGGAGATCTTCTTGTTGGCCAAATTTCATAGGAAGACCCACTCATTTGGTCAGATTTTAGTTCAACACATATAATGGTCCAATTTAATGTTCAAGACGGTGCATTAAGGGGTCAAATGGCTTTCTTAACCATCCATAGCTACTTGGCACATCTAAAACTACATTCATAGCCTAAGGAGACATGTCATTTGGTTCAAAACATCATAGAGCTCATTTCCACTATACTACATGCAATCATACACAATGGAAGCATAACATATAAAGGGCTTTTGGTGGCAAATCATATATATTCATTTATATGCTCCCAAAATCATTACATACATCATATTCGAGTACATTTAAGTGTGTTCAAACATCTACATCATATATGCCTCTCATTATTACAATTCTTGACATCAAAATGCATTTACAAAGCTTATTTCTCTATATATATGTTAAAGTTTTGCTTCTTATACTTGTTGGCTCTCATTCCTTGGCCTACTTGGCTTACCTAGAGATGGTTAGATATTAGAGAGGGAAGAGTGAGATTCTAAGAATTCTAATAACTCTTAACCTTTTTAATCATACATAATGGCCACATTTTCAAGTTAAAGCATGCATGTATAAAACTTAAGCTACTTGTAATCATACATAAAATCATTTTCTTGTTCAAGAAGCTAATACACATCATACATTGGCTTTCAAGAGCATTGGTTTAGCCTCAACCTCTTTTTTTAGGACTTTTGGACTTACCTCACCTATTTTCAATGGACTTTTGACTAAACCTCACTCTTCTTGAGACTTTTGGCTTTATCTCACCCAATCCTAAGAACTTTTGGCTTCACCAAATCCATTTAAGCCATAACACATTCATAAAATGTATTTCAAGAATATCATAGTACCATGGTATGTAGGAAATAACTAAAAATCTTTCTCATGGTAAAATCATACATACACATATCTAAAGACAAGAAACAACTAAGAATGCATGAGAGAAATGTTAGAGAGGTACCTTAGAGCCAATGCAACTCACTTTTTTCCTTGAACTCTTCCTCCCTTTTTTGGCCAAGCTTTTGGAATTGGGTGGCATTTAATCCTTTTGGCCTAAGCACATCAAATAAGACATACTTAGATCATTGGAGTTAGCTCTAACCTTATACAACTCCTATGTATGTTTACTTTCTCACTTGTCTCCATAATGCTTCCATATAAGACACAATGAAGCAACTCTTAAAATTCATGATCTTGGCTCTCATTTCTCATTCATTCTAGGTCCCTTGAATCCCTTTAGACTTATTGGAGTCATCACACATTCATTTTAAAGAGCTTAGCTATAAGTTGCTTCCTAATGTCACATTATATAGCCTACACCTCCATTTCCATCTCACATTCAATGGCTTCTAAATTTTTTTCCAAGGCTTCCTTTGATATTCTTCCATTATATCTAACCTCATTCTAAGTTTGAAACAAATTAAAACTCTCCCTAGGTGGCTAGACTTGCTTAGATCGAGGCATGACTATGATTTGGCACCCATAGAGTTTGCTTTATGTTCTTGAAGGAAATGGCTCATGTAAAGCTTCCTAGGGGTTTAAGGGACTCAAACCATGTCTTACATAAGCTAACATATCTTTAGGAAAAATCAGATTTCATCATTTGTTTCAAAACTCCAAGTTATGCTAACTTAAATTTTAAGACTCTCTTTTTGTTTTCAATTGCCTAGTCTTAATTCCCATACTTTAGATCACTTATTCTTCCCTTGATATGGTTAGAATTCAACTCAATTTGGATGAGCTCTAGGTTGCACAAAATTCATATGAAGGAGAAGCAAGAAGAAAGTGCAAGATAGGCCATGATTCATACCTCATTTCAAAACTTTTTCAAGATGCTTTGCTATGCTTCTAGCCTCTCCTTGAAATTCTGATTTCTCCCCTCTGAACTAGACCCAAAATAGATCCAAATCATATATAAAAACCATAGAAGGGAAGAGGAAAAAGAGGGGAACATCTTTTATAAAGGAGAAGTGATGAAATTCTATACTTTTTCATACCTTTTGCAAGCTTCTTCCCTCCTTCTTGGCTCTTCTCTTATGCACCCTTCCTTGGCTGAGCGCTCCTTTATTTTGGACAGAATATATATCAGTTAGGAGAGGAGGAGAAGAGCTAAACATGTTTTAAGAAGCTAAAGGGTCACTTTATGCAACTTTTTTACTTTTCATTGTAGTCCTTAAACCATAGTTTTTTCATTTTGCCTCATTTCAATTCCTTTTTGAAATTTGTCTTTTCCATCATCAAATTAGGTCCTTTAACTTATAAATTGCCTTTAGTTTCACCCAATTTGGATTTGAAACTATTTCAAATTGTTCAGTTAAAATTTTGGTCAACTGACAGTCGAAATCACTTACTATAGGGGTTTCAACTATTTTGAGAGTTCCCATAATTTTTAAGACCTCTGAGAACTCTAGAAAGCTCAAATTTCTTATTTAAAAAGCTCTTCTATAATTTTTCCAAATTTATTAAAAATTACAAAATTACTCTAACTTATTTTGACAAATTTTCTTAGCTTTTCTAGCTTTGGTTTTCAAACATCTTAAGTCTCAAATCCTCATTTTTCATTTTTTAAAATTTTATCCTAATTTTACTTGGCCTTAAATAATTCATTTTAGGAGATTTACTTTTATATCTAATGCGTTTAACACATTTATAGAGAAACTAGATATTACGTTTCTTACGTTTATGGAGGAGCCAGATGTTACAAAACCCTTAGAACAATTAAAACCCTTCTGGTGAGCGATTTCAGTAAAAAGTTAACTAAAATTTTGACCAAATGGTTCAAAATAATTTTAAATCTAATTTGAGTGAAACCAAAGGTAATTTATAAGTTAGAGGACCCAAATATTATGATGAAAAAGAAGGTTCTCGAAAAGGAGTTGAAATTAGGCCAAACGGACAAAGCATGGTTTAGGGACTAAAATGAAAAGTTGAAAAAGAACTTTACCTTTTTGATTCATAAATCACATCTAGTCACTTCACCTTCATTCTCCATGACTTAAAGCAACTCTAAGCGGATTTGGAATGGCATCCAAAAGGGGGAGGAGAGAGAAGGAGAAATAAGGAAAAATAAGTATAGCAATTTACAAAATTTTATGGTCTTGTCTTCACAAATTTTCTTCTCCTCTCTAAACCCTTTCTAATAATGGTTTTATCTTATTGAAAGGAGCATGTTCATGGTTGGTCTCTTGGAGGAATGGGAGAATTTGAGAAAACTCTTGATGGCATAAATTTCTCCATGGAATAAGGAATCAAATAAGACACTAACTAAAATACATGCTCTTTCCTTATGCTTTTCTCCCTTGTTGGTTCAGCCATCCTAGGAGCATGCTAGAGGGATTATATTTGTGATTAAAACATGGTTGAATTAGAGGTTTAGAAGCAAGGGGAACAAGAATATGCAAGTGGAATCAATTAAAAGACTTTAGGATTCAAGATATGGAAGCTAGGGATTTAATTGCACCTAGCCATTCTTGAACCTCTTTAGGGATAATTTAACTTATGTAAGAGTATGAATGAGTTCTCAAGACACCTAGGAAGTCTTATAAGTGACCATTCCTTCAAGAAAAGCAAGCAAACTCCATAGGTCCAATTACTCCCTTATCTCTCAGCCTAGACTGCTTAAAGCACTTAGGGAATGTTTTAAATTTTTCTAAGACTAGAAAGGAACTAAATACGATAGATGAATATCAAAGGAAGCATTGAAATGAATTTAAGAAGCATGGATTGTGAGATAGGGGTTTAGGCTCCATTTTAAAACATTAAGAAGTAACTTATATCTAGACTCTTTGAAATAAAATTGTGATAACTCCAAGGAGTTTAAATGGAGTCAAGAGACTTAGATTGAAGGAGAAAATTAAGTTAAGATCATGAATTCTAATAGTTGCTTCATTGTGCCTTGTATGGAGCCATTATGTAATTATATGAGAAAGTAGCCCTTCATAGAGTTTGCATAAAGCTAGAGCTTATTCCAATGATTGAAATATGTTTCATTTGATTTGTTTAGGCTAAGAGAATCAAGTGCCACCTAGTTGCAAGTGCTTGGCCAAAAATGGAAAGAAGAACTAAAGAGCAAAGTGTGTGATACTTACTTCAAGGTAGCTTTCTAACCTTTTTCACATGCATTGCTTGGTTGTTTTCTAATCATTGAGTGCTTGTGTATATGTTTGAACTTTGAAAAATGTTTTTAGCCAATGGTTACATGTTATGATACCATTATATTTCTTAAAATGTGTTTATGTATGCAATATGGCTTGAATAGGTATGGTTATGCCAAAAGTCCTTTAGCATAGGTAAGGATGAGCCAAAAGTCCTTAGGGATGGGTGAGACAAAGCCAAAAGTTTTAAGAAGAGTGAAGCTAAATCAAAAGTCCCCTAAAAGTGAGTGAGGCAAATCCAAAAGTCCCAAAAAAATGAGTGAAGTTAGACCAATACCCTTGAGAGCTTATGTACGATATGTATGAGTTTCTATGATATGGAAAATGCTTTATGTATGTTCACTAGTAGCCAAAATGCCATGCATGCATTCTTTGACATGAAATTGCATCCATAATATATGTTTGAAAGGGTGAGGAATTATTGAGATTCTATAAATCTCACTCTTCCACCACATATGTCTAACCATGTCTGAGTGAGCCAAGTGGACTAAAAAATAAAGGCCAACAACTTTGGAAAGCAAAACTTTGACAAACAGACAGAGGAATAGGCTCTTTATTTGCATTTTGATGTCAAGATTTGCAACTACATCTCATATTTATGATGTAGACCTTTGAGCAAGTCCAAATGTATGTAAATATGATGTGTGTATTAATGTGGAAGCCAAATGAATGAATAAATGAGTTTTTACCACCAATGAGCCTTTATGTCTATGTGTATGAATGCAAGTGGCATGGTGAGAACGAGCTCCATAATTATTTGAATCATTTGGCATGCTTTTATATGTTGTAATTATGCTTTTAGACTTGCTCAAGTGGTTGTGGAAAGATGAGAAGAGTATTTAGTGCCTTAATACCTCATTATAGACTTTAAAATTGACCAATTTGTGAGCTGAACCAAAGTTTGATCAAATGGATGAGTTTTTGCAAGAAACTTGGGTAAGAAGTAGGTCTCATCTAGAGCTTTTCATAAAAATAAAGAGTACTCAATTTAGAACTCTATAGAATTTATTATGATTTTTCAAAGTTGGCCAAATTATGCAGGATTGGTATGTGCACTATTCATATAGTCAATTTGCTTCTCTATATTATACATGGGTTAAATGAAGCCCAATGTTTATAAAATTTTACAAGAATAAACTATATAAAGAGTACTCAATTTAGAACTCTATAGAATTTATTATGATTTTTTAAAGTTGGCCAAATTATGCAGAATTGGTATGTGCACTATTCATATAGTCAATTTGCTTCTCTATGTCATACATGGGTCAAATGAAGTCCAATGTTTATAAAATTTTACAAGAATAAACTATATAAAGAGTACTCAATTTAGAACTTTGGAATTTATTATGATTTTTTAAAGTTGGCCAAATTATGCAAGATTGGTATGTGTACTATTCATATAGTCGATTTGCTTCTCTATGTCATACATGGGTTAAATGAAGTCCAATGCTTATAAAATTTTACAAGAATAAACTATATATCATAAGCTTTTCATACCTATTAAGATCACCTCATTTGGAGCCCTGTAGGGGGAGAACCAAATTTTTTAAGTTACAGAACCTGGTACTATTTGAGGCATGACTTATGTTATTATTCTATTACTTTTCATGAGCTAAATCTTTTGTTTTGCTCTAAAACTATTTTTATCAATATTTAACATTTAGAGCTTTCTAGAAAGCTATTATATGCATGATTTTAATTTTTCTAGAATTAGTTATGAATTTTCAAAGTTATTAAAAACTTATGATAGCAAACTCGAGAGCAACTTTGCTTGTTCTTCCATTTTGGTTCCAAAACCATGGCATATGAGATGAATTGTGATGTTTATGATATGATTGGATATGCTATGGATGAAAAATGATATTGATGAGTTCACATGATCCCTAAAGCTATAAATCATGTTTATGGCTTTCCAATCCCGCAAGTCTCCATGTATAAAAGTATATGTTTCCTTACAAATGTGTTCCAATATGCTTGAGATGGGTTAGGATAGCCAATGTGATCATTGTGTAAGGTTTAAAAGGTTAAGGTATTATAGTTCTAATCTCATCTCATTAATCTACTAATTTTATTTTATCATATTATGATGAAAAATATGTGTATCTCATGTTAAATCTCATGATATTTAAATCTTTAATTTTTTTTTGCTTTTCCATTAAACTGGCCCCTTTTCCTTCTATTTTACGTCTTTCACTCTTTTAGCTTTTTCCTTTCATTTCCTTTAAGCCTTTAATCCCTCATTATCATGCCAATTAAATTCTCGTTTAATGTTTAGAAATTTAGAAAATATTAAATGTGACAAATAATCTAACTAAAATTTTCTTGGATGAAGTATTGAAAGTGATATATGTTAATTTCAAAAACTAAGTAAAAGAGTAATTAGAAAACTTATTCAAATCAATTAATAAAATTGAAAGCTTTTGAAGACAAATTTAGATGTATTGATGATTAGTAATTTATTATTTATTGATTTTGATTTTTTTTTTTATAATAGAGAAACATATACAAACATCTAACTTAAAAACCTAAAGGAAAAAAGAAATGTCTTGTTAAATTAACACAGGAGCCTAGAAAATAAATTATTTAGGATTAGTAAAAATAAAAAAGATGGAAAATGAAATAACAAATGCCAAATATCTTGTTGAAGAACTTGCAAATTAATTAGAACTTGAAACTGCAATTGTAAAAAAATTGACATTGTGACCTAAAAAATAGCAAAATACATATTGGATACTTATGAATATAGTATTTTAGTTAAGTGACAAAACATAAAACATGCTTGATAGCCTCAAATAATACTTTTATTTGTGCTTGATGTTAGCTATCAACTTGAACTCATTACTTAAATCTTATAACTAAACCATGTAGAAATTAAAATACCTTTTTACCTGGAAGGTTAATATCAAATAGTGTTATTTTGGCTTCTAAATTGTTACACATGTTGATTCATATCAGAGAAGCAGGGCCGTCATAATACAGGGCCAACTCGTCCTCAAGTTGCACATACGGCTAGGTCAGCTCTTGTACGAAACACCATACGAAGCCATCGATGACATTGTCCCTGTATTATGATGGCACCGCTTCTCCAGTTGGGCCTGACGTTTTGTTCCTCTTGGACCATCTTCCCATCACCCAGGAAGAGGCCTCGTCGAAAGAGAAAGTACTACTTCCACTTATATGGACCTAGCATATGACCTTCTTATACAATGTAAGACATTACATTCCACCCCATTTTGGGGCCAATTCATCCTCGTTTTGCATATATGGCTAGGTTGACTCTGATACCAAACACCATACAGAGCCCTCAATGACATTGTCCTTGTATTATGACAACACTGCTTCTCTAGTTAGGCCTAGGGTTTTATTTCTCCTGAACCATCTTTCCATCACCCTAGAAAAGTCTTCGTCAAAAGGGCAAGTACTACTCCCACTTATATGGACCTAGCCCAGGATCTTCCTATCCAATGTGGGACATTATATTCTATCCCCTTTTGGGCCAACTCGTCCTTGACTTACATATACGGTTAGGTTAGCTCTAATACCAAACACTATATAGAGCCATCGATGACATTGTCCTCATATTATGATGGCACTGCTTCTCCAGTTGGGCCTAGGGTTTTGTTCCTTTTGGACTATCCTCTTATCGCCTAAGAAAAGGCCTCGTCAAAAGGAAAAATACTATTCTCACTTATATAGACCTAGCACAGGACCTTCCTATCTGATGTGGGACATTACACAACTCATCAAAGATAACATGCAAAATATGCCATATAACTGATGCATTGCAGTATAGCATATACTGCCATGAACAACTAATATAATACAATGCATATCAAGCTCAAACAAGTTTGCATGTAATTAGATAAGGAAGAGTAAGCTACCTTGGATAGGTGATAAAATCTAGTAAAAATATCTAATTTCTTTGTTTTGTTTTTGGCTCCATCTTTTTTTCTTTCTTACTTTTACACTTACAATGAAGTGGAACCTCACTAGTTTGTTCTAAAAATAACATATAAACATATCATTAATGCCTCATGCTCATAACTACTTCTCTTAAGTCTTTATAACTTTTATCTATACTTTAGGCCACTTCAGTGCACTTAAAACCCCCTTTTTGCATACTTCCAAGACATTTGCTTATCAGATGGTAAATATGCCATTTAAAATGCTTAAATTTGACCATATCTAAGGGTCTAAATTTGTAAAATTCCTTTTGGATTTTAGCCCCCTATGATTTGTTTAACACTTAGGCTTTAGGTTAGGAATTTCACTAAGCTTAAATCCTAGACCAACTTATACTTCTAGAATTTACAATTCAAGCTACAAATTCCACATTTACTATTCATTTAGTCATTGGCAATGTCACACCCGAAAATGCGACCGTGTGGCGCTTTAAAAAATCAAGTCAAAATTGAAATAGTAAAAAGGTAAGAAGAAATAGGGTTCAGGAGTCGCCACCAAAATTTTAATTTTGAAAGGCAAAACTTTGGGAAAGCCTTTTTAAATGTGAAAAATAGTCTGTGAACCAGAAAATGGATTCGGAAGTCGATTGTGAGCGGGGAAGGTGTTAGGCACCCCACTACACCCATTCCTAAGAATGGTTACCCTAAGTCAGTTGTGCAAAATCAATATAGCCTCTATTCTATTTTAATTCTCCCTAACCAATCACATGCAAAGAACAGAAGGAAAAATTTAAGGGAATAAAATTTAAAAGAAGAAAGAAATCTAAAAGCAAAACAAAAAGGAATTCAAAGAATAAAATAAAGAAAAGGGAATAAAATAAAAGAAATTAAGGAAATAATATTAAGAAAATAAAATTAAGAGAAAATATTTATTTACAAAGGCGGACTTGACCTAGGATGAGAGCCTATGGCCTACGTACCCTTATGAGTGATCAAAGTTCACGTAGTTCGGCTAGGGATTGTATTTGTTGTTTTTTTTTTTGTCTTTTCTCTTTTTTTTATGGGTTTTTTTTTGTGTTCTTTATTTCGTTTTAATTTTTTTCATTAATTAATTTTTTATTTTTATTTTTTTGGTTTAGGTATTGTTATTTTTATTTTATTATTATTTTTTTTTTGGCAAAAAGACAAAGAAAAGAAATTACTTTTTCCTTTAACAAATAAAACAAGTTTTGAAATTGGTTGATGTGTTTTGATTTGCTAAAAGAAAATTAAATTTAATTTCTCTTGCATTTTCAATTTTTCCTCTTACTTATCATTTTTTTTTCATTTCATTTTTGTTTATTATTTTTTTTATTACCCTTTTTTTTGTTTTTTTTTTTTCGTCTTATTTTGTTTTTGTTTGTTCCTTTTTGTTGTTATTTTTTTGTTTTCCGTTTTTTTATTTTTAATCCCTTTTTTGGTTTTTCTTTTTGATTTTATTATTTTCTCTTTTTTTTTGTTACCCCTTTTTTTTGTTTCCTATTTTTTTTCTATTTTCATTTCTTTTTGGTTTTGTTATTTTTTTTCTTTTGTTTTTCTATTTTTTTTAGGTTAATTTTTATTGTATTCTATGTTGTTTTTTTTTTTCTTCTTTCTTTTTGTTTTTAGTTCTATTTGTTTTTGTTTTTGTTGTTGTTTTTTTGTTGTTTTGTTTTGTTTTTTAAATTTCTTGTTATTATTTTATTATTTTATTATTTTTTTGTATTTAGTCCTATTTGTTTTTGTTTTTGTTATATTTTTTTTATTTGTTGTTTTGTTTTATTTTATTTTATTATTTTTTCCTTTTCTTTCTTCTTTTTGTTTTTAGTCCTATTTGTTTTTGTTTTTGTTATTATATTTTTGTTATTTATATTTTTTTTGGCTAATTTTTGTTTTGTTTTTCTTTTTTTCTTTTTCTGTTTTTTCTATTTTTATTTCCTTTTGGTTTGGTTATTGTTTTTTTTTTTGTATATATATTTTTTTATTTTTGTGTTTTTGTGTTTTTTTTGATTTTGTTTTTTTTAACTTTTGTTTTATTATTATTTTAGAGAAGAGAAAATAAAAACTATTTTAGATTTTTACAAAGAAAACAAGTTTAAGATTGATGTATATGTCTTAATTTGTGAAAATTAAAATGATCTCATTTATTTATTTTTATTTTTATTTTTATTTTTATTTACCATTTTCCCTTTTCTTATTTCTGATTATTTTATTATTTATTTATATTTTTTTTTGTTTTTTGTTTTTTGAAAACATCTTTTTCAATTTTCGATTTATATTTTTTTTTGGCATTTCATTTGTTTTTTTTGTTGTTGCTGTTTTTTTTCATTATCATTTTTTATTTTTTCTCAAAAACATCTCTAAAAGAAAATGTCTTTGAATCTTTAGAACACTATTTCTGAACATTTGCAGAATAAACATTAGGCAAGTATTTGGGGTTCATTTTTGTTCTTAGGAAAAAGCTTTTTAATCTTTCTCTTTTTTTCCTTTTTTTTTTTGGTCGTTCTTTTCATGAAAAATTTTCTTCGAAAAATTATTTGCTGGGGCCGTTGAAACCCAAAATGTTAAACATACGTTTAAGGCCCAACAGGCACAAGGAGGCTTATTGCCACACACGACCTTTTGGTCTATCCCTATGTGCCTAAGGGGATATGAAATCCCACACGGCATTGTCTAATGTAACAAGTTTGACGAAAAATAAATAAAAAATATTTACAGACCAAAATAACGGCTTGTAGGTGTGTGCTAGGTGTCCAACCAGATTCACCACATCATTCTTGAGTGTATTTACAGTATGCAAAACTGAAAAATAAATGTGCATACGGATTACAGATACATTGCAACATATCCTTCCCTTCTTCTGACTGAATCAGAAGGGCATCTCGTGCATTGAAAACCTAACCTCCCCACATATTGCTTCAGCAGCGCATCCGAGTCCACAAACAGACCATATAATTCACAAAATCCAGTAAAAGCATTTAAAAGCTAAAACAGTGTGATTCTATCAGGTTTTAGGTATCAAATTAATAGCCCCACATGTTCTAAAACATCATCGAACAATTACGAAACCGATCTAATCTATGTTAAACTACAATAGGTTGTATTCTCTGATTGACACTATTAGGACCTCTAAGAAAGAATCCTAAATCTATGCCAGCGAACAAAGATGAAATCTAAACAATAAATAATATATATATACACAGATACATAACTGAACAGGAGGTGACTTGTTGAGCTGGTTAAATGTACAGAGATGAAACCAGCTGCCAATGCATTATTCGACAATCCAGGAATAAACAGAACATGCTTCAGAAACAAACAAGAATCGAACTGGCAAAAAGAAAGCACAGGGAAGGCAATCTGTGACTACTCGGTTGAATACAACCTTCGACATATTACCCAGCAATCCAGCCAGAAATGAAACCAACCACTAATGCATTATTCGACAATCTACGAATCAACAAATTAGGTCTCAGAAGCCAACTAGAATTAACCCAATGCCAAATGAAACTAATAATGTGTCATGCAGCAATCCGAGACCAACCTATGAAATTCTGAATTCATACCTGGCCGGTGTCTTTGCTGAAGTTTAAGGGTTTTGTTCTCTATCGGATCACTTCTAGCTCTCCTCTTTCGTGTGCCTCCTGTACTTCTTTCGTTCTGTAATCCGAGACTCAACCCAGAATCTCTGGTTTCTTGTTTCTCACCTCTCCAGAAAGCCTCTCCTCTCGATCTCCTCACTGAATCTCACTCTCGGCCCAAAACCAAAATCCCCAGAATCTTCCTGGCTTCCCAGAAAAGAAAAGAAATCAACAGCTCCTTCCCCTTTACTCTCTCACTCTCTGGCAAATCAAAGCAGAAATATCCCCTTTCTCTCTCAGTCTCCCTCGACTCACCGTTTTCTCCTACCCAAAAACTCCCCCAATCCTTTTGCCTCTCGAATTTCTTCAATCAGAGAAAGGAACTTCCACCAAACAAAAATCCTCCCCGAACCTCTCCCTCAGTCTCTCCAAAAAAAAGAAAATTCCCTCTCGACTCTTTTTTTCTATTCCCTCGCAGAGAAAGTTCCCCCGAAAGGATTCCTTCCCCCTCAACCTCTTGCGCCTTTCGAGTTTTCTTCAATTCGAAAAAGAAAACCCTTCCGAAAAGAAAATCCCCCCTCTCTCTCTCGTTCTCATGAATCTTTATAAGCATCCCTCTTGTGGTCCCCTTTTGTTCCCCTCTCCCGAATCCTTCGCGATTCCCTGCTCCACTCACCTCTTCGTCCTCTTTGTACGATTAGGTTTTGTTTCCACGTTCTGGTGTGTCGTGCGCTGCTGGAGGATATGGGAATCAGAAGACCAGGGGGGACCAGAGGGACACCTCGACATTTCTGAGTCGGGTAGGGTTTTCCTTTGCCTCTCCCTTGGCTTCATTTTCTTTCGGGTATACGGGCTAGCGAAACGGGGAAAGGGAATCCAGAAGTTGTCGGCTGAACTAAAACGGGCCTATACTTCCTTAATCAGTTCCTTCCAAATGGGCATCCATTCTTTGGGCCTCTTTTTTTTTTTTGGATATTTTCGGCCCAATTCTGAGTTGGGTTGGATTCTTTGTTTTGTTCCTCTTTTTTTTTTATGGCCCAATTTTGAGTTGGTTTTTTTTTCTTAGCCCTTTTTATTTCTATTATTCCCTCGCTGATTTCCTTTTTGTTCCAATTTTAGGATTAATGGGCCTTTATATATATATATATATATATATTTTATTATTATTATTTTATTTTTTATTTTGATTTATTTTTTTTATATTAATTTTAGTTTTTATATTTTTTTATTTTCTTTTGGACCAATGTAACTTTGAATTCTTCATTTATTTATTATTACATTTTTTTTTACCTTTATTATTTTAAAATATATCTGGACAACTTTGAATTCTTCGTTTATTTATTATTATATTTTTCTTTGTTATTATTATTTTTTATTTTTTATAGTTTAATTTTTATATCATTTTAAAATATATCTGGACAAAATATGGTGTTCACAGGCAATATTCATTTCGTAAATTCACTTTTTTACATAATGGAACTCTTTATGGAATCTTAAGCCTTAATGGGAAACCTAAAAAATTCAACTTCTAGGATTCAAAATCTTGACATACATGATTTATATAGCCACATTAGGATTGATTAGAAGCATCACAAGCTTGGTCACATAAGCCTAACGTTAATTGTTTCTATAATGCTCTTTCTTGACTTTTAAATTTTTAACTTTCAAATTCTAGCTTCTAAATTCAATCTAATACTTCCATTATTGTTCTTATATCATTTTAAGACTATTCATAGCCAAAGAATCCATTGAACAATATCCTAATCCCTTGAAATCATCCTTGGCCAAAAATGGAACCATAAAACCCTAACTTGTACATTTTAAAGTTTTAATCAATTGTAAGCTTAGATTCTTGTTCCTTGCATCAAATAACATCTAAATACACTAATTAAGAATGGAAAATAACATGATTTCCCCTTGAATCTAGCCTTGGCTGAAACATCACATAACATAGTCTAACTTGCTTTCTTTTATGATTTAATGGAAAATAATGTTAGATATGGAATCCTTGCATTCTAAAACCCTTGTTTTCATCAAGAACACATGAAGAAAAACTCTCCTCCTCACTTTCTCTCTCTAGTCCAAATCTATCATAGGCTAGAAGCATAAGGATTTGCAATTGTTTTAAGTGAAATCTTACCTTAAATCGAAGCTCTCTTTGCATAGATTAATTTCAACCAACTTATTTCTTGACAAGAGTTTTTTTTTTTGCTTGGGTCAGACTTGAATCTTCAAGTTTTCAAGAAAAGAAAACTACCATTAGAGAGTTCTTAGATAGAGGAACAACTTTCCTAACTGACACGAGGTGAAACGGGGCTATTTTTTTTACCTAAACAGAGGCTTAAACTTTTTCTCATGTGATGCCATGGCTAGTCTAAAATTCTAAAAATGGAAGCTTGGAGAAGATGATGAAATGTATCTTACTTAAGAAGCCTTTTTTATAATTTTTTTAAATGATCATTTTGCCTCTACATGCCTATTTGCTCTATTTGGACTTATTTTTTTAGGCTTTTTAGGATTTGATTTCCCCTTACAAATTTTTGGGTACTCTTTCACATAAAAACATTAATTTTGGGGTTTGAATGGCTTAAAATGATGAAAAATAGCCCCACCTAAAGTTTCGGCATTGTCTGACCCTTTCAACACATTGAAAGGGTCTTAATTGCATTTGACTATTCCTTTGATTTTTTGGACCTCTAAAAATCCTAATAACCTTAATTTTAGGCTTTAAAATTCTTTTTCTTGAATTTTCTCAAATTTTTTCAAAATTATAATTTTGCCACTGACAAGCCTTTTTCCTCTGTTTTGCTATTTAAGTTTCATTTTCTTTTCGTGTATGATTTCCTATCCCTGTTTCTCAATATGCTAATTAATATTTTACTCCTATTTAGCTTTAATTCAATTTACTTTAGGATCCTCTTTTATTAACATACCAGTCCCAATTCAATTAAAAACCCAGTTGTTACAGTTAGATATTGTAAAAGCCTATGAGAAGATCTATTGGACCTTCTTACAAGCTATTTTGCAAAAAATGCAATTTCCTATATGCTAGATACAACTTATACTACAATGTATTAGCATTGTCTTGTGTCAAGTAATTGTGAATAGCCATTCTATGGAAATTTTAACCTTTTAACTAGGACTCAGATAAGATGATCTTCTCTCTCCACATGTATTTATTTTATGTGTTAACATTTTATCTTGTATGATTCATAAAGCAAAATAGTTTAAAGCATCATTTTGAATTCAAGTTTCTTGCTCTCATGAACTAGTATCACATTTGATGTATGTTGATAACACCATTTTTTTTTTCGAGCCACAAAGTTGATGTATTATAAGGTACATGAAATTTTACTACATTATAGTTGGCTTTCATGTTAGTGTGTTAATTTTTGTAAATCAAAGATTGTATTTATTCCATGTGTACAACATAGTTGAAGAAATTGTTGTTTAGGGTGTATGTGTGTGTCTATATATATATTGAATTCATATTTAATGATAGAAAGAATTGTCAATGTAGTTTATTAGTTTTGGAGGCAAGTACATTTGGACTTCTCTTCTTTTAACCATCTCAATTTTCTAACAATAATTGTATTTTAAAAAAGATAAAAATTGAAGTGAAGTGATAAAGTTTCTAATTCATGACCCAAAAAAAAAATCTTTATCACAATATATATATATATATATATATATTAGTAAAAAGTGTAGATAATTAATAAAAGGTCTTAAGTTTAAACTTTGCTATTTTACGTACCCAAAAGTTAAAACAAGCAAGTGATGAGTTATTAAATAAAATTAATATTTTATTTTTGTTTATTTTGTGAAGTCAAACTAAAAGTTTTTTAAAACACCACAAAAAAAAAAAGCAATATTAGAGATGGAAAAATATGTTTCTAACCAAGGGAAAACTAATCTCTAAATAATTAGAGACAAAATCAGGATATGCAAAATTACATATCTAATTTGGCGTTGCAAAAAAGATGAGATGGAAAAAATAATTCCATCTTAAATTCAAAACAAAAAATTGTCTCATAAGGAATCTATACTTAATTTTTGGGATAAGGATATCCCTATTTAGAAACAGAATACATATTTCTTCCTTAGTCCATCTTTAAATTAGTAACAAAAAATTCTATCTCAAAATCCATATCTAAATTTGAGATAAAAGATTTTGTTTCTATGTCCATTTCTAGATGATAGAAGAAAATTTTGTATCTAATTTGTCTCTACATCAGTCCAAAAAATTTTTTCCTTTAAATCTATTTCTAAATTAGAGACGAAAGATTTCATTTCTAAATCTATCTCTAGATTATAGATGAAAGTTTTGTATCTAGTCAATATTTAAATCCCTTCGTACATTAATTTGTCTCAAGAATTATACATAGGTAGCATAATCTTCTTTTAATTTCTTTTAAGGTTTTTTAATTGCCTTGAAATTAGTTGCTATCAAATAAACTAATTTCTAGCAAATAAAATATATAATAATTTTATTACTTAAAATGCAAATTTATCAATACAAATATTGTTTGTCCAAAGTAATAAAAGTGCAATCTTGCAATATATTATTCTAAAAATGTTAGACTTTATACATAGCATACTATGTCTAGTCTACCATAGCTTAAATCCCTTGGGATTTTCTAGTTTACTTCAATTGATGTAAGTTGTCAGACAAATAGCTGTTAGATGGAACAAGATAGCCGTTGAATGCACACTTCGTGTATATACATATATATATAATGATGATGATGATGATGATTTTATTTTTACTCATTTTCTTTTTTACTGTTTTCTTTTTCTTGCTATTATATTTTTCTCTCTTTTCCATAATTCTGAGCCTTCCTATTTGAATTTTTTGATTTTACTACACTATTTCTTGAATTTTGCTAGTGATATTTGTTTAGGTGAATTTTGCTGGTGATATTTGCTATGGAGATTCATTTGCTTAGGTCCTTTCTTTAAAGAAATAAAACATAAGTATACATATTTAGTTAATAGTATGTGTATGAAATACTTCTTTTTTTATTGATTGTAAATAATTATTTTACAATATTAATTATTTTTTGCTTTATGATAATATAGTATAGAAATATTATTAGTTAAAATTTATAAATTAATATTAAAACTTGTGTTAGTGATAATAATTTAGGTGATGTAAGGAAAAATTTATTTATTTGATAATATTTGTAAGATAAATTATTTTAATAAGAATTGTTAAATAATATTTAAATAATTTATTATCACAAAAAATGGAAATTCCTAACAATTGAAAGTAGATATATAATAGGTTGAATCTTGGATATAAAGGATATACTAATAAATTCGTACAAGGAGTAAAAGAGTTTATAAGCTTTGTCTATGAAAAAGGACTAAGTGTTGGAAAATTTTTATGTGGGCTCACATTAATTCTTTTCATGATTTCTAAAATTGGGTTGATTATGGTCTATTAAAGTTTATCATAAGCCCAATTATTAATTAAGTGGTCATGAAGTTAATGGACTTTAGTACACATTTAATTAAAAAGGTCTAGTGAGCAGATTAAAGTGTGGGCCAAAATTTTTATTGAAGCTTATGATGGGAGGGCCCAATAAAACATCTTTAAATAGAGCTAGGTCCCCTCTCTAACCATAATTCAAAAGTGATAGTGTAATGTCTGGTTTTCGTTAAACGACGAAAATTGGCGCATTTTCAAAGTAAATCCCCTGAAATGAATTAGTTAAGGTCCTAAAAAATTTGAATGACATTCTAGACTCCTAAAAATAAGAATTTTAGGCTCAGACGAAAGAAAAATGGAGCTAGGACGAAGAAATAAATTGTGACAAAAATTGATGAAACGTAATGGTATTTTTGTAAATAAGTGCAACTCTTGGAAAAACATATAAGAGGGTTTTTTAAATGAAAATTTTAAGTTACCCAGGGTTCTTAGAGGCTCTAAAAACCATGGGAAGCCTTGGGACTGGTAAAACCCCTCCAGTGTATATTTTTCAATGTCATTGGCCTGAATTTTGACTAGTTCGTTCAATAAGGTTTTAGCTCCAAATTGACTGATTCTAAAGGCATTTTATTAAATTAAGAACCTAAATTTTATAATGGAAAAGACGTTTCTAAAAAAGGAGTTAAAATGAAGCCGAAACGAAATTGCCATTACGAAAGGACGAAATTAAAATTTTTGAAAAAATTATGTTTCTAGAAACTCCCACACACTTCTCCTTTCTTCTCCCATCTTCTTAAGCACAAAATTTTCTGCCCAAAATACAGAATATGATCTGCTCTCTTAGGCTCACAAGAAGGGGAAGAAAAGGAGGGGAAAAATTAAGAAAAATGTATGGAATCCATGGATTTTCCTAGTTTTTCCTTAAGCAAAGTTGTTCTCCTCCTTCCCTCCTTTGCTCCTATGGTTTTTTTGATATATTTGGTGTTGTTTTGGGGGCAGAATAGAGAGAAAAATTCGTGTTTGGAGTAAGGCAGCTAAGGAAAGTGAAAAGCAACCAAGAGAAAACAAGAAAACAAGGTAAAACTTTCATTCTTTGGTAGCTTCTTCCTTCCCCTCCTCCTTGTATGTTTCGTCCAACATCAGTGCAATCCCTAGGGGTCATTTTTGTCCAAAACAAGGAGGGATTAGGGGTTTTAAAGTGCAAGGATTAAGAATGTATCATTAGAATCAAGTAAAAGGCATTAGAAAACAAGATAGAATCATTAGGGATTCAAGTGCTCCCTTGAAAATCTGACTTGATATAATTGTTTCTAGACTTAAGTGAGTACTTGGATGAGTCCTTAAGGTCCCTAAGAACCTCCCCATGTGCTTGCTCCATCAAGAAAACAAAACAAAGTCCATGAAGGCCAAATTCTTCCATAGGTTCGGCCAAGTGAGTTCTATATACCTATGGATAGTTTTAAATTTTTCTAAACCTATTTTTGAGTCATATAGGATGAATGAATATGAGGGGAAGCCTTGGGAAAAATTTAGGAAGTTTAGAGAATGAGTTAGCGCTTTATGTTCTATAATATGACTTAAAGAAGCAACATAAAGTTAGTCTCTTGATTTTGATTGTGTGATGACTCCAAGAGGTTTAAAAGGAGTCAAGAATCATATATGAAAGGAAAGAATACAACCTAGAACTTATATGATAGGTATTGCTTCATTAGGTATATTTTTGGAACCATAAAGGGGTTTATAGTTTAAGCTAGGGTCTAAGCAAATTGTGTGGCCTTAGAATTTATTTCATGAACCTAATTAGCTTCCATAAATTATATTTAGGCCAAGAGAAATCATCCCCATACATTTTTATGTGTGAGACCGAGAAAGGGAGCATTCTTCCAAAGAGAAAAGTGTGTGGTTACTTTTAAGGTAGCTCACTTCTCCTTCTCTCATGCATGATTATATGCTTAAATTATTTTTGAATGAGTGTATGTGTGTTTTAAGTCATGAAAAGTATTTTATTGTGACTTTAAATGACATGGTACTATGATGATACAATATGTTTCTAAATGATGTTATGTTGCTTGCTTGGGCTTGCTTGAGTGTGAAGAGGCTAAGAACTCTTAACCATAGTGAGGATGAGCCAAGAACCCTTAGAATTGATTGAAACAAAGTGAAGAGTCTCCTAAAAGTAAGATGGGCTTCTAAGAGCAAGGTTGAGTCTAAGAGTCTCTTAAAGAATGGGTGAGGCAAGTCCAAAATCTATAAGGGAAAGGGTGGGGCCAATCCATTCACCTAGTAAACCTATGAATGCCTTATATGATTTATTCACATACCAAGCTTGCTTCTTGAATGTTCATGTTACCTATTATGTCCATGCATGCATTTTCAAGACTTATTTTGCATATATTATGTGTGATTGAAAGGGAGATGAGCTATTGGGATTCTTTGAATCTCATTCCCTTCTCTCTAATGTTTTAACATACTAGGTGGACTAAGAGACCAGGGGAATGGAAGCTAACTACATGAGAAATGAAAGCATGACATTAAAGTGTTGGAATTTTGTTCTTTAAAGCCATATTGATGTGAAATGATGTAACCCATTATTGTATGTGGTCTATGACCTCTTGAACATGTGTAATTATGTTAATCAGTGATGTATAAATGAGAGATTATGTTATGTGACCATTAAAATGTAAAATGAGTATGTTATGGCAAAATAGCTTCTTGAATGGTATTATGCAATTGTGTACAAATAGAAGTGGAATGGTCAAATAGAAATGCATGGGGTTTGGGACCATTTAGGCAGATCACACAAGTCCTATTTATGCTTTTAGACTTGCCCAAGAGGTGCCAAACTCCAAAAAGAGCCATTTGGACATTTTGGTATCTTGTATGAACCAAGAATGAACTAATTTGGAACCCTATATTACTTTTTGTCCAAATGAGTTTTTCTTAATCTAAGATTTGACATGAAATTAGAGCTTGTTGAGAGCATTTTAAAGTGTAAAGAACAGAATTTTTAGACGTCTAGAGAATATTTGATGAATTTTTAAAGTTGGCAAAAATTCTGATTTTGGTCTAATGCACTGTTCAATTGGTCCAAAAATGATTTCTGTCAAACAGGGTTCAAATAATGTCCAATTGCCACAAAAATTTATATAGAGAAACTAGACATTTCCAGTGATTTGTGTCAACTAGAAGAACTCATTTGAATGTTTAGAGAGGGAGATATGAATTCTTGAAATTCCTACCTAGTAATAGACGCCCTAACTGACCTCAGGTACTATTTGATTGGGTTTTGAGGTCTAGGAATACTTGAACTGGTCTAAATTTATTTTTTCCCTCTAGATAACATATGTAGATTTCCAGATTGATATGATTTTCCTAGGTTGAATTTTTATGAAATTAATTGGATATTTTTAAAATTTATTGCAGAAACCTATGACAGTACCAGTGGACAGCTAGACCTCTAGATATTTTTAGATGTGAAAAGTCTTCTATATTGTGTTTCATGGTTTAGACTTATTTTTAACATAAAGTAGACATGTGTAGATTTCCAGAATGGTCAGGAACACATGATTTCAATTTTTCTAGAATTAGTTATGATTTTCCAAAGTTTGTGACAAAAATGAGAAAATTTTGGTCAAAAATGCATATATGTATTTTATGCTTCCTTTTGGTTTTCATGAGTTGTAAGCCACTTTTGGTGATGAAAATGAGTTGTATCCATGTAATTAAATATAAAAATGTGATGTATGAGCTCACATGATTCATGTGACACCAAATGAAATTTTTATATGTGACACAACACTAAAAAAATGCATTATTTTAATTCCTTTTTTTCTTGCTCCTCCATAGAATGTATGATGTAAAGCATGGGAATGTTATGAAATGGGCCAGAAATTATGGTGTTACAGTTAGTCCCATTGAAAAGCATTGGGTGATAGAAAGGAAGATCTAGTCTCCAACTTGCTTCCATGGCAACTATAGGTATGGTTCTTACTCCAATATCAAGTTGGTGTTTTAGTTTCATACAAGATCCTACAATACTAACACTAAGTTCAAAAAGAGGAAAAATTAAATATCCTGCTCTAAATATAAAAATATAGCATATCTTATGACTGATGAAATAAAAATTGATTTTTATAAAAGAGGGTTTCAACTTAGATATTGGTATTAGATATGTCATTATGAAATTGAACAATCCCCAATGAATAACTTTAATTTTGAAACATGTAGTTCATCATGATTAGTAAATGAAAACCATGATAATAGATATGAAAGAATGATCTTTGATGCAATTGGCCCTGATTTTGATACTAGTAGCATTAATGAAATAGATTATAATGATAATATTTGTCATGTTAAAGAATCTCCAAATGTAGAAGGCCAAAAATCCCAAATATAGAAGCCCAAAAATTTTATGATTTATTAAATGCGTATTATCAACCATTGTAGCCAGGATGTAGTAATCAATATGAGTTATTTGTTACTATAGTAATTTTAAGCATTAATATTAACAGCAATATATCATAGTACAGTTTTAGCTAATTTACAAGTCTTATGAAAAATTGTTGCCTACCTAATAATGTTGTATCCAATCATTGGTACCAAGCTAAGAAGCTAGTATCAAAATTTGGTCTATTTGCATAATAGATTGATGTTTGCATTAATAGATATATGTTATATTATAAAGATGACTGGATAAGACAATGTGCAAATTATGTGAAACACCTTGATGTAAAACTAGTTGACTTAGTCAAAGAAAAAGTTAGAAAGAGATTCCTGAAAAAAGAATGCATTATTTACTAATTACCTTTAGATTATAAAGACTTTATACTTTAATGAGATCTAAACTTATATGATGGCATTGGAACAACAGAAGGTGCATGAAAGTGTACTATGCCATCCATATAATGGAGAAGCATAGAAACATTTTAATAGGGTATACCCTGATTTTGTTATAGAGCCATGAAACATTTGACTAGGTTTACACATTGATGGGTTTAATCCATGTAGCTAGTTTGCTTTACCATATTCATGTTGACCTATGATAATTACTCCTTACAATCTTTTTCTTAAGTTGTGCATGACTACTCCTTAATTATCTTTTAGGATAATCATTCTTGGACTACAAAATCCCAAGATTAAGATTAATGTTTTCTTGCAATTAACAATGGATAAGTTGAAATTATTATGGGCGAAAAAGCATCAACTTATGATGTCTCAAATAATCAAAATTTTCATATAAGAGTAGTATTAATGTGAGTGGCAAATGACTTTCTAATAAATAGTATATTGTAAAGGTGGCGTACTACTGTAAAATTAGCTTGTCCTTATTGTATGGGTAATTTAAAAGCATTTATCATGAAGTATAGGGGAAAGAACTTCAGGTTTGATTGTCATCGATAGTTTCTACCTATGCATCATGTTTTTGGGAGAAATAAATATGCTTTCAAGAAAAATAGAGTTGAAAATAATCCCTCTCCCCCAATATTGAATAAAGAAGAATTGTGGCAACATGTAAAGATTCATCCTAGTGTAGTAGATCAAGGAGTTCTTAGATTAGCAAGCTATAGGCAATATCATAATTAGATGAAGTAGAGTATATTTTGGCAGTTTTTATATTGAAAACATTTATTAGTTCAACATAATTTAGATGTCATGCATATAAATTAATGTGTTTGAAAATATATTTAATACTATTATAGATGTCAAAGGGAAGACCAAAAATAACATAAAAACCATGATGAGCTTAAAAGAATATTGTATTTGGAGAAACTTAGAGATGTAAGAATTAACTAATGAAAAAGAAGTGAAACCAAAAGCTAAGTTCACTTTCATGTTTGATCAATGAAGGTTTATTTGTTAGTAGCTAAAAGAATTGAAAATGCTCGATGGGTATTCTTTGAATCTATCAAGATGTGTAGATTCAAATGAAGGAAAATTATTTAGACTTAAAAGTTATGATTGTCACTTTTTTTTTGAATGTTTGCTACCAATCGCTTTTAGTGCACTTTCTAAGCAAATCTGAAAGCATATAACTAAGTTGAGTCTTATTCAACAACATTGAACATTGATGATCTAACCTAAATCGAGCAAAACATTCCTATCGTTCTTTGCAAGCTAGAAAGAATATTTTCATTGGGATTCTTTAATTCTATAAAACATTTACTAATCCACTCACTATTTAAGGCTAAAATTGGTGGGCTAGTCTAGTATTGATGGATGTTTTCTTGAAAGGTAATTGCTATTCATATGATATTCTAACTATTTCTAATTAGTTTATCTTGTAATAATTTATTATTGTATTTAAATACTTATTAACTATTTCAATTATGCAAGTTTTTCAATAGGTTAAAATGCACAATTCAAAATAAAGCTCGAGTTAAAGGTTCCATATATGAGATGTATTTGTCAACAAAGGTATCACACTTTTGTTTATACTACTTTATGTCACATGTAACTTAAATGTGAACCATAGTTGGTCGAAATGATTATATGGATGAAGCAAAGTTAAGTGAGCCAACTTTATCAATTTTCACTCAAGTTGGATGTTCACTTGGAAAGTGTTCAACTCGTTATTTGAGTGATAGATAAATAGGTGTCACTCATCTTTATGTCTTGTTGGATTACGATGAAGTCAAGCCCTATCTCGAGTAAGATATAAAATTGTCACTATAGCTTGGTGAATTTTTGTTTAGAACCTTCAAGTAAGAGTTGAAAAGAACAAATCCATACATTAGCTTCAACGAAATTGATGTTAAGATTGAATAGCAATTTGTTGTGTGGTTTAAATCCTATATATGTGGTGACATCATTATTTATGTATTTATTTATATGTGTATACATTTATCTATTTATTTGTTTGCATAATTATATCTTAATTCTATTGTGTCAAACAGGTTCTTAATTAACCAATATCTAAGGGCAATATATATTTGGAAGATTCAGCTTGAGGATCTTTTAGAGAGGTACAAATATGGCCGAGATATTTTGTTAATAGATACAAGTTTCACACCGATATTTAGAGCATTGGAAAGAAGATAATAAATAATAGAGTTTGTGTGATAGGAACAAGAGAAGATACAAAGAATGACTATTTTGACATTTTTAAAGAGCTGGTGCAGTTATAATATCTAGGAGAACCTACAAAAAAATTACTATTATTTCAATATGATTAGTTTGACCCAGTTATGAATTAGGAGATGAAGATAGAAAAAAAATATGAAATTATTGAAATTAAACATACAAGGAGTTATGCAAAATTTGATCTAGTTGTATTTGTAGAACAAGTTATCCAAGTATATTATGTGCCATATTCGGGGAGAAGTAAAGATAAGGTCGAATGGTGGGTTGTTAAGACACATGTTAAAGTTGGCTTATCAAGGCAATAAGACACATGTTACTATAGTAGATACCGAAATATTATCTGATACATTATAAGAGCAATGGAGATTGTAATGAATGTAATTTTCATAAAATGGTAAAATGAGCCATATAAAAGTAAGTCCACTGAAATGACCTAGATAATATCTCAAAAAATTTGGGTTGAGTCTTAGACTTGTAAAAATAATAATTCTAGGCTCAGACGAAAAGAAAAATGGAATTAGGATGGAAAAATAATTTGCGACGGAACCTAACAAAACGTAATGACATTTTCGTAAATAAGTGTAAATTTTGGAAAACCATATAGAAAGGCTTTTTAAATGAAAATTTTGTGTTGGCCAAGGTTCTCAGAGGCCCCAAAAACTATGAGAAGCCCCGGGACTGATAAAGCCCCTCCGGTGTATGTTTTTCAACGTTAGTTGACCCGAACTTTGACTAGTTTGTTCAGTAAGGTTTTAGCTCCAAATTGAGTGATTTCAAAGGCATTTTATTAAATTGGGAACCTAAATTTTATGATGGAAAAGATGGTTCTCAAAATAGAGTTGAAACGAAGTCGAAACGAAATTGCCATTACAGAAGGGCAAAATTGGAAATAAAAGCTTCTAGAATGTCCTAAAAACTTCCACACTTTTCTCCCTTCTTCTCCCTCTTATTAGGCACGACTTCTTCTACCCAATTTACAGAAAAAATAGTAGCTCCTTAGGTGCATCAAAAAGGGAAGAAAAAGATGAAGAAAATCAAAGAAAAACTAAGTAATTTCATGGAATTTTAAGCTCTTCCTTCTTCTAATCCTCTTCCTCTCCTTCTTGGCTTTCTTTCTATGGTTTTCTTGAGGAATTTGATTCTATTTTTGGTCCAGAACAAGAGGATAATTTTCAAAAATCAATAAAGGAAGTGAAACAAAAAGAAGGAGTCTTGAAAGGAAGCCAAAATCTAAGGTAAATGCATGGTTTAATTGCTTCTCCTCTTTGCTTCTTCTTGACATGTGTTTAGCCAAATTATAGGGGTAGAAGGAGATGGATTTTGGGCAGAACCAAGAGAGGAACTTAGTGTATCAGCTTGAGTAAAGAAAAAGACTAGAAACCCTTGACATCCACACTCTAAATGCCTCTCAGCCTGGGTAATAGTCACAAAGGATAACTCAGCTCCTACCCTACGTATGGTCCCACAAGCAGGTAGGGAAATGATTCGGTGTTCACAATCAAATACCGCATTATTCGCGGCCAACCAGTTCATACCAACAATCAAATCAATATCATGGAAGGGCATACAGATCAAATCAATAGTGGTATGACAATGATTAAACTGAACCGTGACATGTTATAAATGACAAAAGCTGTGGCATTATCATGTTATAAATCGGGATTCAAATGCTCATATTTTGCCCCATGGGTCCCATGAACTCATCAATCACATTCTGGGTGAGGTAGTGCCAAAAGTCTCTTGTGATGAGTGAGGTAGAGCCGAAAGTCCCTGAGGATGGGCGAGACTAGGCCAAAAGTCTCATAACTGAGTGAGGCCAAGTTAAAAGTCCCTAAACCAAGGGTCAAGTACACACCAAGGAGCCTAGTTGAGCATGTTTAGACAGATGTTAGTTTATTTTGTGTTATACTTAGGAAAAAGAGTGCAAGGATTAAGAATATGGCAAGAAATTCAAGTAAACACCAAAGAAAATCAAGATAAAAAAGTGTAGGCCTTCTTAGGGTTTTGTAAAATCTAATTTTGTGTAAGAGTTTCTTTGGCTATTTGAATGTTTCTTTAAGCTCCTAAGACTTCTAGAAACCCTCCCAAATGGCTCTGCCATCAAAGAAAAATCACAAAGTTCATAAATCTCCATTATGGTGCATATTTCGGCCAAGCTAGGTTTATTAGGCAAGGGGATGTTTTAATTTGTTCTAGCCTTGGTTTAAGACTTTATATGATGTTAAAAGATGGGAAGAACTATTGAAAAAAATTTAGGAGCCATAAGTTAGGAGATGGAATAATGGTGTCTATAATAGTGCCTTATATAGCAACTTGGTCTTCCAATGGTGTAATTGAATATGTGATAGCTCCAAGGACTTTAAATGAGTCCAAGAAGTCTAGAAATAGCAAGAGAATGGAAGGTAGAATTTGGATGATATGAGTTGCTTCCAAAGACCATTTATGGAACCAATATGCCCATTATAGAACCAAGTGTGTGTTTAAGAGTGAACCTAGTGTTTTAGTTTGCTTCAAGTGTGTAATTGTGTGATATTTGTGATGTCTAGGTCAAGAGAACCCTACTCCACCTAAGTGCTCTTGTGAGACCAAGGAGGGAAAGGAATTGACAAAGTAAGCTTGCATAAATTAAAAGGTAGCTCTCAACCTCATTCTCTTACATTCTTGTGTGCATATGTATTTGTGGTGTGCTTATATATGCTCTTGTGATTAGAGAACATGCCACTTGATGTCTTAAAATTGCATTGATACTAATGTATCTTCTTGAATGACTATGGTTGTGGAAAGAGCTCATAAGGGTGAGGTGATGCCAAAAATCCCTTGATAAAGGTGAGGAAATGTCAAAAGTCTCATGACATGGGTGAGACAAGGCCAAAAGTCCCTTGAATGGGTTTGCTAAGTCAAAAGTCCCTAGGACAAGAGTGAAGCAAATCTAAAAATCCTAGAAATGGGGTGAGACTAAACTAAAATCCTTAAAGTATGAGAATGGTCTTGACATGTTGATGTGGCATGAAATGAGATTTATTACACACTTTATGCTTGCATATTCATATATTTGATGTATGTATACCTTGAATGTGGTGTGAATGGATGTGTGAGCTATTGAGATTCTTAGAATCTCACTCCCTTTTCCCTCTCATGCTTAAAATGTCTAGGTGGTGCCCAAAGCCAAGGAAATGCAAGCCAAGAACACTAAACGGCTACACTTTGTTTAATTTGTAGTTTAAATTGTAATGGAGTGTCAAGAAGCATTGTACATATTATTTTTGGTTGTGTAAAACCTTGAGCATGTGTAACATGATATATAGACTATATATACATTGTATGTAGTGTTAATTCAATGAAGTTATGTAAATGGATCCTTGAATGGCATATGTGTTTAGTGCATAAATGGATGTTGAGAGACCAAAATAAGATGCATGAAGTTTGGGACCATTTGGGTAGTCTTTATAAATCATGTTTGTGTTTTGAAACTTGCCTAAGAGGTGCCAAATAATTAAGAAAGCCATTTAGGCAAATTGGTAACCCATATGAAGTAAATATTTACCATTTCATGAGACTATGTCACCTTTTGCCCAAATGAGCTCTTTTTGGTCTAAAATTTGGCATGCATCTAGAGCTTATTGAGAGATTTTTGAGAAATTAAAGTGGTAATTTTTGGAAGTCTGTAGAATATTAGGCAAATTGTTGAAATTGAGAATTTTTCTGGTTTTGGTCCTTGGTACTGTAGCACTGGTTCGAAATTAAATTCTATCACTCATGGGGCAAATGATGTCCAATTGCCATGAAATTTTATACAACAAAACTATACATTTCTAATGACTTGTGCCAACTAAAAGTACCTCATTTGGAGGTTTAGAGGGGGAGATATGAATTTTTGAACATTCTGTCCAGTATCAGGACCCTTATCCGACCTGAGTTACTGTTCTATTGAATTTCGAGATTTAGGCTACCTGAATTGGGCTGGAAATATTTTTTTCCTCTAGCTAACATCCATATATTTCTATGTTGGTATCATTTGAATGGATTAGATTTTATGGAATTAATTGGACATTTTCAAAATTTGCTACAGAATCTGTGATAGCATCAGGAGGTAGTTTGACCTCTGGATATTTTCGGATGTCAAACATCCTCTGTGATGGAGGTTATGGTCTAGGCATATTTTTTGTGTGAAGTAGACATCTGTAACTTTCCAGAATGGCTAAGAATGTGTGAATTTTATTTTTCTACAATTAGTTATGATTTTTCAAAGTTTGGCCCCAAAAAAGGGCCAAATCTAGTCGAAAATAAACCTCCATATTCTAGGTTTCATTTCGGTTTCCATGAGTTGTGGGCATGATTTTATGATACAAATGAGTTGTATACATGTAATTAAATATGAAAAAGTATAGTATAAGCTCACAAGGTCTACGTGACACCGAACAAAATTTTTATACACGACGCAACGCAAAAATAATCAATATTTTAATGTAATTTTCTTGTCTCTTATATGTATTGATTGATATAAGGTATAAAGATAGCATGGAATGAGCTAAAAAAATATGGTATTACAGAGATGGAAGAGTGGATCTTCACATAGATTTACTAGTTGAAGATGCGGATCTTCAAATTGATATGCAAGACAAAACCACCAAAGAAGATAAAGATGAAGAGGAAGATGAAGAAAATAATGATCAAACAAATAAGACGACTAATCATTAAATGTATTTTATTAAATATTGAATTATTTAAATATTTTTAAAATTATTATGTAATAGATATAATTTTTAATATAATTTTATTACTTATTAATGAAAATTTTATAAATATAATATAATTATAATTTTTATATTGCTTTAGATTTAGTTTAGTTCTTTTTAGTTTTATAATATAAGGTATAAGATTTTTCCATTAGTATTAATATATTATAAATTTTGTAATAAATGAATTTTTAACTTATTTTATTAATTTTATTTTTCCTATTAATTTCATTTATAATTTATATTATTTACAAAAAAAATATTAAATTAAAATAATAAAAAATGCCCTTCATGTGAAGGTTAGATCCTTAACTTGAAGAGCATTATTTGTAATAAATATTATATTTTTTTTTCATATTTATATATTTTATATCTTATTCTTTTATTAAGTTTTTGTACATATATTTTTCAAATTTCTTCTCTTATTTTATTATTTTAAAATAATAATTTTTACTTATTTTTGTTTTATTTATGTCCTTTTGTAATATTATTGTTTTATTTTAATTTATTTTAAAACTCTTCTTACAATGTGCATAAAACAAATAAAGGAGATGAATCAATATGCCTATAACTATGTCTGGCTAACATGTTTACACAATAATATATATACATATATATATAGTAAATTAATGTAAAATAAATTATTAATATTTATAATTTTTTAATTAATTATATATTTTCAATTTTTTATAAATATAATTTTATATTTAATACAAATTTATAAATATAATATAAATAAATATATATACAGAGGGCATTAGCCTTTCACACCTTTATGTGAGGGGCATCCTTCACGTGAAGATGTTTGAGGTGTAACGTCTGATTTTTTGTAAAATATTAAAATGAGTCAATTTTCAAAGTAAGTCCCCTGAGATGAGTGATTCAAAGTCAAATAAAATTTAGATAAAATTTTAAATAATGGAAAATGAGGATTTGAGTAATGAGTTGCCCAGAAACTAGGGTTGGAATGATTCAAAAAATTTGCCAAAAGGCCAGTGGTATTTTTGTAAATAAGTGTAAATTTGGAAAAGCACCTAGAAGGGCTTTTTAAATAGAAATTTTAAGTTGCTCAGGGTTCTCAAAGGCCCCAAAAATCATGGGAAGCTCCGGGACCGGTAAAGCCCCTCCGGTGTACTCTTTCTGATGTCAGTTGACCCGAACTTTGACCGATTCATTTGGAAAGGTTTTAACTCCAATTTGAGTAGTTCCAAAGCCATTTTTTTTTAATTGAGAACCTAAATTTTATAATGGAAAAGAAGGTTCCCAAAAAAGAGATAAAACGAAGCTAAAATGAAATGCCAAGATAAAAGAGCAAAATGGGAATTTTTGTAATTGTTTGGTTCTTGAAGCTCCTTATAAAAACGTCTGCATCTGCCCTCCCTCTTCACTGACTTTCTTCTGAACAAAAAATAGAGAGAAGACCAGAACATTTGGGTGCACAAGGGAGGAGGAACAAGAAGAAGAAAAATGCCAAAATAAAGGTATGAAATCAATGGACTTTCTTAGCCTTTCCTTTAGCAAAGTTGTTCTCCTCCTTCTCCTCTTTCTTTCTATGCTTTCGTTGAAGTTTTGGGTCTATTTTAGGGCCAGAAAAGGAAGGGAAACTTTGAAATTGGAGAGAGCAAGCCAAACAAAGGGAGAAACATCCAAGAAAGATGAGGAAATCAAGGTAAATTGTTAAATCCTAAGCTTGTTCTTTCATTGCCCTCCTCTTGAATGTTGTGTCCCACTTCTGGCCAGCTAAGAGGGGTTGGTTTTTTGATAGAATCAAGAGTGAATCCTAGGTGTGACACCTCAATCTACTACCACTACCTAGCCTCTCACTGGGCTCGGTTCCACATGATTTCCAAAGAATCACTACTCTTCCGTGGCATTTGCATGCTAGGAAACGGGGTTTTATATACTCATCTTTTATCCCGTGGGTCCTGTAAACCCATCATTCACATCCTCAACTCAAACTCCATACATACAACTCATACATAGCATAAAAGAACCCATAAGCCACGGGTATAGAGCCAAAAACCAAAAAAATTACATTTTCTCACTTGGGCCCAAAAGTCATCTTTTGGCTCTAAGTTTGAAAAATCATGATTAATTGTAGAAAAATGGGAATCTAGTAAACTTTAGCTTTCTGGAAAGCTCTAAGTGTTAAATTTACACTAAAAATAATTCCCAACCATAAACATAGCGTGTGGACCATGTTTGATATCAAAAATGGGAGGGAGGTCCAGCTGTCATTGTTTCTGGTGCAGCTTTCTGTCATGACTTTCGAAAATTCATAACTAAATCCAAAAAAATCCAATCTGGGCACATTATACCAATTCGGAAAGCTACGGATGTATGCTAGAGGAAAAAAATAAGTCCAGATCAGTTCAGTAGCCCCTACACCCCGAAAATCGATGGAATAGTGACAGGGGTCAGGAAAGCTCCCTGATGCTGATACAGAACTTCAGTTGGTTCAATCTCTCTCTACAGACCTCCGATTTAGGTGATTCTAGTTCCTACAAGTCACTTTAGTTTTCTAGTTTATGTGTATAAAATTTCACCACATTTGGAATCCATTTGGTCTAAAAGTGCCACAGATTTCATTTTCTGGTTTAGATGAACAGTACATGACCAATCCATTAAATTCTCCCAAATTCAACAATTCCCCAAATATTCTATAATCCTCCGAATATTACCCACTTTAGCTTCTCAAAAAGCTTTCTACAAACTCTAGAGGCATGCCAAATTTCATGGCAAATGGAGCTCATCCGGTCATATTTTGACGGAGTTCTCAAAAATACCGGTTTTGGCACCCCAAAGGTCCAAAACGGGTCTAGATAGCCTCTCACACACTCTCACTCCACATGGACAAGTTTAAAAGTATAAGACTAGTATATCTAACATGTCCATATGATACAAATCATCATACATCCAAATCTCGCTATGCTACGGCCAAATATACACTACTACATTCATGCATCAAAGGGGGTAAATCCCACATTTCCATTACTTTGGCTAATAACATAGTTCATACATCATCCTTTCATATTTCTACACGTGTTACAAACTTTACATCTCAAAAATAGTGGGCACATCTTCATTTGGCACCACTTTACATCATATATACATCAAAATATCAAAATAAAACTAACATTTTCCTATACATGTTCCTAGGCTCCTTGATGTGTGCTCGGTTCTCCTTGAGCTCCACCTAGCATATTAGTTGGGAGGGGAAAGGGGTGAGATTCAAGGAATCTTAGTAGCTCATGCACTCAATCCAGCAAGCAATCAAGGCATATAACAAGTCAAAGCATGTGAATAAGCATTTAGCTATTCTCAAACATCCAACACATAATGTACATGCTATGGAATTCACAACAATGCCAAAAATGGGCTACAGGGACTTTTGGTCTAGCCTCACCCGAGTCTAGGGACTTTTGGATGGCCTCACCCGAGTTTAAGGACTTTTGACTTGGCCTCACTCGTTTGAGACTTTTGGCCTTGTCTCACCTATCTCAAGGGACTTTCGGCTTCACCTCACCCATCTTAAGGGACTTTCGGCACTACCGCACCCGAGCAATTCTCACATTTCAACACACAAGCATATTGGCATCAATGCATCAAAACAATAGCATATGGCATATTCCACACATTCAGCATATACATATCACACAATGACACTATCATACCCAAGAATGCAACAAGAAAGAGTGGGAAAAGAGAGCTACCTTTGGAGCCAAAGCTAACACTAGCTTTTCCTTTCAATGTCTCATCTCCCTCCTTAGGGTCACAATCACACCTTGATGGAGGTGTTTCTCTTGAGCCTAGACACACAAAAGCATGCAATTACTCTCTTATACTTTAATTTAGAGCAACCCTTCTATCATATACAAACCTAGGGTTCTCTCTCTAGAATGTCATTACCCCTTTCTCTCTCTCAAGCTCCCATGGTAGTGGAAAACCTCATTTTCAAAGAGAACTCAAGGATTCAAAAGAGTTTTCCACTTTCCCTCGTCTGACCCATGCCCAAAATCCGTCCATTTTCACAATTAAAACCGCAGAAAGAGAGGGCAAAGGAAGGGGATCAGAATTCTAAAGAGAAATGGGAGAAGTTACCTTATCTTCCCCTTGATCTTCCTCCTTCTCTTGATCTCTCACACTCTCCACGCCTCTTTTCTCTCTTTGGGTCGAAGCTTAGGGCAGATATGAGAGAAGAAATGAGTTTGGGCATTTAATGAAGTCTAAATCTCGCTATTTACTCTCTTCCGGATTGACTCTCGCTACGGCAAAAACTAACCTTCGCTATAGCGAGCTCGTGTAATCTGGCTTCGCTATGGCGAGGTGTAACCTTCGCTACGGCGAGCTCGTGCCAGTTCCCTTCGCTATGGCGAGATTCACCATTCGCTATGGTGAAATCGTGTCAGTTCCAGACTTCACTCTCGCTATGGCGCACGCTACGGTGAGCAACTCCCTGGTTTTTGTATGGGCTGCTGCCAGCACTCGCTATAGCTAGAATCTCCTTCGCTATTGCGAACTAGCTCTCTCGCTGTAGCGAGACCGTTTCTCGCTATTGCGAGAGGACTTGGCAGAAATTCTGGATTCCGAAAATTTCCAGATTTCATTTCCTTTCTTTTCCCTTTTCTTTTCTTTTTCCCAGTTGTTACACTAGGAAAAAGAGTGTAGGAATTAAGACTATGCAAAGAAGACAAAGTAAAAATCATGAAATTGGAAGATTGAATTGTTAGGAATTCAAGAACACATTGTAAAAATTGATTTAATCCATAAGTTTCCTTAGCTATTTAAGTATTTCCTTGACCTCCTACAACTCTTAACAACCTCCCTAAATGGTTCCCCCCTCAAGGAAAAATCAAGAAACTATTAAATCCCATTTATGCTCTAGGTTTTGGCTAAGTAGGCATGGTATAGTTAGGAAAAGTTTTAAATTTTTTTAAGGTCATTCTTGAGTCACATTTGATGAATGAAGATGAGTGGAGACCTTGGGAAAAATTTAGAACTCAAGGAAAGTGAATTGGAGTCATAAGTTCCATATTATGACCTAAAGAAGCAACATGGTACTAGGCCCTTTGTTTTAATGGTGTGGTGGCTCCAAGAGGCTTAAAAGAAGTCAAGAATCATAATTGAGAGGAAAGAATGAGGCCTAGAAGTTATTTGAGGAGTGTTGCTTCATTAAGTACCAATATGAACCATAATGAAGCCTATAGAGTAATCTAGGGCTTAAGTAAATTGTATAGCTTTAGAATATATTTCATAAACCTAATTAGCTCCTTTAAATCATGTCTAGGCCAAGAGAAACCATCTCCACCAAATTGTGGATGTATAGCCGAGGCAAAGGAGGGAAATCCAAGGAGAAAAGTGTGTAGATTTGCATAAGGTAGCTCTCTCCATTTTCGCTCATGCATGGATGTGTGTTTAGCTTGTTTTAGAATATGTGTATGCACATTTTCAAGCTATGAAAAGTATGCTAGCATGCCTTTATATTTCATGATCCTTGATATCATGTTATGTTTCAAATGAGCACATGATGTTTGTATGAGTTTGCTTGAGTGTGGAGAGGCCAAAAACTCTTCCCTTTGGTGAGGATGAGCCAAGAACCCTTGAGCTTAGTTAAGACAAAACAAAGAGTCTCCCAAAAGCAAAGTGGGCTCCCAAGAGTATGGTTGAGTCCAAAGTGCTCAAGAAATGGGTAAGGCAAGTCCAAAACCCATGAGGAGAAGTGTGAGGCCAATTTAAACACTTGGTGAGTTCTTGAATGATTTGTATGAGTGGTTCACATGCCAACTTTGCGTCTAAAATGTCAATGACTTTTATTTTCTCCATGCATGCATTTGTAAAGCTTGCTTGCACATATTATGTATGATTGAATGGGAGATAAGTTATTGGGATTCTTTGAATCTCATCCCCTCCTCTCTAATAATCTAACATGCTAGGTAGACTAAGTAATTTTGGTGAAGGGAGCTACCAACCATAAAGAGCAAGGATTGACAAGCTTATGTATTATTTTGCCCATTTTAGAACCATAATGATGGTTCATAATATATATGATGTTGTATATGTACCATAAACCTTGAGACATGTGTAAATATACTATTATGTGATGTTTAGATGTATGAAAATGATATATGACCTATAGCACTGATTTTGAGTATGTAATGCTAAATTGTGCAATATGGAAATTTGATGAAAGTATGCATAAGTATAGGTTGAGTAGCCAAAATAAGATGCATGAGGGTTGGAACCATTTGGGTAGCTCTCTTAAGTCTCAAATATACTTTTAGACTTGCCCAAAAGATGTCAAGATCAAGGGAAATCTATTTAGCAACTTTGGCACCCTATAAGGAGCTAAAATTGACCATTATGAAACCCTATATCACTTTTTAGCCAAATGAGTTAGTCTTGATCCAAGATTTGGCATGGAATTAGGTCTCATTAAGATATTTCTAGGAAGCTAAAAATCATAATTTTTGGAGGTCTATAGAATATTTGATAATTTTTTAAAGTTGGCAAAATTTATAGAAATGGTCTGATGTACTGTTACAAGGGTTTAAAATTGTTTTCTATCACATGAGACTCAAATGATGTCTAATTGCCAAAAAATTTTATACAAGAAATTAGACAATTATAGTGACTCGTGCCAACTAGAAGCACCTCATTTGGAGGTCGAGAGAGGAAGATACTAATTTTTGAAGTTTCTCTCCAGTATCAGTAACCTTGCCTGACCAGAAGTACTATTCTATCGAATTTTGAGATCTAGGATTGATGAACTGATCTAGAGATATTTTTTTCTCTAGTTGACATCCACATATTTTCAAATTGGTATCATTTGCATAGATTTGATTTTTGTGGAATTAATTTAATATTTTTGAAGTTCATATCAGTAAATTGTGACAGTATCAAGACCCAGTCTGACCTTCAGACTATTTCACATGTCAAATGCTCTGTGTGTGATATGTTATGACTTATACATATTTTTATCATAAATTAGACATCCCACGCTTTCTAGAATGACTGAAATTGCATGATTTTGATTTTTCTAGATTTAGTTAGGATTTTCCAAAATTTTCCTAGAAAAGAGGCCAGTTTTGGTCGAGAATGAAACCCCATGTTCCACCTTCCAATTCGATTTCCATGAGTTGTAAGCATATTTTTATGATGAAAATGAGTTGTAATGATGTAATTAAATATGAGAATATATAGCATGAGCTCACACGATCCACGTGACACGCAACGCAAGGAAGTGTGTTATTTTAATAGAATTTCTCACTTCCTTCTCACTATATATCACATGAACATGTAAAAAATGATGGATATGAGCTAGAAATTATGGTGTTACATGAGGGATCGTATTTTTTATTTTTAATAAAAATTTTATATATTTGACATCTATATATGTTATATCTTCCTTTTTTTATTTTCTACCTTCCTATCTTTTATATCCTTTTTCCTATCTTCATCATCATTCTCTCTTATCTTTCATAGCTAAATAATAGTTTTTCCAATTTAAAACTTTATTTTTATAATATGTATCAGTCTAAATATTTTATATTAGTAAAGTATACATTAATCAAGTAAAGCAACATGAAGTAGAGCTTTTTTATATCTACTAGTAATATATGTATGTACTTATATAGATATAAAATAAATTACTAATATTTATATGTCTTTTTAGAAGTCGAGAAAAACATCAATGCAAAGCAAATCCTTTTATCTTTAATTTTGACAAGGATGTAAGGATGAGAAAAAGTTAATCAAAACCAATAAGACAAAATAATGTTTTTATTCCATTACATGTTTTTAAATAATTATAGCATCTATTTATTATATATTTTGGTTATTTATAAATTTAATTAACATGAATTTAATTTATTTTTCAATTAGATTCACACCAAATGATCAAATTTTTTGTGAATATATTCTTGCCATTACACAGTACAATTATAATAGTCCAAATAATTGTCTTTCAAAAGTTCTTAAACCAGTTAGACAATTATAGTTTTATAAGTTTGGGATATAATTTAATGTTATATGTTAGAAACATATATGGTATAAACTAAGGCTTTTGTAATTAGATAATAATTGAAACAAAATCATGTTTGTAGAAATAGTATTGTTAGATTCCAAAATAACACCATAAAGTTTATGAGGTGCTTATGCATTATGTAAAAAATAAATTGAAGAATTTAATTGGACATGCATGAAGTCATGGCAAAAGACCAAGTTAGACTAGAAAACATATATGGAATGAATTATGTGCTAGTTTAAATAGTTCACAATTCCAATAAAGAAGTGAAAGAAATAAAAAAAAAGCATCTAGTTCTAACTCTAGCCCATCTCTTTATGCTGGAGGCATTGCTCCAATAAGCTATTATTAGGAGGAATTTAAGAAAAATTAGGTAGAGCACTAATTCTAGTTAAGCTTCACTATTGTATCCATTATAGAGATGACAAGTGGATTGATACAAAAATCAAAAACCATATTTGTAAGAGTAAATTTGTATTCAATTATGTATTTAATTTGTATCTATCCAAAATATGTATTAATTCATGTTTAATGGCTTTTGTTCAAAATGAATATATCAAGCTTAATGTTGTGGATTTGAATACTATAGATATTCCTTGTATGGGATCATTGTCATTGTAATAATTATCTAAGGAAATAAATCTTTCGATGCAAGCATTCAAAGCAAGAAATGTTATAGGAATGATCTATGGTCTTAAAAATATGTCACAAGAAATAGAGGGAGATTTAATATATAACTTTAGATATAAAATACTAGATTATGAAAAGAGAGAGAGAGAGAGAGAGAGAGAGAGAGAGAGAGAGATATATATATATATATATATAAGTGAAAATTAAAGCTATATTTTGTCATGCTTAACTTTATTTAATCTATTTACATCATTTATAAGAATTAGCAACAAAATCTACAACTATTACTATACTTTTAATGGCAAAAATTGGTCCGTTTACATACCAAACAGAGCTATAGGGGTCTAATTTTGGATTTTCCTTTTTCTTTACTCATATTCATCATAAACAAACTTTCTTTGGTCCATTAGGTTAGAAAATATACGTTAAAAGCCTAAGTGAGTTAAAGAGCCTAAATTTGACCATTTAGCATAATGTGGTTTAAATTTCAAAAATTCATAACTCGAGTTACATAACTTCGATTTGTGTAAACTCAGTGGCTATGAAAAGATTAAAATGTGAACTTTATACTTGTAAAATTTCATCAGCAACTAAATTCATTAACCTCTCAAAAATATGAAAAATAGAGATTGGTGCAATATTAATTCATTAGCCCTTAAAAATTTTTTACATAATTTTTTAAAATTCAAAAATTCATAAAATATTCTATAGAGTTTCAAAAATTTTCATTCTTGACTTTTTATAAATCTCTATATATGATTTAATTGCATGCCAAATTTTAGCCTCAAACTAGGTTGTTTGGGTTTTTAAGGGTAAAGGTGCAATTTAAGACTCTTTTGGACTGATTTTAGGTTTTAAAGTGGTCTAATTAGTTTTCAAATTACACTCTTTTACTTTAAGCAAATTTTAATTATTTTAAGCATACATCTATATAGTCTAACACATAAAAAAAATCTTGCATTAAAATATGGTCATCTCATATTCATATGTGCATGTATACTTTATAGTTTAACATAGCCAAGAATACACATAAATGGCCATATCCTACCACAATATGACATACATTCGTGTATTCTAGGTCATAAATGTAATTACATTATAAGTGTCATCAAATACATGAGTATTCACTATACATGCATAAGGTCTTTAGCCATTTCATTACACTCTGCATAAGTAGACACATTTACATTACAAAAGCTTCATCACATATTTTTCTAGAGTCTAATGCTTCTGTACCTCCTTCTCTTTGCTTGAAGAGCTTGAAATAGTTAGTAACAATACGTGAGTGAGATTTTAGGAAGAATCTCAACAGCCAATATCAACTAAATCAATGCATAAATAAACACCATAAGAAAATGTAATACACGTGATGTAAGAATGCCATTCATATGTCTCATGTAACTCAAATGTAACTTTTTTCAAAAAACTTATTTCTCATCAAGCCATGGTATCAAAACAAACTAGTTAGGCTCACCTAAACTCAACCTAGGGCCAAGGAAGAGTTACTGCACTCAATTCCATGCTATAAGAAGTTAGGAGCCGAAAAGCAAGTCAAATTTATGCATAAAACTCATAATGGAAAGCATATCAAAACATAACCCATTAATACATCAAGCAACAATACATACAAGTATCTTAACTCAATCAAGTATTCAAATGCATGCAAGGTAAGGAGATAAAGCTACCTTACAATTTGTGAAACTTCAAGACACCACTAATTTACTTGCTTTTGGTTTTTCTCTTGTCTTTCCCTAACTTGACACCCATACCTAGGTAAGTTTGGACTAGTTTGACCTACACATGGCAATTTACAAGGCAAATTAACTTATTAGGATCTATTTTAGGTCTCATTAACTTCATTTAATTCCATTAGAACCTATTAGGAAAATTAAACCTAATTTAGGTCTTTTAAGAGGCAACTCTTGTTTTTCTTCTTCTAAGCTCCAAACTCTCACTTGCTATAAGCCATATAACCCTAATGAAATTCATTTAGATCATTATATGCTCAGTTAAAGGGTTTTAAAACTTTTTTAACCATATTTAGACATTAAAATTTTAACTTCTAATCTAAAGCTTTTAAATTCAATCCAATGATTTTCATAATTATTTATTCTTCATATCTAAGTCTTTTAAATTATGAAAACCTAGGAAAACACTCCCCAGGTGTAATGTTCGGTATTTCGTAAAAACACCATCATGAGTCAGTTTGAAAAGTAAGTCCCCTAAAATGGGTGATTTAAAGCCAAATAAAATTTGAATAAAATTTTAAATAATAGAAAATGATGATCTGAATCTTGAGTTACCTAGAAATCAAGGCCATAGTAATTCAAAAAATTTGTCGAAAGTCTAATAGCATTTTCATAAATATGGGCACTTTTTAAAAAATTCACAGGAGGACTTTTTAAATGAAAAATTTGAGGTTTCCGAGGTTCTCAGAGGCCCTAAAAATCATAGAAAGTCTTGGGATAGTTAAAACCCCTCCAGTGTACGTTTTTGAACGACGGTTGACCCAAACTTTGACCATTTCATTCGAGAAGGTTTTAACTCTAAATTGAGTGATCTCAAAGGCATTTTATAAGATTAGGAATCTAAATTTTATGATAGAAAATATAGTTCTAAAAAAAGAGCTAAAATGAAGCTAAAACAGATATGCCACTTACACAAGACATAAATGTCATTTCTTTTAACAATTGTTTCTTGAATATTCTCCTTAAATTGGATGTCCCACCTCCTCACTCTCTTAACCGACCTTGAGCTTTATCCAAAATAGAAGGGAAAGCTAGGGAGAAGATGCACCAAGAAGGCCAAGGAAGAAGGGAGAAATCAAAGAAATAGGTATGAAAATTTAAGGAATTTCATGATATTTCTTCTTAAAACTTTGTTCTCCTCTTCTTGCTTCATCTATCTATGGTTTTGGATGTTTATATGGTTCTATTTTGGCCTTGGAACAGAGGGGAAAGTTTAGAGTTTCAAAGAGAAGGCTAAAGCAAGGCAAAGAGCTCTTGAAATAAGCTTGATTCAAGGTAGCCTTCTTCCATTTTGTTGCTTCTTGTTGAGTGTCTTGGCCAAGTTGAGACTAGGTAGGAAGGGAGAGTTTCTATCCAGGAACCAATGAGAATTCATTGATTTAGAATATAGGAACTTAGAATTTGCAAGGAAATCCAAAGTTTATCCATTGAAATTCAAGATAAAAAATTGTGGAGTTCTTGAACACCTTTTAAAAATTGATTTGATACATGAATTTTCTTGTATGTGTAAATGTTTATTTAAGTTCCTAAAACCCCTAAGAAGCCTCACAAGTGCCCCTCCCATCAAGAAAAAATCCAAAAACTTTATGGGCTAAATTCCCTCCATATGTCTCAGCCAAGCTTGGATAATTATGGTAGGAAGTTTTTAATTTATTTCAAGCTTGGTATGGAACTTTATATGATGGAAGAAGGTAGGAGGGATCCCTGGAAAATATTTAGAAGTCATAGATTGGGAGATGAAATAATGGTTTCCATAATGTAACCTTAAAAAGTAACTTTTGTTTAAACTCTTGGAAATGAGTTTGCAATGACTTTAAGGAGTCTAAATAGAACCAAGAGGTCTAGATATAAGAAGAAAATGGAGCCAAAAACTTGGAATTATGGTAGTTGCTTCATTAGGCCACTAATGGAACCAACATGAGACTAATAAACAAAGTGTGCTTCTTAAATGTGAGTTTAATGATTTAGGTTACTCCAAGGGAGTAATTGAGTCTTATTTGTTGTATTTAGGCCAAGGAAATCAAACTCCATCTCCTTATAGTTGTGTAGCCGAGAAGGGGAAGGAATAAGTCAAAATTAAAGCTTAGATTTCTACCATGGTAGCTCTTCACTTTATTCTTGGATGTCTATGTGTCATTGTATGCTTGCATGTGCATTTGTATCTTGAAACATGCCACATGATGTTATGATGTTGCATTGGTACCAATATACTTTCTTGAATATTGTTGATTGTGAAAATTACTCATAAAGGTGAGGTGATGCCAAAAGTCCCTTGCTATGGGTGAGGTGAAGCTAAAAGTCTCTAGGCATGGGTGAGATAAGGCCAAGTCAAACCAAGGGTGAGGCAAAACCAAAAGTCCCTATAACTCATTCTTGACTTTGACATGATTTTGTGGCATGGAAGTGTTAATTTGAATGCTTTATGGTTACATTAGAATGCATACTTATGCTCTTTGACATGTTACATGCCTTGATTGCTTACTTGAGTGAGTGTATGAATTATTGAGATTCTATGAATCTCACTCCCTTCCCTCTCCCATTTCACCATGTATAGGTGGTGTTCAAGATGTTAAATATGGAGGCCAATGAGCTTAAAAAGCTAATTCATGACGTAGTTTTTTATAGAAAAAGAATGTCAAAGTGTTTATGTACTAGTTATTTTTGAGATGGAAATATTTGAATAAGTGTATAAGTATATATGGACAATGTATGAACCTAGTTTGAGACCAAATCAATGTTAATGTAAGAGTTGGACGTTTGACAGCTTGTATATGGTAGTGAATTCTTACATGTGGCATGGTGAAATTGATGTGCATGATAATTTGGATCACTTGGGCAGTTCATATAGGATGTATTTTTACTTTAAAACTTGCCCAAGAGGTGCTAGAATAAGAAAAAAGCCATTTGGAACCATATTGACCATTTTATGCCACTAAACTTGCCAAATTCAAGAGTTATGTCAAGATTTGACCAAATGACCTCTTCTTGGTTTGAAACTTAGTATGCTTATAGGTCTTGTCTAGAGCTTTTGAAAAGTTAAAGTGCATATTATTTAGAGCTCTAGAGATTTTTTGGTGAATTTCCAAAGTTAATATTAGTAAACTAGAATTCTAACCCGAGGCTAAAATGTGAAAATTTTGGTTTTTTGCTCTAAATCCATGGTTTGTGGGATGTTTTAAGCCATTTATGATTTGTATGGATAGAGTAGGATTAGGGAATGCTATCAGTGAGTTCACGAGGTCCCTGGATCGAAATTTGAATTTAAACCTTCACATAATGCAAAGAAATTACGTTATTTTATTCCTTTTTTCTTGGTTTTTCTTTATTTTCATATGAAAGTCATCTTGAATATGGGAACATGGAGCCTAATAAATTATGGTGTGACACTAGATGTGCTGTAATACTATAATGTCTTAACTCCAACTAATCTCCCTTTAGACTTGATTCCATATGATTTCCAATGAAAATGACCAAAACCGTGGTATTTTACTACCTTAAGTTAGGGTTTAATTAGTTATATTTTGCTTTGTGGGTCCTATGAACCCATGAATCACATTCTCTACTTAAAATATGTGCATAAAACTCATACATAGCCTCAAATGACCCATAAACCACAGATATGAAGTCAAAAACTAAAAAAATGCAATTTCTCAAATGAGCCAAAAAGTCAGATTTTTTACTCTAATTTTGGAAAATTATAACTAATTTTAGAAAAATGGGAATCAAGCAAACCATAACTTTCTATAAATATCTAAGTGTTAAATTTACACTAAAAATAATTTCCAACCACAATCTCAGCGTTTGGATCATGTTTGACATCAAAAAAGAGACAGAGGTCCGGCTGTCCCTCGTACTGATATAGTTTGCTATCATGAACTTCAACAATTCATAACTAATTCCAAACAAATCCAATCTAGGAAAACTATACCAATTTGAAAAGAACAGATGTTAACTAGAGGAAAAAAATAATTCTAGATCAGTTCAGCAGCCCTTAGGGCTTGAAAACTGATAGAACAATAACGAAGGTCGAATGGCTCCCCTGATACTGACATAGAACTTCATAAAGTTATTTTTCCCTTTATAGACCTCCAATTGAGGTGCTTCTAGTTGATATAGGTCACTATAGATATCTAGTTTATGCTTATAAAATTTCATGATAATTAGATACCTTTTGGTCCATGAATGACACAGATTCATTTTTGGACTTATGGTAATAGTGCATTGACCAAACCATCAAAATTCCCAAACTTCAAAAAATTTTCAAATATTCCCTAGAACTCTAAATATTACCCACTTTAGCTTGCCAAGAAGCTCTTAACAAGCTTTAGGGGCATGTCAAATTTCATATCAAGAAGAGCTCATTTAGTCATATCTTGACAGAGCTCACAAATTGGCGATTTAACACCATAAAGGGTTCAAAATGGGGGTAAATGGTCTCCTACATGCTCTAACATCCCATGGTATATATGAATTGACCAAGTGATCCAAACTAACATACATCTCAAACTCACTATACTACAGGTAAAATTACATTACTGCAGATAAGCCATAAAAGAGCCAAATCTCATAATTTCATTGCTTTGGCTTTATACATGGTTTATACATCATTTATACATATTTCTACACTTACTCAAGCATTTACATCTTAAAAAGAATATGTATACATAAGCACTTTAGCTTTCCTATATATCAAATTATGTGTGAGTATGCAAAAGTGGCAATACAAAGGCCTTCTATGCCTTATGGCCTCCACTCTTAGGCTCTTGAGCTCCACTTGAATCATATGAGATGGGAGAGGGAAGGGGGTGAGATTCATGGAATCTCAATAGCTTATACACTCATTTAAGGAAGCAATTAAGATATATAAATAGGTCAAAACATGCAAACCATTCACAATTACACAACACATGATTTTCATGCCATGATATCATATCAATGCCAAGAATAAGCTCTAGGGACTTTTGGTTTAACCTTACTTGATTTTTGGGACTTTTGGATTGGCCTCACCATTGGTTTAGGAACTTTTGGCTCTACCTCACCCATCTCAAGGGACTTTTAGCATTACCTCACTCGAGTAATTTTCACAACCCAAAACATAAATATATTGGTACTAATGCATCAAGGCAACATCAAATGGCATGTCTCACAATACAAGCATATACACAAGTATATAATGACTATATACATCCAAGAATGCAACAAGAAAGAGTGAAAAGCTACTTTATAAGCCAACACAAGCCTTCCCTTTCCATTTCTCTTCTCCTTTCTTAGTCTCACAATCACAACTAGATGGAGCTGCTTCTTTTGAGCCTAGACACAACAAAGAGCATGGAATTACTCTTTCATAACTTAATAATTATTCACAAAGCTAAGGGGTTCTTCATAGCAAACCCTACAAAGCATATAAGAAACTAAGGGTTCTCTCTCTTTAGAATTTCACTAACTCTTCTTCTCCTTCCTTTGCATTTCTTAACTTATCATACTCTCTTTCAAGGGTTTCTTGCTCATTCTTTGTCAGAATAGAGCTTTCTTACTCAACAACCCATGGAAAGGAAGCTTAGAAGGAGAAGAATAAAATCAAGAAGAAGAAGCATAAAGATCTTTAAGGGTTCTTACCTTTCTTCCTTGGCTTCCTTCCTTTTCTCTTAGCTTCTCTTAGTTTCCCTCTCTCTCTCAAGCCTTTTTCTCTGCTTTGGAGGAAGCCTAAGTTGGTTTAAAGAAAAAGAAGGGATTTGGATGCTTTAAGAAGTCAAATTCTCTTTTTTCACGCTTTTTCAGACTAACCCTCGTTATAGCAAAGAATAACCCTCACGACGATGAGCACGTATTAGTCCCAAACCCCTGTTTTCGCTATGGTGTGCGTTATTGTGAGGAACTCCCTAGTTTTTGTATGGGATACCTGCACTCACTATAGCTAAAAGCATTCTCGCTATAGCGAAAAGGCACTCTCGCTATAGTTAGATAATTTCTCACTATAGCTAGCAGACTTAGAAAATTTCATAACTTTGAAAATTTTTAGCTTTTTTTTTTTCTAGTTGTTACATTTCTACCCCTCTTAAAAGAAATTTCGTCCTTGAAATTTAAATACATACCTCAAAGGAATAACTTTGGATATTTTTGCCTCATTTCATCCTCCAATTCCCAGGTTGCTTTCTCAGATGTCAGACCTCTCCAGATCACTTTCACCACAGGAATGTTCTTACTTCTCAGGTATTTCAGTTTAGCATCCACAATTCTCTTCGGTTTCACTACATAGGAAAGATCTTCCTGCAATTGCACATGCTTATATTTTATGACATGTGAGGGGTCTGGTAAATACTTTTTCAACTGGGAGACATAAAAAATACTGTGGATTTGGGCTAGGTTAGGAGGTAAGGCTATCCAGTAAGCCACGGGTCTAATTTTCTCAAAGATTTTAAATAGACCAATATACCTAGGACTGAGCTTCCTTACCCTTATTAACCGATCTACTCCCGTCATTGGAGACACTAGAAGGAACACATGGTCTCCAATCTCAAACTCTAATGGCCTTCTTCGCTTATTGGCATAGCTTTTCTGCCTACTTTGGGTTGTGAGGAGTCTCCTTTTAATCAATTCTATCTGTCGGGTGGTCTGGTCCACAATCTCAGGTCCTATCATGCTCTTCTCACCTAGTTCAACCCAACACAGAGGGGATCTACACTTTTTCTCATATAAAGCCTCATAAGAGGCCATCTGAATACTGGAATGGTAACTTTTATTATACGCAAACTTTGCTAGCGGTAAATACACATCCCAGTTACCCCTCATTTCTAACATATATGCCCTCAACATGTCTTTTAAGGTTTGGATGGTCTTCTCAGTTTGACTATCTGTCTAGGGGTGATATGCAGTACTAAATCGTAACCTAATCTTTAAGGCATGCTGCAATGACCTCTAAAAGTTCGATGTGAATCTGAGGTCTCTATCGAAATTATGCTACTGGGTACTATATGAAGTCGTACTATCTCTCTGATATACAACTGAGCTAATCTATCCAGTGTATGAGTAACCCTGATAGCTAAAAGTGTGCAGACTTTGTCAGTCTATCTATAACTACTCAAATAGTATCGTGTCCAAAGGATGTCCTAAGTAACCCCATAACAAAGTCTATGGCTATACTATCCCACTTCCACTCAGGGATATCTAGAGGTTACAACAACCCAGTCGGCCTTTGATGTTCTACTTTTATCCTCTAACACACTAGGCATCTAGCCACATAATCTGTCACATCGTTCTTTATCCCTGGTGATAAGTATAATTTTTATACAATTTAATTCTCTTAACTTGGGCATTTTGACAATGGAATATGGTCTTAAAGGTTTAATTAGATTTAATTTGAATTCAAATGCCCCATATGCACTTTGTGAATTACTTGGCAAAATTATTGAGTTTTAATATATGAATTTCTTTTAAACAATCTTGTGGATAATTCTACTCAATAATTTTCATTCTTTTGTGCAGATTTTTTGTTGGGCAATTGGTATTTGAATAAGAGATTGTTTTGGAGAAGAAGTGGAGGTTTGCCAAGTCCAAGGAAGCCATGCATTCCATCTTCTCATTCTCACATCTCTCACCCACTTGGTCTGCACATACATATCATAGGAAGGAGCTTGCCACGGGTTCAGATTAAAACACGAGGGGCAGCAACATACACGTGCAAAATAGAGGAGAAGTAATGTGGTGAAGAAAGGAAAACCTGAAACGAGTTGAAGCCTGTGAGCAGAATCTGCACGAAGGAGAAAACAACACACAAGAACAGAACACGTTTTCATGAAGAAAGTAAGCTGGATCTAGCTACTGGTTGAGCAGAAATAGAGAAGAAGACACTCCCAATGAGCTACAACACGAACTGCACAAAGAGAAGGAGCTGGAAGCAAAACACAAACCAGCTTTGAAACGAAGGAGTCAGGCAACTCGAGTTAAACGAGGAAGAAGCTCACATGCAGTAACTGAACAGAGAAGAGAAGGAGAATGGGAGCTAAGATTCGAAGAAAGCAAGAGGCTGAACTCGAGCAGCTGATTCAAGGAAGCAACACGAGCTAAGAAAGAAGCAAAAGCTGGGTTGAAGGAGATGGAAACGAAACACAAAACCAGCAGCAAATAAAGAGAAGAATCAGACTCGAAATGCAAAGCCACGAAGAAGAAAGCTACGTATGCAGAAGCTACAGTGTGCATGTGAATTATTATATCCACAATGGGGCCCACATTCACAATAAGCAAAGATGGAAAATAACTTCAGGCAATTGAGATAAGAAGGGCAGCACGAGAGGAGCTGAGCACGTGACTTTTAATGAGGAAGGGATTCGCATAATCACGCCATTCATGCACATCCAGCGTCCAGATTCATCACGCCATCAACCTCGCACACTCCAGCCCATTCACGCCTTCTCCCAATTCCTTCATCCATTCACACAAACCCTAGCCGTCTTTTATTAATTCACGCCTTCACTCTATAAAGGGGGCATCCATCATTCATTCACGGGGGGAGAACCATTCGGCCATACACACACGCCCTTCGTCCACTCTCCACACGACGTCATCTCCATTCCATTCTCCATCTCCATCCATCCACCGAATGAAGATCTAATCTCCATCTTGAGGCTAGCAAGGGAGGAAACTCTTGAGTTGAAGCTTGAATCCATGGATGAACAACAAATTATGGCTAAGATTTTCTTATTTTTCCTACACTTTTTCTTATTCTGTACAATCTCGGTTGAGTTGTGTTTGATTAGGAATTTGTGTAATTAATTAGTGGCTGGTTAGACACTAATTAGGAAACCCTTTTTGTTGATTAATTGGTTGGATTTGAATTTGATTTTTCATTATTCTCTCTAATCTTCCATGTATGCCACGAAGGTGTTCGATGAAATACATGAGTAAGGTTATGTGTTTAAATGTCTATTTGAGAATTCCTTGGTGTTTAGTTGGTTAATTAAACATTTTTGGATGATGAATCAGAAGATAATTAATTAGTTAATCAATCAAATTGGATGTTCATTGATCTTAAAGACAAGAGTTAACGGTTTAATGCGGGATTGAGGTCTCAATTCAACATTAGATTATTAATCTCTTGAATCTTGAATGGTTATTCAAGATCATTTGCTAATGAACATAATTAGGAATTCTTAGGCCATAATTAATCACAATTGGAATAGGATAAGGATAGTGGATACCAAGAGATGATTCCTAAGCTAGTCACAAGCCCATCATTCATCACAATTCATCCAATTAGGTAGACATTAGGAAATTTGTTTCAATTCAGTTTAGGATAGTTTAATTCAATTAAAAATCCCCCAAATTAAATAGTTCTAGGACCTTAGAACACGTAGAGAACCTAATTGAACATTAAATTCCAATTCCAAGGGAGATGACCTAGGTTGTGCCACTTGCTATATTTAATATTCAACCTAGTTTTATTTTGAGGGTTGCACGACAAACCCGTCAAAATTTGGCGCTGTTGCCGGGGATCTGGAGTCTCAATTGTTTGAGAAAGTTTTCTAAGTGTTTTTGTTTTGTTTTATCTCTGTTTTAGTTCTGAACTTGGAATCGGGTAATTTCGGTATTGCGTATTAATTTGAGTGCTTGCTGGAATTTTCGTTCAAAGTGCCTAGAAAATTCTCATACTTTGTTTTCCAAGGTTTTTGGGTGTTTTGAGCAAAAGTAATAGCAACACTATTAGGTGCACCATTTTTTGGCCGAATTCCAACGTTTGAGGCACTTTTTCTAATTTTTTAGTATTTTTTCGAATTTTTTAGGAATTTTTCAATTTTTCTGGATTTAATTTCTTTATTTTTTGTGAGTTTATTTTGTGTGACTAACCTCTATTTAGGAGTATTTTTCATTGTTAGGAACTTCTTAGCTTGATTTGAAATTTATTTTCTTGATTTTGATTAATTTTAGTTATAATCTGTTTGTGATTTTACTTGTGCTTAAAGTGATTGTGCTTCTCATGTTTCCTTGCTTATAAATGGATCAATATTATTCTAATCAAGGTGTTTATGATCCCTGTAGAGAGCATAGGATTTCTCAGAAGTTGGATAATGCCATGTCAATGCTTCAAGGTCTTCTTGAAAGGCAAAGACAAGAGCGACAAACCCAACAATATCAACAAGCACAACAATACCAACAATTTCAACAACCATGCTACCAATCATACCACCATCCATATGAGATTCATCCAAATTACCATCCTCATTATGAACCACATCATAACTTCCATATGCAAGAGCCATACCCTGATTACCATATGCAAGAGCCAAACTATCATCCTTACAATTACCATGAGGGGTACATGCAACAAGAGCCTCAAAGGGAACCGAGTTCGGAAGAAAGGATGAGGCAGCTAATGGAAGCTTGTGATATTCAACACCAGCAAATGCAGCAAATGGCCCAACGGATAACTGAACAGCTGCAACTCTTTGACCAACAATTGAAGGATTCAGGAATTCAATCGAATCGACTGACTTTAAGTGCTACTGAATTGACTGAAGAGCAAATTAGAAGGGAATGTATAGAGGAGGAAGAATCTTATTCATTGGGTAATATCCTTCCATCCTCTAATGTTTTACAATTTGTTGGAACTGAATCTAATTTGCATGATAGCACTGTGATTCCTTATGCATATAATGTTGTTGATTCTGAATTATATGATGATGATGATGTTGATGAGGAATTTATTGTTGAATCTCCTGATATGGTTGATTGTGGTAATTCATTGAACAAAATTGACACATGTGTTGATGCTCATGAACCCTTGTGTACTGATGCACTTGGGATGTCTACTCCTAGCTGTGACTATAGTGAAAATTTTATTTCTGAATCAATTGATGAATCTATTGAGTCTAGGGTAGTAGATAAGTGTGGGGGTGACTTAGAATGCAATGATCATGTTGTTCCTAGTCTGGAATTAATTGATAAGTCTGTTGATGATGCATCTACGGAATTTAAAGACAACATGCCATTTAGATCATGTGACATAACTGATTTAGATGCATCTTTTGATTATGTGTATATTGAATCTACTATATGTGATAGATGTTCCCAAATCAATTCTTCCATTGAGACTAGTGAGTCTATCACATATTCTGATAATCATGATTCCTCACTAGCCTGTGATGGTGTGCCTACTGAAATAATGAATGTAGCATGTGAAAAGGATATAGACATTGAATTTGTTGAGCAGCTTGTTGATAATTCAGACTCTAATTCACAATGCTTTTGTGATGATATGCATACATGTCCTATATGTGTTGAGATTAATGAATTTTTGGAGTCTGATAAGTCTATTGAATCCATAGAATCCTTTGTTTGTGCTGAAATGATTAATAAGACTGATTTCTCTGATCATACTAGTAGTGATGAGAATATGCATAAAGATAGTGTTGATATTGAACATCCTATTGAATCTTATCCTATTGTTGATGCTAGTAGGAGACTTGATTTTGTTGTTAATCATTGTCTAGAATTTTGTGAGCCTACCGATGTCTCTTTGGTTAGGGAAGATGTTGTTTCTCCTATTGAGAGTTCGGAACAGATTCTTGAAGTTGGTGAGCTAATTCCCAACAATCAGCAGACTCTCCCAACTGAGAAAAAACAGCTGTCAGACACCTTAAACTTAAAGGATTATGAGAAGTTACAATTTAATTTTTCTGTGGATGTAGTGACTCTTACTGATGAGAGTCCGGTAGATTTTATTGGTTTTAATAGATTTCTAGAGAGTTCAGAGTCTAAGTCTGATTTTAAATTTTCTTTCTTTAGCTTTAAATGTCTTAAATTTGATTTTTCTTCGTTTCTTGTTCCTGAATATGCTGAAAATGACTTTCTGAAACTACTGATGGTTGAGAAAGTCCATGAGTCAACACTGAATGATCAATCAAAATGTTTTAAAGTAGTGAGACTTAAATTTATCCAGTTAAGAAGGAATAAAGTAGTTTTGATTTTAGTTTTTGATACATATGATTAGTTAGTCGCTGATAGAGCTCTTCATAGTTTATGATGTAGTTTTCTTTTCTGCATTATAGTTTGTTTTATTTTTTGCTTTGTAGGTAATAAAAGGTTGCTAACCAGCTACAAAAGGAAATCTGAGTCACCTTGAGATCTCCATTTTCAAGTTCATCCGGTTGTATTCTCTCTTTTCACTCTTTATCTTATGTTGTTTATCTGTTTACTGGACTGGTGCTGACATTGAGGACAATGTAATATTTAAGTGTGGGGGAGAGAGTCATTTCATTCCATTCCATCTTTCTTTTCTATTCCATCCTTTCCTTGTTTTGAAAAAAAATAAATAAATAAATTTTGAAATTTTTGAGAAAATTTTTTGAATTTTTCTGTAAAAGTTGCAAGTTGAGATGATTGTAGCTTAGATTCACTTAGACATGACAAGTGATAGATCTTGTGTCTTGATTCAAGTGAAGTGGCAATGAATTTGATTTCAATGAATTGTTTGATAGCTATTAGCTGGTGAGAAATTGAGCCTTAATTGTTCAATTCTAGTGTGTATTCACCTATCTTTGTTTCACTCTAAAACTTGTTGTTGAGACCACATTTGCACTTGCATGCATAAAAATGATAAGGCATTCATTTCTATTTTAACTAGATAGCCAAAAAGCCAACCTACATTCATTTTATCCATTGTTTAGCCACTTTGAGCCTTGTTTTCTTTTGTTGTTTAGCTTATAGCCATTAAATATATTCCCACCTTGTTTTAAGATGCCTTAGGAATTTCAAGGAGCAATACATCTAAATAGGATAGGTGAATGTGTGCTTTGCATCCATTAAGGCCATTGTGATTCAAAGAATTGGTTCAAAAAAAAAAAACAAGAGAAAGAAGAGATAGAAAAGTAAAAAGAAACCAAAAGAAAAGCAATGTGAAAAAAAAAAAAGAGAAAAGGAAGCAATGAAAAAAAAAAAAAAGTGTTTTAAGTTGAGCTTATAGTTGCTTGTATTAGTTGGAAATAAAGCCTTGAGTGCACACTCTTCCCTATCTTAAATTTTCATTGATTGCTCTTGAGATCCTAAGGTGTCTATTTGTTGTTTGTTTTTCCCCTTATTTTTATATCCATTCATTTCATTTCCTTAGCCCCATTACAACCTTAAATAAAGTCCTTTGATTTGTGCATTGCATTTGGCATGAGTGGTGGAGACTTAGAAACTTGACAAGCTTATGGTAGTGAGCTTGGATAGGTGGAATTTGAGTGAAACACATTTCCCATAAACACTTGAGAGATGAGAGTAAACACTAACCATGTGAGAGGGCTATGCATTTCAGTTCATTCTTTTCAAATGAAATTGCCATGGAGCTTAATTCTTGATGCAAGTGAAGTTAACTTAGATTGTTGAAATGTTGAAGAGTTGCGATTAGTCTCTAGCTTGTGATTTTTACATTTTCTTTTCCATTTTCATTTCTTACTTGCATTCTACTAGCCGGATGTTTCAATTCATTCTTTTATCTTGGATTTTGAGCTTTGCCCAGGAGTGCAAAGGTTTAAGTGTGGGGGAATTTGATAAGTATAATTTTTATACAATTTAATTCTCTTAACTTGGGCATTTTGATAATGGAATATGGTCTTAAAGGTTTAATTAGATTTAATTTGAATTCAAATGCCCCATATGCACTTTGTGAATTACTTGGCAAAATTATTGAGTTTTAATATATGAATTTCTTTTAAACAATCTTGTGGATAATTCTACTCAATAATTTTCATTCTTTTGTGCAGATTTTTTGTTGGGCAATTGGTATTTGAATAAGAGATTGTTTTGGAGAAGAAGTGGAGGTTTGCCAAGTCCAAGGAAGCCATGCATTCTATCTTCTCATTCTCACATCTCTCACCCACTTGGTCTGCACATACATATCATAGGAAGGAGCTTGCCACGGGTTCAGATTAAAACACGAGGGGCAGCAACATACACGTGCAAAATAGAGGAGAAGTAATGTGGTGAAGAAAGGAAAACCTGAAACGAGTTGAAGCCTGTGAGCAGAATCTGCACGAAGGAGAAAACAACACACAAGAACAGAACACGTTTTCATGAAGAAAGTAAGCTGGATCTAGCTACTGGTTGAGCAGAAATAGAGAAGAAGACACTCCCAATGAGCTACAACACGAACTGCACAAAGAGAAGGAGCTGGAAGCAAAACACAAACCAGCTTTGAAACGAAGGAGTCAGGCAACTCGAGTTAAACGAGGAAGAAGCTCACATGCAGTAACTGAACAGAGAAGAGAAGGAGAATGGGAGCTAAGATTCGAAGAAAGCAAGAGGCTGAACTCGAGCAGCTGATTCAAGGAAGCAACACGAGCTAAGAAAGAAGCAAAAGCTGGGTTGAAGGAGATGGAAACGAAACACAAAACCAGCAGCAAATAAAGAGAAGAATCAGACTCGAAATGCAAAGCCACGAAGAAGAAAGCTACGTATGCAGAAGCTACAGTGTGCATGTGGATTATTATATCCACAATGGGGCCCACATTCACAATAAGCAAAGATGGAAAATAACTTCAGGCAATTGAGATAAGAAGGGCAGCACGAGAGGAGCTGAGCACGTGACTTTTAATGAGGAAGGGATTCGCATAATCACGCCATTCATGCACATCCAGCGTCCAGATTCATCACGCCATCAACCTCGCACACTCCAGCCCATTCACGCCTTCTCCCAATTCCTTCATCCATTCACACAAACCCTAGCCGTCTTTTATTAATTCACGCCTTCACTCTATAAAGGGGGCATCCATCATTCATTCACGGGGAGAGAACCATTCGGCATACACACACGCCCTTCGTCCACTCTCCACACGGCGTCATCTCCATTCCATTCTCCATCTCCATCCATCCACCGAATGAAGATCTAATCTCCATCTTGAGGCTAGCAAGGGAGGAAACTCTTGAGTTGAAGCTTGAATCCATGGATGAACAACAAATTATGGCTAAGATTTTCTTATTTTTCCTACACTTTTTCTTATTCTGTACAATCTCGGTTGAGTTGTGTTTGATTAGGAATTTGTGTAATTAATTAGTGGCTGGTTAGACACTGAATTAGGAAACCCTTTTTGTTGATTAATTGGTTGGATTTGAATTTGATTTTTCATTATTCTCTCTAATCTTCCATGTATGCCACGAAGGTGTTCGATGAAATACATGAGTAAGGTTATGTGTTTAAATGTCTATTTGAGAATTCCTTGGTGTTTAGTTGGTTAATTAAACATTTTTGGATGATGAATCAGAAGATAATTAATTAGTTAATCAATCAAATTGGATGTTCATTGATCTTAAAGACAAGAGTTAACGGTTTAATGCGGGATTGAGGTCTCAATTCAACATTAGATTATTAATCTCTTGAATCTTGAATGGTTATTCAAGATCATTTGCTAATGAACATAATTAGGAATTCTTAGGCCATAATTAATCACAATTGGAATAGGATAAGGATAGTGGATACCAAGAGATGATTCCTAAGCTAGTCACAAGCCCATCATTCATCACAATTCATCCAATTAGGTAGACATTAGGAAATTTGTTTCAATTCAGTTTAGGATAGTTTAATTCAATTAAAAATCCCCCAAATTAAATAGTTCTAGGACCTTAGAACACGTAAAGAACCTAATTGAACATTGAATTCCAATTCCAAGGGAGATGACCTAGGTTGTGCCACTTGCTATATTTAATATTCAACCTAGTTTTATTTTGAGGGTTGCACGATAAACCCGTCACCTGGCTACTAGAAAATTCTTTTCAAATCTTTATATATCTTGGTGGCACCTGAGTGGATAGTACACTTACTCTTATGTGCCTCTTCTAAAATGTTTTCTCTCAACTCATTCTGACCAGGCACACAGATTCTATCTCAGTATATTATCATACCATTCTCAGACATATTGAAATCTGAGATCCTACCTTAAGAAATCTCATTCCTGATCCATCTCAGGAACTCATCCTCTCTCTGGGCATCTAAGATCTGGGTTCTCAATATATTCTCAATTCGGGTTTCACTAAGATACAATTTACTCGATACCACCTGATAAGAGAGGTTCATGTTTCTGAATTTCTCTAGGAGCTCTTGCTCCCTAATCATCATATGGGCTACATGGATGGATTTCCTACATAAGGCATCAGCTATCACGTTGGCCTTGCCCAGATGATACTTCAACACATAATCATAGTCTTTCAGAAACTTCATCCATCTCTTCTATCTCATATTCAATTCCTTCTGATCAAATAGGTATTTCAGACTTTTGTGGTCACTATAAAATCTCTATGGTAGCGCCATATAGATAGTGCCTCCAAATTTTAAGAGCAAACACTACAGTAGCTAACTCTAGGTCATGCGTGGGATAATTCTCCTCATGAGACCTCAACTGCCTAGAGGTATATGCCACTACTCTATTCTGCTGTATCGACACACATCCTAATCCTTTGCCCGAGGCATCACAATAAACCACAAATGGCTTACTAGGGTCGGAGATAATCAGTACAGAGGCAGTGGTTAGACATAGTTTCAACTCTTGGAAACTCCTCTCATATCTATCATCCCACACAAAAGGTGTCTTTTTCTTAGTTAGCCTCATCAGTGGTAAGGCCATCTAAGAAAAGCCCTGAATAAATTGTCTATAGTACCCTGCCAAACCTAGGAAACTCCTAACTTCGGTGATTATTCTAGGTCTATCCCACTGTAACACAGCCTCAACTTTATAAGGATCAACCGTGACCCCATCTCGTGAGATCACATGACCTAAGAATCTCACCTCGGTCAGCCAAAACTCATATTTACTAAGTTTGCATACAACCTTTTCTCTCTTAAGTTCTCTAGGACTAATCTCAAATGCCTCTCATGCTCTTCAAAAGATCTGGAGTACACTAGAATATCATCAATGAAGACCACCACAAATTGATCTAGATATGGTTTGAATACCCTGTTCATGTAATCTATAAACACAGAGGGTACATTTGTCAACCCGAATGGCATCACAAGGAACTCATAGTGCCCATATCTTGTTCTGAAGGCCATCTTGGAGACATCTTCAGTTCTCACTCTCAACTGGTGGTACCAAGATCTAAGATCTATCTTGGAAAACACAGATGCCCCAACCAACTGATATAATGAATCATCAATTCTAGGAAAAGGATATTTATTCTTGATGGTAACTTTATTCAACTCTCTGTAATCGATATACAAACGCAAGCTACTATCTTTCTTTTTCACAAATAACACCAGAGCTCCCCAAGGTGAAACACTAGGGCAGATAAACCCTTTCTCTAACAATTCCTCTATTTGCTTTTTCAACTCAACAAACTTGGCGGAAGCCATCCTATAAGGAGCCTTGGACACCTGTCCAGCCCTAGGCACTATATCTATAAAGAACTCTAATTTTCTCTTAAGGGGTAGGCCATTAAAGTCAAACTCTTTAGGGAAAACCTCTAGAAATTCCTTGACAACTGGGATCTCCTCTATTGTTTCCTCTACCTTAGCCTGAATAGAGAAAAAGACTAGAAACCCTTGACATCCATACTCTAAATACCTCTCAACCTAGGCAGTAGTCACAAATGATAACTTAACTCCTACCCTAGGTATAGTCCCATAAGTAAGTAGGGAAATGGTTCAGTATTCACAATCAAGTACCGCATTATTCGCATCCAACCAGTTCATACCAACAATCACATCAATATCATGGAAGGGCATATAGATCAAATCAATAGTGGTATAACAATGATTAAACTGAATAGTGACATTTAAGCAAGTATAAGAAGTGACTACGTGGCCTCTAATGGGTGTAGTGACAGACAAGTTAAATGGCAAGACACTAACAGTCAGACCCAATTGCCTCACACAATCATAAGATATAAACGAATGACTAGCACCCGAATTAAACATAACAGCTATAGGAGAGCCATTCACTATCAACGTACCTTGGATCAAATTGGAGGACGCACTGGCTTCTTGCTGAGTGAGGGCAAACACTCGGCCCTAGTTCTACGGCATAGGAGGAGGTGCTGTATCCATCTAAGGACAGTTTCTAGTAATGTGTCCCGGCTTCCCACACTTAAAACACGTCACTGGAGACTGCTGGAAGGATGACTGACTCCAAGGAGGTGGCATCTGCTTACCCGGCTGTGGCCTTCTATTCCACAGGCCCTTGCCTCTCCTCTTGGTGCTAGGTGTCACACTAGAACCCTCTTTTAGTCTCGGCCTTTTCAATTCCGAAACCCCTTTCTGACTAGCTATAGCCGCAGCAAGTATGATAACTCACAGGTTAGTCTCAATCACCCTACTGACCTCCACAAGGGTATTAAACTTCTTGATCCACTGTGGAGTAATTTTGTCGCTAATCAGGGGCTTCAACCCAGTCTCAAATTGCTCACATCGCCAAGATTCATCATCATACCTCTGGAGGTAAAAGGAATATCGAGACAACTTAATGAACTTGGCCACATATTAGTCTACAGTCATCTCATTCATCTGTCTCAAGCCCATAAATTCCATCTCTTTCTTCTTCCTCACTGAACTAGGGAAATATTTCTCATAAAACTCAACCAAGAAGTTTTCCTAAGTTATTTGTATGTTCTTGGTCTCCATCAGGGATTTTGTGCTACGCCACCATCTATCGGCTTCCTTCTGTAGCATGAAAGTGGCTAGCTGAGCTTTCTGCTCAATGGTACAATCTATCACCGAGAATATTTTCTCCAACTCTATAACCTAAGCCTCCACTTTATCTGTATCCAACTCCCCATCAAACGAGAGTAGACTATTCTGCCTAAACTGCTTTAATAGTTTCTCGATAGGTGTTTGGGTCTGAGCAACAGCAGGCTCCTAGGGAGGTGTAAGTGGAATGCTGGATATGGATGGTTGAAGTACTAGGGCTTCTCTCCTAGCTTCCTCTTGCCTGACCAGGGTATCTTGCAAGTACATGATCATATCATGCTACTACTAGGCAATGTACCTCTGCTGTTCTAGCATCTCCTGGTGCTGGCCCATCATGGCCTTATACCGGTCAAGCCTCTCCATGATGGTCTGCAGAGGATCCTTAGGCCCAACAGGAACCTCTGGCTCAGCTCTCTGAGCCCTAGGTGGCCTGCCTCTACCCTTGTTCCGTTTAGTCTCAACCATGTCTGAAAAGAAGTAGCAATCCTCAGTTCACAATCATAGCACAAGCACATATGCATATGGATGTTATTACTTCCATGGCAATTCATACCAAATACAAGCAAATCACATCATTCAAGACCCAACATCAAGCAAAAGTGTCTGAACCTTTACTCTGATACCAAAAATGTAACACCATAATGTCTTAACTCTAACTAATCTCCCTTTAGGCTTGATTCCATATGATTTCCAATAAAAATGACCAAAACTGTGGTATTTTACTACCTTAAGTTAGGGTTTAATCAGTCATATTTTGTCTTGCAGGTCCCATGAACCCATGAATCATATTCTCTACTTAAACTCTACTCATACTACTCATACATAGCCTTAAACAACCCATAAACCACAGATATGAAGCCAAAAACAAAAAAAAATGTAATTTCTCAAATGGGCCCAAAAGTCAGATTTTTGGCTCTAACTTTAGAAAATCATAACTAATTCTAGCAAAATGGGAATCAAGCAAACCATAACTTTTTGGAAAGCTCTAAGTGTTAACTTTACACTACAAATAATTTCCAATCACAATCTCAGTATTTGGACCATGTTTGACATTGAAAAAGAGACAGAGGTCTAGCTGTCCCTGGTACTGATATAGTTTGCTGTTATGAACTTCAAAAATTCATAACTAATTCCACAAAAAACTAATTTGGAAAAACTATACTAATTTGGAAAGATAAAGATGTTAAATAGAGGAAACAAATAAGTCTAGATCAGTTTTAGACCTCAAAAACTGATGAAATAGTAATGAAGGTCGAATGGCTCCCCTGATGCTGACATAGAACTTCAGAAAGTTAGTTCTCCCTTTACAGACCTCTAATTGAGGTGCTTCTAGTTGGTATAGGTCACTGTAGATATCTAGTTTATGCTTATAAAATGTCATGATAATTGGACACCTTTTGGTCCATGAATGACACAGATTCATTTTTGGACCTATGGTAACAGTGCATTGACCAAACCATCAAAATTTCCAAACTTCAAAAATTTTCCAAATATTCCCTAGAACTCTAAATATTACCCACTTTAGCTTGCCAAGAAGCTCTTAACAAGCTTTAGGGGCATGCCAAATTTTATATCAAGAAGAGCTCATTTAGTCATATCTTGACGGAGCTCACAAATTGGCGATTTAACACCATAAAGGGTTCAAAATGGGGGTAAATGGTCTCCTACATGCTCTAACACCCATTGGGCAAGTTTTAAAGCATAAACATGGTATATATGAATTGTCTAAGTGATCTAAACTAATATACATCTCAAACTCACTATGTTACAGGCAAAATTACATTACTGCAGATAAGCCATAAAAGAGCCAAATCTCATAATTTCATTGCTTTGGCTCTATACATGGTTTATACATCATTTATACATATTTCTACACTTACTCAAGCATTTAAATCTTAAAAAGAATATGTATACATAAGCATTTTAGCTTTCCTATATATCAAACTATGTGTGAGTGTGCAAAAGTGGCAATACAAAGGCCTTCTATGCCTCATGGCCTCCACTTTTAGGCTATTGAGCTCCACTTGAATCATTTGAGATGGGAGAGGGAAGGGGGTGAGATTCATGGAATCTCAATAGCTTATACACTCATTTAAGGAAGCAATTAAGATATATAAATAGGTCAAAACATGCAAACCATTCACAATTACACAACACATGATTTTCATGCCATGATATCATATCAATGCCAAGAATAAGCTCTAGGGACTTTTGGTTTAACCTTACCCGATTTTTGGGACTTTTAGATTGGCCTCACCCTTGGTTTAGGAACTTTTGGCTCCACCTCACCCATCTCAAGGGACTTTTGGCACTACCTCACCCGAGTAATTTTTACAACCTAAAACATAAATATATTGGTACTAATGCATTAAGGCAACATCAAATGGCATGTCTCACAATACAAGCATATACACAAGCATATAATGACTATATACATCTAAGAATGCAATAAGAAAAAGTGGAAAGCTACTTTATAAGCCAACATAAGCCTTCCCTTTCAATTTCTCTTCTCCCTTCTTAGTCTCACAATCACAACTAGATGGAGCTGCTTCTTTTAAGCTTAGACACAACAAAGAGCATGGAATTACTCTTTCATAACTCAACAATTATTCACAAAGCTAAGGGGTTCTTCATAGCAAACCCTACAAAGCATATAAGAAACTAGGGGTTCTCTCTCTTTAGAATTTCACCAACTCTTCTTCTCCTTTCTTTGCATTTCTCAACTTATCACACTCTCTTTCAAGGGTTTCTTGCTCATTCTTTATCAGAATAGAGCTTTCTTACTCAACAACCCATGGAAAGGAAGCTTAAAAGGAGAAGAATAAAATCAAGAAGAAGAAGCATAAAGATCTTTAAAGGTTCTTACCTTTCTTCCTTGGCTTCCTTCCTTATCTCTTAGCTTCTCTTAGTTTCCCTCTCTCTCTCAAGCCTTTTTCTCTGCTTTGGAGGAAGCCTAAGTCAGTTTAAAAAAAAGAAGGGATTTGGATGCTTTATGAAGTCAAATTTTCTTTTTTCACGCTTTTCCGAACTAACCCTCGCTATAGCGAAGAATAACCCTCGCTACGACAAGCACGTATCAATCCCAAACCCCTGTTTTCGCTATAGTATGATTTATTGCGAGGAACTCCCTGATTTTTGTATGGGATGCCCGCACTCGCTATAGCTAGAAGCATTCTCGCTATAGCTAAACCATTTCTCGCTATAGCTAGTAAACTTAAAAAATTTCAGAACTTCAAAAATTTTCAGCTTCTTTTTTTTTTCTGGTTGTTACATGTGCTAGATTCCACTTGGCCAAACCTATAACATAGAAAGAGCAATATAAAGTTTTATTTGTTTCTTTTAGGATTTTGATACATGTAGACATTTCTTGGCTTCTCTTTAGTTTAATTATAATCTTATATAGGTTAGAATGTCCTCTTAAGATTCCATAACTCTTAAGGTGCAATTGAAACTCTAATTACTTTATCTTGATTTCTAAATTTCTTTAAGTGATTCTAATTGCATATTTTTACTCTTCATGCTTTAAAACCCTTGTTCCCATTCTATTTTACTAAAAATTAACTCTTTCTAATACCCTTAAGGGCTAGCCAAACTATAAAGAGAGTAGAAGAGCAAGGAAAAGCAAAAATCTTACATAATGTCATACCTTATTTCAATGTTTATCAAAAGGAGAATTTGATGCTACAATTGGTTTCCTCAAATCCTCTCCTTCCAAGTAACTAGCCATAAAAGCTCCTATCAAGAAGCTAAGACCACCAATAAAGAGGGCTTAGAGAGAAGAAGAAGGTTTGTGAATGAAATACCGTGAAAAAGTGCAAATTTGCTTACCTAAAATGGCTTCCTTTTTCTCTTCTTCCTTCCCTCTTTTGTTGCATCTTTGGTTATATTTTAGAGTTCTCTAAGTCAATTTGGAGGGGCTAAAGGTGTGGCTAACTTGATTAAGGGAGAATGAGTGATTTTTAAAACAATTACAAAAGTCCCATTATGTCTCGCAATTTTAGTTCCTCCATTTAGACTCATTTTATATCCTTTTTTAAAACTATCTGTTCAATATAAAAATTTAGGTCATCTAGTTTATTAAAAGCATTTACTTTCAAAGTTATAGGATTGAGAACCATCCTGAATTATCTAGTTAAAATTTGGGTCAACTGATAACTTAAATCGCACAATATAAGGGTTTTGGTCATTCTAATAGTTTATATGATTTTCAAGGTTTCTAAGAAATTTAATTTTACCATTTAAAACTTCTTTATTTAAGCTTTTAAAAATTTATTGAAAATTACAATTTTGCCACTACCTTTTCAGTTATTTCATTTAGCCACTTCGGCTTTGATTTTGAGTCATCTTTGGTTTCTTATCCATATTTATAAATGCTCTATTTATTATTCTAGCCTTAGTTGATTTTATTTCATTTTATTTTGGTGTCTTCCTTTATTATTTTACTAGTTTCAATTTAGTTTTTGTTTAGCCAAATATTACATATTCCCTACTGATGAAACACATCCAAATATTGGTGTACCACATTCAGATGTTCATAGTGTTATGCCTTTATAATTTGCAATTTTAAGAAAATAAAATAGCTATCAAAGCCTTATAAGGAAAAAGTAATATGTATAAGAGTTATTACGAAACCTTTTGTAAAGAAAATAATAATAATGCAAAATGTTTTTAACAATTTTGTTATTAATAAGATGTAGATATTTATGCAAATATTTATGCATTGATATGACTTTTTAGTATAATACTATTTTATACTACTGTATATAAACCTAAACTTAATTAGATTGATGTGTTTACATTTTTTTAATATTTAATATATATTTTATACATACATATATATATATATATATATATATATATGTCTTCCACTCTTTTTTTCACTTAGCAAATCCACATCTTTCATTAATCTCCTTCATCTCTTTCACCCCTTCACATTGTCATCTGACGAAAGAAGTAATTCACATAAAGAAACAAAGCATAATTAAATAAGTAGAAATAAAAGTAGTTTATTTTATTAAATTATTTTGATTCATAGTTTGAAAAAATTATTTACATATATTTTTTGTCCCTTATTAATTAATTAAATTAGATTTATTTACAAAAATCACATCCAGCCAAGGTGATCACAATCCCAATGTACTCCTTCTCTAGTCCATGAGGAATCTCAAGATCCAATTCTTGATTCCCAACTTCCAACTCTTAACTGTATTAAAAAATAACATATTTAACTTAATAGCAATGAGTTATTATTTAGTTTTTAAACATTATTTCAATTTATTATAATTTTTAATTATATTTATATTTTTAACAAATAAATATTTAATTTACATAGATTTACACCAAATAATAAGGAAGTTCATGCACATATAATAACTATTTTTAAAACTAAATATGAAGAGCTCTGAAATAGTTGAAAAGATATTTTTCATGAATATAAAGAACTATGGTTTGTTGAATTTAAGTTGAATTTTGTCATCATTTTTTATATAATTATAATACCATATTTTTATTTTTTTAATAATTATAACCTTTAATTTTTTTATAAATATTATTATTGAAAACTTAAGAACTCTCGTAAAATTTGGAAGAATTGGAAGAATAAAGTAGTTGATTGTCTCATATATTTAATTACTAGTGCACGTAAAGTGAGAAAAAAAACCTAATTAGATTAGAAAATCCATTTGAAAGAGTTATATAAACTAGAATAGTTTAGAGTATCAATCACTTCGTGAGTGAATGAGAAGGATTAAAGCCTTCAATTCTGAGTTTGGTTTGTAATACCATAAGTATATATACCCTATACCATATTATCCAAGCATTACATACTCATTCAAGAGGGGTTTGCATATTTAACCACTCGAAATTTAGTGTATAGATATCAAGATTATTCAATTTTGCTCACATGAGTCATTTAAATTTTTCTCAAAGCATTTTCATCCATACCATACCTAAAAAGACCAAAAACATCGCATTTTAGCTCATCCATCTCGGGTTTGGAACCAAGGAACACCAAAAACTAGAAATAGCTCTCAGTTTGCTGTCATAAGTTTCTGATGTAAATTTTAAAAATTCATAACTAATTTTAAGAAATTTGAAATTAAGCATACCATACCATTCTGGAATGATTTGGATATTTACTAATGATTAAAAATAAATTCAAATCAAGAAAATGGCATTTAACTTACAAAAATTGATAGAATAATACCAAAGATTAAGCTGCATTACTGGTACTATTATGCAACTTTAAAAATTTGGTTCTCCCTATAAAGATTTCCAATTAGGGTGCTCTTAGGTGCTATAGAAAACTTATCATGTCTAGTTTATACTTGTAAAATTTCATAAGCATTGGATATCATTTGTCTCACAGATGATACAGAGAAAGAAACTAACAATATGAACAGTATTATTACCATTTTCGCAAAATTTTTCCAATTTTAAAAAATCATAATAAATTCTCTAGAGTTCTAAATTTAGTTCTCTTTACCCTTGTGAAAAGCTTTATATGAGACCCATTGTTGCCCAAATCTCATGCAAAAACTCATCCATTTAGTAAGACTTTGATTCAGCTCAAGGATTAGTCAAATTTGAAGTCTATATTAGGTTCTTAAGGCACCAAATGATTTTTCTATCATGCCATAGCCACTTAGGCACATCCAAAAGCACAATTACAGCATATAGGAGCATGCCAAATGATTCATATTATCATGGAGCTTAATCTCGCCATGCCATTCACATTCATACACATGGAATTCAAGACTTATGGATGGCAAAAACTCACATTTACATACATTTGGTTCCAAAATGAGTTCATACATCATATCTACATACTTTTGAACATGCTCAATGGTCCACATTATATTGATACAATTCTTGACATCAAAATGCTCTTAAAATGCCTACTGTTCTACTCCATTGTCAAAGTACTATGCTTTAAGACATTTGGCCTCTATTCTTTGTTTCATTTGACTTATCTAGACATAATTAAACATTTGTGGGGGAAGAGTGAGATTCAAAGAATTTCAATAGCTCTTTGCCTTTTCAGACATACATTTATAATGCTTTCACATGTTAAAGAATGCACGTGTGGCATTTAGGCCACTAGTGAACATACATAAAGCATTTTCCTTGTCATAGAAATTCATACATATCATATATAAGCTCTCAAGAGCATTGGTCTAGCCTCACCCATTTTTTTTAGGACTTTTGGATTTGTCTCATCCATTTTCAAGAGACTTTTAACTTAGCCTCACTTTTCTTAAGACTTTTTGTTTTGTCTCATCCATTTCTAGGGACTTTTAGCATAACCATACTTATTCAAGCTATATTGCATACATAAACACATTCTAAGAAACATAGTGATACCATAACATGTAACCATTAGCTAGAAACATTTCTCATAGTTCAAACATATATACAAGCACTCAATGATAAGAAAACAACTAAGCAATGCATGTGAGAAAGGTTAGAAAACTACCTTGAAGCAAGTATCACACACTTTTCTTTTTAGTTCTTTTTCCCTTTTTGGCCAAGCACTTGCAACTAGGTGGCACTTAATTATCTTGCCTTGGACACATCAATTGAGACATATTTCAATCATTGGAACAAGCTCTAGCTTTATACAAACTCTATGGAGGGCTACTTTCTCATATGACTACATAATGGCTCCATACAAGACATAGTGAAGCAACTATTAGAATTCGTGATCTTGACTCTATTTTCTCCTTCAATCTAAGTCTCTTGACTCCATTTGGACTCCTTGAAGTCATCACAATTTCATTTCAAGGAGTCTAGATACAAGTTGCTTCTTAATGTCTTAAAATGGAGCTTAAACCTCCATCTCATAACCCATGCTTCTTAAATTCATTTCAATGCTTTCTTTGAAGTTCATTTATCATATTTAGTCCTTTTCTACCCTAAAAAAAATTTAAAACACTTCTTAGGTGCTTTAAGTGGTCTAGGCCGAGACATAAAAGTGCAATTGGACCCATGGAGTTTGCTTACTTTTCTTGAAGGAATGGTTGCTTGTAAGACTTCCTAGGTGTCATGAGAACTCATTCATGCTCTTACATAAGTTAAATTATCCCTAGAGAGGTTCAAGAATGGTTAGGTGCAATTAAATCCCTAGCTTCCATATCTGGAATCCTAAAGCCCTTTAACTGATTCCACTTGCATATTCTTGTTCCCCTTCCTTCTAAACCTTTAATTTGACCATGTTTTAATCATAAATATATTCCCTCGAACATGCTCCTAGGATGGCCGAACCAACAAGGGAGAAAAGCATAAGGAAAAAGTATGCATTTAAGTTAGTGTCTGTAACACCATAATGTCTTAATTCCAACTAATCTCCCTTTAGACTTGATTCCATATGATTTTCAATGAAAATGACCAAAACTGTGGTATTTTACTACCTTAAGTTAGGGTTTAATCAGTCATATTTTGCCTTGTAGGTCCCATGAACCTATGAATCACATTCTCTACTCAAACTCTGCTCATACAACTTATACATAGCTTCAAACAACCCATAAACCACGGATATGAAGCCAAAAACCAAAAAATGCAATTTCTCAAATGGGCCCAAAAGTCAAATTTTTGGCTCTAATTTTGAAAACTCATAACTAATTCTAGAAAAATAGAAATCAAGCAAACCATAGTTTTTTGAAAAGCTCTAAGTGTTAAATTTATGCTAAAAATAATGTCCAACCATAATCTCAGCGTTTGGATCATGTTTGATATCGAAAAAGAGACAGAGGTCCAGCTATCCTTGGTACTAGTGCAGTTTGCTGTCATGAACTCCAAAACTTCATAACTAATTCCATAAAAATCCAATCCAGGCAAACTATACCAATTTGGAAGCTACAGATGTTAACTAGGGGAAAAAATAAGCCTAGATCAGTTCAGCAGCCTTTAGAGCTCGAAAACTGATAGAATAGTAATGAAGGTTAGATGGCTTCCCTGATGCTGACATAGAATTTCAAAAAGTTAGTTCTCCCTCTACAGACCTCCAATTAAGGTTCTTCTAGTTGGTATAGGTCATTGTGGATGTCTAGTTTATGTCCATCAAATTTCATGACAATTGGCCACCGTTTGGTCTATGAATGACACAGATTCATTTTCAGACCTAGTTGCACAGTACAATAACCAAAACCAAAAAATTCTCCAACTTCAACAATTCATCAAATATTCCCTAGACCTCTAAATATTACCCACTTTAGCTTTCCAAGAAGCTCTTAACAAGCTCTAGAGGCATGCTAAATTTCATATCAAGAAGAGCTCATTTAGTCATATCTTAATAGAGCTCACAAATTTGGTGATTTTGACACCCTTTATGGTTCAAAATGAGACCAAATGACCTCATATATGCTCTAGTACCTCTTGGCCAAAGTTTAGAGCATAAACATAGTCTATATGAAATACTCAAGTGGTTTAAATCATCACACATCTCAAACTCATTATGCTACAGGCAAAAATACACTACTGCATATAAGCCACGAGGGAGCCAAATCTCATAATTTCATTGTTTTGGCTCTATACATGGTTCATACATCATTCATACATAGTTCTATACTTGTTCAAGCATTTACATCTAAAAAATAATAAATGCATATTCATTTTGGCACATCTTTACATCAACAGAACCAAAATAGTTATACAACTCCCTAATCATGCTCAACTAGGCTCCTTGGTGTGCACTTTGATCTCCTTGAGCTCCACCTAACATGTTAAGATGGGAGAGGGAAGGGGGTGAGATTCATGGAATCTCAATAGCTCATACACTCATTCAAAGAAGCAATCAGGATCTATAAATAGGTCAAAGCATGCAAACCATTCACAATTACACAACACATGATTTTCATGCCATGATATCATATCAATGCTAAGAATAAGTTCTAGGGACTTTTGGCCTAGCCACACCTGATTTTAGAGACTTTTGAATGGCCTCGCCCTTGGTTTAGGGACTTTTGACTTGGCCTCACTCAATTATGAAACTTTTAGCCTTGTTTCACCCATCCTCAGGGACTTTCAGCTCTACCTCATCTATCACAAGGGACTTTTGGCACTACCTCACCCAAGTAATTTTCACAATCCAATACATAAACATATTGGTACCAATGCATCAAGGCAATATCAAATGACATGTCTCACAATACAAGCATATACACAAACATACAATGACTATATACATCCAAAAATGAAACAAGAAAGAGTGGAGAGCTATCTTATAAGCTAACATAAGCCTTCCCTTTCAATTTCTTTTCTCCCTTCTTAGTCTCACAATCACAACTAAATAAAGTTACTTCTTTTGAGCCTAGACACAACAAAGAGCATGAAATTACTCTCTCATAACTCAACAATCATTCACAAAGTTAGGGGGTTCTTCAAGTAAACCCTACAAGGCATATAAGAAACTAGGGGTTCTCTCTCTCTAAAATTTTACTAATTCTTCTTCTCCTTTCTTTTGTATTTTCTCAACTTCCCACACTCTAATTCAAGGATCTCCTACTTCCTTCCTCTCTCAAGCTCTTAAGTTGGTAGAACCAACATACTCAAGGAAAGTAAGGGGAGAAGATGCAATAAAATGGGAAGAAGTTATGTTAAATAAAGCTCTTTCTAAGAGGCTCTTCCTTTGCATAAATCTTCTCCTCAAATCCTTACACTTGCCCCTCTGAATTAAGCCTAAAACAAAGCCAACTCAATAACTAAAACCATAGAAAGAGAGGGCAAAGAAAAAAGAACAAAACTCTAAGAAGAAAAGCTATGAAAATCTCAAGCTTGCTTACCATTTCATGTTCTTCCTTCCTTCTCTAGGTCTCTCTCTCTCTTCTCAGCCCTTTTCTTTGTCTTGGTTGAAGCCTAAGTTGATTTAAAGAAAAAGAAGGGATTTGGACGCTTTAAGAAGTCAAATTCTCTTTTTTCACACTTTTCTGAACTAACCCTCACTATAGCGAAGAATAACCCTCGCTATGGTGAGCAAGTATAAGTCCCAGACCCCTGTTTTCGTTACAGTGTGCGCTATTGCGAGGAACTCCCTGGTTTTTGTATGGGATGCCCACACTCACTATAGTTAGAAACATTCTCACTATAGCAAAAAGGCATTCTTTCTATATCTAGGTCATTTCTCACTATAGTTAGCAAACTTAGAAAATTTTAGGAACTCCCTGGTTTTTTTTCTGGTTGTTACAGTGTCTTACCTTATTTAATTCCTTATTCCATGGCGAAATTTATGCCATCAAGAGTTTTCTCAAATTCTCCCTTTCCTCCAAGAGACTAGCTATGAACAAGCTCCTTTCAATAAGATAAAACCATCACTAGAAAGGGTTTAGAGAGGGGAAGAAAATTTGTGAAGGCAAGAGCATAAAATTTTGTAAATTTTCATATTTATTTTACCTTCTTTCTCCTTCTCTCTCCCCTCCTTTTCAAACGCCATTCCAGATCTATTTGGAGCTACTTTAGGTTGAAAAGAATAAAGGTGAAGTGGCTAGATGTGATTTATGAATAAAAAAGGTAAAGTTATCCACTTTTTTAACTTTTTATTTTAGTTCCTAAACCATGGTTTATCTGTTTGGCCTTATTTCAATTCCTTTTCGAGAATTGTCTTTTCCATCATAATATTTAGGTCTTCTAACTTATAAATTGCCTTTGGTTTCACTTAAATTAGATTTAAAACCATTCTGAACCATTCAGTCAAAATTTTAGTCAACTGATAGTTGAAATTGCTCACCAGAAGAGTTTCAACTATTCTAGGGATTCTCATGGTTTTCAAGGCCTTTAAGAATCCTAAAAAGCTCAAAATTTTCATTTAAAAAGCCTTCCTATGAGTTTTTCAAAATATTCAGAAATTACAAAAGCTAAAGGAATTTCTAAAAAAGGTCCCCTAAATAAAAAAGAATTAAGGCCAAATAAAATTTGAATAATAATATAGACTCTTAAAAATAAGGATTTGAGACTTGAGTTACTCAAAAAATCGAGTCAGGAGAGCTAGGAAAAATTTGCAAAAGAATGTGAAGTAATTTTTTAATTTTTAAAAAATTTGAAAAACTCACAAAAGAGCTTTTTAAACAAAAAATTTGAGTTTTTCGGAGTTCTCAGAGGCCCTGAAAATCATGAAACCTTGAGAATAGTTAAAACTCCTCTGGTGAGTAATTTTGGCTATCAGTTGACTGAAACTCTAATTAAACAATTTAGAATAGTTTTAAATCCAATTTGGGTGAAACTAAAGTCATTTTATAAATTAAAGAACCTAAATTTTATGATGGAAAAGATGGTTCTCAGAAAGGAATTGAGATAAGCCTAATTGGACAAAACTAAGAAGAGGGATGAAATTGTAAAATTTAAAAGTTGTTTAAATGGACACTTAGGCTTATAAATCACATCCCAACCTATTCTAGTCCTCACCATTGATTTGCATATGGTCTAAGCATAATCCAAGGGTTGAGAGTGATGCACACAAGGGGGGAACCAAAAGAAGGAGATTCAAGGTAAAAAGTGTAGGATTTTCTTTGTTTCTCTTGTCTTCTTCTTTACTAAACCTCTCCTCCTCCTCCTCTCTTCTTCTATGGTTTTGCTAATTAATATGGACATGTTTGGTGGCTGGTTTAGTAAAGATAGGAGAGAAATTGCAAGAGCTCTTGGAAGCATAGCAAAGAGACTTTGGAAAAGCTTGTAAACAAGGTGAGAAATCATGGTTTCATGTTTCTTCTCGACTTCTTCCCACCTCCACTATTTCGGCCAGATTTAGGGACATAGGTTAGAGGTCTTATTTTGATTTATACTTGGTAGGAAGTGAGGCTTTGAGGTATGGGAAACCAAGTGGAACAATTAGGAATTAATATAAAACAACTTATGGCTCTTAGGGTTTTAGTTGCTCCTTAGCAATTAGGAAGTTTTTTAATGGTAATTTAGGATGTCTAAGAGTATGAATGAGTTCTCAAGACATCTAGGAAACTCCATGGATGGCTATTTTCCAAGGGAGATGAAGAAAGCTCCATGGATGCAAGTGTATGTGTATGTTTCGGCCATGAAGTGGAAAATGCACCTAGGGAGGTTTTTCTTTGATTCTAAGGTTAGAAAATGGTCTAGATATAAATTATAGACACCTAAGGAATCATTGGTTTTAATTTAGAAACCATACTTTGAAAGTTGGATATTTTGGGTTCCATTATGTATAAAGAAGCAACTTGGTATTAGGCTCCTTGAGTTGAGTTGGAGATGACTCTAATGAGTTTGAATGGAGTCATATGACTTAAATTGAGTGAGAAATTAGAGCCAAGATTTTGAATTATATGAGTTGCTTCATTATACCTTGTATGGAGCCATATTAGTGTTATATGAGAAAGTGAGTTTGTGGAATGGTTATGTGAGGTTAGAGAGGATTCCAATAATTGAATGGTGTTTTGTTTGATGTGTCTAGGCCAAGGGAATCAAGTCCCTCTTAAGTGTAGATGTGAGGCCAAACCAAAGAAGTGAGAAAGCAAGGGAGAATTTTTTCTTCTTAACCCAAGGTAGATCTCCATCCTCTCTTATATGCATTTCTTGGTTGTGTAATTGTCATTAAATGCTTGTATATGTGTTTGAATCATGAGACATGTCATTTGATATTGGTTTGTTGCATTGGTACCAATATGTTTATTGAATTATGTTTTGATTGTGAAATTGCTCTTATGGGTGAAGTGGTGCTAAAAGTCTCTTAGATTGGGTGAGGTAAAGCCAAAAGTCCCTAAATATGAGTGAGATAAGGCCAAAACTCTTAAGAATGAGTAAGGCTAAGTCAAAAGTCCCTAGAAAGTGGGTAAGACTAATCCAAAAGTCCTAAATTGTAGGGTGATGGTAGACCAAAAGTCCTTAGAGCTTGTTTCTTGGCTTTGACATGTTTATGTGATGTGAACATTATGACTTGAATGATTCTCGGAAGTGTTTGGTACGTACTTGTATTCTTTGATTTGATTACATGCCTTATTTGCTTACTTGAAAGGGTGATTGAGCTATTGGGATTCTTTGAATCTCATTCTCCCTTATTTTCCATCTAACCATGTCTAGGTGGAGCATAAGGAGACAAAAATGAGAGCCAAGGAGTATGATTGACTATACTTTGACATTAGTGTAGCTTTTGATGTAATTAAATGTCAAATTTTGTATATATGAATTATTTCTGAGATGTAAACCCTTGAGCAAATATACAAGTATGTAAATATAGTGTATAAACTAAAGTTGAAGCCAAATGAATGAGAAAATGTAATTTAACCACTTGAGAGCCCATTGTTGAATGTATATTTATGCATGTGGGATGGTGAGTTTAAGATGCATGATGTGTTGGACCACTTGAGAAGCTTATATATGCTATGGTTATGCTTTTAGATGTGCTCAAAGTGTTGTGGAATGGTTAAGAAGCTAATTGGAATCATTTTGACCCCTTTATGGTACCAAAAGTGCCATATTATTGAGCTAAACCAAAATATGACCAAATAGACTAGTCTTGGCATGAATATAGAATATAAGTCTCATCTAGAGCTTTTCACAGAGCCCTAGAGCACCCAATTTGGAGCTCTGAAGAATTTATTATGATTTTTCAAAGTTGAAAAAATTATGCAAATTTGATATGTGCACTATTCATATGGTCAGTTTCTTCCTCTATGTCATTCATAGGGCCAATGGAATCCAATACTTATAAAATTTTATATGCATAAACTAGACATCATAAAATTTCCATGGCCACTAAGAGCACCTCATTTGGATTTATATTGAGGGAGATATGAAGTTTTGAAATTAAAGGTCAGTAGTAGTAACGCAGCTCAACCTCCGACATTGTTTCATTATTTTTTGTAAGTTAAATGCCATTTTCTTGATCTAGAGTTATTGTTAATCATTAGTAAACATCCATAGTCATTATTAAACATCCATAGCTTTCCAGAATAGTATGGTTTGCTTGATTTCAATTTTTTTAAAACTAGTTATAAATTTTCAAATTTCATATCAGTAAACTGTCCCTAGAACCCAAGGCAAGCAAATCTATTTTGAGGAAAATGACTTCCAACCCGAAAATTGTATGATAAATTGTGATGTTTTGCTATGGTTGAGTATATTATAGATGGAAGAAAGTGTTGGTAATCCCATATGGCCCGTTTAACTAAAATTTGAACCTACTTGAGCTAAAGGAAACTAATAGCACCATGGCTAATGCATGTGGTGATATAATTTTGTAGAATATGGCTTGTCATTCGATTTTAAGCTTCCAAATATGTTATTCATGGTTGAATAAATGTATTGAGAATGGTTATTACATTTGGTAAGCTCATATGGTCCATTTGGCTATTAATGAATTATTTTGGCCTTATGTGTCGATTATTTCTGCTGCTAAAAGTGGTAAATTAGTTAAAATAACAGATAATATCTTGCTATGGTGTGACAACTCAAGCCTCAAATCCTCATTATTAGGGGTCAAAAGTATTACTCTAATTTCATTTGACTGTTATTCCCTTAATTTAAGGGACTTCCTTTGAAACCCGCACCTTTCTAGCCTTTTTTTTTTATAAAAAAAACCAAGTATTACGGTTCATCCTTACATACTAAGAATTCTATTTCAATGCTTGAATATGCCAAAAAATTAGTAATTAATTTTATTTATTTGAATATTTATTAATGATTTTAAATATATATTTATCTATTAATATTTTATTTTATAGGCATGAGAACTAGGAAGATCGCCAACATATTTTGAGATCTTAAAGGCCAATCAAAATAATGGAGCTTGGATTGATAAAAAAAAAAATCTCAAGCTGTCTATATAACTTTGATTTTATCTTTAATTTATATTTACAATGACAATTTTAATTGTATAATTTTGACTCATTCTATTAGTTGCTTTTCAAGATAAGCATACACGCCTTAGAAATTTGTATGAAAGTAGAGGAAATAGTATTTTAGAGTTAGATTTATAGCTAAAGATTGTCAAAGGGAAAAAAAGGCTCAATATATGGTATTGGGATTATATCTTATAATATATTATAAAATCCCATATTTGGATATACTGACACTTAATACCTATTATATCCTTAGCCTTCTTATATCCAATAAATTATGAGGAATGAATTTATAACTTTGTCTTAACAAACTCATAATGCCTAACTTGAAAATTAAAGAACACAAATTGAATAACTTCGATAAGAATTAGATGAATTTAGAAGTATTATTCAACATCTTTCACAACAACATGATTAAGATAATGTTGGACCAAGTTCTTTCTACAAATCAGATACTTCTTATTTAAATAATGATGAAGATAATAATTTTAATCAAAACAAGGATGATTGTTAAATTTTGCAAATTTTATGTAATTAAATTTATATTGGATATTTTTTTTCCTATTTTGTTTAAATTTACTATTTTTATTTCATAAAATTATACATTATATATTTTGTTAATAAATTTAATTATATATTAACTTATGTTATATTACATAGCAAAAGGAAAAGGAGGTTGGTAGGCACAATAATAATAATAATTATCATTATTTCACGTAAGAATGTGAAATTTGACTGTCTACCAACTTTTTTTTTCATTTTTTTTGTTTTTCTCTATGAATTTCAAACTTTTTTTGTCTTATGTTATGTTATTTTCCTTTTCACATCAATTGTCTCACCAATTTTTTTCTCCTTTCTTTCTATACAAATTTCAATTGCTTTCATTTGTTTGAAGGTGTTTATTTCTTTTTATTTTGTTTGTCGCCCATTTTTTAGCTCTCTAGTGAGTATATTTTTGTTGCTACAACTTTTATCTTCTCCTTTATTTTTCAAATTTATTTTGATCTTATTTTAATCTTGTGAATTATTACTGATTTTGTTATTTGGATTTTTTTTTTCTGTTTGTGTTTGTTATATTTTGAGTTATTATTGTAAATTTCTATCTTTTTTTTTTTTTTTACTCCTTCTTTTTGTTTTGTAGGTAATTATTTGAACTTTTTTTTCCTATGATAGGTAAGAGGTAAGAATTTTCAAGTTAAATTTTGAAAATTTTGGTATTTGTATTTTTTTTCTTTTGTATTTTTATTTAATTAATTAATTTTATTTTATTTCTTTTGATTCGATTCGATTTGATTTTTATTTTCTATTCAAAATTTCTTTTGGTTCATCAAAGAACCCAAAATTGATAAAATTTGAAGGAGAAAATCACACAAAACTCTCAAAATTCCGATGAAGAAATGAAACTTAGAAAACACAAAAAAAGAAATGAAACACAAGCTGAAAAAATTTAAAAATTAATAAAAACAAATAAAAATAGCTTAAATTATTACTAATCATAAACAATCATATTAGAAATGTTTAAAAAATGTATATAAAAGAAATTATTAATTATTCTAATAAATATATATAATAAAAAAATTTAACAAGTTAAAATAAGATACATTATTATTTATTACTACCTCCGGTCTCCAATATAAATCACCAATACCTACCTCACATATATTAAAAAAATTAGTTAAAAGTAGTTTAACTAATTAAATTTGTCTCAAATCACAATTTTTTTTTTCCATATTTGTCCCTAATTAAAGACCTTACTTCCATCCTTAGTAAATTGTATTAGTTTTAATGACTCTCTATTTAATCAGGGGTATTTAAGGAAAAATTCATTTAATGATAAAAATAATTTGAAAAAGTGATGTATATTTTGGACTAAAACAATCTTTTAATAAATGACTTATATTGGAGATCAGAGATAATAATAAAATATTAAATTTAAACATATATTTTAATTTATTAACTTTACAAAATATTTTTTAAAATTATCTATGGGAAATGAATTTCAACATCATAGTGGTACACATGTCCAACCACTATGCTGTCAAAATTCCATTTTCGAGGGCTACCAATTTTTTAATCCATTTTTAAAAAATTTATTAATATATATATTTATTAACATTATTTATAAATCAATAATAATTAAGTAACTTAATTAAATAATTATTATTGATATTATTTTTAAATTTTTTATTCAATTTTTTTATTAATATTATATTTGTATTAAATAATTTTTTATAATAAAATTTATATTTATTAATTCAATGTGATAGAGAATGAGGAGAGAGAAAAAGAGATAATTCTAACAAATAAAAGTGTAGGAATGAATTTGCCACAGCTAAAATAACAACAAATTGTGTGATAGCTTATTTTGGTCCTAAAATCATGATTTTCGACTATTTGCTATGGATATTAACTAGTAGAAATTAAAAAGATTTTTGTAGGGGGACCCAAAACCCAAACGAAAGTCACTAAGACATTTAATTAAGACTAATACTTAATTCCCTCATGGCAAACCATGCTAGAAAGACTCCTTCTGTCTCATGCACAAAGTTGAAAACACAAAAAATCCGTTTGAGAAGAAAAACAAAAATAAAAACATAGCTGGTTTCTTTTAAGTAAGTGTAGGAAATCAAACAGGCCCTAAGTAGCTGGCTCAAGTAAGTGTAAAGAAACTCCCTGCACTCCTTTTGCACTTTAATTTGATCTAATTGGTTTTAAATATGGTTGCTATTTTCAAAATCATAGGTTGATATATTTGAAGTTCGTCAAAGGTTTTTGGTGGAAAAATAGAGGTAGAAATGAGCCCAAAATTTTGGTAAGTCCTTCCCCTTCATCCATGGCTATTTTTCCCTTAAATTCTATCTCTTAGCTTGATTTATTGTTAGGTTTCCTTTTATGTGCGAAAATTAGGAGTGTATATTTAGTTGGAACTTGTGTCTTATGCAACATTAAAGAATTGAGCCTCTGTAAAGCTTAAGTGAGATAAATTCCCTAACTCTTGGGATTTTACTTGATGGGACTATGTATTTTCTGGAATTAATGTAATATATTTCTAATTGTATGATTGTTAGGCTTGGGTGCACATGTAGAAGGTGAAGATAGTTTGATAGTAAGTGAATAATATAATACCTTAACCTATAGCTTTCTTATTCCCATAATTTAGCTTAGCTTCATACATGTCTTATGGAAAATCAATATATTTAATGCATGAAATTGTGCTACATAAGACTTTAAAAGTTCATCTTATACTCCATGGACCACATGAACTCTTGAATATCATTCTCCACCCATAATACATCTATACAAGTCATAGCCATCACAAAACATCCCAAGAGTCTTAGATTTTACACCATGCATTAGAAAAATATACGTCTGCTCTTTGGTTTACTTTCTAGATTTCTGATATGCCGTTTGAAAATTTATAACTAATTTTAGAAAAATTGAAATTAAGCAAACCATACCTTTTTGGAAAGCTCTAGATGTTAGCTAATGACTAAAAATAGTTCCAGACCAAAATAGGAGCATTTAGCCTACAAAAATTGATTAAAAAAATACCAAAGGTCAGGCTACATTATTGGTATTATCATACAACTTTAAAAATTTGGTTCTCTCTCTATAGAGTTCCAAATAGGATGATCTTAGTGGCTATGGAAATTTTATGGTGTCTAGTTTATACTTGTAAAATTTTATAAGGATTAAATATCATTTGACCTATGTGTGATACAAAAATATAAACGGACCATATGAACAATGCTGTTACTATATTATCAGAATTTTTCTAACTTTGAAAAATCTTAATAAATTCTTTAGAGCTCCACATTGAGTAATCTTTAACTTTATGAACAGGTATAGATGAGACCTATATGGTGACCAAATTTTATACAAAAACTCATTCATTTTGTCAGACTTTGGTTCAGCTCACAATTTAGTCACTTTTTGAGGTTCAAAATGGTTCTTAGGGCACCAAATGGCTCCTTCCTCATTCCATAGCCACTTGAGCACATCCCATAGCATAAACACAACCTAGGGAAGCATGCCAAATAGTTTAAATCCTCATAGAGCTCATTCTCACTATGCTACTTGCAAATATACACATGGAAGTCATAATACATAAAGGCCCTTTGGTGGTAAAAACATACATACTCATTCATATGATTCCAAAATCATTACATACATCATATTTACATATATTTAAGTGTGATCAAGTATCTACATCACATATACATCCCATGGTTACATCATTTGGCATCCATATGTCCACAAAATGGCTAAATAACAAAATCTTTGTTAAAATCTTAATCTTCAAGGTTGTTCGCTTTCATTTCTTAGACTACTTGGCTCACCTAGACATGGTTAAACATTGGAGAGGAAAGAGTGAGATTCCAAGAATCCTAATAAATCTTTTCCCTTTTAAACATGTATAATGGATGAATTTTCAAGTCTAAGAATACATGCATGGCAACTTGAGTTACTAGTAAACATACATAAAACCTTTTCCATGTTCAAGAAACTCATACATATCACATATTGACTCTCAAGGACATTGGTTTAGCTTCACCCATTTTTTTTAGAACTTTTAGACTTGCTTCACCTATTTTCAAAAGACTTTGACTAAGTCTCACTCTTCTTGAGACTTTTGGCTTTGTCTTACCTAATTCTAAGGACTTTTGGCTCATTCTTACCCTTACTAAGAGACTTTTGGTATCACCATACCTATGCAAGCCAAATAACATTCATAAAACATATTTCAAGAACATCATGGTACCATAACATGTAGGCAATAGCTAGAAACATTTCTCATGGCCTAAGTAAGCATACAAGCACCTAAAGATAAGAAAACAACTAACAATGCATGGGAGAAAGGTTAGAGAGTTACTTTGAAGCAAAAACACAAGCTTTTTCCTTGATTACTCTTCCCCTCTCTCGGCCACACACTTGCAATAAGGTGGAGCTTGATTCCTTTGGCCTAGATACACCAAATAGGACACCATTATATCATTGAAGCAAGCTCTAACATTACACACACTCTAGGGAAGCTTATTTTCTCATATGATTCAATTATGGTTTCATATAAGACCTAAGGAAGTAACTATGAGAATTCATGATCTTAGTTCCATTTTCTCCTTCTATCTATAACTCTTGACATTTAGACTCCTTAAAGCCATCGCATATTCATTTTAAGGAGCCTAACTATAAGTTGCTTTTATGTCTCATTATAGAACCTACACTTTTATCTCACAATCCATGGCTTCTAAATTTTTTTCAAAAACTTCCTTTGATGTTCTTCCATCATACTTAATCCCATTGTAGGCTTAGAAAAATTTAAAACACTCCTTAGGTACTCCATCTAAGTTTGCACGAGACACCCCTTTACAAAAGGACCCATAGAGTTTTGTTTGTTTCTTTGAAGAGAATGACACTTGCGAGGCTTCCTAGATGTCTTGGAAACTCATTCACACTCTTAGATAATTTGAATCCTCCCTAGGAAGCTTCATACCTGTCAAGGCACAAGTGAATCCTTTGCCTTGACAACTTGTTCTCTAATGGTTTTCTTTTGGATTTTATTGCATTTTCTAGTTTTCTACACTCTATAACCTAGGTTCCTTAATTGCTTTGGGTCAAAATTTACTCTCTTCTATAAGCTTTCTACTTGGTCAAACCATACACTAGGAAAACAACACAGGGAAAGCAAGAAAATCTATAAGATTTATCTCAATTCCAAGCCTTCTCCAAGAACTTTCTCCTTTGCTAAAGGCCTCTCCTTCAAATTTCAATCTTCCTCTTCTAAACTAGGCCCAAAATAGTCCCAAATCAAATACCTAAACTATAGAAAGAAAAAGGAGAAGGAGGAGAACAAAGTTAAAGAAGGAAGAAGCTTGAAATTTCCTTGATTTCCTTACCTTTTCTTGAATTTTTCTTTCTCTTCTTCCTCCCTCTTGGTGCTTCCTCCCTTGCTAGTTTTCTCTCTATTTTGGGTAGCAAATAAGTCAATTAACTAGATGGGAGAAGGAGCATGTGTTATATGGAAGGGGAAAAGTCACTTTATGCACTTTTCTACTTTGTATTTTAGTTCCTTTTCTTAGTTCCTTTCATTTAGACTCAATTCAACTCCTTTTCAAAATTTGTCTTTTTCATCATAATATTTAGACTCTTAAACTTATAAATTGGCCTTGGTTTCGCTCAAATCAAATTTAAAACTACTCTGAACTATTCGGTCAAAGGTTCCCATGAATTTCAGGACCTCTGAAAACCTTGAAAAAATTAAATTTTTTGTTTAAAAAGCTCTCCTGTAAGTTTTTCAAAATTGCCAGAAATTACGAAAATACCCTAACTTTCTTTCACAACTTTTCTAACTCATCTAATTTGAATTTCTGGACAACTCAAATCTTAAATCCTCATTTTTTTATTATTTAAAATTTTATCCTAATTTTATTTTGTCTCAACTCATTCATTTCAGGGGACTTTCTTTTATAACTGGCTTATTTCGTTATTTTACGAAAAACTGAATGTTATAAGTAACAACTGTAAAAGGTAACAAGGATTTTAATTCTATTTATATGTATTTGTAGAGTTCTATTAATTGTGTCACATGATGATATTTTAGTGAATTGATACATGAGTGAGTTAACCACTTGATTGTCAATCTCTTATGGACCCAACTATATTTTAATAGTTTAGAAAATGTTGAAAGGGCCTTGCCATGCTCCAATCTAACTACCTTGGGGCCTTGCTATACTCGTTATTTTTATGTTGTTGGCCAATGATTGATATATGTCACCTAATTGAATTACTCATTCATGATAAATGCATATATTACATTAAAACGAATTTTACTTATGTGATGTTAATATTGACTTTTATTTACATGTGATTGGACTTCTACCATTGGTTACTAGAATTGTATGATCTCATCCTATAGTGGGACACATTTTTCAGGTGAAGGATCAAGTAGAGTAAGGATAAGTTGGCCAAGAGTTAAACTAGACTTGCCAAGTTAGTTATTTTAGTTTAGGTTTATTTTTGGATATTTTTGGAATTATTAATGTAAAAGTCTTTAGATTTTCTTTTTGGTTATTTTGCTCAAGTGATATGGAATTGCCAAGTATAGGCCTTAGGTTAGTTATTGCAAGCTATTTTGTCCTTTTTTTGGAACCTTATTCGAAATTATGATTTATATATGGAATAAATAACATTTATATTTGGAATTTTGAATAAATAAGATATGTGAGTTCATTATAGTATTTAGGATTATATGAATGACATTACTTAAATTATTTTGTGGAAGTAATATTATATTTGAAGATAAGATAATAGTATCTTATTACTAATCAATGATGTTAAAAAATTCATTAGGAGGGTGTTGTATTTGGGTTGTAATTGACTTTTAGATGTTATTATCAATTCCATGTAACACAAAATTAACTCTTACTTTGAATGCTTAAAATTTCCTATAATTTTTTTAAATGTATTAGTTTATTTTTAAATTTAGACTATGTAGGGTATTAAGTGTTACATATTGTAACTTCATTTAAGATTTACCTAGTGACTTCTAAGATTTTTATCCACATGATATTATTGTATGTACTATAGTCTTAAATTTTAATTTTAATGACAATTTAAATTTTCATCTAATTATAGTTTAAAATTTATTTTAGCTATTATTATACATAAGTCATTTTAATTATGCTTACAAACGAGCTAAAATATCATAAATTATTTTTTTTAAAAAAAGGTAATGCTTGCATGTGCCACTATGTATTACCATTCCATTACTAAATACATGATGTACTTTGTCGTGATTCTAACACAATCATTTTGCAATGGTTGATCAACTATCGCTATATACTTAATTGTGATAGTTGTTCCCGATTAATAATAGCCATCGGATTTTCGCTCGCGATAGGTGAAATTGCAGTGATTCTTAAAACCGCTGCTAAATTTTCAGCAACAGTTTTGAACCGTCACTCAAGCCTCTAAAGCCAAAAACAGCCGCTACAAAACAACTTTTTCCCTGTAGTGTGTGTGTGTGTGTGGATGAAAAGGCATCCTAATGCCACCGGCACTATAACTAATAGTATTAGAGTAATCTATTTGCACTATTATTTTTTTCACAAAAAGAAAAAGATAGCTAATATGGCATATGGTCAACTACATGAACAAAATTTTTACAAGACACTATGTTAGTTTAATGGTAGAGACTAAATTAAGAAATTATAAAATTATAAAATACATATTAGAAAATGTAAAGCTAAATTAAAATTATGTAAAAATATAAGGACCAGATAAATAATCTGACGAAAGTTTTCATGGATGAAATATTGAAAGCGATATTTAACTAATTTCGTGTTATCATCATTGATGTCAATTTGAAAAGTAAAAAGTAATGTTTTTAAAATCGGATTGGTCATTGAACCGGTAGAGGTACTGATTCACGGTTCATTGGTCGAACCGTGGTCAAACCAGTTATAATTAAATATATTATTTAAAAAAATTTTATGTATTAAAATTTTAATATAATAAATAAATATTAGTAAATTTTAAATATTTGATTACTAATTTAACATTTCTTAAGATATTACAAAAATTAATATTTAGTTTAAAATAAAAATTATCTATGATTAAAAATTAAGAACATTTAATATTAAATTGTTAAAATTTTTAAATTATATTAAGATTCTACTTATTATTAAAAAATAAAATAATAAATAATAATTTTAGCTAAGTATCTTAATATTTGAGAGAAATATTATTAGAAAATTGAACATGATAAAAAGTAAATATAAAAAATAATTAATTATACACATTTTATTTCTCTTATATTCTCTTTTTTAAAAAAAAATCATATTTCAACTCCCTCATCTTTTTTATTACCTTCTATTTTTTAATTTGTCAAAATCATTTAAAATGAATTATTCTGTTATATAAAAAAAATTAAAAAAAAAAAGGCTTCAGATCGGTTTGACCGATTTTTTAGTCCCGTTTTTTACCGGTTTTCACCGGTTCTTGACCGGTTTGACCGATTTTTTGCTTGCCAGGTTTTCCAACTCAACCGAACCGGACTAGGGACTGGTTCCCGATCAAATCGGTAAAACCGGCCGGTCCGGTCCGGTTTTAAGAAGCATGGTAAAAAGAGTAAGTAGAAAACTTATCCAAATCAATTAATATAATTGGAAGCTTTTGAAGAGAAATTTAGATGCATTGATGATTAGCAATTTATTATTTATTTATGTTGATCTCATACTTAATGACCGAAAGAACTGTTAATATAGTTTATTAATTAGTTTTGGAGGCAGGTACATTTGGACTTCACATCTTTAAACCGTGTCAGTTTTCTTACAATAACTGTATCCCCCCAAAAAAAAAAAAGAAGTTAAAACCAATTTACATGAAGTCATCTTCAAAAAAGTCTCTGATTCAAAATCCAACCGAAAAAAAAAAAAAAGAAATCTCTATCACATGATCATATATATATATATATATATATATAGTCAAAACCCTAGTGGTGGTCAAAGCCTTTGAAAAGAGAAATTGGCATCTTGGACAGAAGGGAAGGTAAGATTTGGATTGATCTTAAATTTGATAATTTTTTTATTTTGCTACTATTGTGATATGATAGGGCATGAGGAGAATTGTCTGAAGCTGATCCAAGGTAAAATTGATGGCAACATCAAAGAAAAGACTTATGGACCATGACTTCAAGCAAAACAACCTGGAAAAAGAATTGTTAGGAAAGAGATTAAACCCCAGCGCAACTAGCCTAGGTACCAGGTTCTTGGTAAAGAAGTTAGAACCACACATCCAAAAATCTTTGAGAACAAGTATTTTGAACGGGTTACAAGCTCTAATAGCGAAGGATAATTAAAACACTAGCCATGATATCCCACATATATAAGAAGCCCCAACATCTGGAAGTAAACTCTGAATCCCCCATGACTATATACACGGATGCCAACTGTTCAGAAGGTACAAATGGGATTGATTGTATGTTTGGTATGATAGGAGAAAAAAAAAACATAAAAGAAAAACAAATGGGTAGAGAAAGGGTAGAGTCCACGGATTTTCTTTCCCTCCTATTTCATTCCTTTTTTTTTTTTATACATACCAAACAAAGAAAAGATAGAGTCTGTCCTTCCTTTCCTTTCCTTTCCTCCCTCATCACTCCTACCAAACATACCATGAAAGAAGGGAGAGAGATCAATTATCAATGCTAAAGTGGTAGCCCTAAATTTCACTCAAGAGTGATAGTTACAGAGCAAATGTTGCAAATTAACTAATCTTTCAGATATGCAAGAGTAAGCCAAACGACCTAAAGACGATGAGGTTCCAAGCGTAAGCCGAAACCCAAAGGAAGTGTTCTTTTTCTCTACCAAAAAGAAGAATGTTTTGGGCTACCTAGCATGAGTCTAAAACAACTGAGTCAGAATAAAACCCTTTCATCCCTGTAAACACGTCAAGACTGGAACCTCAGGAGCTAATCAAAGAGAATATATTGAACAATTCCCTCAAACAAAATATAAAATGCCTGTACAATTACGGAGACTTCGAAAAATCCTGAGAGTATCGATATACGTACACTTAACGATTAAAATTTAATTTGTACAAGTCAAACCTATTTCACAAAAAAGAATAGTAGCTGTTGGGTGTACTTACACACCTGTACGCAAGAATTTCTCAAAGGCTTCCCCTCCTCAAAAAGTGACTTGCCTCCGTCAAGAATGACATATTAGCTATGACTTCTTGCCATCGGTGGTGTCTCTTATTTTGTTTTTTTAACCGTTTGCATTTTTTTCTTTTCTGTTTGTTATAAGTAAGCGCACAAGTTGGGTCTATATTTTCGCTCCCCTTTGTTGCTCTGGAGCTTTCATGATAATCAATTGACTTTAGGAAAAAATTTCACTTAATATTATAATATTAACAATTTTCTAACAAAGCATCCAACAAACCTCATAAAATTGTTATGGGAATCCATAACACACTTAATACTCAACGTAACTTTTTAAAATAAAGAGAAAATTAGATGAATTTTTTTTAATTTTGTTAAAATTATATGAAGATTTTTTCTACTTTCAAAATCTATGCTTTACTCTAATTTTAAATATTTTGACGGAAAACCTTCCATTAATTTGAATATATATTATATCCAAATATGCAAAAATAAAAATAAAAATAAATAAATTTTTTATTAAATTTAAACCAAAAAAAATCTATTTAGATTAATTGAGAGTATTTTAATCAAAAAATTTAAAATTGAACTAAGGTTTAGCATAAAAATTTTTTTGTTTTAAAAAAATTCTGTATATATTTTAAAAATAGAGAGTAATTAATTCGTGTAATTTCAAAAAAACACAAAAGAAGTCTATGTAATTTACTTGAAAAATAATTAAGTTACAATTTTTTAATCTAATAACATAATAAATTGTTTAGTTAATTAGAACTCACCACCGTCTAATTTAATTAATATTGATATACACCAAACTTAATAATAGTAATGTAATGGGCAGAGCTACTTACCCAAAAAAAAAAAATCTTGACTTTCAAGACAAATCTTTTATTACCCAACTTAAGGGATTACAAAAAATCAAACTCTTAATTATTTAGATATAAAAGTTTTGCAAAGGTCATTTTAACTTGAAAATTTTAATTGTTAAATAAATATTTATAAATAATATTATTATAATAGTTAACATCATAGAATACAACTATATATGAAAAAGTATTGTATGAAGTAGTATTCAAGCAAGGGCACTACCCTTCAATTTAATTTTCTAATGAAGATATTTTTCAAGCTAATAATTTTGTACGTGCATAGTTGATAATATATAAGAAGAAAGTGTGATTTAGACGTACAATTATATGTGAAATCTAATCATTGTGATAATTTTTTACGATCAAGTTGGAAAACTTGTCTATGAAGATTGCTTCGTCCTGTCCTGAATGATTATTTATTTTATTTAACAGGGGAAAAGTTGGACTAATTAACCGAGATGATGACAAATAGACTCAGTCTCCACTTGATCATATAAAAAATAAATTTTAGTAAATGGATATGTTTAGACTTTAGAACATACTCTGTAAGAAATTGACACGAATAAAAGGGGGCAGTCTCGTTTCAACTCTTTCTTCTTCTTTTTTTCTTATTTCTTTTTCCAATCAAATGCAACTTCTAAGAGTCAAGTGGGAATCATTTGGTATATGTCCCGACATTCTCGGATGACCAAGCATATTTTAAGATGACATATATATGGGAAATTATTTTGATATACACTTAATAAATAACAATTAATTAATTAATTAAAATTATCTGAGACTGTCATGGATTAAAAATTTTTAATATTACTTTATGTATTTTTATTTTAAAATAATTAAATGTGTTTGAGCTTTGAATATTAAGTATTGACAACAAGCAAGTACTAGTATTTTTTTTTAATTATTATTAGTATTAATATATATGTTTCTTTTCAAAAAAGTTGATCGTTTTAGTCTTCAACTTACATATGTTAAATTAAACAATAAAAAATTAAAATTAATGTGAACTTTTTATAAATTGTGATGAAAGATAATTATATAAAATTTAAAATTATTCATAGATAATTATTTCAAACTATGAAGCTATTTTTAAATTTATTTTTAAAGTCAATGTGTATGTAAAGTTAAGGGTTATCAACAATTAAGATTAGACTTTTTTACATAAATATTATAAGAAAATAAATAAATGTTCCAATTCTTCTGTGGTCATTGTAATATTCTTGATTCACTGTTAGTTGAGATATGCATTTTTATCATTATATTTTATTAAATATAATTGGTTTCTTGGCTTAAAGTGAGGAGACACCAATTGAGTTTTTTTTTTTTTAATAAATTTTAATCTCTTATGTTGTCATTTAAAAATTACATCAATATCATTTGAGTAATAAATTAATACCAAAACAGATTTTGAATAACCTAATTAATTAAAATACTCTTTTCACTTCTTACTTACATAAAATAACAAGTCTTAAATCAAAATATGTTTTATTATCAAACCTATTTATTCTTTAGAAATTACATTAATATTATTTGTGATAGTAAATTAATACCAAACAATTATTTGAGTGACTTAATTAAGTAAAATACCTTTTCTTAATCTTACTTATATAATGTAACCAATATTAAATAAGAATATGAATTAATTTATATAAATAAAGTTAAAAAATTGTGATTACATGATGGTAATGGCCGCAGAGCCATTGAAACATTTATTTATTTTTAATAATTTTTGTCAAACAAAGCCATTAATTGGTTCAATAACAAAAGATCGTTAGCTTAATTCCTAATTATGATATTTTGTTAACAGACATATTCAACGTACTATGTTGTAAAGTTGGAATAATTTATTTAATTCTTTTTTTGAATGAAAGAAAAGTTATCTTATCAGTATCGTGCGGAGGAGGCAATATTTAATTTAGTCCAAAATATGTCAAAGGCTTCTAGAAAGGTAGAGTGACGTGAGTTGGTCCGGCCCATAACAGAACTAGGATGTCACTGGACAGGTCACAGGACTCCACAATTCTCGCCACAATTATAATTGTATAAATGCACTTGCCTCTCCTTTTCTAGGGCAGGCTTCTTCCAAGCAACAACTACTTGACGATATTGGGCTACAGTCATCGTAGGATTTCATTACTAGTATGTATGGGTAAATTACATTGCACTTAATTATATAATTTTTTTATTTTAAAAAATTACACTTATCTTTTCTAAAGTTAAAAGATGCGTTATAGTGATTTTTTCTATAACAACAAATAATCTATAAGTATGCTTGTTATGATAAAAAAAATATACATTTGACCAATATAAAATATATTTTTTAAAATTTAAAATAAATTAAATTTATAGTTTTCAACATAAAATAAGTAATATCAAAATAAAAATTTTAAAAATGCAATTTCTACTAAGTCATATTTTTAATAAAAGAAATCAATATTATCTTAAAGGATAATTTGGTTATCTTTTAGTTTCAAGGGATGCATGCGTATATTTTCATAACAAAAAAGAGTATTGTCACTACAAAGATGGGACATGTTCCAATCTCATTAGATTTGTGATGTTTGCCACCATCTTCAAGTATAACCATGGGAATGCTTCACGTCATCCTTCTATACAACCATTTGCTTACATTAGTATACTTGAAAAAAGTGATATATTGATATTAGTAAATCATGTAATAGTAGTGGTGTAACATAAATGAAAAAAAAAAAAATTACATACCAATATAAGTACTTAAACGAATTAATTAAGAATTGTTTGAAATTCATATGATCTAGGTCCGGCTCTTCCTCCTCATCCTTGGAGACCTCAGTATGATCAGTATCTTCATTTTCATTGATGAAGTCATCATTAAACTAAACCCTCAATAGGTTATATATGTATTTCACTAATGGTAACTTCATCCATCAGAGCTTGTATATTGAGCAAAGCAATTATCAATTCATCATCCTTAATGAAGGCATGTTGTACATCTTTTAGATACTTATCATCTTGATAGTAATTAATGGCTTTGACTTCATCACAATCTTCACTCATTTCATTGAGTGTTTCGGTTATGAAGAGTTTAAACCTAACCCTGAAAGTTGCCTATTATTCACCACTAACTCAACCACCACCATGTGGGTATCTTTTATAGTACACTTGTTATACCTATTTGGCCAACACGAATGCATTAGAGGCTTGGAGGTTGTTTAGGGATTCACATCAACCAATTCATACTTATCATTAAGCATGACTCCATTAATTGTGTTAAACCAATGAAACCAAAACAAAATTACTTTATTTTGTACTCCTAGATATGATAAGTATATGATCTCTTCAAAAATGCCATAGTAATCTAGTTCACCATCAATATATAGACTACCCCTTATCTAGACATCATTGTTCATGGTTGTTTTATTTTAGCCATATTCTTTGTGTGGAATCTATATCCATTGACTTTTATACCATTATAGCACTTCATCAACTTTGACAAACTAAAGATTAAGTTTCAAATCATTAGATCATCAACTCCACAAATATTTACTTAAGAACTATTACATTATTTAGTTATGAGATAAAAATGCTGCATTACTATGCTAAATATTCAAAGTTACTAGTTTCTTCAATTATTTAGCAAATTTTGAGTCCTTATATGCCAACATTTCATCATGAGTTGTTTTAAGATTTTATTCTCTAATTGAGTCTTTGAATTCTTTAATCAATCAAGTTAGTGGCAAAATTATGAAAAATGAGAGATAGATATATATAAATTGTGGTAATTAACTGAGATATATGTATAACTTTCTAGAGATAATGCTCAACTTCATTATAATTAACTAGAACATATGTCTCAACAATACACAACTCTATGTTTGTGAGGAACCTCATGCGAGCTCTCTTAATGGGATGACAAGGATATGCTAATATGGATAAACATTGGCTAGAAGTGTCATCCTTACCATTGTCATTTCAAGGAACTTGAGTGCATCTAATTTTAAGGGGTAGCTAAGAATACAATGAGGAAAAGTTGTATATCTCTTCTAGTATATATGCCTCACGAATGGAGCCATTAACTTGAACCTTATTCTTCACATTTTTCCTTAGGTACAACATACACCTCTCAAATGGACACATCCACTTGTATTGTTTAGGATTTCTAACCTCAACCTTATACAATAGATTCACAACTAGATGTTCCATGACATCAAAGAATATTAATTGAAATATTTTTTTTCTAATTTACACATTATTCCAACAATAAACCCTTATTCCTTTTCCATGTTGGATGCACAAATCTTAAATGCACACAATTCCTTAAAAAAGAGGCTAAGTTTAGTCAATGTTCCCCATATGTGTTTTGACAACATGTCATGAAATGCAATCGAAATTAACCTTGGTATAAACACATGATAGTCTTGACTTTTTATTCTGTATATATTCTTGTCATCCATGCTTTCACCATGCTTAAGTTTTAATGCATAGCCCTCAAGAAATTTCAATCGTTTGATCCATTCAGACACTGTTTTTCTCTTGTTGGCATTGAAGACATATATGACTTTCAATTTTTTAACACTTTCCACCCTTATTGATCAACTCTAAGGCAAGTCACTTAAAATTCATCTTTATATCATCTTGTGCATTTGCATTGTCTTTTGTCTTGCCTTTACATCCACAATGGTATTGAAGATACTATCAAACACATTATTTTTATGTCATGATGTCAAGGTTATACCCTATTAGGTTTGTGTGTCAATAAGGCAATTCCAATAGTATGCTCATATTCACCCAATTGTAATCCCTTTTTAAAGCTAGGTAACCTCTATGGACTTGATTGTATCCTAAATACAATTTCCTCTAGTAGCCACACCTATTGAAGATGTCCACCTTGCTTAACTAATTGAGTGAAAAAGAGTTTCCATTGTGGATTTCTAAAATGAATTTTTATCACAGCAAAATTGATGTTCAAGAGGTAGGTAATAATGACAGTCACATTAACAACATTTGCAGCCATGCTTTAATATAAAAGATTTAAAATTCCCTATGTAGTAAGGACAAGTAAGCCTTCTATGTATGCTTTAACCAAATAACATCTCTTAAGTAGGAAGTCGGTGATTGTCCATAACAATGTTGCCTTTATGTTAAAATTTTTGTTTTTTCACTACATCATACCTATTGACCCTATCTTTCCACAACATTCTTAAGTCATTAATCAATGGCCTTAGGCATACATTTAAACTCTTGTTAGGTGACTTTGGACTAGGAATTACTAAGGTAAGAAATATATGTTCCCTCCTTATATACATGCTAGATGAAAGGTTATGCAATGTTAAAAAAATTAGTTAGTGAGTATGGTATGGTTGACATACCAAACAAATGGAACCATTCATGCAGAGGCTAAATTAAACATTTTGAAAGTCATTAGCAAACATTGTATGGGTAACATCAAAATGTTTTCAAGTCTCTATATCTAATGGATGATTGATACTTGATTCATCTTCATGGACTCCTTTTAAATGCCAAGGCATCCACTATGCGATGTTCTTGGACATGAACAAATGTTGCAGTCTTGAAACAATCAAAAAATATTGCAACACTCAAAATGTGTTGTCCTCTAATTCCATCCACTCTTGCCCATCAATTTGAATCGAGGATATTGGCACATTAAACAAATAGTTTTCTTATTATTCTCTTTGTAATATAGCATGTAGTGATTAAGATATACATCTATCTTCGTGTGGGCTAACCCTAGCTCATTCATCATTTTCTTATATCTGTGAAAGTTTTCTAATAACCTTTCAAAATTTGGAAGCATACTCTTGATTATAACTATGATTCGATCATAATGACTCTCACTTATGTTGAACTTTAACTTTAGATTCAATAGTTGTTACTGCTAAGAACTTACTATGCTTCACATAACCTTCCTAAAGCACTTTATTAGCATCCTTCAACAAGTTAACAACTTTTTAGGCCAATGATTCAGTTCCTCTTCAAATTCCTTAATAGTTGTGCCAAACAATTTTGAATAAACTAGGTTGACTAAAATTTTGTAATATAGGGTGCAACCTAAATCGTTTCCCTTATAAATGGATTTCTATATTTAAAAGAGTCTTCTAAGTATAAGAGGAACCTAAAAGCTATCTAATTTAAGGGGATTTTGGTTGAAACTTAACTAGCTAAAATTTAAATTGAATTAAAAATACAAACCACTAATGAAAATGCATGAATTAACAAGCAAGTAATGAACATGTGACTAGCTTTGGATTTATCCCTTGATATTCACTATTCTTATCCTAATTTAATTATTAATGGTTCTGGTCTAATAATTCCTACATGTGTTCATGGTAGTTTATCTTGAATTACCACACAAGATTCAAGAACCTAACAATTCACTATTGATTAAGACCTTAATTTCACATTAAAACATTAAGTCTTGTGATTAAGCTCTTTGAACACTCAAAAGGAATGATTAATCAATTAAATTAGTTTTTGAATTTTCATCCTAAGAGGTTTAATTGACTAATTAAACTCTAAAAAAATCTTAAATTAAACATTCAACCACACACTTTTTAATATACATTTCATTAAACACCTTGATTGTATACATAGAAAATTTGAGGTCTATGAAAATTACAACACTTAAAATGATCCATTAGTCATCAAAATTCTCTCCTAACCGATGTCTAACCAGCCACGAATTATAAACAACAAAAATCTCAATCCAATACAAATTTATCCAAGCTAGTATAAAAGAAAGAAAAAGTGTTAGAAAAAGAGGGAAAATAGGCTAAAAATCTTAGCCAAATCCTTAAATGCTTCTCATAGATTCAAGCTTGGATTAAGGTCTTCATCCAAGCTAGCCACAAGATGAAATTAAGCTTTCATGAAGTGGAAATAATGGAAAGAAATGGGATGAAAGTCATGGCCATTCAAGCTTTTCTGGATGAGGGAATATATATATATATATATATGAATCTCCATTATGCTTCATGCCCTCTCTCAAAAATCTGTGACTCCTCCATCCTAAATCATGTGACTTCTTCGTGCCTTCTTAATTAGAATTAATGGCCTACATGTCATATATTATTCCTGTGTCTCTATCTTGTAAGCTTGTGCGAGTCCACACATGGAGTGAGACCTGGTGAGTGTTACATGTGTGTGTAATGTGGCAACGTTGAACATAATTCTTCTATGCATGCAAAGAAAGTTGTCCATGCTAGATAGTGTGTGATTAGATGTGTAGAGGGCCAATGTGGATGTAAAAGAGTCATGGATTGTATGATATGAATCTGATGCATGTGTCTTCAATTCATGCCTTCATCCATTCCTTTCTCTATACTCCTTAATCATGTGTTCTCCTCTCTTCCAACCCATGGCTCTCATCCTCATATGTGTGGTAATGCTAGAGCTCATGACATGTGAAGAGGCTGTGAGATGGCCTGTGTGGCGTGTCAATGGAATTGTTACGTGGATGAGTGTAGCCTTGTGTGTGATGTGGGCCCCCGTGCATGTGTAAGTGCCATGTATATTATGTGGTTTCATGAGAGTGCCTGATAGTGTGTTGAATAAAGTAAGTGATGCCATGGTGTGTGGATATGTAGCCTCCTGTAGTTGCTATGTTCACATGAGTATCATTTGAATTAAACTCGTGCCTATTTCCATATGAGAAGGAGTATTATGTGGCTAATCCATGCATGTGTATGCTCCTTGTATCATTCATTTGCCACCTCATCTCCTATTTTTCCATTTTTATTTTCTAAAATTCTATTAAAAATGTGGGTAATTATTCCAAGCTTGGCATTGCACATATGAAGCTTCCATTCTCAAATTTTTGGCCCTTTGATTCAATCATGTGGCTTTCAATTCTCCTCCAATTGGTCTCCATCATTTAATTTCCATTTACCCATTAAAATCTGCAAAAATAATAAAAAAAATTTAAGTAGAAAAATTTTAAAAATTATTTAAAAGAATTTATGTATTAAAATTCAAGAATTTTACGAATTAATTCTTAGAGTGCAACAATGGCTAATAAAATCAAATCTCATCTAACAAAATCTATTAAGCCATAATTCATGATCAAAAGGTCTAAATTAGAGGGAATAAAATATATAAAAAAATAACATTTATCACTCCTTATCATCGTGGTCCATACTATCATCTAATGCATCCATAACCATTTGATATAAGGGTTTCTACTCTCTACGTTAGATTAACAATATCTATAGTCGAACCTTTGTCTTTTCAACATTCCTCCCCATAATGTGTCTAATTCTTATACCCTTCCATAAACCTATGAGTGTACAGGTGTTTTTCTACCTAATATGATTTCATCCTAATATGGTTCTTGCACCTTGTGCTTGGACATGAAAATTGACCCATCTTTAAACTCTATGGTTACTTAGCTAGTTATAAGATCTCCATAACATCCAACTTCAATCGAGTCTCACAGTGATCAAAAGTCAATGCTTTGACATATGCCAACGCATAACATTATCAACTCTATGACAACAAGGTATGACCCTATCTTATTTAAGAAGACAACTTTCTAAACTAGTTAATGGCATTAAAAAAAAAATCTCACCCTTACTACTTGTCAAAATTTCAACAACATTTCCCCTTTATCTCTTAAGTGCATGACAAGATCGAGGCACCCCTAGCCCAATAAGCATGCATCTAGAGAAAAAAAAGAAATGCAATATCCAAAAATTTCACCAAGTAAAATGTATGTCATTTTTGTAAGTATTACTATTTAGACTATGAAAAAAAGGTCTCCAATATTGCACAATTCAAGATTTAATACACTAACACATATGTATTGAATAATACATGTGCTCACTTCTATCAAATCTTAAACACAATACTAAGGTTTTACTACAACATATACCATCAAATTTCTACAATAGTTTTAGCCAAAGTTCCAAAAGAACAAAAGGGGTCTATCCTAAAATCTACAACAATTTTTTTCAAACTATCAATTCATTTTTAGCAAATACAAAGCCAATTAATGTTCAACAAACCACTACAACATATTTTTCCATGACATGAGAATATTATATTTCAATGAGAAATCAAAGGACACCTAGAACAAACATAATCATATGCAAAATCATAGATAGAAATAATTACCACTTGAATAATCTTTTTTCTCCCTTAACAATAAGAGTAAATGCTTTAACAAAGTTAGATGTAAGTATAATAAAAGAAAAACATCTTCTTCTTTTTTTACAATGAAAGGAACTTTACTAGGAAATCAAGCTAGTTTTCTTTGCTTTTTGTGGCCTACAAATTGAAACAATTACAAAATCAATCTCAAAATTAACATGATATGACTCAAATTTGTATCCCATTAAATTTCATATGGGCTCCCCTATGAAATTTATAACGGAAAAACTCTTTATTAAAGGGGCATTCACTTTTTGAGAAGTAACGAGGGAAGGGGCAAAGGAGGAAGGGTGATGAGAGGGATTATGAAAGGGAAGAAGGATGCCTATGTGTATGAGTTGGCCTAGTAAAGGGGATTTTAGATCTAAAATGGCGACAAACCAACAGAGTACATATCCCTTTCTAATAAAAAATTTTATAGCATGAGAAATATCCATTGCTAAATGCTTAGTGATGTGTAACATCATTCTCCCAACAAAATTCATTAAGTAATATTTATGTAATTTTAAAATAAATTAATTAAGATTAGAAAATATAGAATGGTTAAGTAATGATTAAATAATGAAGATTTAGTAAAATATACATTTATAAGATATAAAGAAAATTTTTTTAGATTATTTGGTATTTTTCCTAATTATGAAATAGGATGAAATTAGGAAATAAATACATAGGGATCTAATTTTTAAAAACTCCCAAAGCTAAAAATACCCTAAAAATATAAGAAAAATATTTGAAAAATAAAAATATTTACATAAAATTTTGAAGTTAAAATATAATTATTAAAAGTTTAAGGCATAAATATATGCTTTTCACATAAACTAAAATGCAATTTTGGCAAGGCCAAAAAATAATTTTAAACTATGCCAAAAAGTAATTTTTTATAGACAAATTGAAGTTATAGGAATGACAAGTAAGAAGAGATGGAAATTTAAATATACACCTTTCCATTAATAGAAATAATTTTTATATCTAGTATTGCACAAGTAAAGATAAATTTTATCTATCCATATAAGTCATATTAACTTCTTCATGAAGTCCGTGAAACAAAAATGTGTAGAGAGAATAAAGGATATGATGGAGATTTGAGGAAGAATCTTTGTACATTGCACATCCTAATTTATTTACCCTTTTTCATTCTTTAGACATTTAAAATTGGAAAAGAAATCTGAAAGTTATAAGCAAAGAGAAAGATGTGAGAAGTACAAAGGAAAGAAGAGAAAGGAACCAAAGAAGAACCAAGAAAAAAGAAGGAACTTAGAGCAACTCAAATCTAGTAACAAGGTAAGACTCCTTGTCTCACTGAGATTGCTGTACATGTCTCCTCTATCTCTTCTCCTTCATCTCTTCTACACATTCTCTAGGAATGATGCTCTTAAATGGTGAAGTCTAAGAGTTGTCATCTTGCTGTTATTTTATGCTTTGAATGATGATTTTACTAAGTGTAAATGCTTGTGATATGCTTGGGATGTATTGTAACTCCATCTTCTCCTTACATCCTCACCTCTTCTTTTTCTCTCTATTAGGTCTCTTATAATGGCACTTTAAACCTCCTCCTTGATGTTGTTAGTGCTATTAATAAGGTTTTGCTAAGGTTCAAATGCTTATAGCATGCACAAAAAACCCATTAAAAAGCCTTGCTTCTTTATCTTCCTCATTTCTTTCTCTAAAAGGAGCTTTCATGGTTGATAAGTGCAAATTAGATGTATTTTTTCTAAAATTAAATTGAGTAATCAAATCCAATTTCTTTAGTTTTTATGCATCTAATGTTGCATTTAATTATAAATTTTTAAAAGTGGCAAAGTATGAGTGAAACAACAAGAAATTAAGTATAATCAGTAAGAAACATGGGCTAGTTATATTGGTGAGCAAGGGTATATAAAAATGGGAAGTTTTGTGTAAACTAAAGGCTGACAAGTGTATGTCATGTCAACTTACATAGTCGTGTCAAAGAGCCCTCAATCAATATGTTGCATTTAATGTTACATGTGCAGATTATATAATTAGGTGATTTTGATATGAGCTGCCAATGTTCAACTAAAAATGGGAATTTTTGTAAGGTTTATTGGAATTTCTAAAGGAAAAGGTGGGGATTGATTAAGAAACACTGAGATCCAGAGCAAGATAGAAGATTCAAAGGAGCATGCTAGAGATTTGCTAAAGATCTAAAGTTTGCACCAAAAAATACTCAAATCCATCATTGGTTTCATCTTTACCCTTTCCTCTAACTTTTGAATCATGGATCTATTCAATTCTATTATTACTTGTTTGTTGATTCTCATTATGAGAAGATAGATTGTAGATCTATAACTTAGATGAATTTGTTTACTAATTAGGTTGAATTTGAGATTCTCTTGTGACAATTTTAATTAAATTAATCTATTACTCTTTTTCTCTTGTCCTTGAATGGTTGGCCACCATTCTAATATATTGTGAGAGGATCAAGAGGTTAATTACAGTACAGATCATTAAAGCATTAAATTTAAATGACAATTTTATAAAGATATAAGTTGCATCTAAGCAATCTATGAGTATTATCTTGTATTGATTTCTTATATGTAATGGGCTTGTATTAGGTGTATGATCACAAACGTAGACATAAGTTTAATAAGAGTACTATGATTTATCTCAAGAGAAATTTTCATTTATATTAGTGGAATTATTGTTAATCTAATTAAATTTAGTTACAAAAGTCTATAGCAAGTGACACCTAGGAAGAAAAGACAACATTTTAGATTCCAAATCCTTTTTCATACACAGTTAGTACTTATTTAGAGTATCTTATTGCTTTAAATTTACATTCATTAATTTCATTTCAAGTGGATAATTTAGATATAAGGTAAATTTTAATAATTGGTAATTGATCTTCTTCCTTGTAGAAATGATACTATACTTATCAGTTTATTACTTATACGACTTGTACACATATGGAATAATTCATAATAAAATTTTAGTGCCATTGTTGAGGATTAAACCAAGCCATTGTCAGGGATTAAACCAAGGTTGCCTACATGACAAGTAGGAATTCTCACTATTATACTATAAATACTAAAGCTTAAGGACACTTACCTAGCAAAAGTAAGGTTAATCCCAAGGAACAATGCAAGTTAATTACATTAAGAAGTAAGAGGCAATTGGGCAAGACTCCTGCTTTGACTGAGCAATCCATTATGTAGGATGATGTGGTTGAGGATACACCACATAGCAATCCCATTTAGACTGAGATGAAGAGGAGACTACTATCAAGGCATATGTGCCTCTTATCCCATTTTTTCAAAGGCTTCAGTAACAAAAACTAGATAAATAGTTTAATAAATTTTTTAATATTCTTAAACAACTTTATATTAATATTTTGTGTGAAGATGCTTTAACTCAAATGCCTATATGAAGTTTCTAAAAGAGATTTTGTCAAATAAAAGGAAGCTAGAAGACTATGCTTCTATAGCACTCACTAAGGAGTGTAGCGTAATAATCTAGAATAAGTTGCCACCCTAAACTTGTTAATCCAAAGAGTTTTTCTATTCCCTATGTCATTGGTGATGTTTTCTCCAATCATACATTGTGTAACTTAGGTATAAGTGTTAGTCTAATACCGTTATCTATTTATAGAAGACTTGGCTTGAGAGACTTGATGCCTACAAATTTTATCTTATAGCTAGCAAACAGATCAGTCAAGTATCTAATGGGCAACTTACTGTATTAGTCTTTTACATATAGCTCGATGAATTATAGTCATTGAGTCTTTGAGCCTCCTAGAAGAGGGTTAGATTGTGTGGGCTTATTAGGATTCTTATAACTGTGAGGCCCCAATAACACTTACTCCAAAGTCCCCTAATGAAGTGATGAGTGAGGGGACTTAGAGTTATGCGATTTCCTTAGGTTGACTTTAGAGCTTAAAGCTTGAGTTCTTGGATTCTTAAGCTTTGAAATCTTTATAAAGTATTTTATTGAACGAAAAATAGTCTTATAATTATAGTTCTTGAGGATAATCGAGAAATGTATACTTTTGCAATTTTGTCATTTCATTCTATGAAATATGAAAGACTGGGGACATGAAAGGTTGTTTATGGTCTTTTTAAGTCTTTTTTGTGGCAATTATATTTGTTTATATGTTTTCCTTTGTCTCTTCTACTCAGGTTGATTTATCCATATGGTACTTCTTTTGCTTTACCATGGCAATACCTTTTCCAATTGACTTCAAAAGCACTATGATAAAGGATTATCTTTAATAGTCTTGAAATGATTAATAGAGGGTTTTTTATGCGAAAGATGATAAGACCTTCTTAGTGTTATATAAAGATATATTTTGGGGAGTAGTGCATTTTCCTTTGAATGACCATTTCAACTTCATAATAATATTAATAGAAATATTTTTCTATTAGTTGACCTTACTAGTAGTTTAGTGCATATTGATTTTATGTCTCTTTACCAATTCACGAGGGTAAAGCTGCCATTTCCTTTGTTTTACCATATTTTTAATGTTGGAGAGTATACCCCTATTAAGGGTGTATTTATGAACAACGATAGGTTCAACCATCATCTTTTTATAGTTGGCTTTCTAAGTTTAAGGTGGGTTTACCATTTCTTTTTTGCATAAAGTAGTAGTTTCACTTGGCATTACACAAACAAGATTGGCTGCAGTCCTGTCAAGGCCAGGAGGTGAAGCAAAGGTGTAGTTAAGAACAAGTTAATCTTTTTTATGAGTTTGGTTGAAAAGTTCCATCAAGGTGAGATTTTTTTTTTTTTTTTTGCATTCATTGAGCTTGGAACTAGTGTTGAGATATGCTAGCATAATATGTTGGTTCTCTCAAGCTTATGTAGCCACGTCTTAAGATAATAGAAACACAACTGATGAGGCATATTAGCCAAGGGAAACTTGACTATTTGTTCATGACTTTTATGGATTCTTCCAATGAGGTTATGCTGTAAAAGTGCCATCAAGAGGCAAAAGAGTCATCTCATGATCCTAGGGGTGACGTTGCCAAGGAAGAGGTATCCAAACCTTTGTCTAGTTTAAATAAGAGTCTAATGGCCAACTTGTGTGAGCTTAGGAAATACCTAAAGGCTGAAACTAGTGAAGTTTTGCTAAAGCAAATTGCATATATTAATGGTTTTCTCAAGGGGGTCTAGAGAGCTATTGAAGTGCACTTAGCTATGGGTCTTCGTAATAATGCAAAAAATATAATATAACATATAATAAATCATATAAAAGAGCAATGAAAATTTAGTGAATACTTATCCATTGAATTATCATTGTCTTCCTATTATTGATCGCATTGTTTTTGTGGTAATCTTGAGCGTTCCAAGTACTGGTACCAAGTGGGTTACTTGAGATTAGGTCATAGCATAGGGTCACATAAGCCATATTTTCATGTACATATGTTACCACACTTGTGTCATGGTGCAAAGTTGTATATATAACTTAAAGTGGTCATATTATTCAAGTATAACATGCCACATTGTTCAAGTATATCCTACAAATGATAATTTATATGTATAGAATAATCTTACACTAGATAACCTAATATCTTATTTCAAACCATCATTTGGTATGTGGCACTTATCTTATTTTTCCTAACCTTGATTTAATTATAGTGTTTACTAGACATATATTCTTTTGTTGAAGTTATTAGTTCATCATAGTTCTTTGGTGATTATCATCCATACTAAAGGTATTACAATCAACATTGTTCATCAATTAAGTTTCAACTCAACCTTGTTCTATGGTGGTTATCATATGAATTAAGGATTCTCACAATCAACGCCATCCATCACTTGAGCTTTTATTATTCATCAATTCAATCCTAATTCTATGGTAGCTATCCTAAAAGATTCTCATTATTCATTATTTAAGCTTCTATTATCCATTATCTGGACCAAAGATTTTGTGTAATCAATATTGGTCATCAACTAGGCTTATACTATCCATTATCTAAACCAAAATTTCTAGTAATCAACACTATTTATCAACTATGCTTCTACTATCCATTATCCAAACCAAAGATTCATTATCTAAGCTTCTACTATTTAGCTATCCTTCTTTCATCAGCTTTTTGAACTCTAGGTTTTCCTATTGTGACCTTCTTCCATTGTTACTCTTAGTAACACTAATATGGCTAATTCCTTTTTTTAGCTTCATAACTAATTTCCTCTATCATCGTTTTGTTCATCTTAATATTGTTAATTCATCCTGCATTATTCTGCTCTATCTATACCTTGATTGATTTTGACCTTATTACTTATTTCAATGCTAGCATCTATCTATCTATGCCTTCTACTAATCTTAACAAGTCACCCTATATGGGAACTAGCAGTCTCTTTGTGCTATATTTTCATACCTCTTTTGAACTAAAAAATGATCAAAATACTCTCAAAAACATTATTAATTTTTTTAATTAAAAATATAACTTATAAGAATATGTATTTCTTATCATTTTATTTCAATATCATTAACTTTGTATTGAAAACAAAAAAATTATTGTATTTTAAAATTTTATTAAATTTATGTATTAGTAAATATTTAATACATATATTACTTTTGAAATAAATAATTGGATAATATGAAAAAATATTTTTTGAATATATATTTTTATGAATGGATCATAGTTTCAAAGGAAGTAACCATTGATTTTTGTAATATGGGTATAAAATCCATCTGGGTTAAATAAGGAAATGGGTATAAGGCCCAAAAGATAATGAACGATGACCTCGTGACTCTTTTGTCATATATTGGAAAAAGAAGCCACCAAAACCATCTTAGAAGCCTAGCTATTGCTTTCACCAGAAACAAGATTTAAACACCGACGATGATGACGACTAACCACCAAAGCCAAAATAGGTTGGTATCAGAGAGACAAAACCATGGCCTAGAACTATTTATGAGTTGCTTAGGGAATTAGGTCATGAAGACCTCCTTCCTCCTCCTCCATCTAAACCTGAACCAGTGATTCCAACACAAGCATAACCTCAGCCTGTACCATGTATGATGTTTTCATTTGCCCCAAAGCCTATGACTCAGAGTTTCCTCCTATGGAAAAAAGAACTAATCTTAAAACAAATGTCATCGATAAGCCATTCTCTATACCCACAGAAGTTGCTCCCAATGGAGCCATGAGGCCTATCTTACAAGCTGAAGAAGTCCTCAACTGGCACACCCATAATGCAATAGCATAAAATAAAATTCTTCAAATGATTGATTCTCGATTAGAGAACCTTTCAAGTCAAACGGCTCACACTAATTCTCGCCTTGACAGACTGTCTACACATGTTCAAGAATTGTATGACTTCCTCCAGCAGCAGGTGACCTCCCTAGATGCAGAACTCAAAAACTTTATCACCTATGATTATATGGGTCTAGCCTTTAGTCAAAAGAAACAAGAACTTAGAAGAGTAAAAATCTCAAATTGACCAGATTAAAAAAGATATGGTAAGAGATTATTCCAAAAGTATTTATGAACCATTCCTTTCACCTTTCACACCATTGTATAATCCTTATCCTACTTCTCCATATTCACCTTATTCTCAAGAAACTAATTATTCAAAATATTTTAAAATGAACTATAAAGTTTTCAAGAAAAGGGAAAATTATCTTAGTCCAACTTAACTTAGACAACTTCTGTCACACCATACTTTATCGTACTCTATATTCCCATATTTAAGGAAACTTCCATGTACAAGCAAGAAATGCCAAGAAAAGGGAATAAATAATATCATTTGTTTATGTTCCGTCGTATCTAAAAATTCAAATTTTGATCCGTGGACCCCAAAAACTTTCCAACATCATTCTCAAATCATTATCTATCTATCAAATCATAAACATCTCAAAACTTAGCACAAACCACGGATTAAGAACTAAAAATCACAAATTCTCATGTTTTGTCTCAGGTTCTAGGGTGGCAAAATTTAAGGCAAGTTTGAAAAATCATAACTAAATTTAGAAAAATTAAAATCAAGCAAAACATAGCTTGTTGGAAAGATCTAGATGTTAACTTTACATTAAAGTTAATTCTGAGCCATGAAAACTTCATTTGGATCTCTCTTGACATCAAAAAATGCAGAAAGGTCGAGTTTTCAAGAAACACTGATACAATTTACTGATGTAAATTTTGAGAATTCATAATTAATTCCACAAAAATCTAATTCATGCAAACTATACCAATTTGGAAAGCTACAAATGTTAACTAGAGGGAAAAAATAGTTCTGGATTAATCCAAGAGCATTTAGATCCTAAAAATTAATAGAATAGTACTAAGGATCTGGATGTGAGCCTAGAATAAAATAGAAATTTTAAAAATTTATATCTCGCCCTCTAGACATCCAAATAAGGTGCTTCAAGTTGGCACAAGTCACTGGGAAGGTCTAGTTTCTGCCTATAAAATGTCATAGACATTGTTTTCCTTATGAATGACAAAGTTTCATTTTGGACCAAATGAATAGTAGCACTGACCAAAACTAGAAAAAATCCCAACTTCAAAAATTCCACAAACCTCTAAATATTTTACACTTTAACTTCTTAAAAAGCTCTCGATAAGATCTAGATGCGTGCCAAGTTTCAAACCAAAAAGAGCTCATTTGGAGAAAAAGTGACACAGCCTCACAATTTAGCCAATTTTGGCTCCTATAACTTGGTCCAAATGGCTTCTCTAATGGTTTGACACCTCTTAGGCAAGTTTAAAAATATAAATACAACTTGTAGGCACTGTCCAAGTGGTCCCAAATACTATGCATTTCATTTTGACCATTCCACATCCATTCATACACTAATACATATAAGCCACCAAAGAGTCAATTTACATATTTACATTACTTTGGTGCCATCAAAGGTTCATACAACATTCATATATCATTTTTACATTTGTTCAAGGTCTTACATCTAAAAAATAACATGTACATAATTATTTTGACATTCAATTACAAAATAAACTACATAATGATCTAAATATAGCTTTTCAACTTCCTTGGCTTGCATTCTTTAGTTACTGAACACCACTTAGACATTTTAAGAAGGAAGAGGGAAGGGGAATGAGATTCATGAAATTTTAATAGCTCACATACCTGTTCACACACAGGCATATACACATCAAGTGCTCAAATATGGAAAGTGAGACAACCATAAATCATGTAGGATCAAAATTTCCATGCCACCAATTCATACTAAGTCAAGAATATGCTCTAGGGACTTTTAGTTTACCTCACCCTATTTCTAGGACTTTTGGATTTGCCTCACTCTTAGCCTCGGGACTTTTGACTTGGCCTCACCCATCCAAGAGGCTTTTGGCCTTGTTTCACTAATGCCATGAGACTTTTGGCATCTCTTTACCTTCATTAAGGGACTTTTGGCTTCACCTCACCCTTATGAGCTATTTCCACAATTAATGACATTCAAGATAACATATTGATACTAATGCAATCTCAAAACACTAAGTGGCATGTTCTTAAATCATAAGAGCACATACAAGCACACAATAACATATATATGCAATCAAGAATGTAAAAGAATGAGGTGAAGAGCTACCTTGAATTTTTATAAATTGGGCTTCACTTTATTCCTTCCCTTTTTTAGCCTACAAGTGCACTTAGGTGGATGAAGATTCTCTTGGCCTAGACATCATAATTAACACACAATTATACACTTGAAGTAAGCTAAGATACCCATTTCATTCTTAAACACACACTTGATCTATAGGTGGCATAATGGTTCCATAAATAGCTTATTGAAGCAAACTTCACAATTCAAATTCTAGACTCTATTCTTCTTTTATTTTTAGGCCTCTTGCCATCATTCAAAGCACCATCACACATTCATTTGCACAAGCTTAATTACAAATTGCTTCTTAAGGTACCATTATAGACACCATTGTCCCATCTTCCAATCCATGGCTCCTAAATTTTTTCCAATGGTTCCTTTCATCTTCTAACATCATATGAAGTCCCAAACCAAGGCTAGAACAAATTAAAAAAATCCCCTAGCCTTATGCTCTTGCCTTGGCCGAACCATGTACACAAAAGAAGGTTCATAGAGCTTTTGATTTTTCTTTGATGGGAAAGCTACTTAGGAGGCTTTCTAGAGGTCTTAGGAGCTTAATGGAACACTTAAATAACCTAGAAAATTTATGTATAAAATCATATTTTTCAAAACCCTAAAGAATCCTACACTTTCCTAACTTAATTTTCATTAGTTTTTCTTGTAATTTCTTGGCATATTTCACTTCCCCATGGCCTAAAACCCTAGTTCCTCTCTTTTTTTTTTGGATAGAACTCCTTTCCCTCTCACGGTTCTAGTTTGGCCAAAAATACACCAAAAGAAGAGTAAGAGAAGAAAACTACAAAAGGAAAAAGTTACCTTGGATTCAAGCTTACTTTTAAAAGACTTTCTCCTTGATTTGCTTCTCCTCAAAATTTTTGAACTATCCCCCTTATTCTGGACTCAAAATAGAATCAAAATCACTTAATAAAATCATGAAAAGAAAGCTTGAAGGGAGGAGAACAAAATTGGAATAAGAAGAAGCATGAAATTCCTTGAAATTGGCTACATTCTCTTGGTTTTCTTCCTCCTTTCTCTCCTTCTCTTGCACACCTAAGAGAGAGCTTCCTTTTTTCTATTTTTGGGTAGAAGGTATGTCTAAATGAAGGGAGGAAGAGGCATGAAACTTATGTAACATTCAAGAAACTAGCTTTTTCAAAAATTCTAATTTCATCATTCCGTAATGACAATTTTGTTTTGGCTTCGTTTTAGCTCCTTTTTAAGAACAATCTTTTTCATTATAAAATTTAGGTTTCCAATTTAATAAAATTCCTTTGGAATCATTCAAATTAAAGCTAAAACCTTCCTAAATAAATTTCTTAAAGTTTAAATTTACTGACAATAGAAAAAATATACCAGAAGGGCTTTAACTATCCCAGAGCTTCCCATAATTTTTAGGGTCTCTAAGAACCCTAGATAATCCAAATTTTTCATTTAAAAAGCTCTCCTGTGTGTTTTTCCAAAAGTTGTACTTATTTATGAAAATGTCATTATGTTTCGTCAACTTTCATCTCAATTTGTTTCACTGTCCTTACTCTGCTTTTCTTTTCATTTGAGCCTAGGACTCTACCCAAATTGTTTTGGACATTTTCTAACTCATTCCAATAGACTTGCTTTTATATGGCTCATTTCATCATTTTACAGAAATTACGTTCATTACAGCTTCAACCCAGACAACCTCTATCTCTTAGAGAACCTTGACCTCCACAAAGACCTCCTCACTTCCTTTCTCAATATATAGCCTCAACTTTATGGACCAAACCATCTGAACAACTTCTGCCACCAAAATCTTTACAAATTAAAACACCTCTTTCTTCACTAAAGAAAACCCAATCTCCTTTTCTTGATCCTACCCAAAAAATAAACAAGTTCAATCTAAACCACCCAAGTCTTCTGGAACAATAGCTTTAACGACATCGATGATCCCTTATAGTTCTTATTTGGATTCTAATCAGTCTAATCTAATTGGACTAAAACCAATCAATTCTGATGATGAGCCCACTAGTTATTCTACCATCACTGCCTCTTATCTAGCCAATCTTACTTCTATTAAAGAATATGATGAGTCTAATATAGAATCTGAAGATCATGCTAAATATCAACTGGATCATACAACTTTACTGAACCATGCTTAAACCCAAGCTCGTCCATTTACTGGACCATGGTTCACATTTGATAATATCTTTCCTAAAAAATAGAGAGATAAGTTGCATGAGTTTTCGGCATGGCTTGATCTTTAAATGACTCGACCAGTTGCTAATCTTGAAGATGTCTTTACTGAGTACAGATAGCATCTCTATACTACTGTTGCCAGTGTAAATGATCTTCTTAGATTCATTTATAAAGAATTCCTTAGAGACTTCCATCTTGTTGATAAACAAAAGCGACAAGAATACTTCTAGATACGTTATTATTCTCTGAAGAAAATAGATCTTGATCTTCCCTACCAAAGGATGGTAGAAAGATATTATCTTCTTAATAGTTTTAATGACGTCAATCTGTGACACACGTTCATTGCCTCCTTACTAGAAGAACTTCAACAAGAACTTTTGTGAGCTATTCAGTCCCTCTTAAGAGACATGACAGACATCTCTCTAGGGGAGATTTATCAACTTGTTATTGCTACTCTTGAGAAACTACGTGAACAGCATAAGATATTTAATTATATGATAGAAGGAAAACTGGCACTTTAAAAAGTTTGCAAAAATCCCTATTTGCAAATCAAATGTAAAGACAAATCAAGATGCTCTTGCTGTACAAAGAAAAATTCGTGTTACAAGCATGCTTACTCTAAGCCTTACAAAAAGAAAAAGCATAAAAAACTAATTCGATTTTTCAGAAGGAGAACAACTCAATTTAGAAAAAGAGATCGTTGTTACATCTATAGAAAGAAAGGTCATTTTGCCAAACAGTGTCCTAAAATATCAAAGAAAGAAGTAAAACTCCTTTAACAACTTCAAGCAAGCATTCTTCTTCCTGATGACCAAGAAATTAAAGAGATCTTTTTTTAGCAGGAAGATACTAATAATACTATCGTCTTTGCCTTGCCTAGCTTGTAATCTTCTGATTCAAAATTCTCAGACTCAAATCATTCTAACAATTACATCCACCATAGTTATTCAGTGCAACCTTACAATCAAGCAGAACATAAAGAGTCGCCAATGGCTTATGTCCAAATGCAGATTCTATAAACCTAATTGCCTATATAGATACTGGTGCTTTTAAAAGTCTCATGAACCCTATAGTTCTTCCTCCAAAGCATGGACTACTCATTCTGAATACTTTAGTGTTGCTGATAGCAAGATTTTTAAAGTTAATCTTATTACAAAAAAAAAGGATTAGTATTAAAATCTTCCCAGATTGTCTTATTTGGATTAAGATACTTGGTAGTAGTCTCCCAGATAAAGACATTATCATTGGAATGGATGTCTATTGTCAAGCAAGAAAACTTCAGATCCTCCCTAAAGAAATTCGATTCAAACAGCAATTCAAGCCATACACAACTATTTCAAAGGTGTTTGAGCTTTCTCAATTTCTTGCTAGTTATGAAGAGTTCATGCTCAATTTATGCAATACTTTCTAAAGTCTCATGATCAATTTTCCCATTCCTCTCCTCTTTAAAAGAATAAAGAATTCTTCGTCCAACTACCCTTCAAAAGGAATGAAGATGTCAATCCAATAAAGGCAACTCATCTTGGCATGAATCCTGATGATTTGAAAGCCGCTAGAGAAAAATGTGTAGCCCTACTTAAACAAGGCTTAATTGAGCCTACAAAGTCTGATTGGGCTTGCCAAGTCTTTTATGTGAAAAAATGCTCAAACCAAAAATGTAGAAAGAAAAGATTAATCATTGATTACAAGCCTCTCAGCATGTTCTTATAAGATGATAAATTCCCATTACTAAAGATCAATTCACATATTAGTTTGTTAAAAGAAGCAAATGTGTTTTCTAAGTTTGATCTCAAAGCAACCTTTTGGCAACTAGGAATTGATCCAGCAAAGAGGTATAAGATTGTCTTTTATATACCTAATGCTCAATACTAATAGACCATTATGCCATTTGGTTTAAAGGTAGTCCCATCCTTATTTCAAAAGGTCATGACTAAGATTTTTAAGCCTATTCTCCACAATACACTAATTTATATTGATGACATCTTACTTTAATCAAAAAATGACGTAGATCACAAAAAGCTCCTTCAACAGTTCCTAGATATTACAAAGCACTATGGAATAATCCTCTCAGTCTAAAAAAGTCAATTGGGTCAAGCCCAAATCAAATTTATTGGGATGCATATTTCCAATAGGCATTATCAACCAAGCCTACATATCGCATAGGAATTGCTCACCTTCCCTAATAAAAATCTTTCAATAAAAGAAATTCAACAGTTCCTTAGCATCATCACCTTTATTTAAGATTTCATTCCAAAAGTGTCTAATCACACTAGCCAGCTATCCAAGCATCTTAGAAAGGACCCCTTCCTTGGGGCCCAGTACAAACAGCTGTAGTGTGACACCTCAAAAAGGTTTCCCAAATGCCTTTGCCTTTAAAGATTCTTGATAAGGGCAAACGAATACTCTAGACAAATGCTAGTGAAGAATTTTAGGGTGCAGTACTTCTTGAAGGAATTGATAGGAAGAAATACTACTATGGCTATCCTAGCTAATAATTCAAAGATTCTAAAAAGTATTACCATGTAATCTACAAAGAGATTCTTACAGTCAAAAAGGGAATTGAAAATTTTAACTTTGATTTATCTCCACATGAATTTATTGTGTAGATGAACAACTCCTCCTTCCCTAAGATTTTAGAGTCTAAGAAAAAAGTTCTACCAGATAAACAATTGTTATGCTAGAAAGACTAGTTTTCTCACTATAAATTCAGAGTAGAACACATTAAAGGCTACGACAACATCTTTGCAGATTCCTCTTTAGACCAAAAATTGTGAGCTTGATTACTCTAACCAAACCTATTCTTTTAATCCATATGGCTCACTTTATCCCGAGATGCATTGTTCATTATCCCTCTCCTTAACTCAAAAAGGACTTCCCTTTAAGAGAAAAAAGACCAACCACTCCTGCTGAAGTTCAACAACTCACTCAAAAATATTTATTTTACTATCTCTATAGGTATCTTAGAGATGCTCCTCCCAACGTCATTCCTCCCTCCTTTAACCTAAAACTCCAACTCCCTTCTTGATTTTACTTAGGATTCATACCCATGTGATTGATGATGCTCTTTGGTATCTTTAGGTATTAACAGCACTTTACTTAAGAGCCATTGAGTTTCCACCTCTTTTGATTTTCCAACACCTCACCACGTCTAAAAACAAGGACTCCAACCTTTGGACCCTTCTTGAATGGTTCTCACCATTATTTTGGTGCCACAATGAGCTTAATAGGATCATAATGCAACATAACCTCTAGCATAACACTAAAGCAAATCAAAAGGTCTCCAGTATCTCATCATCCACCGTCCATACTGGAAGAACAAACAAAATATGCCCTTCACAAGAAATCATGCTTATAAATGGAACACATTTCTTAATTAGCCAAAATAGTCATATGATGCTTTAAAAGTTTTAAAAAAAATTTATGTGAAATTAATAATTATAAAGATAAAAGGTTTATCTTCTTCACTTCACTAGGTCCCTATCCTAGAGAATTCATCCCCGGTAAGCCCAGACTCCCAAAAGTAAATCTTCTTAACATTGAAATATGGACTTCTACTTAGATGAGCAATTTCTTTAAAGGAACTAGTTCTCAAGCCCTAGGAGCTTCTACCTCAAACATACCTTCACAACCACCTCAAGATATCCATATGCAAGACTCACAAGATCCCAATAACCTTAGTGATCTTGATAAATTCATAGAGTGGTTCTTCACCCACTTTATGTAACAACTAAAAAAAAATCATTGAAATTTTTTAAGTCCTGAAATTTTTCTAAGTCTGTTGGCTACAGCCCGACTGTAGCGAATGTACTTGTTCATTATAGCGAGAAATGGCCTAATTATAACAAATGTGCCTGTTCGCTATAGCAAGAATGCTTCTAGCTATAGCAAGTTCGGGCATCTCATACAAAAACCAGGGGGTTCCTCACAATAACGCGCGCCGTAGTGAGAACAGGGGTCTAGAATTGATACGTGCTCGCCGTAGCAAGGGTTATTTTTCGTTATAGTAAGGGTTAGTCTGGAAAAGCATAAAAAAAGAGAATTTTGCTTCTTAAAGAGTCAAGATCTTCTCCTTTTCTTCTAACTAACCTAAGCTTCAACCAAAATAGAGAAAAAGGCTTGAGAAAGAGAGAGAGAGACCAAGAAAAGGAAGGAAGAACAAGGAAAAGGTAAGCAAACTTGAGATTTCCATAGCTCACCTCCTTACAATTTTGTACTTCTCTCTTTGTCCTCTCTTTCTATGGTTTTAGTTGTTGAATTTGTTTTGTTTTGAGCTTTGTTCAGAAGAGGAAGAGTGGAGAATAAAAAGGAAGCAAGGTAGAGTAGTGGCATATGCCTATAGGCAATTGAGACCTCATGAGAAGAATTATCCCACACATGACTTGGAGTTAGCCGCTGTAGTATTTACTCTCAAAATCTAAAGGCACTATCTATATGGTGCTACCATAGAGATTTATAGTGACCACAAGAGTCTGAAATACCTATTTAATCAAAAGAAACTGAATATAAGACAGAAGAGATGGATTACGTGGCTAGATGCCTAGTGTGTCAGAGGATAAAAATAGAACATCAAAGGCCGACTGGGTTGTTGCAACCTTTAGATATCTCTGAGTGGAAGTAGGATAGTATAGTCATGGACTTTGTTATGGGGTTACCCAGAACATCCTCTGGACATGATACTATTTGAGTAATTGTAGATAGACTGACGAAGTTTACACACTTTTTAACTATTAGGGCTACTTATACACTGAATAGATTAGCCCAATTGCATATCAAAGAAATAATGCAACTTCACGAAGTACCCAATAGTATAGTTTCAGATATAGACCCTAGATTCACATCGAACTTTTAGAGGTCATTGCAGCATGCCTTAGGGACCAAGTTGAGATTTAGTACTGCATATCACCCCCAGACAGATGATCAAACTGAGAGAACCATCCAGACCTTGGAAGACATATTGAGGGCATGTGTGTTAGAAATAAGGGGTAATTGGGATGCGTATGTACTATTAGCAGAGTTTGTGTATAATAACAGTTACCATTCTAGTATTCAGATAGTCCCTTACGAGACTTTGTATGGGAGAAAGTGCAGATCCCCTCTGTGTTGGGTTGAGCTAGGTGAGAGAAGTATGATAAGACTTGAGATTGTGTACCAGACTACCCAACAAATAGAATTAATTAGAAAGAGACTCATCAGCCCCAAAGTAGGCAAAAAAGCTATGCCAATAAGAGAAGGAAGCCGTTAGAGTTTGAGATTAGAGATCATGTATTCATTCACGTGTCTCCAGTGACCGGGGTGGGTCAATCAATGAGGATAAGGAAGATCAGTCCTAGGTATAAAGAACACGGTTTACTCTTTTTCTTTGGAAATCATATGGAATTAAGCCTAAGCAAAAACTAATTACAGTTAATATATTATGGTGTTACATTTTTGGTATCAGAGCGAAGGTTCAGGCACTTTTGCTCAATGTTGGGCTCTTGAATGATGTGATTTGCTTGTGTTTGGTGTGAATTGCCATGGAAGTAGTAGCATGCATATGCATATGTGCTTGTGCTATGATTGTGAACTGAGGATTGCTACTTCTTTTCAGACATAGTTGGGGCTAGATGGCGCAAGGAAAGAGATAGGCCATCTAGGGCTCAGAAAGCTGAGCCAACAGTTCCAGTTGGGCCTGAGGATCCTCTATGGACTATCATGGAGAGGCTTGACCGATATAAGGCCATGATAGGCCAGCACCAGGAGATGCTGGAATAGCAAAGGTACAAGAATGAGTATATGAGCTATTGAGATTCTATGAATCTCACCCCCTTCCCTCTCCTATCTCACATGGTCCAGGTGGAGCTCAAGAGCCTAAGAGTGGAGGCTATGAGGCATAGGTGGCTCTTTTTGACACTCTTGCACACTTTTACATAGTTTGATATATAGGAAAGCGAAAGTACTCATGTATACATATTCTTTTTGAGATGTAAATACTTAAGTAAGTGTAAAAGTATGTATCAATGATGTATGATCCATGTATGGAATCAAAGTAATGAAAGTATGAAATTTGACCCCTTTGTGGATTGTATATAATAGTGTATTTTTGCCCGTAGCATAGTGAGCTTGAGATGTATGATGATTTGGACCACTTGAACATTTCATATATACTATATTTATGCTTTAAAACTTTCCCAAGAGGTGTTAGAGCATGTAGGAAACTATTTACCCCCATTTTGAAACATGTATGGTGTCAAAACTGTCAAATTTGTGAGCTCTATCAAAATATAACCAAATGAGCTCTTCTTAATATGAAATTTGGCATGCCTCTAGATCTTATTGAGAGCTTCTTAGAAAGTTAAAGTGGGTAATATTTGGAAGTCTAGGGAATATTTGGCGAATTGTTGAAGTTGGAGAATTTTTTAGTTTTGGTTATTATACTGTGCAACTAGTCCAAAAATTGATCTGTCATCTATAGACCAAACAGTGTCCAATTGTCATGAAATTTTATGGGTACAAACTAGACATCCATAGTGATATATACCAATTGGAAGCACCTCAATTGGAGGTCTATAAAAGGAGAAATAATGTTCTGAAGTTCCATATCAGCATTAGGGAAGCCATCCGACCTTTGTTACTATTCCATCAGTTTTTGAGGTCCAAAGGCTACTGAAATGATCTGAACTTAATTTTCTCATCTAGATCTCATAGAGTTCAATTCCTGTTCTCAACCCATGACCAATATGAGCTCGAATTTTCCTTCGTAACTCGTGAAACTTCTTCGTAGTGGCTCCGTTCCATGCCTCATTTCATAGGGAACCTTAAAGTGGCTCTATTTTAGCGGTACGTGAGCTAGGTTTAGAACATCATGAGACAGTTCAATCTTCTGTAGCTTTCCAAATTTGTATAGTTCGCCCAGATTGTATTTTTATGGAATTAGTTATGAATTTTTTAAGTTTATGACAGCAAGCTGCATCAATGTTAGGGATAACCAGACCTCTATCTCTTTTTCGATATCAAACATGGTCCAAACATTGAGATTATGGTTGGAAATTATTTTTAGTGTAAATTTAACATCTAGAACTTTCCAAAAAGCTATGGTTTTCTTAATTCTCATTTTTTTTAAGAATTAGTTATGATTTTCCAAAGTTAGAGCCAAAAATATGACTTTTAAGCCCATTTTGAGAAATTACATTTTGGGATTTTTGGCTTCATATCTGTGGTTTATAGGTTGTTTTATACTATGTAGGAGTTGTATAAATGGAGTTTGAGTAGAGTATGTGATTGATGGGTTCACAGGACCCACGAGGCAAATTATAAGCGTTTAAACCCTGATTCATAATAGGAAAATGTCATGGTTTGCTCTTTTTCTTTGGAAATCATATGGAATTAAGCCTAAGCATAGACTAATTGTGGTTTATATATTATGGTGTCACACTTTGGAAAGTCAACAGCTGATAACCCTGATGCCACAGATACTGATGATGATCCAAACTTGTCACCATCTCACAAGCCAATCAAGAAAGGATAAGGCTTATCCTTGAGCTTATCATTGCCAACCTATCTCTTGTCATCTTACATAATTATGTTTGTTTACCTTTTGCATGTGAGTTACTTTCTAACCTATTTAAAATTACTTTATTGTAAAATTATTAAAGGTGTGTCTGTCTTTTTATTCCCCACTGATGTCAAGTTGTTTGTCTGTATCTCATAACCTCAGTTATAAGAAGTGTAAGTCTCTCTGAAAACCACAAGCTTCAGAACACTTCTTGTAATCCAGTTTGAATAAACACTCCAAGCTTTCTCATGTCTTCTCTCTAAGTCTCTTTGCTTTCTAAAATTTTTTATCAGTAAATCTTTTACGATTATCTTGTCTAGCATAAATATGCTCTACACTTGTCTCGCATGAGGATCCTATGTATCAGAAAGTGTTAAATAGGAAATAGTTTGATGAAAGTAATCTCCTTGTCCATGAATTCTTTGATTAAAAAGTTTTCCAATAAGATTAAAAGAATCCTTAATCCTAACAGGCCAGCACAAGAAGAAAGCCCTGAGGAAGAGAGGCTATTAGTACAAGCATACTTGAAAAAAGATTCTATTAAAACTAATTGAAAAATTAGAATAGATTATTTTGTATTAAAAAGATAAGACATAGAACCTATTCCCAGAAGGATAAGGGATAAGGGTAAACACCCCCTTGATTACTTTTATCCAAGTTATTTTCCTATTACTTCTGAAGAGAGAAAGGAAGTAGATCAAATCTCTCCTCCTTTCCCTTTAGAGTATGTTTAGGAATGACTAAATCTCTTATTGTCACCTAAATGGCATCTCTCTGAAAAAGATCTCCGTAGATTGTAGGATCTTAAGAATGAGAGATGGAAACGAATATTGGCCTATCTAAGGTTAAAGGCCGAGATGGTACCAATTTTATAAGTGGTCAAATCTATATTTAATATTTTATATTATTTATAAATAAATATAAGGGTCTTTTGGTCAAAATATATATAACTTATCTTTTTTTTACAAAGGAAATAAGTATAGCACATTTTTGGCTTTAGTGGAGGAAATGTAATCCTTCAAAACAAAGAGAGCCTCATGTAATTAGGAAATTTCTTAAGAGAAGAGAAGGTAATTTACTTTTTTGTGTATATGTATGTGTGTGTGTGTGTTCTTAATTGTTTAATTTTTTTTTTTTATAAATATGATCTTTTTGAGATATTTTCTTCTCTAATTATAGAGTGAAATCTTCTCTCATATATATATATATATATATATATGTTAGGTTGGCATGAATTATGTGTATTAAGAGTCTATTGAAACCAATGAACTTTTGGTTTAGTGGTAATGAAATAGTCTTCAAAACTAAAGAATTTTTAGTTTGAATTTCACTCAAAGTCAAAATTAACCCAAAAATAAGGGCCTTTATAATACATAATTACCTCATGATCAAAATTTATTAATAGAATTTTAATGGCTAAGACCAAATTTAAATGTCTTAAAAATATAAGAACCCAATTAAAACTTGAAACAATAGGGATTACGGATAGAAATATTAAATAAAACTGTAGAAGTAATTTATCCTAAAAAAATTATCTTTCATAATAGGAGTAAATGATAGTAAAATAAAAACTAACAAAATAAAAGTAATGTTTTAGACTCTTTGTACGATTTTAATAATTAAATCTCAAAAAGCCATTATATATTTTACTGCTAGGTTAGCACCGCACCAAGTGGTGATTCTTATTGGTTTAACAAAAGTATACAACCTCCGCATCCAATATTCGATTGAATTATTAATGCTTGGACTCTGTAATAAAAATAACCTGTTAAATGGGGCAAACAACTCAGGACCACAAGTCTCTCGCCCACACATGCCAATTGGAAATTGGCTAAAAGACTTCTCGAGTCAATGGAAACTCTTCTAATTCACCTCCAGGAAAAAGAGAAAATTATAATTGATGATTTCAAATTAAGATATTTATATTTAAAATTATAAAATTATTTTAAAAAATTTAAGGACTAAAATTTTTTATTTTTAAATCTTTTAAAATGATTTTAAAATTTAATATTCTTAAAATAAATATATTTAATTTAAGATCTTTATCTGTAATTAAAAAAAAAAAAACTCTGTACATTATTTTGAGATTGACAACCAAACCGTGTAATGGATGTGGCAGGTATCAACTCACATGATTATATAGGCTTGCACTGTTTTGATGATTTGCTGAATATGTAGGTTTTTTTTTTTTTTTTTTGGGCTGAAGCTTGATATATAGGTTGGCTGTCCAGCTCTTGTCGCTTGCCTATTGGTTAGAATTAAGTTATTGATCTTTGACCAAGAAAATGGGATTTGGGAAGGATTAAGGAGGCAGATAGGAAGGTAACTTGAAGATATTAAACAAAAGGGTATGTATGTAACCAAAAACCAAAAAAAAACAAAAGGGTATGTAAAGGATGATTTCAATATAAGATTATTTTAAGCTTTTTCTTAAGGCAAAGTTGATGCATTTTTTTATTATAATTATTGAGCAGACAAAAAATTACCACTATTTTAAGAAAGGTGTTGATGGACGTAGTCGCTTCGGATTTGTCAACAATTTTCTCTACTCCTCTGCATCATTTAAGATATTTACCAATAAGCCAAAAATTATAAATTAATCTTAATTAGGGCGTAACATATCTTTTTTTTTTAATTTCATTGTATAAAGGCATGGTTCAAACACAAGGAGAGTATATAGACGCGACCAACAACTAATTTGCTAACAATAATCTATAACATGCTTCTTCTCGCAAAATGTTTTTGGGGCTTGACCAATCAACAAAGTATAAATCTATTTTATCTTATTTTATAATCTAATTTTAATTAAAATATAGAAGATAATCACTTTAGTTGGATTTAGATTTTCTCAATTCCTTAAAAATCGACAATGCCAATTTCAGGTAAAAAAGAAAAAAAAAACACAATATGAATGAAATTTACTTGAATTTAAAATTAATACTATAAAATTTTCAAGAAACTAAAAGAATCCAAATAAATATTAAGGTGTTATTTGGACGTAGGAGGAAAAGAGAGAGAGATAGAATTAATCTTTTTGACAATGCTTATTATACATTACTTAATAGTGTTTTTTTTTTTTTTAATTCTTCTTTCATTTCTATAGCTAACAATTATATGTATCAAATAGTCTGATCAAGGACCTCAAATTCTAAAAGTGGGAAAATGGGAAAATTAGGCAAACAAATAGCCTTGAGGGCTTAAGAGTTGGTGGAGACGCACCACACACTCAAGAATGGTCTTTCCATTTGTAAACCCTTTGATCAAAAAATTCAATGACTAAGGAGAGAGGTACGTAGAAGTAATTTTTTTGGCAATGTTTATTATATTTTTCTTATTATTACTCTTGTTCTTTTTTATATATATTCTTATTTTCTTCCATTTTCATACTTAATAATTATATTATCAAATGGTCCGATCATACCGTGTCAAGGACTTCAAATTTTAGAATTGAGAAAATGGGAAGATTAGGCAAATAAATAGCCTTGAGGACTTAAGAGGTGGTGGAGAGGGACCACTGCTCAAGAATGGTCTTTTGATTTGTAAACCCTTTGATCAAAAAATTCAATGACTAGTTGGTGAAGATCTCCCAAAAAGTCCACAAGACGACGGAATGTGGGGCATTAAATTTGTCAGCTTAAAAGCGACCTTCAATGATATACAAAGTGGGCTTACATCTATTTCTAATTACATTTAAAAAATATATATAGGTAGGCATCATAGGTTGTCTATGCCGGTTCACATCGCCAAACAGAACTTCGACTGTTCTAAGTTGGGACACAAGTAGGATAAAAGGAATTAGAGCAATGAGGTTGAAGCTGCAGCTTCTGAGGTCTTGGGTCCTCTAATTATTGAGGACAACAACGTTAAAAGCTACAATTCTTGTTAATGAGTAAGCTTCTTCTGTACCCCTCACTGCATTATACCTTTTTCTAAGAATTAAATGTCTTTTATGCTATATGGTAAAAGGGTCTAAGATTCTGATAGAGATGGATTTGTATGTGGGTGCTTTTCATCTTCCATATGTTCGTCCTAGTGTTTGTTATAAACTAGATGGATTTTAAGCACCAAAGCTAGCTAAACAGACTTTGGGTGACTCTTGACTTCCCTTGCAGGATATTATTATCTTGAGCTCTTTTAACAGAGAAAGGAGTTTCCTTATGGAGATTTCACCCATCAGAGAGTTACCTGATCAACTGGTAAGATATATAGCTTTTCTGCTTATCCTCATACTGGTAAACTTGATAGTGCGTACTAGCTCTAACTTGGAATCATAACAATAGATGGTTTGAAATTTGGTGTTCTGTCGGAAAACAAGGCAAAGGTTCAATAAAGAGGTAGAGTACGGGGGGATTCTACGTTGCCTATAAATGAATACGGATAACAGTTACCAATGATCAAGTCAAGCGGTAATACTTACAACATCACATGATACAATAAAAACCTCTTAAAACCAATCATCATCTTGTATTTTTTCGGTGAGCTATAATAGCCTATTGGTTCTAGTTATCTTAAATTAGTTTGGGTGAGTTAGAAATTCCCGTAATATGGATAAATTCAATCTTTCTGACTAGAGCTTGGTTAATGAAACGCCTATGAAAATTGTTGAAGTTGTGTACAGTGAATTTGATTTCTTTTTTTTGTTTTGGTTTCTTTTTTTTTTTTGGTTTGGGCAGGGAACAATGGAGGATCCTACTTTTCTCCATCAGTGGCACTTAAACACTTTCGACGATCCCACCTTATTACCCCTAGCTGCTGCTTTTGGAGAGACCTTATTACAGCAACACTCATTCTCTAATAATTCAAACTTCAACCCGAAAATTAGTTGCATGCAAAGTACTCCACTTGCTGCCATTGAAAGACCCACAAAGCATATCAAAACCAGCAACTCTTGTTGGAGTCCCAATAATGAGAGTGACCAGACATCACCAAACCTACAATTTGCTTCTTGTCCAAACCTTCTTTCCTTTGTAAACCCAAATTACATAAATCAAATGGGATTTGTGAAGACCAAGGAGGAGACTATGTCTCCAAAAATCAATAGCACCAATAATAATATTAATGTTGGTGACGTTTTGATGTCTCAAGAATGCTTGGGTAACCCAAACTATGGCTTCAAGGCAAGCCAAGATCAAGCTAGGAAGATTGGGATAATTCCTAATAAAGTTTCTCAACCACAGGATCACATCATAGCTGAAAGGAAGCGAAGAGAAAAGCTCAGCCAGAGGTTCATTGCTCTGTCTGCTCTTGTTCCTGGCCTCAAGAAGGTATAAAATATTTAAGCTGATATGCTTGTCACGGCTTTTGTCTTTTATAAGTATAACCTAATATGCTGAACTACGAATTTTTTCTTTTTTAACAAATTTGCTCTATCAAAAATAAATAAAGTTAAAGAGATATATGAATATTTCAGGATAGGCATATTTCCCAATAGAATTTACCTTTGCCATGCTCATATTTACTTATGACTTGATCTATCAATCTTTGAATCTTTTTGGCTAGGCATTGCTTATCGCGTTGTTTATGGACCACACTCACAAAAGAATTGAAATCAACTCAAAAGTATATAACTTTAACGTAGCAGAGACACCTGGTGAAAAACTCATTTGTAAATGTGGTTTATATATGATATAGTGCGGATTTGGAAACGCGGTAAAAAATCACATTCGTATAAAAGTAACAATATCTTGCTTCGTGTCAAACGTGGTTTTGGAGAGTTTTACTGCATTTCCAAACACACTCATAGTAGGCAACAGCTATCTAAAAATGCCTCTTAATCTTTTGTAGATTAGATCTATCTAAAAATCTCTTTAATTGAACTAGTAAACAAATTTGAATATTCTCATGTATGATGGTCATGAGGAGAAAAATGGAAAGAATAATTAATTACAAGAAGACTAATAAAATCTCCTCACATAATTTTTTACATATTAAAATGGGATGGTTCATGTTTCATGTCTAAAAAAAGATCCATTCTAAGTTCAGGTCAATTATTTACTAAGCTGCAGAATACTGATCCGTTCTTGTTGCTTCTTGTCAAAACACCTTCCTTCTCAGCCCTAGAAGAAACCATTAAAAGCTTCAAAACTTTCTTCGTAGTTTGTTATTTTTTGTTTCTCATAAATGTAAAAATTTTGTTGCTATGATGCACGGATAACACTACATGCATGTATGATATCGAAGCGATATGTAGGGAATAAGACGATTACTGTAAAAGCAGGATATTGTAATTATCAATGAAATTTTTGAAGTAAAAATTAATAAGTAATATCATATTTACTTGATTACTTTTAAAAGATACAACTTATAATATATATACATGGGGGTGTGTGTGTGTTAACCTTTACACTAGGTATGTGTAGCTCACTGGAAATTATGCAGATCCTGTGAAAGTATAACTGCCAAGATCATGGTGTAATCACATGGATCTGAATTTTCAATTTACCACTTAACAGATGGACAAAGCTTCTGTTCTGGGAGATGCTATAAAGTACATGAAGCAACTGCAAGAGAAAGTGAGGACTCTTGAGGAGGAACAGACTAAGGCCAAAACTGTGGAATCTGTGGTAATTGTGAAAAAATCTCAACTCGTTCCTGATGCTGAAGCTGCAGACTCCACTTCTTCAGATTCTGTTTGCTCCTTTGATGAGCCACTCCCTGAAGTTGAAGCTAGATTTTGTGAAAGGAGCGTGCTCATAAGAATTCACTGTGAGAAAAGCAAAGGAATTTTAGAAAAAGCAATGTGTGTGATTGAGAATCTCCATTTAGCAGTCACCAATAGTAGTGCCATGACTTTTGGGAGTTCTGCTCTTGATATAACCATTATTGCTCAGGTAATTATTCCTGCACCTTTAATGGCTGAAAGCAAGGAGTTGCACAATTTTCAAAAATACACTCAATTTGATATAGCAGTAATACTAAGGTGTAGCGTTTGGTTAGCAGACAACTTCAGTTTTTTATTTACTTGAAAAATTATACATAAAATAATTTAAGCACGAGATCTATGGAAAAAATAATAATATTCTTAAATTATTTATAGGACTTATATATACACAGCATATTAAAGTTAAAAATTTTATATTTTCTTATGCCTAAATAATTTTAAATAGGTTTTTTGAGTACTTGGAAAACGAATACTTTCCCGTATCAAACATTACATAATAGGTTTTCATAAGTGCAATATTGCATGGTAAAATTATTAATTCGATTATGTTGATGAAAAATATTAATTGCCATGCATTGCAACTGCTTTTTATTTTATATTTATTTAATAAATGATAAAATATAATATAATATATTATCATATAGTTTGGCCAATTTTCACTCTAGTAACTTTGTGGTTCAAAATTTAATATTTTGTCCGTGAGCTTCAATACCCTCATCAAGCTTTTAATATCCTCCTTAGGAAGATAGAGTATCAACTTTCAAACGAGATGATTGCAAAGTAAATACAGGCCAAATTACAAATAGTAGACTATATCTTACACTTTAAATAATATTCCCTCAATATTGTGCAGATGGATTCAGTATTTTGCATGACGCTGGAGGATCTTGTGAGAAACCTACGCTCAGCTTTTAAATCTTTCATGTGAAGAATTAAGTTCCCATATTTTCGGTTCACATATCAAGCAGAAATATCTATATATCGCAGCCGAAGGCTTCAGAACATCAAAATAATATATATTACAGTTTATACATATACACACAACAGCTCAAGTCAAGTGTATGTTGTTGAGTGTACTGTTCTCTGTTTACAAGGCCTGTAATGTCAGCCATCTTTAGACCATCCACAACAAGAATTATGGTAGCTGCGACTGAACGATCACCTTCATTTGCGTTGGGGTTTTTTTCAGCAAAAAAGTACTGTTTTTAACATGGTCGCCGACTCACCCACCCGTGTTGCAGCTTTTTTTAAGTTTGTTTGGCAGATGGAGTTGAGAAGTTCAAACCAACTGCTTTGTGTCCCTTTCTTTATACCTTGATCTGTAGAAAAGAGAAGAAAATGATGCTTTTTTTGGGTGTCTTGACAAACATGCCTTCGTTTGGTAGTTTGTTATTTTTCCAAGTGTGGTTCTTCATTTCCTTTCTATTCTGAAAAGCAAAATATGCTTTGTAGAAGTGTGGTTGACAGTGATGGAATAATAATATTATCGTATACTTGATTATATATGTCAGATAGAATATTCTATATGCTTTCTTCCTTCCATCATTGATTATATATAAAGAGTATTCAAAGACTTAAAATTTGAGGTTCCAATGGTTTCCACTGATAACTAGTTCCAAAAAATTAAGTTATATGTGTGAGATCTTGTATATTTTCAAATTTTACATTAGACAAATTAAAAAGTTTTAAAGTTGATATAAGTTACAACTCACATCATATTTTAATTAATAATTCTAAAAATTTCAAATTACAAAGTGTGATTTGAAATAAATAATATTTATATTTAAAAAATACTTAACACGTGCTATCAGTTTAAAAATAATTTACAAGTTTTTGGGCATAACATTCGCCTTCTATAAGTTATTTGATTTACACAAAGCAACCCTAATAATCCAGATTTACAGGGAGCCAATATAATTAAGCATGTAAATATTTAGTCTTCTTAATTAGTTTGTTAAAAGCTACAGTCATTCTAAGTTATCATAGAACCAAGCCAAGAACCCATACAAAAATTATTTATATTTGATGACTATATATTTTAAGCATTTATATCATATGTTTTTAAGTATAGCTTGAATTTATAAAGTACGTATAAATTTCCATAGATAATTAGATTATCCCCCCCCCCAACCTTTTCTTTCTCTTGTTAAAGATGTGTTGTTTGTAAAATTTCTTCATACATCATAAATAAATACCTCATACTATTTAGAGGTACACTTAAAAGAGAAGGAATGATATAATTAATTAATAATCACAAGCGCAATAGTTATGCCTAAGGCAGAACAGCTAGCTAATGATTAGTTAGCAATTGTAAACAATAACATATGAGACTATAGTTAATAACTTATTATATAAGATCGCAATCAAATTAAAAATTGAGTTTAATTCTCCGAATACCGTGCCAAAAAAAAAAAGGTGTTTTATCATTTTGGAATTTTTGTCTTTATTAGTTGTCATATATGTTATCTACTGGCTTGGCAATATGTGAGAGTTGAAGTTATTTACAATCTCTAGCCAATATTTTTGTATCTTGCAATGACTCCCGTTGTCCACTCAAAGGACAATTTAAAACTATTTTTCTAATATAATGACGAATGAAAGAATCACTTGAATAAATATAAATAAATAATCAATTTGGAAAAGAAAATTTTACAAGAGACTTTGGAAAAGAATTTATTATTATTATTTTAAATATAGGTGTTCTTAAATGATCCACGTTGATAAGATTCCAAGTCTTTTAGTATATAACTCAAATCTAATCAACCAATACAAATCAATTGCTTCTTTTGATGCTGGAGGCTATTACAAAGCAGTGTTCCAGTTTAATATGACTTCTATATACTTACATTAAGAGAAGACTTTGTTCACCACAAAATATATAATTTACAACATAATAATGCAACACATTATCATCCCTCCTTGACTTAACTAATGCCTTAGTTAGGTTGTTACTATGTATATTTCTGTGCACAGCTAACTTGTAGGAAAAAAAAACAAACAAACAAACAAAGTTGGAAAACTTACACTATCGTATATTTCCATGATAAAGATATTGTCATGAAACTTTTTAATAAAAAGAATGAAAAAATCATCATTAGAATTTTAAGCTGATATTGGATACATCAAAATTTTAATTTTTTAAGCACTTAGAATCTACTTTAAGAAATTGAATAATTATAAGAAATTGAAAATTTTAAATTTATGCATTACATATATATATATATATATATATTGTGTGTATCCTAAATAACAAAATATCATACTAATTTTTCATGCACATATATTATACTCAAATTTTTAGACTAAATTACACCCCCTATCTCTATTTTAAAAATTTACATTTTCTTTCTCTGAAATTAAAAAAAAAATACAGCACACTCATCTTTTTTGAAGCAAAAAATAAACTATAATTATACTTATTTTAACCAAAATACACATATTTATTATTTATATAACATACACAATATTCAATATATATTTAATCAATGTAAAAATTGTCAATTTTTAAATGTAGAATAAATTAAATTGATAATTTTTAACATAAAATAAATAACATTGAAATAAAATTTTTAAAAAAATAATTTTTGAAATATTATATTTTTAATTAAAAAATCAATATTATTCTCAAAGGTATTTTGGTTATATTTTTAATTTAAAAGAATTTGTATATATTTTTATAATAATAAGAGAGCTATATAATTTAAGTATCTTTTGAGAAAGGGAAAAGTAACTTACACAATTTTCTAATAAATAAACTTTTAGTACGATTCGAAAATTAGAATATTTGTCACTAGAGAATGTAACTTTACAATTTCATTAATTAGTAGTATGAGGATTATCAATATACGTAATGTTGCCTAATGGGTCTTAATTAGCTTGCTTGGTGAAGGCGTGATAAAATTCTAACTAGCAAACTGAAAAGTTTTCCTCATATAGTATTAGAATTAATAGAAGTTTAAAAAATAACCAAGCCTTTCATTACACTAGCTAGCTCTTGCTTCACAATTTGTCTCTAGAAGTACTTCATAATTTCATGCATACATACATGCATAATAGACAAATATATGAAGCATGCGTATCATACTAAAAATCACTATTCCCTAACAAATGAATTATTTAAGTAGTATGAAGAGCACTTAAGTGGCACAGCTAAACTCTTTCAAAAGTTAGGTAAAGTTGGTATCGAAGGACAAGTGTTTAGACTACGACACAACCAGAGACAAGTTACAAAAGCACTATGTACAGATGAGGTATCAACAATATTCTTGCCAGTAGTGGGGATCTGGTTTTCTCTATAGATAATCACCATTCTTTTCTTAGGGGTCAGATAATCACTTAATAGTTCATATAGCACCTACTGATACATATTTTGTGTCAATCAAGTATACAAAATTAACTCATTATATGAATGTTCATCATAGTTGCTGATGTACCCGCCATGCACCATGGAACCATTCCATTAGTTGGCGCTAGCCCGACACATGATACTAATAAGGCACCCATGAGGGGCTCGTGGACTTCTTCGTCTATAAATCTCCCCGCGATATCATGTAAGTATTTGATCTCGGGCATCATTTGGTACACAGGAAAAGGCGGGGTTAGCAAAAGGGAGAGGGAAAGAAGAAATAGGCATATTTGGTAAACCTGAAATGACTTCCTTAGAGAAAGATAATTCCAGCATTAGGTAAGAATGGTCTTCCTGCACAGGGCTAATGGAAAAGATGACTTGTCAATGGAATGGTTTAGTGAATGTCTAATTTACACTCAGCACAATGCCACAAAATGAATATTTAAACAATTTTTTTTTTATTTTAAGGGATATTCTGATCTTTTGCCAAACTTTTTTCTTTCCATTCTTATATCATTTTCATCCAATTAGTGTACAAATAGAATAATATTATTATTCCATCTCATGTCAATCTAAAGATAATTTAAGATTTAAAGATTCTATTTTATTTTTATTTCTATTCTTATTTTTATTTCCATGAAAATCATTTGTGAATACCAAATGTAACCTTAGAAATATCTTTCTTTGATGAGAGACCTTTGCTAATTTAGTCATCAAATCTTATATTCTATGCAATTTCCTTGATATAGTAGTCCAAACCTATTTGGTACATAAAAGGTTGAAACGGAAAAGTAAAATGAAAAGTAAAAAAATATTTTTATTAATAAAAAATAACTTTTATACTTTTATCCTTAAAAAAATAAAAATAATTAAATATTATTAAATAATAATTATAATAATATAATAGATATTATTTAAAATTATTCATTTCTTTTTTTTCTTTTTCTTTTTCTTTTCCTTTTCTTTTTCTTTTTTTTTTCTTTTTGTACGACAAACCAAACAAGAATTGATTTACTAATTTACAACAACTCATTTTCGATATTTCCACAGTATTGAAGAATAAGTTCTAGTACCATTTATATATCGTTAAGTGTAATCTTTTTTTTTTTTACGTCAAAGTTTCATCTAATGTTAAGTTATGGTTAAATTGATTTCTAAATTCTAAAAAATAATTATTTATTTGTTAAAGTATAAATAAAAACAATACTATTTTTTACGCAACTCCCTTCAATTACTCCTATCAAATTCAATAGTTGACTACCAACACCTCCCAAACTTTTATATTTGCACAACACGACTCCTATGTTAAAGATCCGTCCAAATACCGAATAAAAATGCCAACTCAACCTCCGCATAGAATTTCTAATTTGTACTTTATACAAACAAGTTTTGCTATGTTAATTATTTTTATTGATGTATTTGTATTAATGTTAGATATTTTTTCCCAAAATTTTATTTAATTTTGTAAAATTTATATAATTTTTATGAAAGCTTTCAGATATAAAAATTCTCAAGCTCCCCTACTCCCATGTGAGGATGAAAAAGAAAAAAATTATAATTCAATACCTCAAATTAAAAATATTTATACTGAAAGTCCATAAATTTAGAAATTATTATAAAACAGTTTAAAATTGACAATTTAAACTATGTATAAAAATTATAATTCAAGATTTTAAGTTAAAATTTCTTATTCTAAAATCTTTTAGAATAATTTTAAAATTTTAAATCATTCATTATAAATATCTTAAATTTGAATTTTAAATTGTATTTTTTGAAACCAACATCTCTAAAATGAAGAATAATTAAAAGAAAGAGCGGACAGGCAAATGGGTGGCATGAATAAAAAACAAGAGACACCTGTCTCATCCGGCCGGTTGTCCTCTCTAACATGCTAACTAACAAGTACTTTAATTATTTAAATTTTTTATAAAATAATTAATTGTAATTAATCTATCTTGAGTTTGATTATTGACATACAATTCACATTAATACTATGAGCAAGGTTCATCCTTCTGGATGCACTACATATCTGTTACAGTCCTATCTATAATCTATTTAATATTTCTTTCCATGGAAAGATTATTTAATGGTTCTTCGGGATGCTCATTTCGTCAAGCGGGACTAGTTTGCCCCATTATTGGCTTATTTCTTTCCCTATATATCGTTAATTTACTTTTGTACTTTTCTATGTTCAGTAAAACAATTTTAGTCACATAAAAAACTCTTAATCTTAGTGTACGTCATCTGCTTTTAATTAAACAAAAAATTAGTTAATAAAGTTACACATGAGATAGTTTAATCACTTCTTAACGGGTAAGTCATTTCATTAATTTAATATCTAATCGATATTGTATAAACATCATTGCGCCTTTCAATGCGAACAAATTATGAACAGTTTCAAAACAATAATGTCATACAGATAACAACACTTGGTGTATAATTTTGACTGCAACTGCTTTCGAACTTGGTTGGATAACTTTGGTTGGTTGAAGTAAGGTGTAGATTAAAAGAAAAAAAAGCATTCATTTTGTCTAGTTATTAAAAAAAATTATTAACAAGTGTCATTTGAATAATCATTTTCAGAAGTACTTTTTTGTTTCTTTACCATTTTATAATATATCTATAAATAATCATATTTTATAGCTAAATACTCATAGTGTATATATATATATATATATATATATATAAGATCAATCATTTTGGTTAGTGTTTATAAATAAAATTTTATTTTAGTCCTTTATAGATGGGGCATTTCTTAAATTGGCCCCTTATAAAATTATTTTCTCAATTTGATCTTTTATGAAATTACTTTTTTAATTTTGTCTCTAATAAAGAAGTATTTTTAAATTAAGTCCATCATAAATAAAATTATTATTAGTAATATTTTTATGTCAAACTATTGTTATTGAAACTAATTGATTTGATGACATGAAACTTATTTTTTGACAAATTATGATTTAGTCATCATTATAAAATATATAAATTAACTATTAGTTTAATTAATAATAAATTAATAAAAGAACGTTATTGATAACAATTAGTTGTAAGGGGCTAAATTGTAAAATACTTATTTATAAGGAGCTATTTTTTAAAAAAATCCTTTATCTAAGAGATTAAATTAAAAAAATAATTTTATAAGGGACTAAATTAAAAAAATATCTTATTTATGAGTGACAAAAATGAAATTTTAATTGATTATTTCACTACATTTTAATGCGTTTTTTTCTTTTGGGCCATTAGTTTTATGATAAGCCAGAAGACATGGCAATTAACAGGCCATAATCATTTTACAAGGTGGGCCCCTTTTGTCTATGAAGAGTAGGCCTTTACCTTCGATTCACTTGGACTGTTTAAGAGGGCTAGGCATAAAACAAGACATTCAGTACCCTTCTTTTCCCTTCAAGATTAGGTTTATTAGGAGACTAGGGGCTTGTTATTATTGTTTACTTGTTTAGAATAAACCTTATCATATATAGATAGAGTCAAACGTCTCAACAATTGGTCAAAAAATTTAATGTTATCTTCTTTCTCTTTTCTCTCTTTCTACAGTTGTAAATTTTTCCTAAAATATTAGTTTCATTTGTTAGGATTCTCATCCATAGCTAGCTATGAGTAGCAAACTCTCTCTCCCCTCCTCCCCCCCCAAAAAAAATCACTATTTTCTTTTTGTTTTTCTAACAAATAAATCTCTTTATTCTATCTTTTGTGAAAGATTTAAGAGAAATCTTTTAACATGTCTTTCGATCAAAATATTCTCTTTGTCCCACTTTTTTGTGGGTGTTTTTATTGTTAAAATTTTTTATTTATGGACCCACATTAATTATATAATTTTTTTTTCTAAAGATTGATTGGCTAAAGATCTATGAAAATAACGTAGGTCTAATTTATATTAAGTGATCATAAGGTTATTATGTTCAATATACATTTTGTTTAAGTCTGATTAACAGTTAAAAGTATGAGCCATTAAATTTTATTGAAATTCGTGATAGGTCCAATAAATTATTACTTAAGAAAAGGTAGGTCCCCTTCTAATCCTAATTTGCATGCTTACCCTATTGAAAACTACTATTAAGCAAAGAGTTATAAAGAAGAAGAGCTAACTTATTGTACATTAGATCTATGAATACAGGCGTGGATAAATTAGCTAATATTTACCCATTCTTCTATTTAATGTTCTAAATATCATGTAATCAATCCATTGTATATCATACATATCTAGGTCTATAAATTGTATGAATTACTTACATGCAGTACTAAAGCCAAATTGTATAATTTAAAAACCTAAAATTTGTGTCTAATTGCACTTTTTTTTATATACAATTTCATGCTTCTACTTATCTAATTTGTGCAAATTAGTTTACAAGTTTAAATCCTCCCACTACAAGCTTTCTATTGATATATGACTTGCTTACTACATTGACATGTATGGAGAGAATTTTTTGCTTTCATTTTTCAGTCTCTTCATGTTAAAAAATTCTAGATCTTGCTTTCTATGGTGTTTTAATTTGATTCATTATATGAGATTGCTTCACCATGTCTCTATGATATTATTTAGCATGTTTGATTGTATTGAAATGTTTTGGAAAGCCATGAAAATCAAAGAACAAAGAAACTCCCAAAAAAAATCCAACATGAATGCCTTGAATTTGTTAAAAACACTTTAATCCCTCAAGATCTAGCTTTGGTGGCATTAAAAGTAATGAAAATTGTGATATCTAGTGTTAATTTGCACATAGGTTTAAAAAACCAATTTCAAACCCATGGCTCAACCCACTAGAGGTTGAAGACAACCTCCAACAAGTCTTGGTAAGGCCCACGTGTGGGCATCTTAAGGGGTGGCACATGTAGGCCACCCCCAACCCTGTTTTAAGTGGTTTTTCTTTCATTTTGCTTCTTTTATATTTTATGATTTATATATCATTTATGAATTATTTGTCTTTTCTTATGATAAAATAAGCTATTTTATGTTTCTGAGGTAGTAATTAACATAAAAATTCTAAAAAATTTTAAAAGGTGCATGATAAATCTAAAATTAAGCAATATTCTCCTTAGAGAAGTATATGATTTATACACTTTTAAGTCTAAGGTAATAGAATTATAAACTACACTATTTAACATTTAATTTATAAATTAGAATTGTTATTGATGTTCTCATTACAACTATAGTTCACGATCTGACATTTAGGGTACATTTGGTGTGTCATCTTGTTTAGGATCAAATTTAATTTTCTTTAAGCAATTTGCAATATAAATAATTCTTCTTGTGTCTTTAATCCATTTAACTGAACATGACTTTTATCATCGGCACATTTAGGAATACTTTAAATTATGTCCTATTTTTTAAAATTATTTTGGACAATTTAATACATTTTGGGAGTGTTTAACATACAATAAGGCAATTTGGTATAATTTCAAATAATTTGATTGGAAATTATATGACTTTTGAGAATTAAGTTATTATTCAGCTATTGCCTTGATTGACGAGCCTTAGCTCGTATATCTAACTCTCTTTTTCATGTTATATATTATAAAGTGATTTAAAGTCTATCTTATTTTAAATGAGTGAAGGCTTTTGGAATTTTTTTTTAATTTGTGTATACATGAAATTTGTATATGTAATATTAAGCCTAGTGTTATAGGATTTGGTATATAGTTTATATACTATAAATCCTAAATTTAAAGGACTAACATTATGTCACAATTATGGAGGAGCAAACACCGATGAGGTTGTTATGAATGCTGAGTTAGCAAGTGTTGGTGTGGAATTGCAACCAAATGATGAGGTTGTTATGAGTGGACAGGTGGCAGAAAATGCGCATGAGGAGGTACGTCCAGAGATCATGTTGAGGCGTAATACTAGGATCAAAATGAAATCATTGAAGGTGAGAGAAAATGAAGGTATATAAGCTGGGTTGCAAAGGGAATGGGGGGTAGACGATTGTAAGACAAATTTTCTCCTTTGTATGTCTTCTTTCCTATCTAAACTCCCTTCCTCTGATTTCCTTTTTCTGAAGTTTCCATTCTCTTTGTCTTGTATCTGTGTGGTTGATTTCGTGGCTTAATATTAATACTCCAACTGTTCATTTTCTGAAATTACTTTCTGGAATATATATATCCTCTAAGGTTATTTGCAGGTGTTCGTGACATTTTAGTGCTTTCATTGAAAGGACCCTATCATGGCGGAAAGCGAGTTAAGAAAAAAAATTCAGATGGAGATTACAAAGCTACAAGTATTGGGAGAGCAGTGAGATTTTGCATCATCTAAGAGGATAGAAAAAATTAAAAGCAGCATGGAAGAGATTGCTTGGCTATGAGTGTTCGTGCCAAAGTTCGAGGACTTGCTGGTAGCCTTATGCCTCCAAGCTGCAAACTCATCAGTGGATTTATTTTGTTCTTATTTAGTTACCTTCGTTTCGAAGTTCTTTCTACATCTATTTTTATTTTGTTATCAATTTCACCCTTTTCTTGAATTTCTAATAGTTTCTTAATAAAGATGGGTGACGGTGTTCTGCCTAAGTAATAAATATTTGTAATAAATACAAAAATAATTAAAGAATTCAGAATGAATCAAATCTCCCCAAGTAGGATTCGAACCTAAGACCAGTCAATTAACAGCCGATCACTCCACCACTGAGCTACTAAGGAACAATGGGAAATTAGATCTCATAGAATTCAATTCCCTAAGTGCCAATGAGAATATATTCCTTGCCTTCACTTGCCTTAAGCAATAAGGATTCAATCCAGTCATAGGCCATAGGTTTTCCCAAAGGCTACTGTATTATGAAAGCTTAATAAGGACAAAACTAGAAGAAAGAAAGGCACTTAAGGCAGAGTAAATGGTCCCTATAAACTAAAGCCAAGCTAAGCCAATGTACCTCTTTTCTTTCTCATTAGTGACGGCAAGTTTCTGATTGCACTGTAAGAAGCAAAGAGGGAGATTTATGTGGAAGTTAAACAGTATTTTACTTATTGCAATACTTTCGAAGCTAAGAGGGTAGTGATAGCATTTATGAACATGAAAGGAGATGTTGTGGCTTAGTTTCAGAGGATGAAGAAGACGAACTAGATCACTTCTTGGGCTGCTCTGTCTAGGGCAATTAAGCTACATTTTGGGCAGATTGAATATGAGAACCCTAGGGCCTAACTTTTCAAGCTTACTCAAACTGGGTCAGTGCAAGAATATCACACCTGTTTCATGGTTCTCACGAACAGGGTGGAAGGTGTGTTCGCTGATGCCCTTCTTGATTGCTTCATAAGTGGCCTGAAGGATGAGATCCGACGAGAAGTGATTTCAAGGGAACCAGTGATGTTGTTGAAGGCGGTAGCTCTGGCTAGACTTCTGGATGAGAAGAACACACCTAACTAGGGTTTCTTGCAAAATCGCAACTATTACTCAAGTAACAACACAAAGGGTTCTGGTGGAGGATATATTTCCAAGACGGCAATTCCATTGGCAAAACCAGTGAGAGGTCCACTAATTCCAACAACCTTCTCGGTCTTTACCCCTTCATCGGCAAAGGCACCATTGCCCCCGTTGTTGCCGAAACCCCATACTAAGCCTTTGACGCCAGTCAAGCACTTAACTCCGGCAGAGGTACAACTGAAACAGGAGAAAGGCCTCTGTTATACTTATGATAAAAAGTTCACGCCTAATCACCGCTGCTAAAATCGATAGTATTTACTCATGGAGTGTAATCCAAATGACAAAAACAATAAAGATAAGGATCTAATTCCAGAGTCTGAGATGCATAGGGAGCAGGATAAAGTACTAGAATTACTCCATTTATCACTTCAAGCTTCGCAACATGCACTAGGTAAATGTACGATTTTCTTTCATGGAACTATATTTAGGACTGATGTATCGATTTTTCTGGATGGGGGTAGTGATGATAATTTTGTTAGACCTCGGATTGTCAAACATTTGAATATGGTTGAGGAGCAAATTCAAGGGTTGAAAGTTTTAGTTGGAGGTGGTCAAATTCTGAAGGGAAATACTATGGTCAGAGACATTCCTTTAATTGTTGATAACACCATAATTACAATTCTGCTCTAGTTCTGGATGCAACTCGTTATGATATTGTTTTGGGGGCTGACTGGCTTGCCACATTGAGGGAGCATATATCAAATTATAGCACATCTACACTGAAAATTTTTCAAAATAGAAAATGGGTCACTCTGAAAGAGGAGCGTAATAGATTACCTAAGGCAGCTAACTTCCATCAATTGCTAAGACTGTGCAACACTAATGCAATAGAAGAGTGTTACACCATGGAATGCTTGGGGAAATACTATGGTCAGAGACATTCCTTTAATTGTTGATAACACCATAATTACAATTTCTGCTCTGGTTCTGGATGCAACTCGTTATGATATTGTTTTGGGGGCTGACTGGCTTGCCACATTAGGAGCGCATATATCGGATTATAGCACATCTACACTGAAAATTTTTCAAAATGGAAAATGGGTCACTCTTAAAAGGGAGCGTAATAGATTACCTGAGGTGGCTAACTTCCATCAATTGCTAAGACTGTGCGACACTAATGCAATAGAAGAGTGTTACACCATGGAATGCTTAGGCATAATTCCAAGGTTGGTTCTATACCCTCATCCATGTTTTCTCACCCTAAAAATAGCCTTTTATTATACCCATGTTTTGTTATGAGAAAAAAAGATGATTCGTGAAGGTTTTACACTGATTATAAGGCTCTAAATGCTATCACAGTAAAGGATTCTTTCCCCATCCCTTGGGTAGATGAGTTGCTTAATAAGCTTAAGGGTGCGTGTTATTTTTCCAATCTGGATCTTAGATCGAGCTATGACCAAATTTTGGTTAAAGAGGAAGACATTGTTAAGACTACTTTCAGAACAGCACAAGGGCATTATGAGTGGTTGGTCATGCCTTTTAGGCTTACAAACGCCCCTGCTACTTTTTAGTCTTTAATGAATGATGTTTTCAGAGCTTATTTGCATCGGTTTGTTTCAGTATTCTTTAACGATATATTGGTATATAGCACTAATTAGAATCTCCATTTACAGCATCTAGAGTTGGTTTTAGTTATATTGATGGAAAACCAATTGTATGCTAAGCTATCTAAATGTTCTTTTAGGAAACCTAAAATGCATTACTTGGGACCTGTTGTCTCGGCCCAAGAAGTAGAAGTAGATCAAGAGAAAGTGGCAACGGTTCTTAATTGGCCCGTACCTATTAATGTATCACAGCTCCGAGGGTTTCTTAGCTTAACGGGGTACTACCATCGGTTCATTAAACAATATGCTTCAATTGCTTGCCCTCTCCTAGCATTATTACAAAAAAAATAACTTCAAATGGGATGAAGAAGCACAAAAAACATTTGAGAAACTTAAGACAACATTAGTGAATGCTCCAATTTTGCTTATGCCTAATTTTTCTAAGCCGTTTGTAATGGAAACCGATGCATTCGGAGGAGGGATAGGTGCTGTGCTGTCTCAAGAAGAGCATCCAATTGCTTATTTTTCAAAAAAATTATCCTCTCGTATGCAAGCCCAATCAACTTATGTGAGGGAGCTATATGCTATCACTAGAGCTGTGGCTAAATTCAGACACTACTTAATAAGGCACTATTTCATAATCAGGACTGATTAGAAGAGTTTAAAGTATCTTTTAGAGCAAACCATACAAACTCCTCAACAAGAGGCATGATTACCCAAATTATTAAGGTTCAACTATTCTATTGAGTATAAGCCAGGAAGCAATAATCAAGCCATTGATGCTCTTTTTAGGTGTTGTTACATGGCTATCACAACCAATCAAGCGAATCTAATGGCTGAAATCAGAGAAGTTGTGAAGCATTCAGAAGAGCTGTAGGATTTAACATCACAGATTGAGCAGAATCCAGCATTGCAACCAGAATATACCATGAAGGATAGTCTAGTTTATTGGCACAAGAAGGTAATAATTTCTCATGCCACCACTGTTGTTATTTGAAAATTGTTAGATGAGTTCCATTCGTCCACCCAAGAAGGCCATGCTGGGTTTACTCGTACATTGGCTATGTGGTAACACATTTTTTTTGGAAGCACATGAGAAAACATTTGAAAACATATATTAGATAGTGCCAAGTTTGTCAAAGGGCTAAGATATCTCAACTACATCCTAGTAGATTATTAAGTCCACTTCCAATACCCTAATAAGTATGGGAGGATATGACTACGGATTTCATTACAAGGATGCCCAGTTCTAAAGGCTATACAGTAATTATGGTGGTGGTGGACAAGTTGACTAAGTATGGCCATTTTGCACCCCTCAAGGCTAATTATAATGCTCTTCAAGTGGTTGAAGCTTTTGTACAGACAGTGGTGAAATTACATGGTATTCTAAAGTCAATTGTTTCGGGTAGAGACAAAGTTTTTAGTAGTACTTTTTGGCAACACTTATTCAAGTTACAAAAGACTACTCTAAAGATGAGCTCCTCCTACCACCCACAAACAGATGTCAAAGTGAAACCCTTAATCGTTGTTTGGAAATATCTTTAAGGTGTTTTGTGTTTGATACACCTAAATTATGGGTGAATTATCTTCTTTGGGCAGAATATTGGTATAACACAGCTTTTCAATCATCTATTGGTATGACACCATTCAAAGCTGTATTTAGCCGAGATCCTCCTTCCATTATTTGGGGTGTTCTTTCCCTAGAAGTTCCTGCTAATTTGTTTGAACAACTGAAGAAAAGAGATGTTGTATTAGATGTTTTAAAGTACAATTTAGAGAAGGCACAATTGAGAATGAAGAAATTTGCTGATAAAAAGAGAACTGAAGTGCATTTTCAGGTTAGTGACTTGGTATTTGTCAAACTCCAGCCTTATAGCCAACATTCAGTTAAGCTGCATAAGAACCAGAAGTTGTCTCTGAGGTTCTTTAGGCCTTTTGAGGTGTTAGAGAATTTGGGACGATTGTTTACAAACTCAAACTACCAGAAAAAGCTAGAATTCACCTTATATTTCATGTTTCTTATCTTAAGAAATGTGAAGGCTCTCCCTAAGAAACTTACATGCCTCTGCCCTTGACAACAGTGGAAGAAAGGCCAATTATTTCTCCCTTGAAAATTTTAAAGCAAGGATTAGTGATAAGGGCAAGCAAAAAGGAGCAACAATATCTCATTCAGTGGGGCTCTAAGGTAGCACCAACTTGGGAGCTGAAATCATACCTGCAGCAGCACTATCTCGGCTTTGACCTTGAGGATAAGGTCAATTTCGATGGGGAAGGTAATGTCACAATTATGGAGGAGCAAACACCTGATAAGGTTGTTATGAATGCTAAGCTGAAAAGTGTTGGTGTGGAATTGCAATCAAATGATGAGGTTGTTATGAGTGGACAGGTGGCAAAAAATGTGCATGAGGAGGTACGTCCAGAGGTCATGCTGAGGCGTAGTACTAGGATCAGAAAGAAATCATTGAAGGTGAGATAAAATGAAGGTATATGAGCTGGGTTGTAAAGGGAATGGGGGGTAGACGATTGTAAGACAAATTTTCTCCTCTGTATGTTTTCTTTCCTACCTGAACTCCCATCCTCTGATTTCCTTTTTATAAAGTTTCCATTCTCTTTTGTCCTGTATCTGTTGCTCTGTATCTATGTGGCTGATTTTGTGGCTTAATATTAATACTCTAACTGTTCATTTTCTGAAATTACTCTCTAGAATATATATATCCTCTGAGGTTATTTGCAGGTATTCGTGACACATTATGCTACTTGAATTTTGATTTATAGCAATAAATTATTTTTTATGTCCTATTCACAACAATGATTATAAATAATCTTTTGAGATAATTTAGTAAAATATCTTGTTTATTTGATCATATACAAATATCTTAGCTTGAGAATTTTATTTTATAAAATTGTTGCAATTGTTTATCACTAAAATGATTCATTTATTAACATTTTATAAGTATAATTAGTTCCCTTAATAGAAAATAAGCATAATCTTATTTCCTCCCAATCTAAGAATTTTATTTTATACACTGTTGTGAATGCTTATCACCAAAATGATTTATTTATTAAAATTTAACAAAATTGTTTAGTTTCCTTGTTGATAAAAGACAAGGCAATTTTATTCATTCTAGTATGGGAAAATTGTTTTGAGAATTGTTATGGGTATTTATTATCAAAGTAGTTCATTCATCAAAATTCACAGAATCAACTAGTTTCTTGTCAAAAGAATTATTTGAATTAATATATATAATTACCTGCCTAAAAGAGGTTTAAATTGTATTAATTTTGGTGCAGCATGAAGTTTGAATCTGGAGGTACATGGTTGAGAGGGTCTATTTGCCCAAGGGATAAATTTTTCGAGATCATATATTTCTTTGTTGAATTGAGGTATATAATTTGAATAATTTATCTAATCAAAGAGAATGAATTTTTTAATTTTATATATTCTCTTATTTTAATTAAGGTATATGGCTTAAAGGGTTTATTTGCCCAAAAAGGACAATTCCTTTAATATCATACATCTTTTTCTATTTTGATTAACTTCATGTAAAAAGGGACCAATAACATGTTATAATCTTTGTCTAAAGAGAAGTTTATGATAATGCACCTAGTGCTCTTTAAGATGGTTTATTCATGTTAATCTTTTTTTGCAACAAAAAAATACTATAATTATACTTATTTTGACCAAAATACACTTATATTATATATTGATATAATATAAGCAATATTAAATATGCATTTGATATATATATATATAGTCAATTTTCTAAATTTAGAATAAATTAAATTTATAGTTTTTAACACAAAATAACTAACATTGAAATAAAAAAACTTTAAAATTTTAAAATTATATTTTTAATAAAAAAATCAATATTCTTTTTAAGGGTATTTTGGTTATGTTTCTAATTTAGAAAGATTTGTGTATACTTTCATAATAATTAAAAGACTATGAAATTTAAATATCTTTCGAAAGAGGGGAAAGTAGGTTATCCAATTTTTTAATAAGTAAACTTTTAGTGCTATTTGAAAATTAAAATATTTATTATTAGAGAGTCTAACGTTACAATTTCATTAATAAGTAGCATTAGGATTGTCAATATATATAATGTTGCCTAATGGGTCTTAATTAGCTAGCTTGGTGAAGGCATGATAAAATTCTAACAAGGAAACTGAAAAATTCTCCTTATATGGTATTAAAATTAACAAAACCTTTCATAACACTAGCTCTTGCTGAAGCTTATTTTTGTAGATATTTGTTTAAATAAAATGATTTTCTTTAAATTTTTGGATTGAACTAAATGAGATTAACTCCTAATAATACAAGTTTGACAAATCAACAGTATACTAATAATTACTTTTTATATTAATATCAATAATTTTACTATCTAAATTCTCATGAAAGCATAATTTAATATCTACTCAGTATTTATGTAATTCATAACAATGATATATTAAAAAGGTATATCTACACTATTACTCAATATCATAATTGTTTAACTAACAATTTAGAAGAGTGTTTTGAATAGGAAAAAAATCTAATAAAGCATAAAAATTTATGATTGTTAAATTGCCAATATATATATATTTACAAAGCATTACAAATACTATTTTATCCAATAATATTTTTAAAAAATTTAGTATTTTTAAAGACAATTATTTTAGACCCAACTAAAAATAATATACTAACATTTGAACAATTATATTCTATTAAGTTATTATAAAATTAATATTTACAAAAATATATTATATATACATATATATATATGGATTAAAATAGAGCTATTGGAAAAAAAGATAGAAAAGAGAAGGGAGTAATGAGAAAAGAGAAGAAAAAAGCCAAGGAAGACATGGAAAAGAAAGAAATGAAATGAAATAAAAGAAAAGAAAAGAAAAGAAAAGAGGAAAAAAAATACATGCATAATTTAAGTGGATTCAAATTAAAACGTTAGATAATTAATATATATATATATATATTTAATTAATTTAATGAATTCAATGAATTCAAAACTAAAAACGATACGTGAGTGTAATATAAAAATTTAATATTATGTGTGTGTGTGTGTATATTTTTTAAAAATTTAAGAAGATGCATATACCCACTCCCAGGAAAATCTGACTCCGCCTCTGTGCGCACGCGCCCACCCTCAATAGGAATTTTACATGTTGGTAAGATACGACTGTACGCTCTGGAAATAGACAAATATATGAAACATGTATATCATACTAAAAATCAACATTGCCTGCAAAAATGAGTTATTTAATTGGTATGAAGAGCCCTTAATTGGCACAGCCACACTCCTTTCGACAGTTAGGTAGAGTTGGTATTGAAGGACAAATTTTGACTAATACACAACCAGAGACAAGTTACGGAAGCACAATGTTCAGAAGAGAGATCGGCAATATTTTTGCCAGTGGAGGTCTGGTTTTTCTCTCTATTAGATAATCACCATTACTTTCTTGATAGGGTCGGGTAATCCCTGCATATGGATCCTCTTCATTGAAATTAGACTGTTACGATTAATTTGAACGGTTTAAATTTATTATTTTTAAAAATTTTAAAAAATTAAACAGAATAAAAATAATTTTTAACTGTAAATTTAAATAAAAATAATATTTAATTTTTAAAAAATAAAATTTAAATTTAAACTATTCAAATTAAAATCTGGACGGTCTAAATTTTATGAAAAAGAATAATAAAAAAAGTTTAAGAAAAAGGATCTCTTTCCGTAATCCCTTATTAGTTCATATAGCACCTAATGATACATTTTCTGTGTCAATCAAGTGTACATAATTAACTCTCTATGCGAATGTTCATCATAGTCATTGATGTACCCGCCGTACGCCATGGAACCATTCTCTTTGAATGGCGCTAGCGTAAGTGGCTTCCCTAGTGGAAGACAATTCGAAGAGTTTGGATCATCTACCATTTGGATTGTATCTGCAGTTATGCTGTTAGCATAGATTAAAAAATCGAACCAAATCAATCGGTTAAATCGGTTGGATCGAGAACTAATCTCTAGTCCAGTCCGATTGATTCAAAAAACTAATCTATTAAAAAATTGGTCAAAAAGTAGTTAAATCGGTTAAATCGAATTGTTTGAAAATTCATTTGAACCAATCAATCCAAATTTTTTTTTAAATTTTTTTTTTATATAATAGGATAGTTTGTCTTGAATAAATTTAATAAATTAAAAATAAAAAATATTAAAAGAAAGAGGGGATTGAAATATACAAAAAAAAAAATTTAAAAAGATAATATAAAATAAATAAAAAGTATATATTTAGTTGTTTTTTATATTTCCTCCTTATTATGTCCTGTCTCATGGTAACCTTTTTTTAAATATAAAAATATTTGACTACAATTACTATTGTTTAATGATAAATAGAAGTTTAATACAATTTAAAAAGTTCAAAATTTTAATATTAAATATTTTTAACTTTTAATTATAAGTAGTTTTTGTTTTTTATTAAAAAAATAATTTTTCAAATATTTTAAGAAATACTGAGTTAATAATCAAATATTTAAAATTTACTAATATTTATTTGTTATTTGTTATATTAAAAATTTAATATATAAAATTTAAAAATATATATTTAATTATTATCGATTACACCACGGTTCAACTAATAAACCGTAAATCAGTATCTAGTTTAATAATCAGTCTAATTTTAAAAATATTGGTTGTTAGTTTATAAGAATATATTTTAATTTTTTTATTTTAAATTAAACTTATCCAAACAACAATTTTCATACCAACGGCACAACTGCAAATACTGTTCAACTACAGGGGGATCGAAACTCCAATTCCAGCATCAGGTAGGAATGGTCTTCCTTCATTGAGTTGACAGAAAAGATGGTTTGTCAATGGAATGGTGTAGGGAATGTCCAATTTACCCCCAACATATTGTTAAAATGAATATTTAAACAATTTTATATTTAGTGAGTATTTGGATTTTTTTATCAATTTTTTTATTTTATATTATTTTTATCTAATCAAATATATAAATGAAATGGTATTCACATGTCTCTTTATATTATATTAAAATAATTTAAACTTTCAAGGTTTTATTTTATTTTTTATTTTTATTCTCATAAAATTCATTTGTGTGTACCCACTTCAACTAAATTTTAAAAAATAATTATTTATCTCGTAAAATATAAATAGAAACTATTATTTTCTTAAAATCAAAATGCAAACAACCCACTTCAACTTAAAATTATGTACTATTTATCTTCTTTAAATTCAAAAGGTGACTACCAACCCTCCAAACTTTTGTATTTGTCCGGCACAACACCTATGTTTTTATCCAAAACCCTAATAAAAGATGCCAACTCAACTTCCACACGGAATTTGTAATTTGTATTTTATACAAACAGAGTTTGCTTTATTAATTATTTTTGTTGATGTATCTGTATTAATGTTCGATTTTTTTCCCCAAAAATTTATGTAATTTTTGTAAAATTGATATAGTTTGTATAAAGGCTTTCAAATATAAAAATTATCATGAGTTCCTATACTCTCATGTAAAAATGAAAGAAAAAAAAAAGTAGTATAGTTCAGAACCTCAGTTTATTATATTTACATTGAAAAATTTTAATTTCTGAAATTATTCAAAAGAACCTTAAAACAAAAAATTTAAATTGTGCAAGAAAATTACAATTCTAGATTCTAAACTAAAATTGTTTATCTTATAATTCTTTAGAATAATTTCAAAATTTAAAGTCATTTAGCATAACATTTTGAATTTAAGATCCTAGATTATAATTTAAAAAAAAAATCTTTGAAGTGAAGGATTTATTAAATAGAAAGAAAGAGCAGAGAGGTAAATGGGTGGTAGGAGCCAAAAACAAAAAAACAAAAAAGCACGTGTCTCATCCGGCCGGGTGTCTTCTCTAACAGGCTAACTAACACGAACTTTAATTGTTTTGATCAAATAATTAATTTTAATTAATCTATCTTCAGTTTGATTATTGACATACAATTCACATTAATATTATGAACAAGGTTCATCCTTCTGGATGCATTACTTCAATAATTTGTTACGATCCTATCTACATTCTATTTAATGTTTCTTTGATGCCCCTTTCGTCAGGCAAGATTAGTTTGTCCACATATTATTGGCTTATTTCTTTCACTATATATAGTTAATTTACTTTTGTATTTTTCTATTTTCAGTACAATAATTTTAGTCACATAAAAAATTCTTGATCTTAGTCTACATAATTTGCTTTTAAATAAGCAAAAAATTAATTAATTAAATTCCGCATAAGATAGTTTAATCACTACTTAATGGGTAGGTTATTTAATTTAATGTCTAGTAGATATGGTGTAAACATCATTGCACCTTTGAATACAAATAAATTTTGAAGAGTTCCAAAACAATAAGGTCATGTAGATAACAACACTGGGTGTATAATCTTGACTGCAACTTCTTTCAAACTTGGTGTGGATAACTTTGCTTGGTTGAAGTAAGGTGTAGATTAAAAAAAATACTCATTTTGTCTTGTTATTTTAAAAAATAAATTATTGACAAGTGTCATTTGAATAATCGTTTTCAGAAGTACTTTTTTTTCTTTTTTAAATATATCTATAAATAATTATATTTTAAGCTGAATAATCATAGTAATATATATGTATATATAAAAGATCAATCCCTTACGGTTAGTCTTTGGAACTTTTTTTTTTTTTAGTTCTTTACAAATGGATATTTCTTAAATTAGTTCCTTGTAAAACTGGCTTTTTTAATTTATTTTTTATAAAATTATTTTCTAAATTTAGTCTCTAACAAATAGATTTTTCTTAATTTAGTCCTTAATAAATTATTATCAATATTATCCTTATGTCAATTTGTTGTTATTGAAACTAATTGATGTAATGACATTAACCTTATTTTTTGACAGATTTAGTCACCATTATAATATGTGTATATTAACGGAAAATTGATTATTAATTTTATTAATAATAAATTGATAGAAGAATATTATTAATAATAAATTTATTTGTGATGGGCTAAACTTAAAAATACTTATTCGAAAGGAATCAATTTAAAAAATACATCATTTAAAGGATTAAAATAAAAAATAATTTTATGAGAAATTAAATTAAGAATGACCTTATTTATAGAAAAAACCTAAAATAAGATTTTAATTGACTATTTTACTACATTTTAATGTGCGTTTTTTTGGGCCATTTGTTTCATGATCAAGAGAAGACATGGACCTTAACAGGCCGTAATCCTTCTACAAGGTGGGCCTCTTCTGTCTACGAAAAGTGGGCCCTCCTTTCAATTCATTTGGACTGCTTAAACCTTACCCAATCTCTGCTTTGGGCTATCATAAGAGGGCTAGGCATAAAACAAGTGTGACATTCATTAGGATTTTTGACTTAGAAATATTAGGGCAATTTTATATATGTTTGTAAATTTTATTTTTTTAGATACAATACAAATTTTAAAAAAAAATATATGAGAAGCCACGGTTATTTAGTAACCATAATCCTGACCCATTCAATTAAATATTTTAAAAATTTATATTTTTATTAAATGTTTTTAAATATTTTTAAAAAGTTCAAAAATCTATTTTTGATTTTTATTAGTTTGTTTTTTATATATGAAATATAAATATAAAGATTTAAAATTTTAATATTTCTAAAATTTTTTAGTTGTATTAATTTAATTATTTTATAAATAAGTAAATTAAATAATTAATTTAAATAAAAATTATAATGATTTAAGAAAAAAGAAGAAGAAGTTATTTTTAAAATATAATGGCTAAGTAGTTTTAAAAAAAAATAAATGTGAAATAATTTAAAATTGATAAAAAGATTAAGAAATAAAATTATTTTAGAAAAATGAAATATCATTGTTTAAGAAAAATTAAATAATAATATTTGAAAATTAATAAAATGATTGAAAAAAATAAAAATTTTTTAAAAGAGATAAATTTTAATTTTGTAAAGACTTGATAACTAGTAATAATTTTTAAAATTTAATAAGTAATTAAATATACTTGTTAAGTAATATTGAACTTAATATTAAAGGAATAAAAATTTTAACTAAAATATGTGTGAAAAAATTATAATAAACTAAAATTATTAAAATAGGAAAAAATAATAATTTTAGTTTATTATAATTTTTTTATTTTAAATTTTATTAGAAGAGATAAATTTTTTTATTATAATTTTATTTCTTAATCTTTTTATCAAATTTAAATTATTTCACATTTAATTTTTTTAAAACTACTTAGCCATTATTTTTTAAAAATAACTTCTTCTTCTTTTCTTAAATCATTATATTTGTTATTTAAATTAATTCTTTAACTTACTTATTTATAACTAAAATAGGAAAAAATAATAATTTTAGTTTATTATATTTTTTTACACATATTTTAATTAAAATTTTAATTAATTTAATATTAAGTTCAATATTATTTAACAAGTATATTTAATTACTTATTAAATTTTTTAAAATTATTACTAGTTATCAAAGTCTTTACAAAATTAAAATTTATCTTTTCTAACGAAATTTTATTTTTCTTCAATCATTTTATTAACTTTCAAAAATTATTTGTTTAATTTTTCTTAAACAGTAATCTTTCATTTTTTCTAAAATTATTTTATTTATTAATCTTTTTATCAAGTTTAAATTATTTCACATTTAATTTTTTTAAAACTATTTAGCCATTATTTTTACAAAATAACTTCTTCTTTTTTTCTTAAACCATTATAATTGTTATTTAAATTAATTCTTTAATTTACTTATTTATAAAATAATTAAATTAATACAACTAAAAAATTTTAAAAACGTTTAAAAGTATTTAATAAAAATTTAATTTTTTAAATCATTTAATTGATTGGGCAATTGTGACCCCTTCAATTAATTTTTTTTAAATAAATTAAATGGGTCATGGTTGTTTAGCAACTATGACCTATTTAATTAAATTTTTATTTTTCTTAAATTGGGGTTATGGTTATTAAAGAATTGTGACTTCTCATATATATATATTTTTAAATTTGTATTGTATTTAGGGAAATAAAATTTATGAATGTGTATAGGGCAAAATTAGAATTCGCTCTAATATTTCTAAGTCAAAAACCCACATTCATTATTCCTTCTTACCCCACTTCTAGAGTAGGTTTATTAAGAGATTGGAGGCTTAATATTATTGTCTACTTGTTTAGAATAAACTTTACCATACATGACTTGAGTTAAACATCCCAACATTTGGTAAAAAAATTTAAGGTTATCTTCTTTCTCTCTTATTTTCTCCTATAATTGTAAGCTTTTTTTTTTTATATAAAATATTACTTTCATTTTTTAGGGCTGTTGCTGATAGTTAACTATATGCAACATACTCTCTCTTTTATTATTATTATTATTATTATTATTATTATTATTATTTTTAAATAGATTTATTAATTCTATCTTTTGTGAGAGATCTAAGAGAACTCTTTTAATATGTATTTCTTAATAGATCAAGACATTTTTTTTGGTCCCACTTTTTGTGGGTGTTTTTCTTCCCATTCAAAAATCTTATGTGATTGTAAAAGTCGTCAAATCTGGTACACAGTAGATATTTTGATTGTGTTGTTGCAATACCGATGATGATAATGACGGCGAATTTTTGTTTCAAAGATATAATTTAAGGGATCAGTAGAGCTTTTATTTGTCTTTTACATCAACCAAAAAATTTGTTGTTAAATTTAAAATTTTTTACACTTATTGTAAATGTTACTAAGCTTTGTATTTACAATTGTTAAAATCAAACCAATTTGATAGTCGGCTCATTAGTTGAACCTAGTGGGCGGTTTGAATCTTATCACCATGTTTTATCATGTATCAAGTTCTATTGTTTATATATATAAAATATTAATTATTTTACAAAAAAATTAATTTATAATTAATTTATAATTTTATTATCAATTTCTCTAATTATAATAAATATATAATTTTATAATAATAACATAAAGTATATGATTTTTGTAGATAATTATATATTTTTTTAATTAAATCATATACATGTTAGATTAGATATGATATATTATTGTTAAAAAAATTTTATACATATGATATTTTAAGTAAAGGTGCTGCTAACGTGTCTATAGGCCAGCTAAAAATTAGAGTGGGGTCCACTAATGGAACTAAGTACAACGCAAAAACAAAAAACTATCAAATCATGAATAAATTAATTACAGTAATTTTTAATAATTTATATTAAAGTTATAAGTGTGTATATATATATATATATATATATATATATATATATGGAAGAACTTGATAATAAAGGTTTAAAGAATTATACTTAAGATTAATCTTTATTTTATTTTAATTTTAACATAACAAAATCAAATTGAAATTCTAATTTGGGATCAATTTTAAAATAGAAAAATAATTATAACTGTTTTTAATTAATCCATCATTTGATTTAATTTCCTATATTTTCTTAGAACATGTCATTGATTCACATGTTCTATTCCGAAAGTTGATCCGTCCGATGATATTACGAATTTTATATTAGATTAAATTTAACTGACTTCCCATCGATTAAATATGATAAAGTAATTCTTAATTAAAGAGAGAATTTAGTTTCGTGTAGACTAATGGTTTGTTCGGGGGAAGGAAAATTGAGGAAAAAAGAAAGAAGGTGAACTTTTAATTCTGACATATTCTTTGATTTATATTAATGTTCAATTTAAACCTATATTAGAAAAAAAAATTTCAAAGTTATATTAGTTTCCTTCCCTTCCCTTCTATTTTTCCCTTTCCCAAACAAATTTTAAAAGATTTTGATAATAATATTTAAAAAAATAAAATTTTGCATTCTCTTAAATCACAAAATCTCCTTTATATTATTATAAAATGACACATTGTTACCATTATTTTTCAAAAATAATTTGTGTTAACTTAAGAGAAAGAGTAGAACATATTATATTAGACTCTTGTATTTTTTTTTTATTTTTTTTATCATTTTCGCATGTCTTTATTCAATTTTATATGCTTCCTTGAAAACTTGTTTAAATAAAGATAAAATTATGCTCTAACAAGTGATTTGATACGCTGTGTTAGTTGGAGAAAAAAGTATAGTCTTGAAATCTTGAATTCTATTATTGGCTTCTTTTAATTATAGATTGTATACTTTTATCTAACATATTTTTTTGGCCAATAAAAGATAATTTCTTTATAATTAAGGGTGCATAAGTGATATCTTTTGGCCAACAAAAGATTAGCCTTCATATTGGAACATGTGAAAACTCGATTTAATTTATGTATACCTCTAATTATAATAAACGCTAATTATAATAGTTTATAGGAAATTGAACATATATATAAATAAAATAATAAATAATTATATAATATAAAAATATCTACATTAATATATATATATATATTTATAATTTGGTTAAAATTTTTTATTTGATAAATTATTTTTTAATTTATAATTTTTAAACCATTTATTTATTTTTAATAATAAGCAAAATTTTAATATAATCTGAGAATCTCAAAAACTGAAAATTAAATACTTTTAAATTTTAATTATAAGTAATTTTTATTGTTTTAGTTAAACAATAATTTTTAAACATTTAAAAAAATAAAATTAATAATTAAATATTTAAAATTTATTAATTATATTACAATTTTAATATATAATATTTTAAAAAAATATTTTTAATTATCATTAATTCAAACACAATTCAAGAATTAATAAATTATAAATTAATATTTTTACTAATTTAATGATCATCTAATTTTAAAAATATTGGTTCTTCCCTTCTCCTTGCCCTAGGCACTACCGCATAGCCCTTCCTCTGCGGCAGATTCTTCCCCAGCAACGCTACTGTTCGTCTTGCTCTTTCAACCAAATGGGTATTCTTGCACAAATTGGTCTCCATAGCTTGTTTCATCAATTTTTATTTCTTGCCTTCTTTTTCTATTTCAGTCTAGATATGCAAATAAACATTCATTTTTGTAATTTATTCCCTCCAATCTAGTATATAAAGTATTTTTTTAAAAATTTATTTGGTCTAAAATATAAAATATTATATAATCTTTTATGTTAACTTTTTAAAAATATTTTTTTTTAAAATATTAATTTAATTTTTTTTCTCTTTTCCATAAATAAAGCTAAAAATAAAAAAATAATAAATTTAAAAAATTTAAAATAATTAAATAATTTTATTAAATTATATAAAATAATTAAAAATATTTTATAATATAGACCGAAAGGAGTACGCTTTTAAAAATGGAACTCATATATGACTTCCTTGCCTTCTATTTCTATTTCATTCTTGTCAATCCTTGTTGTCCATGTTTTTAGTTTTTTTAATTTTCCTCCTTCCAATTATTTGAAAAAGCTTCTTCCCTTCTGATGCGAGCTGCAAATTGATATGCTTAATAATATTAGCTTCCCTTATCCAATCGCGATTCTCTATTACTTGCTTTTCTCCGGTAATATTTAAACTGATAATATCAAATTTAAATAGTAACTTCGTACTGTTATGCATATAAATCATTTAAATTAGATTTTATTAGACTAAATTTTTTAAAAAATATTTTTAGTTTTGTTAAAAGTAAAATTTAGGATATATATCGTCCTTATTAATGTTGTGAAATGTGGATATTTTAAAAGAAAGTGCCCTGTTACTTGGAATAGCGAGTTATAAGTAGAGTTTAAAACACTTGAGTTTGCATGCACACAAGAATAGTTGAAAAATATTATTTTTATTTATTTAAAAATAATTAATTGTCAAATTCACAAAATATTATTTAATGTTAATATTCAAATGTTATTATTTTTAATAATAAAAAATATATATCTAAATATATTTTTTTGACAATACTTTATCTCTCGCTCCTTATTACTAAATTAGGTATAATTAGCTGCTGTATCTCTTTATTTTTTTAAAAAAACTTGTTTAATTTTAAAAAACTTTTATAATTAATTTTATAGTACGATAAAATAATTTTTAAATACAGCATAATTGAAATAATTTTTTAAGGACAATGTATATCACATCCCTCAAACTATTATTTTTTAATTTATTTTTGTATTCATTATCTTTTTCTAATAATTAATGCATGTTTCATCCCTATTCTTCCATCAAAGAGGTAAGCTTAGTAATGTAGAATGCATATGACCAGATGTTCTCAATGAAGTTAATCAAGCTTTTACATTTTATGAATACAAACACGCGACCTACACATTTATAATTCAATTTTGTTTTTAAATACTAATTACTCCATTTACGATTTCAAACTTAGACACCATTTTTTTTTTTCCAAAATTTCGTTTGAAATTTCGAAGCCAGATAGCCATAATATTGATGCATATATAGGATCCATTTCTATTTTGTTCATTATTTCAATTTCGAATCATAAATAAAACTAAAACAATATCGCTAGCCTTTTTTTTTTTTTTGGTGAGGAGGTACGAAATGCTTCTAAAAAAGGCATCCATGCCTCTAGCTTCAAAAATTTTGAATCTCAATATTTGAAATTCTATCATGTTGTAAATTAATATAGACATCTAAGTAATTACTCTGTATATATATAAGATACTTAGATATCCTAAATAATTAAAATAAAAGCTTAAACTAAATAAATATAAATATAAATAAAATATTATATATAATTTTTTTATATATTTACTATCAAATTTTTTTATTAAAATATAAAAAGGATATATATATATATATACAAATAAATGGATAGTTTTCTGATTAAACTATACATTTATTATATTTTAATTCAAATGCTTGATAATAAAAGCATAAAAAACTACATTTAAATTTCGTTCATAAATATAAACTAAACACATCCAAATTGTAAAAATGATTACATTGAAAAGACTGTGCATAACTAAATAAGACATTAAAAACATCACACCTAGTTCTGATAACACTTGATGAATTTTATGGTGATTTTGGGACACTAATGTGTGTGTGTGTGTCTCTGTCTCATATATATATAAAATTGGTTATTGAATTTTATATCTTTTTATGATTAGGAAAGTGGGAAAATTGCTTTTTCATTTTATATATAAAATAAATATCATATTAGCCATTGGAAGTTTTCAATGACAATAACTTGGTCGTGACCAAAAATTTATTTTTGTCAATTTAGTTCAAATTGAATTAGGATTAAAATTAAAATAATATAATTTTTAAAAGGTTAAAACTAAATAAATAATAATTTAATTAAATATATAACAATATATAAAATATAGTGCGAAACCAGTCCACCAAGGTGTCGTGGTGTAGTTGGTTATCACGTCAGTCTAACACACTGAAGGTCTCCGGTTCGAGTCCGGGCGACGCCACAAATCCCAATATAGCCTTTTGGCCGGCAGCCGGTAGTAAATCGCTGTCGTTTTGACTTGAGCAACTTTTTCTTAACAGGCCGTGATCAAAGCCGCGTGACAGTCACGTACACTGGGCCCCACAAAACAAACCTAGAAAATTCATTATAGTGCCTCCAGCAAGTCCCAACCAATCACATTCGTTTTGCGCACAATTTCCTCGATTCTCATTGGCTTATTCCCTCCACGTCATCCACAAACGAGCAGAATCCTCTTTATTCACAAATCAAATCTTAATTTCCCAAAATTAGGCCCCTTCTTTTCTTCCCGTTTATGGTTTGTTCCCTCCCTATATGAATACCCGAAAATATACAAAAAGTTGAAGAGAGCCATTTTTATCCTGGATTTCTAGTTTGTTCTTCACGTTGTTTCAATCTTCTTCCGCTGTTTCTGTTCATTTCTCAGTGCTTTGCCACGAGATGGGATCGCTTCGCTTTCGGATCATCCCTCTCGCTTTCCTTCTCCTCCATTCTTCCTTCACCTCGGCTTTGCATTCCACCTCTGATGCTGTCAACCCGCCCTACCCCAAGGCGATTTCTGTACGTCGGTTCTCCTTTTTCCCTTGTGTTTGATTTTCCGCAAACTAATGGAGAATTATGAAAGAAAATTCTTTGTTCCTTTTTCTTTTTTCAATTGATGGTTTAATTTTCTGAAAAATAATCTTTGTTAAGCTGATGATTTTCTTGAACAGTGTTTAGGTTCTGGAAAAATTATGAAAGATAACTTCGTTTTTATGATTCCTTTTTCTGGGTATTTTAACTGGTTTCTGGAAATCAGTTTATATATAGATACACACACATTGAGGTTCTGATGATGGTATATACGGTATTTACAGGATTTGAAGGAAGCAATTGTGAAAGGGTTAGGGCTTCCGTTAGAAGATTTCAAGATAAGCGGGTTTGATCCCAGAGATGCCCAAGTGGGCCATTCAGTGGAGTACGAATTCGACGTGGAGATTGATCGGAAGATTATTCCGTTCAAGCTCTTAGAGGACGTGAACCGGTGGGAGTACGTGGATTTGCCGATATTCAGGGTCGAGGAACCGGGTCAACCAGGCGAAGAAAATGGGCTGGTTGAGAAGAGGAGTTCGGGTAATGGGTTGCCGGTTTTGGCTCCGTTCCAGTTGGCTGGACCCATGGAGCTCTGGATTCAGGATGCCAAGGATATGAGAATTTCTCTCCCTGTAAGTCCTTTTAATCCATTATTGAAATATCACTGGGTTTTGCATTGTCTCATATATTAAATGAGCCCTTTTATATGAAATTGGGTATAGTTTGGATACTATGATGTGCGTGTTAATGAGTTAAATGCTGTGAAGCAATACATCAATGCCAGATACGTTGCGACACTTGAAATTGCATCTGGGAATTATGCGTTGTCATGTTGCAGTACTTGTATTGTGCCAGTGTCTTGTGTCTTGTATCCATGTCAGAAACTGTGCTTTTTATCTCAAATGTAATCAAATTGGTACATTTTGACAAGACTTGAAATGACATAGTGGATAAAAGCAATGGTTTAAACTTTCACTTCAGTGCTATTTATGGTTTGAATTGGTGTTGTCTCACTCAAATATTAGCGTTTTAATTTGTTCCAACTACTCTTGGATTTTATATATTGTAGTGTTAATACTTAGTATCCTTTTCTTAGGTGGCACCTTTGAAGCATCAACACTTAAGAATAGAATCAAGTCATGTCAGATGTATGCCATAGTTCAAATTCAACTTGAATATTTCAGTTTTTGTTGTTTTGCAATGTCTGTTATGCCCAGTATCCGTACCAGTGTCAATGGTTCCTAGGGTGGAATTAAGAGTATGCAGTGAAATCTTCAGTTAACCTGCATAACTAGGACATCCCTGGCCAGCGGTTCCAGTCAATCTGTATGAATAAAATGAAGTTCTTTTTCCTCCTTTCTAACTAGAACTTGATGTGGTTGTGCAGCATGACGTTGATGCTGGTGTGCTAAAGAAAGTGATAATAGCAGATGGTGCCGTTGTCACTGTCAAAGGTGCAAGATCAGTTAGCCTTCGCCACCCACTCGATCTCCCCCTCCCCTTAAACCGATCCCAGAATGGATTTGCCGCTGGTCTTCTAACCTTGGCCGAGCAGCTCCGCCACATTTCTCGAGCCCAAGCTGCTCCTCTTCTCTCACTCCGTATTGTTGGACCAACCTCACTTTCATCCCCTTCCTCCTCATCAACCTCTTCCCATAACCGGCTCAAGCTCAAGCGCCTTGCACCGGGTCTCGTGGAATTGTCTTCCCCATTGAACACAAAAGCCATTGAAACCCTATCTACCATTGATGTCCAAAATGAAGCTCCAACTCTTTTGACTCCAACTCAATTTACTACAATGTGGCCTATTGCTTCCATCAATGGATCCAACGCTAACTTGTTGGGCTTTGAGGCTCTGTTATCTTCTGTGTTGGGTCCTAAGGCGAACAAGAAGGGCTCCTTCAGGTTGTTGAAGGCAGATGTTTCTGCTCAGACATTTGTAAAGATAGGGTTTCAGGCAGAGAAGAAGCTGAAGGAAGGAGATGATGGGGTTAGCTTGAAGGGTTTCCCTGAGTGGAGGACTAAGCCGGAGACGATGAAGATGCATTTCGAGGTGCTAGCAAAGGTTGATGGTGATAGAGTCATACCAGAGAGAGTGATGCCTGTGAGCCCTGTGGTTGTGGAGGACACAGTCGCACCGAATGTGCTGGCGGGAAATGCGAGCATGTCTAGGCTACCAATAATTCACCCTCCTTCCAACCCCTTCACCTTGTGAGATGACGATTTTGCTCGAGTTACCGAATGGAATTGTAAAACATAGGAGGGATAATTTTTTTTTTTTCCTCAAAATTTTTAACTTTTTTATATACTTGATAGTTATGAAACCTGTAAAAAATGTAATGGAATGAGAAGCACTGCTTTATTTGCCCATCATAAATTAGAAAATACAAAAGTTGCACTTCATTTGTGACCTATGGCTTTAGGGTGCGTATGCTGTTTCTTTTCAAAATTTGCAGCTTGGATGTAATATTTTTTTATAATATTTATTATGTTTTGATAATCATTATTTAATAATATTATTTATTATTATTTTTTTAAAAAATAAAAGTATAAATGTTATTTCTGATTTTATTTATTTACTATTTATATTTCTTTTCTTTTTACATAAATATTTGGCGCACAAATGCAAGATAGCACACAGCATCAAAAAAGAACCTCGAAAAGCGCAGAATAGACAGTCATTGAGGAAAAATATTACCAGTTTAGATTTATATATGGTATAAATAACCGGATAACAATTAATAAATGTTTAAGAACTTACATCTGCACTTTACTTCTGATGTAAATTGTTAAAATAAAAAATAAAATAAAATGTATTTTCTCAGTTCATCGTATTGTAGCATTCAAAGTTGGGATCACCTATTGAACTTACGACACGGTTTTCCAGTATCCTCAAATTTCAAACGATGGGTAAAAACGAAAATACACGCTTGAGAAGAATCTAAAATGGACAAAGGGAATATTACACAAGGTCCTTATTGTTGAGACAAACCAGTTTTCTCTTGATCTCATTTAATTTCTGATGAAGTCTATCCCTTTCTGGATGCTTCCTGCTAACTCTCTCTTCGCTTTCTCCAACCCGATCCTATCAAAAATCAAACAGCCAAAGTTCACCTTTTATGTTGCTTACTGGTTCCAACAAGAAATTAGCTGGAAGTTGGATACGCTACTGTCTAACCTTTCATACACATTCAGGGGACCAAGTTGATAAATCTCCTCTGCTCCGCCACGACCAAGACGTACCTTGGTTGCGAAAAAGGGAAGTTCTGTGACCTATTCAAGACATCATACACTATTAAACATAGTCCAAAAGAGATGTAGAAAGTGTGTAAGGAAAAGGACTGGAATATCATACCTGAGAAGCAACAAAAGCACACTCCACCACCCCAGCTTCTCCTTTCAAGCCACGGAGGCATAAGTTAGCGAACTTGGCAGCCGCATATGCCTACATAATCAAGAGTAAACTTTCTAGTTTGTTAGTTTGTCCACTAGAAGTAGATAGGATTTACTGGGTACTAGGTAATAATTCTTGAAACTGCAGAAACTTGAAGATAAGCTGTTAACCATTGATAGTGTTGCAGAACCAGCCCCAGCTTTTGCCTGTAACATGAATGATTGTCATTAGATTATGAACTTATGACGAACAGATCACAACTAGAATTGGGGGAATGCAATAGTGTAATTGAACCATTGTGAGTATCTTCTGTTATGAATAAGAAAACTATGCTGTAGCCGAGATCATCTATTCAAATCAATAACAAGCTTGAACTATTAATATTTTAGCCTGTCAGAATGTTCTCTTTAAGCAAGGTTGATATTGTATTATCGTCAAGTATCTATTATGTCTCTAATGAGAAGGGTAGCTCGTGCAGTTAGCGTCTTCTTCATCTTAACATAGGAGCACAAATATCTGACAGTTGCAGTATCTTTTTCTTTTTTTTTAAATAATATTTGAAATATCACAATGGCAATTTAGCATCAAGCAGGTGCCAGTAACTTCAAAAGAGAAAGTACAAGAGTTCAAATGACCATTTCAATAAATTCTTTTGAAGTGTGTGGGAGAAGTATATAAGAAGGAAGGGAAAAGAGGAGTGTAGATTATCAATATAGCAAGAGATGCGACAAATTAAGATTAATTATTAAATTTCAGTCCACCAGTTCCATTTCTTCTACTGCAGCCACAACTTTAGATAATTGATTTGTATGACATCACCTCAACAACTTCTGTTCCACCATTTTGGATGCGGTTTGTAAGGTATTCAGTTTCTTCAGCAGTGAAGCTACTGGGAGGCTTAACCTGTAAAAACCAAGTTTGAAGATAGTCAAGTGGCCTGTTCTACCATATAATAATTTGAATCACAGAAGGACTGTCAAAGAAAAACCTGTGACAACAGAGGCAGTATTGTGACTCCTGCATGACCTCCCACAACAGGAACATCAACCTCTCTAGGATCAACACCCAGTACCTCTGCCTGCAAGAAAAACAAGATAGGATTTACAGTGAGAAGGAATTATGAATTAAAGGCTTTTTCAGATAGACAGTTCCAACTTTTGCTTACCACAAAAGTGTTTGCCCTCACAACATCGAGGGTTGTAACACCCAGTAGCCGCTTTGGATCATATGTGCCTGCTTTCTTAAAAACCTCCGCAGCAATTGCGACAGTGGAGTTCACTGGATTGCTAATCAAGTTGACAATAGCATTGGGGCAGCACTTGGCAACTCCTTCACAAAGAGTCTTCACAATTCCAGCATTTATTTTAAACAAATCGTCCCTTGTCATGCCAGGCTTCCTTGGCACACCAGCAGGTATAATCACCAAGTCCATGCCAGTGAGTGCACTCTCAAGCTGTGGTTGACCCAAGAAGCCACGCACCTAGAAACCCAAGATGAGTTGCATCTAATTATTTCTAGCTCCTTAAAACAAAGAACAAGCCATAGATGCAGTTTTTCAAACGTGTCCTATCAAGGTTTTCAATAAAAACATAACATGAACATTTTTTTTTTTTCAACTCAGCAGCACTTTATTAACTCCTTCAAAAGTAATCTTCCACAGGTCATAATTTGATTGAAGAATGTAATAGCAAACACATAAAGAATTTCGTCTAGGTTATTTTCCTAAAACAAATCCCATTCATACCAAAGAAAAGAAAATTGGAGGCAGGCTCTACACTTGCACAAAAATTACTCAATTTTGAGATTCAAGATCAGTTATTAATCAACATCAGAGCACTAATAGGGACACAGATATGGGACACAACGCGGCAAAATATATATTGTATGAGTGCAACTTGAGGGGTCGTGTCTTGTCTCATATGTGTTGTATAGGGATCAGAAACTAACTCCATTTTTAAAGTATAAGTGCTTCATATATCAACAATTTAACACTTCATGTGGAAAGGAAGATACCAGCAGCAGCAATGTAAGAAATTTACCACAGCTCCAGTGTCCATGTGACTAACATCGGCCGTGACACCAGGCGAATTTACAACATCATAAAGATGAAGAACAGAAACTAGTGGGTTCATCTTCATCAGCAAAGCAAGGGGTTGGCCAATTCCCCCAGCAGCACCCAAGATAGCAACTTTGAATCCAGGTGACCCACCTTTTGCTCGGCAATCAACTCTCTTCAGATGAACATCGCCTCCTTCCTAACAATACAATACGCACAAGCATCTCAACTTCACATGATGAGGCAGCAACTTTTGGCAGTTATGAAATTTCGAGTTTAATCAACAATTTAAAACGACCCATCATGATAATTCTAGATTTCGAAGCAAGTATTACAGCCATATAAGTTTTAATGTCGCTAAATTGAGTATTGAAGCTTCGAATTTTGTTTTTTGTATAGTTTTCTATCGAACCTATAACCAATCAACTTAAGCTCAATCCTACTGGAGTTGTCTTAAGTATCCGAGTACGAATTTCAGTCCAAATTAACCCCAAAAAAAAAAAAATCATTCCAAGCTTTTAAGTTTGAATTAACAGAAGAGAACACAAGGATTTAAGCAAATTAAAGGAAGAAACCAGGAAATTAGAAGGCTGAAGATGAGCCGTGATTCTTGCAATGCGCCGATTGGCTTCTGCATTAGCTTCCATTTCTTTGTTCTACCGAAAAGACAGACACGGAGGGAGAGCGCCGGTGTAGACGAATATCATATGAATGTAGGCTTAAAAATGGGAAGAAAAAAAAAAGTTAATAGTCATGTCTAATATTTTTTTTTTTTTTGCCCAGACATGAATTTTATGTGGAATGGGATTTTCTGATCCCTTATCCTATCTCAGGGCTCAAATGAATGGCCTTCAGATTTTAATCAGAAAACTTTCACAACCCTAATTTGTGGACTGATTACGACCAGGATGTCTGGAAGTGTTAAGGTGACTAAATGGATGAGGAAAAACGGCCATCGTTCATGTTCATCTTAATATACAAAATACTAACATGGGATTCAAACTAAAAGTATTAACATGAAAGGAGATAATTGCTGAAAAATAATATATAAATCTATTTTACTATTTATCTATAGAGTAAAATATATAAATTTTTTTGTAAATTTTATTAAAATTATATAACTTCCTTTCCTACTTTTAAAACTTATACAAATTTTTGTTAAATTTTGTTAAAATTGTATGAATCTCTTTTTTATTTTCAAAAATTTTCTATAAACAAAGAGTAAATTATATATATATATTTTTAAATTTTACTAAAACTACATATATCTTTCATATATTTTTAGAAAATGTCTATATATTTTTTAAAAATAGAAGAAATGTTTATTAAATTTTAAATATACTGAAGAGATTTGTGTAATTTCAATAAAATTCAGAAAAAAATTATATTGGTTCTAAAAATAAAAAGGTTGTTTATGTAACTTTAACAAACACTCAAAGAAAATTTGTGTAAATTTTAAATTTTAAATTTAGTTTAAACATTCTAATTACATTATGAATAAAATTACTAAAATCAATTTTTAAATTTTTGTCTGATTTTTTGTTGTTTGTCAATACCTGATTTCTTTTTACTCTTGCTACAATAAGAATTAAACAATGCAAAATATATACACATGGAGAATGATTTTATGTGAATTATAAAATGCTTGTATAGAATTCTTAACATCATGCACATAATTCCAAATATCTAATAAATTTTTACATTATAATGAATATATCTTAGATTACAAAATAAATTATCTGTTTAAACCTATAAAAAGTTTGATCCAAAAAGTGAAATATCAATGCTAACTCTAATAGCACAACATGTGAATTGGAGATTCATAGTCACAATATTTTATCCAATACAAATCTTTATAATTGATTTGAACTGTTCAGATTTTAATTTTTTTTAATATTTTGACATTTTTCATTTTTTAAAGAATGCAGAAGTAGAATAAAAATAAATTTTTAATTATGAAGTTAAAAAAATTTATATTTAAAAAATAAAAGATAAGATTCTTAAAATCTGAATCTTTCATATCAAATATAGTTGTGCAGATTAGTTGCCTCTTAATTGAAGGATAATTGATGGATCCTTATTGAGAGGATTTGAACACATAGTTTATTTATATTTTTAAATAGCATTACTCAATTACCAACTTTTAAACTCAACATATGATTTGGCAGTGATAATTAAAATTATTCATAGCACATGGTTCAGTTTATTCAATTCTTTTATTATTTCTCATGCAAATAATTATCTAAAACAGTTTCTAATGGGTAACTTTTCTTTTTGGTCTTTTTTGTGATCCTTGTACAATTTTTTTTTTTGATTTGTGATTGTTTTATTTTCAAATCTTCATAGATTTTATTTCCAGTCTCATTATTCCCACTCAATACATTAAAAAAATTCTTGAGACTCAAAATGATAAATGTAGTTTTTTGTTTTATGGTACATATTTAAACTTTATGAACAATAATTATTAAAGTCAATTTTTAACTTATACTTTTAATTTTATCACTAGAATTTTCATATTTAATATTTAATTTTATTGTCTAAACCAGCATGAATTTTATTATTAAGCCTCCATTGTATCTCGCTTAATACATTAAAATAAATTATAAGACTCAAATTGCTAAATGCAAAGTTTATATGATAAATATTTAAACTTGTACATAATTTTTTTGAAGTCAATTTAAAATATTTTACTGAATTAGACAGATCAAATAACAAATTAAATTACTAACTTTTATTTTTAATCTTATCATTGATTATATTAGTTAAATTTTATATAAACCGGGCTTTATTCCAACATTAGATGGCATAGAATTGTTTTATCCAATCAGATTGTGTCCCCTGTCAGTGAGCCGTCCCCTTATGTGTGTGTGTGTGTGTATATATATATATATATATGTTTTTAACTTGAATTTTTCTTTTAAAAAACACTTGGATCTCTTGCTTCTTTTTTTCTTTTTTTTTTTTTTTTTCCTTTTCATTTGTGTAAAAAACACCCCCATCCCATGCCGCCTTAGTTTGCCATGAGGCCATCAAATCATTCTTCACCAAGGATAAGAATTGTCAATCCTATCCAATCCAATCCATTTTCTACCTTTTCAAAATGCCATTTCTTAGAACGACAATTCTCAAATCATTTTAATAAACGATAACACTATGTTGTTTGAATATCTCAAGGCGAATATATATTATATTCTTGTAATAGTGAAAAATTTAAGATTATTTTTATTTATATTTTAAAATAAATGATTCTGGTTTAAAATTTAAAATTCATCTCAACCTTAATTTAAAAGTAGATTACATAATTTTTATCAGGTATTAAATTATGTGACAAAATATAAATGATAATAGTATTAAATGCTAAATACTACATAAATATTAAAAATAAACTTCTCAATGTATAAAATTTTTTTATTAATTAATATATACACAAATCATAAGTTGATTCAATAATATAGAGTTTGAGCGATCTCAAATTTCAAAAAGATTCAAACTCTTATACGTCTTTGTCCTTCTACATAACCCAATGGGGTGATCTTTCTAATCTGAAATGCCACCACCAGTGACTAGCTGCAATCAAAACAATGCTCCTTGTGTGCTGTAGCGTCAACTTTTGCTTCTATTCATCAAAATGAGAGATTTGTTCTTGCCACACTTTGTATGATAAAGGACTCCCAAATTCAACCACTTTATTCAAAGCATGTTTTTGGCTATTCTTTCAGAGTCTCTGCATTAAGGACCAAAGGGTTCTGATCAGTCTACCTCCTTTAGCTACATGATCTGCTTCAAGCTCAACACTCTGCATTGGTAATTGTGATAGTCAAAAACAATAATGTGGAATAAAAGCTTATGCTCAGACATGCTTTACCCACGTGCCAAAATTGGATCAGCAAGGTAATCTTTCATAGACTTTGCAATGACATTCCAAGCAATGTAAAAATCTGAACAAATAAGATATATACTCCAAATAGAATAATTTAATTGTAAATAAAGAAATCAAGTTCACAAAATGAAATAATTTTAGATTGAATAACTTCTAATGAAACCTTAGAATTGTGGGAAATCTGATTGAAAGTAAAACAAACATTACCAATTACATCTGCTTCATAAAGGTAGGCAAGGCTTTGCAAGCCAAGAGCTTCAATTACAGTAGAATAATAGTTTTGGATGCAAGCATACATTTATAATTTATTATTTAGATACTGCTTCAAGTTCTTGTGATTGTGTGAGTCATGTATATATAGGGTTTCTTACTAGCATTCGAGGACTAAAAGTAAGCAAGATAGATGGGCCTTCATTGGGTCCTTAGTAACAAATCTTTGATTAGCTTCCATCAGTTTCATGAACCATACTTTAGAAGAATATATTCCCTTGAGAAGTGGCTTATGCATATTATGGGTCTTGCTCCTTCTCTATATACATATGCTTTAAGTCTCTCTTCCATTATATCATAGCTCCTGAAATTTAGACAGTAGCAAGATAGTCAAAAGTTTGTTATTGTGTCCAATGTATACATGCTAACTGAAAGAGTAAAGATAAGACACGAAGGCAATCAACCATGTAATCACTAAAGCAACTCCTTTAACATCAAGGAGATTCGACAATATCAAGAAATGCACAAAATTTAACCAATAATGCAAAATTATGTCTAAGCTGATCAAGACAGTGATGTTTATGTCAGGGAGTACTACAATGACATAACAGACAACCAAAAAGAGGTTCCACTTCTTTTATTAGAATGGTAAATAGGGACTTAGAATGATCTATCTGTCATATTTATGCTTAGGAATCATTGTCATTAGAAAATACCTGATATATTTGAAATTAAATAAATAAAAACATCACTTCTAATGAATACTCCCAAACCTTTATTTGGAAAGGAACAAAGCATGATAAACAAATATTACCTCTTGAACATGGAAAAATTTTGATAAAGGGGAGCATGGAGACTTGGATCGTTATTTATGATTGGTGCATTTTCATTCTCTGATCTATGCTAAGCTTTCCAAGTCCATGGTAAGTTTAGTTCAACCATGAAGGCTCTCTATGAATGGAATAAAAGCTACATAGGGAATCTATCATAAAAAATTCACCATCTTGAGAAGGAACTCGCCTATTGGCAGAATGATTTGGGAAGTACAGCATATTTTCAAGTTGAAAGGGCTTTGAGATCAGAATTGGAGTTTTTGTACAATTGTGAAGAAAAAATTAGGCTCAAAAGGCTCACCAATCGTGCAGGGTTAAAGGGGTTTGTAACACCAAATATTTCACATCATTGTAAACAAGAGAAAATGCTCCAATCGTATGTCTTGTCTCAAAAATTCAGATGGAGAATGGACTGACAGCATCTCGGAAATTGAAGGAGTGGCCCAGCACTACTTTTCGGAGATTTTCAGTAATGATGGGGAAAAAAGTACAGAGGATATCCCTTATTTGTTAGATGATCTCAGTATTCCATCTCTTACAGAAAATCATCAAAATTTTCTTCTACCTGTTTTTTCTGATGAAGAAATTAGGAATGCAGTTTTCAGTCAACTCGGATGGATTCCATGCCAGATTTTTTCAAAATTATAGGAATGTATTGGGGAAAGACATCATTCAGCTGATCTAAAACTTTATATTGAGGGTTTTCTCCTCAAAAGTCTTAACAAAACCTTTATTGCTTTAATTTCTAAATGTGGTTGTCCTTAATCAATGCGAGATTTCAAGCCCATGAGCTTTTGCAATATGGTGCACAAGATTATCTCGAGGGTTCTCTATAATAGGCTAAAAGAAATACTTGATTATGTTGCCCCAAATCAAAGTGTTTTTCTCAAAGGCAAGCTCATTTTAGACAATATCATCCTCACGTCAAAACTTATGCACCAAGTCTAAAACAACTAACAAAGGGAAGAAGATTTATTTTTTGGTTGTGGGGGCGGGGGGCTGTGTCCTCCAGATTAATTTTGCAAAAGCCTACAATAAAATCTCCTGGAACTTTAACGTAGGTATCTTACTTAAAATGAATTTCCCTGTTATTTGGATCAACATGTTAATGCAATGTGTTAGCACAGTTACCTACCAAGTCTTAATTAATGGCAATAATGATTACAAGGGACCTATTCTCAAAGCAAAAGCAAATAAAGAAAAATTAAGCACTTCTTACAACATCTTTAAAATGGTAAATTTAAATCCAATCAAATAAACAACATTACCTATGAAAAAGAACTTTTAGCTATAAAAACTGGAATTCATTAAAAGTCTTCATATTTATTTTAGTATCTGAAAAAATTATTATTAGAGCTAATAATGAAATAGTTATAGATTTTTTTTAAAGAAAAGAAATTAGAAAATCTAAAAAGAATTAGATAGTATAATATTATTTGTTAATATATGTTTCATATTAAAGAAATTAACAATCGTCTTTTAGATTATTTAAGCATAAATTCTAACCATGGATAAAGAAAAAAAACACTTAGATAGTGTCATACCATAATAAGTTACATAAAAGTCTCATGTCATATTCTTCATTTAAAAATAATTATTCAAATTCACACTTTTAACAGAGGAAATAACCATAATTGAAAACCTTAATTATCCAATTGCATCTAAACAAAACTTTTCATCATTTTATTCTCCAATTTCATGCTAAACAAAGTTTGTTAGCCTTAGAATATCATAAATAAAAGTATAAATTTTGGTGGGTTGCTTCATATGTCCTTTTTTACCATTTTAATATATAATGGGGGCTAAATTTTAAAAAATTATAACTTGAGTTACATAACTCCAATTTGTGCAAACTCAGTGGCTACGAAAAAAATTTCAGGTCAAAACAAGCTCATTGGTTCCCCCAAAACCCATAAAAAACATAAACAGAACTGTATAAATAGTGCATCAGAAATTCTGCAAAAACTAGCTAACTTCAAAAATTCATAATAAATTTTACAGAATTCTAAAAATTTTGTTCTTTAACTCCGTGGAAAGTTCTAAATACACTTTAAATGTCTGCCAAATTTTACCCCAAAATTCTTCTATTTATTTTGTCAATGGTTCATGGATATTTTATGACTTAGAATGCAAAATTTGGTTTCTATTGGTTCTAATTGAGCCATATCATGCCATGTCTCCGCACGTTTCAAATGGTAAATGCATCATATATGGCTGGTCCAACATGTCTTAAAAGCATACAAGTCAAAATCACCTTCCTACTTGCCATTATATATATATATGTATAACTAAGAACTTAAGGGGCCAAATTACAAAATATGGCATGCTATCATCCATAAGTGGTTTCTACATCACGTTATCATACTTTTAAGTGTGTTGGAATGATCATACATCAAAATATACAATTACATATTCATATATGCAATGATATGCTCTAAAATTTAGTCTATTGTCAAATAAACTCTTCTTATGCCTTTTGATCCTCATTTTTGCTTTCTTGAAAGCCACCTAACCATGTTTAGTACGGATAAGGGAAAAGTGAGATTCAAAGAATCTCAATAACTAATCTAAAATTCAAACACACATATATGGTTCACCCAAGTACATGAAAGCAAGTTTGCATGTCACACAGCCATGATAAAATCATAAATAATGTTATAGGGATCCTTTGGCTCTTTTAAGATTAAAACTAAACTCTAGGGACTTTTAGTCTAGCCTCACCCAATATTTAGGGATTTTTGGTTAAGCTTCACCCACTTTTAGGACTTTTGATCTAGCCTCACTCACAATTGGGACTTTTGGTCTAGTCTCATCTTCACTTGAAAACTTTTGGCCTCACCTCACCTATTTCAAGGGACTTTTAACATAGCTTTACCCATTCAAGAGCCAATCCATTCTCATGTACAATGAAATTGCATGCGATTACATAACATATTCAATGAATCAACAAATCATATAAATGACAAACAATACACACAAGAAACCAAGAAACCAAGAAATTCAAGCAGATCATTCATACACATAAGAACGAAAGAAAAAGTTTTACATAAATTTCCATTAATTCCCTATGATCTCTTCTCTTGATTCCATGGCCTTATGGCCATCCCTAAATATGCTCTCACTTGTTTAACCTAGACACATTAAATAGTGCACAAAACAATTAATGTAACAATACTTATATTCATTCTAACCTTATGCATGAAAGTTAAGGTTTTAGATGCACATATGGCCCCTAATAAAGCAACTTCCATGATTTAACTTCTTGGTTCCAAATTCTCATCTAATATATACTATATGACTCTAATAGAACTCATTAGAGCCATCATATGCATCTAATTTAAAGAGCCTAGTACCAAATTGCTTCTTTAAACATAATTGAACCTTAAATTTTTGCCTTTTAAAATAAGGTTTTTAAATTCAAACTAATGGTTCCTTTAATATTTATAATTCATATCTATACCACTTATAACTTTGGAATCATTGAAAACTCTTCCTAAGTACTAAATCCCTCTCATGGTTGAACCTATACCTAAAGGGAGAGCTAAGGGAGTTTGCCTTTTCTTTTGGGGAATTTGGCACCTATGGAGATTCTTTAGCTTCCTTCTAGTTTAAATATGGTTTTTCATGGCTTAAAATGTCTTCCTAAGTTTTCAAAATTTTCAAGGTTCAAACAAAACCCTAGGTGGCCTATTTTACATTCTTTAGCTTCTTACTTGCTTCCAATTGCATTATCATAATTTCCATGAATCAAGACCCCATTTTCTATCAAGTTTAAGCCAAGACCAAACTCCCTCGAGGTTGCCTTTGTCTAGGCCGAACTAAGGAGGATAAAAAATACAAAGGAAAAGAAAGCTTTTTGCACGATATCTTACCTTGTTCAAATCCTTGTCCAATGGCATTCCTAATAGTGGAATTGGTTGCTTCAAATTCCTTCTTTCCCTCAAGTGGTCATGCATCAAAATTATCTTTTCAAAAAGTCAAGACCACCATTAGAAAGAGTAAGAAGAGGAGAGCAATGTTTCTAACTAAAAGAATATGAAATTTTGCATATTTTCTCATCTTTTTGGCTCCTTTTTCCTCTCTTTGTCCTCCCCTCTCTTGGACACCATACCCACTGAATTCAAAGGTCTCTAAGTCAGTTTGAAGAAGAAGGAAACATGGCTTGGTCATAATAAGAAGGGTGGAGAGAATATTTTATCATTTTCTATAATACACTTTTACTATTATGCCTTGATGGCCCCATTTGAATTCGTTTTAAATCCTTTTTGAGAATCATCTTTTTTGTATAAATAATTAGACTTTCTACTTTCTTAAAAGCATTAAATTTGAAATTTTTGAGATTTAAAATCATACCGAATAATCTGGTAAAACTTTTGGTCAATTAATGACTTAAAGTGTAAATTAAAAGGGTTTTGATTATTCTGTTGATTCTTATGATTTTTAAGGTCTTTAAAAACCCCAACGAGCTCAATTTTATCATTTAAAACTTTTTCCTTTAAGTTTCTAAAATTTATCTAAAATTACAATTTTGCTATTGCATTTCGATTTATTCCGTTTAGCCATTTCAGTTTCAATTTCGTGTTATCTTCATTTTTCCAACCTCATTTCTAGATGCTCTATTTAGCATTCTAGCCTCAATTTACCTCAATTTATTTTATTCTAGAATCCTCTTTCATTAACCATATGATTCTAATTTTGGTTTCTATTAATTTGTACTACCCTAGGTCCATGAACCTGCTTAAATAATTTATTCTACTATTTAGAAACTATTTTGAATTACCAAATTATATAATATTATAGACAGCAGAATGGGTCTCAATAAAAAAAATCCTAGAAAAGGAAAATGTACACTAGTGCCATAAGCTCCAAGACCCTTGTAGGTACCAAGTGTAAACTCTTAATTTTTCAATATTTATCGAGTTCTAAATTTGAAAATGTTTTAATAGCAATTTAAATTGTTGCTAATTTTTAAAATAATAAATTAATTACCCAACTTGTAATAGCAATTTTGCAAACTTGTATAGCTATAATTTAGAAAAATTCTATGATAATTCAAATATATTTAATTATAATCAAAGTTTAAGTTTGATTAAAATACAAAACTAATTATCCCTATTACATGAATTTGGTAAATAAGGTGCAATTCCAAGGTTTTCACTGTCTAGATTATTTGGTTCCATAATATAAAAATGAAATGAATAAGTAACAGACTAAAATCTGTATAAAATAAACATTCATTCATATAATTTATGTAAAATGAAAAAGCTTGCAAGAAGCCCACATTAACAAGTTCAGGTGGCAATTAACCTTAGAAATTTTAGAATAAGAATGCTAGAGCTACATTCATCTGTTGTTGTTGTAATCTAGTTTATTTTGATTTTAATATGTTATGTTCTTCTTGTTTTTTGGTTCCTGCATCTTATGTTGCAACCCTATGAGGCTTAGAAGGTGTAACTCCCCTATAGAAATAAGCAGAATGGGCGAACACTTAAGATAGGCAAGTACTTAATCCCAATCCTTAGATTTGATTAGGGTGCTTATAGCTTCCTAAAGCCAGGGTCAATTAATCATGACTTGACATATCTTTAAAAGAAGATCTCTAAGTTTAATGCTTCAATATCTTTTCCTACAAGTCCAAATAAAATAAAAAATAGTTTAACACTTCAATAATGCATTTATTCAATGAAATAAAGAATCAATACTTTATTCCTACATAACTCATATACTTATAATAACTATTCTTGCTTCCTCATTCATTAGAATTGCATTTTTTTTCTGTGTGGCAATCCATACATCTCTTTAGATGATTAGCCCCCCCATGCTTAACCTCTCATAAAATATAAGACAAATATTGTGATATATCTCATATTATATAAACATTTGAATTACCATTATCTTTTATCATTTCAGTCTTTTTCCTCGTAAAGGTCTTTGATCTACCAATGTGGGGAATTATATGCTTTCTCTTATTTTGTTTATTTTTCTCCACAATCTCTTAATGATAGATAAAAACACATTAAGTATATTTATAAAAAAATGCTCAAAATGTTGTAAAAAAATGTTATTACTTTTGTCCTCAAGACTTCTCATTACTAAATGTATGATACCCATTCCTTCCTCAAAATCCTATATAGGACTAGTTATAGTTATTCATCTTTCATTTTTGTACCATCTTGCCTTTCATCAAACCTCCACTTACCCCCTATAGACATAAGGCAAAAGTTCTTATATTCCCTATCATTGAGGATAAAATGTGTTTGCAACATAAAATTTAATTGTTAATTAATATAGATAAACATAAGTGAGCTATAAAATAATTCAATAATCAATGTTCTACCTATGTAGTAATTCCCTAATTGTCATTCTTGTATTAAGTTAGAATATTCTTTCAACTTTGGTAGCTAATAAGAAATGTTGTAAAGTTTTTGGCAACATCCCCTAAGAAAACATCCAACAATTCATCTCCCTTTTCCAATGGATTGGACTCGCTCATTTTAATGCATAACAACTCATTACCTTTAAGGAAGGAGCCAAACCTCTCAGGGGATTATTCTCTTAAGTCTAATTTGTCCATAAATATTTTGATAGGTACACTATCCTAAGTGATGACATATGTATTACTAATAGGAAGGTTGCATTCTTATATCATCAGTTTGTAATAGATGTTTGTGTATATATTTTTATATCGAAGTCTCTTGAGGAAGTACAAGTTAGACCTAAGTGTATAACTTTCTGAGAGATTTAGCTCCTTCATGAAGGGCAATGAGTTGTTGTATACTTGAACAAGCGAGTCTAATCCATTAGAGATGAAGGTGGACTATTGGGTATTTTTTCAAAGAATGTTGTCATAAACTTCACAACATCTCCCATTAACTACCTGAGTTGGAAAAATGTTCTAGTTCAATACAAAAATGATATTTACGGGAATACTATACAGGTAGCACGTTGAATATAAAATTATTTTATGGCTAGTTCATGTCCATCCATTTTAATTAATAATTGTATTTTATGCTACAAAAACACTTTGTCCTCAATGATATAGAGCATAAAAGCTCCTATCTTATGTCTACAAAGGCAAGTGAATGCAGAAAAAGAAGGACCTATACAACAAAAGGCAAGATGGTACAAAAATGAAAGATGAGCTACTGCAGTTGGTCTCAGACGGCACTTTAATAGAGGAATGAGTGTCATAATTCAGTACCAAGAAAACTTGAGGATAAAAGTAATAATTTTTTAGCAATATTTTTAGTATTTTTGATAAATATATTTAATGTGTTTTTGTTAATCACCAGGTGATCAAAAAGAAAATAAACAAAATAGGGGAAAGTAGATAATTCCTTACACTAGTGGATCAAAGAGCCTTGTAAAGAAAAAAAAATTGAGATAGTAAGAGATATTACTAAATGGTATTACTAAAATTTTAATGTAATATGAAATATGTTATAATATTTGTTTTATACTTAGTAAAAGGCTAAGTGTGGGGGCTCAGTCACTTGCAGAGGTGTGTGGATTGTTACACATAAAAAGAAAGATGGAACTCCATTGAATACGAAAGTTAAAGCAGTCATTGTAAATATATGAATTATATAAGAATAAAGTATTAACTTTTGATTTTGTTCAATAGATGCATTACTGAAATGTTAAGCTATTTTTTATTTTAATTGAACTTGTAAAAGAAGATATCAAAACATATACTCAAGGATTTTCTTTTCAAGAAATCTCAAACCAAGTTTCATTGGCCTTGGCTTCAGGAAGTAAGAAGTGCCTTGATTTGAGTTCAAGAATTAGGAGTTGATGTCTGCCCATCTTAAGTGTTAGGTCATTCTGCTTGCTTCCATAAAAGAGTTCCACCTTTTAGGCCTTCTTATGTAAAGTTACAACATGACATGTAGGAATTGATAAAACAACAAGAATAGAGTAGATTAAAACGAAAACAAACTAGATTACAACAAAAACAATAGATAAATGCAACTCTAGCATTCCTTCTTCAAAATTTCTAGGGTCAACTGCTACTTAAACTTATTAGTATAGGTATTCTTATAGTAATATTATAAGCTTTTTCATTTTACATAAGTTATATGACTAAAAGTTTATTTAGTTTGTTACTTTTTGATTTCACTTTTATATTTAGACACTAAATAATCAATATAGTGAAAAATTCTAGAGCTGCATCTCAGCCACCAAACTCATATAATAAAGATAACTAATTTAATACTTTAATTGTAATTAAATATATTTGAATTATAATTAAATCTATCTAAATTATAATTAAATATATGGTAAATTGTGATTAAATCTATCTAAACTTTAGTTGTAGAGGTGTGTGAAATTGATACTACAAGCAAAACAGTTAATTTATAAACTATTGTGTTTACAAAAAATAAAAAAATTAGCAATAGTTTTTCAAACTTTAACTATGATTTAGTATAACTGTAGTTAAACAAGTGTTGGTTAATTGTAGTTACAAAACCACAACTAAACTAATGGGTTTAACTATCGTTACTCTAAAGCATAGTTAAACTTATCTCTACAGTCAATTTTGCTACAGTTTGGGATACCATAGCTAAACTCTTTAGCTAGGGTTTAACCTTAAAAAAACCACTGCTGGATCCCTTTATGTTTGTAGTGAGCCTCCTTTCCCACTCGTAAAAATTTTCCATGTTTGCATAACATTGACAATAGAGCAATAGAGTTGAGTATTGAAGCAATATTATATCTACCACATCTTAAGTTTTCCATTATCTTTTGATGCTTTTTACTCCGAGTTATTTATTTTACAATCTTACTTTGCTAAAATCTTATACGCTTAAGAGATAATATTCTCATTAACTAGTGTTTGTGTCATTTGTTGGCATGGTGTGTTAGAACTTAGAGGAGAAAACCTATAGCTTAGAAAGGTGCTAGATGTCATGCTCTGAAAAATTGGCACAAGATACGAGCAGATCTCGTACCCATAAGCTTGACAAACACATGAATCCTTATCTAATTCTAATACAAGATCAAATTTCTATGACATTTTTGAATTGGAAGATAATTTCATAAGTCTACTTTGTCCAATCAATTTCACAATTTTATCATAATTTATATTAGAATCACAATTAGTTTGTTATAGGAAACCTAATTTAGTTTCCTTTGAAATTGGGATATTCTGGATTTCTTACAACCACTCAACCAGACATATGACAAGAGAGCTCCACTCTCAACCATCAATCAACATAAATATACAAATAATAAGGTGAGGATCCTATTTGTAATCTATAAAGCAAACAATAAAATACAAACCTACATATACAAAAATAACAATCCATTAATACTAAACAAACAAATTGTTAGCTCTTCACCAATGACTCTCTTAAATTACACCAACAGGGCATTGGACACAATTTTTCTATCTACAAAAACAACCGATGGAATGGGCCATGATACTCAATGAAAAGAAAATAAAACAGGATAAATAAAGGGATCAGTGATACTAAGTTTTCCTAGTAAAAATAATTTTTGTAGGATTATAATATATCAAGAAATTTAAATGAAAATTTTGGACACTTGATGTGAATAAGAATAAATAACAATGTTTAAAATTAATTATTAAAAAGAAAACACAATTATAGATTAAATCAATATTATCATAGTAGTAACAAGTAAAAAGTATATAAGAAGAGATTTTTAGACAAGTTCTACCATAGTATTGTTTTTATCATACACAAGAAGTTTTAAATTCGTCAAAAATACACTTATGACATATAAAGAAGGCCAATTATAAACAATACAAGAATAATTACATACATATAATTATTTTGGGTTGCAAAATTAATTAACAACATTAAAGAGAAAAGTACAAGGATTAATTTATGCATTTAAAATAAATTATCAACTAGCAAAATAAAATAAAATAAAAATTAAATATCGATAGAAATAATGAAGTATCATGTTAGAAATAATTTTGTATAAACCTTCTATGAAAAGGTCCATTTAAAACTCTAATTCCTAATATATATAATATTTCAACAAGAATATATGGTTCACTAGGGTAAATAATCATATATGTAGACATGAACACTTGCCTATAATCCACTGGAGAGCAATCAACTCAATACCCTTTTAGTGGTTAATCACAATAATCACTTGGCAATATTCATATATATATATTGAGGGCTAACAGTACTATACATATGCACGCACGCACATGCATGTGCACTCACACATGTTAGAGAGCATTCAACTCAATATCCTTCCATTATTAATCACAAGAATCACTCAGCAATATTAGCTAACCAGATTACTATTAGCACACACACATGCACATGCTTATAACAAAACTACTATTAGCAAACACATGCACCCATGTGCACGCACTTGCACGCATGCACACACACACAAAATAAGTAGACCAAAGTTTTTTAGATAAATTGTTTTGCAATAAAATACTGAGTCTCCTAGATAAATTATTTCACAATAAAATACCATAATTTATGATATAATATTTTATAGGCATAAAACACTTATATAATACTATAAAAGCATTTTAAAGCCAACTTATCACCTTTCGAATTTCTAAAAGTAACACTAAGTTTTCATATTAATTCATATCCATTTTGATTATAGAACACATATAGCATGTTGAAGTACGGAAGATTTAATATTATTGATAATATGCAAACAAGAGACACTATCTATAATACCTATCCTAAAAATCATGTAGTATACAAACAAGAATTAGAGAAAGTTAAAAAAAAAGTTTAAAAACTATTATGCTTTATAATTTGTTTATAATGATTGCTGAACGACTATAGGTTCTTTTGTTACCGAGCCACCATTATAATCTTTCATAAAACATTTAATATATTACCCATAAACAGTCATAATTCTTCAACTTCAAAAACTTGATTTTGGTTTTTAAACCTAGTTAAAGTAGCCTGCCCTATTTTTAAATCTTAATCCTACCTTACTTATACCTAGTTTAGTAATCTCACTTACTTAGGTCATCCTAATCTTCCATTAGCTTACCCAGTTGAACTTATTAATTCACTACTTAGATTAACATTTTACATATGAAATTTCTACTTAGTCAATTGATGTCTAATGATAAGAAATCAGTCATATAAAAGCCAGGAATTTATAATCCAAAATTTGAGTTTGGATGGTGAGTACTAATATTGTCAAACGAACGACTTCAAAAAGCTCTTAAGTAAGAAATATCTTGTCTTCAAATCTCTAGATAGCTATCAAAAAGTATTTTTCAATAATATATATATCATTTATCAATAATATTTTTCCCAAATATGCATATGAAGTTCCAGGCAAATGAAAGGAATGAGTAGCAACGGACCTTAAATCCAGTAGGTCAAGATAGCAACATAGTAAGTCTTATTATTTTTTTTTTATTTCCGATTGAGTATTTAATAGTGCCATATGAAAAAACTACTATGCATGAGATAATTATTAGGTCTTAAGAAACAAAAAATGTTATGACAAAAGATCTAGTCTAGTGCATAACCTTTTCAAAGTATAATGGAGTTATAATACGGAAACAAGCAAAAAGGCTTTCATAATAAGCATAATTGTCCGCACTGTGGCCAATAGATTTAGAATTTATAGTTAGCCTACACTTAAATTTCACAAACATTCCAAGGCCATATGCACGGTTGACGAACTGGATTGAGTCATTAAAAATCAATGGGAGAATGTCAGAAAACCATAAATGCTAGCGTGTTCCTTCTCTATTCACGTTCAGAAATCAAACCATTGATTTTCTATTAAACTTAATCTGATGTATTGGATTTGGTTCTTACCTTTGGTAGTAGCAAGATACAACTAAGTAAATAAAGTTTTGGGCAAATCCTCTACCCCCAGATTATCTCTTACTCTTAACATGAGTTCAATTCCTACTACTTGTCTTAATTAATTTAACACCTACTTACTTCCTTCTTTAACATCAACTTAACCCTAGACTTAGTTAGATAAATCTGTAATATTGCTAATGATTTTGGGGCTTACCTTATAAAGTTAAACTTGAAGGTTGGTGTCTATGGGTAGCTCACCAAGTATCCATTTGCATACCAGTTTCGCATGGTCCACTTCACCTTCAAGACTCACTACAGGGTACAATCAAAGTGGAAGAAAACAAGGCTTAGCTACTTAAAACGTTAACTACTCCTAAAATGAATTTGACAAGGGCAAATAATTACCTACTTCCTTCAACCCATCAGCCCACGTCCTCTTCCACTAGGCAGTCACGAAGAAGCAACGGAGTTGGATTTTCGGCCACCTCACTCACAAATCAACACCAAGTCCCAATGAGCAATACCCATGATGAAATGGAAGAGAATGACTTCGGTCCAACAGTGGAAAACAAAGCAAAAAGAAGGTTTAATCATCCAGCTGCATTTTTCGCGCTTTGGTCAGTAAAACAGGGGAGTTTGTAGCTGAAAAGTTAGAGCAGTCAGAGGGTCATTTCAACAACAACAATGCGGCTGAAAAGGGTGAAGCACTGCCACCAGATTGAAGGCAACTGAAGCTTCGAAAAATGGCAAACTAGCAACTGGGGTTTACGAATAAGAGGAGGAAGGGGCGAAGTTGCAGATGCTTCTTGCTGTCATGAGCTGAGGAGGATGCAGTGTCCGCTGGAGCATGACCAAGAAAGGAAGAATCAGGTACAAGCAAGAAAGAAAGGAGGAAAAGCAAGATGGGCGACAATGCCAAACCAGAAGAGAGCAAAAAGGAAAGTGGTTACAATGTTCTCGCACCCAACTCACATTTACTTGTAGAAAGGGGAAGCTTCAGGGGAGAAAAGACACGGTTGGCAGCAGCTGACCGAAACTTGCCCCCTGTTTGGCAAAACCAAGGAAATGGAAAAGCAAACTGATTCCACCAGCTCCATTTGGCGGCCAGAAAAACTGTGCATAGAAAGGGAAAGTTGGCTTCTATCACAATTTGTCACACAGCACGAGGAGGGGAGAAAGTCTGGGAAAATCTACAAAATGTCCAATTCAGCCCCCGAGATCGTGTATCTTCTGTATTGTTTTGTCTCCTTCCCCCAAAGTATTCACATTTAATTTTTTAAATTAATAACCATAATAATCCAAGTAAAAATATGCTACATTACATACTATGTTTTTAATTTTTACAATTTTTTTTAAAAAGGGATCTTTGAATTTTTTTATTACTAATTTTAGATATAATATTTGTATAAATTCATAATTTCACGAATATTTCTTTCGTTAAATTATTTTAATAGTTTTTTAATTAATTACAAAATAAAAAATTAATAAAATTTAATGATATTTAATATTAAAAATAATAAATTATATAAATGATAATTAAAAAATTAAAAAAAATTGAGTAACATTCAATAAAAATTATCTAACTAAATTCAGTTAGATGAAAATTTCGATTGAATGTCAGTCGGTGAAACCAACGTGTCATTGTGGCAATGCATTTAAATTTTATATATATATATATATATATAATATTATATTTTTATATGTATAATATATATGTTATTTTCTATCATACATATATATCTTATATATTGTATTATATTACTTTAAAAAAGAATAAACATATATAAATATAAAAATTTTTATTACAAAAATAATTAATAATGATTATGTTTTATAAAATAATAAAAGATTATTTAATATTAGAATTATTAAAATTAATAAATTACATATATAAATAAATATTAAATAAAACTGACTAAAAACCAATTGATAGCGGTTCGATCGATTGGGAATCAGACTTTAATACCAATTGCCAATTAGTCGGATTTTTGCCACCCATATACGATATATGTGTGAGTGTGTGTGTTGCGAGGCCAGGGGAATGCGTTGTCACGTATATATATATTATTGTTTGATATATATTATTTATACATTAACATATATATAATATTATAATAAATATTTAATATTTTTAATATTTTTATAAATGTTATTTTTGAATAAGTTAATATATATTAAAATAATATATATAAAATTCTAAAATAAATAATTATTTTTATTTTATATATAATATATAAAAGTAATGCTATATATATATATATATAAAATGTATTTATAAAATTATAATATATATAATATAATATAAATATAATTAAAATATATTTATTATATTTAAATTATCTATGAGTTGTGATGTGATAGTATTTTGTTTTTTCCATTTTACTATTTTTCATTTTATTTTTATTTCATCTAACCAAATAAATAAATACAAATATAATTTCTTTCACTTTCTATTCATACCAAACATAACTTATTATATTATATTTCATTCAATTTTTTTTTTAATTTCTGTTACTAAATATTCTGTGTACCGAATGAGAATTAGGAGGGAAGGACGCATGTTGAAGTAAGAAGGAAAATCTTGAAGGACTCACTTGCAAATAAAGGGAAATTTCAGGTCAGGGAATAATTTGATATTTGCACTGGGGTCCCTTGAATGACAACACACAACGCGTTCAAAAGGATGGGAAAAAAATGAGGGGAAAAAAAAAAAACAAAGCAAAAGTTGCTTTCCTTAAATCCCCTTGATGCATGCCTAATTCAATGACCACTAGAGCTACAAAGATGATGAGGCTGATAGTCATTTGTATTTAATATAAATAATTTAGATTTTAAGTTTTTAAATATATTTTAATATTTTCTAAAAAAACAAAATATAAAATAAAAATGATCTTTTAACTACAAACTTTAAAAAAATAATGATTTATATAAAAAATTTAAAAAATTAAAATTTGAATTGTCCAAATTAAATTCAATAATCTTATTAATTGCTTTTTAATTGAGGTGCAATTAATGATCCTTTCAATTGAGAGGATCCAAACACCTAGAGCTATGATTAAGTTTAAATTTTAATCCCACTTAATTACATTTTATTTTAAATTTTACTTAATTTATTTGAATTAATTTATTATTATTATTATTATTATTATTATTATTATTATTATCTATCTTAGTTATAAAAATTTCAATTTTTAGTGGACATTACAATTTAATTACATGTTTTAATAAATTTTCTTATGATTTTGAATACCTAAATTTTATTTTATTGAGTTATTATATTCTACACCTTTTAGACAATTGAGTCCCTAAGTTTTGACTAGTAGATTATGCCTACACAAATAATTAAGTGCACTTGAAGTGGAGGTTCAATCCATCCACAACCTATATCCTATCTGACCTATTTGGCTTTAAGACCTTGGTTCATAAGTTAGGTGCTTGGACAAATTCCATAAGCTCATTTGACTAGGACACTTCCTCCATTACTATAGGAGGAACAAAAATGATAATAGCGTGGTATAAAATTTTCACGCAAAAAGGGGGTTAGGATTTGTAGTTGAGCGGATGAACAACATACTTAAGAATATGAATAAGCATGTAAACCTCCCATTAGGGATTGATACATTACAATGGAGGCCATGAATAAATAAGAGTAAGATCAAAGAAGTTTAGCCTAATTTGCATAAGAAAAGAAAGAGCATTGGGTAGAAACTAATTTGGCAAAAGGAAGAAGTGGGCTATGAGTCCCTTGCTTGGAGCCTGATTATCCTAATAAAATACATACAAGCAAACAATTATCATCGTAAAACAAATGGATATAATTCCCTATCAAGTAGAGCACTACAAATTGTTTAACATTCTAGTGTAATTTTAGTCTACATGTAGGTTAAAGAGAATACAAATTAATCGTTCTACATAACAACCATTCACTACTCTTCAACTCACGCTTTGATATGATACACCTAGACTTTTCCTCGTATTAGTATAACAACAATTAGAAACCATTCTATAATTAAAACAAGAGAGGCTTTTAAAATATACATTTATAGACTAGAATTAATGTGTCCATGAACCTTTTGTTGAATCACAAAAGTACTTGAATTTCCCATATTTATTTAGTCTCATTAAATTCCTAGCCTGCCTAACTATTCAATACTTATGTGGTAACAACCTATCATACTTGATTGGGCATCTACAGTAAGGGATAACATTCACCTAGAATATGCAATTACTATTAGTTCATACTCTATTATCATACTCTATTGGGCATTTGTAGAAAGAGATACCATAGCTGTTACTTCTCTTTAGTACTTTATATACACGTTGAAATTCTTCATAACAATAAAGACTATATCACATGCATTTGGCTTCTCTCCACCAAAAGTTGTCTCTATTGCCTTTCCACCAATATTAAATGGCGCCATTTTGATTATAAAACATCTTGGTCATTCGTTTTGTAGATTGATCTTAGCCATTAATGTTTTCCTTTTTGTCTTCTCCCTTCTTCCTGAACGAATCACCAAGTTGAACTTATGTTTGTTTTTTTTCCAGCACTCGAACGACAAGCAGAAGGAGTAGCTCAATTGATTATTGATTCCATTTAAGGATGGTTTCAAGATAGAAGCATAGCACAAGCTATTTGTCCTTACTTCAACAAACAAACCTTAAAGTTCGTCTTTAGCCAAATCTGTTATATATGCCATTTGAACCAGGGAGAAATGCCCCACACATTCAACCTGATTACTGTCTGATTAATCATAGAAGATTAAGGCCTAACTCCTGACTCCTTCTTCCTTGTTTGATCCTATCTTTTAGGCTTGACAGACGAGTGTTGTCTTTGTCGAATGCGAGGAAACTGATAGCCATTCACTGTTCACCGTGGTGGTTTCCAAATGAGTTCTAATGCGATGAAACTCCTCATTTTTCTCTAGCTCAATGTGAGTTTTCTCTTCCTATTTCTCTCCCCCTCCTCCTTCTTTCTCTTGACAATATTCCAATTTCATTGCTTCTTGTGAAATTTTGTTGTTATTCTATATATTCCCTACTTTAATTTGTTACTAGAACAAGCATGGACACCCATATGCGTCTTTTCCTTACTTTAATTTTTTTACTCTATGGTGAAGCTAAACAATGTGTGCCCATCTAATTTTTGAAGAAATGTCATTGAATATCTAGAATAGAATTCTTAGCTCAATAAATCACCATCGTAGGGGATTCCATGATTGAGATAAATTTCTTTATATGATTCATGTGTAGTCTTTACTTAGATTTTAATTTTTTTTTTGGTTTATAGATAAATTCAAGTTTCTTTGTTATTCTAAATCTACTATGATTGATACATGGATTTTCTTTGGCATGACCTTACTTTAACTTTTTGAGTTAGCAAGGATGCTAAGAGAATATGGGCATGGAAAGCACAAAACTTTGAAATAGAACATGAGACAATACTAATTAGACTTGCTAGTATTTATGAGATATTTGGTGTGGGTGTGCCACACAAGAGGCAGTATTTGATGTGCCTGGAAGATATGATCATGTAGGAAGTTGCCAAGTTGTACACTTAAAGCTTAAATTAGGCTTAAGAACTAGTAAACATGCTTAATAGTTTGTTGCCAAATTGAAGAATAACCAAACTAGTATTGAACAAATTGTAAATGCTATATGAAATTGCCACATTGCTGTTGACCAAATGACTGTTATACCAAGTGATTACTTTATAGAATATGTGTCATTGGTTCTGAATTGGTACTGACTAAATAACTGCTTTACAGATTATATCATCAGAATTGGATATACAAATCATGATTGTTGTACAAAATATACTGATAAGCACAATGGAAAGCATTAAGCCACCATGATAAAAAAGAGAGCAACCTAAAGTTACTACGTGCTATGAACAAAATGAATAATTGACCAAGAGAAGCTGAAATGAAGCAGTAGCTAGGACAAATGTGGACCTGTATTTGAAATAGAAGAGTTCATTAAGCTAGGACAAATGTGAATTTGTATTAGGATGATCTGTGTTGATGTGTGAACCTGCATTTGAAATATATTGTATATTATTAGTGTTCACATTATAAAGTCTCCCATGTTAAGACCATGTTATATGATTGCTTGTAAAAATTTAAATTTGATTTAAATACAAGTATTATGATTTACCATTTGTAAATGCTTCAGTTAACTCTATAGCTTCAAGTGATGACGTATCACAATCAAGTGGTACCTACAATAAGAATAGATGTTATTTATTAGTAAAAAATAGTTATATTCTTTTATTTGTCAATAGAAACAGGTTGCATATTTATCATCAACAAATTGGTAAAATTCATTTGACTTGGTATAGGTGTTGAGTTAGCAATCTCTTGTGTTATTTGAGTTGTCTAAAAATTAATTAAAAAATATAAAAATTAATGAAAGAATATAAAAATGTTAACCTGTGAACCCTTCTTGGCATTTTTGTGAGAATGTGAAGACTTTTTAGAATTATTATATGACTTTGAAGCCTTTTTAGAATTTTTTCCTAACTGTAATGTGTCCTTAAAGGGATTCCGTCTTCGCCTTTTTGAATGTAATTCATTCACCCAACTCTTTAGCCATTTTTTTGTATCCTTTTACCCTTTCTCTTTTTCCACCCAATAACTTTGCTACTATTACCACCATCACTCTCATGATTCCCCTCACCATCACTATCACCATTCTCATCACTATCACTAACATTTACATGCAACTTAGTCACTTTCTTACTAAGTTTCAAGATAGCTTCATGAACTAGAGAAAATGCCTTTGAACTTTCTGATGCATCACTAGCTAATTTAACAAGTATGGTGCATAATTGTCTAAATCGATTTAACCTATGTAGCTTAGGATCATCTTCAACCTGCCTTCCCTCGATATCATACACTACACCACATCGTGCTTCTCTAGTCCACCTCTTTATTACATACTTCTTTGGTAGTAACTTGATATCATGTTCAAGGAAGATCTTCAAAGCGTGACAACATAATATGCTTACTCTTTCAAACTTCTTACAACTACAAGTGATTGTCTCTATCGACGGATCAAATGTCAATAAAAACTTTCCTTTCTTCTTTTCCATAGTTATCACATAATCGAACAAGGTAGGACTATCCTCGTCAGCTTCATTTATCTTTCTTTCTTTTCTATCTTCTATACGTGTAGCATCACGTAGATCATATTCATGTTGGAATAAGTCAAAGATAGGTTTAGTGTATACTTGAGAAAGCTGTTGAAGCATATATGAACTTTGCAATATCAATCTTGGCAACTTATCACGTGCCTTGAAATCATCTTCCACTTCCCTAAAGCGCTTAGTCTCAAGAACATCTTCAAATTGTTTCATGAATTGATTGATATCTAATTTAGGACCTGTTCACCCTTTAACACTAGCATTGATACTTTCACTAATTTGAGTGCTTCTCATACCAAGTGTCCTTGCATCCTTGATATAACATGTCGCCCATTTCTCTTTTATTCGATATATAGACATCAACCATGGGTTATCTTTCATATTGTATTTTGATAATAATGCTTGCCAAGCCTTTTCAAATTTCATTTTATTCCAACAATGATACATGTAGTCATTGAAATCACTCACAATATGAGACCCATCTTTCATTGCATTCTTAAGATGCTTTATAACATTCCTTAAGATATGCCATATGCATAAGGAATGCTTCACATTTGGTATCACTTCTCTTATTGCACATGACATTATGGCATCTTGGTCTGTGAAAATAGTTAATGGCATGACATTCTTGTGTGCTAGTAAAAAAGTCTCTAAAAGCCATTTGAAGGACTCAATAGTTTCATCATATAATAAAGCAATGCCAAATATCATCTCTCCTTTGTAATGGTTGAAACTAGAAAAAATAGTAAGAGGTTTATGATCACGGTTTGTACAATACGTTGTATCAAGTGAAATGACTTCTCCGAAGCAAGCATAGTCGATCAACATGAATGCATCAACCCAAAACACATTTGTAAGTTGCTCTTTTGAGTTCATTTGATAAGCATGAAAAAATGATAGATTTTTTGCTAATTGCTTTTCAAAATAATTAAATAGACACCCAACATCACCGAATGTCATAACTCTTTGCCTTCTTGAATTGAGGTAATTCTTTGTATCGACTTTTGTATATCCCAAATTAGTCTGATCTTTTGCATGTTTGCTCATCAAATTAAATGTTAATCTTTGACTAATCCCTACTCATTCAGTAACTTCTAGTTCATATTCTTGAGCTGGTATTAATCTCTGGTGCAATACTAACATGTAAACTGCTTCAAGAGGTTGAAGAGGATGATTATGATCTAGAAAAACTTCACTTATTTTGTACTTTTGATTTACTTGTACAACTTTCATTCTACCTTCACATCCTGTTTTTATCTCATCTAGGCTTCTTTGTTTTCTCATCTTGTTTGTTTGGTTTCCACAACTCCTCTTTACAACAAACATATAGATAATATAAATATGACCCATCCTTTCTACTATTGTAAAATGTTTGTTTTTGAACACCAAAACTAGCTCTCCTACTATAATCATGCCATAATTCCCATACCTCTTCTATATTTTCAAACTCAAGATTGAATTTAAGAATCAAACCTATATCCATCGCATATATATATATATAAGCATGCAAATATAAATACATTAATATGCATTCTAAATGGTTATAAAACACACTCACTAAAACACCAAAACAAATGTAATAACAACAATCCTTAAAAAAGAAACCCAACATTGAATAAACTGAATGTCAAACAAGAAAAAAAAATTATAAAACAGACTCACTAAAACAAAATAATACTAAAATAAATATATGCTAGATTCATTGAAACACAAAACCAAATGTAACAACAACAATACTTTACAAACCTAACTTTGAACCTTTACAAAAAGATAAAATGAATATAAAACCAAAAAAAAAAGACATTCTTGATATCAAATTTGTAGTTATTTGACCGAAAATGAGAAGAAACTCTAGTCACCTTCATCGGACCTATATCCATCCAGGCAGAGGATGAAAGGCTTTGTTTTCCCATGCTAGTCTAGAGGAAGGCATAAGAACGAACAAATGATTTCCAATGCTTTGGACGCCTGTGATTATTCCATGAAACGGATGGTTAAGATTGTGTTTTCAAAATGACATCGTTTAGATTAGTAGGGCCTCATCATTGTTCGTTAATTGCTTGCGAATCCAACGACTCAAAATCACCCTATGCACAAGACGATGCCGTTCAGTATTTTGAGGGAGACACAGCAGAGGGAGCATTTGGAGGAGAGAATCCAATAGCATACCAAGTAGGCTTGTAATGCCGAACTGTTTAGGAAAGCAAAGTCCTAGTACAAGTTTCTTATGAAGCAGAACAGTGACTTATCCATCAATCAGTTTATGACACTGATTTATATTTGAATTCAAATTATCACTTTAGTTCCTAACTGATATTTATAAGGTGAAATTTTTAACTCATAGTTTACTAGCTTAAATGATTATTTTAAGGCAATATAAGTAAATTCCACAACATTGAAGCAAAAGTTATCATCAACTATCGCACCAATCATGAAGCATGGATAGCAATTACAATTGCATATGACAAAGATAGTAAACCCAACTAACATTAATGGCAACGGCAATTCTTTACCTAAACTAGGTCTGGACAGAGAATGTCTACAGAATTTGGATCATTCAAATTCTCTTTAGATGTTTTAAATTTTAAAAGGAAATTTGGCTTTTATTTTTTTTGAAAATTACAATTTTTTTTAATATGATTGCTGCAGAGATGATTTAAACGGTCCAAATCCTGTGAATATTCTTTGGATAGATTCAGTCTGGGCCAAAAATCCAAACTAATATTAATAAATGCTTCAAGATTAAGTTAGTTCCTAATTCTTCGTATGAAGTTATCAAAATTGATAGTGGGAATATCAAATTCATTATTTGAGCCCTTAACAAAGCTTTTAGGGTACTCGTATGAAGTAGAAATTAAACTAACTAGGAAGCTATATAAAGTTCGACTTAATCATTAAATAATTTGATTTTCTTTGAGTGGTCAAGAAAACAAATAGCAAAGATCATCAAAATCTAGGGGGTGACAAGTAAATTAGTAAATACAAATCCATCTCAACTACAAGAACAAATGTTCAAAAATCTTTAATTTTGAGTGGCAAGGCTTATGACTCACCGATATAAACTGACCAAGCCGTTGAGCATTTATAATTTTATTGACACAGCTTCATATCAACCAAGTAGACAGGCAATGACTAAAGTTTAATTAATTCCCTGCTAGCTGTAACTCTGTAATACTTCCAACAATAGTAAACACAGATGGATAAATACATCAGAATTTGTTCTTATAATTCCTTCATACTTCAAACTCTTTTCGTTATTGTATTAAGCAAGGAATGGGCACACATGTATAATACGTGAATATTAAAGCATTAGAAGTTAAGGACGCAACTTTATGACACATTCCAGCCATAATCAAATTCAAACAAGAATTCATTCATATTCATCATAAGAGGCATGAAGCAACAAAGGGTGCAATCAAGAATTTATTCGAAGCTACCTTCACGTTAGACAGTCTATATATTAGCAGGTTTAATCTAGAAAGAAAATACCATACACCAAACACGTATTTCCAACATCCACTTACCAATTTCTTGTATTTCGAATGGCAATTGGAACAAGAATTCCAACGACTTATCATAAATATTTAACATCACCACACCAAAACTTAATTCTCAATCATATAATTCAGCAAAGAAAACATACAATCACCAATTAGGATAGTGTATAACCTAAAGATGGTTCAATAGAATTGATGATAACAACAGTAAGCACGTTTAAAAAGACGGGAGAAAAACAAAAAAGAAAATAGCAAAAGTTGCTTCCCTTGGGTCCCCTTGATTCATGCCTAATTCAATAACCACTAGTGTTATGGTTAAGTTTGAATTTTAATCCCACTTAATTACATTTGACTCTAAACTCTACTTAATTTATTTGAATTAATTTATTATTTATTTATTTAATTATAAAAATCCAAATTTTTAGTGAATTACTTGCTTTAATAAATTTTCTTATGATTTCAAATTCTCAAATTTTATTTTATTGGATTATTACACTAGAAATCATAGACAAGTTTAAGATAAAATATTTAACTTAGAACTGCGTATGAAAGGTGATTAAAAAAACTTATGAGCATATATAATGTACATATTGATTAAAATTTTTTTTAAAAAAATCTATTTGTTATCAGTAATAATATTAATATAATAATAGCATTCGTATTAGTTGGTGTAAAAAATTAGATAATAAAATTTCAACAAATCATTGAGATGTATGAACCACATATTACTTCCTTCGATAATAAACTCTTTTAATTCAACATTTTTATTCGAAAAGTTTCAAATTATTTCGAAAATACTACTAATCAGATAGTAGAATGTTTATATGCTATAATATGGTAATCAAATCTGCACATTAGATGGAAAGCAGCCGCCGTAAACCCAAAAACAACAAAAGAAGAATTTGATTACACTAAATCTATGATCAAATATTGGGAAAATCAATATTTACATGCAACTAATTAGTTTTCAAGAAAGAGATTTTTATAAAAAACTTTCACTTGATTTTCATAATTATCACTATTTCTTTCAGTGAGGTGCGGATGTATTTAATCCATAAAGAAAATCTGTAGATTAATTTTGTAAATGAAGAGAAAAATTCTGAATCTGAAACCGAGAAATCTAAATTTCATAAAGATTTAGATATCCAAATAAAAGAAAGTACTCCTGTAATGAAAGGTAAAAAAAAAAAAAAATCAAGACCCATTAGAGATAAACCAAAAAAACAAAGCCTTACAATAAAAATAAAAAAATATCTATAGATGAACAAATCCTTGTAAAATGAAATTACAAGTTCATCACAATAACCCAAAAGGTATCTTTCGAAATAAGAGGAATATTAGATATAATTTAACGACATTTAAGAAAAAATTAGTGTAATTTAGTCTTGATCTTAGTTTTCATATGCAAGACACGATCTAGTTAGAGTTTTTATTTTATTTATACAAACTAAGTAGAGTTAAAAGAAACAGTTAGTTCTGAAAAAAAGAAAATAAAGAATACAGTTAATTTCATTCAGAGCCTTCTTCGCAGGGATAATAAGAATAATTGTTTTAAATTTTATTATTTGTCATTCATTTCCCCAAAAATAAAAAAAATCATTCATGAAAATCGTTTTTATTTTTTGAGCAATTTTTATCGAAGGATGGAAATTAGTCCTCCCCTCGATCTCTCAATCCCTGTGTCCAGTTCTCAACAGTCGGAATGAATGTCATGTCAACGGCGATATGCAAAATTAATTTTTATTCAGAAACTAAACCAAAATTTTTATTTTTAAAAAATTATATTTAAGAATCTATATTATATAAAATTTATAATAAAAAATTTTAAAAATTAAAATTATTTTTAAAAATTATTATTATTAAATTTAAACAAATTTACTACTAATTTTAAAAAATTTATTATTAGATATATGAGTTATATTTTTATACACTTAATAATAAATCTTTTAAAATTTAATGATAATAATAATTTTTAATGATAATATAAATTTTTTGTCTTTTATTTTTGGCCTACAAAGTACGTCGTTAAAACCAAAACAAACCGAGAAATATCAGTTAACAAAACACTAAAGTTCCAAAAAAACTTAACCTACAAACAACAAAATCAACATCTAGAATAACAGCAGGAGGGACAGGGGAGATAACTCCCAACTTAACGGACATATACTCTTAATCGAAAATTTGACGAACCAATCTGCCGCCTTATTAGCTGCGCTTGGGACCCAAGAAAAGAAAAAGGAAGCAAAATTAATTCCTACTCAGCTGAGAAATATCATCTACTCTAACCTTATGTCTCCGTTTAGGACAGCTTCCTCCATCTTACACTGAAGTCCCCAAAGATTTATCGTCAGATTCAAAAGAGATGTGTTCAAGTTTTAAATCCAAAGCCATAAGGACTCCTTCTTAAAGCAAAGGCTTCACTCATGAAAAGCGAGAATGCTGTACGAGAGGAACCATTCAGTTCAATCACTCCACCATTAGAGCTCCTGACAGCCATTCGTAAACCAGCATCCTAGAATCATCATACGAACCATCAACATTAACTTTCACTTGCTTCCCTTTTTTTTTTTGTTGGGGGGGGGGGGCGCTCCATTTCACAGAATCAGAATAGGAGCTTTCCAGACAAACCAAGACAGCACAGCAATAAATGCCTTATCAAAATCATTTAAATCTAATTCCACCAGAGTCTAGTAAAGCCATTGATCCATTCTAGAGACTTTTTTAAGATTAATATTGAAAGTTGGTAGTAAAGCAATAGCCAAACCATACTGTCCGTACCTGTTAGTCCAAAATGAGGTTAGGAGGAGGTGAATGAATCTTTTCAAAATAATTTCAAATATTTTATGAAAAAGTTCAATATGAAATTTTGCTTCTTGAATCATTAAGTGAGTGAGATTCCTTAAGACAAACATGTATTTAGAATATTGTGTATCATTAGATTAACCAATAAGATAAGAGACCAAGGGAAATAAAGAGTCACACCATAAAATTTATCTTGGTTCAAACCAATAAAATTTTATATTTAATTCCTAAGCACAGAGCTAGAGATATCTTTTAATCTCTTGGGAAATTATAAAGTTACAACCACACTTCTTGTTGTCAAGATCAACCCTAAGACTTTTACTACCTACTCCACAAGGTAATCACATACTTGTGTTTTACAATTTGAATTGAGACAACCCTTTGAACTTACTCTACTAAATTTTATCACTTATCTAAAGTAACTCAAATACAGGCTTAGCCATTGAAGGCTTTTACAATCTTAATAGAACTTTTGTTTACTCAATACTCACTAAGATTCCTACAAGGTTTTAAACCCTCGAATGAAGTAACAGGAAGGGTATAATCAATGAAATACTAACTCACATAGAACTCTTAATAATACAATAACAACTTACTCAAAAGATCAATCAATAATAGTGCACAAATTAACAATTAACAAGTTGATGAATAATAAAAGCTTGAAAGAATCTTTTTTTTGACTTTCTTATTGTTATTCTTCTCCAATTCTTCTCTTAAATACCACCAATGATTTTTTATATTGTTGCACAAGATGAATCATTTTGCTCTGTTTGTCTTCAACGGCCAATGTAGCTCCATTAAATGCAAGATCATTGCCTTCTTCACCAAGTTCACAAGAGCAATAAATGTTGAAACTTCAATGGTCCTTTTCACTCTTCGCGTGAAGCTTGAAGGAGAGAGGCATTTTCATTTCTTTTAGCTTATACACCATTTGAACCAATTTCTTTAAGTAATAAATGAGGTTTGATGAGATGGGATAGCTTGCAATTAGCTCTTATGCACATTTCACTTTCTATCTTAAAAAGTTTACTTCTTGCTTTGTTATAGCCATTAGTATTTCATTTGTCTTTAGCAAGTTTTTGTTTAGTTCCTTAAGTATTACTTGGTTGCGCATTATGAAATGATCTATAGATAAGTCAAATATTGGACAAAATAACTTTGTGGGCTCAAGGACAAGTATTTTCCTTTCTTAAAGGCCTAAAACTTTTCTTGAAATATTTCAATAGAGTATTTGAGAAAGAACACTTTTTAACCCATTTGAATTTTTGTTTGACCTAAAACATCTTTTAATAACATTTTGCACACAAATCATTTTAACATAATTAAAATTCATTTTTAGAAAATATATTTCTTTTTTCTTAAACAGTGCCCAACATGTGGTAAAATCATGTGTTCTATGGTTTCCACCTCTTGTTGGCAACACAAACAATGAGGAGAATTAGTGCATTTTCTCTTCCACAAATTTTCTTTTGATGGAATGACCCCTACAAAAATTTTCCCTAAAAAGTGTTTTACCTTAAGTGATATTTTCAACTTTCATAAAAATTTTCATAGATTATCATTAACATGAGAAGAAAGACCAGTCACAACATTATTATTAACATTAAAGAGTAAATTGGCCAAATGATACCCCACCTTTATTGTATAAACTCCATTCTTGCTCTCGGATCAAGCAAGACAATCGTCTTTGTTATATGGACACTCTTAATTATAGCAATTTCAACACATATCAATTAAGCCTCAACATTAGAAAGGTCCCATCTTCCATTTATGATGAATTTAGCAACTTGACATTTTGTCAAAATTTCAAAAGGGACAATAGAAGCAATTCTAAAATTAGCTAAACCCCTAAAGGTCACACTAAAAATTAATTTTTCTACCATTTCCAATCATCCAGCATAGCTCATTCTCCAGTAACTTTTTACTTTTGAGGATACTTGACCATACCTATGAGGATCTAGCTTTTTTTTTTTTTTGCATTGAGAAAATTTGATTTAGGGAAATAAATCCCCTTTAAAATTTTAATCCACATGTCATTTGGGAATGTTAAAATCCTCCATCCTTGTTTTGTAAGAAAAGCCAAATTAAACATCATAAAACCTTTAAAACCAAGGCCTCCTTTATTTTTTTGCTACATTAAGCTTTCTCGAAGCCTTTCAATGAATTCTTCCTTTTTCCTTTTTTGCCTCCACTAGAAATTTGCTATTACACTCTATGATTGAGACCTTTCTCTATGATTGAGATAGCACACCATGCTTCCAACCTTGGACTTTTTGCATACTTTATCATGCACAAAAGCTATCACTTTAGTCTTTGATCTTCCCTAAAGAATTGGTAAACCCAAATATTTTCTCAGTGAATCTGTAATTGAAATCTCCAATAAATGACATATTTCCTCCCTAAGACATATCAAAGTGTTCTTTGAGAAAAAATACACAACTTTTCCAGGTTGATATGTTGTCCTGAAGCTAAGTAGTATTGATCCAAGATTGTTTTAAAACACAAATCATTAGCAAAGAGACAATGTGTCACAATGGGACATTTTCTAGCCAACTTACAACCACATATTTTCCTTCGACCCACTTAAGAATTTATCATTTTAGAAAGTACATATGCAATTATAATGAATATGTAATTATAATGAACATATATGGTGGAAGGAGGTCTCCTTGTCTAAGACCCCTCTTAGGTGGTATACTAGCAAACTTCCTTCCTTAAAGAAGCAAAGTGAAAGCAACCGACCCTGTATATTCTATAATTCTTTCCCATTCCAATCCGTTATAAGCCTTATTCATGTCAAGTTTTAGATCAAGCTCATGCTTTCCACCTCTCTTTGCATTTAAATAATGAAAGGCCTCATGCACTACCAAGATTGTTGTCCTATATTAGTCTTCTTGAAACAAAAGCCCTTTTGTTTTCAAAAATAACTCTCGGCAATAAACCTTTCTTCCTATTCGCTATCACTTTGGAGATCACTTTGTATGAGAAATTGTACAGGCTAGTGAGTCTAAAATTACCCACTTGTTTTAGCATTTCCACTTTAGGAATCATAATGAGATCAGTCGCATTTGGTTTTCAAAGTGAAAACCCATGAGTAAAGCGGTGTTTAACTAAATTGCAGACGTACTCCCCCACTGTCCTACGTATGCTGATAAAATAATCTGACAAAACCCTTCAGCCTTGGAGCTTTTAGGCCACCAAGACCAAAAACAGCTTCCTTAATCTTCGCAAAAGAAACAGGCTTCAGTAAACATTCATTGTCCTTAGCTTTGATTACGGGCTCTACAAATTCCAACACTTAACAAAAATTCCTGTTTCCGCTAGAAAAAAATAGCTCAGCATATCAAACGAACTCGCCATTCTCCTTGATCATCCATACACGAGCCATCATTCAGCTTTAAATTCAAAACTTCGTTCCTTTGCCTCTACTGTATAATAATGGAAAAATTTAGCGTTCCTATCCCCACATTTAAGCCACTTCACCCTATACCTCTGTGCCCGATACTTTTCTTCTTTGTCCCACACCTGTTCAATATGATTTACCAATTGCACAGCCCTTAAGACCTTCTCGTCATCCCACACCCCAACATTACAATCATGGAACTGCTTCATAAGCTTGTTTAACAGTACTTTATTATTTCGAAATTTCGCACTACTCCATTTTATCAACACCTATCTAACTTTATTTAGATTTCCCAGAAAATTCTTCTTGATTTCAGCTACGCCTCCTTCTCTCAAAATCTAGTTTTGACCAGTAATAGACTAAAATTTCCACATGATAAATCCACATCAATCCAAATGTAGAAAAACCTTAGGAGTCTTTATATCAACAAAATTAAATTCCAGCATAATGGGTGAATGGTCATAACCCACAGGCTCAAGATTGAACACTTGGGCTTTAGAAAAGGAATTAATTCCTCCATACAAAATTACATTCCGCTCGATCCAGTTTCTTCTTAACGAGTTTTACCATCCCAGTTTTTAGACCATGTAAATTTAGGGCCCTTAAATTTTGTGAAATTTGAGTTTTCATTGAGTATTTAATTATGTGAATTTTGAGTTTTCAAGTAAGAAAGAAAATTCCATTTATGCACTTAACCGACAATTCAGGTAACTTATTTTATCGGTTTTGTGAGCGGAATATTGACGAAGAAACTGAATTAAGTGACCATATATGATGTAAATAACTAATTTAGAATTATTTTTTTTACTGAAAGACCAAATTAAAAATGACCCCTTTTGTTAAGGAAATAGTTTTCTTTTCTTGGTCAATGTCTCGTGGCTTGCAAGCACTGATGAATGACATGGACTTGTTCTTCTGTTTTAGGCCTAATGGGCTTGTCATAGCAGGCTAGCTGAGACCTTTACACCTGTATTGGGTTGGGTTGGATCTTGGGTCCGCAACAAAAGCCCAATTTGGAAAAAAAATTCCAGCCTTGTTAATCGGATATTATGCATTCAGTGAATCGTAAGAAAAGTCCGAATTATTGGACCCAGAAAAGAAAAAGTAAAAAAAGATTCTAACTAACACCGACTCCGACTCACATTTTAAGTCTCCTTTTGACCATCGGCCAAAATTCCGTCCCAAAAAAAAAAAAAAGACTATTGGCCGACAAGAAGCCTCCTCTTGACCCCAAAAAAAAAAAAATCTTTTGACCTTTGACTTAATACTAAGGAGTAAAATCTAGCTATAGTTCCAAGTAAAACGTAGACTTAAATGTAATTTACTCATAATACACTAACAAAAAAAAATTCTAATTTAATGTATTTAAATATTGTCCTGAGAGTTTGTTTAATATGATAATTTAATTCTATAATATAAAAAAATATTGTTTTTTTAATTAAAAATAATAACTAAGAAGAGAAATAATTAAATTTTGTTGAGTTTAAACAAATTAGAGTTTAAAATTACTTTAACTACTTTTTGTTTTGATTAATTAGAGGAATAAGATTGTTTAACAATTAAAGTTAATAGGATTAAATTACTTTAATAAATTAATAAACTTTAGAGATAAAAATTACTTAAATTGACACTACTTAGGTGCAAGGAAAATGGTTTGCGTAAAATTGTTGTATAGGTGAAATGCAAGAAATTAATAAATAGAGATGAGTGAAAATTGTTTAAAGTTTTGAGACACGCAGCATCCATTATTTTTTATTTTCACTTTGATTTCTAACAAATTAACCAAAAGATGTGTACATATTCTGAAAATTTTGTTTAGTCAAAATGGACAAACTAAAAAGTTGCTATATTGTCACTACAAGAGAATTTAAAGTCTAGCGCAAGTCAAAAAGGGCCTATAGCTAGCATTGGCTCCGATTAATATAGAGAGGTTGACAACGGTTCTAGCAATCGATGTTAGACTTGGAATTAATGTCAAGAAAATTTTAGCGTCGATTAAGCCAACGTCGGTTAAAAGCAACACAAAATTTGTGCTTTAACATCAATTTCAACCATTGTTAACATGTAGCAAGACTCATCTTCTGCAATACGCATTTAGCGTCGCTTTTAAGCGATGCTAAAAGTTTCTTTCCGTGTCATTTTTAACTCACGCTAAATATCAATTATATTTATTTCATCTAATGTTGCTTTAAACCGAAACTCTAAATCCAAAAACTAGTGCCGGTTATATCCAACATTATGATTAGGGTAAGTTAAAACAGATGCTAAATACATATCTTGGCGTCAGTTTTAACTATTACTCTCCTTTTGTTTTTCCCACCCTTTTTTAACACACAACAACTCGTGTTCCAATAGTAAATTACAACATTAAGACTTTTAATAGATAAATCTCAAAATGGATATATAATTGATTTACAAAGTATTTCATACAATTCAAAGTAACAATTACACTAACAAAGTGTAAACAAGTTTTTCCTTGTTAAGAAAAAACAATCTGAAATTCAATCAGGCGGATGATGGCTAACTCCTCATGGTTCTCAACCCTGTGGTGGTGCTTCGCCTCCACTTCCTTCATCGGGGCCCTAAAACATGACACATTTTAAATTAGATCATAGCTTAAAGAAATAAAATATGCTTTTATTTGGTTTATAACTAGATAACTATATTTGATCCAGTCAAACACATATCATTCAAAAGCATTTGAAAGAAAGTGAGTTGAACGATAAGAAACAAAATATGAAAATTTAATATTACAAAGAATAAAAAGTTATCAGTGGCTGCTGGTCTGACTTGTGGTCAAATGCATTTATATCTCCATAAAAACCTGCCTTCACATGCTGTATTCATAAGGGTTTACGTCAGCAAGACCAACGTGGACCGGAGAACCGATCGATGAGTTTTCTTAGTTTGCCCTCCTTTAAAAAAGATGGAGGGTCAGACCACTTATCAGTAAGCTTATGTGATGATTATGAGAAACAAATAAAGGCTAATAGACGAACAATGAGAATGTATTGGAAGAGGAAGAATTAAGAGGATGATATTATTGTATTGGCCGGAAGACCGATAAATTCAGGAAGGTGTCCTTCTTGCCAAGAGAAATCTTCCTGAAAAAAAAAGGTTATTGATATATCTATTTACCTCTCAACTCTATTTCATATGTTGAAAGCTGATATGGGGTAAATCTAAAAGGTTAAGGTGGGGAGAGGTGAGCCATAACTTCTTTTAACTCTTCTTTGATGACGATTTTAATTGTCATGGAGCCTTGAAGAGCCTAAAGAATAACTCATAGAACTATAAGAACCAACTATTGTTGGATATTTAATGGTTCCTCATAATTTCCACTTATGTCATTGACAATTTCTATTTATAAAAGCATAATGGTTTTTTAAAGGTTTTTATTTCAACGGATGATAGAAATAATTTTTCGTCTGGTAATATAAAGGGATTCTTAACGGGTTATCTTACTACAACCATGTGCTCATCACATAGGGACGGACCCAGATCTCATTTTTAGGGGCAGCCACTCTCCTAAAAAAATTTATTTGTATTATACATGTATATAATATTATTGTTTTTCCTAAAATTTTAAATCTGCTCCCTCTAGAATTTTTTTAAAGTCTAGTTTGTCCCTCTTGAAATTGTTTGAGGTCTTCGATATGTGTTTTCCTTGTATTAAGGTCCTTAGATTTCTTTTGTTTTTATCATGCTTCTATGATTCTGTTTTATTATTATGTGTCTTTGGTTTTCAATTTTAGTTAATTTTATTATTATATCAATTCAATAGATACTCAAAGCTTTTTTTTTTTTGGTCGTAATTATTAGTGTTTATGTTAAGTCATATATTTTCGCCACCCAAGCTATTTTTTCTGTCCATCCCCGTCCTCACACCCTTGGCTTACCATCAATCATAAAATGTTTTTATTGGTTTTGCAGGCTTATATTCGTTCTAGAGTTTGATAGACTTTCTAACTTGACAATGTTATTTGCTATGGCTGGAGATACACAACAATTTTCATGCTTTCGCTTTTCAATGTATGATGTTGTACTGTTCTTGCATTTTATTGAATTCCTGTAAGGATTATAGTCATGTTTTTGTCTGGTGGCCTTACATGTGGTATTAGAACCATTAATTTGCCTCTGCCTAATAGTTGGTTCATGCTTTTTTGTCATTATATTATACTGTTCGAATTTTGGTAACATTTGTGCAGTATTTGAATTGTTGTTTGTTGGGTAGATTTGGCATGCCATATTGGTATAATTGTTACCTACATTATATTGTAGTTGTATGTTGTTATACATGCCTGAAACATGCTTGAAAATCAATTGAAAAGTTGCTTGAAAGAGTCATGTTTTTGCCTAGGTGTGCTAGGTAATTTTTGGCTAGATTTTTCCCATTTTGACCCAAAAAATCACATTCTCACAAATTTTGGATGAATTTTGGCTTTTGAAACATTTAAAACAAAGTCCTATAGGCCTAGAAATCATTGGGTCAAGAAGTAGGTATGAAACCAGTCGACTTGGTCTGGTTGATTTGGTTGGAGGTCAAGGATGATTTGATTGACATGTAATTTTTGACAAAAATGATATGTTGTTTTAGTGTTTCTATTGGCAACATTTTGGACCCTTAGATAAACAACATGTTGTTTTGTTTAAATAAAAAATTTAGATACCCAAAACACAATGTTTCATTAAAAGGTTTTAGGCTGACCCTAATATTTTTTGGCACTTTTATGGGTGTTTCTTTTGGAATATATTCTTGGGCCTATTATTTTGGATATTTCATAATTAAAAAAAATATTTTCTAAAATCTAAATGAGCCAGTAGCATTTTTGGGTGAGGAAAAGTTTGGACTTTTAATGGATTTTTGGCATTTTTGAAGGTTTGTTTGTTTGTTTTGTTTTTTAATTTTTTTAAGGTAAAATAACATTTGAGGCCATTTTTGGTCCTTTTTTTTTTTGGAAAAACTTTTTCTAGGCTTTGGATAGAATTGTTTTTTAGTTATTTTGGGCCATTTTCAAGTCTATTTTGTCATAAAAAAGGATGGCCAAAATCAAGTTTTGGTCTAGAAATTCTATGAAGTCAATTTAGATATTATTTAATTTTGTCCAATTTTTAAGAAATCATTTTTTGGGCAATTTTTTTTGGCACATTTGGGATAATTCAAGAAAGAGAATTTTTAATTAATTGGTATATAGTTTTAGTTAATTAATTATTTGATTCTCATAAAGTAATATTTATTTAGGTGCATATATTTGTTTAGATGTACATTGTGAAATTATATGTCTTGTAATTAGCATATTTAGTTAAGGAGTAACCATAACATTTTTACATACCTATAAATATGCATAATTGGTAGGAGTCGTATAATGAATTAGGGACAAAAATTGTAATTTATTATGAGGATATGAAGATTCTTTGCCCACAAGGAGATAGTCATATATGTATCTTCAATTAGGGAGAAATAGAATTTGTTATATATTTTTTAAGTAGTCCATAGGTATGAGAAAACATGAATGCCTTCTAGTTTTTTTCTCAGATGATACATACATTTATATTATACCAATGTCTTTGCCCATAGGTAGATCTTAGTGATATAAATTTATGTTTATGTGTAAGTTACATTGACAAGCATACGATATGAGTGTGAAGATTGATTGTGTCAATTTTTTAAGCATGATTAAAGTTAAATCCTAATTTGCAGTATCTTCATCTCTTTTAATTACTAAAATTGTTGCAAGATCATTCTAATTAGGGATAATTATAAAACTTGGAAGGAAGTAATCCTTCTTTATTTAAGGTTGCTTAGACCTTAGTTGTACTTTACAATAAGAAGAGGCTCTCGGACCCACAAGGTCTAGTATATAAGATGAGATTGCATTATATTAGTGCTAAAAGCGATTTAATTGCCTCAGCATGATGTTTATAAAATCTCATATACAAGCTAGTTGTATTGGGTTCATACTTGAATGTCAGAAGGTTAAGATGTACATATAGGCTATTGATGAACAATATGTGTCATTTGATAAGTCACTAGTAGCATGCTAATTGTATAGTTGGTCTCTATAAAGTTGACTTGCACTTAGGTTGTGCATGAGCACTTAATGTAGATATTTAAGCCTCTTGATATAAAGATCTTTGATTCTTTCTTGGTGCAGTTAATCATTAACCCATTATCTTCTCTATTGGGCCATTTAAGATTTCTTATAACATATATTAGGAAAGGTGTACAATAAACAAATTATTGCCAGTGGGTGTGGGAGAAGTTAATTAGCTTAGTCTAAAAGGTGGTGGGGTTCTACATAAGTCTCATGTAGTTATTACCTCCTAGAAGAAAGGTTGTAAAAGAAAAGACAATTATAAAGGCATTGCTCTTATTCATGAAACAAAAAAGGAGGCAACTTATTGCTTCTTCTACAAAAAAAAAGGGGGGCATATGAGGAAAGATTATCTTCAAAGGAAGGCTTAGTTATAGAAGAAAGGCACATTGATATCTTTTGTTTGTTTTAAATTTCATATGATTGATGTTATTCATGACACTAGGCATATTGATATTAATCTATGATCAACATTTCTAATATCATGTAGGGCTTTCTCACCTAAAGGAAACTAAGCCCAAGTGAGTATAAAATCATTCTTGGAAACTAGATTGGCTCATCAGTGCAAGTAGTAGAGACACATAGGATTGTTGTAAGTTTTAGCTATGTATTAGATTTTGAACAAACATTTTATGTTCCAAGTTTTTTAGGAACTTAATTTCTAGACTTGTTCCTTTAGGTTTTTCTAATTTAATGAAAAATTTAGTACATGTTGAGAAAATTTCTTTAGATGGTGGTTTGTATAATATTCATAATAGCATGAATGTCCTTAATAACCTTGTGCATAGTAATACGAGTGTTAAATGTTGTGTCACGAATGAGAAGTTTTCTGGTTTATAGTATAGAAGATTGGCACACATCTCCATTAAGAAAATCAAGTGATTAGTAAGGGATGAGTTTTTTGAATCCTTAAACATTACTAACTTCAATTTGCATGTGGATTGCATAAAAGAGAAATAGACCAATGTGTTATATAAAGGAGCTAGAAAAACTTCTGAATTATTAAAGATAATGCACGCTAACATTTAGAACCCTAATTTAGGTTATAGTGGTAAAAAATACTTTATATTCTTTATTGATGACTATTTATATTATATCTATATCTACATATTTTATAATAAAAGTGAGGAATATGATGCTTTTAAGATATATGCAATGAAGGTAGAGAAACAAATTAGCAAATAGATTAAGATTGGGATGTCTGATAACAAAAGTGAGTATTATAATAAGTATAACAATAATGGATAGGCACCTAGTCCATTTGTTAATTTCCTTGAGGAGCATGGTATAGTTGCAAAATATACCATGGTTGGCTCTCTTGGCTTGAATGGCATAGTAGAAAGAAGAAACTAGACATGGTGAGGAATATGCTAAGTAACTCTAAACTTTTTACCTCTTTGTAGAGAAAAGCACTTAAAATAATCATATGCATGTCAATAGGGTTTCGATAAAGGCTATTTTTGGAACATTTTTTTAAATTTGGAAAGGTTAGAAGCCTAGTTTAAGTCATTTATGCATCTATGGCTATCATGTTAAGGTTAGAGTGTACAATCCATAAAAGAGGAAATTAGATCCTAGGATTATTATTGAATATTTTATAGGCTATGTAAAAAAGTCTAAGGGTTATAAATTTGATTGTGCTTCACAAACTGTTAGGTTTGTAGAGTCTAAAAATGTCAAGTTTTTTTAGAATGATATGATTAGTAGGAGTAATTAATCTCATGACATAATGATTGAAGATGATCTTATTCTTGAAACTACTAATGGTGATGGAATAATAAGTTTTTATGACATCCATCTAATTGGGGTGCATATTGAGCCTAATGATGTTCTTTGAGTTTAAGTTGATCATATGGTTCGTTAAGAGAATCTATAACCAATAGTCTTTACTATTTTAGTTAAGGCTCATCATAATATTGAAGAGGCACCTTAAATCATGGTAGAAGATCCTTCTGTTGTAGAGCTTCAATCTTTGCAAGAGATTGAGTTGAGGAGAACAACTAGAACCAAGAAACTAGTAATTTCTATCGATCGTATGACCCTACAATGTAAATGTTGAAGATGACCTTGTTACATTTTCACAGCTATGTATAGTATAAATTTTGAATTGTGGCATGATGTTATGATAAATGTGATGGAATCCATGGCAAGACATAATGTTTGGGACCTTGTAGAATTGTTTAATGGGTCTTTAAGACAAAAAGGATTTACTAGATAATATTGAGCATTACAAGACTAAGTTAGTTGCCAAGGGTCCCATACAGATGGAAGGAATTGACTACAAAAAGACCTTTTCTCTTATGTCAACTAAAGATTGTTTTCATATTATCATGTCATTGGTTGTTTATTTTGACTTAGAGTTACACCAACTAGATGTAAAAATAGCTTTTCTTGATGGTGATCTTGAGAAAGAGATAGACATGAAACAACCTAAGGGGTTCATCTCAAGTGCTAGTGAAAACATGATGTGTAAGCTTAAGAAGTTTATTTACAAACTTAAAACAAGTTTCACAATAATGATAAATGAAGTTCTATAATGTGATCACATCTTTTTATTTTATTGAGGATATTATGGATCAATGTATATATCCTAAGGTCCATGGGAGCAAGATCATCTATTTAGTTTTGTATGTGGATGATATCTTACTAGTATATAATGACTTAAGGCCATTACATGAGGTGTAGATACTTTTGTTTAAGAATTTTGAAATGAAGAATACAGGTGAGGCATTCTATGTTCTAAGCATAAGGATTCATAGAAATATATCTCAAGGTATTAAGACTATCATAAGAAATCTATATTAATAAGGTTCTTGAATGTTTTTAGATGAAAGACTGCTCATCAAATGTTGCACCCATAGTGAAAGGAGATAATTTTAGTTCATTCCAATGTCCTAGGAATGATATGGCAAGATAAGATATGGAAATTATTTCTTTTATTTTAGTGGTTGGAAGCTTTGCACAAGATTAGACATAATTTTGGCTGAAAGAATGGTGGATTGATACCAAAACCATCAAGGCTTGAATAATTAAAAGATTGCAAAGATTGTTATAAAGCACCATTAAGGTGCAAAGAGATTTAATGTTGACATATAAAAGAATTGACAATTTGAAAGATGTTAATCATATATATATATTTATACTTGGTAGGATGTGTTGACATTACAAGGTTAACATCATGATACATCTTCAATGCTTACTAAATAAGCCATATCATGGAGGGGGTGCAAGAATGTGAAATAATCTTTGATTGCAACTTTTACTATGAAGATTGAATTAATATCTTATTTTGAAGCAGGTTCATAGGGTAGTTTAGTTGAAGAGTTTAAACATTGAATTTTAAATTGTGGACTCATTCTGAGCCCATTAAGGAGTATGATGAATATATAAGGACAAATGGTTATAAAACACATAAGGACTAAATATCTTTTAACTAATAGCATGCAATAAAGGAGTTTAAAGATCTTGTGTCTCATATGAAACTTAGGCTTAAGATATTTTTAAGTGATAAAATTTGAATTATTAGCCATTTTATTTATATGTAAGCATTATGAGATTTACAAATATTTAAGTTTGAATTTGAATAAACATGTGGGATTTATTTGTAGAGTATATATCATTATTAAGTTCAAAGGTAAGTTACAAATGATACATAGAAATTAATATTAATTACTTAAAGGACTTATCACTATGATCCTTGCAATATATTTTTAGTTTGTGTTATATAGAGAGATTATATTTGATCAAATTAGAGAATGTTTGATATTTATTGGTTCAATGGTCCTTATTGACATTTTCCAATTATTTATGGGACGGTTACTTTTGCAGACAAAATGGTATTTTAAAGGTTTTATTTCTATTTATAGTAGAAATAATTTCTTATCTGGCAATAGAAAAGGGTTTCTTGATTGAGGGAGCTACCTTATTGCAACCAATGTGTGCCCATCACAACCTTAGCTTATCATCAGTTAGAAAACTTCATGGCTTTGTCGATTTTGCAAGCTCATATTAGTTCTAGAGTTTGATAGGCTTCCAACGTGACAACGTTATTTCCCATAGCCAGAGGTATACATAATTTTCATGCTTTCGCTTTATAGTGTATGATTTGTACTGTTCTTGCATTTATCTGATCACAGTAAGGATTATAGTCATGTTTTTGTTTGCTAGCCCATGGCCCTTGACTTCGCCTCCTGGGAGAGGAAAGGCCCGCCTCTTAAAGGGGTTTGTCTTATTTCCCTTGGCAATTAACTTTGATTGGGTTAGATAGTTTATCTTTAATTGTCCTTGCTGACCTTTTTCTTTTAGTTGTCATTTACACCTTTCACTTTTTCCTTGTGTACTTTTGGCAAGCAAAGATGAAGTTTGGGTTCATCATAACTGTAACACCATATATTTCTAGCTTGCTTCTTATCATTTCTAAGTCTTACATGATGAATTGTATAAAAGGGAATGGAAAAATGACATTAAAATAATGCCTTATTTCGCGTTGCATCGCATATGAAAATTCCATTCGGTGTCACGAGCACCATATGAGCGTATACATCACATTCTCATATTTAATTACATACATACAACTCATTTGCATCACTAAAGTTGGCCCACAACTCGTGGAATTCAAAAGAGAGCATCAAATTCACTCTATTATTTTTGGCCAAAATTTCAATTTTTCTGTCACAGTTTCAGAAATTCATAACTAAATCCACAAAAATCAAAATCATGTATTCTGGCCATTTTGGAAAGCTACACATGTTTACTTTATGAAAAAAATATGTCCAGGCTATGAAACATAACACAGAAAGTGTTTAACGTGTGAAAAGGGACAAAGGTTCGGACAGCTATTGGTACTGATGCAAGTGTCTGCTATAAACTTCGAAAATGTCCAATTAATTCCACAAAAATCCAATCCATGCAAATGATACTAATTTGGAAAGCTATGAATGTTAAATTTATGGTAAAAATAGGCTCAGATAAGAGAAAGCATGTTTAACTACTGAAATTCAATGGAACAATGACTCAGGTCGTGCTACACCACTGTTGCTGTTCCAGAAATTAAAAAATTCATATCTCTTAGCTCAGACCTCCAAATGAGGTGCTTCTAGTTGTTACAAGTCACTGTGAATGCCTAATTTTTCTTTATAAAATTTCGTAGCTATTGGACCACGTTTGCCCCTCGGATGACACAATTTCACAACTGACCAAATGAACAGTACTGGTGCAAATCCAAAATTCTGATACCAACTTTGAAAAATCATAGAAAATTACACAGACCTCCAAATGACCTGATCTTTGGCTTGCCAAAAAAGCGCTAGGCAAGACCTAAGTGCATAAAAAATTTTAAGTCAAGAAGAGGTCATTTGGTAAGACTTTGCTATAGCTCATCTCAAGAGACTTGCTTTTCAAATCGGTCTGTTTCTGTGTTTTTATAACATACTGGGCATTACAATAACTCCCCTTTTATGTTTTCTCAAGAGTTTTATTTTTTATTTTCATTTTAATTAATGAAAATATTTACCTTTTGATTAAAAACAACCATATATATATATATATATATTTGAATATCATAACTTAGACATGTATGCAATAACTATTTTATATATAGTTTTAAAATGCAGTTATAATTATGGGCATTGCAGGTGGTATAAAAAGAGTTGGAAGCGTTGCGGGTGGATTGATGTCATTTTGTAATGCGGTTCACAATTTAAAATTTTAATTTTATAGGCTATCTACTATTTAAAAGTCACAAATAATTTTACAAAATTATTTAAAAAATTTTAAAATTCATATGGGTCTTTAAAATATAAACGCCTTAAAAAGCGATCAAATGCTCTCAAAGTTTATAGTAATTATTCTTAAATTGAAAATATATTTATTTAATCTTGTGGTATTTTTAACTATTTAAATGAACATGAGTTCTGATAATACACATTGTTGCATGGAATAAAGTATTGATTGAAAGCAACTACAAGTTGACTTTACTCGCGAAGAGGCTTGCATCAAACGTCTCTCTCTCTCTCTCTCTCTCTCTCTCTCGATATATATATATATATATATATATATATATATATCTCTTTAGTAACTAACCAGTAAACTAAGTTGTTGCAAGGGATTAATAAAAGTGATGAATGGTCATTTTCTTCGATATCATTCAAAGCTGGTTGGCGCATAGAACATGATTTGTCTTCACTATTGGACAAAAAAAATGACGTGTAACATAAAAGAGATTCCACGCATGCCAAAATAGATATAAGTCTAATTTCTTGATAGACTTACTCTTCAAATGGTCTATTTCGTTAGGTTCACTTGATCTAGAGACATCAAAGAGACATGCTTATAAAATACGTGAGACCATCTAAGTAGTTTTTTAAAATTGAAATTTGAAATGTGATTGAATTAACTTAATTGCGCATATTTCAATTAACCTACAGATTTGCAAATATTGACTTAAAAAATTGATATAGTGTAAGAAAATATGAGATCACTATAAATTAAAATGTATTTGATGTATATAAATTCGATTTCTTTTAATGTTACGCTAAGTGATATATAAGTCAAATTTGTATACATCAACTCTTCGTGTGTTTATTTTTGTGTTTTTGGAGCTTAAAATTACATTTTTAAAAAAGTAATAATTTTTTACTTTTATTCAAATGTGATTTTGAAACAATTTTCGCACTCCATCTTTTTCATCTCGGCCAGCTAAGACATGCACAAAAGAAAAAAAAATAAAAAAAGAAAAACTTCTATTACCCTCTTTTATTGTCCTATTAGAAATGGGTCATTTCCATTGGGAATAGCTAGCCAAGAGATATGAAAATAATACCTCAAAATTTAATCGCAAAAGATTAATAAATTAAATTTCCGACTTGCGACTAGATATTTTGTTCACCTCCACTAGCTAAGTTAACTCCCTTGTGGGGTGTAAATAAATAGAGTTGTACGTTAACTATTCGAGTTCAATTCGTTGAAAGTTATAATTAGGCTTGACAAGTTTATTAAATGAACAATCTTAATCAATATATTAAGCTTATTTAATTAAATTAATCGAGCACAAAAATTTTATTTTCGACTCATAAAGTTTCAAACAGCTCAGTTAATAATAAAATATTGTTTTATATAATATATATTGTAGTCATATATATTTTTATTAAATTATAAATATAAAATTTTATGTATTTATAAAACATTGTAATATATAAAATTATTTTTTTTCATAATCATATAATATTATAAAAGTTCATAATGTTTTATTTAGTTTACTTTCTATACATACATGCATATAAATATAATATATATTATATATTTATAGTATTATTGAATTATTTAGGCTGGACTCTTTTAATAAATGAATGGGATTTGATCACAATTTTTTATTTGTTTAAAGCCCGAGTTTGTATTAGATTCACTCTATTTTAAATAAATAAACTTTAATCATGCTAAAATTCGACTCACCTCAACTCATTTATCTCCAGGGACCTCTTATATATACAAGGGAAAAAGAAGAAATTAAACTACGTGCTGGTAAGGTCTAGAAGACAATGACACTTTCTCCTAGTCTTCTTTTGCTGCAGCCCCTTTGCATTTTTTTGTTGGCTCCTTCATTCTCGTTTCCTTTGTTTAAGTTTGATTTAAAAAAAAAAAAATCCAATATAGAGACATAACCTAATCATTCTTAATTTCCAGTCAAAGATATGATTTGGAGTTTCTTACTTTCCAGTTAATGCTAAAGCTTTCTTAAAATTAAGCATACATATATATGAGGAAAAAGGTAACATACATTGATCACGCACTTGTATTAGTCAATGATCTTGAAAGGTTAGATACACATATCTTTCAAATAATTATCTGATTTTAAAAAGATACTCGATCACCTTATTCTTTCATGCACGGATGCGCATCTTCTATTATTAAATTGTTTTAACTAAATCATTATTTACAATATTTTCTCTTTTTCTTGCATTCATTTTTTTTAAAAGCCTATATTTAATCGTGTAAAAAAAGTTTTAAACGTGAACTTTTACAATTTTAACACAGGGGGGGGGGGGGGAGTTGGGACTCAATGATCAGTTTATGTTTTCAGTCTTATTGAATTCCCTTATATAATATATATATATGTGTGTGTGTGTATTGTCTTGTATTTTTTTTTTGGGTTAGAACTATATATTAGTTTTAAATCATGTGGTTGAGTTAAATTTTAAATTTTAGATAAAAATTATTTATTATGAAAATATCAATAATAATATAATTAATTTTTTAATATTTATAAGAAAATTCAATAGATATTTCCTCAAATAATTTTGTTAGAATCTCGTTGAGGTTAAACCTTGGCCAACAAGTCAGATTGTTGATTAGCTGCATGAGATGGTTCAAGGAACACGAAGTCCTTTTACATAAGATTTTGAATTTCAGTATTCATAATTTAAATAATAAATATTAGAGTAAACTATATAAATCTCATATGAGTTTTGTTAAAATTACATATATATTATCTCTATTTTTAAAAATATATAGGTTATTTTAATTTTAAATTTTTTGAACTAAAATACTTTCATAAAAAATGTAAGAGTATAGAGGATATTTTAGTCAAAAAATTTAAAATTAGATTAAAATATTATATAAATTTTTGTTTTATGAAAGATTTGTACATATTTTATAAAAAAATTTTTTATATAATTTCAATAAAATTTATATAATTTAGTCTAAATATTATGTTTCACATCAATCATTGATATGCAACGTGAAGACAATGATTTGTTAGATTGAATGGAAATAATATGCATATCAGTGTTGTATTTGGGGACGAATTGCAACTAAGTGACTAACAAATAGAAGAATCAACCTATCAACTTATTTAAATTAATTTTGTCTAGTAGAGTAAGTTTTAGTTAACAAGCTACATCTCAAAATGATAATCAATTGTATACAAATATTGCTAACTTGAGAGTTTTCATTTAAAATTTAAATTTGTACTACAATAAAATTGGGTCATTAATTATGTAATATTAAACTAGTAAGATAAATATCCCAATGAATTGATGTGATGATAGAGATGAGTATGCGATTCATTTGTGATTAAACTTTTTTCATATGTAATTTCTCTTTTTTTTGGGGTAAATTCTCAGTCCTTGACCCCCTAAAAAAATTGAAATGTACCCAAGTTAATTATTTTCAACATCACTTTAACACCAACAACAGTAATAATAATAATAATAAAATTGTCAATAAACTACACATTTATATGACATCAACATAATTTTTTTTTCTTTTTTGGTTTCAACCAAAAACAAATTTTAATTGAGATAAGACGTAAGAAGTAATCATATAAACAAATTTAATAGATTAGCTTTATTGGTAAGAAAAATAATATTGCTTTTTATAAATTTGGGTTTGATCCTTATAGAAGAGAAAAAACTTAAATGCTCTAAATCAATCTAAAAGAATATGTTCTTAAAATTATTCCCAAAAAAGAAAAAATATTTTGACTATAAGAAAATTTAGAGACTCTGATCACAATATAGAAAAATGTTAATAAAAAAATTCACTTTTAAATTCCAAAATTATGGCCAATCAAAATCTCAAGGTTCTTTATAATACTATTACATCTTTAGTAACTTTTCCTTCAAGTATTCTTCTTTATTATATGATGTTATAACTTGACCGTGAAGGCATATGCAACAGTCTTCAACATAGTTTAACATTAATTTGAACTTCGATGTAAAAAATTTGTTAAAAAAATATTTATGTAATTTTAATAAAATTACTTAAAAAATAATTAAAAGTAAAAAATCCATTTTTTTTTTTGCCCGACAAAACTTGATAATATCTTGTCAATTACAGTTACAGGAGTTGTGATAATCTTCCAATAAAGATAAGAATAGAAAGAACACGCAAATCCGAACAATAAATTATCCCATTGGCGGTCTTGCTAGTCCCAACAACCGAACTCTCTCCCTTTGTAACCCAACCACCGCCCCTTGTCTATCAAGATTCAAAACTTGCGTGCTGTAACTTCCTTCTCTGCAAGTGCACGTGAATCATTCTTCGTGTGAAACCGATTCTAGATTTCAACCATTCCAATGCATCCTTGACCTTGTGTCACTCGTGTGACAATTCAAATCTTCTCTCGTTCACACTCACTCTTCACTCTTCCATCCACAACCAAACCCAGAAAATTGAACTCCTCCTGTATTATATCTTTCGCCGCCGGCATGTTCGCCGGGGAAATTTTCCGGCAATGTTTCCCACTTATGATTTTCTTTCCTCTATTTTTTCTCTGCCTTGTTGCTTCGTCCCAATCAGATGAGCTTCAGACCCTTATGAAGTTCAAATCCTCTGTTCAAACTTCAAATGCCGATGATGTTTTCAGTTCCTGGACGGAATCTACTTCTCCCTGCAACTTTACTGGGATTGTCTGCAATTCCAATGGTTTTGTTTCAGAAATCAGTCTCTCCCAAAAAAAACTTGTGGGTACTCTTCGGTTTGATTCACTGTGTGAGCTTCAATCGCTCGAGAAAATATCTCTGGAGTCGAACTTCTTTCATGGAAGCATCAGTGAGGACTTGAGGAAGTGCAGTAATTTGCAGTATTTGGATTTGGGTGGGAATTCGTTTTCTGGGGCGGGGCCTGATTTCTCTAGTTTGAACAAGCTGAACTACTTGAACTTCAATGCCAGTGGAATTTCTGGGGCATTTCCATGGAAATCATTGGAAAATCTAACTAGTCTTAGATTTTTAAGCCTTGGGGATAACCCATTGGAAAGAAGTCCTTTTCCTGTGGAGGTGTTAAAGTTTGACAAATTGTATTGGCTTTACCTCGCAAATTGCAGCATCACAGGGAAAATCCCACTGGGTATTGGGAATCTTACTCAGCTTGAGAATCTTGAGCTTTCTGATAACCAATTGACTGGTGAAATCCCAGGTGATATTGTAAAGCTTCAGAAGCTGAAACAACTCGAGCTATATGACAACTTCTTGATTGGGAAAATCCCAATAGGATTTGGTAACCTTACAAATCTTGTTAACTTTGATGCTTCTAATAATCAGCTTGAAGGTGATCTTTCTGAGCTACGGTTCTTGAAAAACTTAGCTTCTCTTCAGCTTTTTCAGAACCAATTCTCTGGAGGAATTCCAAATGAGTTTGGAGATTTCAAAAGCCTCACAGAATTTTCTCTTTATGCAAATAATCTTACAGGTCCTCTCCCTCAAAAGCTTGGCTCGTGGGTAGGCTTACAGTACATTGATGTTTCTGATAACTCTTTTTCTGGTCCTATACCCCCTGACATGTGCAGGAACAACAAAATGAGCGAGCTAGCTATGTTAAACAATAGCTTCACCGGAAGTATACCAGAAACATATGCAAATTGTTCATCTATGGTTCGTTTTCTCGTTAAAAAGAACTCGCTTTTTGGTCGTGTTCCTTCGGGTTTATGGGGCCTACCAAATATGGAAATAATTGATCTTTCAATGAACCATTTTGAAGGTCCAGTGGCATCTGATATTGCTAAAGCAAAATCTCTTGCACAACTATTTTTATCTGACAATAAGTTCTCAGGTGAGGTACCATTGGCAATCTCAGAAGCTTCTTCATTGGTATCAATTAAGCTGAATTCAAATCAATTCTCTGGTCACATCCCAGTAACAATTGGCGAGTTGAAGAAATTGGGTAGTCTTAAATTGAATGAAAACAATTTTTCTGGCTCTATACCAGAGTCTTTAAGTTCATGTATTTCTCTTAGTGAAATAAACCTTGCTGGTAACTCGCTTTCTGGGGAAATCCCTACAAGTCTTGGGTCTCTGCCTACTCTTAATTCATTGAACTTGTCTTCAAATAGACTTTCTGGTGGAATTCCATCGAGTCTGTCATCTCTTAGACTTAGCCTTCTTGATTTATCAAACAACAAGTTGTTTGGTCCCATACCAGAATCACTCTCTATTCCAGCATTCACAGATGGATTTAAGGAAAATCCTGGCTTATGCAGCAAGACTTTGGAAAATTTTAGGCCATGTTCATTGGATAGCACTGGCTCTAGTCGAATTAGAACCATTATACTCTGTTTCATTGCAGGTATAATGGTTCTGCTCATATTATTTACATGTTTACTCTTCCTTAAACTGAAGCAGAACAAGTTTGAGAGGCCTTTGAAGACTAATTCCTGGGATTTGAAGCAGTACCATGTGCTAAACTTCAATGAAAATGAAATCATTGATGAGATCAAGGCTGAGAATCTGATTGGCAAAGGAGGATCAGGGAATATTTACAAGGTTGTTCTCAAATGTGGCAAAAAATTGGCAGTCAAACACATATGGACTTCAAATCTGGGTGAACCAGGAAGTTGCCGGAGCAGCTCAGCAATGCTAAAAAGGAGTCGCCAGTCGCCGGAGTATGATGCAGAGGTGGCCACACTGAGCTCCATAAGGCATATAAACGTGGTGAAGCTCTATTGTAGCATCACAAGTGAAGATAGTAGCCTTCTTGTTTATGAGTTCTTACCAAATGGGAGCTTGTGGGATAGGCTGCACAATTGCAAGAAGACTCATATGGGGTGGGAGGTTAGGTATGAGATTGCATTGGGAGCAGCTAGAGGATTGAAGTATCTGCATCATGGGTGTGATAGGCCAGTTATACATAGAGATGTGAAATCAAGTAATATTTTGATTGATGAGGAATGGAAGCCAAGGATTGCTGACTTTGGGCTTGCCAAGATTGTGCAGGGAGAAGCAGGCAATTGGACACCTGTTATTGCTGGAACACTTGGATACATGGCTCCTGGTAAGCTTTTCATTTCCTAGTAGATTAGAAAAAGGGTAAAAAAAAAAAGAAAAAAGAAGTGAAAGACACATTGCATGCTCTAGGTTACCTATTGTTAATTTAGAAGAGAGAAAGACAAAATGTGTAATGTGTGTATTTAAAAATCAAGTAGAGTCTACTAATTATGTGTTAGCCTTACTCATTGTGTCTTCTTGTATTTGAGATTGACAGTTAATTTTTTAATGCAGGGAATTTAAATCTAGCAGAAGAAAAAGGGTCTTAGTATGTTGCTGAGATTAACATACTAGAGGTTTAGTACATTGTTTTGACTAGTTTCTTAGTTTGAAAACATTTACCATAGAACGCCCTCACAAAAGTTATGGTGTCCCAGATTAATCAATCTAGCATATTTACTGGGTTTATATTTTCTTTCGCTTTTGCACTAGTAGATATCTAGCTACAATAACAAGTTAATAAGTTGAAAATGGTTGAGCTTAGGATGAGTAACATTATTAAGTGGAAAATACATTTTATCCCTTAAATTAAGGCTCAATTACAATTATAATACATTAACTTTAAAATATAACAAGACACCTCTCCCTATTCTTTGGATAAAACTGAAAACGTTAACTCTCAATCTCATTTAAATTTTATTTGCCGGTTGTTGTGCTTGGAAACTGATTATCCTGATTTTGGAAATGACAGAGTATGCCTACACTTGTAAGGTGACCGAGAAGAGTGATGTGTACAGCTTCGGAGTGGTTCTAATGGAGTTAGTGACAGGGAAGAAGCCAAATGAATTGGAGTTCGGAGAGAACAAGGACATTGTCCACTGGGTATGCAGCAACAAGAGGACCAAGGAAGATATGATTGAGTTGGTGGATTCTACAATTCCAAGGCATTTCAAAGAAGACGCCATCAAGGTTCTGAGAATTGCAACACTCTGCACTGTGAAGATTCCAACTTCTAGGCCCTCCATGAGAATGGTGGTTCAAATGCTGGAAGAGGCAGTGCCTTGTATTCTGAACAATGTCATTGTGACTAAAGATGGTTAAACTAGTTCCAATAAAGGCAATGATGAGTGTCAAAAAAAAGTTTTTTTTTGGTCCCTCTCCTCAGTTCAGGAATCCTGGGAAAAATCATGCATACCGGTGAGGCTGCAAAGGGATGATAAAAAATACTAGTGAAATTGTAAAAAATTTGAACTATCTAGTGGTGAGACAGGGAGAGAGGATTAGCTTGTAGATTGTACCACATGGCCAATAATTTTCCCTTCCCAATCGCAGTCTTTTTCTCTCCCTAATTGAACGTCAAAGTGTAAATGCTATGTGAAAGGGTCTATAAAAGTGCACGTTCATGTCTTTTATAAAAATATTTTTAGAGGAAAATCAGGACGTGAACTGTTTGAAGCAATCGGTGGTTTAAAATTACATTTTTTTCCCCACTGAGTAAATATTAAAACTTCAGTGACTTATATCTATTTTTAACTATCCCTACCAAGCACCCCAAAGTGAAATTATCCCAACATTAAAAATCTAGGGTAGCGTCCTACATTTTTGGGTAGGCAATATAGACATCTAACTCTATAGGATTGTTATTCAGGAATTAATGCAGTAGAAGGTACTAAAACCTAACATATATTTTAAAGGAAGAATTAAGTTTTGACATTATAAGTTAAAAATATCTAATATAAAGGATCTTAATTTTTAAAATTATTTTAAAGGTCCAAAGGACCAAAAATTTTAATTGTGCAAAATTATTTTTTGAATAGTAGTAAATAAGAATGGATAGTAGTAAACATGAATGAGAAGAAAAATTGGGTGAATAATAAAAAGGCATATGTTTTATAATATGAAGTGTAATTTTTTTCATAGTTAACATTTTTATTCTCACATTAAAATTTAAAATTTTATTCTTTGGGTCTTTAAAATACTTTCAAAATTTAAGATTCTTTGTAATAAATATTTTCAACTTATAGTTTTGAAGTATAATTTTTTCTATTTTAAAGCCTAAAGTATATTTGGATTGAGGAGAATAGATGAGAAAAAAAGAAAGTGAAATTTATTGTTAATATTTTTAATTTAAATCTTAATATGCATTTTTTTTCTTGTCTATTTCTCAATCCAAATATGTTCTTAAAAAAAGAAAATTATATGTAAATTAAGATCAAAGAAACTATCAAAATTAAAATTTTACTTTCTTTCCCTTCATCATCTCGCTCTAAATATACCATAAAGCATAGGGTTTAGACATAAATCCTTGATGAATAGAAGTTGGGTTGGGGGGTAGGGGGACTTATGCATTGTGCTTAAAAATGTCTCGAACTTTTGAATTTGCAGGATGGATTAGAGTGGGTTGGGATGGTTTGGAAACTATCCTAACTTAACAAATACTCCAATTCTCAAATCATTTCAAGTTGGGTGATTTGAAATGGTTTTGGTTTTTTAAAATATTTCATTTTCGCTTTTAAACTTCTCCACTAGCCTATATTTTTTTTTTAAAAAAGGATAAACATTACAAATATAATATTAGAAAATTTACCCATCAAATTCACACCATCACATTAATGACATTATAACATTCAATCAATGGGAAGTGGAATGCTATTCATTTTTGACTTCCCAATCAAAGGAGTGGGCCAACAAGCCATAAATTCTAAAGCTTTCATCTCGGGGGCTAACAAAACCTCACTTCATGATCGTGATCACCTTATATGTCATTCATTAAGTAAAATTGAAAATATAAGATAGTATTTATCTCATGAGACACTCTTACCTGATATGTCATTCACATAGCTCAAGTCACATCATTTCATGATTACGATCACCTTATATGTCATTTAAGGCATTCCATTACAATTCTAATTATAATTGTGCCTTGTAATTGGTGATGTTGATATTGTAATGTTTGCCTCAAGCTAGGAAATTAAAATAAATCTAGCATACATGGGTGTCTAGATTGGGAATATAATGGAATATTAAGACCCAAGGCTCAAGTTGTATCAAATGGTGCTTTCATTGAGAATCAACAACATGAAAGGAATAACCTTAAATGGAGTGACCTTACATTCTAGTACGATTCTTGTTGCAGTCGTATATGCAATGTAGGTGGTGACGCCTATTTAGCTAAAGATAGAAGACTAGTACAAAACTAGTCCATGTAAGTATTGAGACTATAAAATGTGGTGAAACATTAAAGACCAAAACTTAGATCCTATCATTACCATATCATTTCACAATTAAGGATGTAATATTTCTGCTTTTACTACTTTTCCACTTTCTAAATCCTGACAAGAATATATTTCTTTTCTTCATATATTTTATGAAGGAATTGTGATTTGGGTATTTACTTGTTGTAGAAGTGGATATGCTTGAAAAACTTTGCCCACACAGTTCTGATTGAAGTCACTGGAGGAATTCCAATATGCCTTTCATAGAAGATGCGCATTAGTCTCAAGGGAGGATTTGTTTAGAGGAAAATTCTCTTTATTTGGTGTTTGTGTTTTTCTTCTTTTTGTCTTAGAGAAAAGAGAAAGTAGAGAAAAAGGGGAGGGAATTTTCTGGGAAGTTGTCGTTTCTTCATTCCACGATCAAGTCCACTCCTTGACAACTTATTGTTTTGTTAAAAATAATAACCAACCCACTTTTATTTGAATTTTGAAATTCAAAAGTAATAAATAATTAATAATTAGTTTCTTCTAACTATTAGGTTATTGGGTTAGGTCATGGATCAGCTCATCATAGTTGGCCTAATATATACCAACATCTCCCACTCACATATGATGAGATGACCAATACAAAACTTTTTGTTCTTCTTGCATTTTTGTACTAAGTGCTCTATTGTGATCGCTCAAGTACAATCTTTAGAAGCTCTTACACTAAAATTCTCATTATAGAACCAGTATGAGAGACACATCCCTTACATATATCTTATACGCTTATTTGTGTGCCTTGGATACCTTAGATCCACCCATATACACTATATTCTATACATGTGGTAAATCTAACCCATCTTGAGTTTAATTTGCTTAGATTGCCTTTCTTATATACATAGTATTGTTAGTTATAACACTACCAAAAACAATTCATAATGGACGTGCAGTAAAAAAAAACTGTTTACTCACAGTTGTCGAACTAGACAAGATTAGTGAAATTTCATTGGTTTGCAGTATAATGCCTATCAGGTCATCTCCTATAGAGCTATTAATCAAGTTAATTAGTTTGGAAGCAAAAATATAAAATTGTGATGATTGGAGGTTTGTATATAAATTGGTATTGATTAAATCGAATAGCAAATCAATTAATCAAAATGCAACAAAATGAAATTCAAACAAAATAATATGCAACTAATCCAGAGTTTTTTCCTTGATATTTTTCCTATCTTTGTCACCTAAAAATATTTCTAGTTTGATTTTTAATCCTTTGGTTATTTTCAATTAATGCTCCTAAATTACCGTTCAGGATTTTAATTGGTTTGCATTATTAATCATCACACAATTGCATTTTTGTTAACAATGTGAAGCCAAACTACTTTACATAAGACCAGAAATGCACGTAGAATTATAACATAGTTTAGAATGAATTTATTTGATTAATCAACTAATTGAATCAAATTGCGTTCTCACATAGCTCAAACAAATTAGCATGCAGCAAAAGTCATCTAACCAAAATGATAATAATTACATGAAAATGAAATGCTTCTGAAATTTAAATCCAAACTATAGTTCTATACAATTATGGATTCAAGTTCACTATCAGGTTTAGACTTTGGATTGATCACTAAGAAAATTAGAAAGCCATGGAAAAATGAAAATAAGAATGAGATGAAAACAAAATTAGAAAAGTTATGTGTGTGTTCTCTAGTGACATCTTTTCCTCCTTATATAGATGACGTTGCCTTCTTTTCCAAGAAAGGTTTAAAGGTTAAGAATGGTTGAGTGTATCCAATAGTTTAGAGTTTTTCACATTAAAAGAAATCTAATATTAATTCTGAAGTAACAAAGCCCTGTATCTTTGGCCCAATATGAAAATATCCAAATCCCTTTAGTGGCTCATATAACTTGCAAAACACTAGTAAGACTAATTAGGAATCCATTAGAAAAATGTAAAAATATAATAAAATGTGATTAAAATCTATTAATCTAAATTTAGCCTACTTAATATAAAATAAATCCAAAGTAATCAAATTAGCCATAATGAATTATTATTAAGACTAAATATAAGAAATATAAAATATAATAATATCAAAATATCAACATGGCTTAGATACTAGTATAGTTGTGTATATCTCAAGTATTATTTTTACCCACATATTGCTTACATAAGATTAGTTACTTTCTTAGTAATACTCCTTTAAATCAAATTATTATGACTATAGATGTATGCTAAAGTAGTAAAACCTAACTCATCAGCTTATGATATTGTCAAAGTTATAAAGGCTCCTTTGAAAGGATTTGTTCATTACATATATATATATATATATTTTGATCTCATCTCGACCTTCCTTTATCGGTGAAGGTAGTTGCTCATTTGAGGGAGCCAACTTTTTAAACTTATACAATATACTGTCATTGTGCATATGCTATTTATGATTATGGCATAACACATCTACTTAGTTGACAATCAAGTTATATATATGGTGGGATACTTTATGTTCTAAGCTTACCACGAGCCCTTACATCGTCCATATGTTCATCTCTAGGTATTGGCTTTCCTAGGGGATCAACAAAAATCTTATGCCTAGACATATTTTAGAGCAATGTCCTTTTGTGTTGATGATCTCTCTCATTCTTGCATTTATGTGTTTGTATTTTCATTATGATACTTAAGGATTTTTATGTAGGTTATGGCTTTTCATCTTTCACAATTGATCAATATTGGACTCAATATCCCACCAATATTTTTTTTTAACCATATAGCTTTTTGCATTATTACAGAACATGCAATAAACTTTACCTTCTTAGTAAATAATACTATGCTTGTTTACTTCTTGCTATTCCAATATATACTTTGTTTCTAAGGATATGCTTTGTTTTATCCTTATCCTTCGTCTTAAAATTCAAGGATAACAACTATTAAAGAATTTTGACTATTTCCAACTAATGGTATATTATCCAAATAAATGATAATATTGCATCATTTGTTTCAATCCACTTAATGTAAATACAATGATTTTTTTTGAATTATTTGAAATTTATATAAGGCCACCACTCAATAGAATTTCAAATACCACTATCTAGATGATTATTTCAATTCGTAAATAGGCTTTTGGAGTTTATAAACCTTTTGCTAAATTCCTTTTTCAATGAAACCCAATGTTTGTTCCATATACTTTATTCATTCATTTCTCCATTTCAAAATATGATTCTCACATCCATATGATGTAGTTCCAAGTCTAAACTTGTAACTATACCTAGTATTAGCTTAATTGAAATGAATCACACAACATATGGGAAGGTATTTTTCATAATAATGTACCTTTTTGTTGTGCATACCCTTGGCAACTAAACATGTTTCTTATCTTATAATTTTATCCATTTTTTCTTCTCTTTGTTTTAAGAACCATTTGTTTTTAATTGCCTTTCAATTAGATGAATGGTCAAATAAGTTCTTGACATAGTTTGCCCTTATTAGATCTATTTCTTATTCTATTGCTTTCACTTAATCTTCTTTAGTATCGTGTGATTGAGTCTCTTGAATTGTGTTTGGCTCCTCATTAACTAGTTGAATACATTTGAGTGTTGCCTCTTTAGTCTTAAACAACATTTAAGCATATCCACATGGTTACTGTAATATTTGGTTTCTTAGAAACTAAATCAAAATTGATAATGTGATATAAAAGGATCCTAAGGCAAAGTAAATTAAAGTAAATTGTGGATAGAATGCTAATTAGAGTATAAAAAAAAATCAATAAGAAACCAAAAATAGCTTGAAATCGGAAGCAAAAAGACTAAATAGAATAAATCAAAATTCTAGTAGCAAAATTGTAATTTCAAGCAACTTTTGAGAAACTTAAAAAAGGGAGTTTTAAATGCCCAAATTGAATTCATTAGGGTTTCTAGAGGCCTAAAAAATCATAAAATTATCAGAATAGTTAAAATCCTTTCGGTGTACAATTTAAGTTATTGCTTGACCTAAACTTTGACTGAATCATTCAGAATTATTTTGAATCTTATAAAATTGAAACATAATATTTTTAATAAATTTAAATGCCTATATTTTATGGTAGAAAAGTTAGTTATCAAAAAGGAGTTGAAATGAGCTCAAATGGTGGAAATGACCTAAATTTTATGATAGAAAAGATAGTTATAAAAAAAGAGTTGAAATGAGCTAAAATGGAGGAAAAGAAATTGCAGGACATAATTAATATTTTAGAAATTATTTTATAATCCTTCTTTCTTCCTTTTATTATCATCCATGCCTCTTGCTTTGCTAATAAGTGACTTAGCACTCCCAGAATAGACTAGAAATAGAACCAAAGGCATAAGGGGAAGAAGGAAGAAGCAAAGGGAAAAGTGGTTCCATTTAGGTAACTTTATGTGTCATTTGTGCCTATCTTATCTTCGTAAAATTTTTTTCCCTTTTTCTCTTTTTTCTTTCTATGGTTTTAGTTTTCTAAAAGGTAGAGTTTTATGGTTGGACCAGTAGGAAAAGAGAAGAATTTAGAGAAATCCTAGGGAGCATAAGAAATACCATTTGACAAGGAATTGAATAAGGTATGATTCTATATGCTATGCTTGCTCTTTCATGATCTTCCATGCTCTCTCTATTCGCCCATTATGTGAGGATCTTAGAGGGAGTTGATTCTTGACTTAAACATGGTAATCTTGGAGGTTTAAGAGTATAAATATTAATATGGAATCAAAAGAAGCAACTAAAAAGGCATACGTTGCAAGTTATAGAAACTAAGGTTTTGATTGCACTTTAGAGTATAATTGAGCTAAGAAGAGGCTAAGGAAGCCCCATAGGTGCCAATTCCCTTAAGAATAAAACAAGAACTCCCTTGGCTCCCAATATGTGTGATGTCTCAGCCAAGACTTACTTAGGGTATCTAGGGAGAGTTTTTTTATTCTAAGATTATAAATAGTCCAAATATGAATTATAAATACCAAAAGAATCATTAGTTTGAATTTAGAAGTCTTATTTTAAAAGGTGAAAATTTAGGGTTCCATTATATATAAAGAACCAACTTGGTGCTAGGCTTATTGAATTAAATTTATGGTGGTTCTAAGGAGTTTTAATAGAGTTATATAACTCATATTGGGTGAGATTTTAGAGCCAAGATATTGATTTATAAGGGTTGCTTCATTATACCATTAAATTGAACCATATGAGAACCTAAATTTCTAACTAGTTTATATAAGGTTTAAATGAGTCTAAGTATGGTTCCATTGATGATTTGTGCTTTATTTGGTATATCTAGGCCAAGCAAGTGAAAATCTCCCTCAAGTCTAAGTGTGAGGCTGAGAGACAAAGCCAAGAATCAAAGGAAAACTAAATTGAATTCTTACATAAAAGTAGCTCTTCATCCATTCTTACATATATATATGTCAGTTGTTTGATTGGTCTTTGGTTGCTTGTATGTATTACTTGCTAATTATGTATGTTATTGATTGATTGATAATTATATGCATTTGCATGAAATTTGATTATATTTAGTATTAATTTGGCTTTTAAATAGGTGAGGTTATGTCAAAAGTTTCTAAATATGGGTGAGACTAAGACAAAAATCTCAAATGTGGGTGAGGCTAAGTCAAAAGTCTTTAAAAGAGGGTGAAGCTAAACCAAAAATCCCTAATTATGGGTTAAGACTAGACCAAAAGTCCCTATAGTTGTTTTTACTCTTGGTAGAGCCATATGATCCCTTATGTATGAAATTGGATGATATTTGATTGTATTCCATGCGTACTTGCTCTCTTTGACCTTAAGAATGCCATATATGTATACTTAAATGATGAATGAGCTATTGAGATTTTTTGAATCTCATTTCTTCCCATATTTTCCCTAATCATGTTCAGATAATCCTTAAGAAAGCAAAGATGGTGAGCAAAAAGCATCAAAAACATAATTTTGACATTAATTAAAGTTTTAATGTGTGTTCTTGGGATATTGATGTATATGTATTTTATGAGATGTAACTATTTCCATATACCTAAAAGCATGAGATTATGATGCACAAACTATTTTTGGATGTAAATATGTGATATCTTGTAATTTGATCATATGAGTTCCATGATCTAAATATATATGATGATAAGTGGAGGAGTAATTTTGAGTTACATGGTTTTTAGGGCATCTTGAACTAGCCAAATACGCTGTAATTGTCATTTGAAACTTGTTAAAATCATGACATAACATGATATGTGTAATAATCAATTTTTCAGAAACTAAAATGAAACCGATAAAATGATATGAGAGGATCCTAAAGAAAAGCAAATTGAGGCTAATTGAGAATAGGATTTTAATAAAAACATCTAAATAAGTTATTAAGAAACTGAGAATAGCCTAAAATTTAATCCAAAATAGTTAAATAGAGTGAATCAAAGCCAATGGTAAAATCATAATTTAAGGCAAATTTTTGAAAACTCAAAGGATGGTGCTTTAAATGATAAAATTGAGCTCACTAAAATTCTCATAGGTATAGAAAATTATAAGAACTTTCAGAATGTTAAAACTCTTCTAGTGTGTGATTTAGGCCGTTAGTTGACTGAAATTTTGACTGAATGGTTTGGTAAGGTTTTAAATCTAATTAATTTGAAACCAAAAGCTTTTAATAAATTAGAAGACTTAAATTTTATGATGGAAAAGATGCATCTCAAAAAGGAGTTGAAATGAATTCAAATGGAGAGAGGGAAATGTAAGGGAAAAATGGGAATATTGAAAAATCATAAAACCCTAGCCTACCCTATATAAATAATGCCCCACTTCTCCCTCACTTCTAGCTAAAAGTTTCTAGCTCCCAAACCAAAGAAGAGGCATCCCAAATAGCACCAAGAGGTAAGAAGGAAGGACGCCACTTAAGGTAGCAAGACTTAAAGGAATTTACCTATGTTATCCTTTTTGCTTAGTTTTCCTTCTTTCTCCTCTCTTTCACCATGATTTTGGCATTTCAAAAGATGGGAGATGGAGTACCATAGAGCTCCTATGACCACCTTCAAGGAGATAATGCACGGCGTGACCATCAAAGAAAGCTTGGGCAAGTTGCTGAATGCGTGAAGCATGATTTGGGACATGTAGAGCATGATGTTGGAGCTAAAATGAAGCCTGAACATGGAGGGCAAGGAGCTGAACTAAATTCATCTATTAAAGTCCAAGAATTCAAGTCCAATATGCTTAAAGATCTATTATAAGGTGTTAGAGGCCCAACGCAAGAGTAAGGTCCAAAGCAATGAAAGAAGCTCTTAATTATTTGATCCATGAATTACAAGACTTAGAGCTCATTTATGAGAATTTGATGACTACCCAAAGAGCTCTAAGTGGCATGTCAATGTGCTCCTAAATAGCCTAAGATTTCATTAAAGTTGAGGGCCCAAAAGGAGTTTTGGAAGAGCTCACTTGAAGCCTCATGTGACTAGCATGTGATTATCAATTTCTAGACCATGTAGGAAGTTTCTATTTTAGTTGTTTGAATAAGGCCATGTGGTCAAAACTTATGCTTGAAGAATAAGTTAATTTCTTTCCTTTTTTCTTCTTTGTGGCATTATTCTTTACCTTCCAAAGTCATGTAATAGATGGTGTTACCTTTAGGGAATTATTTTTAGAAAGTTTTAGTTCTCCCATTGCCTATATAAAGGCCTAATATGTACTCAAAAAAATAATAAGACTTACATTTTTTTATATTATGTGAGAGTTTGTAATATTTGGTTTTTGTTAAACTATAGAAATGGATGTATTTTCAAAGAAAGTCCCCCGAAATGAATTAGTTAAGGTCCTGAAAAATTTGTGTAATATTCTAAACTCCTAAAAATGAGAATCTTAGGCTCAGAGAGAAAGAAAAACAGAGCTAGAATGAAGAAATGAAATTTAACGAAAAACTTATGAAACATAATGGCATTTTTGTAATTTTGAGTAAATTTTGGAATTCATACAGAAGGGCTTTTTAAATAAAAATTTTGAGTTCTCCAGGGTTCTCAGAGGCCCTAAAAATCATGAGAAGCTCCAAGACAATTAAAACCCTTCCGGTTGATGTTTTCCAACGTTGATGTATCCAAAGTTTGACGATTTCATTCACGAAGGTTTTAGTTTCAATTTGAGTGATTCTAAAGGCATTTTACTAAATTAGGAATCTAAATTTTATAATGGAAAAGATGGTTCTAAAAAAGGAGTTAAAATGAATTAAAAACGAAAATGCCAAAAATGAAGGGCAAAATGAGAATTTTTGAAAAGTCTTTCTTCCTTCACCTATATATATAGGGTGCCTCACTCTCCCACTTATGTAGCTTCATATGTTTCTACCCCAAGCTATAGAAAAAACCCTAAGAGAGTGGCGCACAAAAGAAAGAAAGAGAAAAAGAAATCAAAGCTAAGAAAGGGTTAAGATGTGTGCTTATACAAAAAGGCCAGGTAGTAGCTTACACTTCTATCTAGATAATTAAAATCTCATGAAGAAAATTACCCCACACATGACCTAGAGTTAGCCGCAATGGTGTTTGCTTTGAAAATATGGAGGCACTACTTATATGGGGCAGTTATAGAAATTTTCAACAACCTTAAGAGCTTTAAATATTTATTTGAATAGAAAGAACTGAATATAAGATAGCGAAGATGGTTAGAATTCTTGAAAGATTATGATTTCACATTAAAATACCATTTCGGTAAGACTAATGTGGTAGTTGATGCCCTAAGTAGAAAATCCATGTACATGCCCTGTATGATGATCCAAGAGCAAGAATTGATTGAGAGATTTAGAGATATGAGTCTCTTATGTGAGGTGCATTCAGGGAAGTTATTAATGAGTGAAACCTAAATTGAAAATGACCTGAGAGAGTAAATAAGAGAAGCCTAGTGAACAGATGACCATGTAAATAAGATTAGAACCTAGATAGCCCAGGGTAGCATTTAGGAGTTCAATTTGTTTAAGGATAACATAGTGAGAGACAATGATAGGCTGTATGTGCCTAGAAATATAGAAATCAGAGAGAAAATATTAGATGAGGCACATAAAAGAAAGTACACTATCCATCTAAGCAGTAACAAAATGTATCAGAACTTAAAGAAAATGTTCTGGTGGCTTAGAATGAAAATAGACATAGTAGAATATGTCTCCAAATGTCTAGTATGTCAGAGAGTTAAAATAAAGTACCAGAAACTAGTCGGGTTACTTCAGCCCCTAGATATCCCAGAGTAGAAATGAGACAGTATAACTATGAATTTTGTCATGGACTTACCTAGGACATCATCGGGGCATGATGCAATATGGGTAATAGTGGTTAAATTAACAAAGTCAACACACTTCTTAGCTATGAAAACCACTTATGCCATAGACAAACTAGCCCAACTATACATCAGAAAGATAGTTAGATTGCATGGTATGTCTAGGAGTATAGTGTCAGATAGAGATCCCAGATTCACTTCAAATTTCTGAAGATCATTACAGGATGCTCTAGGTATTAGGCTTAGATTTAGCATAGCTTATTATCTCTAGATAGATGGACAGATGGAGAGAACCATCCAAACCTTAAAAGACATGTTGAGGGCTTGCGTCTTAGAGAAGAAAGGAAACTAGGATACATACTTGCCTCTAGCAGAGTTTACCTATAATAATAGCTATCATGCAAGTATACAGATGGCACTGTATGAGGCATTATATGGGAGGAAGTGTAGGTCTCTGATGTATTGGGTTGAGCTAAGAGAGCAGAGCCTGATAGGCCCAGAATTGGTTGATCAGACTTCTAGACAAATTGAGACTGTCAGAAAAAAAACTACTGATAGCTCAGAGTAGACAGAAAAGTTATGTAGATAAATGTAGACGGCCATTAGAACTTGAGATTAGAAACCATGTCTTCATTAGAGTGTTTATAGTCAGATGGATAAGTCGGTCCATTCAAAGTAAAAAGCTCAGTCTAACGTACATAGGCCCTTTCCAGATTTTTGATAAAGTAGGACCTGTGGCCTAGAGTGTAACAACAGGAAAAAGGGAAAAGGAAAAGGAAGAAGAAGGCTGAAAATTTTTGAAATTCTGAAATTTTGCTAAGTCTTCTCGCAATAGCGAAAAATGGTCTCGCTATAGCGAGAAATGGTCTCGCTAAAGCGAGAGTGCTCATTCGCAATAGCGAAACTGATTTTAGCTATAGCGAGTGCGGGCATTCCATACAAAAACCAGGGAGCTGCTCGCCGTAGCGTACGCCATAGCGAAAGTAGGGATCTGGAACTGATACGAACTCACCGTAGCGAAGGTTAAATCTCGCCATAGCGAAGGGAACTGATACGTGCTCGCTGTAGTGAAAGTTAAACCTCGCCATAGCGAAGGTAGCTGATACAAGCTCACCGTAGCGAAGGTTAATTTTCGCTATTGTGAGGGTTAGTCCGGAAAAGAGTAAAAAGCGAGAAATTAACTTCTTTACACGACCTAACTCATTCTTTCTCTTCTATTTGCCCTAGACTTCGACCCAAGGAGAGAAAAGAGGCGTGGAGAGTGAGAGAGACCAAGGGAAGGAGGAAGAACAAAGGAAAGGTAAACAAGCTTCTCTATTTTCTTCTTAGAATTTTGATCTCCTCTCTTTGCCTTCTCTTTCTATGGTTTTATTTGTGAGATTAGTGGGGTTTTGGGCATGGGTCAGAAGAGGAAAAGTGGAAAACACCCTTAAACCTCTTTATTTTTCTTGAAAATGTTGTTTTCACTACCATGAGAACTTGAGAGAGAGGAAGAGTTGGTGACATTCTTGAGAGAGAAAGAGAACCCTAGGTTCTTATATGTTGGAAAGGTTGCTCTAAAGAACTCCTAAGAGTTGTTGAGTTATGAGAGAGTAATTCCATGCTCTTGATTGTGTCTAGGCTCAAGTGAAGCACCTCCATCAAGGTGTGAGTGTGAAACCAAGGAGGGAGAAGAGAAATTGAAAGGAAAAGCTTGTGTTGGCTTATAAGGTAGCTCTCTTTCCACTCTTTCTTGTTGCATTCTTGGATGTAATAGTCATTGTATGTTTATGTATATGCTTGTTGTATGAGATATGCCATATGTTATTACCATGATGCATTATTACCAATGTGCTTGTGTGTGGAATTGTGAGAATTGCTCGGGTGAGGTAGTGCCGAAAGTCCCTTGAGATGGGTGAGGTAGAGCCGAAAGTCCCTTGAGATAGGTGAGATAAGGCCAAAAGTCTCATAACCAAGTGAGGCTAAGTTAAAAGTCCCTAAAATTGGGCGAGGCCATCCAAAAGTCCCTAAACTCGGGTGAGGCTAGACCAAAAGTCCCTAGAGCTTACTTGTGGTATTGTTGTGATTTCTATGGCTTGTAGAACATGTATTATGTGATTGAGAATGCCTGGATGCTAAATTACATGCTTTGACTTGTTATATGCCTTGATTGCTCCCTTGAATGAGTGCATGAGTTACTGAGATTTCATGAATCTCACCCCTTCCCCTCCCAACTTAACATGCTAGGTGGAGCTCAAGGAGAATCAAGTGCACACCAAGGAGCCTAGGAGAATGTTAGATGAATTTTAGTTTGTTTTGACTATTTTGATGTAAAGAGGTGCTAAAAAATGAATATGCACCTTCTATTTTTGAGATGTACATGTTGTAACAAGTGTAAATGTAAGGGAACATGATGTATAAATTATGTAAAGAGCCAAAGTAATGAGAATGTGGGTTTTGCCCCTTTTGTTGAATGTATGTGATAGTGTATTTTGGCTCGTAGCATAGTGAGTTTAGAATGTATGATGATTTGGACTACTTGGACATATTATATAAACTATTTTTATGCTTTTAAACTTATCCATGAGTTGCTAAAACATGTGGGAGGTCATTTGGACCCACTTTGACCATTTTGGGTGCCAAAACCGTTAATTTTGTGAGCTACGTCAAAGTATGACCAGATGAGCTCTTCTTGCCATGAAATTTGGCATGCCTCTAGAGTTTGTAGAGATATTTTTGGGAAGCTAAAGTGGGTAATATTTAGAGGTCTAGAGAATATTTGGTGAATTGTTGAAATTGGAAAAGTTTGATGGTTTGGTCATGGGACTGTTTCATTAGTCCGAAAATGAATCTGTGGCATTCATGGAACAAACAGAGTCCAAATGTCATGAAATTTTATACACATAAACTAGACAACCACAGTGACCTATAATAACTAGAATTACCTAAATCGGAGGTCTGTAGAGAGAGAATGAATCTTTTGAAGTTCTATATCAGCATCAGGGAGCCCACCTGACCTTCGTTACTGTTCCATAAGTTTTTGGGCTCTAAGGGCTGTTGAATTGATCTAGACTTATTTTTCTCATCTAGTAGACATCTGTAGCTTTCTAAATTGGTATAGTTTTCCTAGATTGGATTTTTTTGGATTTAGTTATGAAGTTTCGAAGTTCATAACAGTAAGCTGCGCCAGAAATAGAGACAGTTGGACCTCTGTCCCATTTTCGATGTCAAACATGATCCAAATGCTGAGATTGTGGCTAGGAAGTATTTTTAGTGTAAAGCTAACACTTAGAAATTTCCAAAAAGCTAGGGTTTACTAGATTCCCATTTTTCTCTAATTAGTTATGATTTTCCAAAGTGAGAGCCAAAAATCTGACTTTTGGGTCCATGTGAGAAATTGCATTTTTCTGGTTTTTAACTCCATTCCTATGGCTTATGGCTTATTTTATGCTATGTATGAGTTGTATAAAGGGAGTGTGAGTAAAGAATGTAAATGATGGGTTCACAGGACCCATGGAGTAAAATATGAGTATTTGAAACCCCGTTTTATAGCATGAAAATGCCACGGTTGGTACTGGTTCTTTGGAAATCATATGGAATCGAGCCCAGAGGGAGGCTAGATAGAGATAATATATTATGGTGTTACATAGAGACTTGCCCTTCCTCCAAATTTGAGCTAAGTACACAATGTATTCCATGTTTCATAGCTGAAAAAGTATCAGCCTGACCCCTCACATGTCATAAAGTATGAAAATGTGCATTTAGAGGATGATCTATGATATATAGTATCACTAGATCGGATCGTGGATGTTAGACTTAAGTAGTTATGGAACAAGACGATATCGCTGGTGAAAAGGATTTGGAAAAGATTATCTCTCGAAGAGGCTACCTGGGAGCTAGAGGATGATATGAGAAAAAAACATCCAGAGCTCTTCCCATGAGGCATGTTATTTAAATTTTGAGGATGAAATTTTTTAAGAGGGGAGAATTGTAATATCTGATTTTCGTTAAAACAACGAAAACAAATGCATTTTTAAAGCAAGTCCCCTGAATGAATTATTTAAAGTCCTAAAAATTTAAGTAATATTCTAGACTCCTAAGTGAGAATCCCAAGTTCAAAAAGAAAGAAAAACAGAGCTAGAATGAAGAAAAAAAATTAACGAAAAACTTATGAAACATAATGGCATTTTTGTAATTTTGAGTAAATTTTGGAATTCACACAGGAGGATTTTTTAAATGAAATTTTTGAGTTCTATGGGGTTCTTAGAGGCCTTAAAAAATATAGGAAGCCCCGAGGTAGTTAAAACCCCTCCGGTGGATGTTTTCTAATGTCAGTGTACTCGAATTTTAATAGATTTACTCGGGAAGGTTTTAACTCTAATTTAAGTGATTCCAAAAGTATTTTACTAAATTAGGAACCTAAATTTTATAATTAAAAAGATGGTTTTCAAAAAAGAGTTAAAAAAAATTAGAAACGAAAATGCCAAAAATGAAGGGTAAAATGGAAATTTTTGAAAAGTCTTTCTTCCTCTACCTATATATATAGGGCGCCCCACTCTTCTACTCATGTAGCTGCATATGTTTCTACCCCAAACCAGAGAAAAAATGCTAAGAGAATGGTGCACAAGAGGAAGAGGAAGAGGAAGATGAGGAGAAATCAAAGCTAAAAGGTATGAATTTTTGGTAGTTTTTCATACTCTTTCCCTTGCAAACCTCTTCTCCATTTTTCTTTCTTTTTTTATGATTATATTGAAGTATATGGATCTATCTTAAAGGAGAAATTAAGAGAAAAATTTGGATTTGAAGAGAGGAGGCCAAAGAAAGGAAGATTCAAGTGAGAAAAAAGGAAAAGCAAGGTAATTTCTCCTTCCATGATTGCTACCTCTTGCTCCTCTTCTCTCCATGGTTCGCCCCACTCAAGAAGCCGTAGGAGGCCTTGGATTTTAGGTAGAACCAAAGGTGAATCTTAAGAAAAAGAGTCTGGAGAATAAGAATATGCAAAAGGAATTAACTAGTAACCATGGAAATTCAAGATAGAAATTCTAGGGTTTCATGTGCTCCTTGTAAAATTTGATTTGATACCTTAATTTCTATGCCTAAATGAAAGTTTAAATGAGCTCTTAGGATCCCTAGAAGTCTCCCCATGTGCTTCCTCCATCAAGAAAACAAAGCAAAGTCCATGAAGGCCAAATTTATTGATTTGTCTTGGCCTAAGAGGGTTGGCATACTTAGGGAGAGTTTAAAATTTTTCTAAGCCCATTTTTGAGTCATATATGATGAGTAAAAATGAGAGCAAGCCTTGGAAAAAAAATTAGAAACCATAAAAAGTGAGTTGGCCTTATATGTTCCATAATATGACCTAAAAAAGTAACATGTAGTTAGGCTCTTTATTTTAATTATATGATGACTTAAGAGGCTTAAAAGGAGTCAATGTATGAAGAGAAAGAATAGAGCCTAGAATTTAATTGATGGTGTTACTTCTTAGGTGTATTTTTAGAACCATAAAGGGGTTTATAGATAAAGTTAGTATTTAAAGAAGATGTGTGACCTTAAAATTAATTCCATGAACCTAATTAGCTTCTATAATTTGTGTTTAGGCCAAGAGAAATCATTCTCACACCTTTATGTGTGTGAGGCCAAGGAAGGGAGAGCAAATTCAAGAGAAAAAGTGTGTGGTTGCATCTAAGGTAGCTCACTTTTCCTTCTTTCATGCATGAATGTATGCTTAGCTTGTCTTTGAATGTATGTATGTGTGTTTTAAGCCATGAAAAGTATTTTAGCATAATCTCATTTGCCATGGTACCATGATGATGTATTATGTTTTGAAATGATGTTTGTTATGCTTGCTTGGATTTACTTGAGTGTGGAAAAGCCAAGAACCCTTAACCATAGTAAGGATGAGCCAAGAACCCTTAGAATTAGTTGAGATAAAGAAAAGTGACGTTGACTCCCAATAGTAAGGTTGAATCCAAAAACCTCTTAAAGAATGGGTGAGACAGTCCAAAATCCACATGTAAATGAGTGAGGCTAATCCACTTACTTGGCAAGCCTATTTATGCGATGTATGATTTGTTCAAATGCCGAGAATATCTCTTAAATGATTGCATATATCAATATGCCTATGTATACATTTGTAAGACTTATTTTACATCTTTTATGTGTGATTGAGAGAGAGATGAGCTATTGGGATTCTTTGAATATTATTCCCTCCTCTCCAATATTCTAACATGCTTGGTGGACTAAGTGGACAAGGCAATGGAAGCCCACACCTTGGAAGATGAGATTGCAACAAGAAAGTATTTAAGTTTTGTTTTTTGATGGCCATATGAATCGAAAATGTTGTAACCTATGGTTGTATATGTCCCATGATGTTATAAATATGTATAATTATGCTAATGTATCATGTACAAATGAAGTTTAAGATTGTATGTATGGAAATGTGCATTTTGGACATGTAATGGCAAACTTGCATTATGGAAATGTATGTATAAATGGAAGTAGAATGACCGAATTGAGATGTATGAGATTTGGAATCACTTGGATAGTTCATACAAGTTATATTTATACTTTTAAACTTGCCTAAGAGGTGCCAAATATTAAGGGAAGTCATTTGGATACATTTGGTATCCAATATGGAGCAAAATTGACTATATTGGAAGCCTATACCACTTTTTATCTAAATGAACTCTTCTTGGTCTAAGATTTGGTATGCATTTAGAGCTTGTTGAGAGGATTTTGGAAAGTTAAAGAGCATAATTTTTGGAGGTCTATAGAATATTTGATAAATTTTTAAAATTGAGAATTTTTCTAATTTTGGTTCAAGGTATTGTCCACTCAAGTCTAAAATTGAATTTTGTCACTCAAGGGGAAAATGATATCTAATTGCCATAAAATTTTATCAAATGAACCTACACATTCCCAATGATGTTTGCCAACTAGAAGCAGCCCATTTGGATGTCTAGAAAAGGAGATATGAATTTTTGAAATTTCTGTCCAGTATTAGGCGTTCAAACTGACCTAGCTTAATGTTTGATTAGTTTTTGAGTTCTAGACATACCTAAACTAGTATAAAGTTATTTTTTTCCTCTATTTAACATCTATAGCTTTCTAGATTGGTATCATTTGCATGGATTGAATTTTTGTGGAATTAATTGGATATCTTTAAAATTTATAATAGAAACCCATATCAGTACCAATAGCTAGTTTGACCTCTATATGTTTTTGAATGTCAAGAGTCCATTGTGTAATGTTTCATGGCCTAGAAATATTTTTAAAATAAAGTAAACATCTATAGCTTTCCAGAATGGTAAACAATACGTGATATTGATTTTTATAGAATTAGTTATGATTTTCTAAAATTTGTGACAAAAAAGAGAAAATTCTGGCCGAGGCTACTATCATGAATTTTATGTATTCCCTTACCTTGCATGAGCTCTAAGCCAATTTTGGTGATGGAAATGAATTGTATCCATGTAATTAAATATGAGAATGTGATATATGAGTTCACATGGTTCACGTGACATCGAATGGAATTTTTATCCCCTACGTAATGCAAAAATATTCACTTTTTAATGTTATTTTTCCTTGTCTCTTCATGGAATTCATGGCATGAGAAATAGAGATAGTATGAAATAAGCTAGAAATATATGGTGTTACAGAGTTCTCTTGCATTCCTTGTATTTTTAAGAGAATATTTGACTTATCAAAGAAGTTGTTATTTTTTGTGGCATCCCAAGGCTAGGGTCTTAAGAGATCAGTTCTTTTAGAGTCTTACCTCTTGACTTACATTTGACCTTTTGTTTGTGTGTTTCTTGTTTCTAGCTAGTCCTGGGAGTGGTACAAATTGTTGGAGGTTCTCTGGGATAAGTTCTTAGTGGGTCTTGCATCAATTGGGTTTTCGATTTGAACTTATGAAGGAAAGATCTTTTAACAAGGAACCAAATACATCGAAATAATCACCATTGAATGCCTTTCCATTTGGTATATGTTTTGGTATTCTTTGTTCCTCCACCACTCCATAGGTTCAACCAACCTAGGGGGAATATGAAGGGAGTTGGGTTTGATGAAATTATGTTAAGAATTAGGTTTTGGTATGTAGAGATTAAGATTTTGCCATTAGAACAAATTAAGAAGCAATGGAATGCATAAATAGGAACCTAGGGTTTTGACTTTACTTTAGGAAGTATGAGGTCTTAGAATGATGTTTTAAGCCATGTAAGAATATAATTAAGCTAAGAAGAGGCTAAAGATCTCATTCAGATGCAAATTTCCCATGAAAAAAAAAACTCAAAGAAAGGCCATATATATGCTTGGCTTAGCCAAGGACTAACTGGAGCACCTAGGGAGAGTTTTCTTTGATTCTAATATTAGAAATTATCTAGATATGGATTATAAATACCAAAGGAACCATTAGTTTGAATTTCGAAATCTTATTTTGAAAGGTGAAAAATTTAGGGTTCTATTATGCATAAAGAAGTAACTTGGTGTTAAGCTCCTTGGATTGAGTTTGTGAGGACTCTAATGAGTTTAATTAGAGTCATATGACTTATAATATGTGAGAAATTAGAGCCAAGATATTGAATGGTATGTATTGCTTCATTATGCCACTAAATGGAACCATATGGAAGCTTAAACATAGAGTTAACTTATGTAATGCTTATGTGAGTCTAAAGATAGTTCAATTGATGTATTTGGGTTTTATTTGATATGTCTAGGCCAAGCAAGTGAAGTTTCTCCCAAGTGTGTGTGTGAGGCCGAGAAGAGGAATCAAGGATCCAAGGAGAATTAAGTGATTTTTGTACAAATGTAGCTCTTTATCCATTCTTGTATGCTTATATTAGTTTTTTGATTGTCATTGATTACTTGTATGTGTATGGATTATAAATTATGCCTATTGCCATTGGATTGATGATTTTATGTAATTATGTGACATTGAATGCATTTAAAATATGGAACGGCTTTTAATGGGTGAGGTTGTGCTAAAAGTCCTTTAATTTGGGTGAGGTAAAGTCGAAAGTCCTTAAATATGAGTGAGATAGGGCTAAAAGTCTCAAAAGTAAGTGTAGCTAAGTCAAAAGTCCCTAAAAGTAGGTGAGCTAATCCAAGACTCTTAAATAATTGGATGAGGCTAAACCAATAGTCTCTAGAGTTTGTTTTTATCTTGGTGGATCCATATGACTTCATATATATAATTATGTTTGATATTTAGATGTCTACTATGCATACTTGCTTTCTATGACATGAAAATATGCCTTGTAATTGTGTTTGAAGGATGAATGAGTTATTGGGATTCATAGAATCTCACTCTTTTCTATATTATTTCTAACCATGTCTAAGGAACTCTCAATGAGCTAAAGATGGAGGCCAAAAAGCATGAATAATGTTACTTTGAAATAGTTTAGGTTTTTATATAATATATTACATATGAGAGGTTGTATGTGATATTATTATAATGTAAACATTCCCACAAATTTAAAGGTTTTTATGTAATATATTGCACATAAAAGGTCCAATTCTTAATAAAATCTAATTTGGATAATGAGAGTCAAACTTCAAAGAATTCACTCAAAGCTAGCTACATTCATTTGCTTGGTTGTTGTCACTTCTTTTAATTCTAGTATTAGTTTTATTTTACTTCTTAAATTGCTTTTAATTTTAATCATTAAACCCATAATTGATTTCTTTAATTTTTAGTTTTTTAGTTGCATTTGACATTTGGTAAACTCCCTTTAGTAATTGGAATTTGTTTTCATGGGAGATGATTTTGGTTGCACTACTATTCACAATTATTTTATAACCAAGTTATTTGTAACTATTTAATAGTAGTTATCAAATTTTGTGCCATTGTTAAGGAAATTGGATTCTCAATTATTTGAAAAGATTTTCTAGGTATATTATCTCTGTTTCCTTATGTTTTTGTATAGCTTTTGCTCTATTTTGAGCTTAATTTTTGGTCATTTCGGTGTTGTAGATCAATTACTCTACTTGTTGAAATTTTTGTTTGACTCATTCAAATTTGCTTCAAATTTTGTATTCCAAGGTTTTTGGGTTTTTTGAGCAAAAAAAAAAAAGAGAAAAAATTATAATGAAAGACCCATATCATGTAAAATTTATAATGAAGGACCTTAAAAATCAAAATTATTTCCAAGAAAATAGCAAAGCTATTAGGTCCAGTGTTTTAGGTCAAATTTCAACGTTTAAGGCACTTTTTCGATTTTTTTTTTAAAATTTTGAGGATTTTCTCATTTTTTCTAGATTTAATTTCTTTATTGTTGTGAGCTTCTTTTTGTGTGGTTTTTCTCTATTTTTGAGTATTTTTGTATATTAGATAGTTGTTAGTTTAATTTAAATTTAATTCTCTTGCCTTTTGGTGTTTGGAATGGTGCTAATTCAATTACCAATTTGATTTTTTTAGTGTGTTTTGATTTTTCTCGAATCACCTACTCAGAAAATTTTGAAACTTGGTACTTTTATATTTGGGGTGGTGCTGAGGAAAAGTCATAGCTTTATTTGTATGGTAGCCTTTAGATTGGCCAAATCCCATCATCTTCCTTGAGTTTTCTATTTTTCAAGTATTTTCCCTATTTTTAGGATATTTTTTCTATTTTTCTAGAATTATTTCTTTGATTTTTCTTAGCTGGTCTTATGTTATTTCTTAATTCTTGCTTGCTTAATTAGTTTATGACATGGTCCTCTAGTGAAAAATTAATTGATTTGGACCCTGAGATTGAAAGAACCTTCAAAAGACATAAAGATTAAGAAAAATAGTGTTAGTGTAAGGACTAGTGGTAGTACTTCTGTGGCTTTTGATTATGTTCAAGGACTTGGTTGTGTACCTCATTTTTCTGATTGCAACATGGCTAACTAAGAGCAAATGAATGCGAACATGAATATGTGTGCACAAGCTAATTTGAATGTCAATAGGAATTTGAATGGTAACATGCATGCTAGAACCATTAAAGAACTTGTAGCTCTTGATGTGCATTATCGGAATCTTTGCATTCAGTATCTTGAATTAAATGTAAATTTTAAGTTTAAGTCTAGATTGATTCTTTTACTTCTTAAATTTTATGGACTTATAGTTCTTAAATTTTATGGACTTATAGGAGATGATCCTCATAAGCACTTGAAAGAATTTCATGTTGTTTGCTCTACCATGAAATCACAAGGAGTTTCAGAAGAATAAATGAAGCTCAGGGTATTTCCTTTTTCTTTGGATGGCATAGCTAAAGATTAGTTGTATTATCTTCCTTTAAGTGCTATTAATTCTTGGAGTCAGTTGAAACACCTTTTCTTGGAAAAATTTTTCCTGTATCCCGTACAACTTCTATCAGAAAAGAAATTTGTGGGATCCATCAAATGTTAAGAGAAACTCTTTATGAATATTGGAAGAGATTCAAGAAACTTTGTTCTAGTTGTCCCCATCACTAAATTACTTGTTAGTTGTTGATTTGATACTTTTTAAAGGTCTTCTACTGATAGATGGGAATATGATTAATGTTGCATCAGGCAGTGCTTTGGTTGATTTGACTCTAAAGGCAGCCCAAGATCTTATTTCTAAAGTGGGTCAAAATGGAAAATGGTCGGCAATTTGATATTAGGATGGTTTAGCCAGTGAGAAGGATTAATTAAATTTATGCTCCTTAGTATGAATAGACTCAGCAAAAGATGCAAAACACTTTAGATGAGCTTTCATCCATGGTTAGACAGATGGATTTAATTTAAAGGCAAAGTGTTTCATATCTTCCACAACAAGTCTTTACCTCTACACCTTTTATTGATCCTATGTGTGGTATATGCTCTCTGGCCACACATTCTATTGATGAATGCCTATAGCCAGACAACAAAGTTGAGACTTGTACTGGGATCTTTCTAGGAAAGCCAAAGCAACAAGGGCAACCCAGATATGATCCATACTCCCACATAATCTAGAATAGAAAGATTATCCAATCTTGAGATATGGGGGAGGACAACAACAACAAAATTATAATGCTATAGAGCCATCTACATAGCCTCCACAGCCTATAAGACAGTTTGTCCCTACATAAAAAGAGTCTAGTAAGGGAAATAACCTCAAGGAAATGACAAAGCAACTTATGGAAAGGCTTCAACAAAATGAAATTCAGCGTAGACAGGAAATGTAGAGTATTCAGATATAAATTAGTTAGTTAGTGTAACATTCGATTTTTCATAAAAGCAATAAAATAAGCCAGTTATAAAAGAAAGTCTCCTAAAATGAATGATTTAAGGCCAAATAAAATTAGGATAAAATTCTAAATAATAGAAAATAATGATTTGAGGTTTGAGTTGCCTAAAAATCTAAGCTAGATGAGTAAGAAAAGTTTGCGAAAGAAAGTTGAGACATTTTCGTAATTTTTAACAATTTTGGAAAACTCATAGTAGGACATTTTAAATGAAAAATTTAAGCTTTTCAAGATTCTCAGAGGCTCTAAAAACTATAGGAACCTTTAGAACAATTGAAACACCTCCGGTGAGCGATTTTGGCCATCAATTGACCAAAACTTTGACAGGAACTGTTTGGAATGGCTTTAAATTTGATTTGTGTAAAACCAAAGCTAATTTATAAGTTTGAGAGTATAAATATTATGATGAACAAGATGAATTTTGAAAAGGAGTTGAATTGGCCCTAAATGAAGAGAATCAAGAATAAAGACTACAATGCAAAGTAGAAAAGTGCATAAAGTGACTCTTGCACTACTTAACTGCATTCCCTTTTAGTTACTAGGTTAACTAACATTTTGAACAATAAAAAATAGAATTTCAAGGGGCATAGGAGATGCACAAACAAGAAGGAGAAAAAAGGGAAGAGAACTTGTGGAAAAGGTGAGGATTTTTTCTCTTTTCCTTGCTTCTTGTAATGTCCCACATCGGGTAGGAGACCCTGGGGCTAAGGCCTTAGAAGTGGGAGTGAAGCTCTCCCCACTAGTGACGCATTGTCTTAAGGAAAATGAGATTACTAAGGGAGGAACAAAACCCCATTAGGCAGTGTGCCAGGTGTCGTAACGGGGACAATATCGCTGGAGGCTCTGTGGGGAATTGGTATCAGAGCCGGTCTAGCTGCATGTGCAACCTGAAGACGGGTTGGCTCCAAGAGGGTGGAATATAATATCCTACATTGGGTAGAAGACCTTGGGGCTAAGGCCTTATAAGTGGGAGTAAAACTCTCCCCACTAGTGACTTGTTTACCCAAGGGAAATGAGAGTACCAAGGGAAGAACAAAACCCCACCAGGCAATGTGCCGGGTGCCGCAACAGGGATAATATCACTGGAGGCTCTGTGGGGAATTGGTATCAGAGCTCTGTGGGGAATCCCAGCAATGCTTTTCTCTAAGGAAAATGAGAGTACAAAGGGAGGAACAAAACTCCACCAGGCAGTGTGCCAGGTGCCACAATGGGGATAATATCCCTGGAGGCTCTATGGAGAATTAGTATAAGAGCCGGCCTAACTGCATGTGCAACCCGAGGACAGGTTGGCCCCAAGTGGGATGGGATGTAATGTCCCACATCGAGTAGGAGACCTTAGGACTAAGGCCTTATAAGTGGAAGTGAAGCTCTCTCCCCCAGTGATACGTTTATCCAAGGGAAATGAGAGTACTAAGGGAAGAACAAAACCCCAACAGGCAGTGTGTCGGGTACCACAACGGGGACAATATTGCTAGAGGCTCTGTGGGGAATTAGTATCAGAGCCAGCCTAGCCCCATGTGCAACCTAAGGATGGGTTGGCACTGAGGGGGTGGAATGTAATGTCCTACATCAAGTAGGAGACCCTAGGGCTAAGGCCTTATAAGTGGGAGTGAAGCTCTCCCCCTCAGCGACAGGTTGTGCCAAGGGAAATAAAAGTACACAAAAAGGAACAAAACCCCACCAAATGGTGTGTTGGGTGTCACAATAGGGATAATATCGCTAGAAGCTCTATAGGGAACTCTCATTTCCCTTAGGAAAATGCGTCGTTGGTGGGGAGAGCTTCACTTTCACTTATAAGGCCTTAGCCCCAGGGTCTCCTACTCGATGTGGGACATTACCTTCCACCCCTTTTGGGGATAACCCATCATCGGGTTGTAGATGTGGCTAGGCTAACTCTGATACCAATTCCCTATAAAGCCTTCAGTGATATTGTCCCCATTATGGCCTGGTGGGGTTTTGTCCATCCCTTGGTACTCTCATTTCCTTTAGGTAAACGCGTCGTTGCTGGGGTGAGCTTCGCTCCCACTTATAAGGCCTTAATCCCAGGGTCTCCTACTCGATGTGAGACATTACATTCCACCCCCTTTGGGGCTAACCCGTCTCAGGTTGCACATACGACTAGGTTGAATCTGATACCAATTCCTCACAAAGCCTCCAGTGATATTATCTTCATTGCAGCACCCGGCACACTGCCTGGTGGGATTTTGTTTTCCCTTGGTACTCTCAATTCCTATGGGAAAACGTGTCCCTGGTGGGAAGAGCATCGCTCCCACTTATAAGGCCTAAGCCCTAGGGTCTTCTACCTAATGTGGGACATTATATTCCACCCCTTTGGAACTAACACGTCCTCAGGTTGCACATACGGCTAGGCCAGCTCTGATACCAATTCCCCACAGAGCCTCCAGTAATATTGTCCCCGTTGCGATACCCGACACACTACCAGGTGGGGTTTTGTTCCTCCTTTGGTACTCTTATTTCCTTTGGGACACCATTTTCCCACAGAGCATCTAGCAATATTGTTCCCATTGTGGCACCTGACACACTGCTTGGTAGGGTTTTGTTCTTCCCTTGGTACTCTCATTTCCCTTAAGTAAATATGTCTCTAGTGGGGAGAGCTTTGCTCCCACTTATAAGGCCTTATCCCTAAGGTCTCCTACCCGATGTGGGACATTACATTCTACCCCTTTTGGGGCCAACCCATCCTCAGGTTACACATGTGGCTAGGTCGGCTTTAATACCAATTTCCCATAGAGCTTCCAGCGATATTGTCCCCGTTGTAGCCTGGTGGGGTTTCGTCCTTCCCTTGGTACTCTCATTTCCCATGGTTAAATGCGTCGTTGGTGGGGAGTCACTCCTACTTATAAGGCTTTAGCCCAGGGTCTCCTACCTGATGTAAGACATTACATTCCATCCCTCTTGGGACCAAGCCATCCTCAAGTTGCATATGTGGTTAGGCTGGCTCTGATACCAATTCCCTACAGAGCCTCTAGTGATATTGTCCCCATTGTGGCACCCGGTACACTGCTTGATGGGATTTTGTTCTTCCTTTGGTACTCTCATTTCCCTTGGAAAAATGCGTCCCTGGTGGGGAGAGCTTCGCTCCTACTTATAAGGCCTTAGCCTTAGGGTCTCCTACTCGATGTGGGACATTACATTCCAACCCCCTTGGGGCCAACATGTCCTCAGGTTGCACATGCGACTAGGCTAGTGTTACGACTCTAACTTCTAATAATAATAATTAAGGTTAAGTACATGATTACTAACCATAAAATTTAAATTAAAATGTTGAAAGTTATTACAACTAATTATATTCGAAAAATGTTAGGAAATTTGAACCTTAATGTTATTAGAGTCATTAATTAGGCAACCACAATTATTCAAAAGTGCAAGTGAATTTAATCATTAATAAGGAGCCTTTGATTCTCCCATCCATTAATTCCAACTCATAAAAACCTCTTACAAGTGTTTCTAAATCATTCCTTAGTATTACTATAAAAGAAATTAAAGTTTCTAAGTGAATATGAGAAATTGAGCACCTTCGCCGCGGCTAAATCCCCTTTCGCTACGGCTAATTACTCTCAGATTCAAGTTCTTACACCTCCATAAATTTTACGCATTTTGCCGCAGCCAAATACCCCTTTCGCCGCGGCCAAATACCCTCTGGAACACCTCAAAACTTGTTTCCCAGGCTTAGCCGCGGCTAATATCACTATTTGCCGCGGCCAATTTCTCTCTGTTTTCTTCCCTGGTAGGTTCGCCATATTTGGCCGAGGCCAATTAATTGTTGGCCGCGGCCAATTCTTCTCTGTTTCTATTTGGCCTAGGCCAATTAAATGTTGGCCGTGGCTAATTCCTTTCTGTTCCTATAACTCTCAAAATTTCATCTCATGCTCTCTAATTCCCCCTCTAGCAACCCTCTAGGCCACTTTAACTTAGTTTGTGAAGATTTAATGTCTTTCTTTCACCTAATCTACTTAACACATCTATCATTATACATTTAAAATTCAAATGTGGATCCTTAACCCTCTAACTACTATAAACTAGTGAGTTCATAGATTAATGACAGCAAATGTATTATGGTCACAAGGTGCATGAGGTCAATGATTAATGTTCATATAAAATCAAATCACTTATCCATTATTAGCCAATTACAATCATAATGTTCAATTCCATGATAATCAAATTACATATACAATCCCTATACTTGGCAACTCATGATGCAATGCAGCAATGATACAGAACTAACAATTTAGTTACAATACATTTTTTCAAAGCTCTTAAGCCTATGTGCTACCAAACCATTTAATGATCTTCTATTAATTTTCTCCTTATCACTAAAAGGTCCGGTCCCTGAAAATGTTAGCCCACAACGGGGTGAGATATACAATCTCAATAACAAAAGGCAATTTCCATATATATGTACAAGTTAATCAATCCAATGCAATTTCATGTCATCAATACCAGAATCATCAATTCAATTCGCAAATAAACTAGTTGAGCTACCAATGACTACTGTCCCATACCAGCAATCATACACAACATGTTAATGGCCAATAACACCGGGAGAGGTCCGTCCACGACACCTACTCCATCATGAGCACAACCAGGGCTCAGTGCATTTGGGGTTTGATCATAACTCGGTGCTTGATTGAAGCACATGCACTGGTGGCAGCCGCATCACAGCTCCACCATGGACTCACAAGGTCCAATTACAATAACAATCAAGTAGTCAACTAGATATTTAGCATTTCAAAATCAAGCATGTATAACAAATAGCAGATTAACATGAGCATATAAATGGAATTAGAAAAATAACCCCAGTTACCTCAATGAAGCCAATTACTCTTCCCCTAGCTACCATAATAATCCAAATGCACACCAAGCCTATAACAAGCATCATTATCATCATTTTTGATCACAATCAAATATCCAAAGAGTTGAACTACTAATGATAGACCAGAGGTTACTCACCTAATTACCAAGGGATTTAATTTTGGATTCCAACTTTCCCACACCAGAAATTGCTATAGTTCACTCCAATTTCTGGGTAATTTCACATGAAACTAAAGCCCATATCATAGGTCAACTATAGGGGTCTCAAAGTAACAGAAAATGCATCAAAATGGGAAGGGGATACTCACTTAACAACACCTATAGCCTCACCTTCGAAAATCCACCATGGAAGCACCAAAATTCGCATTTCAATCATCAAGCACAAAAAATTCAATTTTCCACCATTATCTCCTTGTAATCTCACATAATAACAAAACCCATTATGATAATACATCCTTATGGGCATTTTCCAGCAAAGTGATTCACAAAATGGAAGGGAAAAGCTTACTTAATCCTTCTTCTAACCTCCAACTTCGAAAATCTTGCAAGGAATCACCCAACACCAAATTTCAGATTTGAGAAGAAGATGAAAATGCTCAAACCCAGAAATTAATCGGACCAAAATGAAGAGGAGAATGAAAGGGACATGTTTTATATAGATTACCTTAGCCAAATCTTTCTCTAGAAGTGAGAAATGGTGGAGGAATGCAGAAAAACCCTAGCCCCTCTTCTCAAGTGCGAAAATGTCTTTCTAAGTCTGCAGAACATGTATTCCTTGGCAGCTAAATGGGTGGAGATAAGACTTCTTAGGGTTTTAATGAAGATGGACTGGTCCAATGGGCCCATTATTTTAAGTGGGCTGGTGCTTGGTAAGATGGGCTACAGAAAATTTAAAGCTAAAAGTGGGATGTGCTGACCAACGGCCCAATTCCTTGTGGGTTCAGATTTTTATACTTGTTGGGCATTATCTCATAAGTTGGGCTGAATCTCATGAGTTGGGCTACAGAAATTTGACTGGGCTAGGCCAAGTTCCAAGAGTCAATCCAACTTAGGTCTGCATAATGTGTGTTGGGCCAACTTTAAGAGCTCATGTAAATTGGGTCTTGGGCCTCTATTTTACTAAATCAAATTAGGTTATTGCTTGGTGATCTCTCTTGGTCCAAGTCTCATGATAAGGAGTTGGGCTTGCATCTAGAATCATTGGGCCTCTATAAGCCTCTTCTCATGATCTCCTATATTAATTTGGGCCTAGAGGTAGTTTCTATCCCAATTAATTCTCAACTCATATTATTAATTTATTTTTCAAAATTACCATTCACTTAACTTGCTCACTTATCCCATATTAATTATTCCTAATTAATTTAAATCCATGATTAACACCTTAATTAATTTTGGGGTGTTACAGCCAGCTTTGATACTAATTTCCTATAGAGCCTCCAGCGATATTAACCCCGTTGCGACACCCGGCACACTGCCTGGTGGAGTTTTATTCTTCCCTTGGTACTCTCATTTCCCTTGTGACACTAAGTCCCCATAGAGCCTCCAGTGATATTGTACCCATTAAGGCACCCGACACACTGCCTGGTAGGGTTTTGTTCTTCCTTTGGTACTCTTATTTCCCTTGGGTAAACGCGTCGCTAGTGGGGAGAGCTTCGCTCCTATTTATAAGGCCTTAGCCCCAGGGTCTCCTACCCGATGTTGGACATTACATTTCACCCATCTTGGGGCTAACCCGTCCTTGGGTTGCACATGCAGTTAGGCTAGCTCTGATACCAATTCCCCACAGAGCCTCAAATGATATTGTCCCCATTGTGGCACCTGACATACTGCCTGGTGGGGTTTTATTCTTCCCTTGGTACTCTCATTTTCCTTGTGACACTAAGTCCCCATAGAGCCTCCAGTGATATTGTACCCATTAAGGCACCCGACACACTGCCTGGTGGGGTTTTGTTCTTCCTTTGGTACTCTTATTTCCCTTGGGTAAACGTGTCGCTAGTGGGGAGAGCTTCGCTCCCATTTATAAGGCCTTAGCCCCAGGGTCTCCTACCCGATGTTGGACATTACATTTCACCTATCTTGGGGCTAACCCGTCCTCGGGTTACACATGCAGCTAGGCTGGCTCTGATACCAATTCCCCACAGAGCCTCAAATGATATTGTCCCCATTGTGGCACCTGACATACTGCCTGGTGGGGTTTTATTACTCCCTTGATACTCTCATTTCCCTTAGGAAAATGCGTCGCTGGGATTCCATACACTACTTTGATACTAATTCCCTACAGAGCCTCCAGTGATATTGTCATCTTTGTATCACTCGGCACACTGCCTGGTAGGGTTTTGTTCTTCCCTTGGTACTCTTATTTCCTTTAGGTAAATGCGTTGCTAGTAGGGAGACCTTCACTCCCACTTATAAAGCCCTAAGGTCTCCTACTCGATGTGGGACATTACATTCTATCCCCTTGGGGCTAACTCGGCTAACTCGTCCTTGAGTTGCACATGCGGCTAGGCCGGCTCTGATACCAATTCCCCACAGAGCCTCCAGCGATATTGTCCCCATTGCGATACCCGGCACACTGCTTGGTGGGGTTTTATTCCTCCTTTGGTACTCTTATTTTCCTTGGGACACCATTTTTCCACAGAGCCTCCAGCGATATTGTCCCCGTTGCGGCACCCGACACTCTACTTAGTGGGGTTTTGTTCTTCCCTTGGTGCTCTCATTTCCTTTAAGTAAATATGTCTCTAGTGAGGAGAGTTTCGCTCCCACTTATAAGGCCTTAGCCCTAGGGTCTCCTACCTGATGTGGGACATTACATTCCACCCCTCTTGGGGCTAACCTGTACTCGGGTTGCACATGCGGTTAAGCTGGCTCTAATACCAATTCCCCACAGAGCCTCTAGCGATATTGTCCCCATTGTGGCTTGGTAGGTTTTGTCCTTCCCTTGGTACTCTTATTCCCCTTGGGTAAATGCGTCGTTGGTGGGGAGAGCTTTGCTCTCACTTATAAGGCTTTAGCCTCAGGGCCTACCCGTTGTGGGACATTAAATTCCACCCCTTTGGGGCCAAGCCATCCTCAGGTTGCACATGTGGCTAGGCTGGCTCTGATACTAATTCTCCATAAAGCCTCTAGGGATATTGTCCCCATTACAGCACCCGGCACATTGCCTGGTGGGATTTTGTTCCTTCATTGGTACTCTTATTTCCCTTAGGAAAATACATCCTTAGTGGGGAGAGCTTTACTCCCACTTATAAGGCCTTAGCCCCAGGGTCTCCTACCTGATTTGGAACATTACATTCTACCCCTCTTGGGGCCAACCTGTCCTCGGATTGCACATGCGGCTAGGCCAGCTCTGATACCAATTCCCTATAGAGCCTCCAGTGATATTGTCCTCATTGTGACACCTGGCACACTGCCTGGTGGGGTTTTGTTCCTCCCTTGGTACTCTCTTTTCCCTTGTGATACCAATTCCCCTTAGAGCCTCTAGCGATATTATCCCCGTTGCGGCACCTGACACACTGCTTGGTGGGGTTTTGTTCTTCCCTTGGTACTCTTATTTCCTTTGGGTAAATGCATCACTAGTGGGGAGAGCTTCACTCCCATTTGTGAGGCCTTAGCCCTAGGGTTTCCTATCCGATATTGGACATTACATTCCACCCCTCTTGGGGCTATCCCATCCTCAGGTTGTATATGCAGCTAGGCAGGCTCTGATACCAATTCCCCACAGAGCCTCCAATTTTATTGTCCCTGTTGTGGCACCCAGCATACTGCCTGATGGGGTTTTATTCCTCCCTTGGTACTCTCATTTCCCTTAGGAAAACGCATCACTGGGATTCCTCATAGTGCTCTGATACCAATTTCCCACAGAGCCTCCAATGATATTGTCCCTGTTGTGGCACCCGGCACATTGCTCGGTAGGGTTTTGTTCTTCCTTTGGTACTCTCATTTCCCATGAGTAAACGCATTGCTAGTGGGGAGAGCTTTACTCCCACTTATAAAGCCTTAGCCCTAAGGTCTCCTACCTAATGTGGGACATTACATTCTATCCTCTTGGGGCCAACGCGACTAACTCGTCCTCAAGTTGCACATGTGGCTAGGCCGACTTTGATACCAATTCCCCACAGAGCCTTTAGCGATATTGTCCTTGTTGTGGCACTCAGCACACTGCCTGGTGGGGTTTTGTTCCTCCCTTGGTACTCTTATTTCCTTTGGGACAATGCGTTGCTGGGAGAGAGAGCTTCACTCCCACTTATAAGGCCCTAGCCAGGGTCTCATACCTGATGTGGGACATTACACTTCTTCTCATATCCACTATTTTTTCCACCTTCTCTTCTTTTTTTCCTTTATTTTGGAGGCTGATATGCTTCTATTTTGGGGTCAACCTAAGTAGAAGAAGTGAGCTTTTGAGGAAGAAACTTGTAGCCTGTAGAAATGCTTTAGAAAAGCAAGTAAACAAGGTATGGATTAAAAACCCTTTTGGCTTCTTCTTGGTTGTCTTTCCTTGAGTGAATTTGGGTCAGACCTAGCTTCCATGGAAGGAGATGAATTCTGACCTTAGCATGAAATAAACAAGAGTTTAGGAGTATGAGAAGTAAGATTGGTTCACTGGAATGAAAAAAAGAACCAAGAAAAACTAGGTTTGTGAACCTTGGAGTTTTGAGACAAATAGTAAAATCTAATTTTTCCTAGGGATAACTAGGCTTATGTAAACATGGTATGAGTCCTTTAAACCTCTAGGAAGTCGTACATAAGCCATTCCTTTCAAGGAAAATTGAAAAACTTCATGGGCTCCAAACCTTGTATATGTCTCAGCCAAACATATATTATGTACTTAGGGAATATTTTAAATTTTTCTGAGCCTAAAATGGGACTAGATATGATAGATGAATATCAAAGGAAGCCTTGGGAAAAATTTAGAAAGTCTAGATTGTGAGATGGGGGTATAGGCTCCATAATGAGACATAAAGAAACAACTCATAGCTAGGCCCTTCAAAATGAATGTGTGATGACCCTAAGGAGTTTAAATGGAGTCAAGAGTTATAGATTGAAGGAGAAAATGGAGCCAAGATCATGAATTCCTATAGTTGCTTCATTAGATTTTATATGGAACCATTATATAGCCATAGGACAAAGTTGCTTTACATAGAGTGTGTATGATGCTAGAATTTGCTTCAATAATATAATGGTATCCTATTTGATGTGTCTAGGTCAAAGGCACCAAGCTCCACCTCATTGTAAGTGTGTGGCCAAGAGAAGGGAGGAGTAATTAAGGAAAAAGCTTGTATTTTTACTCAAGGTAGCTCTCTAACCTTTCTCTCATGCATTATTAGTTGTTTTCTTGTCTTTGGGTGCTTGTATGCTTGCTTGTGCCATGAGAAATGTTTCTAGCTATTGCCTACATGTTATGGTAACATGTTGTTCTTGAAATGTATTTTATGAATGTTATTTAGTTTGTATAGGTTTGGTGATGTCAAAAGTCCTTTAACAAAGGTGAGGATGAGCCAAAAGTCACTACTAAAAGTCTTAAGAAGAGTAAGGCTTAGTCAAAAGTCCCTTAAAAACTTATGAGGCAAGTCTAAAAGTCCTAAAGAAAATGGGTGAGGTTAAACCAATATCCTTGAGAGTCAATGTATGATATGTATGAGTTTCTTCTACTAAAAGTCTTAAGAAGAGTGAGGCTTAGTCAAAAGTCCCTTAAAAACTTATGAGGCAAGTCTAAAAGTCCTAAAGAAAATGGGTGAGGTTAAACCAATATCCTTGAGAGTCAATGTATGATATGTATGAGTTTCTTTAATATGGAAAAGGTTTTATGTATGTTTACTAGTAGCTTAAGTTTCCATGCATGCAATCTTAGACTTAAAAATTCATCCATTATGTATGTTTGAAAGGGAAAAGAGCTATTGGGATTCTTGGAATCTCACTCCTCCCCTTCTAATGTCTAATCATGTCTAGGTGAACCAAACAGTCTAAGAAATGGAGGCTTATAACCTTGAAGACCAAGATTTTGGCAAAGGAGTAGTTAATTAGTCATTTTGTTGACATATTGATGTCAAATGATGTAATTATATGATGTATATGATATGTAGATGTTTGAGCACATTTAAGTGTATGTAAATATGATGTATGTACCTAATTTGGAATCATATGAATGAATATGTATGCATTTGCCACCAAGGAGCCCCTATGTAACATGATATGCTTGTGTATGATAACAAGTACAGTGAGAATTATCTCTGTGAGGATTTAAAACATTTCACATGCTTTCCTAGGCTATGTTTGTGCTATAGGATGTGCTCAAGTGGCTATGGAATGAGAAAGGAGCCATTTGGTGTCTTAAGAACCATTTTGAACCTAAAAAAGTGACCAAATTGTGAGCTGAATCCCAAACTGACTAAATAGACAAAATTTTCCATGAAATTTGGCATGAAAATAGTTCTCATTTAAAGCTTTTCATAGAGCTAAAGGGCATCCAATTTGGAACTATAGAGAATTTATTATAATTTTTCAAAGTTGAAAAAATCCTGTTGAAATTGTAATAGCACTATTCATATGGTTAGTTTATGTTTTTGTGTCATACGTGGGACAAATGATATACTTATGAAATTTTACATGCATAAACTAGACATTATAAGCTTTCAATAGCCACTGAGATCACTTCATTAGAACTTTATAGAGGGAGAACTAAATTTTTAAAGTTGCATGACAGTACCAATAACACAGCTTGACCTATGTTATTGTTACATCAATTTCTGTAGGCTAAATGCCATTGCATTGGTCTAGAACTATTTTTAGTCTTTAGTTAACATCCATAACTTTCTAGAAAGCTACATATGTATGGTTTCAATATTTCTAAAATTAGTTATGAATTTTCAAAATTCATATCAGAAATTTAGAAAGTGAACCTGAGACTAAACCTTTGTTTTTTTGATGCATGAAGCTAAACCCAAGATGTACGAGATGTTTTATAATGTTTATGACTTATATGGATGTGTTATGGGTAGAGAATGATATCAATGAGTTCATGTGGTTCATAGAGTGTAACACCATATTTATCTAACTTATCTCATGCCATTTCTAGGTCTTATTCTATGCATTTCATAATGAGCATAAACAACTCCTGCATCTGAGAGACCAAAAATGGACAAAGAGCATGCAACAAATAGTAAGTTGGCGTTAGAAATAATATATCAATTATGGGATTAGCCAGTGCAGAATTCAAAAGTATAACAATAAATAGTTATCCATATATAGTTATCCAAAATGTAAAGTAGGGAAATAAAAAGAAGAAGCATGCAAGGGACAGAAAGGTCCTATGAGTCAAGAGGTCTCGGCCTATCCTGCAGTGCAGGGTCATATGGGAGAACGATGATCGAGGACTGAGGAACCTCAGGAGGTGGAGGTGGAGGTGTAGGCATTAGATAGTCCATAAACATCTGCAACTGATCCTCCATTGACAGGACATACCCCTCTAGCCTATCAATAGACTCCTTTACCTAGCCCTTAAATTCAGTATGAGGTGGTGCATCTTGCCTCATTGGCTTTGGAGTACCCAATTGCTGCTTTGGGGGAGGAGGTAGAGATGCATCAGGCTGTGCCTGTGTGGGTGCCTGGTGCATGTAGGGACGTCTCGGCTTATCCTTCATACTGTTATATTTAAAGGGCCTTTTCGGCTTGAACTGAGCATCATTTTTTGAAACGCAGCTTCCCCCTATTGTGAGTAACTCCGTAAGCATGTGGGGGTAAGCCAAGCTTGCCCTATCAGACCTCGCCACTTTTTTGAAGTTGAGGTACATAAGTCGAGGGATATTCACCCGCTGCCTTGTCATAAAACACCAAGTCAATGTTGCTCGTTCATGGATCATGTCAAACCTATGAGAGCTCGTCAGAATGTTACTGGTAATGAATTACAGCCAATACCGAGAAGACTTGTTTAGTTGATAAACTGGATAGACTTTATTGACTAACCTTGCTTGTCCTTTATGTGCAATGGTGGTTTCCACCTCTTCCCATGGAATAGACTGCGGATTCTCCAAGTCGGACTGGAATGCACATTCTGCGATGTTAAGTACTTCATAGAAGTCTTGAAAGACCTTCTCATTAATGTGTACCCAAGCAGAGCGGTAATAGTATTCATCTTCCTCCTCCTCTGTATCCTTAAAATTGGCATAAAGTTCTTGAATCATCAGCGGAATCTGATGCACTAGCTTTTTGGTGAAGCCTTGCAACCCATGTCACTCAAAGTCAGTGTAAGTGAGATCTAAGCTATGGGGCTCATAGTAGTGATCTTTAACTACCCCTCGGTCAGAGAAAAGTCTCTCAAAATGAAATTTTGCTCTGGCTAAAGCAAACTAATCCTTATTATAAGATTTCTGCTTTTGCTTCGAGGAGGAAGCTTCAGCAGTCTTGGTTTTCTTTTTGGGAGCCATGACTGTGAAATTCAAATAAGAATTGGAAAGAAATCAGTGTCAGCAATAATAGAAAACCACAGACAAGTAGGGGAAATGGGATGCTTACATGCAAAGTGAGGAAAAGGTAAAATGGATGAATCAAATGAATATGGTATGCTTGTAATAGGGAAATAAACTTCTAAAAGCATACAAAAAAATAGGAGAAAAGAAAAGATGGAAGCAAACAAGGCAAAAGCATCCAGAAACGAAAGAGCAATTTCTGGAAAACGCTCAAACTCACTATAGCAAGTTGATTCTCGCTATAGTGAGAACAAACAGGTTTATGGAAATGCTAATTTAAATTGAAAAATACCAAATTAAAGATAGCTTCCTACACAGAAATAATTGACCAACAGAGCTCATCCAGAAAAACTGACTTATTGACCCCTAATTACACAGATACATGCGAAGAATCAGCCCTAATGTCCACTGAAATGACTAAAACCAATAGCGATTCAGGAGATAAAAGGAACAATCAACATACCTGTAGCAAGGAATGTGATGTACGAAGGGAATAAGAGTGTGGGAAGTGAGAGATTTAGCAAAAGAAAGGAAGAAATGTACTAAGTTGCAATGGCGAATGGTAGCAAAAATGAGAACGACAGAAAATAGGGGAATTTTGTTTGTTTATTAGGCTACATAATTTTTTTTTTATATATAATATGGTCAGAGACCTTGCTATTGCCTAGGCAATAGCGAGGGATTCTTTAGAATTGGTACCACAAGTAGAGCTGCTGGCTTTGCAATAGCGAAAGTTCTTCTTGTAATAGAGAGCATACTTGGATAATTTATGGTCGCTGATGAAACTCGCTATAGCTAAGCTATAGCGAGAAGCTCTATAGTATTTGTACTGGTCCATGAGCATGCTGTATTTGCTATAGTGAGTTGGTCCTCTTACAATAGTGAGGAAACTTTGAAAAATTTTTATTAACACTTCACTCGCTATAGCCTGGCTATAGTGACATACTCTTTGGACTTTGTACTAGATTGGAGCACAGAGATCTCGCTAGGGTGAAATGGTCTTCTTGCTGTAGTGATAACACTTAACATTGCTTACTCTGGCTTGCCACAGCCAGGCCATAGTGAGGAACTCTCTGGTTAATGTACCAGATGTAGAAAAGGCAGCCTCGCCATAGCGAAATGGACTTCTCGCTGTAGCAAAATTTTTTTTTAAAAAAAATCCCCCACCTAAATATTTAAATAAGTACTATCTAACCCTATTTATACTTCCTATCAACTCAATCCATTGCCCTCAAACCTTAACCAAACATAGCAGATGATCAATATTACTAGAATAATGATTTGCAATTCAAAGCATGGTTAGAAACTCCCTAAAAATCATGTTTGAAGTTGCTCTTTCCTACTAATCACTTGTTCCTTAATATCCAACACTTCAATACTAACACCCGACCTATAAAACACACAAAGAAAAAGGAAGGTCAAACCAAAAATAAAAAGAACTTTAAATTTAAACATAAGAACAAGAAGAAAACTTGGGTTGCCTCCTAAGGAGCGCTTAGTTTATAGTCTTCAGCCGGACTTTGTCAGCCAATCAAGGAGGTTGAGCCAAATTATGGACCGTTGTCTGCCGGTCTATCTCGCCACCCAAATAATGCTCAAGCCTTTGACCATTTACTTTAAATTGATATCCTGACCTCTCATCTTGAACTTCAATAGCTCCATAAGATGTCACAAAGATCACCTTAAACGGGATCGGTCCTTAGAGGAATTCATTCTTCTTCCTCCCTTCATTCAAGCTTTCTTGAATCAGCGAACAAGAAAGCATGGGGATGTATTTATCATTTACTCTTATTAGCCTTTATGATCCTTATTAGTAAAAGGGCAGTAAAGGAAGAGAAAGAATGATTAATAATACTCAAGTGCCTTGAACGGACCAGACCACCTTGATCTCAACTTACTTAGAAACAACTTTAAACAAGAATTATAAAGTAACACAAGGTCTCCAGGTTCAAACTTCTTGGGTAAGATGTGTCTATCATGAACTCTTTTGGTCCTTTCTTTGTAAATTCTAGAACTCTTAAAAGCTTGCAATCTAAACTCATCTAACTCATTTAGTTGCATTAGTCTTTTTTCACCCACTTTAGCCATATCAAAATTTAATTTCTTTATAGCCCAAAAGGCCTTATGCTCTAGCTCAATGGGCAAATGACAAGCTTTTCCAAAAACCAATTGATATGGAGACATACCTATTGGAGATTTAAAACTAGTCCTATATGCCCATAAAGCATCATCAAGCTTATCCGCCCAATCCTTTCTAGTGGGACTCACAATTTTCTCCAAAAATTTTTTTATTTCTCTGTTAGACACTTCACACAACCCATTAGTTTGAGGGTGATAAGCCAATGCCATCTTATGGGTGACTCCATATTTTGCAAGTAAATCCTTGAACAATTTATTGTTAAAATGAGTTCCCCCATCACTAATGATTGCCCTAGGTGTGCCAAATTGATAAAAAATATTCTTTTTCAAAAATTGCACAACTGTATTAGCATCATTAGAATGACAAGCTACAACCTTAACCCACTTACTTATATATTCAACAGCAACTAATATATATTAATAGCTCCTAAATGAAACAAAAGGCCCCATAAAATCAATGCCTCACACATCAAACAATTCTACTTCAAAAATACCAGATTGGGGCATTTCGTGCCTTCTTGAGATGTTACCTATTTTCTAACATGCATTACAATGACAATCAAACAAGTAAGCATCTTTAAATAATAAAGGCTAATAATATCCAGATTACAAAACTTTGTATACAGTACGTTGGCCACTAAAATGACCACCATAAGGAGCAGAATGACAAGCATGTAAAATATTATTTTGTTGAATTTAAGGCACACACTTTTGCAAAATTTGGTCAGCACACTTCTTATACAAAAAGGGTTCATCCCACACAAACCATTTCACATTATGCAAAATTTTTTCTTTTGATAAGATTTTAATTCATCAGGCATAATGCCATTGACCAAGTAGTTGGCATAATCAGCATACCAAGGCACAGACACATAATTCACAGCAAATACAGACTCATCAGGAAAACTCTCATTAATCAATAAATCATCCACACACTCAGAACTATTCACAAGCCTAGATAAGTGATCAGCAACTTAGTTTTCAGTTCCTTTCCTATCAGCAATCTGCATATTAAATTCTTGCAATAATAAGACCTATCTAATCAGCCTAGGTTTAGATTTTTTCTTACACAAAAGATATCTAATAGCTGTATGATCAGTATGAACTATAATTTTAGTGCCCATCAAATACACCCTAAATTTCTCAAAAGCAAAGACAACATCAAGCATTTCTTTTTTAGTAGTTAAGTAATTTACCTGTGCTCCAGCTATAGTTTTGCTTGCATAGTAAATAGGATGAAAGATCTTACCATGTCTCTAGCCAAGCACAGCTCCAACTACATAATCGCTTGCATCGCACATAACCTCAAAGGGTAGTGACTAGTCAGGGGCCACTATAATTGGTGTGGTGATAAGTCTTTTCTTAAGCTCTTCAAAAGCTTTCAAGCAATTTGCATCCAACTTGAAAAGGGTATCCTTTTCAAGTAATTAAGATAAAGGCTTTGCTATCTTTGAAAAATCTTTGATGAATATCCAATAGAACCCAGCGTGCCCTAAGAAACTTCTAACAGCTTTCACATTGGTAGGTTGCGGTAATTGCTTAATCACTGAAACCTTAGCCCGATCCACTTGTAATCCTCTTTTTGACACTTTATGCCCAAGCACTATGCCTTCACAAACCATGTAGTGACACTTTTCCTAATTTAAGACCAAATTGGTATCTTCACACCTTTGCAAAACCTATGTCAAATTATCCAGACATTCTTCAAAAGTGATCCCAAACACTAAGAAGTTATCCATAAAGACTTCCATGATATGCTCAATCATGTAAGAGAAAATTGACATCATACATCTTTGAAATATGGTAAGAGTATTACACAATCTAAAAGGCATACGTCTGAATGCGAAAGTTCCATATGGACATGTGAAAGTGATTTTTTCTTGATCCTCAGAGGCAATGACAATTTAATTGTACCCAGAATAACCATCCAAGAAATAAAAAAAATTCTTTTCCTGCCAATCAATCTAACATCTGATCGATGAATGGAAGCGAGAAATGATCCTTTCTTGTAGCTGTGTTTAACTTTCTGTAGTCCATACAAACTCTCCAGCCTGTAACTGTTCTTATAGCAATCATTTCATCCTTCTCATTATTCACCACTGTCATTTCTTCCTTCTTAGGGACATATTGCACTAGACTTACTCAGTCACTATCCGAGATGGGATAGATAATAACAGTATCAAGCCACTTGATAATCTCTTTCTTGACCACTTCTTTCATTATAGGATTCAATCGCCTTTGATTCTCCACTGATTTCTTATAGTCATCTTCTAAGAGAATTTTGTGCATGCAGATGACTGGACTAATCCCTTTTATATTAGTTATGGTCCAACCGATGGCTCTTTTGTGCTCTTTTAACACTTTTAACAGTTATTTTTCTTGCGGAAGTGTTAATGCAAATGAGACTATGACTGGTAAAGTATCTCTTTCCCCCAAATAAGCATATTTTAGATGCAGTATAAGAGGTTTTAACTCCAACATTGGAGGTTGCTCGATGGATGGTGAGAGAGCATGAGTTTTCAGTGAAGTCAGCTTCAGTGATTCAAAATGGCCATTATGCTTAGCCACAGGTCTAAGTACATTAAGTTTGTGCTCAACCTCCATTCTCATCACCTCTCCTATATTTGGTTTACTAATAAGTACTGCTTCAAGAGGATCTATGAAAGCGAAAGAATTCAATTCTTCTTGAATTACCTCCTCAACAATAGACACCCTTGAGCATTTTTCCATACTACCCAGATGCTTCATAGCTTTCTCCACACTAAAGGTAACTTCTCATCTCCAAGCCTCATTATAATTTCTACTTTTTCTACATCAACTAGTACTCTGCCAGTAGCTAGAAATGGCCTTCCCACTATTAATGGGATATCTCTATCCTCTTTAATATCAAGTACAATAAAATCAGTAGGATAAATGAACGAGCCAACCTTCACTAGCACCTCTTCAATGATTCTATGTGGATAAGAAAAGCTTCTGTCAACCAGTTGTAGGGTGACAGTCGTTGGGTTTGCCTCACCCATCTGTAGCTTTCAAAAAATAGATAGGGGCATGAGATTCATAGTAGATCCTAAATCACAAAGTGCTCGACCTTCAAATTTATCCCCAATCATGTAAGGGATAGAGAAAGAACTAGGGTCTTTGCACTTGGTTGGAAGATTGAATTTGAGAATATTAGTGGTCTCTTTTGTTAAAGCCACTATTGCAAATTTAGTGAATCGCTTCTTCTTACTAAGCATGTCCTTAAGGAACTTAGCATATTTAGGCATTTGCTTTAAAGCCTCAGAGAAGGGGATATTGATGTGAAGTTGCTTAAACATGTCCAAAAAATTCTTATACTGCTCATTAAGGACTTTCTTTTGCAATATCTGAGGAAATGGAGGTAATGACACCATTTTAGGATGCACCACAATCTTTTCTTTAGACTTTTTCACTTTAGACTTTCTCTCATTGTCCTCTTCTTTTTCCTTCAAACTAATAGTCTTTTTCTCTTTTTCCTGTTGAAGTTCTTCATCTTCAATCTGAGTGACACCTGATGGACCCTTAGAGTTCACCTTGTTTGGCTCCTTCACTTGAACTTGTACTTCAGGGAGCTCTTTACCACTTCTCAAAGTGACAGCTTTACATTCTTCCTTACCATCTCTCCTTGGATTAGGGATTGTATCACTTGGCAAACCTCTTTGATGCAGTGCATTCATAGCAGAAGCTAACTGCCCAATCTGCACTTTTATATTCTTAAGAGAGGAATCTACCCTTGCATTAATGCTAGCTTACTCTTCATTATTCTTGATTTGAGTAGTCATGAATTTAGCCAAAATATCCTCTAAATTCGTTTTGGGTTCTTGAATGGGCACATTTTGCCTGACCACTTGAGAGAACCCAGGAGGTTGAGTTGGCCTTGTTCTAGAGGATGATGGCTGATTAAGTGATGGGCCATTCTTCTAAGAGAAATTCGGGTGATTACACCATGTAGGATTGTAGGTGTTTGAGTAAGGATTCAGATTCTTTAGAAAGTTCCCCATATAGTTAATTGATTTTATAGATGCAAAAGGGCAATAATCCATTGAGTGTAGATCTCCATAATTTTCACAAGTAGTTGGGGCCACTTGAGTAGAACAGACACTCATATACTGACTTCGCTGCACTTGAGATTCCAACATATCAAATCTCTTGTTCAAAGCGGAGAGAATGGTTGCAAGTGGAATGGAGGAGTTTTCTTGAGTATTAGTAACATTAGCACTCACCCTTCTATCACCCCCTCTTTACACATAACTTTCAGATAATGTGTCCAATACTAGAATAACATCATCTACAGGCATTTCTTCCTAACGCCCATTTAAAATAGCATCCAACATTGTATTAGTTTGTGGTGTTAGACATGTGCAGAAATTCTAAATAATGGCACAATTATCCATCCCATGACTCGGGCATTGGTGGAGCAAATGTTTGTATCTCTGCCATGCAGTATACAAATGCTTATTTGAAACTTGTTTGAAGTTAATGAGCTCACGACAGGTATTAGCTATTCTATTGTTTGAAATGAAGCAAGCTCTGAACCTTGCCTCTAACTTATCTTAAGTGTCAATTGAACCCTCTGGTAGAGTCAATAACTATTCCTTAGCCTTTCCTTATAGAAAGAGTGGGAACAGTCTAAGTTTCAGAACATCCCTTGGTACCCCATTCTGCTTGAATGAATCACATACTCCCAAAAATGATAAAATGTGACGGTTGGGATCTTCATCGGACCTCTCACCAGTAAACTATTCATTGAGTTACAACATGGAGATCATCACAGGCTTTAGCTCAAAATTAGCAGCTTGACAGTCTGGTACTACAGTGCTAGGCTAAGTAGTTCTCGTGGTTCTTCCCACAAAATCCTTGATAGTGTAATTTTGATTATATTCGTGTGCCATATTTGTAGTAAGAATATTTATCTCACCCTTAGGTTGGATTAGCATAGACCCCTTAGCCAGAAAATCTGTCAAACTCTTTGTCTTTCTAGGTGTTCTCTTGGATTTGGATTTAGGTGGCATAAACTATGTACCTATGAAAACAAAGGAGTGCAGATCAAGAGTCTCACTAAACCAAGGAAATCAAAAGGTAATTACTAAGGAAGTATTAATAAAATTACTGTAACTAACAAATGAAAGCGTAAATAAACAAGAGAGTAAATGAAAAGAAACTAAGTGTTTAAGCTAAGACTACTCAAAACCTTTTAATTCTCTTCACCAATTGCCTTGATTTCCTAGCAACAGTGCCAAAAACTTGATACTCGCTAGAATAATGACACCGCAAGTGTACAGGTTGTAAGAGTAGTACATGATGAATCAAGGTCGTTCCCTCAAAGAATCAGTATGATTGGTGACTAGGCATTAGAGTTCTCATGTTCATTTTAGTTAAACAAATTGAATTGTAATTGAGTTTTTATGAAAATTAATTCAAATGCATTTAATAATAATGAAAGATGGTTTTAATAAAAAATAAGCAATTAAAGACACCCTAGGAATTCTAATCCCCTTTTTACACAATATTAATCATTTCTCTTTTTTATTAGTTTGATTAATGTCAATTTTAGTGTCAAAGGTCTAATTGGGTACAAATGTATTTCAATCTATTTAACCTCTATATCAACTCGACTTTTTGATGTCTCGAATGAGTAGTTAATATTTAATTACGCTCAGACCTTATCCAGACTACCTAAGGCCCCCAAGTATATTTCTACCTCAAGTGCAAATTAGACTATGTCTAATTTTAAGTTGCTTAATCAATGGTCTATAAGAAATTCCCTTCTTTCAAAGGTTAATTGCCAAACCTATAATTAAACTAAAGGAGGCCAATCAATAGAATGAAACCATAATTTAGATTAAACACTAAAATCTTCAATAATCTAACATAATCAAAAGAAAAATAATCTACAAAGATTAAAGGTTCATAGAATCCCTAAGGGTTATAAGATTTAGCCACTCATGAATAATCTCAATAAACATATCAATAATCATCAACTAGAAAGGAAAATGGAGTAGAAACACTTAATCAAAAAAATAAATGACAGAATCAATGATTTTTCTATCAGTATGGAGCTTCCCCAACACCTCTTTTGCATTTTTCCTCCTCTCCTAGTCGGCCAGAACACTCCTTTCTTGCTGAATGATGAAGCCCTAGCCTCATTTCCTCTCTTTTAGCTTGTAAATCAAAGCTATGCATTTTAGAGGCCGATCTTGCTTTAGTAAGGAGTGACTCTCACTATGGCGAGAACTCATAGGCTCCCAGATTTCTGTTGCTTTCGCTACTGCTGCACTATAGCAAGTTGCTCCCTAGAATTTCTATTCATCGCAACTTCACTATGACGAAATGCCTTCCTCGCTACAGCGAATTGTGTTCTAGCTGTAGCGAAAGGACTTGTTTCACTTGCATTTTCACTTTTCAGCTTCCCTCTCTTTTCTCAATTCTTTCTACAATCTTTTACTTTTCCCTGAAATTGAAATCAATAATAAAATAAGACTCAAATTGATAAAGATGTTGCAATTGAAACACTTTCTTTATTTTGTTTGATTGAATACACATTTAATCATATTAATCAAGAGAAAAGTACTTTATCTCCCTAATTTAATCTCAAATATATCCCTTTTTCATCCTAAATTAGGAAGTCATCACTTGCTTTTGTATTTGGTGAATTTTGTTCATTTATGGAGAAACCATAAGTGATGTTTCTCGCGTTTTTGCCCTTTTTTTTTTTTTCAGAAAATTAGATATTACATGGAGCATAAGATGAATGTTTAAAGTCTTACGTAATATGATTAAATGAGATTAAATATGTCTTTTTTTCATGTGATGGTGTGAAACCAAGCTCTTGAAATGGAAATGATAGGCTAGAAGTGTATGGTGTTATAGTTAGCAAGCTCAGTAACTGAGATAAAAAGTCAAGGATTAGGGAAATTACCTTCACAGATAGTGATTAACCCCAAAGCGGTAATGTCAGTTCTATCACTCTTAGGAGTGGGAAGGAAGTTCATGGGTCCTTAGATACTGGTATTACAGATAAGTTAGCATTAGCAAAAACACACATCGCACCAGATGAGCTTAAAAAGGAATAGAAGGTGAAGAAGATTTGACCTTTCCTATGTATACCTACCTAGGGGAAAAGAGAAGTTGAAGTAGAACTTGAGAAAGAGATTCTTAAAGTTTTTAAGAAAGTTGAAGTCAATATACCTTTTTTGGAAGCTACTAAAACCATTCCCAAGTATGCTAAATTTCTTAAAGAAATTTGTACCAACAAGATGCAACTTAAAAAGGAATGAGAAAATCAATTTTGAAAAAAAAATTTCAGCATTTATACAACTTGCAATGTTTACTAAGTGTCAAGATTTGAGAACTTTTACAATACCTTGCGCTATTGAAAATTTTGAGTTTTCTGATGCTTTAATTAATCTTAGTGCTATTATTAATATAATGCCTAAATCAGTGTATTCATCTTTGCAGATAGGAGAATTAAAGCCAACTAGAGTTGTTGTGCAGCTTGCAAACTAGGGCATGGCTTATCCTTCAGGGGTGCTAGAAGATGTCTTGGTTAATGTAAAAGATTTGATATTTCCAGTTAATTTTTATGTTCTTAATATGGAAGATGATAGATATAGGTTTCAAGGTTATGTACCATTCATTTTAGGTAGACCTTTCTTAAATACAGTGAAGACAATCATAAATGTATATAATTTTATCTCATTGTCTATTCGGCATGATAGTCATCTAGAAATTAAAGACAACTTATAACATTTATCAAAAACTTTAAGTAAGTGAAGACTTGTAAATAATTTTATTCTAATTTCTAACACATACATTAGATAAGAGTAATTTGGACATGAAGTGAAGATGAAACATAAGCCCATTATATCTCATATAGATACCATGGAAAGAGTATTTGAATTTAAAAGTTTTAGTAAGTGAAGGTTGTTTTACTATGGGAGTAAATGTACATTTAGTTCCTAAAAAATATATTTCTTTAGTTCTTATATTTATCTGTTTAAATGAGATAGTCTCCAAAGTTTATAACTTTCTACATGTGTGTATTAAGTTACTCACTCAAAGTAGAGTAAATAAATATACAACTTGATTTGGGTAGCAATGGCTGGACTAACATGTAGTGAGTTGAAAATTTTGAAAGATTAGCTCGTGTACAAACATAAATCCAAAAATTATAGCATTGGGAGGTAAATTGTATATTTACTCTTATTATAATCTTTGACATTATTGGTGCTAACCTGTTTCCAAGGAGTTTATGAAGCTAAAGAATAAAATCCTTTTCTTGGTTTGACATGCTTCCCCTCTTGATGTTGGGCCTAAAATAATTCATCGAACTTACCTGCAACTCTTACCATACCTATTAAGGCCTGCATAAACCAAAACCATTGAGTTTTTGTTCATTTTTAGAGATATCATTGAACTTCAACTCCAAAGTTTAAAAGCCAAACACGCTCCTCCACACAGAAAATCTCCTTGGCTCTATACTTTGTGCTGATAATTTTAATTAACAGAATCGAGACACATCAAGGATTGAAACACTCCTTGAACAGAGACTTTGATACCTTGTCAAGAATTATCTATACCAAGTGAAAGGTCATAAATAGTTTTATTATGATCTATACTTAATGATACCTTCTTTGGTTGCAATGGACTTCTAACTTTTCGCTCCATGACCTACAATAGCCTTAACTAGTTTCCTATCTTCTTTTGGCATCCAAGCTCCCTTGTAGAGACGCACTTTTGTTTTGGCTTCAATTGGCTTCACTTTGCTCTTTATAGAATCATTAGTCCTAGAAGCCATTAGCTTTTCCTTAATACCTTTTACAAGAAAATAAGATAATGATAGAGACAGGATTTTGTTGTGCATATGAATACTTTGTGAAAAAGCACTATAAACTTCTTAGTGGAGAAGCAGCTCTTCAATTGCCAGTTATATACAAGCAGCTTCCTTCATAAGATGCTTAAATTTGATAATCCTCCCCTATATTTATGAAAATATATGCAAATCCCTTTAACCTAGACTATGACTAATATAATCTTAGGAATATTATAGATTTCTTTTATTAAAAATATAACTTATTATATTTTAAAAATTTTATTTCAATATTATTTATTTTGTGTTGAAAGAAGGGTATAAATTTAATTTATTCTAAATTAAAAAAAAATTATTATTCTTATATTAGTCAAATATGTATTTAATATTTGTTATACCATGTAAATAAAATATATAAAAGTATTTTGGCCAAAATAGATATAATTGTAGTTATTTTTATTGTAGTAAATGCTAGCCTAGTGCATATTTTGATTTGAGGGAGGAAGATGTTAATTTTGAAAATAGATGGAAGGATCATATAGTTTGGATATTTCTAAAAAGAGAGGAGTATACTCTTTTTACTATTATTTTTTTGTTCGTAATGATGTAAATTGTAAAGAATGTCTACTTCTATTCTACAAATTAAAAGGCTACTACTATACATGCATTCTATAAGAAATTGTGCAATCAATTAAAAAAGTATACGTAAAAATCTCTTACATTTACAAATAGAGTGACTATATAATCAAGTAAAAAGATGTAAGAAGGGAGAACATCTTTTGACATATCTTTTGTCATGTGGAAGATGTAGTCTAGTGTAATGTCTTTACTTTTATTTATTTATTGTTTTGGTTGACTTGCAGGAGTATTATAATGAAACAAGGGGTTATGAATATTATATAGTGCATTAAGTTAGAGATTTTGGTCATGAAAAAATCTTTTGAAACAATTTATGAAGGTGGCGATATCTTGTGGTACTTGTTTGAGTGCATGAAAAACAAGCATAATTAGTTCTGCTCCCTTTGGTCTTAGATTCATTTATGCAGTTACTATTTTTTAGTGCTTTCTTCTGTACTAAATTGTAGGAATTAATTGATCAGTGATAAAAAGCTGTATTATTACATGAGTATTGTAAATGACATGATTATATGGATGTCTTTAACCTATAAAAAAAATGATCTTCTGGGATCTTTTTTTTTTTTATGTCATATACTTTATAATCTCCAAGTTAAAGAGTCATATAATACAACTATATATATTAATTTTTCTATTTATGTTATTATAATTCTTAGAATAATCTTTGTAGTTGAAGGCTTATAAATAAAGACTATGTATTAAGCATATGTTTTTCTAATTCAGTGAATGAGAATAGTCCACTTTTTTGCCTTTTATATTTTTCTCTTTCTTTTGTATATTTTGTTATATTTTTTATTATTTTTACAATACGGTATTAGCATAAGTCTTTAACAAATTGGTGTAAAGTATCAATCTTTTGAGCTTGTTGTTCATCACATATAAAGTATAAAAAAAAAACTTTATTTTATTTTATATTATCTCTAAATTCAAAGCTTCTTTACATTCATAATATGATTATCAAATTGATATTGGCAAATATCTTAAAAACCAAAAAACTAAGCATGATTAGATGGCCAACAAAAACATCATTTTTAGTTTTGGTTATTTTATAACCAATGTCTTTATCATCTCAATGGATAATGTATATATATAATTATATATATAGAAAAATTTGTGACATACTTTGACAAGTTGGTGCTATAAAAGATTTATTGCTGTAGCTCTGAAAGTTAATAATTTATGGACTTTATGTTGCGAAAAAGCCTTAATAACTCTCCAAACTCAACATGTTTATAAGCAAGTTAATGATTACTTATAACCTATGTGCAAATTAGATATTAAAGACCAATAATGATAAGCCCTAATTATTGAAACAAAATTATGAGTAATGGCTACAATATGGCTAGAAGCCATATAGATAAATGATTATTAATTCTTTTAAAATGATAAAAAGGCTAAAAGTGACCATAAAGTTTAAAAGACTATAAGATATTGAATGATAATATTGTTTATTGCAGCAATTTATTTGCAAACTTTTTAAAATTTGGGAGAGAATTCCAATTATAATTTCTTCCTATACATGGCTGTTAACCTTCATCAAAACAAAATATATTCATTTTATATTTTAATTTTTATTCTCTATTTATAATTAAATGTTTTTTATGTGGCACTTGAAAAAGGTATATCATATACATGTGACACTTGAATTAAAAAAATGTATGCATTTTTATTATTCAAGATTTTGTTATTTTTCTTTTAATTAAATTATTTGTTTCTCATGTTGATTTTATAATATCAAGATTTACGAAGTTGAATTCATTTTGCTTAGCTTTTAAGAAAAATACTTATAATTATTTGATGTTCAGTTCATTTTATTGTTATCTATAATAACTGATTTTTAAAAACTAAATTGAAAATGATAAAATAATATGAGTTACTTTATTATGCTACTAAATGGAACCATATAGAAGCCTAAAGCTAGAATTAGCTTATGGAAGGCTTATGTGAGGCTAGAGATGATTTCATTGATGCATTTGGGTCTTGTTTGATCTATCTAAGCTAAGCAAGTCAAGTCTCTCCTAAGTGTGTATGTGTAAGGCCAAAAGGGAGAAGTAAGGAACCAAGGAGGAAATTTTGTGCTTCTTGAGAAAAAGTAGCTTTTCATCCATTCTTATATACTTATCTTAGTTGTTTGATTGTCATTGAGTCTTATATGTGTATAGATTATAAATTATGTTTATTGCTATTGGTTTGATAATTTGATACCAATATATTTCTTAGAATGCATTTGGAATGTATAATGGCTCTTCATGGGTGAGGTTGTGCTAAATATTCCTTGATTTAGGTGAAATAAAATCAAAAGTCTCTAAATATAGGTGAAATAAGGTTAAAGTCTCAAAATTGAGTGAGGCTAAGTCAAAAGTCCCTAAAAATTAGTGAAACTAATCCAAAAATCTTAAATAATCGAGTGAGGTTAGGGCAAAAGTCCTTAGGGCTTGTTTTTTTTATCTTGATGGATCCATATGATTTCATAAATATGATTATATTTGATATTTAGATATCTATGACGTATGCTTGCTTTCTTTGACATGATAACATGACTTATAAGTATGCTTGAAGGGTGAATAAGTTATTGAGATTTATAAAATCTCACTCTCCCCTATATTATTTTTAACAATGTCTAGGTAACTCTCAAGAAGCCAAAGAAGGGAGTCAATAGGCATGAATCATGCTACTTTGACAATAGATTATGTTTTTATGTAATATATTGCAAATAAGAGATAGTACATGTTATTTTTGTAATAAACATTCTTACATATGTAAAATTATGAGATTATGATGTAAATACTATTTTTAGATATATATATATATGTGTGTGTGTGTGTGTGTGTGTGTGTGTGTGTGTGTGTGTGTGTGGAAGAATGTGCAAGTTGACCATGTGTGTGCCTTAGAAAGTATGTGTTTGATAATAAGATGAAGAGTGATTTTGAGTTGCATGATATTTGGGATATGATGAAATAGTCATATATGTTGTATTTTATATTTGGGATATGCTCAAATGGTCAAATACATTGAAGAAGCTTATTTTGAATTGTTTGGTACCGTATATGTGCCATTTTGAGCAATATCTTTCTCCTAAACTAACGCTAGAACAAATAAACAAATTTTTGAATGAAATTTGGCAAGAATTTAGATCATATTTAGTGTTTTTCATAGAGTAAAAGAACATAATTTTTATAAATCTGTAGAAGTTATTATAATTTTTCAAAATTAACTAAAAAATGCAGAATTGTTTAATACTGTTTATATGGTTAGTTTTGGTTTTTTAGTATTGGAAAGGCCAAATGGAACAAAATGCTCATGAAATTTTATACACATATAGTTGACATTATAAGCTTTCCAAAGCCACCAAATTTACATAAAACATAGTTGTATAACTAGAGATATACATGCTCAAATATTTAGGTTTGGCTGTGCTTGAAAATATGATATGATTACTATTCCATTAGATTTTCTAGCTCAAACAAAATTGATTTAATCTAAAATTTTTATATAGTTTATGTTATGAAATTTTTATAGAATCTTAATTTGCACAAATAAGAGCTTTCTAGCTTAAGATATGAATTTTTAAAGCTGGTAGCTAAAATGAGAACCTATAAGAAGTTATGGAAAATTACCAGTTTGATCCATATGGCTTGAAACCCGAATTTCATGATTCTTTTTATGATGTCTCTGGTTGAAAAAACATGTTAAGGATGGATTTTGAGATTGGTAGGTTGAAATTGTGTATTTGAATTAAAATGGAGAATTTAGGCTTTTAATGTAGATTTATTCCACTATTAAAAGTATTGAAAATAAGGAAATTAAAGTTGTAAGCATATAATAATGAAAAATGTGTTATTCTTTATGGCATGACATTATCAATCTTGAAATTATTTTAAAGGAAGACAATCTAACATTCTTGCAAAATGTGAAAACTGTTTATTTCTATTTCTAACCAATTTCATGAAAATATATTGTGTTAATTAGATGAAAAACATTTTATAAATGGATTTGTAATCTTTGTAATAATTTGAAGGGAAAATACATACACCAAAAGTTATAATTTTTCAAAAGAAGATATGTGCAAGAGAAATGTAATAACTTCATGTTTTATACTTTAAATGTGCTACTGTAGTTGCAATTTTGAGGCAGTCAATATTATACTATTAATGAGTAGTAAAAATTTGTAGTGATAACATACATGAAAATATAATGTGTTAGTTATTGAAGAACTAAACAAAATAAAATATGGTTTGGTACTTAAAAGAACTAATATAGATATTTGTCATTCTATAATTGGACATAATATCTATGGTGAAAACCTTGTAGATAGTACTTAAACATGAAAAATATTTTTCTTCTTGGATAATTTGTGATGTCAATATCAATACTATATTAGATAATACAAAACTAATGAAAGCTTTGAAAAAGCTATTATATCATTACTTATTACTGATAACGTATTATTTTCCATTAAATCTCAAAGAAATTTATTAAATTTCAAATATGTTATTATATTAAGGCTATAAATGAGAAAAATATTGAATAGTTACTCATCACAGTTATTAATCAAGAAAGAAATATATATTGAAAAAATTTTTTATCTTGTCCTTTAGTTTGTACTACACAATTATTTGTATAATTGAAACATACACATACAAAATATAGGATTTTTGCGATGGTGGCTTGACTATGTTTAAGTAAACCTACACAAAACCTATACCTAATGACTGTCGTACCATATTAGGTCTAGCATCACATTCTTTTATTCAAGATGATTTGCATGTGTTATCAAAGGAATTCAAAGAAATGACCATAAAAATAATGAATTTAATTATGTTACGTCGAGATCTAAAAATTCATCTCGCATCTTGTGAACCTACTAACAATATTATCTATTTATTTTCCATCCGTACAAATCATAAACATCCCCAAACTTTGCATAAACCACGGATCAAGAGTTAAAAACTAGAAATATTCACGTTTTGCCTCAGGTCAGAATTTCAATTTTCTGCTAATAATTTTGGAAAATTATAACTAAATTTAGCAAAATCAAAATCAAGCAACCCATAGCTTTCTGGAAAGCTCCACATGTTTAATTTATACTAAAAATAATTCCAAGTCACAAAAATCTCATCTGGACCATGTTTGACAATAGAAAATTGGCAAAGGTTAGACCATCTTGTGTTTCTAATACAACTTACTGATATAAATTTAAAAAATTCATAATTAATTCCACAAAAATATAATTCATGCAAACTATACTAATTTGGAAAGCTACAGATATTAGCTAGATGGAAAAAATAATTCTAGATCAATTCAAAGGCATCTCCACCTTAAAAATTGATGGAACAATGGTAGAGGTCCAACTGTGTACTTATAACAAGACAAAAATTTTAAAAATTCATATCTCCCTCTCAAGATATCCAATTGAGGTGATTCTAATTAGTGCAGGTCACTGTGAATGTCTAGTTTTTTTGTATAAAATTTCATAGCCATAGGACATCATTTTTCCTATGAATGACAGAGATACATTTTCGGACTATATGAATAGTATCAGTACCAAAATCAGATAATTTGGCAACTCCAAAAATTTGTCAAAATTTTTGTAGACCTTCAAATATTGCACACTTTAACTTCTCAAAAAGCTCTCAACAAGATCTATATGCATGCCAAATTTTAGATCAAGAAGATGTAACACCATACTTCTAAGACTTAATTGTTGCAATTCTCATGCCTCATCTCATATAATTTTTATGGAAACAATATAGTGGTATAGGGAGTCATGGATCAAGATGCATTTCTCTATAGGTAAAATTTTTCATTTGGCATCCTAGGGACCAAGAGAAATCATTAAACTCATTCTCATATTTAATTACACTAATACAATTCAGAACCATCCAAGAAAGTGGCTTGGAACTCATATAAGTGGGTGAAATATACCAATTTCCATGAATTAGCCACGGCCAGATTTTTTAGTTTTTCTGTCACAACTTCAAAAATTCATAACTAAATCCAAAAAAATCAAAATCTAACAAACTTTACCATTCCAAAAAGCTTTGGTGTCTACCCCATGGTAAAAATAATTTTAGCTCAGGAATCATTAAGAGAAGGACGTTTGACATCCGAAAAGCTACTGAGCTTGCTGCTATCTAGGTTACTTGTTCAGATTACTGATATGAATTTCCAAAATTTATAACTAATTTTATAAAAATTGAAATCACACATATTTAGTCATTCTAAAAAGCTACATATGTTAGCTTTATGCTAAAATAATTCTAGAAAGAAACAGATACTTTTAGCCATTGGAAACCTATGGAATAATGACGGGACTTAGGGGACACTATTGTTATTGACAAGAAACTTCAAATATGCATAAATCTCTGCTCAAACCTCCAAATGAGGTGATCTAGGTGGCCACAGAAAGCTTATGATCTCTAGTTTCAGATAACATAGACCCAAACTTGCCAGTATGAACAATACATATACCAGAACCAATTGAAAATCTCAACATTGAAAATTCATAACTAATTCTGTAGAGCTTCGTTTTTGCTTCACTTTAGCTTCCCAAAAAGCCTTGAATGAGCTCTACATGTTTGCAAATTTCATGGAGAAATTCCTTTATTTGGTCAGAATGTGCTATAGGGTGCCATTTGAGTCATTTTGATGCATTTTAATGGTGTAAAAGTGTCCAAAATGGTTCCTAAGGCTCTTGTGGCCACTTAGGCACGTGGGAATGACCCAAAAAGACTCCCTAAACTTGTCTCAAAGGTGTATAAAGTCAAAACACAAAATCTCATCCTTCATCCCCATGCCATATGCTAAGGAACATGTATTTGAAATGGTCATTCAAGACCCAAAATTTGTAACACATTGCATTCATCATCAAATTTTACACATACATCATCTATTAGGATAATTACACATGTTCCATTCATTGTCTATCAATTCTATCAAAAGATTACATCATATGCCATTCCTTTAGTTACAACATAAGCAAAATTAAGAACTTTATGATCTAAGCTTCATCTTCCCACTTGGTGGCTCCCATTTCCTTGTTCATTGGCTCTACCTAGCATATTAGGATATTGGAGAGGAGGGAGTGAGATTCAAAGAATCCCAATAGCTCATCTCCCATTCAATCATGCATAAAGAATGTAATAAGAGCCTTAAAATGCATGCATGGCATACTAACACTTGAAATGGTTAAAGAGGCATTCTTAGCATTTACATAAAGGACGCATAGCATATTTAGGTTTATCAAATGAATAGATTAGCCTCACCCACTTTCTTCAAGATTCTTGGACTTGCCTTACCCTTTTTCTTAAAGGCCTTGAGCTAAGTCTTGCTCTTGGGAGACCTTCTCTTGGTTTCAATCACTTCTAAGGGCTGTTGGTTCATCCTCACCGAAGATAGAAGGTTCTTGGCCTCTCCATATTTAAGCAAACCAATGCAAACATTCTAAGCATTATTTGAATACATAATGCAATACTATGGTTCCATAGAACATAGGTATCATACTAAAACACCATTCATAGCTTAAAATATACATACACACATTCAAAGACAATGTAGACATTCATTCATGCATGGGAGAAAAAAGAGAGAGCTACCTTGCTTGTATTTACACACTTTTTCCTTAAGCCTTGAGTCTTCTCCCTTGACCTTACACATCCAAGAAGGTGGAGATCATTTCTCTTGGCCTAGACACACCAAAAGAAACATGAATTACTCATGGGAACAAGCCTTGGCATTATACACACTTTACATGATGCTGCTTTGGTTTATGGCTCCATTATGCTTCCATAAGGCACTTAATAAGGCAACTACAAAATTTCATGATCTTGGCTCCCTTCTTTCCTTCAATCTATGATTCTTGACTCCATTTAGACTCTTTAGAGTCATCACACAATTATTTTAAGGAGCCTAGGTAGGTGTTGCTTCATTATGTTACATTATGGAGCCTACACCTCCATATCACTATCCATGGTTTCTAAAATGTTTCCAAGGCTTCCTCTCATCCTCTTCCATTATATATGACTTAAAAATAAGTTTGGAATAAATTAAAACTATCTTTAACCTATAGTTTTGCCCTAGGCTGAAATGACACATGAAAAAGGGACGTAATGGGTTTGCTTTATTTTCTTGATGGAAGAGGTGTGTGGCGAGGTCTCTAGGGATCTTAGGAACTCAAGAAAATACTCATCTAAGCTAAGGAATTCATGGATCAAAAAAAATTTCACAATGTCTCCATGAATCCCTAACTTTTCTATCTTGTGTTTTCATGCTTCTTTCTTTGATTTCTTTGCACCTACTTGCTTCTCACACTCCAAAATCTATAAATCTCCCTTGCTAGGACCAGAATTCATCTCCCTTTAATTGGGCTCTATATGGGGAAAAATTATTACAAGGAGGAGAAGGGAAGAAGAAGCATGGAAGATAACAACTTACCTTGATTTCCTAACTTTTCTCAAGTGCTCTTCCAAGTGGTGAGTTCCTTTCCTTCAAATTCTATTATTCCTCCTCTGGAGTAGACTCAAAACATCACCAAATCCATCAATGAAACCATAGAATGAAAAGGAGAATGAGAGGAACAAGTTTACTCAAGGGAAGAGCATAAAATTCTATACTTTTCTTACCTTTTCCTTGATTTTTCTCTCTTCAAAATCTCCTCTACTTGTGTGCCCAAGAGAGCTGGATTCCTTCTCTATTTTTGGGGTAGAAACAAATCATGGAAATGAGGAGCTGTAGGAACGTGGATAAGAAGGAGCTAAAAGTCACTTTATACAACTTTTTACTTTTACATTTTCGTCCCTTTTCTTGGCTTTTTCATTTTAGGCTCATATCAACTCCTTTTTAAAATCCATCTTTTCCATCATATTCATTAGACTCTTAATCATAAGAATTGCCTTTGGAATCATTCAAAAAGGATCTAAAACTATTTCGAACCATTCGATCAAAGTTTTGATTAACTGACAGCCAAAATCCCTCACCGGAGGGTTTTCAATTGTTCTAGGGGTCCCCATGGTATTTAGGGTCTCTGAGAACCCTAAATAGCTCAAATTTTTCATTTGAAAAACTCTCTTATGAATTTTCAAGATTTTTCAAAAATTACAAAAATGCCCCTACTTCCTTTGATAAATTTTTTGAGCTCTAATTTTTGGGAAACTAAAGGCTCAAATCCTCATTTTCTATTATTTATAATTTTATCCTAATTTTAGTTGACCCCAATTCCTTCTATTTCAAAGACTTCCTTTTATATCTGGCCCATTTTTAACGTCTATAGAGAAACCGAACATCGCGTTTCTCACATTTATAGAGGGACAGGATGTTATAGAACATTTGGAAAGATTGTGCCATAGCTCACCATTATGGCCAATTTAAGATCTTACAAGGCATCAACTTAGTCCAAATGGCCTCCTTTGGGTTTTGGCATCTCTCGGGCAAGTTTGAAAGCATAATTATAACTTATATGAACTGTCCAAGTAGTCCCAAACATGATGCATCTTATTTTGGTCATCCCACATCCAAGAATACATAGATAGGTATAAGCCATCACATAGTCAAATTGCACATTTACATTAAATTGACACCACCTAAGGTTCATACATCATTCATACATGATATTACATTTTCTCAAATGTTTATAACTAAAAAATAACATGTACACATCCATCTTGACATTTAATTACAAGAAAAGCTAAACAATTGTCAAATTATAGTCTCTTAAGTCCCTTGGCTTGCATTTCTTTCTTCTTGAGCTCCACCTAAAAATATGGAGATGAAGAAGGGAAATGGGGTGAGATTCATGAAATTTCAATAGCTCACACACTCATTCAAGCATACATTCATGGCATAAACACATCAAAGGCACAAATATAAAAGCACATAGCCATAAAGCATACAAAGTCACATTTCCATGCCATAATTTGACATCAAATTCAAGAGTGAGCTTTGGAGACTTTTAGTTTTGCCTCACCTTGTTTCTATGACTTTTGGATTTGCCTTACCCTTGGTTGAGGGTCTTTTGACTTAGCGTCACCCATCCAAGAGACTTTTGGGCTTGTCTCACCCATGTATTGGGACTTTTAGCATCTCTTCACTCATATCAAAAGGCTTTTGGCATCACTTCACCCTTATGAGCTAATTTCACCAATCAATGACATTCAAGAAGGTATATTGGTACCAATGCAATATCAAAGTATCAAGTGGCATGTTCTCAAGTCATGAAAGCACACACAAGTACACATTATGTAACACCATAATCTACTACCACTATCTAGCCTCCCTCTGGGCTCGGTTCCATATGATTTCCAAAGAACCAATACTAATCCGTGACATTTTCATGCTATGAAACGGGGCTTCCAACACTCATCTTTTGGGCCGTGGGTCCTGTGAATCCATCATTCCCATTCTTTACTCACACTCCATTTATAAAACTCATACATAGCATAAAACAAGCCATAAGCCACGGGAATGGAGTCAAAAACCAGAAAAAATGCAATTTCTCACATTCGCCCAAAAGTCTGATTTTTGGCTCTACTTTGGAAAATCATAACTAATTAGAGAAAAATGGGAATCTAGCAAAATCTAGCTTTTTGGAAATCTCTAAGTGTTAAATTTACACTAAAAATAATTTCCAACCAAAATCTCTGCGTTTGGACCAAGTTTGACATAAAAAATGGGACAGAGGTCTGACTATCTCTGTTTCTGGCACAGATTACTGTCATGAACTTCAAAAATCCATAATTAAATCCAAAAAACTCCAATCTGGGCACACTATACCAATTTGAAAATATATAGATGTCTACTAGAGGAAAAAAATAAGTTCAGATCAGTTCAGTAGCCCCTACACCCCAAAAACTGATGGAATAGTGACGGAGGTCAGGTGGGCTCCCTAATGCTGATACAGAACTTCAGAAGGTTTATTCTCTCTCTACAGACCTCCGATTTAGGTGATTCTAGTTCCTATAGGTCACTGTGGTGGTCTATTTTATCTGTATAAAATTGAATCACATTTGGACTCCATTTGGTCATGAATGCCGCAGATTTCATTTTCTGGTTTATGGTAACAGTACATGACCAAACCATAGATTTTTCCCAATTTCAACAATTTGCTAAATATTCTCTAGACCTCCAAATATTACCCACTTTAGCTTCTTTTAAGCTTTCTACAAACTCTAGAGGCATGCAAAATTTCATAGCAAGAAGAACTCGTTTGGTCATACTTTGACGGAGCTCACAAAATTACCGATTTTGGCACCCGAAATGGCCAAAATGGGTCCAAATGGACTCTCACATGCTCTAGCAACTCATGGACAAGTTTAAAAGCATATAAATAGTCTATATAACATGTCCAAGTGGTCCAAATCAACATACATTCCAAACTCACTATGCTACGGCCGAAAATACACTATCACATAAATTCAACAAAAGGGGTAAAACCCTCATTTCCATTACTTTGGCTATCAACATAGTTTATACATTATCTTTTCATACATTTACACTTGCTACAATAGTTACATCTCTCAAAAAGTATGTGCATATTCATTTGGCACCATTTTACAACAAAATAACCAAAATAAGTTATCATCTAGCTAACATGTTCTTAGGCTCCTAGGTGTGCACTTGCTCCTCCTTGAGATTCACCTAGCATGATAATATGGGAAGGGAAGGGGTGAGATTCATGGAATCTCAGTAACTCATGCACTCATTCAAGTAAGCAATCAAGGCATATAACAAGTCAAAGCATGTAATTTGGCATCCAACCATTCTCAATCACAATATACATGTTGTACATGCTATGGAGATCACAACAATATCACAAGTAAGCTCTAGGGACTTTTGGTCTAGCCTCACCTGAGTCTAGGGACTTTTAGATGGCCTCACCCAAGTTTAGGGACTTTTGACTTAGCCTCACTCGGTTCTGAGACTTTTGGCCTTGTCTCACCCATCTCAAGAGACTTTCGGCACTACTTCACCCATCTCAAGGGACTTTCAGCACTACCTCACCCGAGCAATTCTCATAATTCAACACACAAGTACATTGGTAATAATGCATCATGGCAATGACATATAGCATATCTCACACAACAAGCATATACATAAACATACAATGACTATTACATCCAAGAATGCAACAAGAAAGAGTGGAAAGAGAGCTACCTTATAAGCCAATACAAGCCTTCCCTTTCAATTTCTCTTCTCCCTTCTTAGGTTCACAATCACACCTTGATGGAGGTGCTTCACTTGAGCCTAGACACAATCAAAGAGTATAAATTACTCTCTTAAAATGTAATCTTTAGAGCAACCCTCTTAACATACAAGAACCTAGGGTTCTCTCTCTCTCTCTAGAATGCCATCAACTCTTCCTCTCTCTCAAGCTCTTAAGGTAGTGGAAACAACATTTTCAAAGAAAACAAAGAGATTCAAGGGTGTTTTCTACTTTCCCTCTTCTGACCCATGCCCAAAATCCAACTAATTTCACAAACAAAACCATAAGAAAAGAAGGCAAAGAGAGGAGATCAGAATTCTAAGAAGAAGTGAGAGGAACTTGCTTACCTTTCCTTTGCTCTTCCTCCTTCTCTTGATCTTTCTCACCCTCCACGCCTCTTTTCTCTCCTTGGGTCGAAGTCTAGGGCAAATATGAGAGAAAGAATGAGTTGGGGTGTTTAAAGGAGTCAAATTCTCGCTTTGTAAGCTTTTCCCAACTGACTCTCGCTACGGCGAAAATTAACCTTCGCTACGGCGAGCTCATGTTAATCACCTTCGCTATGGCGAGGTTTAACTTTCGCTACGGCGAGCACGTATAAATTCCATTCGTTATGGCAAGGTTTAACCTTCGCTATGGCGAGGTTTAACCTTCGCTATGGCGAGCTCGTGTCAGTTCCAGACCTCCACTCTCGCTATGGCGCACGCTACGGCGAGCAGCCCCTTGGTTTTTGTATGGAATGCTCGCACTCGCTATAGCTAGAATCACTTTTGCTATTGCGAACAAGCCCTCTCGCTGTAGCGAGACCATTTCTCGCTATTGCGAGCAGACTTAACAGAATTTCTGGATTTAGAAAATTTCTAGCTTCCTTCTTTCTTTTCCTTTTCCCTTTTTCCTAGTTGTTATACATTGACATATATATAACCAAGAATACAAAGAGAATAAGGTGGAGAGCTACCTTGTTATTTATGCAAGCTTTACTTTGCCTTGCTCCTTCCCTTTTTTGGTTCCACAAGCACAACTAGGTGGGGTTTGGTTTCCTTGGCCTAAACATAATGAATAACACTCTATTATGTTCTTAAAGCAAGCCAAAGCATTCAATTTATTCTTAAGAACACACTTGGTTCCATAAGTCACATAATGGTTCCATAAATGGCCTATTGAAGCAACCATCATGATTCAAGTTCTTGGTTCTATCCTCTTCTCATTTTTAGGCCTCTTAATCTCATTTAAGGTCCTTGGAGCTATTACACATTCATTTACAAAAGCCTAGACACATATTGCTTTATAAGGTTACATTACAGAAGCCATTGTCTCATCTCCCAATTCATGGCTCCTAAATTTTTCCCAAGGGTTCCTTTTACCTTCTCCTATCATATGAAGACCCAAACCAAGGCTAAAATAAATTAAAACACTTCCTAATGTAACAACCGAAAAAAAAAGGAAAGGGAAGAGAAAGAAAGTGAAAGTTAGGAAAATTCGAAATCTGGAAATTTTGCCAAGTCCTCTCGCAATAGCGAGAAATAGTCTCACTACAGCGAGAGAGCTAGTTCGTAACAGCGAAGGCGATTCTAGCTATAGCGAGTGCTGGCAGCAGTCCATAGAGAAACCAGGGGGCAGCTCACTGTAGCGTGCGCCATAGCGAGAGTGAAGTCTGGAACTGACGCGATCTCGCCGTAGCGAAGGTTACACCTCGCCATAGCGAAGCCAGATTACACGAGCTTGCTATAGCGAAAGTTAATTTTCGCCGTAGCGAGGGTCAGTCCGAAAGAGAGTAAATAGAGAGAATCAGACTTCATTAAACGCCCAAACTCATTTCTTCTCTCATATCTGCCCTAAGCTTTGACCCAAAGAGAGAAAAGAGGCGAGGAGAGTGTGAGAGATCAAGAGAAGGAGGAAGATCAAGGGAAAGGTAAGGTAACTTCTCCCATTTCTCCTTAGAACTCTGATCCCCTCCCTTTGCCCTCTCTTTCTGCGATTTTGTTTATGAAAATGGACGGATTTTGAGCATGGGTCAGAAGAGGGAAAGTGGAAAACTCTTTTGAATCTTGTGTTTTCTTTGAAAATGTGGTTTTTCACTACCATGGGAGCTTGAGAGAGAGAAAGGGTTGATGACATTCTAGAGAGAGAGAGAGAACCCTAGGTTTGTATGTGATAGAAGGGTTGCTCTGAGTTAAATTATAAGAGAGTAATTGCATGCTTTTGTGTGTCTAGGCTCAAGAGAAACACCTCCATCAAGGTGTGATTGTGAATCTAAGGAGGGAGAGGAGAAATTGAAAGGAAAAGCTAGTGTTGGCTTTGGCTCCAAAGGTAGCTCTCTCTTCCACTCTTTCTTGTTGCATTCTTGGATGTAATAGTCATTGTATGATTATGTATATGCTTGTTGTATGGAATATGCCATATGTTATTGCTTTGATGCATTGATGCCAATATGCTCGTGTGTTGAAATGTGAGAATTGCTCGGGTGCGGTAGTGCCGAAAGTCCCTTGAGATGGGTGAGGTGAAGCCGAAAGTCCCTTGAGATAGATGAGACAAGGCCAAAAGTCTTAAACGAGTGAGGCCAAGTCAAAAGTCCTTAAACTCGGATGAGGCCATCCAAAAGTCCCTAGACTCGGGTGAGGCTAGACCAAAAGTCCCTGGAGCCCATTTTTGGCATTGTTGTGATTTCCATAGCATGTACATTGTGTGTTGGTAGTTGAGAATGGCTAAGTGCCTATTCACATGCTTTGACTGGTTATATCCCTTGATTGCTTACTTGATTGAGTGCATGAGCTACTGAGATTCTCTTAATCTCACCCCTTCCCCTCTCAACATAATATGCTAGGTGGAGCTCAAGGAGAACCGAGTACACACCAAGGAGCCTAGGAGCATGTATAGGAGAATGTAGTGTTATTTTGGATATTTGTTGTATTTTAATGTAAAGTGGTGCCAAATGAATATGCACCTACTATTTTTGAGATGTAAAGGTTGTAACATGTGTATAAATATGAAAGGATGATGTATGACCAATGTTTATAGCCAAATGAATGGAAATGAAGGTTTTGCCCCTTTTGATGCATGAATGAGATAGTGTATATTTGGCCGTAGCATAGCGAGATTTGGATGTATGTTGATTTGGACCATATGGAATTGTTATATATCCTAGTTTTATGCTTTTAAACTTGTCCACGAGTGGCTAGAGTTTGTGAGAGGCTATTTAGACCCGTTTTAGACCTTTGGGGTGCCAAAACTGGTATTTTTGAGAGCTCCGTCAAAGTATGACCGGATGAGCTCCGTTTTCCATGAAATTTGGCATGCCTCTAGAGTTTGTAGAAAGCTTCTTGATAAGCTAAAGTGGGTAATATTCAGAGGTCTAGAGAATATTTGGGGAATTGTTGAAATTGGGAAAATTCAATGAATTGGTCATGTACTGTTCATATAAACCAGAAAATGAAATCTGTGGCATTCTTAGACCAAATGGATTCCAAATGTGGTGAAATTTTATACACATAAACTAGACCACCACAGTGACTTATAGGAACTAGAATCACCCAAATTGGAGGTCTGTAGAGAGAGATTAAACTGATTGAAGTTCTGTATCAGCATCAGGGAGCTCTCCTGACCCCCGTCACTGTTCCATCGATTTTCGGGGTGTAGGGGCTACTGAACTGATCTAAACTTATTTTTTTCCTCTAGTAGACATCCGTAGCTTTCTAAATTGGTATAATGTGCCCAGATTGGATTTTTTTGAATTTAGTTATGAATTTTCGAAAGTCATGACAGAAAGCTGCACCAGATATGAATTTTCGAAAGTCATGACAGAAAGCTGCACCAGAAACAGTGACAGCCGGACCTTCTTCCCATTTTCGATGTCAAACATGGTCCAAATGCTGCGATTTTGATTGGGAATGATTTTTAATGTAAATTTAACACTTAGAGCTTTCCAGAAAGCTAAAGTTTGCTGCATTCTCATTTTTCTAAAATTTCTCATGAGTTTCCAAAGTTAGAGCCAAAGTATGACTTTTGGGCACAAGGGAGAAAAGTGCATTTTTCTGGTTTTTGGCTCTATACCCGTAGCCTATGGTTTGTATTATGCTATGTATGAGTTGTATAAGTGGAGTTTGAGTAGAGAAGATGAATGATGGGTTCACAGGACCCACGGGACAAAAGATGAGTATATGAAATCCTGGTTCATAGCATGCAAATGCCACGGAAGAGTAGTGATTCTTTGGAAATCATGTGGAACCGAGCCCTGTGAGAGGCTAGGTAGCGGTAGTAGTTTAAGGTGTCACACCTAACCCATTCATCTAGCTTAGGCTGAGACATGAGAGGAGGAGAAGGTTTATAGACTTCTTGATTTTTTCTAGATAAGAGAGACACTTAGAAGGCTTCTAAAGGTCTTTGGAGCTCAATTAAACACTCACACATGCAAGAAAATTCAAAAATCAAAATATTTTTTGCATTACATTCAAGAGTTCTACACTTTTCCAACTGGATTTCATTGATTTTTCTTATAATTTCTTGACATATTCTACTTCCCCATGGTCCAAAACCCAAGTTCCTTCCTTATTCTTGGACAAAAAATTCTTCCCCCTTATGGTTTTATTCTTGACTGATGTATACACAAGGAAGAGAAAAAGAGGAAGAAGCAACAAGAGAAGGATGTTACCTTGCTTTCCTTAGTTTCTCCAAGTGCACTTTTACTTGGCTTAACTTCCTTCTTGAATTCTTACACTTCCTTTTCTGGTTCAAGGCTAAAACAGAACTATTCCAATTACCAAGACCATGGAAGAAAGCTTAGGAGGAGGAGAACACATTTTAAAGAAGAGGAACCATGAAATTTCTCAAGATTCCTTACCTTTCTTTTGCTTTTTCTCCCTTCTTCTTTGGTCTCCTTGTGTGTCTCCCTCGGCAGCTCCCTTCTTTACTTTGGACAAGCTTAAGTCAGTTAAGAGGAAGTAAGAAGATGGGATTCACAACTTATAAAAATTTCAAGAAACATTTGTTTAAAAAGGTTCCATTTATGTCCCTTGTAATTGGCATTTTCATTTTAGTTTTGTTTTATCTTCTTTTTTGAGAACTGTCCTTTCCATCATAAAATTTAGGTTCTCAATTTTATAAAATGCCTTTGAGATCACTCAATTTGGAGTTAAATCTTCATAAATAAATCAGTTAAAGTTTAGGCTCATTATCATTGGAAAACATACACCGAAAGGGGTTTTAATTGTCTTGGAGTTTCTCATGATTTTCAAGGCCTCTGAAAACCCTAGGAAACTCAAATTTTTCATTTAAAAAGCCTTTCTATGAGTTTTTCAAAAAATGCCCATATTTACAAAAATACCACTAGACTTTCGACAAATTTTTTGAACCACTCTAGCTCCCGTATCTGGGCAACTCAAGACTCAAATCCTCATTTTCTATTATTTAAAATTTTATCCAAATTTTAATTGGCCCTAAATCACTTATTTTAAAGAACTTACTTTTTAAACTGACTCATTACGGTATTTTTACGTAATACTGGACGTTACAATGACAGTTTGTATAACTATAATTAGACCAAATGTCTTAACTCAATTTTACTCAAACTGTTGTTAAGTCATTTGTCCTAATTGTGGTTAAGACAATAACCTGGATCTTCTTTAGTTGTACAACCAACTGGAAATGATTCAATCAAGGTCAAAATGGCCTTTTTCATTATTTTTTTAAAGTATATTTTATTTTTATAGGTTACAAATTTCAAGTGTTAAGATAAAAATTGTAACCGTAATGTCAAAAATTTTAGCTATGAAAGAAAATTGCACTTTAAAAATTTTAACTATATAGTATAATTAAAATTTTTTAAAGTGTAATTTTCCCCTATAATTGAAAGTTTTGATCTCATGATCATAATTTGTATCTTCATACTTAAAATTTGTAGCCCAAAAAAATTTTTAAACAAATTTCTTTTCTTTTCTTACTTTTTAAATTGATTTTTTTCTTTTAGATTTCCTTATTGTATGATGTTTTTTCTTTTCTTTTTCCTTGAAATTTTTCCCTTTTTGGCTAAATGTTGTAGCTTAGTTGATTTCTTCTAATGAAAATTTTGAATTTAGGGCTAAATCCCTAATTAATAGATTTACTTTGTCACCTTAAGTGGACGGGTTGCTTAGAGAACCTATAGGCTGAATTATGATGCTATTGCTTTCTATATATTGTGGTTCTTGTCTTTTCTCCTTACATTTTAGTTCTATTGAGAAAGAGATCACCACTAAAGTGATAAAGTACAGTACCCTTGATGGCACTAAGTTATTGAATAGGTTGGGAATTGTTTGCCAGAAATGAGTTTCAGTACTAATTATTATTAACATCAATGTTAGTTACTATGAAAAAGTAATAAACTAAAGCTTTGGTTCGAATGGAGAGTGGCAACATTTTATTATAGAATTAAAATTCATTTTTATGTTAGTTTTTACCTTTTTTATGGCTTCTTTGTAGGAATCTAATTCTTAGTTTTGGATTGTTGTAAAATGTGATTATTAGTTACATCTTTGACTATATTAGCTTTATACATACTTATAGACATACTATTTAAGATTTTAAATTGTGTGCCTTTGTAATTTCCTCCAAGGACTTGGTTAGGAAATGATGGAGTAAGGCACTTATGATTTTCTCTAGCCTACTTATTTCTTTTAAATATGCCTAAGGAGCCTTAAAATATCTTCGTTTGATTTCTTATTCATGTTTTAGTTGATTGTGGGGTCTTTTATACATTTGTATGTCACTTTAGATATGTTAGATTGCAAGTTTTGACTTTCTTTTAAATAGCATGTGTTTGCTTAATTCTCAGGTACAAATTAAGAATCTTCATTATAAATCTCATTTCTCTCAATTAGGACATAAATGAGCTTATGGATGAGTCTACATAGATATTATTAAATTTTATGATTCCTATTTTATTTATTTATTTATTGTTGTAGAGTATTTAGATTTTTTTGAGCTTGTTTCCCATTATTTCTAATTAAATTTAACTTATGCAAATTTGAACATACTCTTACACTTGTAAGTGTCACATTAAGTGGAATGTAGCTTCATAACATAAGTTCACAATTTTTAGTGGCTAACTGTGATGGCAATTTTGTTGTTTAATGGCTTATCATGTGCTAAAAGACATCTATCCTTAAATTTAAAAGGTAGAGAAGCAAATAGTTGTAAACTTCATAATATAACCAAAAATTCACTTGTATCTAATATGTGTCATTTCAAGTATAATAGTTTTACTTTAGTAGCCTTTACCTTTTTATTTCAATATAGTGATACTCTTTTCCTCATTTGCAAGTTACATGGTTGGTATTCTTCTTTGTCACAAAAATTGGGTGAAATCTACTACGTTTATTATCTTTATGAAACTCAACCATTTAAACCTCCCTTTAGTGTTTATCTATCCCTTGGTATAATAGTTTTTTTTTCTTGAATGTTTTGAACTTATACATTTTTCAACCTTTTAATTGTTATATACTTTTTTGTTGTTTAGATATCTTTAGGTAGATACTAGCATTTTGAGATGATAGTTGTAATACTATAATTTCTTAGCTTGTCTCATGCCTTCAAATAACTCATTTCCAAGAATCATGTAAATATTCAAAGAAAAAGGCATCAAAATAATGTATTATTTAGCATTGTGTCACGTATAAAAATTTTGTTCGGTGTCACGTGAACCATGTGAGCTCATATATCATATTCCTATATTTAATTGCATGGATACAACTCATTTCCATTACTAAATTGACCTACAGCTCGTGTATGGCAAAAGGAAGAAAAAATTCATATATGCATTTTCAGATAGAATTTCCTCACTTCTGTCACAAATTTTGGAAAATCATAACTAATTTTAGAAAAATCAAAATCTTGGCCATTCTAGGAAGCTACATATGTCTACTTTATCCTAAAAATATGTCCAAACTATGAAACATAATGTAGAAGACGTTTGACATTTGGAAATGTACAGAGGTCTGGTAAGTCACTGGTACTGTCACAGCTTTCTACTACAAACTTCAAAAATGTATAATTAATTCCACAAAAATTCAATCCATGCAAATGATACCAATCTGGAAAGATACAAATGAGGTAAAAAATAACTCTAAACCAGTTCAGACACGCCCAGACCTCGAAACCTAATCAAACAGTACCTAAGGTCAGCTTGAGCACCTGATATTGGGTAGAATCTTTAAAAATTCATATCTTCCTCTCTAGACATCAAAATGAGGTGCTTCTAGTTGGCACAAGTCACTGGAATTTTTTAGTTTCTCCATATAAAATTTCATGACAATTGGACATCATTTGAGCCCTAAGTGATAGAATTCATTTTCGGATTAGTATGAACAGTAGTATGACCAAAACTAGAAAATTTTTCAACTTTAACAATTCACCAAATATTCCATAGACCTCCAAAAATTACCTATTTTAGCTTCTCAAAAAGCTCTCAAAAAGATCTAGATGCTTCCCACATTTCAAACCAAGAAGAGCTCATTTGGATAAAAAGTGATATAGCCTCATGAAATGGTCATCTTTGCTCCCTACCAAGAGTCACCTTGGTCCAAATGGTCTCCTCTTGAGTTTGGCACCTCTTGGACAAGTTTAAAAGCATAATTATGACTTCGGTAAGCTGCCTAAGTGGTTCTAAATTCCACACATATTATTTTGGCCATTCAACATCCATTAATACACTAAACATACATGCCACTCAAGGGTCCAAATCTATAATCTCATTGATTTAATGTTATATAAAGCTTATATAGAGTCTATACATCATATTACATGTTCTCAAAGTCTTACATTACCAAAAATAATATGCACAAGGCTTCTTTGACATTCCATCCCAAGTTAGACTACAAAATTATCAAAGTGTAGCCATTTAATATTCTTGGCTTGCATTTCCTTGTTTTGGAGTACCACCTAGGCATTTCAAGAATGAAAGGGAAAGGGGAATGAGATCCTAAGAATCCTAATAGCTCACACACACCCCTTCACATATATTCAAGGCATATATACATCAATGACATAATTATAAGACATAAAGTGTGCAAGGATACAATTTCATGTCACATCTACACATCAAGATCATTCTCATGCTCTAAGGACTTTTGGTTTTGCCTCACCCCATTTCTAAGACTTTTAGAGTTGCCTCACTCTTGATCTAAGGACTTTTGACTTAGCCTCACCCATACAAGGGACTTTTGGCCTAGTCTTACCCATGTCTTGAGACTTTTGGCATATCTTCACCCACTTTAAGGGACTTTTAGCATCACCTCACCCTTATAAGCCAATCTCACATTCAAGGCCATTCAAGAGCACACATTGGTACCAATGCAATTCTATGAGATCATGTGGCATGTTACCACATACAAGCATACAATGACATGCATATGCACACGAGAATGCAAAAGAATGAGGTGGAGAGCTACCTTTCAATTAATGCAAGCTTTACTTTTCTAATTCCTTCCCCTCTTTGATTTTACAAGAGCACTTAGGAGGTTGATTGTTCTCTTGGCCTAGACATCACAAGGAATATTCAATCACATAATTGAAGCAAGTCAAGACATTAAACTAAAGCTTAAACCCACACTTGGCATTATGGTTCCATAATTGACCTAATGAAGAAACTTTTGCATTTCAAGTTCTAGGCTCCATTCTCTTGTTATTTCTTGACTTCTTGGACACATTTAAGGTCCTTAGAGCCATTACACATTCAATTGCACAATTGGAAAACTAAGTTGCTTCACAAAGCATCATTATGGACACCATTATCCCATCTCCCAATCCATGGTTCCTAAATTTTTTCCAATGGTTTTTCCCATCTTTTGACATCATATGAAGTCCTAAACCAAGGTTAGAATAAATTAAAACATCCTCTACCCCATCCATCCTAGCTTGGCCAAACCTATGAGCAAGAATGGGGTTCTTAGAGTTTTAAATTTTCCCTTAATGGGAGAGCCATTTAGGGAGGTTTCTAAGGATCTTAGGAGCTCAATGAAACATTCAAATAGCCAAGAAAACATTTACACAAAATCATATTTTGTAAAACCCTTGAAAGCACTACATTTTTCTAACTTGTTTTCTATTGGTTTTTCTTAGAATTTCTTGTCATATTCCATCCCTCCATAGCCTAAAACCTTGTTTCTCTCTTTTTTTTTTGGATAGGACTCTCCCCTCTTATATGGTTTTGTATGAGGCCAAAACATACACCAAGAAGAAGCAAGAGAAGAAAGCAACCAAAGTGAGAATTTACCTTAGATTCAAGTGTGTTTTCCAAGCTCTTTCTTCTTGGTTTGTTCCACCGCAAGAAATTTGAACTCCTCCCTTAATTTTTGGACCAAAAATAGAACCATTCATCTTAAATAAACCATGGAAAGAGAGGAGGAAAGGAGAGGAACAAAATTGGAGGAAGATGGAGCATGAAAATCTACAAATTTCCTTACATTTTTCTTAATTTTTCTCCTCTTTTGCTTCTCCTTCTTGTGAGCCTATGAGAGCAAATCATTTTATGTATTTTGGGCAGAAGAAAGTCGTGCTATATGAGGTGGAGAAGAAAGGAGAAGTGTGTGGGAGTTTCTAGAAGCACATTTTTTCAAAAATTCTAATTTCATCCTTCCATAATGGCAATTTTGTTTCAGCCTCATTTTAGCTCCTTTTTTAGAACTATCTTTTCCATTATAAAATTTAGGTTCCTAATTTAATAAAATGCCTTTGGAATCACTCAATTTGGAGCTAAAACCTTACTGAATGACTTCGTCAAAGTTCAAGCTCACTGACATTGGAAAACATACACTGAAGGGGCTTTATTGATCCCGAGGCCTCCTATGGTTTTTGGGACCTTTAAGAACCTTAGGCAACTCAAAAATTTCATTTAAAAAGACCTCCTATGTGTTTTTCCAAAAGTTGTACTTATTTATGAAAATGCCATTACGTTTCGTCAGTTTTCATCACAAATTTTTTCTCCATTTTAACTCTATTTTTCTTTCCATCTGATCCTAGAATTATCATTTTTAGGAGCCTAAGGCTCTACCCAAATTTTTCTAGACTTTATTTAGCTCATTGTAGAGAACTTGTGTTTATACGGCTCATTTCGTCGTTTTACAAAAATTATGTTTATTACAATAGTTGTTGCTATGACACGTGCTTTTTCTTCCTTTCAAAACATCTTAAAATGGATCTCCAAATTATAAAAGAAATTATCAATAAAAATACATAAAGAAAGCTACTTTAGTATGTATTAGTAATCCACAATACATAGAAGTGCCACGATTTTGATAAGGTATAAGATAACTTGAAGTCTTGATTATTAATTACCAAGGCTATCACATCTCTTACTACAATTGCAATTATATCAGCATATGAAACTATGTGAGGGCATGCCTATTCAAGCTTGGCTTTAGCATCATCAATCACATAGATATTTAAAGGCCCATGTTTCTTTGTTTTGTTTTTGGTTCCCTTTTGGAAAAAATATATTTTGCTAATATGAACAAGGGAAAAAATTTGTAACAAAAGAAATTTTTTAATAAGAAAAAGGTAATTATTGCTAAAACCTAAGCAATATTTAACTGCAATTTCTAAACCATAATTAAATCACGGTGAAGGTTTAATTGTGGTTCTTAAACTACAGTTAAACCATGGTTGTCCTTTTGGTTAACAAAAATTGTGATTAAACCATTCTTGATGAAAGGTTCAATTATGATTTTAGAAACCATGACTAAACCTTTTTAGTAGCAGTTTGAATCACAGCTAACCTTAAAAAAAGAAAAAGGCTAAAACTTTTTATTTTGATGATAGTGGCAAGTTACGATAAGCTAAAAGCTTACTTATTTAAAGACATTTATTATTTGGTATGATTGGTTAATACATCCTGCATCAATTATAATGTGAGCAATTATTAGAATTCACATGGACATCCTTTAAAGAACTAGAAGATTCTTTAATTCAAAGAATTCTTATGTGCTACTTGTTCTCATAGTAGATTAATTACTAGACCATCAATAGCTAAGGTTAGGATTGAATCTCTTGCATTTCTGGAATGTATCCAAGGTGATATATATAGACCTATTCATCCACCATGTAGACTATTCAAATATTATTGATTTTAATGCATACATATACACATATAGTCATATGTATATTTATTATCAACTTACATCCTGATGTTTTTGAAATTGCTTGCTTAATTGATTTTATTATGAGCACAATTTCTAGATTATGCAATCAAAACAACTTGTCTTGATATTGTTAGTGAGTTTATATCTTAAGTTTTTAATGACTATTATATGTTTATTAGAAAAATAGTACAAAAAGAGCATGTTGCTCATGTTCATGCAAAATAGTTTAGCAAAATTATTTATTAAACATCTCCAATTAATAGTTAGATTAATGCTTATGAGAACCAAACTTCCCATCTCAACATGGGGAGATGCAATTGTATATGTAGCAACACTTTTATGCTTTTGGCTAACAAGTTATTATAAATTTTTCTTGTTACAATTGACTTTTGGTCAGAAGCCAAATATTTCTTATTTTATAATTTTTAGATATGTAATTTATGTTTGAATTGTTCCACTACAATGCATAAAAGATAGGTCTTTAAAGAAGGTTGGGAATACACGCTAATTATGAGCCCCTTTTTAACGCATGATTTATTGATTATCATTTTGAGAAATATTTTTCCCAACATTAAAGGGAGATAATAAATAGATGGAAAAAGAAATTACATAGAATGTATTATCATTATCTCATCTAGATTCTTGTACAAGCATATGAAAACTAAATGTTTAGAAAATAATGCATTGACATAATATTGCAAATCAACTGCTAAATGTATTTACTTACTTAATAAGAGTTACCAAATCTCATAGGCAATTTGAAAATAATCCAATCCAAATTGATGTCCTATTAGGAGAGTTTATTAGTGCAAATGAAAGTAAGCCACATTTAAAGTGTGGTAGACTAATTATTTTCAAAAATAAAAATCCCTTAAAAAATGAGCAAATAATCAAGATGGTCATATTAAAGAGGTAGGTACTCCAAAAAAGACTCATGACATAACTAATCATAAAACCCATAAGAGATTTAGATACTTAAAAATAATGAAGAGATCTGATAAGTTTTGTAACTACACTTAAAAGATGAAACCAAAAAAGATATAGTTTTCAGCAACACTTTCTCATATGGTATTGGTATTGAAATAATAAAACAAAATGAGAATATGCCAAAAATGAAAATATGGCATTTAAGCATAATTAAATTCACTTTCAAAATATGAAGTTTTTGGAACTATAGTTTGAACACTTAAAGTATAAATTCAATATGGTATAAATGGGTATTTGTGTAAAAATAAAATGTAAAATCTAGGGATAGTATATGGCTAAATACATACTAGATTTATATGAGTCTTAGTAAAGGCATTTAGGGTAATGTGTGTGATAGTTTTAACTTTAACTGAGGAATTATGGTTTAAGAAAAAATTTTACCTTTAATTTGTTAAAACTTGAATTATTTATATTAATGGAAGGTCCAAATTGAAAAATACATTTCTTATGCATTACTCTATAAGAAGAGAAATTATTGAATTTTTCAAGCTAAGTGGGAGATTTTTTTAAGATAATTTGAAAAACTACGAAAAAAATTATGTCTGCCAATGATTAGTTGATTAGTCAAGAAAGTAGTCAACTAGCCTAATCCAAAAGCAAAAGGATTGACTTTTGGAAGTCATTAGTCAACAAGAACTAGAGGATTGTATCAAGAAGTCACTAGTCGACTAGAACTAATGACCTAGAGTATTCTTGTAATATCCGATTCTCTGAAAACAAGAGAAAATACGAGAAACGTAACGTACAGTTTCTCCATAAACGAACGAAATTCACTGGATATAAAAGGAAATCCCCCAAATAGAGTGATTTGAGGTCTAATGAAATTAGAATAATATTCTAGACCTTAAATAATATGAATCAAAGCCAGAGATACCTTGAAATAGAGGCTAAAATAGCCAGATGGAATTTAACGAAACAGTTACGAAACGTAATGGCATTTTCATAATTTTGGGTAATTTTTAGAATACTCATAGGAGGACTTTTTAAATGAAAATTTTGAGTTCTATAGGGTTATTAGAGGCCCTGAAAATCATAGAAAGTCCCGAGATAATTAAAGCCCCTTCGGTAGATGTTTTCCAATGGTGATGACCCCAAATTTTAACCAATTCGTTCAAAAAGATTTTAACTTCAAATTGAGTGATTCCAAAGGTATTTTATAAGATTAGGAATCTAAATTTTATGATGAATAAGACGGTTCTAAAAAAGAGCTAAAATGAAACTAAAACGAAAATGCTAAGATGAAAGGGCAAAATTGGAATTTTTAAGAAAGTGGAAGCTTCTTGCATCCTCTTTAAGTTTCATGTTTCTTCTCCTCATTAGTTACATGACTTATTCTGTCTAAAAACTAGAGAAAGACCAGCTCTCTTAGGCGCACTAAGAAGGAGAAGAAAGGAAGAGAAAAAGCAAGAAAAATGTAAGAAATTTCATGAATTTTTATGCTCCTTCTTCTTTTAAACTTGTTCTTCTCCTTTCAAGCTTCCTTTGTAACACCCCAAAATTAATTAAGGTGTTAATCATGATTTTGGGATAATTAAGAATAATTAATATGGAATTATTGGAGAAGTTAAGTGAATAGAAATTTTGGAGAGATAAATTATTAATATGGGTTTGAAATTTAATTAGGATAGAAACTTCATCTAGGCCCAAATTAATATAGGAGATCATGATAAAAGGCTAATGGGGGCCCAATAAACTAGGTGTAGACCCAATTTAATTCAATGTGATAGAGGCCCAAGATCCACCTTGTGTAGGCTCTTATAATTGGCCCAACAACCTTGGTGCAGACCCAAATCTTTGAGCTCTTGAAACTTGGTCTGGCCCAAATAAAACCCAACAGCCCAACACATGAAGCTGGCCCAACAAAGTTTAAATCTGAAGCCCATTTGGAGTTGGATACTTGGAGTAGCCCATAACCCACCTTAGACCTAACTTAAACCTAACTAAAACCCTAAACACTTCAGCCTCTTCCCCATTTTGCTGAAACACAAGAGAGAAATTCGGAGGTTTAGAGGGAGGCTAGGGTTTAGGGCAAGAAATCTATCATTTACCACTTCTAGAGCAAGATTCAGCCAAGGTAATAGTTATATAACTTAACTCTCTCATCTTTCTCTTCATTTTGGCTGGATTAGTTTTTCATTTAGAGTATTTTCACCTACACCCAAAATCTGAAATTTGCCATTTGATGTTTCCATGGTGAAAATTCGTAGGTTGAGGTTAGGACTGACATTAGGTAAGTATAAACTCTCTATTTTGATGCTTTCTTTGCTAGTTTGAGACCCCTATAGCTGATTTATAATATGGGTATTGTTTCTGTACGAATTTACTCCGAATTTGAGGTGTTATTTTGAGGTTTCTAGGGTAGAAGCAACCGAATCTGAATTTGGTTTTAGTGGTGACTAGGCTGAAGTAACATTCAATTGGCTCTTAAAAGGATTGGCTACAAGTGAGATAATCGGGACTATATTAATTCCATGTATATATCTGTTTTGATTTCATATTTGCTGTACATGAATGATTTGAAATACTGAATGAATTGGTTGGCTATCTATGTATTGTGATTGGATCTTGTGAGTCCATGGTGGAGTTGTGGTGAGCTGCCACTCTGACATGTGCTTCGATTGGGAACCGAGTTAGGATGAAACCCCAGATGCACTGAGCCTTGGTTGTGCTCAATAGGGAGTAGGTGTCGTGGACGGGCCTCTCCCGATGTTATTGGCCTTTAACATATGAAAATATGATTGCTAGTATAAGATAGTAATCATGATAGCCTAATTGTTTCATTTACTGATATGACTGGTATGCTTTCTGATACTTATGTGAAATCATGCATATATGTTAATTAAACTGGAATATATAATGGAATTGCCTTGGTTACTGAGATTTGTATCTCACCCCATTTCATGAGATTATAATTTTAGGTGAAGGCCCTTCGGGTAAGGATAAAAGAAAACAAGTGGATGAAAATCCATGAGCTCTAGCCATGTGTGGAAGAAGCTACACTTGGGCTAATCTAAGTAAAGTAGATGCAATTTTGTTAATCTTTTATATAGCATCATCATGTAATCATATTGCCAAGTGTAGGCATTTATATTTTGATTAGTTGGAATGTATTTATTAAAGAGTTAAGTCTCAATATAGCTTAGTTTAGGATGTATGAACCTATAGTATCTTATGTATGGACTTTGTTGAATTCATGATATAGTTTACTATTGGGAATGTCATCACAGTATATATTAGATTATTGATTTAAATTAGTGATGTATGGAATCTTTAATGAAATATATACTTGAATAGTAATCGTTGGAAGCTTATGAAAGTCTATGGTTATTAATCTATGAACTTGTTAATATAGGGTAGTTAGAGAAGTAGAAATCGACACTTAAGTCTTTAACTAGTAATGATAGATTAGCTGGGTAATTATGGTACATAACTACCATTAGAGTTGCATAAATTAAGGTAGAATGGCCCTAGGGTGATACTGGAGGGAGAGTGGAGAGTATGAGATAAGATTTTTGGAATTATAGGATTAGAAGGAATTTTGCCACGACCAAAATGGGCTTAGTTGTGGCCAATAAAGGCGAATTTGCCCAGGGAGAGTCCAGAGAGAAATTCATCGCAGCAAAATGTGTAATTAACCGCGGTGAAAAGGGGAATTGGCCGCGGTGAACTTGTGTGAAAATGTCCCAAGTGTTCCAGAGAGGAATTAGCCATGGCTAACAAGGGAATTGGCGGTGACCAATAGCAAGAGGCGAGCGAGGTAAGTTCCAAGAGGCTTCCTTGCCGCGGCACCAAGTAGGTTAGCTGCGGCGAAACTAGTAATGAATTAAGGGGTGAAACCAAGAGGATTTGGTCATGGCTAAGTGTAATTTGGCCGTGACGAACATCTTGAAATCCTTATATTAACTAAGAAATCTTGATTTTCCATGTGGTAACCTCAAGGGGTGACTTAGAAATATTGGTAGAAGATTTTTATGAGTTGGAATCAATGGGTAATAGAATCAAAGGCTTATAAATGAATATTTATTTCCTTGATGTACATAAGTGCTTGTAATTGTATGGTTGATGACTTTAATAACATTAAGGTTCAAATTTTCTCGTATTTTCACAATGTAATTAGTCTTAATACCTTGTAACCCCTATCTATGATTATTAATCACATATTTAACCTTAATTACAATAATTAGAAATTAGGGTCGTCACATCCTTTCCATGGTTTTAATGAGGAGTTTGGTTCTATTTTGATAGTAGAATAGAGAGAGGAATTTTGTGTTTGAGGAAAGGAAGCCAACCAAGTGAAGAACAAGCAAGAAAAAGCAAGAAAATAAGGTATTTTGTTCCTTCTATGGTGCATATTTCGCCCTTTGTGAGACCAACCAAGAGGGGTTAGACTTCTAGCTAAACCAAGGGTGAATCTTAGGAAAATGAGAGAGGAGAACAAGAATATATAAAGGAAACAATCAAATAGCCATTAGATTTCAAGATAGCTAAGTTAGGGTTTCAAGTGTTCCACCAAAAATCTGATTTGATACAATAAATTCTTAAGCTTAAATGAGTATTTCAATGAGCTCTTAAGATCTCTAGAAGGCTCCTCATATTCATCTTCCATCAAGAAAACAAAGCAAACTCATTTGGTGTCTTCTTGGTCTATAGCCACGGCCTAGAGAGGTTGGAGCACTAAGGGTAGTTTTAATTTGTTCCAAACTTATTTTTAAGTCATATATGATGGAAAAGGATGAGAGGAAGCCTTGAAAAAATTTTAGAAGCCATAGATAGTGAGATGGTATCAAAAGTTCCATATTATAGCGTATAAAAGTAACACTTAGCTAGGCTCCTTAAATTAATTGTGTGATGACTCCAAGAGGTTTAGAAGGAGTAGAATTATAAATAAGTGAATAGAATGGAGCAAAGATCATATTTCCATAGGGTTGCTTCATTAAGTGCATTAAGGAACTATAAAAGAGCCATATAAACTACCTAGTTTTTCTAATGAATGTGTAGCTTTAAATATTAGTTCAAGAGTATAACTGGCTTCCATATGATGTGTCTAGGCCAAGAGAAATAAGCTCTACCTTATTATGTGTGGGGCCAAGGAAGAGAAGTCCAATTCAAGAGGAAAAGTTTACATTTGTAAAAAAGGTTGCTCTCTCTTCTTTCTCTCATGTATTGGTGGATGTTATCTTGTCTTTGAATGTGTGTATGTATATTTTAAGCCATGAGAAAATGTTTTAGCATGTATCTAAATGCCATGGTACCATGATGTCACATTATTTCTTCAAATGATGTCTTGTGACTTTGATTTGGTTTACTTGAGTGTGGTAAAGTCAAAAACCCTCTAACTATGGTAAGGATGAGCCAAGAGCCCTTAAGAATGGTTAAGACAAAGTTTAGAGTCTCCCAAGAGTAAGACTTAGTTCAAGGCCTTTAAGAAAAAGGGTAAGGTAAGTCCAAAATCCTTGAAGAGGATGGGTGAGGCTAATCCACTTACTTAGCAAGCCTATGTATGCTATTATGACTTTTTAAAATGCTAAGAATGCTTCTTGAATGATCACACGTTCTATAATAGTTATACATGTACTTTTAGACATAGATTTGAATTATTTATTTGTGATTGAAAGGGAGAAGAGCTATTAGGATTCCTATAATCTCATTCCTTCCTCCCCAGATGTCTAACATGTCTAGGTGGACCAAGTGAGTCAAGGAATGGAAGCCACCAAGCCTAGAGAATGAAGATTGACAACAAAGTGTGGAAAATTACTATTATGTAGCCATATAAGTGGCATTTGATGTAATCCTTTACTGTATATGTTGTATGACTCCATGAACATATGTAAATGTATGATGTATGAATGAGATTTAATGTCATATGTATGATATAGCACATTTTGGGTATGGAATGGTAAGACTTGACATATGCATTCTTGTGCATAACTTAGGGTGGATGAGTGAGATTAGGAAATCTAGGTTTGTGCACCTTTGAGACAAGTTTAGTAGACCATTTTAGTGCTTTTCCACATGCTCAAGTGGCCATAGTTGCCTTAGAACCTAAATTGGACCATTTGGACCCCTTGTGAGACACAAAAATCACCATTATGTAACCCAATGTCAAAATTTGATCAAATATTTTGTCTATAAAATTTGGCATACATATAACTCTTATCTAAAGCTTTTTAGGAAGTTAAATACTAGATTATTTGGAGTTCTATAGAATTAATTATGATTTTTCAAAGTTGACATTTTTCTGCTGAACTAATGCAGACACTGTTTATTTGGTCAGTTGCTTGGGCTATGCCATTTGAGGGCCAAATGATCTTTAATGCTGATAAAATTTTACAGGCATAAAGTAGACATATAAACTTTCTATGGCCACCGAGATCACCCCAATTGGACCTCTGAGCAAGGAGATATGAATTTTTTAATTTGGAGGATAGTACTAGTAGCAATAAACAACCTCTGATACTGTTCCATTAATTTCTGATGGCTAACAACCTTTGTTGTAGTCTGAATTTATTTTTACATAAAGTAGACATCTGCACCTTTTGAAAATGGTAAAGTATGATTGATTTCAATTTTTTTAGAATTAGTTATGATTTTTCAAAATTCATGACAAAAACCTAAAATTTCAATCTGAGGCTGCACACCTTGTTTTTATGTATCCACTTCCCTTGCTCGAGTTCTATGCCACGTTTTTAGTTCATTATGAGTTGTATCTATGACGTAATGCAATTTAAGGGAATATTGTAATAGTTCTTAGAAATCTTATGTAATCCAAGGAGATAAACCTAGTAATGACATAAGATAAACTTTGTAAAAACCGACGTGCATGCAATATACATATACATAGGGAAGTTGACTTTTCAAAGGGGTATTTGAGGCTGCCACGTAACAATTTTATTTCCTCCTTCTGCACTTTCCTGATATGCCCCTTCCTCATCCACTTTAAGCTGGCCTTTACATAATTTGCTTCTCACAATTTCTGCAGCACTGGACCTATACCTACTTCTATCTCTTCGATCAGACAAAGGAGCAGAATTTCGCTGGAATAGAACTGCATCTTCTCTCCTCTGTTCATCGCCATTTCTACTGTTTCTGGTTCAATTTTTTTGTTGTTTCTGGTTCAGTTTCTGCTGCTGTTGCTTTCTTCTGTTGTGCTGAGTTGAGCTGCTAGTTGTTGGTGATTTAACGCCAGAAAAAAATCCTTTCCCAGGCCTGGAGTTGCTACCGTAAGTATTGCTTCTTCTGGTTCCATTTCACAGCATCTCCCTCCCTTGTTTTTCTATTTCTGAAATGTGTTTTCTAGTGTGTGTGGCCAGCCGGGGAAAGTGTTGCGCAAGAAGAAAAAATAGTGAAAGAGGATGAGTTGGTTGGAGCAATTTTGATTTCCTTTATGCTACAAAGTATTTCCACTTTCCTATATGGTGATTTCCCTCATTTTCTGCATATACCTCCTAATTAAAAATCAAATTCCATTGTGCTTCTTACTTGCCAATTCTTGATTGTGTAGAATAAGCTCCTCCCTAGCGTGTTTTGCTGCAGGACAAAGGATAGCCTTGTGTGGTATGAATTTTCTGTTATTTCTTAGTTGTTGAGTTTAGCTCCTTAGTGGAATTAGGGAGAAAATGGCATAAAGTGGCATGGTTCTATTTTTCTTCCTCTCTTGAACGAATTTTCGCCTTTAAAATGCTCTGCTGTCATATATGGACATATATATATATATATAAATCTATATCTTTATATACGTGTGTTATATGGGTATGGAGGGCATGGAATGGAGGAGTGAATGGTGGATTTAATTCCTTGAAATCATGTACATATCTATAGCTTGCTAAGGGAATGAAGAATAGATACTAATGTTCCTTGCCTTTCCTAGAATTTTGTTTAAGTAGGCTAAGCTAATGAGACAAATTTTTAGTTATTCACACTCTAAAATCTGGTGAACGGGTATTATAGAATATTCAGGAGATTGAGTCATAGTTGAGGAGTGGGCAAGGAATTTCGATATCATCTTAGAAGGTGAGTAAGTAATGCGGATCGTGAGTAACTCATATTTCTTATTTTATTACTAAGTTTCCTTGCAGTGTTCTAACATTTGGAAACTTATTTAAAGAGAGACATCTTTAAATGTTTTGTTATATGCATGTTATTCGAAAATTAATTCGAACGTGAGATTTTGCAAATTTACGTCTATTGAGTTATCTAAAAACTTAGATATTAAACCGATATGAAGGGTACTTTATCTGAAACGCTAAATTGAGAAAAGTATTATTTTAAGAGGTTATCTGTTCATAACTCTGTAGCTAATAGCAGTAGTTGTTAGCCTTGGTACACCATGATCTGTACCTCAGCTAGCAAGGGTTTTGCTAGCCCCGTGTGGGTAGCTACCACATGTGGAGTCATCTTATTTTCGCAAGCAGAGTGCTTTGTGTCTGTGGTTATTTTCTGTAACAACCAGGAAAAAGGGAAAAGAAAAAGAAAGTGAAAGCTGGAAAAATTCAAAATCTGAAAATTTTACTAAGTCTCCTCACAATAGCGAGTGGTCTCGCTACAGTGAGAGTGCCTGCTCGCAACAACGAAGGTGATTCTAGCTATAGCGAGTGCAGACAGCAGTCCATACAGAAACCAGGGGGCAGCTTGCTGTAGCGCATGCCATAGCGAAAGTGAGGTCTGAAACTAACGCGAGTTCGCCATAGCGAAGGTCAAATCTCGCCATAGCGAAGGGAACTGATACGAGCTCGCCGTAGCGAAGGTTACACCTCGCCATAGTGAAGCCAGATAACACGAGCGCGCTATAGCGAAGGTTAATTTTCGCCGTAGTGAGGGTCAGTCCGGAAGAGAGTAAAAGGTGAGAATTAGACTTCATTAAATGCTCAAACTCATTTCTTCTCTCATATCTGCCCTAGACTTCGACCTAAGGAGAGAAAAGAGGCGTGGAGAGTGAGAGAGACCAAGAGAAGGAGGAAGAGCAAGAGAAAGGTAAGCAAATTTCTCCCATTTCTCCTTAGAATTCTGATCTCCTCTCTTTGCCCTCTCTTTCTATGGTTTTGTTTGTGAAAATGGCTGGATTTTGGGCATGGGTCAGAAGAGGAAAAGTAGAAAACACCTTTGAATCTTTGTGTTTTCTTTGAAAATGTTGTTTTCACTACCATTGGAGCTTGAAAGAGAGAAAGAGTTGATGGCATTCTAGAGAGAGAGAGAGAACTCTAGGTTCTGGTATGTTAGGAGAGTTTAATCTGAAAGATTACATTCTAAGAGAGTAATTGCATGCTTTTGTATGTCTAGGCTCAAGAGAAACACCTCCATCAAGGTGTGATTGTAAACTTAAGAAAGGAGAAGAGGAATTGAAAGGAAAAGCTAGTGTTGACCTTGGCTGATAAGGTAGCTCTTTCTTTCCACTCTTTCTTGTTGCATTCTTGGATGTAATAGTCAATGTATGTTTATGTATATGCTTAATGTGTGGAATATGCCATATGCTATTGCTTTGATGCATTGATGCCAATATGCTTGTGTGTTGAATTGTGAGATTTACTCGGGTGAGGTAGTGCCGAAAGTCCCTTGAGATGGGTGAGGTGAAGCCGAAAGTCCCTTGAGATTGGGTGAGACAAGGCCAAAAGTCTCAACTGAGTGAGGCCAAGTCAAAAGTCCCTAAACTCGGGTGAGGCTAGACCAAAAGTCCCTAGAGCCTATTTTTGGCATTGTTGTGATTTTCATAGCATGTACAATGTGTGTTGGATGTTTGAGAATGACTAAATGCTTATTCACATGTTTTGACTTGTTATATGCCTTGATTGTTTACTTGAATGAGTGCATGAGCTATTGAGATTCCCTGAATCTCACCCCTTCCCCTCCCAACTTAACATGCTAGGTGGAGCACAAGGAGAAGCAAGTGCACACCAAGGAGCCTAGGAGTATGCTTAGTTAGATATTACTTTATTTTGATGTAATCTTGATGTAAAGTGGTGCAAAATAAATATGAACCTTCTATTTTTGAGATGTAAATGTTGTAGCAAGTGTATATGTATGAAAAGATGATGAATAAACTACGTTGATAGCCAAATTAATGGAAATGAGGGTTTTACCCCTTTTGATGAATGAATGTAATAGTGTATATTTGGCCGTAGCATAGTGAATTTGGATTGTATGTTGATTTGGATTATATGGGCATGTTATATAGACTATTGTTATGCTTTTAAACTGGTCCATGAGTGGCTAGAATGTGTGAGAGGCTATTTGGACCCATTTTGGACCTTTTGGGTGCCAAAATCGGTATTTTTAAGAGCTCCGTCAAAGTATGATCGGATGAGCTCCTCTTGCCATGAGATTTGGCATGCCTCTAGCGATTGTATAAAGCTTCTTAAGAAGCTAAAGTTGGTAATATTTAGAGGTCTAGAGAATATTTAGCGAATTGTTGAAATTGGGAAACTTTGGTAGTTTGGTCATGTACTATTCCTATAGGTCAGAAATGAAATCCATATCATACATAGACCAAATGGTGGCCAACTGTCATGAAATTTTATACACATAAACTAAACAATCACAGTGACCTATACCAACTAGAATCACCTAAATCGGAGGTCTATAGAGAGAGAATGAACCTTCTAAAGTTCTATATCAGCATCAGGGAGCTCATCTGACCCCCGTTACTGTTCCATCAGTTTTTGGAGTGTAGAGGCTACTGAACTGATCTGGACTTATTTTTTTCCTCTAGTAGACATCCATAGCTTTTTAAATTGGTATAGTTTTCCCAGATTGGATTTTTGTGAATTTAGTTATGAATTTTCGAATTCATGACAGTAAGCTACACCAAAAACAGTGACAGTCGGACCACCTTCCCATTTTCGATGTCAAACATGGTCCAAATGCTGAGATTGTGGTTGGAAATGATTTTTGTAAAGTTAACACTTAGATATTTCTAGGAAGCTAAAGTTTGCTAGATTCTCATTTTTCTACAATTAGTTATGATTTTCCAAAGTTAGAGCCAAAATATGACTTTTGGGCACATGTGAGAAAATGCATTTTTCTGGTTTTTGGCTCCATACCCGTGGCTTATGATTTGTTTTATGCTGTGTATGAGTTTTATATGTGGAGTTTGAGTTGAGAATGTGAATGATAGGTTCACAGGACCTACGGGATAAAAGATGAGTGTATGAAACTCCGTTTCACAACATGAAAATGCCATGGATTGGTATTGGTTCTTTGGAAATCATATGGAACCGAGCCTAGTGAGAGGCTAGATAGCGGTAGTAGCTTATGGTGTTATATTTTCCCCGCGAGCTGTGTGCTCTGCGTCTGTTTCAATTTAGTTCTGCTTAGATACTTCTGATGCATAAAAAAAAATGATTTGCATAAGTCTTGTTTTATGTGTTAAATATATATTTTTATGGGCCTTGTCCTTATTTTTAAGGGTTAGCATTGCTTATTCATTGAGTATCAAACTCACTTTTCTTAATTTATTTTTCAGATAGCGGTGAAGACCCTAGCCTACCCTGAGCTGCCTACTAGTAGTTGATCTTCTGTTTATTTCTTTTGGCGAGCCCACAATTGTTCACGTGGGTGTATTTTGTTTATATGCATGTATTTTATTTTGTTCTGAATGGTGTAGAATGTGGCTTCACTGAATCATAGCTAGGCTATCCCCAATCCCTAGAAGTCTATTTTGTTATTTTGGGGTGTACTGTGTAACTGGTGACTAATTGTAGAAATATCGGGAGTTCTAAATTACAGAGGAGACTCTGCTGAAATTTCTACAAAAGTCACATAAAAGAAAAACTTATATGTTTTGTATAAAAATGATTCAGAAATGATACCTATAGTAACTGGGAGAATTTATCTAAATTTTGTGGAGGATGTAAATACAAATAGATTATGGTAGGGGAAATTGTTTGTCTTATGTGCCAATATACTCAAAATTGTGGAATGTTACAAACTTAGTAAATACAGTGTTACAATTCTAATAGATAACAATTGACTAGTTTGAAAGGGTAGTTAACTGGTCACTAAGGGAATTCAAAAATTTTGGTAATTTTGGTACTTGTTAGGATGATCAATCATGTTGTTTCACGTATAACTATCAAACGATTGTCGAAATATATAGAAAATCTCTAGAAAGCATTAAAATAATATGATTGGAAATTAAAATTAAAATTTCAAACTAAATCTGATGGAAAGACGTGTTGGTTCATAATCAACAATATATATACTTGATTTTAAACTAATAAGAAGATAGTAGAAAATTCTCTTATATCCTACAATCTCTTAAACCTTTGCAAGCACTCTTGAAAGAGAGAGAGAATTCCATCATTGTAGAGTGGAATTTTCTAGGATGCTTCAAATAACTCCAAGAAGCAAATTTGCTTAAACCTAATAGCATCTTAATGGGGGCAAATATTACTTTAATGACAATGTGTTTAACATTTGTTTCAAAGCTTTCTTTCGTGATATTCTTTTTCTATCATTGCATAATTTCCTATCAATTTTTATGTTTCATGACTCCATTGCAACCCATATTTCTAAAAAACGTGTGTGTAGGACTTTTTTTTTAAAGCCCTCCAATTAAATCTCATGCTACACACCCCAAATCATAAGCCCCACCCAATCTTAGATCTTATATGCTCCCTTGTAATCCATTTGCATAGCACAGTGTAATACTATATCTATATAACATTTAACTTGTAGCACAAATAGTCTTGAATGTCCATTTAGCAAAAGAATGAATTTTTTTTTTTTTGGCTTTTGATAACAGTAATTTCTGCTACTAAAGGTAATTATGTTATGAAAATGGATACCATAGGCCTTTTGTGATACAAATTGAAGACTATCTTGATATGGTATTACACTTGTTGGTATATAACATTTAACTTATAACACAAATAGTCTAGAATGTTCATTTAGCAAAAAATGAATTTTTTTTTTTTTTGCTTTTGATAACGGTAATTTCCGCTACTAAAGATAATTATTTTATGAAAATGGATACTATAGGCCTTTTGTGATGTAAATTGAAGGCTATCTTGATATGGTATTACACATAGCCTATTAACTATTGATTTTGTAGGGTATTTTACATACTTTCTTAGGTTTATTGTAGTAAAGTTGTGATTTAAGGGACTAGAAGTAGCTAGTTTTATGTTTAACTAAGTTTAATTTTATTTTTAGTAGTTTGGGTGGCAGATTTTAGTTTATTTGACATTAAGTAATGATCAAGGAATTTTGATGTCTTTTAGTAGGGCCTAAGTGACATTGAAAGTCAAGTTTTTAGATTGCGAAGAATCTAAGCAATGGAAAATAAAGAAATTGGAATTCTAGCTTGAAAATGGTGTGAAAATAGAAAGTTTGAATTCCAAGCCACGGCCTTGAATTTTTGAGCCATAGCTTGCCATCCTGAAATGTGGAAAAAAAAAAGCAAAAATCAAGGTTGTACCCTAGAATTTCCAAGCCATAGCCTTTGCAGCACAATTGACACATGCGCAAAGTTTTTAACCTAATTTTTGTTAGAGGGATTTAAAAAAGAATAAGAAGAGATAGCTAGGGACTTTTTCTAGGTAATATTTAAAGGCAAAAAAGGCAATATAAGGCTGCAAGAAGAAAGGGAAAGTTTGGAGATTATGTAGACTATAAGATCATTCCTTGTTTCTTCTATTCTCTTTATTTTCTTTCCATTTTACTGATGTAATTGTTGTTTGCTCTAATTTTTTAGCTAATTTTCTTCGTTAAGAGCAGTTAAGCTTTTTGATTCTAGGGTTATTATGAACTTTTGTATGGATTAAAGATTGATTACCTTGTTTACTTCTTATTAGTTGTTCATATATGTTTATTCAATTATTCTCTTCATTCTTTTTGATTGATTCGCCACCGATTAGATTATTAAAGTACTTGATTCTTGTTAGATTGAGTTGAGAGTTTTGCTAATAAGATAGAAATATATTTGTTAGCCTTACATAACCTAAATAGGGAATTGTACAATTGATTAAGTTAGTTTCAATTCATAAGGAATTGTGGATTTGACTAAAGATGATGCCTATAGGTAACTTAAAACCCTAGGCTAGAACATACACCATTGAAAGCAAGACTTAGAGGGATAATTGAGGTTTATATAAAATATAAAGGGGATTAATAATCCTAGGGCCTTTTACCTACTAAATTTAATGTAGACCACTTTAATTTGCTTCTTTCTTAACTTTTCCATCAAATTTAACTCTTGCACTTCATTTATTGATTGGCTTAATTTGAGTTAAGGTGTTAATTTTAGTAATTGGTGCATTTTCTTTGACAATTCCTCGAGGGAATGATATCTTATTGACTTTTATATTACCTAAAATGATAGGTATATTTATGTGTAGATTGTTATATTTGTCAGCAATAGGTTTCTGGCATTGTTGCTGGGGATTTGCATAATGGATTTGTGCAATATTAATACCAAGCATGCATGACTTAAATCCAAGCTTTGTTTTTTTGTTTTTTTTTTCTTTAGTTAGTGAATTCATTTATGTGTTTGTTTGAATGCTTTGAATTAAAGCTGTTTGACCTAGAGATTAAATGAACTTTCAAGAAACTCCTTAAAGAGAAATGGAAAGCTTCTAAATCATAAATAACAATGGCTGAGGTTGTGAACAATCGACACATAATGGTGAATGATATTGCCGCCTTAAACTTACAAGGGTTTCATTCCAATATTAGGAAGTTAGCAATTTAAGCGAATAATTTTAAGATGAAGCCTTTCATCCTGTAGATGCTTCAAATGGCAAGGCAATTTGGATGCTCACCATCAAAAGATCATGACACTCACCTTTCAAGCTTTTTAAATGTGTGTGATTCAACTAAACAAAACAAAGTTGTAAGGATGCAATTAGCTAAGACTTTTCCCATTTTCACTTCAGGATAGAACTAAAATTTGGCTTAACTCCTCATTAGATAGATCTATCACAACATGGGAAGACTTGGCCGAGAAATTCCTAAATAGATACTTTTCACTGACATAATTAATGCAATTGAGGAATGACATTTCATCATTTGGGCAATATGAGTTGGAGCATCTATATGAAGCATGGGAAAGATTTAAAACTTATTGAGCAAATGCTTGAACCATGGAGTTCCCAAATGCATTCAAGTCCAAACTTTCCATGATGGTCTATTAAATGAGACAAAGACAATTCTTGATTTCGCAATTGGTGAGAGCATCATAGGTGATCTAAATGTCAATGACGCCTATTAATTGTTAGAGAGTATGGTATCCAACACTTTTAAATGGGCATTTGGAAGAGATCCATAAGAAAAGGTTGTAAGGATCCATGAATAGACTTATTGACCACACTCTCCACCTAAATAGCTTTTCTAAACAAAAGATTTGACAATTTGGAAATGCAATAGAGTGTAGCTATAAATGAGAATGCCATTTAGACTATGTACATCTTATGTGAATATGTAAAGAGGGCCACCACAAAGAGCAATATCTCTCACTTGTTGAACCAATGAATTTACTACAAAAAGCTAGTCATTTGTAGCCAACATTTACAAGTGGTTTCTTATCTTAAAAAAATGTCAGTAAATGTAATTAGCAGCAATTTTTCTTGCAGTTGTAAACTTGTCAAAAAATAAAGCAATTAGAGACAACTTTTTTGTTAATTTTTGGCGACTACTTAACCATTGGTAAAAAAAAAAAATTGACATTAAATATAAATTTCTAGCGGTTAAGAATCGCTAGTAATTGCAAAAAGAAAATGTAGGGTTTCCTCTTCCTCAATTTCACTTTTGTGCTAAAATCTCTCCTTTCTCACTTTCAACCCTGTGCCAAATCCTTGCGTTTTCTCTGTTCTTCATCTCTCTTGCTTTCTCTCCTTTCTCTATCTTTACCCAAACTTTCATTTGTACTTTCAATTCTCTATTCACTTATTTCGTCCAAACCCTCTATTTCTAGTCTCTATTCACCCAAATCCAAAAAATCCTCATTCTTTCATTTCTATTCTCCATTTGGCCAAATCCATTTGAAGAAACAAAACTTTTAGGCTCCTTTATGGGTATTATATTACCTTTCTCTTTGTCTCTCTCTCTCTCTCTCTCTGCACTTTCAAATTGAATACAAAGTTCACTTCTAAAGAAGATCCAAAAACTTTAATCCATTTAAAGCCAAGTTGAGTCATATACTTCTCTATTAGTTTTCTTTCTTAGTGTGCATGCTTGTCAAATTCAATGAATTTCATAATTTGTCCTTGTTTTTTATTTGATTTGATTGTTACAATCAGTAAGAAGTGTTCTTGTGAGAAGCCTTAATATTTAATTTATAAAGTTCATGCAAAGTTGCCTCCTCTATGTGTATACATTATGGATAACCATATATACATGTATTTGGTTTTTGTTGGCATCAATATGTTTACAAAAAAACTTAAAGGGGCTATTCATTTTCTTTTATTGCTAGGGAGCAAAAACATTGAGTTGACTCAACACTTTCATTCTTGTATTCCTCGTTAAGGTGTGAATTTGGTGTACATAGTACACTACATCTAAGAATATTCCACAGAGCATCCATTATTTAATATTGACATACTAGAGATTTTAAGGTTTTTTTTCCCTAATTGATATTGAGTAATGACCAAGAGAATTTTGATGTCTTTTTGTAAGGTCCAAGTGACATCAGAAGTCAAGTTTGGGGTTGTCAAACATATAAGCTATGGAAAAATGAGCAAATTAGAATTTTAGTTTTAAAATGGTGTGAAAATAGAAAATTTGAATTCTAGACTGTGGCCTCGAATTTCTGATCACAGCCTTGCTATCCTAGAAAGCAAAAACAAAATAGTGAAACCTGACGCTATGACCTCACAGTGCAACTAACACACATGCAGAGTTTTAAGCCTAATTTTTGGTAGAGATATAAAAAGAAAACAAGAGGAGACCGCTAGAACAATGTTAATGTTGAAGGCTTCCAACTGCTACTAACTACTTGATTTTGCCCTTTTTTTTTCAATTTTTAACTTAATTTTGGACTAAAAATTCATAAAAGTTGCTTGTGACAATATTTTTTTAATCACCCAATAGAACATTTTAAGCTACTAACTAAATTAAACTTACTGACTTGTAATCGGCCAAACATGACCAACTGGCTTGTGGTCATCATTGGCTGATTGAAAGTCAATATGCCATGAAGGGCAACTGACTTATAGTCGATCAAAGCTCACCAAGAAGTAGTCACTCATGTTTGGCTGACTGCAAGTCAATCACTATGGAAGTTTTTTAACATAGGCTTATTTCAAAAACTTGTAAACTTCAATCTCGGGCATCTGTGCAATTTTAAATCTACTAACTTTTCGTTTCTTCCTTTCTATAAATACATAACTTTTTTCCCCTGCATAAATTTCTCCATTTTTGTTCTCTAGTTTCTCTAGTCTCATTTGAAGATATTTCTTTTGAACTCAAGTTCTTCATCTCAAATTACTTCTAAACTAATTCTCTTCTCTTCCCTTCTTTTCTCTTCTCTTTTTTTTTTTCTGCCTTTTATATGCTTATCAAACTTTTACAATATGAACTTCTTCATCTAAAACTACTTCATTTTCATTTTCTGAGCATTTCTCTCATGTGAAGATATTTGATTTTTTTATTTGTAATATTTTTTGTAAACTTTTTATACATTAATATATTTTTAATGTATGTTGAAAATTTGCAAAATTTATACCAAAAAAAAAAAAAGAAAACATGTGAACATGAAAGATATAGAAAGATGCAAGAAAAAGATGAAGACAAAAATTTTAACAAAGCAAATAAAACAAAATAAATAAATGTAAAACAAAATGTTATTTGTTATAAAACAAAATAAATATTAAGGAAATGAAAAAAGTTATTTCCTAGTGAAAGTTAGTAGAAAATAGTTTTATTTCCTACTAACTTTTGAACAGATATGCTTTGAAAGAAATTATAAAAGAAATAAAAACAAACTACTAACTAAAATTCAATAGTTTCCTACAATCCATCCAATAGGAAACTATTGAATTTCAATCAGTAGCTTGTTTTTATTTCTTTTATAATTTCCTATAATGCAGTTGGAAAAAAAGCTACAAAAAATTAAAAAAGCTGCAAAGAATCAGATGCTATTATGTACTACTATTTTGTGGCTCTAATTAAGTCATTTGCTACTTATTGACTAACAAAAATCCTATTGATGGGGCAACTAAGGTTTTAGTTGGAAATAATACATTTCTAACTAAATTTACACTCTTTTTTTATTGACACTTATGTCGCTTTTTTGCCATTTTGTTGAAGTGAACAATAGGGGACTTCTTTTGGTGATTTAGAGGCAAAATAGGCTATCTAAGGCTGCAAGAAGCAATGGGAAGTTTGGAGATTATGGAAACTATAAGTTCATTCCATGTTTCTTCTATTCTCTTCCTTCAATTTGTATTTTACCAATTGTTGTTTGCTCTAATTTTTTAGTTGATTTCCTTTCTTGTGAACAACTAAGCTTTTTGATTTGAGAGTTGTTATGAATCCTTGTATGGATTAGAGATTGATTACTCGCTTTGCTTGTTATTAATAGTTCATATGTATTTATTCAATCCTTCTCTTCACGCTTTCTAAATGATTGGCCACTAATTAGATTGTTATAGCATTCTAATTGAAACTTGGGAGGGGATTGGAATTGGATCTTAAATTGAATTGCACGAGTACTTGATGCTTGTTAATTTGAGTTGCGAGTTTCATTAATAAGATAGGATTATACTAGTTAGTCCCACATAGCCCATAAAGGGAATTGTGTAATTAATTAAGTTAGTTTAAATTTATAAGAAATTATGGATTTGACTAAAGATAATGCATATAAGTAACTTGGGATAGTACTTGTAGGAAACCTAGAACCCTAGGCTAGCACATGCACCATTAAAAGCAAGATTTAGAGGGATAATTGGGGTTTCTATGAAATACAAATGGAGATTAATAATCCTAGGCTTTTTTACCTATTGAAATTTTCACTTATACCACTCTAATTTGCTTCTTTCTTACTTTGTAATTTAGTTTAGTTCTTGTACTTCATCTATTGATTTTGCTTGATTTGAGTTAGGATGTTAATTTTAGTAATTGGCACATTTTTCTTTTGACAAGTTTTCGAGAAAATAATGTTTTACTCACTTTTGTATTACTTGAAATGATACATATACTTGCATGCAAGTTATCCTATTTATTAGCAGCATAGCCCCCGTACTAATGACGACCCATGGCAAAAACCGACACCTGCGAAACCTTCTCCGGAAACAATCTGCTACTACGCCCACTTGATTTGGCATCAACACTTCATTTATTTCTCACTCTTCCTCTATTCTTTCTCGCCATTTCAGTTTCTGTAATCTGTTTTCTTTTATTCTGTGATAATTTCTTGTACGATTCATAGTTTAACTGACGTAATGTATATGTGTGTGTGTGTTTTTTTTTTTTTTTTTCTGAAATAGCGCATACTGCTATCAGAAAGAAGGTTGAGGATGTATGCCCATTGCTACTGGCCACGAGTGCGAGGAGATTGAGGCTGAGTTTCAGGTGACTATTCTCTTACTTCTCTGGTTTTCTAAGTGGATTATGTATCGGGCTTAATCATCATTTGTTAATTTAATAAACGGGGTACATAACCCAATGGGTATCTACCCCATTTTGAGGAAGAATGGATAGGAAAAACTAAGGGGGGGAGTGAAAAATCGTCGCAGGTCAAGATATTTATTATGGTTAGATTTAATTTTCAATTTTTACTCCTACAGCCGCATTTACTTTTCTCAAGACCTACTTTCGCTCCTGTTAAGCACGCCCTAAATGTGTATGGGTAATTAAAATCTGGCCTACATCATGTTACTGCGTATTGTTATAAAGCTCAATGAGTGAAATATTGAGGTTTGCCATGCATAAAACTCGTTAGTTTCGTTTGTTTTCTCGGCAATCTTAATATAGGTCTCTGCCTTGTTGAGTAATTTATGGGAGATTTTTCTATTTTTTCTTCCTCAACAAGGCGATAGATGAAGCTGCAAGTAATGAATATCTAGTATTATGGAAAAAACAATTTTCTTCTCTAACAGCTTAAAAGAAGAGTTCAAGAGGTCAAATTCGCAAGTTTCCAAAACTCGATTCTTCTCCTCTAGCCTCATCCACTTTGGAAGATGATTTTTTGGAACTCAATAGTGAACCTAAGCCGTCAAGCCTCAAGGACGTTGACTTTGTGCCCCCCTCTTGTTCAGGTACATAACCCAGTGAGCATATACCTGTTTTTGGAAGTAGAATGGGAAGGGAAACCTAAGGGGGTGGAGTAAAAACTTGCAGTATGTCGTGATATTTATTATGATCACATTAATTTTCAATTTTCACTCCTACCCGCCTTTACTTTTTCAAGACTTATATTTATTCCTAGTAAACACGCCCTAAATGTGCACATGGTTTCTGTATAGTTAAAAACTAGCCTGCATTATGCTACTGAGTAATGTTATAAAGCTCAATGAGCGAAATATTGGGATGTGATAAAATTTGTTAGTTTCATTTATTTTATCAGTAATCAATTTACGTCTAAAAATCTCATATTTCGAACATTTTGCCGCAGAGAATTCCCCTAATCTGCTATCTAAGCAGATTCTTCTGTATTGTGCGGTAAGTGTTTGTAAACCTTAGTATGAAATGTTTTTCTATTTTCTCTTGGCTAACTACGACGGTAGATGAAACATAGTGAATATGTCCGATTGTCAATGCCTTGCCCTTGATAAACGAGGATTGTTGGTCGAACTCTTAGAAAGACATAGCAATAAGAAAAATGTAAATTTCTGTATGAGTTGAACTGTAATTGGTCATCATCCACCCACTATTGAGATGCTTGAACTTTGTCAGCTGATTAGTTAGGATTAGGATGCATGAATCACGCCACATGTCTTGATAAATGAAGTTAATTAATTCATTAATATATTGTTGGACCCGCAAGAAAATGCGTCAAGCGTATCTTAAAAGAGCAGAAATTAATGTTCATATATAATTTGCTTTATATACTTTCTTTTCTTAAGGGCTTTCTTTTTGCTTAATATAAATAGTTTAATAGATTGGTTATAACCTAATTTGTTTACTTAAGAGTAAAATCCTTAAAACTTAGTTTATTAAGCAAGACTGGTGTCGCATATATATGATTCGTGCAATCAATCAGGTTACTTAAAAATTGAATATTATATTTAAAATTGTCTATAATAAATTGTCTTAAACTTTTACTTAAGTCATGCTTATATTTGATTTAATTATTTGGTTGTTTTTCAAAATTAAACTCATATATATATATATATATATATATATATATATTTATGCAGACACCATTGATTAATGGTATTGGTCCCTTGTGCATGAATTGTGGCAATCAATTTGATCGAAGTTCCTTTTTTTTGTAATATATATATATATATATATATATATTCTTCAACTTTCTAGGTGCTTCTTTGATGTTGAGACTTAATAAGGTTATCATTTATCCATCTTTTCACTTTTATTAATATTTGTGGGTACTAAACAAGTTAGAAAAGGATATACATTCTTAAAATATACATACATACGTATATATATCCATTAAAAGAATTACTTGTATCATTACCACCCCCGTATTGTTGCTCCTTAAAATGATATTATATGTTGTGGGTACTAGAAAATCTACCCATATCCATTTTTTTAATGTGATTTTAAGTCTTTTTTTTCATTTTGAATAAAAATGTAAATGTATATCATTTTACACATTAAATTAATAAAAATGAAAAAAAAATGTCTATATATATATATATATATATTGGGCCAAGCAATACGTGTGTGTATCTTTTATTTTTTTTGCTTGGACTTGAAGAATGAGGTAGTGCAACTTAGATTACAACAACAATAGACAAATGTAACAATAGCGTTTCTCCCTCAAAATTTTTAAAGTTAGGTGTCACCTAAACTTGTTAGTATTAGTGCTCGAGCGATAATATTATAAACTTTTTATTCTAATTGAATTATATAAATAAACATTTATTTCTTTTAGTTTTTAATTTGTTATTAATATCATTTCATTTTTAATTTTAAACACAAAATAATTAATAGAGCAAAACTTTGAAACTGCAACTCAATTATCAAACGTTAAGAATAACTAGTTTAGAAACACTTTAATTGTATTTAAACTTGACTTTAAATTTATTATAGTTGTAATCAAATATATTTGAAAATCTAATGGCAAATTATGAATTCTTGTTGGACTTCAGCTGTGTAGGCTTGTAAAACTCCCACTATAGTAGGGAAAAAAATTTAGAACCAAAGATCGAAAATTTTTAAAAACTGATTTAGCAACAACTAAAACCACCATAAAACTTTTGTTAGCTCTAAATCCTAACTATGGTTAGTAAACCACATTTACCCTTAGTTCCTTAATGGTTTAACTATAGTTTTGTTAACCATTGTTAAACCTAGTTTTACATTAATCCATTTGTTAACCTTGCAATTTCTAAAAACTCTAGTTAATCCATTTGTGACCAATAGTTTATTTGCAGCTCTAGAAATTGCTGTTTCACCCTTGAACAGTAGTTCAAACCATTGCTAAAATCCAAAAAAATCTCAACTAAGAGTTTTTTATAGAGAGAGAGAGATTATTAGTATGCATAATGGCAAATAGAACTAAGTCTGTTATTGTCCATAAACTTGCCTTGTTAGTGGGGACATGTTTAAATATCATACATAGATTTTTCAGCATTATTAAGCTTAATTGACAACATTGATTTCAAGTAGCTTAACCATGGCCAATGTGTTTAATAAGTTGGTTTTAAAAATGGCATATATGAATTTCCAGTATACAAACAACATGATTTTGGGCAAAGTGATAAACTTACTAATAAATATATAATTTGCAATTTATAGTTGAAATTTCTTACCATGATTGTGAAATTCATGAGTTTAGGCAAACTTGTAAAACAAGTAAATTCAGAACATAAACTTATAAGAGTTTGTCTCTATTAATAAATAGTTATTGGTCAATAATTACATTATACATAATGGTTAAAATACAATATAAAGTAAAAAATTTATTCAACTACAATATACAATTACCCTCTCTATTAACATCCATCTCATGTTTCCACCCAATGTCAAATTTAGACCTATTATTAGGATAAGTTTTTTGTTGTAGCAATTACTTTTTTTTTGTCTAGCAACTCCACTTGCACTTGAAGATATATTCAATTCAATTTATAATTCAATCAACAAAATTTTGAAATAATTAAAAAAAAAAAGGAAAAACGAAGCAAGCAGGAGAACAAACAAAGCAATGGCAAAATGCATGTAGAACTACAAAAGAATGAAGTTGTGCCATGTTGTGCTATGCTACCATGTTGGTGCTATAGTGCAAGTGTATTAGAAGATGGGGAGCATTTCTTTTCGTGGCTCGGGCATGAGAAGCAAAAGGTAGAGGCACAAAACAAAAGCACAAAGATGGGATCATAGGAAGTAAGTTAACACAACTCTAAACACAGCATTTGATGCTTTTTCTTTTAGTTTTTGGTCTTAATACTTCAAAAGGCTGAGAAGGCTTACTCTAGACTGAGCTTTTTATATGGGCTTTTTGAATTTTTTTCAACTAGGTTGACATAATTTTTTGACTAAAAAGACATCTTCAAATTCACCTAACTTGCTAAATCAATTGATTCTAAACTAGTCAATTACAAGTCTACACGAGTTAGCTTTGATTATGAGTCTACAAACAATTTGACATGTTTTCTTATGTAAACACATAGACTCGTAAACTAGGCAAGCCAACTCACAAGATTAACAACCATATTTCTTACAAACAATTCATAATAAATATACACTATAAGAAAATTCAAAAAATAACAATAGGCAACTTCCTTCTAATCTAATAGTGACAAAATAGCAAAGAAAACATTTCTTGCTATTTATACATCACTAAACTATGAGGAAATTTTTCCTCACCAATCCCTTGCTAAAATCCCTCATTTAGAAAACAGCAAGGGATTTTCCCTCATCACAATCCTTACTAAAATCCTTTCCAATAGTGGACTTCCCTTGTTAATTTTTTAGGGTTTAGTGAGGGAATTTCCTCTCCAAATATCCTCTCTATTCCCTCGATAATCATAAAATTTCCTTGCTAAATAAAAATGAAAATGTAAGTTTTATTAAATTTTTTCTTGCCATTTCCTCACTAGTCCTTCACATTTTTTTAGCCATTTGCTCCTTATTCCCTTACCACTCCTCACTAATCCCTTGTTGTTCTATTGCTAATTGGAAAAATTTGTAATGTTTATTTATTTTACTTCCATTCCCATATTTAACCTATAGTTAAAAAATATTACAAAATACAAATAGCTAGATTATCAACCATTGAAACAAAGATATATACATAACAAAGTTCTACATATTTACAATAAAAAATATGTAAGTCCAAAAAAAATGTTAATACAAACCTCCTTACAATCATTATCTAAGTCTTCTTCTTCATTGTGATATGACACATTTCTCTTAAGGTCATCCTTCTACAAGCCAATGTGAACTCATTGCTTGCAATGAGCTTTGTAAAATTCATAAATTCTAAAGACTATGGAAGTTTCATATAGTCACCAACCATTGAAATGAGATTTGTTCCAATCTCACAAGATTTATGATGTTGTTGCTGCATGTCTTCAGGTATATGTCCTACTCACGAGAATACTTATGGGTTGATCGCTTAGCACAAATGTCATGAGTTGCCTTCTATCTTCTATCAAACTTGTGGCAATGCTACACCTATATATTATGATCACAAGGAAAACAATTCAAAGATATTCTATTAGAAATGTTAAAACAGTGCATAGAAGAAGGAAACTACATGCTTCTTCCTAAACAAGAGGATGACCACCCATCGGCACCACTAAAGTATCTTGCTACATAATGAATGATGTGCCTAGTTTATGGGTGATAGAAGAGTCACCATGACCATGTGTTGGCATAATATATGTAACACCATGAATTCTAGCTCATCCTAACTCATCACATGCCTTTACATAACTTAATATCATGAATCATGTGAGTTTTGCATGAAAAAGACAAGGAAAATAATGCTCATTTTAGCATTGCGTTGGGTCTCAAAATTCCATTCGGTGTCATGTGGACCATATAAAATCATATTATGCATTCTCATATTTAATTCCATCATTTTAACTCATTTACATCATAAAAACATGTCTACAATTCATGGAAACTGAAATGGAGCTCAAAATAAGCAAGCATATTTTCAGCCCAACTTTGGAAAATCATAACTAAATCTAAAAAATTCAAAATTATGCAATATTTTTTATTCTGGAAATTTAGGATGTCTACTTCAAAATAAAAATATGCCCAAGTCACAACATTCATCACACAAGACGTTTGATATCCAAAAAACTACAGAGGTTGCTAGCTGCCTAGGTTGTTGTTCAGTTTACTAATACAAATTTCTAAAATTCATAACTAATTCTATAAAAATTGAAATCACATAAATTTAGTCATTCTAGAACGTTACAAATGTTTACTAAAAATAATTCCAAAATGAAACAGATATATTTAGCCATTAGGAACCTATGGAACAGTAACTAAACTCCTGATGGGCTATTGGTACTGACAGTTAATTTCAAATATGCATAACTCTCTGCTCAGATCTCCAAATGAGGTGATCTTAGTGGTCACAAAAATCTTGTTACCTCTAGTGTATTCATATAAAATTTTATAAGCATTAGACATTATTTGGCCATCATGTGATATAGAATACAAAACTGCCAGTATGAACAGTACCCATACCAGAATCCATGAAAAATCCCAACTTTAAAAATTCATCAAATATTCTCTAGACCTCCAAAAATTATTATCTTTAACTTTTCAGAAAGATCTCAATGAGACCTAATTTCATGCTAAATTTTAGTGCAATACTAACTCATTTGGCTAAAAAGTGATATAAGATTCCATTATGGTCAATTTTGGCTCCATATTGGATACCAAAATTGCCAAATGGATTTTCCTTGGCATTGGCACTTTTTGAGAAAGTTTAAAAGCTTATTTGATACTTGTGTGAGCTGTTCAAATGGTCTCAAATCTCATGCATGTCATTTTGGCCATTCAACCTACACTTATGCATATTTCCAACAAATTTCCATATTGCACACTTTGGCATTTCATACTCAAAATAGGTTCTAAAGGTCATATATCATATCTATACATTTAAACATCATATAATATCATATTTACACATGTCTCAAGGGTCATAGCCCATTTACTACATCATATATATCATATGGTACAATCATGATCTTAAAGTAGCAAAATCTAAACGCATGATTATCAATCCCCTTCCTTTAGTGTTGTTGGCTCCTATTAGTATCTCCACTTGGTTCACCTAGCATGTTAGATCATTGAAGAGGAGAGGATGAGATTCAAAGAATCCCAATAGTTCATCTCCCATTCAATCATACATAATATGTGCAAAACAAGTTTCACAAATGCATGCATGGAGAAAGTAGAACTCATAGACATTTTAAAAGTAACCTTGACATGTGAATTAAGCATACAAGACATTCAAGAGCTCACTAAGTGTTTGGATTGACCTCACACTTCTCCTCATGGATTTTGGACTTGCCTCGCCCATTCTTTGAGCATTTTGGACTCAACTATACTCTTAGAAGTCCACTTTGCTTTTGTGAGACTCTTTACTTTGTCTCAACTAAGCTCAAGGATTCTTGGCTCATCCTCACCTAAAGGAAAAGTTCTTGGCCTCTCCACACTCAAGCAAACTCATACAAATATCATGTAGTCATTTGAAAACATAACATGGCATTAAGCATCATGGCATATAAAGGCATGTTAGCATACTTTTCAAGCTTGAAATATACATACACACATTATAAAATAAGCTAAACACATATCCATGCATGAGAGAAGGTGGAGAGAGCTACCTTGTATACAAACACACTTTTTCCTTAACTTTCAAGCCTCCTCTTTTGGCCCCACACCCACAATTTGGTAGAGATAGTTTCTCTTGGCCTAAACATAAATTGTGGGAGCCAATTAAGTTCATGAACCACACTCTAAGGCTACACAACTTAATGAAATACTAGATTGCTTTATAGGTTCCATTATGATCCATATTGGCACCTAATGAAGCAACACCCCTCAAATAATTTCTAGGCCTCATTCTTTCTTTTCAAATATGATTCTTGTCTCTTTTAAGCCTCTTGGAGTCATCACATTATCAAAACAAAAGGCCTAGCACCATGTTGCTTCTTTAGGTCATATTATGGAACCTAAGACACCAACTCATTTTCTATGAGTTCTAAATTTTTTCCAAGGCCTCCCTCACTTTTATTCATCAAATATGATTCAAGAATGGCCTTAGAAAAATTTAAAACTCCCCCCACCTACACAAATAAGCCTAGGCCGAGACATAGGCTTCCTTTGGGCTTCTTGGAGTTCTCTTGCTTTTCTTGAAGGAGGAAGCTTGTGGGGAGTATCTTTGGTATCTCAAGAACTCATTTATACTCTAACTTAGACCTAGGAAGTATCATACAAATTCAGAATTGGAAGGTATACTTAAAACCCTAGGTTTTGCATCTTGTTTTCTAATGCCTATTTCTTGGTTTTCTTTGCATATTCTTATTCCTCTCCATCAAATACCTAAGAATCACCTTTGGTTTGGCTAAAAATCTGACTCCTTAGGTCTGTCTAGGTCTAGGTCAAAATGGAGAAGAAGTGTGATGAAAGGTATCAACCATAAGATGCATTTTTTATCTTGTTTCCTTGCTTAATTTAGCTTGAATCTTGATTTCTCCAAGCTCTTCTCTTCAAATCCGAACTTTCCCTTGAATATCTCCATTGAATCATATTTATGAACCTCATTATAAGCATAGGAAAGAAAGGGAAATGGAGAAGGAGAGGTTTGGAAAGGAGAAAACATGAAAAACCATGAAATTCCTTACCTTTTCCTTACTTTTTCTCCTCCTTTCTTCTCTTCCATGGTGTGCCTAAGAGAGCTGGTGTTTTTTCTAGTTTTTAGGTAGAATGGGTCATGCAAATGGAGAGGAGAAGAAATAAGAAACTTAAAGTGTGTTCAAGAAGCTTCCACTTTCTAAAAAATTCTAATTTTGTCCTTCTTTTTTTGGCATTTTCATTTCTCCTTCGTTTTAGCTCCTTTTTTATAACCATCTTTTCCATTATGAAATTTAGGTTCCCAATTTAGTAAAATGCCTTTAGAATCACTCAAATTGGAGTTAAAATCTTCTTGAATGAATCAGTCAAAGTTCGAGTCAATCGACGTTAGAAAACATCCACCGGAAGGGTTTTAACTGTCCCGAGACTTTCCATAGTTTTTAGGGCCTTTGAGAACCCCCGGAGAACTCAAAAATTTCTTTTAAAAAGCCCTCTTATGTGAATTTTAAAAATTGCTCAAAATTACAAAAATGCCATTATGTTTCGTAGGCTTTTCGTAAGAATTTATTTCTTCATTCTAGCTCTACTTTTCCTTCAACCTGAAGCTATAATTGTCATTTTCAGGAGTTTAGAATGCTTCCCAAATTTTTCTGGACCTTCACTACATCATCTTGGGGGACTTCCTTTTGTATTCGGTGAATTTCGTTCGTTTACGGGAGAAACCGCACGTTACGTTTCTCACTTTTTCTTTGGTTTTCAGAAAATCGAATGTTACAATATACATTGAAAAAATGTGAGCTGCTAAATTACTAAATCATGTATCAATATTACTATAACATAAATGAAAAAAAAAAATTCACATATCAAGATAAATATAGAGATGAATTAATTAAGATTTACTAGAACCTATATCATATAGGTTAGCCTCTTCCTCCTCATTCGTGGAGATCTCAATATTATTAGTGTCTTCATTGTCATCAATGAAGTTATTATTGAACTAAACATCCAATGGGTTGTATAAATGATGTAACTTGATAGAATAATTTTAGAGCAAATATCAACACTTGATTTGCCTTATATTCTAGATTGGTCTCATCAACCTTCACATTCCACTTTTACATTCTCAATTCCTTCACATTTCTATCCCTTAACTCTTCCCACTTTTACATGAAAACAAGAGTATATAGCTAGTTACCCCTCTCTAGTGTCTTTTTTTTGGGGGGGGGGGGGGGGGTGCGGGGCTAGGAAAAGTTCCGGAATTAAACAAGTTGTTCTTACTTCAAGGCAGAGCGTAGCCTGCTAACAAAAGAATTACCAACAAATGGATATGGAACCAAAAATCATTTTGTTGGCGCAGCATTTTGCCATATTCTTTTCTTATCTTTTCCATTAGCATGCTAGAATGTCCATGAGTAATATTAAATAAGCGAGAATTTGCATAATTAATAATAGAAACAATTACAGTGATCCCTAAAAGATTATATTATTATTATTATTGTATGTATTATTATCAATTTAGTTTTTAAAAAATTATAATTATATTAGTCTTAATATTTTGAAAAATACATTAACTAAATCCAATGTTGACTCTGTTAAATAAATTTTTAACAAAGTTGCATCCGTGATCTAACATTTCCAATTGGAACATTAGTGATTAACTTGGCAAATCACCTGATACCTTGCCCCGGGGAAAAAGAATCATTTAATCACCACCAAAATGTTGCCGTTTCAAATCTTACTCATAAGGAGGTAGCTCATAATTGGCAATAACAAATGATGACATAAAGTGTACGTGATACGTTGAGAAAAAAATGTCAAATGGGTGGCCAAATCAACTACAAAAGTTTCAACTAGACAGATGTTGAATGACGTATACGACTCTGTTAACAGTTTCAAAACATCAAAACAAATATGATGGTAATTAATTTTTAAAGACTAAATTGATATCAGTAATATCTATGAGAAATCAATATAATAATTTATTTTTAATGACATAATAATATTATCCATTCACCCCTTTTATGGTAAAAAAAAGTCACATTCCTATGAAGTTGCGACATCTTTTTAACAAAAGAAGGATTACGTCACTTTTGAATTACTACACCAATATTTCATGATACTGAAAGTTTATGGAATATCATATTCACCTTTTGACGGCCCTTTTATAAATTTACCATACAAGAAGGTTTATTATTGTAAGAAGATTCCAAGAGTACCCTCGTCTAGCTAGTTCAATTCAAGGAATTTGCTAACCCACTCCAGATTCAATAGGCCCTCTTCGGAGAAATTAAAGAACCCATCCACATCAAAATTGAGCTTTGATGAGTCTTTACCTCCTTCATTTGAATTTTCTTCTCTTATTAGCTCTGCCTCTGCAGGAATCTCTTCTTCCAGCACCACCTTCTCTTTTCTTGTTGAACACCCACTTTGCTTCTCTTTCTGATTTATTTTCTTGCACAAATGAGAGTTCCAATAGTTTTTTATCTCATTATCTGTTCGACCTGGTAATCTTCCGGCTATCAAAGACCACCTAGAATATTTATCAAAAACTTAAACTGTTAAGTGAAGGTTCATAAATAATCTTATTCTAACCTTTAACACACATCACACAAAGTCCTTTGGGTTTCAACTGTAGACAAAGCACGTGCCCGTCATATCTCATGCTAATACCATAACAAAAACTGTATAAGTTTAAAAGTATAAGTTGATAAGTAAATGGTTGTTTAATTATTGGAGTATATGTACAATTTGACTCTTGAAAAATATACCTTCTTACTCTTTAGTACAATTTGACTCTTGAAAAATATACCCTCTTTCTCTTTAGTTCTTAAATGTATTTCTCTCCATGAGTTATCCCAAAGTTTATAACTCTTTATACATGGGTATTAAGTTAGTCCCTCAACGTGGAGTAAATAAACATACAATTTGGTCCTTGACTAGATAACAAAGGTTGGACCTATTAATATGTAGTGAGTTGCAAACTTTGAATAATTAACTTATATAGAAGAATAAATCAAAATTAAGACTATAGCGTTAGGAGGTAATTAAATTGTGTATTTACTTTATTATAATCTTTGACATTAATAATGCTGACCTGTTTCCAAGGAGTCTATGAAGTCGAAGTATCAAATCCTCTTCTTGGTCTGATATGTTTCCCCTCTTGATGTTGGGTCTGAGATAATTCAGCCATCTTAGCCTGCAACTCTTACCAGTCCTATTGAGGCCTGCATAAACCAAAACCTACCTTGTGAAGAAGTAACTATATTAAGTGAAAGCTCATAAATAGAAATATTATAGCCCATAACAAATGATACCTGCTTTGGCTGCAATGGACTTCCACCTTTCTGCTCCATGAACTGCAATAGCCTCAGCTAGTTTCCTATCTTCTTCTAGCGTCCAAGCTCCCTTGCGGATAGGCACATTTGTCTTGGCTTCAGTCGGCTTCACTTTGCTCTTTATAGAATCATCAGTGCTAGAAGCCATTGGCTTTTCCTTAAAACCTTTTACAAGAAAATAAGACAATGAAAGAGACACAGATTTTTGTTGTACATGTGAGTACTTTGTGAAATTAAGCACCATAAACTTCTCGGGGAAGAAAAAGCGCTTCAACTGCCAGTTATATATAGGCAAAGTGCCTGGAAAAGAGACTGATGATTAAGTAATAGAGTCCTACAACGTCTACTTTCTAATTTTTCTGTAAACTTTAATGTCTACCACTATACTACAAATTAAGAGGCTGCTATCGTGCAAACATTAAAAAAAAAAAAGAAGAAAAAGGCCACAAATCTCTTGCGTTATTTATTTTATTTTATTTTTTCACGTGCTAAAGTATTATAATGAAACAAGGGGGTGTGGATACAATAGTGCAATACGTTTGAATTTTGATATATACTTTTGAAACAATCTATATATGAAGGAGGAGAATATCTTGAATTACGAGTGTGAGTGCATAAAGAACAAACATAATTGGTTCTGTTTCTTTCGAGGACTGTAGGCTTCTATCATTTTGTAAACGCTACATCATTTTTCTAATTTTTATATAGTTTAATTTTTAATTAGTTTAATCTATTACAAATTAAAAGATTAAGTTTATGCAGCAAAATAAATTTTGTTACATGGATACATTTTTTTCCCAATTAAGTTAACTTCGGTCTTCTGCATCACTTTCGAGTTATGTTTATACAGCAAAATGAATTTTGTCAGATGGGTACATTTTTTAACCAATTAGATCCAATCAAGTTGATTCCGGTCTTCTCCATCACTTTCGAGTCATGTTTATGCAGCAAATGAACTTTGTCACATGGATACATTTTTTTCCCAATTAAATCCAATCAAGTTGACTTGATCTTCTGCATCACTTACGAGTTATGTTTAGTTTATTATAATATTAGATAAAAAAAGATAATAAAAAAATAAAATAGATAAAAAAATTATTCTTATATTATCACTTTATAAATATAATAAATATTATTAATTAATAATTATAAGAATATAATAAATATTTTAATTAATATGATATAAAGATTTGTCCTTTCCAGTGAATCTTAGTTATGTGGGTATGCTCGGTAATAATGCATGGGACGACAAGCTAAGCTAGGCTCTTAATTTAATAGCTTTTGTTTGGTTTTGAACCATGATGCCAAAGTTGTTTTGTCTTCCCAAAGATTAAATCGATGATAAGGCATTCATGGCGAAGTGAAATTCATTTGACACTTGACACGTATTGCTACTCAAATTTGACGCTTGTTGATTTACATCCTCTTTGATTTTTTCAATAATGTTACGAGATTAAAACTCTTTAAATAATCAAATTAGTTATTGTGTATATCACCCTCATATGTGTCTCCTTGCGGGTTCCTCCATTTACTGTGCACCGTGAGTAAGTTAATTATTAACAATGGAATGACTTTTATAATCAATGCTTGGCTTAAGTCTTTTTCTTTTTCTTTTTTCTTAAATCAAAGAATTTTTTTTTTTTAGGGAGTGGGGAGGGGGTAAAATCTCAATCATTTCCATGGTTGAAGTAATATCATGAACCCAAATGCCTCGACAACAAACCAACAAGGTTTAGAAGGGTCTTATCTTTTGAGTCATATTCAGACGGTAGGCACCTTCATGCTCAATTGTTAACTCACTTGTAATGGGCCCAGGTCCCTTGCAAAATGATAGAAATTTTCTCCAAAGATGTATTTTATAGGTGTGCCAATCTTCTATATCTTCCATTCCTATATGCAATGTTTTTAAAATTAAATTGGTGGAGAGTATAATTCAAGATTTATTAATATGATTATGGTTAAATAGAGGTTTAATCGATGATAATTAATTATATATTTTTTAACTTTTATATATTAAAATTATAATATAATAAATATTAATAATTTTAAATAGTTAATTACTAATTACACATTTTTTAAGATGTTTAAAAAATTATTTTTAAATTAATAAATTAAAATTATTCATGATGAAAATTTGATAATATTCAATATTAAAATTTTAAAAATTTTGAATTATATTAATATTTCATTTATCATTAAAAAATGAAAAAAGCACAAGAGTTAGAATTGGTAAGTACTAATTTTAATGGTAAAACAGTATTGAGATCCATTTCATATTTTTGCTGATCTTTATTTCTTCCGTTTCCGTGTCATGCCTTTTTTCTTTCTTGTGAAAAAAATATGTCATATCATTTCCACATCTACAATGATTTTGGATACCCCGTGCAATGCAAACTCATTATGATCCATAGGGACGGGGTAAACAGAAAAAATATTTATTATGTAATAAAAAAATCGCTAGTCATATCATCTGTTTAAGATGCAATAAAAAAATTGGTTCTTTGTATCAACGCAAGGAATCAAATTCTAGATTTTGATGCATCGCACTGAGACAATATCATAAATCATTGGCGATTTGGGGCCCCGAATTTTCAAGTGGGTCGACCATATTCACCAACATTACCTAATCAAATTTTAGATTTTGATGCATCGCACTGGGACAATATCATAAATCATTGGCGATTTGCGGCTCCGAATTTCCAAGTGGGTCGACCATATTCACCAACATTACCTAATCAAATTCTAGATTTTGATGCATCGCACCGGGATAGTATCATAAATCATTGGCGATTTGGGGCCCTGAATTTCTGAGTGGGTCGACCATATTCACCAACATTACCTAATCAAATTTTAGATTTTGATGCATTGCACTGGGACAATATCATAAATCATTGGCGATTTGGGGCCCCGAATTTCCGAGTGGGTCGACCATATTCACCAACATTACCTAATCAAATTCTAGATTTTGATGCATCGCACTGGGACAATATCATAAATCATTGGCGATTTGGGGCCCCGAATTTCCGAGTGGGTCGACCATATTCACCAACATTACCTATGGAACATGATACTCGCCATCGTGAACCCCAAGAATGAAGTTGGATTTGATTCCAAGCACCATTTCCAATTCCTCCTTGTCACCTCCCCAATTGTTACTCTTACCCTCTCATATTCCTCTCCTCCATCCTTACCTAACAAAGCCACTTGTTCAGGTTCAGCCGTTCAGGTACCTGTCTCTCTCTACCCGAGTTTCTGCTTCTTCTTCTTTTTCCTTTTTAATTTTTTATTATTTTTATTTTGTTAGGTGATTTGTGGAGTTTCTGTTAAAATTCTCTGGGCTACTAGGCTTTTTTTTTTTTTACTTAATACTGATAGCTAATCATGTATTGTGATCGCCATTCAAATTCTTTCTTCACATAATATTGGGGTTTTTCAATCTATTTCTGCGATTTGATTGTAGGAGGTGCTAAAAGTTGTGCTCTCTTTATATGTTGTGCAGAGAGAAAGAACTCAATTTTGCGTGTGCAAAATATTCAGCATAAAAGTGAGCCGATACCCAGTTATTTGATGGCTTCAGAGCTGGAATTTACGGAATTGAATAGAAATCTTTACCCAGATATAGAACCGTATAGAACAGGGTTTTCGAAGGTTTCAGATCTTCACACAATCTACTAGGAGCAATCAGGAATCCCGAATGGGCATGTGAGTAGTAATTGCCCCACTGGCTGCTTAAATATGCAAAGCTTGTTTGAAGTTTTACTTTTGAAACTATATTCTAAGCTTATATGCTTATTTGGTTCAGGTTGAGGCAGACTGGGGATGGGAAGAAATGGGCTATTGTTAAGTTAGTGACTCTATCAAGATTGATTTCTAATGCAACTGGATGAGCTCTCAATGTTAAATTACTTCATCGATCCTCCTGTAGAATGGGAGGTAGTCAATTGTGAGCATTGTGTTCTTTTCTCACTCATATATTAATGGATACCTCAGATTGTTGGGAAAAGGCTGCATTTCTATGGGAACCATTATGAAATATCCTACTCACTCTAGTGCTTGCTGACAATTTCTTGCATGGATAATTGGGAGTTTATGGGCTATGTTTGCATTCCTTGAGCCTGATAGTTTGTTAAGAGTTTGGGATCGATTTTGAATAAATTCTTGGCTGACATTCTGGTTTGCTTGTTCTTAGTAACACTGCTTGATTCTACTTGCGATTGAAATTTTCATTAATATTTTCCTGTTTGGGGTGGAAATGAAGAAAAGGGTTGTTGGCCCTTAAACTCTACCTTAACACATGCATGAGTGGGTGGATCTAGTATTTTTTTCTTTAATTTTTAATTTTCTGCTTTTATTTTCCTTTCGTAGCTAGATTGTCTTTCTCTTTTGGTTCAATTTATTGCCATGCCATTCTTTTTATATTCCAATTATTTAACTTACCTATAGAAAAGAATTATAAAAACAAATATTGTTAATCATATCTAAGCATTTTTCTTGCAGCCAGTTATCTTCCTTCATGGGGACACTTCCAAGTAATCGGAGATTTTTTTACCCTGAATTTTATCAAATTATTCTATTTGATCAGGTTTCAGATTGTATGCTATAATAATATCTGAAGCTTTTGCTTTATGATAGATACTTTCTTTATCAGCGATGGGCAGGAAAAAGTACGTCCCATGCTTACTTAGAGCAAAACACCACATGGGACCTCATTGATGACATTGAAAAGCTAAGAGAAAACTTGGAGATTCCAGAATGGCAGGTAATTGTTCATTTCTGGTTTCAGAATACATCTGTGATTCTCATGTGATAGGCTAAGATATTATCTTCCTTAAATTATGCAGGTATTTGGTGGATCATGGGGAAGCACACTTGCCCTTGCTTACAGCCAGTCATACACAGACAAGGTATGTAACTTTGTTTTGATTTTGGTTGATCTTATTTTATGATATCTCAAATGGTGTCTTATCTTTTTAAAAAATTATTTTTCTCTTGAAAATTGTATAATCTATTATTCAGAGCTGAGCAGTTTATTTCCCCACTGTCATTGCTCACTTCTTACAGTATATATATACATATATATATATATGTGTATGTATGTATGTATTTTTCTGATTTTTGTTACAAGGCTACTGACATGATCCTCGGGAATTTTTCTTTTGCGAAAGAAAGAGAATAATTGGTTTATGAGGGTGGTGCTGCTGCAATATTCCCTGGTGGTATATACCACATCGTGTTTATATGTTTCTTTGTCTGGTGAATTCCTTTTGAATAAATGTCATGCACCATAAAATTTCTTTTTAAAGATTTGGAGAGGTTTCTTGTTTTCTGCTATAGGGAAGTATGCAGGAGCATCATGTTATGCCAGTTTCTTTGCATGCTAGGATTTAAATTGTTCGGCTAAGAACATGAGAAGAAATGCATGCTTATATTAATGATAATTTCACTGTTTTTATTCCAGATCTCTTGCTAATATGGTATTCTTAGTTTTAGATTCACATAATCTCATGCATGGTTTAATGTGATGTCTGGCTTTTCTGCTTATTAAGTTCCTGTGGAATTCAAGTGGCTGATAATTTGTGCATTTTGTGTGATGCCAGCTTGGGAGCAATGTAGAGATTTAATTCCAGATAATGAGAGAGGATGCTTCATTCATGCCTACCAGAATGGATTAAATTCAGATGATATTGAAACTCAAGGGAGTGTCTGCCTAGTTTCCTCAGCATGGCTTTCTCTCTTTTCCTCCCTTGCATTTTCTCTAAATTTTATTTGACTGTCATAGCTATATTCCATCTTTTGGCCTGAATTCTAAAATGTCAAGTGTATGGATAGTTGAAGAGAATTGAACTATTTAGAATTCTATCCCTTACAATACCAACAAGTCCTCCTATGGCTTCTGACTGAAATTTCTACAGTAGTTTCTTTGTGTATTGGCATGTTGAGTTTTATCCCCCCCCCCCCCCTCTCCCCCCAAAACAAAAAGAGCATCTTGAGTTTGTTTTATTAGTGGAGTTTCCTATGTACATCATATGTGGATCTTTATTGCGTCAATTTAATGTTCCTGAGTTCCCCCCTTTTACTCTGCTATAATCATGTTATGTATTAACTATTGACCACTGTCTTGTTCGTATTGGAAAAATATTCTTCGGTATAACATGTTATAAAACACTTGTTCGTATTGGACAAATATTCTTTGGTATAACATGTTATAAAACATTTAACGCTAATCTCATATTTTGAAGGAAGTGAAATGCGCATTGGTGACAAGTTGTTTTAGAGATATCTGATATAGTCTAAATAAACAATTTGTTTTAACATGGAAGACAATGAAAAATAGGTAGAAAAACAATAAGTATAATTACGGTGTGAGAAGTGAGAATTAGAAAGGGGAACTATGGTTGGGCTAGAGCCCTGATATATACCAGCCCCCCAAAAGAGAGAGAGAAAGGGGGAGTATTGAAATCTGAAGCCTGGATGGATTATAGAAATGATATACGTTGATCCTTCGTTTTTGATATAGTCGTGTGTATATTATACCACTCAAGTCTGGGAATACTGTGCATAGTATTTTCCAAATTAGAAGCTTCTGTTTTTCTATCTATCTAAAATATATTGATGTATTTATTTCATTGCTTACTGGTTGGCTATTAGACATACGGTCACAAAGTAAAATCTGTGTTCTCCAACAACTTGGCCCTGAAAAAATAGAAACTGTGGTCTTCTGTTGATGATACTTTTTGAGAAAATAGAGAGCAAAAGCTAGAGAGAAAAAGAAGGGACCAAATGGAATATATTATTGAAAGACATAGCGACTGTGTTATACCCTAAGCCTCTCTTTATACTAATATTTTGACCAATTGGACACTAATACCTATTACTCCAGTGCACTACAAGTAACTATTTCCTTAACCTACAAGAGTTTCACAAATCTTTAATATCTCTTAACATGGTAACTCTTTTCTTAACCAACTATATTTTCCTAAATTCTGAGTATCTCTTAACACTAATCAACCTATGACTAGATATTTCAAATGGTGAAAAATATTCAAGTACAAGGAGCAAGGAGGAATGCTGCATTTAACAGTAAATTTTGAGAAAGAGAACTAAAGATTTCTAAGTAAAGATGCTGGTCAAGAAGTTTACGGCTCATGCTATTAGCTGCATATTTTGACTATTTGCCCTATCTTCTGGAATGAGATTCATGCAGGCAGCCCAATTCTTGGAATTAAGAGTCTTGCAAATTCAAATTGAACCTAAGATTAGAAATCACACAACTTCTCAAGGACTGAGGGATTCAAGGAGCGATCTATATGTTTATTGTTTCTAAAATTGAATTTTACATTTTTCTGGTCCTGCCAAAAGATTTTGTCTTTGGCCATTATCGTGTCATAATAGATTGTTGTCTTTCTGAAAGAGGGAAAGATATGTCAGGCTGTCAGTTGTCTGATGATTGCACAGGACGCTGTATTTTTTTATTTTATTTTTTTCAATTTGCTAAAGTATTTTACTGGAACAAGGGGGTGTGAATACAGTAATGCAGTACTTTTGAATTTTGATATATGCTTTTGATACAATCTACGGAGGAGAATATAGTAGGTGGGTAGGTGCATGAAGAGCAAACAAAATTGGTTCTATTTATTTCGAGGAATCTAGGCTTCTATCTTTGTACTCTTTACGAGGACATATATTTTAGAGTATATTAAAGTTTTGGTCACATTACAACTTTCACACATGCATACATATTAAAAAAAATTATATGATTTTTTTAATATTTTATATATGTTGTAAAAAGAAATTTTTAATTTACTTTTTATTCATAAAATTATGTTTTTTGCCCAACATGATAATGTAATTTTATTTTTAATATAAAAAAAAATTAAGGTGACGTTAAGCTGAAATGTAAAATAATAATTTTTTTTAAATGAAAAAATAAAGATAGCCAAGTAAATATATTTTTTTAGAGAATGCATATTATGTAAAAGGTTAATTTCATTAACAGAAATTAAATTATAGAGGAAATTTTTATCATATATCAAATTTCAAAGAAATTCATTAATAATTGTAAATATTAAATATAATTTAACATAACCTTAAATCTTAGTGTAATTTACATTATATTTTATTGTGTAATTTTTTAAATGCTTATTCGTTACCCTTCAATATCTGCAATACCTCTGGTCTTGATTCATTTATGCAGTTACTATTTTTCCATTTAAAAATAATACATTTGTTAAAACTAACCCTAAAATCTTCAAATAAATAACACAACTTTTTTTTACGATTGAAGCAAATAATCCACGTGTTAGACAAAATATTTAGTTTGTCTACATAAAATTAATCAACTTGGTCAACTGATAAATACCTTGATATTTATGTTATACAACATTTTTTTGGAGTAATTATATCATACAACAATTATATTTAAGTCTTGATAACAAGTATAAAAAAATTGCACTTAAATTTTTTTCCAATTAAATTTCTAGCATTAAGTCTTGAGATATATTTAGGATCCAAAGTGATAAACTTCCGGATGTATATAAAATTTGTAATTCCTAGTTAGAATCTCCAGTAGTAGTTTAGGATTGGCATTGCTTGGCATTAATATATAGTTGAATCTCCTTTGGTGGACTCCCAATGTTAGCCTTCCCCGATATATATATATATATATATATATATATATATATATATATATAGTAGGTCAGCAGTGACAGAGATCAGACATTGAGATATACTATATTTAAGTTACCTCTTATTCACGACGCCAGTTAAAACTGCTTTATTTTATCTTTTAGGTGAGATTTCGATGTCCATCAATTAAGATATGCTCTATATACATACATATATATATATATATATAAGCATTATAAAAACTAATCTTCTTCCAAAGTGGCAAATTTTCTATTGCACCCCACACGATGGACATCGAAATCTCACTTAAAGATCAAAATAAGACAGTTTTAATTGGTGTCATGACAAGAGGTAACTTAAATACAGCATATCTTAATGTTTAGTCTCTGTAACTGCTGATGTTCTCTCTCTCTCTCTCTCTCTCTCTCTCTCTCTATATATATATATATACATATGAATGATAGATTAGTCTGCACAATGCTATAGAAAATTGGGCCTATTTTAACCTCATTCACATTCGGATTTTAACATAATAAAGCTTAAGAACACTGGATTCTAGACAGCTTAACAACTTTGGTCAATTGTGTTTAATTAGGTGTTAAAAAGTTGTATTTATGAATTGTCAGTATCTGTAATTTCTCTTAAACTTGACATTTTAAGTATCTTGTGATTACTTGTTATATTATGGATGCCATGGGACAAGTCGACACACCAAATGTAGATATTCTTTACTACATATTAATACTAAAAAACACAGAATTGGACCACTATGTCCCGTTTACAATTTTAAGATGGATTAATCTTAATCATCGAAGAGTACAAAAACAGTTTTCACATACAAAACATGAACAAAATGAGAGTTGCGAGGCAACAATATATAATGGGAATTAGGAGTCCAGACCTTAGAAATTATTCTAAAAATAAAGAGAAAATAAATAAAAGAGAAAGACTGAGACATGAATTTTGATCTGGACAGAGTCAACAATGAACATACGTTGAATGGACAATTCACCACACAACATCTGGGACAACAGACCATGATAGCAACGTTGTAAATCTTGCATAACTCACCTCATTGCAATCCTGAGAACAGATTACAAATCCTTAGAAAAAAAAATTTGAGGAATTAAAAGCGAAGGGGAGAAGAAAAAAGAAAAAAGAAGGGAGAGGAGGGAGGAAAGACTCTTGCTTCTGACAGAAATATTAGTTTTTGGATTTAGGGTTTTTCGGGTTTAGGGAGAGGAGATAAGCCACAAGCCAGCTTTTGCGGGATGGTGACTGAATCTGACAATGAGATATGAATTAATAATATAAACTTAAAAAGTTTTGTCCGTAGATACCAATATTTAAGGTTGACAGTTTTTACATCTCATTTAAATTTTTTTCTCTTTTTCTCTTTCTACACACCAAAAAGAAAATTGAGGGTAAGTAATTTTTTGCCAATGAGTCTACATGAAATCAATTTTAAGATTAAACTGAACATAATATCAAAGATTTTGTTCTTCTTTTTTTTCCTAATTATTTCAAGATCTTCAGACCACTCTTGCTTTTCAAAAAAAAAAAAAGGTAAGTAATTGTCTTACATATGATATATCTCCAATAAAATTAGAGAGAGAGGGGTATGCTTAGAAACCTCATAATTTTTACCACCAAAAAAAAAAAAAACCTTCATCATTAATTCCATATCAATAAGTTCAACAATCTCCAATTTAAATAACTCTCAAACTTTTTTGGGTATTTTTTTTAATTACGGTTAACTTTATTAGGATTAAATTTTAGTGTTTCTTCCTTCAGAAATCTTTGTTAATCAGTCTCGTGTCCATATTTATCAATCCCTAAGTATTTATATTTGACACTTCAGCATTAGAAGCAGCATACCATCTATCTAATGTATTCGATTAGTGTGAAAATGTACAAATAGAATTAAGGGTTGAAGATGAGAGATGCATGTAGTCTTGACATGTATTGCTACTCAAATTCCTTGTTGATTTGCATTCTCTTTCATTTTATTTTTGTTCAAATAATGTTGAAAAACACTTTGAATAATCAAATTAGTTATTGTGTATATCGCATGAGTTAGCCCTCATATGTGTCGCTTTGCCAGTTCCTCCATTCACCGTGCACCCTAGCTACTTGGTTAATTATTAGTCAACAATGGAGTAACTTTCACAATCAAGGCTTGACTTAAGTCTCTTTTTATCAAAGACTTTTTTCTGGGCCAAAAACTGTCAAAGACATAAATCTCGATCATGTCATTGGTTGAAGTAATACCGTGGGAGACAACAAATCAACAAGCGCTAGAAGATTTTTGTCTTTTGAGTCATGTACAGATCGAAAGCACCTTCAAACCCAATTGCCAATTCACTTATAATGGGCCTAGGTCGATTTCAAATTGGTATAAATTTTCTCCTAAGTTTCATTTCATACTTTTGTTATTTTACTCTTCCATTTCTATATATAATAATTTTAAAACTAAATTAATTATTGAATCAATAGAAACACTAATTTATGATTCTTTGATCAAATTATGATTTAACCATAATCAACCTGATAATTATTATATATATATATATATATATATTAAATTTATATATTAAAATTCTAGCTTATCAAATAAATACTAGTAAATATTAAATATTTTATTACAAATTTTATGTGAAATTCATTTTTTAATTAAAAAATAAAAATTATTTATGATTAAAATTTTAAAATATTTAGTATTAAACTTTTAAAATTCTCAAATTATATTAAGATTTTATTTGTTATTAAAAAATTAAATAAAAAAGGGCCTTAGACTTGTTTGGTGAATTTTTTTAATGGTAAAACAGTATAGAAATTCATTTTATATTTTTGCCAATCTTCTATCTCTTCCATTTCTGTGTCATGCCTTGTTTTTTTTTTTGAAAAGACGTGTCATATAAATTTCACGGCATATGATTTTTATTCAATTCTATGCTTAGTTTATGGTGTGTTTGGTTTGAAATTGTGCAAATTTAATTTGCATCAAAAATATTTTTGGGTCAATGCAAAAGCAATTATTTTTTTATTTATTTCAGTATAAATCCCCATGGGTGCGAACTCATCATATCCTTAGGAACACAGTAAAAAGAAAAAAATTGTATTATGTAATAAAAAAATTGCTACTCAAATCATTGTTTAAGACCAAATTTAAGAATTGGTTCTTTGTTTGTATCAATACAAGGAATCAAATTCTAGATTTTAATTTGTATCAATGCAAGGAATCAGAATAGTGGGAGTGAAATCATGAAATCGTTGGACTGGGGATTGTGCGTCCCCACTACCATAGCCAACATGTCTTACTGCCTTTGCCTTTCTCTTTGCTCTCGCACACGTCTAGTACCGTGCTTCTCTCTTGTGGATGACGACAGGAAAAGGGCTTCATCCTAAATGCACCATAAGATTACATTTTCTAGTAGGGCTACCTTTTAATTATTTTAATTTTAATTTTGTTATTTTTCCTTTATTTTTTTCCTCCCACTTTCCCTTAAACTTGATTAGGCCAAAAAATTAGGTAAGATCTTATCTCTTTGGATTAACTTATTAAGACTTCCTTTTTGGTTGCTTTTTTTTTTCTTTTTTCTTTTTTTTATTGTATTGACTCAAATTAAATTAAAATTGATCCAAAAATTAAACTGGACTCCAATAATTAAAATGACTTAGAATTAAATTAATAAAAAATAATTATGACTCAAATGACTTTGAAATTTAATCAAAAACAACATTAAATAAAAACCTGAAATGAGGAGTTTTTAATTTAATGTATATTATTTAATTTATTTATTATTAAATTTTTATAAAATATCCAAACAAAACATAGTATGCACAATTATCCCTTTTTACTTGTTTCTTGAATGAAAAGAGTGAAAATGTAGTTTTTTTAAAATAATCTTGCCTACAGAACAAGCAAAGATAAAGAGCATATATTTTGTTTGATTGACAAACATGCCCAAAAATGAGATAGCTTGATTACCCTTGACACAATTGGACTAGACTTAAACAACTAGATTAAACTAAACTCAATTTGGAAATATGAAATGAATAAGTGACCTGAACAAAATACACGATGTTGACAAATTGCCTTTCTTAATTTATTCTCTAAGTGAGAAGATCACAAAAATGTCATTTTTCAATATTCTCAACTTAGGAATAAGTAAATATAGAAACACATTATATTTGGGGAGTTGAAACTTATAAATTGAGTGAATGAACAAGCAAATTTATTTGAAAATGTAGGAACATGAATTTTTGTTTAACAATGACTTGATTGAAAAGTGCCTATAACTTGGGACAAGACTCTGGCAAAATGATATAGGGTGTTAATGGCTTGGGACAGGATTTGATGAAGAAGTAAAAGTGCATGGACTTATGTAAAACTTTGAGATAGTATTTATGACTCGAGACAGGACTCTAATAGAAAAGAAAAAGGCGCCTCTAACTTAAGATAGGACTTTTAAGCAAGTGTCAATGGCTCAAGATAAAACTATGATAGAAAAAATAAAGTGTGCTTGTGACTTAGGACTAGACTTAAAAAGAGTGCTTGTGGCTTGGGACAAAACTTTAAAAGGGTTCTTAGGCTCGTGTAGAACTTTGAAAGAATGCCTATGGTTATAGGACTTTGAAAGTGGTGCATGTCTTTAAAAGGCTTTGAAAAAGATGCCTGCTATTACAGGGCTTTGAAAGGGTGCCAGTCATTACTGGGCTTTGAAATGGTGCTTGTCCTTACTAGGCTTTGAAAAGGGTGGCTATTGTTACAAGGTTTTAAAAAAAGGTTTGCAACATAGGAGCGTAATCCCTTAAGACATTTGCTTTGTGATGATGAAGTGCTATGCAATGTATATATACATGTGAGATGCATGATGCAAGTGGAATGCCTTATTTTGCAAGATTTTTCATCTTATACTTGGAAGCTTTATTCTTGAATTGCCCTAGTGTGACTGGAAAACTATTTTTAAGCAATGCATGTAATATTAGAAATGCATAATGTATGCAAAATGCCTACTTGCTTTTTTAAAAATTTTTTTTTTATTGTTTGAGCTTAAAAACTCTACTTTTTTATTTGCCCTGATATGAACCTAGTTCTATTTATGCACATGTGATATGCATGAAACATGTGGGATGTTTCACTTTTGCAAAATGCAAGGTTTTTTGTTCTTTGTTTTTTGGGTATTTAGAAATTTTATTTCTTATTTGCTATGGATGCACAATGTATGTAAGCAAATCACCTCCAAAAGATGAGAAAAAAGACGAAGGCATCATCTTCAAAAATCCTTAAATTTATTTTGGACTCTTATTAAAAATGATTTGATAAGGGAAAGGGAAAATTCAATCTTTCCTTTTGCTTCAAAATTAATTTTACTTTGATTCTATGTATAAGTTCAATACAAGACATGATGCATGAACATGTTTGGAATTTGTAAAATGCAAGATTTTTGGTATTGTGCATTTGGAAAATGTTTTTATGTTAGCTCTTCACTTGCCCTAATGATAGAAGTTAGGCTTTTGGTATCCTCACTAATTTTTCCCTTTATCACTTAGATGAATAATTTTATTGACAACATTTGGTTAATTGAAAATGCCCTTATGGTAGTACTCAAGGTTTAGATTATCCAAGATTTTTGTTGTGACTTAATTGCTCTTGACATTTCTTAAGGTCATTTCCTTGCCTTGATTACTTTTGATTTGACATTTGATTATCATTTTGTTTTGATTCAATTGCTTCAAATTTGACCATAGAGATGTTTCATATCAAATCTTTTATTATTAGTGTTTGAAATTTCAATAAGTAAAATTGGCTCTTACTTTATTTAATAGTATCAATACAAAGTCATGCGTTAAGGAATGTAGAATCATAAGATTGAAGGAACTTGGAGAATGATGGAACTTGTGACACCACAATTTCTAGCTTATCTCATGCCTTTAAATGATTTAATATCATGAAGAATGCAAATTTCTCATAAAAAGGCAAAGAAAATAATGAATATTTTTGTGTTGCGTCGTATCTAAAAATTCATTTTGGTGTCACATGGACTGTGTAAGCTCATGCTATGCACCCTCATATTTAATTACATCATTACAACCCATTTGCATCCCAAAAACTACCTACAACTCATGGAAACCGAAATGAAGCATGGAAAATGGGAGTTTATTTTCGGTCAAAATTGGCCTCTTTTCTGGGCAAAACTTTGGAAAATCATAACTAAATCTAGAAAAATAAAAAACATGTGTTCTAGGTCATTTTGGAAAGCTGTGTATGTCTACTTTACATAAAAATATGTCCAGCCCATAACATGTATCATGGAAGACATTTGACATCCAAAAAACTATTGAGGTCGCTGCTACCTGGGCTGCTATTTCAGATTATTGATACAAATTTCTAAAATTCATAACTAATTCTATAAAAATTGAAATCATATACATTCGGTCATTCTAGAAAGCTAAAAATGTTAAATTGATATTAAAAATAATTTCAAAATGAAACAGATATGTTTAGTTATTGTAATTCTATGGAACAGTGACTGAACTCCTGGGGCGCCACTACTATTGACAGCCAACTTCAAAAATGCATAACACTTTACTCAGACCTCCAAATGAGGTGATCTCAGTGGCTACAGAAAGCTACCTCTAGTTTATGCCTATAAAATTTCACAAATATTAGACATCATTTGACCATCGAATGACACGAAATATAAATCTACCAGTGTGAACAATGCACATACTAGAATTAATAGAAAATTCTAACTTTGAAATTTCATCAAATATTCTCTAGAATTTTGAAAATTATGTTCTTTAGCTTCCTAAAAAGCTCTAAATGAGATCTACTTGCATGCCAAATTTCAAATCACGAATAAAGACTAATTCATTTGGCCAAAAAATGATATAGGGTTCCAATACGGTCAAATTTGGCTCCATATAAGGTACCAAACTTGCAAAATGACCTCCCCTTAGTGTTGGCACTTTTTGGGCAAGTCTAAAAGTATATTTAAAACTTGTATGAGCTGCCTAATGGGTCTCAAATCTCATGCATCTCATTTTGGCTGTTCAACCCATACTTTTGCATATTTACATCATACTTTCACATTGCACATTTGGACATTCCAAACTCAAATGGTATTTTAAAGCTCATACGTCATATCCATAGTTATAAACATCACATAATAGCATATTTATACATGTCTCAAGGTTCATAGCCTATCTATATCATCATATACATTAAGGTACATAAGTATGGTTCCAAAATAGCTAAAGCTAGACATATGCTTGTCAATCTCCCTTCTTCATGGTTGTTGGCTCTCATTGGCATATCCATTTGGTCCACCTAGCATGTGAAATTATTGGAGAGGAGGGGATGAGATTTAAAGAATTCCAATAGCTCATCTCCCATTCAATTATACATAATATGTGCAAGCAAGCTTTATAAATACATGTATGGAGAAAATAGAAATCATGGACATTTTAAAAGCAAACTTGGCATGTGAATCAATCATACAAGACATTTAAGAGCTTACCAAGTGTTTGGATTGGCCTCACACTTCTCCTCATGGATTTTGGACTTGCCTCACCCATTCTTGAAGAGCTTTGGACTCAACCATACTCTTGGGAGCCCACTTTACTTTTGGGAGATTCTTTACTTTGTCTCAACCAAGCTCAAGGGTTCTTGGCTCATCTTCACCAAAGGAAAGGGTTCTTGGCCGCTCCACACTCAAGCAAATTCAAGCAAGCATCAGATACTCATTTAAAAACATAACATGGTATTAAGAATCATAGCATATAAAAGCATGCTAGCATACTTTTCATAACTTGAAAATACACATACAAACATTCTAAAACAAGCTAAACACATATCCATGCATGAGAGAAGGTGGAGAGATCTACCTTGCACACAATTATACACTTTTTCTTTTGGATTCAATCTCCTCCTTTCGGCTACACACCCACAAAAGTATGGGGAAGGTTTCTCTTGGCCTAGACATGATTTAAGGAAGCTAATTAGGTTTATGGAATTAATTCTAATGCAACATAAATTGCTTAGACCTTAGCTTGCCTTATAAGCCTCATTATAGTTCTATAATGACACCTAAGAAAGCAACACCCTTCAATTAACTTTTAGGTTCCCTTTTCTTTATTCATATATGATTCTTGACTCCTTTTAAGTCTCTTAGAGTCATCACCCAATTAAAACAACGAATTTAAACACATGTTGCTTCTTTAGGTCACATAATGGAGTCCATGGCACCAATTCACTTTTCTTAAATTATAAATTTTTCCTAAGGCCCCTACTCATCTCCACTCATCACATATGACTCAAAAATGGGCTTGAAAAAATTTAAAACTCTCCCTAGGTGCCTTATCCCTTGGCCGAGACATGGGAGCATTTGGCCTTCCATTGGGTTTTGTTTGTTTTCATGGAGGAAGAGACATATGGGGGACCTCTTAGGGATTTTAGAAGCATGTTTAAACATTCAATTAATCTAAGAACATTCATATTAAATTAGATTTGTAAGGGAGTATTTGGATCCCTAAGGGTTCCATCTTATTTTCTAATGCCCTTTTCTTGATTCTATTAGTTCATTTTTAATCTTTGCCCTCTAAAACCTCTAATTCCTCCATGAGTTGGATAGAACACAACCCCTAGGAGATAGGCTCTTTTCTGGACGAAATACCTTCAAGGGAAAGGGAAGGAAGAAGCTACCAAAGAGTGGAGATTTTACTTTACTTTCTTAGCTCCTTTGGCTTGTTCTTCCACTTGGTTAGCTTGCTCCCTAAATTTTTGAAATTTACCTCTCTATTCTATCCCCAAAATAGCACCAAACTCTCCATTAAAACCATAGAAAGAAATCTTGAGAGGAGAGGGGCAAGTTTCAAGAAGGGAGGATATGGAATTTCTTAAAGTTTCTCACTTTTTCTTGAATTTCTTCCTCCAAAATCCTCCTTCTCTTGTGCACCTAAGAAGCTGGAGTTTTTCTCTGAAAATGGGCAGAAGCAAGTCAGTTTAATGAAGGAGAGAAAGAACGTGACTTATAAAGGAGAATTTGGAAGCTTCCTCTAACACTTTAATTCCATTTTTTCCCTTTTGTAATAGCATTTTTGTTTCTCCTTCGTTTTAGCTCCTTTTTGAGAACCGTCTTTTTCATTATAAAATTTAAGTTCCCAATTTAGAAAAAAAGCTTTTGGAATCACTCAATCAGAGGTAAAACTTTCTCGAATGAATTGGTCAAAGTTCGGGTCAACTGACATCAGAAAGAGTACACCAGAGGGGCTTTATTGGTCCTAGGGCTTCCCATGATTTTTAGGGCTTCAGAGAACATTGGGCAACTTAAAATTTTCATTGAAAAAGCCCTCTTAGGTGCTTTTACAAAATTACACTTATTTATGAAAATGCCACTGGCCTTTCGAAAAATTTTTCGAATCAATCTGACCCTGGTTTCTGGGTAACTCAAGGCTCAAATCCTCATTTTCTATTATTTAAAATTTTATCCAAATTTTATTTAGCCTTGAATCACTCATCTCAGGGAGCTTGCTTTTCAAACCAGCCAGTTCCAATATTTTTACAACGTATCGGGCATTACAGAACTCACAAACATGCCTAATAATTTAAGGTAAAGTGATGTTAGAAGACATAAATAGGATATTCTAGACTAGAAGATGCCTTAGTTTTAGGCTTGAGGTATTCCCTTTAAAAATTTTTAATTGATAAGAAAAAGATTTTGCTCTGAATCAAGTCATTTGCCTCAATTTTAGTTTTTTTAACATCTTTAAATACAAGAAAATCTATCCCAATTTGTTCTTTAAACAAGCCAAACCTTAATGAAGACTTTTAATGCTTATAATGTAGCCTTGGTAAAAAAGTTTGTAAAATGAAAGGATGTTAGGCTAAAAAACTACTATACTACTGTCAATTGTCTCATTAGTGTTCCTTGCTTATTTCTTCAAATAAGATTTTATACCAAAATTTACTTAACAAGCAAGGATACTCTAAGATTATAATGTGATTTAATGGGTGAAAATTATGACCCAACAAAGAAAAGTTACAGAGGCCTAAATATTTATGTGGGTTTACAATGAGAATTTTGCTTTTATAGCCATATAGTCTTGGTTGGACTTATTGGCTTTTGGTGTTTAGCTTAACTTTCCTTTTAGAGAATTCTTCTCTTTTAATTCATGCTTAACGGAATTTTCCTTTTAGAGGATTTTTCTTTTTTGACTTCTTATTTCAATATAAGCTTCATTTTTTAGGATTTTACTCTTTGATTGCATACTTAGATAGAACTCCTTTCTAGAAATTTTTGCTCTTTCAAATCTTTCTTCCTCAGGCACTCCCTTTTTGAGAATTTCTTTCTTTTATGACTTTTATTTCTTTTCTTTTTTTTCATCTTTCTCTAATATTGTTTCCTTAACATTTTTCTTTCCTTTTTTTCTTTTTATAGAACCCAGTCTAATGCCTAGACTATCTTTCTTTCAATGAAATTCTCATTGTTGTCATGGTTAGATCTATATTAGGATATTTGAAGAATTTTGAAGATTCAAAATGGATGATAAAGGTTGAGTAGTGTTTGGATATTTGAAAAAACTTGATCCTTTATTGATATTTGAATTTTCAACATAAAAACCTATTAAAGACTATCCATCCTAGGTGTTCGACGAATATGGGTGAAAGAAATAAACCCTAATCCTAGCTCAATTAAGATAATTAGGGATAACTCTTTTATGTTTAGGAAGACAAAAAATGCCTTATTTCCATGGCCTAGCTTGCTTATAGGACATGTATTTATTTATTATTTATTTCTTTAAAAACAAATTGGGCCTTATGATTAGCTTTAGATTTTATTTTTCTTTCAATTAAAAGCCTACAGAAAGAATACCATATGACTTTGTTTTTTAGTTTCTTTTTAATCATTAGACCTTAGGAAGGGTATGCAAGGGATAAAGATGTGTCATGATGATTGATGAGATGAAAGGATGAGTAAGGATGAAATGAAAACACATGACCAATCACTATAGAATTCCTGCTAGGGTCAAATGTGATACTTGGAATTGAGATTTTCTTTTTTCTTTTTTCTTTTTTGTACCTTGTTTATGAAGAGGTTAGTCATTTCCATTGAATACCACATTATTACCTAAGAATAAAGTTTACAACTTTGATTTGGCCAATTTGGAAATGGAGGTTAGAGCTAGTGAAGGAAGTATCCTATCCCTGTTAAAGCTAGTCGTGTAGAAGTTAGGAAAAATGTGAGTGTCTTAATTGAGGTGGTCTATAGTTCTTAGGATGACGAGTTTGAATTTCCTTAAATTGATTAGCTAATATAGTAGGCAAGGATAATAAGCAAAAGTGTATAGTGGTAAGAAAGGTTGGGAGGCAATAACAAACATTATTAAAACCTTTGACACTTCCTTTGACCTCATAAATTAGCACACTTTTACTCATTTATCCCAAGCTTTTGTCAATTGTTTCACTTATTGAACCTTAGTCTCTCATCTTGGTCATTCAAGAATGTAGATATTTTGACCTAAACATTAGCTAAAGTTGACTTGTTTATTGCAAAGGACTAAAAATTTTGTATTTTACAAGTCTGAAGATTTTAAACATGAAATGTGTAATGAATATGCATGGATATAGTTTTATTGTGTTATTTAACCTATGAGCTTATAGGAGCATAGATAGGTTTTGGTAAAATAGAAAATGGTTATTCTGAATACTCAACTTAATGACTGGGTGATGAAATTCATTAAGCCTATATAACTGATACATCAGAGGGAATTATACAAGGCCACCTAGTACCTAAAAAATAAAAAAGAATTTACTATAAAGCTTATAATAGAAAATAAATAACAAATTAAAAGCAAATTAGGTGAGCTCCTATATAGTGCTTTAAACCTCATGATAAGAGATGTATAATTCATATCATCTCTTGACATCTCTTCTCAAACAAAAAGGTGATGGAGTCAGCTCGAGTTTGTTGCAAAACAATCTAAATTAAGAGTAAGATAATGGTTTGGTGAGGTAATCTACAATTTGATTAGCAAATGGAACATAAAAAAACAAAAAGCTCCTTAGCCAAAGCTTGATCATGAACAAAATGGACATAAATCTTTATATGCTTAGTTCTAGCATGATGTAATGGATTTGATGTTAAAACACTAGCACAAAGATTGTCACATCAAATTACATGAGCTTGTGGAGTTGAAAACTTGATTTTTTGACAACATGGGTTTGATCCAAACCAATTCAGTAGCAAGATCAACAAGAGCCTTATATTTAGACTCTATATTAGATTGTGAAACCACTCTTTATTCGTTAAAAGGACTAGGAAACTAGAGTTGCTAAGAAACATAAAATATCCTACCATGGGCCTTTAATCGTCATAACAAGAAGCCCAATCTACATCTATAATACCAATAATAGCAAGATGACTTCAAGATTTGATATGTAAACTCTAAGTAGCAATCCTTTAAGGTATTTGGACACCCTTTTCAATGTTTTCCAGTATAAGATAGTAGGACAATTAAGAAATTGACGAAGTTTATTAGCAGTAAAAGCAATATTTGGTCTTGTATGAGTGATATATTATAAAGCACCAATTGCACTTCTAAATATTTTAGGATTTTACAATGGCTCACCATTAGAAATAGATAAGGACTATTCTATTACCATGGGTGTAAGGCAAGCTATTGCATCTACCATGCCAAACTTTCTTTGAATATCAATAATATTCTTGGTTTGGCTAAGATATAGTCATGTATCCTCTCTAATAACTTTAAGACCAAGAAAGTAATGTAATGACTTGAGATCTTTGAGAAAAAAAAATTGTGAAGATTTTGAATTTAAAAAAATGCAAAGATTTATAATTATTACTTGTGACAATAATGTCATTAACATAAATAAGTAGCATCAGAACCTGATTTTCATTTTAAACAAAAGCAATGATGCATCTCCCTTTGTGTTACAAAAGCCCTAACTTAGCAAAGTACATTGGAGCTTATCATACCAAGCACCAAGGGCTTGTTTCAGTCCATAAAGTGCCTTATATAACTTATAGACATGGTTAGGTTTACTAACATCAAGAAAACCTTCTAGCTAGGTCATAAACACTGTTTCTTGCAAAAACCCATTAAGAAAGGCATTGTTAATATCTAACTACCTTATTTCCTAGTTGTAAAAGAAAGCAATTCTTAAGACAATTCAAATTGTAAAGGCTTTTGAACACTGGACTAAAAGTTCCATTAAAGTCTATTCTAAAAGTTTATTGAAAACCCTTAGCACTTAGTTGTGTTTTGTGCCTTTGTATTGTACCATCTAAGTAGTACTCGGTCTTAAAGGCCTAGTTGGACTTAACAATATTCTATTGTCCTTCATAAGGAACTAGATTCCAAGTATTGTTCTTAAAAAGAGCCTTATATTTAGCCACCGTTTCCTTCTTCTAGTGAGAAACTTAAAGAGCTTCTTGTACTGTGGAAGGTTCATCTAAATGCTGCAACTAAATCTTTGACAAACCTATGAAAGGATATTTAGGTTTGACTATATTGCTCTTGCTTTTTGTTACCATATGATGTTCTTATACAAGTAGCTCTATCATCTTATCATATTTTGATCTTGAAACAAAATTCAAAATGCAGGTAGAAGAAGAATTATCTGTAATAAGCATAGTGACAATAAGCATAATAATAGTAGGAGAAATAGCATGAGTGACAAAATGCAAGTAATAATAGCATTAGGTACAATGAGTGAATTTGAATGAGTGCCTGAGGGAACCTTTTTAGGAGTTGAACTTATTGTAGGAGAGGCTGTCACAAGTGAAATTGAAAAAATTATAAAAGGTTCATGATGTTGCAACTATAAAGGAAAAAATAACAAAGGCTAAATGCTAAATTCTGTAGGTTGTTTGATGTCTAGAAAACCAAATTTGAAAGAAAAATCATCCTCATTAAAAGTAACGTGTCTTGAAATGCAAACTTTTTCTATGGAACTTAAGCAATTAAAACCCTCATATGAACTACCATATCCAAGAAAAATACATTTTGGTAGTGTGGAATGGTAATTTATGCTTATTTAGTGTTATGAGACATGGATAACAAGCACAGCCAAAACATTTTAGATTAGAGTAATTTGAGGTTTTAAGAAAAAGTTGAAGAAATGGAGATTTGCCTTAAAAAATTGACGAGTCGTGTCGCGCAACCCTCAAAATAAAATTAGGTTAAATTAATTTTATAGTTAGTGGCACAACCTAGGTCATCTCCCTTGGAAATGGAATTCAATATTTAATTGGGTTTTCTAAGTGCTAAAAGACTTTAAAAATTTCCTAACTAAGGGGGTTTTGATTGACTTAAACTAATTAAAATGAAAACAAATTAAAATTCTTAATTTCTACCTAATTGTATGAATTATGGTTGAATGATAGACTTGCGACTAGCCTTGGATTCATCCCTTGGTATCTACTATCCTTATCCTAATTTAATTGTGATTATTCTGGTCTAAGAGTCTCTAATTGTGTTCACAGCTATTGTATCTTGAGTTACCATGCAAGAATCAAGAAAATAACAATCTAATGTTGAATTGAAACCTCAATCCCACATCAAATTGTCAATTCTTGTCTTTAAGATCAATGAACACTCAATTTGATTGATTAATTGATTAATTAGCCTCTTAATTAACACCCTAGGATATTTAATTAATCAACCAAACTCCAAGGAATCCTTAAATCAAACAATAAAGCTCATAATTTCACTCATATATTTCATCAAACACCTTCATGGCACACATAAGAAATTAAAGGAAATTGCAAAATCTAGTGTTTAATCTAACCAATTAATCAATAAAAAGGCTTCCTAATTAGTGTCTAACTAGCCACTAATTATAATTACACCAATCTCAATCAAATACAACCCAACCAAGCATATACAAGAAAAAGAAAAAGTGTAGGAAAGTAAGAAATTCTTAGCCAAAATTCTATATTCTTCTCCATAGATTCAAGCTTCAACCAAGATCCTTTTCCAAGCTAATCATAAGGTAGAGGGCTAGAACTTCATTGTGGTGAGATGGAGAAAGAGAATGGATGGGAAATGGAATGGAGTGGCTGTTGGATGAAGTAGTGTCTCCCAAATGGAATGGATGATAGAGCGACAATGAATGAATGAATGAATATGTGCATCTAGATGATGTATCTTTTTTATTCGATGGATGATGGATTGTATATCTGGATCCCCTTGCTCAAGTATGTTCTTTTTAATTCCCTCATGAGAAGCACATGCATCTTATTCTATTATTAATCATATGCTACTTCTTTTCCATTTTCCATGTTAGCTCCTCGTGTTCCTTCATGAGTGTATAAGTATGGGTTTGCATGATCCATTCACGTGTTTCATTAATACAAATTAGTGCATAGCTTTGTCTCTCATCCAGCCCTCAGCTCTCGTTATTCCACGTCTTCATCTACTGCCTTCTCATCCAAAAAACCCATAGCTTCTCTTCTTTGTTTAGCACATTCCATGCAGTTCATTTAAGCTTTATTTTATTCCTTTTATAATATTCCACGTAACTTCTTCTCTTTTTCTCTACCCAAGCTCAAGCTTGCTTCTTCTTTAAAACCCATTGCTCTTCATGTAACTTCTATGTTTCTCTTTCTCAAAAAGTACCAGAACCCATAGCTTCTTCATCATGCAGCTTTCTTCTTATTCTTAGCTTTTTCACGAAGCTTCTGTATTTAAAAGCCTTATGCCCAGCTCATGTTTCTTCTTCTGCTCTCTTCTTTTATTCCACGTTACTTCCTTCTTTCTTAAACCAGAAACTCAAACCTCCAAACTTGAGCTGCTTCCTCGTGACGTGGAGATGTGCTGCTATGTGGAACCATGCATGAAACCTGTGGCTTGCTTCTTCTTGATTCATCCACCAAAGCTTGAGACTTCTTCCATCTACTCGTTGCTTCCAAATCTATTTCCTTCCAAGTAACTTTTGCTGCCCCTGCATGTGTACACTACGTGGCATGGGTAAGCTATGAGTAAGTGCATAGAAAAGGGACGTATGTGTGTGTGAGTGAATGGAAGTGGGTGAATGAAGTTAAGAGTGTTGAACGCTGAAGCTCGTGAAGACGTGGCTACATGTGTGTGTGCTACTGTGCAAGTGTGAGAGGAGGGAACCCATAAGAATGAAGTGTTATGTAGATGCATGTGGGCCTCGTGGCTTGCAAGTGAATGTGAGGAAGTGGCCAGCCATGAATTAATGTGGAGGCCTTCTATGTAAGCCCATGCATTGTGTGTATGTGTAGAGAAACCTGAGCCTATGTGACCATGTGTGAATGATAGATTGGGCTCGTGTGAGGTAAATGACATGTGGGCTTCCTGATGCTAAAAACATTGTGACCCACTTCAATTACATCTCTTCTCCAAATAAATGTTCTCCTTTTAAGTTCTATTTGTCTAAAGAAAATCTACAAAAATAATGGAAAACATTATTCAAGAAAATTCATAAAATTAAGCATAAAAAATCAATAATTCTGTAAATTAATTCCTCAATTGCAACAATGGCTAATAAAATCAATTATCTACCTAATTAAATGCCATAAGCCATATTTAATTACTAAAATGCCTAAATTAGGAGGATTTATGTATATAAAACTAGCATTCATCAAAAACTAAAGTTAATAATCTATTTATAAGATAAATTAAAGTTTGAAAGGCATTCCACCAATAGAATAAGGGCATAGTAGCTTGATTTAGAAGAGTGAAACCTAACTCAACTATGTCTATATTTACACTTGGCCTTACTATTTTGAGTAAAGGTATAAAGGCATGAATGTCCAAATATTATGCCAAAATGTTGTACAAGGCTAACAAAATTTCTAAACATCTAACCCCTATCACTTTGTAAGATTTTAAGGCTTTTCTCTTGTTCTTAAAAGGTTAAATCCAAGTGTGATTGCTAAAATCATTAACAAAATGGATACTTCTATTTATACAACTTATTTGGATTTTTAATTATTTTATTCAAATGCACCAACTTGTTATTCCTCTTTTGACACAATAAGTAAGGGTCCTTATAAATTAGTATGAATTAAGTCTAAGGGACCTTTAACTTTAGATTTTGATAACTTAAAAAAGAGAGCATGGGATTTTGCATACTAACACGCTTCATAGAAAAAGGAAGTTTCATCAATATTAAGTTTGATATTATACTACTACAATACTTGGGACAGAATTTGATTTAATGGATGGCTTAACTTTCTATGCCATTTTTCTTTAATAGTAAGTAAGGCATAATTATAAAGTGGATTTGATGATAGTGGTTGTAAAGTAGGTGAACTGGATAAGGATAGGTGAGGATTTTGGACTCTGTATAAACTTTCTTCAAGCATTTCTTATAACGAATGTAATTTTTGTAAAATAATAAAATGAGCTATATAAAAGTAAGTCTATTGAAATGAGCTAGATAATATCCCAAAAAATTTGAGTAGAGTCCTAGGATCTTTAAAATGATAATTCCAGGCTTAGACAGAAAGAAAAAAGAAACTAAGATGGTAAAACAATTTGTAACGAAAACTAACGAAACGTAGTGGCATTTTTGTAAATAAGTGTAACTTTTGGAAAAAAACATAGGAGGGCTTTTTAAATGGAAACTTTAAGTTGCCTAAGATTCTCAAAGGTCCTAAAAATCATGGGAAGCCCTGGAACTAGTAAAGCCCAAGAGAGGGAGAGAAGGAGGAAGAAAATCAAAGAAAAGGTAGGTAAATTCATGGAATTTCATGTTCCTTCTTCTTCCAATCTTGCTCCTCTCCTTCCATGCTTTATTTCTATGGTTTTTTTGAGATGATTGTTCTATTTTTGGTCCAGAACTTAGAGAGGCAGTTCAGAAATTTTGAGAAGAGGCAAACTAAGAAGAAGAAGCCTTGAAAGCACACTTGAAACCAAGGTAATTACTTGTTGTTGTTGCTTCTTCTCCTCGTTCCATGGATGTGTGTATTTCGGCCAAGAACAGAATTGAGGGAGGAGAGGATTTTTTGTCCAAAACAAGAGGAGAACTAGGGTTTTAGACTATGAAGAAAAGGAATTTGGCAAAAAAATTCCAAGCTAAACTAATAGAAACTAAGATAGAAAAGTATGGTGTTCTTTAGGGTTTTATAAAATCTGATTTTATGAGTGTTTCCTTGGCTATTTAAGTATTCCCTTGAGCTCCTAAGACTCCTAGAAACCTCCCCAAGTAGCTTTCCCATTAAGGAAAAATCAAGAATCCCATGAACCCCATTCTTGTCCATAGATTCGGCCAAGCTAGGTTCATTGGGTTAGAGAGTATTTTAATTTGTTCTAGCCTTAGTTTGGGACTTTATATGATGTTATAAGATGGGAGAAACTATTAGAAAAAATTTAGGAGCCATGGATTGAAAGATGGGATAATGGTGTCCATAATGGTACTTTGTGAAGTAACTTGAATCTAAGCTTGTGCAAATGATTGTGTGAGGGCTCCAAGGACTTTGAATGAGGCCAAGAGGCCTAGAGATGGAAAGAAATAGAAGCCTAGAGCTTGAATTGTGAAGGTTGCTTCAATAGGCCATTTATGGGACCATTATGCCACTTATAGGACCAAGTGTATGTTTAAGAGTGAGTTTAGTATCTAGGCTTGCTTCAAGTGTGTAATTGTGTGCTATTTATGGTGTTTAGGCCAAGGGAACATCCAACCACCTAGATGCACTTGTGAGGTCAAAAAGAGGGAAGGATAAGACAAAGTAAAGCTTGCATCAAGTTAAAGGTAGCTCTCCACCTCATTCTCCTTGCATTCTTATGCATGTGAATGTCTTTGTGTGCATGTATGTGTTTATGTGACTTGAGAACATGCCACTTGATGTTTTGAGTTTCCATTGGGACTAATGTGTGTTCTTGAATGGCTTTGCTTGTGAAAATTACTTCTAAGGGTAAGGTGATACCAAAAGTCCCTTAATGTGGGTAAGGAGGTGCCAAAAGTTTCAAAGCATGAGTGAAACTAGGCCAAAAGTCTTTGGATGAGTGAGGCCAAGTCAAATGTCACTAGGCCAAGGGTGAGGCATATCTAAAATTCTTGAAAATGGGGTGAGGCAAAACCAAAAGTCCCTAGACCTTGTTGATGATATGATTATGAAAGTGTGGCATGAAAATCTTGAAAATATGTATTCATGATTCAAGTATATTGTTTATTTGTACACTTGATGTATATATGCCTTGAATGTGTGTGTGAATGAGTGTATGAGCTATTAAGGTTCTAGGAATCTCACTCCCCTTCCCCCCATCATTTTAAAATGTCTAGGTGGTGATCAAAAATTCAAAAAGTAAGGAATGTAAGCCAAGGGTCTTGAGAAGCTACACTTTGACAATTATGTAGTTTTTCTTGAACCTAGATGCCAAATTGGACATGTACATGATATTTTTTAGTTGTAAACCATTGAACAAATGTAATATTATGTATGAATGATGTATAGACCTTATGTAGCACAAAATCAATGCAAATGAGGGATTTTGACTCTTGATGGCATGTATGTAATTGTGTATTCATGGATGTGGGATAACCAAAATAAGATACATGGTGTTTAGGACCACATGGATAGTTCCTACAAGTCATATTCATACTTTTAAACTTGCCCAAGAGGTGTCAAATTCAAAAGAAAGCCATTTGGATTAAAGTGATACTTTATGAGAGGCAAAATTGACCAGATTATGAGGATACATCACTTTCTGTCCAAATGAACTCTTCTTGATCTAAAATTTGGTATGCATGTAGAAGTTGTTGAGGGCTTTTTGAAAAGCTAAAGTGGGTAATATTTGAAGGTCTATGGCAAATTTTTTGGTTTTTGGTCAGTATGCTATTCATCTGATCTGAATTTTGATATGTGTCAATCATGGGGAAAATGATGTCCAATTGATATGAAATTTTACAAAAAAAAAATACCTTCCCAGTGACTTGTGCCAACTGGAAGCACCTCATTTGGATGTCTAGAGAGAGAGATATGAATTTTTGAAATTGCTATTCTGTTCCAGGTGCACCTTCAGACCTGTGGTATTGTTTGATTGACTGTTGAGACTTGAATACTCTTGGATCGGTCTAAAACTATTTTTCTCCTCTAGTTACTCTTTCCAAATTGGTATAAATTAAATGAATTGGAGTTTTATGGAATTAATTATGAATTTCTAAAAATTATATCAGTAAGCTGTATTAGATTTCTAGATAGCTCGACCTCCCTACATTTTTTTTTATCAAACGTGATCCAGATGAGACTTTCATGGCTAGAAACTATTTTTATGTAAAGTGGACATTTAGAGCTTTCCAAAAATCTATGGTTTGTATGATTTTTATTTTTTTACATTTAGTTATGATTTTTCGAAATTGCCCTTGAAATCTATCATATGCTATCCGCGAGATTAAGTGAAAATTTTGGGGTTTTTGACTTGAAAACTATGGATTGCTTGATATTCTGAGTTGATTGTGATTTGTTCCATTGATGAATGACTAGAGAATGTTGTTAGATAATCCACAGGATCCACGTAACGCAAATTGAAAAATTTTACCCTGACATAACGCAATAAAGTGCATGAAAATGTGGCTTTTTCTTAATAATTCCCTATGAACATGCACATAATTATATTGAATGGAAGGATATAATGAGAAGAAATATAAGGTATGACATCCCTAGCAACAAGGTTGCTTTTGAGATCTTGTCCTTCATAAATAGTTCAAATGGTCAAATTCAGTTATCACATCATTATCAGATACTAGTTTGAAAATACTTATAAGATTTTTAGTGATTTATGGCACATGTAAAATATCTTTCAAAATTAATTTCTATTCCTCTTTACAAGGTAAGTAGTATAATAGTGCTAACATTCTTAATTTCAATTTTTATAACCATTTCCTACAAGTAATCATGCCTTGCTAAAATGCAATGTAGTTTATTCAATACAAGTTGCATCATTTGTGACATGAAGGACTTACTCCACTATCAACATACTATGCTAGATCATTGACAATATTTGGTGAAGAGAAAAACATTGAGAGGTTATGTTCACTACCTCTATTATGCTCAGGTGGGGTTCCCATATATAACTTATGATACTTGAAGAAGCAATTTGCAACTATATGACCTAACCTACCACACAGTTGATTGGTAGGCTTACTTGCAATTTTGCCAAATCTTCCTCTACCTTTGCCCTCTTTGAAACTCCTTTTTCTATAACCTCTCTAAGATCCTTTAACTGTATTTAGTGATTTATCAGTTCTAGCCATATTGGCAAAGGGCTAGCCCATATTTAATGAGCTAAAAGAATTTAATTGCTCCAACCAACTTTCAAAGGGGAAAAGAGAGGCTTGTAAATTTATCTAAGTGAGATTATCTTTTTCTGAAAGTTAGAGCATGATTAGGCTATATTCTAGGTCAAGCCCAATGAGGATCTAAGTTATCAAATCATTGAGAGGTACTGGGTAGCTAGCTAATGCCAAGTTATCAACAATGATCTTCCTTTTGTTCAAATAATCTTCCATTCCCATTAACCCTTTTATGGTTTGTTGTAGCTCCACTTTGTTAAGAGTGATCCTACATCTGGTATGAGGTCTAAACAAATCCTTAATTTCCTTCTGCGAATCTCTATAAGTCTAATAATGGGGCATCTGAGATGTGACTTCCAGTGTCATTATGCTATAAAGCCATCCAAGGAGAAGTTGATTAATAGACACCTACTCTTCAAAATTTGGGTTTATCTTTTTCTCTACATCATCAGAGAGAAGTTTAGCTAGTCACGTTTTAATACTTAGAACAAAACCATTGAGTATATTCCCTTTGATGATAGGGAAAACAATCAATTGCCACACAAGGTAGTTGCTTCTATCTAGCTTAATAGAGCACACTTGATTCAAAGAGGAAACAACGAGAGTAGCTTTGAGCGGGTTAGTCAAAGAAGGTGAAAGGACTCTGATGCTTGGTTAGTAGCTGATCTAATGACCAATGTCATGGTTCCCTAACTATTCATGTTGTTTGCCTAATATTTTTTATACCAAGATAAGCTTTGGTAAAGTAAATAATGATTATTCTAAATATTTAGCTTGATGATAGAGTGATGAAATTCATTGAGCCTATATAACTGAGTTAGTTACATCAAAGGGAATTATATAATGCCTTATAACACTTAAAAAATAATAAAAAATTTTCTATAAAACTTATAAAATAGAAAACAAATAATAGACTAAAAATAAATCAAATGTGCTCTTATACAATACTTTAAACCCCATGATAAGAGATGTACAATACATATCATCTCTTGACATGTATTGATTTTGGCATAAAGGATATTTAAGACAAGATATTTTTGGTTCTCTCAAGGGACCTATTGTTGCACAAAATATACTAGAATTGATAGACTAGAGTAGATAGCTGACTCAGAAAAAAAAAAAGTCCTTTCAACATTTGATGTTTCACATGTAATGTTAACTTCATTATCCTTGCATGCTTATTGTACAAGTTGATAAACATAGTTAACGAATCGACTACCAAAGAAGTACACATTTTGGCTGGCAAACAACCAAAAAATGATTAGTTTATCCAACACCTTGCCTTATTGCATTTTTGTTCGGTGCCATAAACTCCCTCCCACATTTTCATTTTTGGCCAAACCCTTGAAGATTGCCTTTTTATTCGAATTGAACTTTGAAGTTGTACTGACCAAGTTGGGCATACCCACATGAGGATTTACTAGTAAGATGGATAGATTAAATAGGAATCCTAAGATGATGTAGAAAAAGCTCCCACGTTTGGGCTCTCACGATGCTTTAAAGGATTTGAACAAGAAATGCGAATCCCAAGATGATGCAAAAAAAAGCTCTCACGTTTAGGCTCTCACAACACTTTAAAGGATCTGAATAAGAAATGCACCCTTACTTTGATGAGGCTAATAGGGGTCTACGTGGTATGTCATATGGTGTTTTATGTATTACTTTTAGTGTTGGTGATTCTTAGACCTACACTCAAATGGTGTTGGTGAAGCATTAATAACAACTATCTCTGAAGTAAAAGAAAGTAAAGTTATCTTATTATTGAGTTATATGATTCAGTTGATTTTGGAAATTGGATTTTTAATTAGCTTGTGAATGACTTAATGAAATTTTAGAATGGTATGTGTATGGGTAAACTACATTATCTTGCTCTAACTTGGTGATTGATGGCCTTTATTTTGTTCTTTATTTTGATCATTTGTTACATTTTTATCAATTTATTATTAGCATTTTGTAGCACTAACAATATTTATTTTTATGAATATATGAATTGTGTTTTTTTCTAATAATATTATATACATGTTTTTATATTTTAATAATGATTAATAGTTTAAAAAAATATTCTAATAATGTATAATTAGGTTTATAATTAATGGATATATAAATATAAATCTACATATATTTTTAAAAAATTGCAATTAGGGTTAGGGTTTAAATTCTGGTGTAAATAAATAATTCTCAATTAGCAACGATCACAAAACTGTTATGAAATCAATGCATCATTTTCATTTTGTAGCTACTAAATGCCAGTAAAACCACTACATAACAATTAGTGGTGACTATTCCTTTAGTTGTAAAAAATTATCACTAAATGCCTACCAACTAGTGTAACAAAGGTGGTTCTATTAATCTCATTCAGCAACGGTTAGAGTCACCGTTAAATGCAAGGAAAAAATATCTAAAAAAAACCTTTTTCTTTTTTCTTGGTAGTGATCATCCTATAAGAATGTATTAAATTCCACATGGATGATATATATGAGAAAGCTTAGTCAATTTGCATTTGTTTTGTGTTCAATGTTAGTTTGACAAAGAAACTTAATTAAGCTCTTCATTGGCTTAACTAATTAACTTTATCCTTGTTTCTTTCTAAAATTAGGCTTGTGACATTATGCTAGAACTCATTGTCCTTATGTATGTTGCCTAAGATTGTCTTTTCTAATTAGCCAATGGATTATTAGCATTTTCTTGATAATTCCATGTATTACTCAAGGAAATTGTTGATTTATAGGGAATTGAGGTTTAATAATTAGTTTGAAAGGGAAAGAATCCTTACATAATTTATGCTTAAAACTTTGGCTTGGATGATATTTGATAAAAATGGACCAATTTAATGAGTAACTAATATATTGGGTATAGACATGATTATTCTAGTCTATACACTATTGTTATATTATTGGAAATGATGTCTTGGGATGAGAAAACTTTGTACTTTTCCTTGAGGTGCCTATTGCTCCACAAAAGAAAGGAAATTGATAGTAAATTTGAGAGAAATATGTATTTCTACATAATTGATGCATTAAAAAGACATTTCAAATTTCTCATTAAAACATGGTATCCTTTTGATTCTGTGTTAATAATTACGTGAATTTGATGGATAAGAATATGATTACTACATTGTTAAGCTAGATTAAATTTGCAAAATTTTTCCTTCTTTTCAAAAAGCTCATTGCCCCACAGGGAAAAAGACATCCATCATTAACTCAAGAGAAAAAAATTCCTACATGGTCAATGTCAAAATAATTTGTCTAGCTTAATGATGTGATAAGAGAAAATTATTTTTTAAAAAATAATAATGCACTAATTTTAAAAGAGGTTTCCCTTTCAAGAGATTTTGCTATGCATGATTGTGGTCTTTTGAGGTTGAAAACCCACTTAACAAGGGTTAGCCTGGCTAATGTATACCTTCATCATGGTTGTTGTATGTCTAACTATGCAATGATATTCCATTGACCACTCCAGTGAATAGCAATAATGTCATACCATATCAAGATGTCATCATAACTATATTACAAGTGGCATAAAAGTTCCATTTTTATCAAATTACCACTTTTAGTAACAAAACTAACTATTATCGTAAGCCAAAATAATTTAATTTTAATTATACAGACCATTTGGCCTTACCAACATTTTCTCCCATCCATAATACACTTAATGGACTAGAAATACCATAACTCATAGCTACCATTTCGAGTTTGGAGTGAGCAACACAAATTCAAGTTCAAGTGCAGATTTTTTTGTTCCATATTTTGATATGAAATTCAAAAATTCATAACTAATTCTAAAAAAATATAAATCATGAAAATTATACCATTATAGAAATCTTAGGATGTACCCTAATATCCATAAAAATTTTAGATCAAAACAACTAGGTTTGCCCTACAAATATCAATGGAAGACTAACACTAGTTTGGGTGGTTGAACTCAAACTTTGAAAAATCATATCTCCCTCTACAAAGCTTCAAATGAGGTGATCTTAATGGCTATAGAAAGCTTATGATATATAGTTTATTCTTGTAAGATTTCATGAGCATTGGATTTCATTTGGCCCACAAATGATATAAAAAATAAAATTGACAAGATAAATAGTAACCTTGATATATCTGCATAATTTGGCCAAATTTGAAAATTTATAATAAATTTTTTAGAGCTCCAAATTGAGTGCTCTTTAGCTCTATGAAAAGCTCTAGATGAGACCTATATACATGCCAAATTTCATGCATAAATTCATTCATTTGGTCAATTTGTGGTTTAGGTCAAAATTATGTAACTTTTTGATATCATAATAAGGTCAATTTGCACCAAATGGTCTCCCACACCATCCATGACCATTTTAGCATGTTATATATCATGAACATAGCCTAAAAAATCATCCTAAATGATCTAATAAGGTCAATTTGCACCAAATGGTCTCCCACACCATCCATGACCATTTTAGCATGTTATATATCATGAACATAGCCTAAAAAATCATCCTAAATAATCTAAATCATCACACATCTTAAAACTACCATCCTAGTTGCATATGTACACATTTGCATTATAGCTCCAAGGTGGCAAAATCACACATTTCCATATGTATGACTCTAAATTTGGTTCATACATCATATATACATACTTTTGTAATTTCTCAAAGGTTTACATCTAAAAAATAACCCATACATACAAACTTTGATATTTAATTATATCAAAAACTATTCTATTATCAAAGTATTGCAAATCATGCTCCTTGGCTCTCATTTTTGCTTCCTTAAACTTCACCTAGACATAGTTAGATAAAAAATGGGGGAGAGTGAGATTCAAAGAATCGCAATAGCTATTTCACCATTTCAAGTAAGCAAACAAGGCATATATTCATGTAAAAAAGTACAAGTATGCACCAAACACTTCCAAGAATCATTCAAATCATAATTTTCATGTCATATGAACATGTCAAAGTCAATAACAAGCTCTAGGGACTTTTGGATTAGCCTCACCCACTTTCTAAGGATTTTAACTTAGCTTCACTCATTCTTGAGACTTTTAACCTTGTCTAACCTATGTTTAGGGACTTTTGGCTTCATTTCACCTAATACAAAGGACTTTTGGCACAACCTCACCCATAAAGAGTAATTTCACATTCAAAGGTAATTCAAGAAGCATAATGGTACCATAGGAATAAACCAATAGCGAATGGCATGTCTCATGATTCAAACATACATACAAGTATTCAATAACAATCATACAACCAAGAAATGCACATAAGAAAGAGTAGAGAGCTACTTTGGTGCAAGAAGTACAAACTTTTTCTTGCTTTCTTATATCTTTGGCACAACCTCACACTCACACCTAGTGGGGACTTGATTTACTTGGCCTAAATACATCAAACAAGACACAAACACATCATTAGAACTAACTCTAGCCTCACATAAACATTACACAAGCTACATCTAGTTTATGACACCATTATGGTTCCATACAAGGGTATAATGAAACAACCTATATAATTTAAGGTCTTTGCTCCCATTTCTCACCTATTCTAAGTACTTGACTCCATTGAAAGTCATCAGAGCCATCACAAATTCAATCTAAAAAGCTAAATATCAAGTTACTTCTTTATACCTAAAAAGGAGCCTAAACTTCTATCTTTCAAAATATGGGTTCTAAATTCAAATCAATGGTTCCTTTGGTGTTTATTATTCATATCTAGGCTATTTCTATCCTTGGAATCAAAGAAAAATCTCCCTAGGTGCACTTCCTCCCTTAGGCTAGGATGCACATCAAGTAAAGCACCCATGGAGTTTTCTTCCATTTCCCAGGAATTTTGCTATCCATGAAGTTCCTAGATGTCTTGTGAACTCATTCATAGTCTTAGACATCTTAAATTACCATTAGAAAGCTTTTTATTTCCCAAGGTGCAACAAAATCCCTAATTACCATAACTTGTTATCTAATGGTTCTTTTTTAATTCTAATTGCTTCTTTAGATTCCTTAGGTTGAGATAAAGTCCCTAACACCTCCCACTTATTCTAGTTGAAATGGTAGAGAAGGAGAAAAGCCAAGAAGAAGCCACATAATCATGAATTCTTACCTTGTTTACAAGTTTTTCCAAGAGCTCTTTCTTATGCTTCAAAGCTTTCTTTCAATCTCTCATTCTCCTATACTGAACTAGTCCCAAAATATGCCCAAACAAACCATTAAAACCATCAAAGAAGAGAGGAGAAAGAGGAGAAGAGGTTCATTAAAGGAAAGAGCATAAAAAAGTGACCAAATCTGACCCTTTTCAAGCTTCTTCTTCGTCCCTTGGTTTTCCCCTTTGGTATGCCTCTTGAAACTCTCTTAGAATCTGTTTAGACTAGAAGCAAGTTAGTGGTGAGAGTTGAAGAAAAAGGGGACGTGATTTAATAAGCCTAAGGGTCTATTTACAATATTATATAAAATTACAATTTAGTTTCTCTCTTGGTTCTTTTTATTTGGGCTCATTTCAACTCTTTTTTGAGAACCATATTTTCTATCACAAAATTTAGATCCTCTAATTTATAAAATAGTTTTTCCTTCACCCAAATTAGATTTAAAACCTTCTAAAATAGTTTGGTCAACAAATGACGAAAAATACAAAACGGAGGGGTCTTGACTATTCTGGGGGTTCCTATGGTTTTTGAAACCTTTAAGAACATCAAGAAACTCAATTTTTTCATTTAAAAATTCCTCCTTTGAGTTTTTTAAAAAGTATCCAAAATTACGATAATACGACTAATTTTCGTTTGATTTTATTTAACTATTTTGACCCTAGTTTTTAGGCATTTTTAGCCTTGTATCCTCATTTTCAATTCTCTAGATTATTGTCCTAATTTTATTTGGCCTTAGATCTTTCTATTTAGGGGATCTCCTTTAGTAAATAGGGCTTTTTAGAATAAACGAGAATTATAGATAATGTGCCACTTTCCCTATATACTTTATTGAATGTATGAAATGAATGATGTATACTAATAACAGAAAATAAAGAAAGAAAATGTTTTCCTTTGTCTTACTTTAAGCAAATCCTAGGTTACAATGATTGATCTATTGAGGTTTGGCCCTAACTTTTGGATAGCAACTAAGGCTTTTTTTAATTAGTGCACAAGTCTTAAGATAGGTCTTTATAGCTGTAAAGGAGCATTAGGCCCTAGATTGCTCCCACCACAAGGATGAAGATCTCCCAATACAAATTTGGCCACAAGAGGAAAAGGTCCTACACTAACCAAACTGATGTAGAAAGGTACAAATTAGGTGATGTCTTCATAATAACTTAAGAAGCATAAAGCTTTACAAGGAGATCAATAGAAATAATTGTTATCCTAGGGTGCACTAAGACCTAGGTATAGGGCCTAAAAATGTGTGAGATAATGTGTCTCAGAGATATGTGTGAGGAGAGATTCATATATGTTACCCTAAGGACTACCTAACCCTTATTTATTGGGCATATCAAACAAAGGAATGGAACAAATAAGCAAGTAAAAGTTGTTTACCTTAGGGTTTTATTTCACATGTTGTAGCACACATGTTATTTGAACGATACGTGAACAAAGGAAAAGCATGTGAAATGATGAAAGAATAAAGCATGTTATTTACTCTAAACCATGTGAGGCAAACAACATATAAGAAAGTAATCAAAATAAAGAAAAACACTATTGTATTTTATAACTATTTTATTTTGTAAAAATAGCTTAAAAGTTAAGCTTGACTCTCAAAATATCCTTAAAGGACTTGCTAATTCATCGCACCCAAAATGCAACTGCAAAGCAAAAAAAAAAAAAAATTGATTTTCAAAAATGAAAATCAAATTAAATGAAGTTGCTACCAAAATTTTAAATATAAAAGGTAAAACTTTAGAAAAATATTTTTTTAAAGAAAAAGATGGTTTATGAACAAAAGATGGGTTGTTTATGGTGTAACATTCTCCTTTAAATGTAATATAAATTAAGTTATATTGTGACATGTAAATTGTTTGATAATTAATATAATTTATTTCTATGCATTTTTTATAAGGAAATTTAAGACATTTCTAAAAAAGTTTGGTATGATAACATGTGTTAAGAAAGTTAGGAATTTAATTAGAATATTTTAAAATTCCTTAAGATATTAACAAAATTAAAAAAATCTTCAAAAATGGTTTATTAGACTTTGGATACTAGAAAATAATAACAAAAATAATTATACCAATTGAAAGATTAAGTGAAATTTCTAAGGTGAAAAATGAAAAAACCAATATTGCGGGTAAAAATGCTAATTTTCACTAAGGGTCAAAATACAATTTTACCCAATACTTAAAAGTTAGATTTTGGAAGAAATTCTAGGTGATGGGTGTAACACCATGATTCTGTAACTCATCTCATATCATTTGTAGGTTTAATCCTATGAAGCACATGAGTTCTCAACGAAAAAGGCATTAAAATAATGAATAAATTTGTGTTGCGTAGTAGATAAATTCTTCGTTCAGTCTCCTGTGGACCATATGAACTCATTCAACCCATTCTCATATTTAATTACACTAATACAACTCAAAACCATCTAAGGAAGTGACCTAAAACTCATGCAAGTGGATGAAATACATGAAATTCAAGAGTGCAACTTTGGCCAGAAATTTCAGTTTTCTGTCATGAATTTTGAAACATCATAACTAATTATAAAAAAATTGAAATCATGTATTCTTTACCATTCTGAAAATATAAAGATGTATACTTTATGGAAAAAATATACCTAAACCTCAACAGGGGCTGCTAGCCATCAAAAATCGATGGAACAGTACCAGAGGTTGACTATCATCCCTCGTACTGATCTCCAACTTCAAAAATTCATATCTCCCTGTTCAAAAGTCCAATTGGGATGATCTTAGTGGCCATGCAAAGATTATCATGTATAGTTTATTTTTGTAAAATTTGATGAGCATTGGATGTAACAACCAGAAAAAGAAAAAGGAAAAGAAAGAAGAAAGCTGAAAATTTTTGAAATCTAGAAATTTCTCTAAGTCTTCTCGCAATAGCGAGAAAAGGCCTAGCTATAGCGAAGGTACCTGTTCGCTATAGCGAGAAATGGTCTAGCTATAGTGAGGGTAGCTGTTCGCTATAGCGAACATGCTTCTAGCTATAGTGCGGGCATCCCATACAAAAACCAGGGGGCTGCTCGCCGTAGCGCGCGCCATAGCGAAAGTGGGGGTCTAGAACTGATACGTGCTCGCCATAGCGAAGGTAACTAATACGAGCTTGCTGTAGCGAAGGTTAATTTTTGCCATAGTGAGGGTCAGTCCGGAAGAGAGTAAAAAGCGAGAAATTAACTTTTTTAAACGACCCAATTCATTCTTTCTCTCTTATTTCCCCTAGACTTCAACTCAAGGAGAGAAAAGAGGTGTGGAGAGTGAGAGAGACCAAGAAAAGGAGGAAGAACAAAGGAAAGGTAAGCAAGCTTCTCTCTTTTCTTCTTAGAATCCTGATCTCCTCTCTTTGCCCTCTTTTTCTATGGTTTTGCTTGTGAAATTAGTTGGATTTTAGGCATAGGTCAGAAGAGGGAAAGTGGAAAACACTCTTGAACTTCTTTGTTTTCCTTGAATATGTTGATTCTACTACCATGAGAGCTTGAGAGAAAGGAAGAGCTAGTGACATTCTAGAGAGAAAGGGAACCCTAGGTTCTTAGATGTTAGAAAGGTTATTCTGAAGAGCTCCTAAGAGTTGTTAAGTTGTGAGAGAGTAATTCTATGCTTTTATTGTGTCTAGGCTCAAGAGAAGCACCTTCATCAAGGTGTGAGTGTGAAATCGAGAAGGGAGAAGAGGAATTGAAAGGAAAAGCTTGTGTTGACTCATAAGGTAGCTCTCTCTCCACTCTTTCTTATTGCATTCTTAGATGTAATGGTCATTGTATGCTTATGTATATGCTTATTGTATGAGATATGCCATATGTTATTGCTTTGATGTATTGGTACCAATGTGCTTGGGTGTTGGATTGTGAGAATTGCTCGGGTGAGGTAGTGCCGAAAGTCCCTTGAGATGGGTGAGGTAGAGCTGAAAGTTCCTTGAGATGGGTAAGACAAGGCCAAAAGTCTCATAATCGAGTGAGGCCAAGTCAAAAGTTCCTAAACTCAGGTGAGGCCATCCAAAAGTCCCTAAACTTCGGTGAGGGTAGACCAAAAGTCCCTAGAGCTTACTTGTGGCATTGTTGTGATTTTCATAGCATGTACAACATGTATTATATGTTTGAGAATGGTGAGATGTTTATTTACATGCTTTGACTTGTTATATGCCTGGATTGCTTTCTTGAATGAGTGCATGAGCTACTGAGATTCCATGAATCTCACCCCTTCCCCTCCTAACTTGACATGCTAGGTGGAGCTCAAGGAGAATCAAGTGCACACCAAGGAGCCTAGGAGAATGTTAGATGAATTTTGGTTGTTTTGACTATTTTGATGTAAAAGAGGTGCCAAAAAGGAATATGCACCTTTTATTTTTGAGATGTAGATATTGTAACAAGTGTAAATGTAAGGAAACATGATGTATAAACTATGTAGATAGCCAAAGTAATGCAAATGTGGGTTTTGCCCTTTTTGTGGCTTGCATGTGATAGTGTATTTTGGCCCGTAGCATAGTGAGTTTGAAATGTATGATGATTTGAATCACTTGGACATGTTATATAGACTATTATCATGCTTTTAAACTTGTCCATGAGTTGCTGGAACATGTGGGAGGCCATTTGGACCCATTTGAACCATTTTGGGTGCCAAAACTGCCAAGTTTGTGAGCTCCATCAAAGTATGACCAGATGAGCTCTTCTTGCCATGAAATTTTTCATACCTCTAGAGTTTGTAGAGAGCATCTTAGGAAGCTAAAGTGGGTAATATTCGGAGGTCTAGGGAATATTTGGCGAATTGTTGAAATTGGAAAAATTTGATAGTTTGGTCATGTACTGTTACCATAGGTCCGAAAAGAAATCCATGCCATTCTTAAACCAAATGGAGTCAAAATGTTATGAAATTTTATGTTCATAAACTAGACACCCATAGTGACATATAGGAACTGGAATAACCTCAATCGGAGGTCTATAGAGAGAGAATAAACCGTCTGAAGTTCTGTATCAGCATCAGGGGAGCTACCTGACCTTCGTTACTGTTCCATCGATTTTCGAGGTCTAAGGGCTGCTTAACTGATCTAGAATTATTTTTCTCCTCTATTTAATATCTGTAGCTTTCCAAATTGGTGTAGTTTTCTCAGATTGGATTTTTTTGAATTTAGTTATGAATTTTCGAAGTTCATGACAGTAAGTTGTGCCAGAAACAGGGACAGCCGGACCTCTGTCTAATTTTTGATATCAAACATGATCCAAACGCTGAGATTATGGTTGGGAATTATTTTTAATGTAAAGATAACACTTAGAGATTTCTAGAAAGCTATGGTTTGATAGATTTCCATTTTTCTCTAATTAGTTATGATTTTCCAAAGTTAGAGCTAAAAATCTGACTTTTGGGTCCATGTGAGAAATTGCATTTTTCTGGTTTTTGACTCCATTCCCATGGCTTATGGCTTGTTTTATGCTATGTAAGAGTTGTGTAAATGGAGTGTGAGTAAAGAATGTGAATGATGGGTTTACAGGACCCACGAGGCAGAAGATGAGTGTATGAAACCTCATTTTATAGCATGAAAATGCCATGGTTGGTACTGGTTCTTTGGAAATCATATGGAATCGAGCCCAGAGGGAGGCTAGATAGAGTTAGTACATTATGGTGTTACATTGGACATCATAACATAGCATAACGTTCTGACCATATAAATAGTATTTGTAGTAGTTCAACAAAAAAATGTCAACTTTGAAAATTGATAATTAATTCCACAGAGCTTTAAATAATCTAGTCTTTATCTTCATAAAAAGCTCTAGATGAGATATATATCTGTGCCAAATTTCATAGGTAAATTCATTTATTTGGTTAGATCTTGATATTAGGTTGCAAAATGGCTCATTTTGTATCACTAAAGGGGTTCAAATGGTCCATTTTGAATGCTAAGGCAACCATGACCACTTAAGGCTGTGGGAATGCACCAAAATCAAATTATAAACTTATCTCAAAGGTGTATAAACCTAGAATTTGAAAACTCACTCTCTCACCCCATGCCATACACAAGATCCACATGCTTTACATTGCCATTCACTACCCAAAATACACATTACCATTCATTTGGCACTAAAACTCATACATGCATTAAAAATTTGGGTAATTACATATGTTCAAATGATTACATAATGATTTTATCATAGGTTTACATCATATGCCATGTGAATGGCTACAAAAGAGACAAAACTAGGCAAATAGTTGTCAATCTCTTATCTTTCAAGTTGATGGCTTCCATTACCTTGATTACTTGGTCCACCTAGCATGTTAGAATATTAGAGAGGAGGGAATGAAATTTAAAGAATCCTAATACCTTATCTCCCTTTCAATCACACATAAAAGATGCAAAACAAGTCTTAAAAATGTATGCATGACATATTGACATGTGTAATCACTCAAGAATCATTTTTAGCATTTGAATAAGTCACACAAGGCATACATAGGCTTGTCAAACAAGTAGATTATCCTCATCCATTCTCTTGTGGATTTTAGACTTATCTCACCCATTTTCTCTATGAGGTTTTGACTCAACTTTACTCTTGGGAGACTCTTTACTTTGTCTTAACCATATCTAAGGGTTCTTGGCTCATCCTCCATATGGCTAAGAGTTCTTGGCTTCTCCACACTCAAGTAAACCTAAGTAAACATGTCAGACATCATTTGAAAACATAATGCATCATCATGGTATCATGGAATAAAAGCACATGCTAGAACACTTTCATGGCTTAGAGCACACATTTACACATTCAAAGATAAGTCAAGCACACATTCATGCATGAGAGAAAGAGAAGTAAGCTACCTTTGTTGCAACCACACACTTTTCCTCTTGAAATTACTCTTCCTTCCTTGGCCTCACGCACACAAAGGTGTGGGATTTTTTTTTTTAGCCTAAACACAATATATAGAAGCCAATTAAGTTCATGGAATCATTTCTAAAGCCATACATCTTCCTTAAATACTAGCTTGGTCTAATAGCCTTTTTATGGTTTCAAAATGCACCTAATGAAGCAACATCCATCACATGAGTTCTAAGCTCCATTCTTTCCTTTCATTTATGATTCTTGACTCTTTTTAGACCTCTTAGAGTCATCACACAATTAAAACAAGGAGCCTAATTAGGTGTTGCTTCTTCAGGTTATATTATGAAACATATAAGGTTATCTCACTTTCTATAATTTCTAATTTTTTCCAAGGCTTCCTCTCATCTTCACTTATCATATATGACTCAAAAATTAGCTTGGAATAAATTAAATTTATCCCTAGGTACCCTAGCTCTTCTAGGCTAAGACTAGGCTTCTTCTTGGCATCAATGGACTTTGTTTTATTTTCTTAATAGAAGATGCATATGGAGCGACTTCTAGGGATCTTAAAAACTTATTTAAACATTCATTTAGGCTACGGATCATGGTATCAAGTTATATTTTTCAAAGAACACTAAAAACTCTAGGTTTGCTATCTTGAATTTCTATGATTGTTTGTTAATTCCCTTTATATATTCTTATTCTTTACACTCCACTTCCTAAGATTCACCGTTAGTTCTGCCCAAAATCCAAGCCCTCTTAAAGTTTCATGAGTGGGACGAACCAGGGAGAAGAAGGGAGCAAGGGGTAGCTATCATGGAAGGAAGATTTACCTTGTTTTTCCTTATTTTCTTGCTTGATTCTTCCTTTCCTTGGCCTCCTCTTTTCAAATCAGAATTTTCCCCCTATTCTTTCCTAAAAAAAAAATCCAAAAACTTCAATAAAATCATAAGAAAGAAGGGGAAATAGAGAAGGAGAGGTTTGCTAAAGAGAAAGCATGAAAAACCAAGAAATTCCATACCTTTTGCCTTATGTTTCTCCTTCTCTTCTTCTTTTTCTTGTCTGCCTCACTTTTAGGGTTCTTCCTTTGGTTTAGGGCAGAAACTAAATGAGCTAAATGAGTGAGGAGGTGGGGCGCCCTATATATATAGGTGGGTTTAAGAAAGATTTTTCAAAAATTTCAATTTTGCCCCTTCATCTTGGCATTTTTATTTCTAGTATATTTTAGCTCCTTTTTTAGAACTATCTTTTCCATTATGAAATTTAGGTTTCCAATTTAGTAAAATGCCATTGGAATCACTCAAATCGGAGCTAAAACCTTTCCGAATGAATTCGTCAAAGTTTGAATTAACTGACATTAGAAAATGTCCACCGGAAGGGGTTTTAACTGTCTCAGGACTTCCTATGGTTTTTAGGGCCTCTAAAAGCCCAAAAAAACTCAACACTTTCATTTAAAAAGTCCTCATGTCTAAATTCTAAAATTTGCTCAAAATTATGAAAATGCCATTATGTCTTGTCAACCTTTTGTTCAATTTCATTTCTTCATTCTAGCTCTATTTTTCTTTCTATCTGAGCTTAAGATTTTTATTTTTAAGAGTCTAGAATGCTACTTAAATTTTTTGAAACTTTAACTAATTCATTTCGGGGAAACTTGTTTTGAAAATGCACTTGTTTTCGTCGTTTAATAAAAATCGAACATTACAATTCTCCCCCTTTTAAAAAATTTCGTCATCAAAATTTAGATAACATACCTCATGGGAAGAGCTCTAGATGCTTCTTTCTCATCTCTTCCTCTAGCTCCCAAGTAGCTTCTTCGGGAGATAACTCCTTCCAAAACACTTTCACCTGTGTTGTCTTATTCCGTAACTGTTTGAGTCTAATATCCAAGATCCAATCTGGTGATACTATGTATGATAGATCATCTTGTAACTATACATTCTCATATTCTATGACATGTGAGGGGTCGGGTTGGTACTTTTTAAGCTATGAAACATGGAATATATTATGTACTTGGCTCAGGTTTAGGGGAAGGGCTAGTCTGTAGGCTATAGGTCCTACTTTATTAAGAATCTAGAATAGATTTATGTACTTTAGATTGAGCTTTTTACTTTTAATGGACCGACCTATCCCTGTGACTAGAAGCAGTCTAATGAAGAGATGGTCTTCAACCTCAAACTTTTATAGCTGTCTGCGTCTATCTGTATAACTTTTCTATCTACTCTGGGTTATTAGCAGTTTCTTTTTTATAGTCTCAATTTGTCTAAAAGTTTGGTCCACTAATTTTGGCGCTATCAGGCTCTGCTTTCCTAGTTCAACCCAACACATTGGAGAGCAACACTTCCTCCTATACAATGCCTCGTATGGTGCCATCTTTATACTTGCATGATAGCTATTATTATAGGCAAATTCCGCTAAAGGCAAGTATGTATCCCAATTTTCTTTCATCTCTAATACACACACCCTCAACATATCTTCTAAGGTTTGGATGGTTCTCTTTGTCTGTCTATCTGTCTGTGGGTAATAGGCTATGCTAAATTTAAGCTTGGTACTTAGAGCATCCTGTAATAATCTCTAGAAATTCGAAGTGAATCTAGGATCTCTATCTGATACTATGCTCCTAGGCATACCATGTAATCTAATTATCTCTTGGATGTATAGTTGGGCTAGCTTATCTAGGGTATAAGTGGATTTCATAGCTAACAAGTGTGCTGACTTTATTAATCTATCCACTATTACCCATATTGCATCATGCCTTGATGATGTCTTGGGTAGGCCCATAATAAAATCCATTGCTATACTATCCCATTTTCACTCCGGAATATCTAGGGGTTGAAATAACCTAGCTGGTTTCTGCTGCTCTATCTTGACTCTTTGGCATACTAAACATCGGAAGACATATTCTGCTATGTTTGCTTTCATTTCAGGCCACTAGAACATTTTCTTTAAGTTATGATACATCTTATTACTGCTTGGATGAATGGTATACTTGCTCTTATGTGCCTCATCTAATATTCTCTCTTTGATTTCTGTATTTCTAGTCATATACAGCCTATCCCTGTATCTCACTATGTCATTCTCAAATTGATTGAACTCCTGAATGCTACCCTGGACTGTCTGAGATCTAATCTTACTTACATGATCATCTATCTATTGGGCTTCTCTTATCTGGTCTCTCAGGTCATGTTCTATTCAGGTTTCACTCATTAATAGTTTTCCTGAATGCACTTCACTTATGAGACTCATATCTATGAATCTCTCAATCAATTCCTACTCTTAGATCATTATATAGGCTATGTGTATGGATTTTCTACTCAGGGAATCAGCAACCACATTAACCTTATTGGGATGGTATTTTAATATAAAATCATAATCTTTCAAAAATTTTAACCATCTCCGTTGTCTCATATTTAATTCTTTATGTTCAAATAAATATTTAAGGCTCTTGTGGTCGCTGTAAATTGCTATAGTTACCTTTGTATAAGTAGTGTCTCTATATTTTCAAAGCAAATACTACTACAGCTAGCTCTAAGTCATGTGTGGCATAATTTTTCTCATGAGGTTTTTACTGTCTAGAAGCATAAGTTACCATTCGACCTTTCTGCATAAGCACACATCCTAACCCTTTCTTAGAGGTATCACTATAGACTACAAAAGTCTCTCTAAGGTCAGGGAGTACTAAAATTGAGGCATGGTTAACTTTTACTTCAACCCTTGAAAACTCTTCTCATATTTCTCATCCCACACAAATGGCACATTCTTTCTAGTGAGCCGAATTAGTGGCATTGCTATCTGAGAAAAGCCCTGAATGAACCTCCTATAATAACCTACTAAACCTAGGAAGCTCTTGACCTCTATCACTGTCTTAGATCTCTCCTACTATAATATTGCTTCTACCTTATAGGGATTTACTGCGACCTCTGCCTGGGAGATCACATGGCCTAAGAATTAAACTTTAATAAACTAAAACTCACACTTACTAAGTTTAGCATACAACTATTTCTCTCTCAAAGTTTCTAGGGCCAATCTCAAGTGCTGCTCATGTTCTTCTCTACTCTTTGAATAGATGAGAATGTTATCTATGAAAATAACTATAAATCTATCTAAGTATGGCCTGAATACTCTGTTCATGTAATCCATGAACACTGCAGGTATAATTGTTAACCCGAAGGGCATAATTAAAAACTAATAATGCCTGTATCTAGTCCAAAATGCTGTCTTAGGAATTTTGTCTTGGGAATATCCTCAATCTTTATTCTAAGCTGATGGTATCCTAACCTGAGGTCTATCTTAGAGAATACTGACACTCCTATCAATTGATCAAGAGGTCATCTATGCGAGGGAGAGAATACTTATTCTTAATTGTTATCTTATTGATTTCCCTATAATCTATACATAACCTAAGGCTCCCATCTTTCTTCTTTACAAATAAGACTAGAGCTCCCTACGGTGAGATACTGGGTCTGATAAAACCCTTCTTTAAGGGTTTTTCTATCTACTTTTTAAGCTTAGCTAGCTCAATGGGAGCTATTCTATATGGGGCCTTAGACACTGGACCTACCCCAGATATAATATCTATAGGAAACTAGACCTCTCTTTCTAGGGGTAGTCTGCTAATCTCTTTAGAAAATATCTTTGGAAACTCTCTTACTACTGGAATTTCCTCTATACCCTCTTCTACCCTTAGCCTGAATTGAAAGAAAAACTAGATATCCCTGATAACTATGCCCTAGAGACCTCTCAGCATGGGAGGTGGTCATAACAGATAACTTAATCCTCATGCTAGGCGCAGTCCCACACTCAGGTAAAGTAATACATCTGTGGCTACAATCTAGTGTGGCATTATTAGTAGGCATCTAGTTCATACTAGTAATTAAATCCATATCAATAAGGGGCATACATATCAAATCAATAGTAATAAGGTAATGATTAAATTGGACCATACAATTTAAGCAAGCATAGGAGGTAATGGCTTGGTTTCCTGTGGGGTTGGATACATGCAAATTATATGGTAGTGTATGCATACTCAAAACCAACCTTCTAACATAATCATATGATATGAAAGAATGGCTAGCACCCAAATTAAATAGTATAGTTACAGAAAAATCATTTACTCTAATAGTACCTTGGATCAAACTCAGGGATCCGCTAGCTTCCTACTATGACAAGGTAAGACTCTACCTTGGGTCTAAAGTCTAGGAGCAGGAGCCATCTCCCTCTACTACATGAACAGCTGAGAAGCCTGTGTGCAGTCTCTGGCCATGTGTCCTAGTCTACCACTCTAATAACATATATTCTACCCCACGTAACATAGTCTATTTCCATGGTTCCTGCCACACTGGGGACAAGCTGTAGATGCAGAACTGCCTTTATTGGACTGAGTTCTTCTTCTCTTCCTCTTCTATTCCACTGGCTCCTACCACCTCTCCTACTAGTAACTGTAGCCTGTGACTCCTCTCTAGCTCCCTTAGGCTTAGGGAGGGGTGGTATGGTACTGGAGGTAGGCTGCATAGTTCTGAGGTTCACCTTCATTACTCTACATACCTCAACTAGGGTATTAAAGTTCCTAATTCTCTATAAAGCTACCCTATCTCAGATTTTAGGAAGCAAACCTTTCTTTAACTTGTTTGCTCTCTAGCATTTATCGTCATGTCTCTGTCGATATGAGGAATAAAGCTCTACGAATTTAGCCACATATTGGTCCACTGACATCTCTTTTGCCTATTTTAGAAGTACAAACTTTGACTCCTTCTCATCTTTAATTGAGCTAGGGATGTGTTTCTTATAAAAAGCTTGGAGAAATGCCTCCCATGTAATCGAAAAGCTTCCTAGCCCTCAAAATAAGCTCAGTGCCCTTCTACTAATAATTTTCCTCTCTTTGTAACTGAAAAATAGCCATCTTGGCTTTCTGCTTAGATGTACACTTTATCACCTAGAAGATCTTTTCTAACTACATAATCTAAGCCTTGGCTTTCTTTGAATTCATCTCATCATCAAAGGTGGGAGACCTGAACTTTCTGAACTGAGTGATAATCTTTTTGGTAGAGGGCTACTCCAGGGCTGTAGGCATTTGAGCTGGTGGAATAGGGGCAACCATCTGGATATGTGGTTACAGATCTAGGTGAGTTGCCCTTGAATGCTCTAGACAATCTGAGTGGTGAGGTGGCAGTAGAGGAGGAGGTGTAGGGCCTTGGCTATCTCTCTCAGCAAGCCATTCCTGTAACTGCGTGATCATGGCCTGCTGCTGATCCAAGTAAGTCATAATAGCCTATAAAGCTCTAACTACTAGATCACTAGGCTCAACTCTATTATCTACATGAGCCTCTCTAGAGGGCTAACCTCTCCTAGTGTTCACCATGGCTCTAAAACATCACAACAAACTTTAGCATCAAAGGGAATACTTCCACAACTATCACACACTTAATTCATCTAAAAATAGCTCATACACACTAAGGCAACTCATAAACACAAGCCACAACCCATATCCAAAGTCTGAACCTTTGCTTTGATACCAATAAATGTAACACCATGATTCTATGACTTATACCATTTGTAGGTTCAATCCCGTGAAGCACATGAATTCTCAAGGAAAAAGGCATTAAAATAATGAATAAATTTATGTTGCGTAGTAGATAAATTCTTCGTTCGTTGTCTCATGGGCTATATGAACTCATTTAACTCATTCTCATATTTACTTACACTAATACAACTCAAAAACATCCAAGGAAGTGGCTTAAGACTCATGCAAGTGGATGAAATGCATGAAATTCAAAAGTACAACCTCGGCTAAAAATTTCAATTTACGGTTATGAACTTTGAAATATCATAACTAATTCTAAAAAAATTGAAATCATTCATTTTTTACTATTTTGAAAATCTAAAGATGTATAATTTACACAAAAAATATGTTCAAACCTCAATAAGAGCTATTAGCTACTAGAAATTAATGGAACAATACCAGAAGTTGACTATCGTCCCTGGTACTAATCTCAAATTTCAAAACTTCATATCTCCCTACTCAGAGGTCTAATTGGGGTGCTCTCAATTGCCATGGAAAGCTTATCATGTCTAGTTTATGAATATAAAATTTCATGAGTATTGGACATCATTTGGCCCATGAATTACACATCCTAAGTTTCTAACTAGATAAATAGTATTTGCATCAGTTTAGCAGAAAAATGTCAATTTTGGAAATTTATAATTAATTCTACAGAGTTCTAAATAACCTGATATTTGACTTACTAAAAATCTCTAGATGAGATCTATTTGTGTGCCAAATTTCATTGGGCAAATTCATTTATTTGGTCAAATCTTGATATTGGGTTACAAAATGGCTCATTTTGTTGCACCAAAGGGGTCCAAATGGTCCATTTTGAGTGCTAAGGCAACTATGACTGCTTGAGCACATGGGAATACACCAAAATGACATTCTAAACTTGTATCGAAGGTGCATAAACCTAGAATTTGAAAACTCACTCTCTCACCCCATGCTATACATAAGATCACACATGCTTTACATTGCCATTCACTATCCAAAATGCACATTGCCATTCATTTGATACTAAAACTCAAGCATGCATTAAACATTTGGGTAATTGCATATGTTCAAATGATTACATAACAATTTTATCATAGGTTTACATCATATGCCATGTGTATGGCTACCAAAGAGACAAAACTAGGCAAATGGTTGTAATACCATATATATCTTACCCCATTCATGGCATTCATAAGCTCCCTATCATCATTTTCATAAGAGTACATGGAAAAGGAACCAACAATAATGGATTTAATCACGTTACATCATACTTAAAAATTATAAATCAGTGACATGTGGATCGTGTAGGTTCATAACATGTATCTTGATATTTAAATATATTATTACAACCCATTTGCATCACAAAATCTTGCTCATAACTCAAGGAAACCAAAATGGAGTATGAATTGAACTCATTGAATTTCGGCTAGATTTGCCATCATTTTGTCCAAAATTTTAGAAAATCATAAGTAAATCTAGAAAAATTGAAATCATGTAATCTTGGTCATTTTGAAAAGCTTAGGATGTCTACTTTATGCTAAAGGTAGGTACAAGTCATAACATCCCACACACTGAATGTTTGACATGAAAAATGGTTTGGAGGTCGGACTGGGTCCTGATGCTATCATAGTTTACTAATATAAACGTAAAAAATGTCTAATTAATTTCAAAAAATTCCAAATTGAGTGAATGATACCAATTTGAAAAGCTGAGGTTGTTAGTTAGAGGTAAAAAATAACTCCATACCAGTTCAAGCTCACCTAGACCCTGAATTTTGATCAAACAGTGACTAAGGTCTACTTGGACACTGACACTGGACTGAATCTTTGAAAAATCGTATCTCCCTTTCTAGACTTCCAAATGAGGTGCTTCTAGTTCAATCAAGTCATTGGGAGTGTCTAGTTTCTTTGTATAAAATTTTGTAGCAATTGGACTTCATTTGTCCCATGAGTGACAGAGTTTAATTTTGGACCAGTGCTACAGTACCAAGGACCAAAACTAGAAAAAAAATCTCAACTTCAACAATTCGCCAAATATTCCATAGACCTCCAAAAATTACCAACCTTTGCTTCTCAAAAATCTCTTAATAAGCTCTAGATGAACACCAAATTTCAAGCCAAGAAGAGCTCATTTGGACAAAAAGTGGCATAGCCTCATGAAATGGTCATTTTTGCTTCTTATCAAGAGTCACTTTGCACCAAATGGCCTCTTCTTAAGTTTGGCACCCCTTGAGCAAGTTTCAAAGCACAAATATGACTTATAGAGACTGCCCAAGTGATCCCAAACCTTATGCATCTCATTTTGGTCTCTCAACATCCATTTGTGCATAGTTACATCAAACTATCAAAGAGCCAATTTGTACAATTCCATTACTTTAGTGTCATATAAAGTGTACATCATATTTATACATCATTTTATACTTGTTCATGGTCTTACATCACAAAAACATTACATGCACCATTACTTTGACATTCAACCACTACTTAAAGTACATAATACACCAAAATAAAGATGTTCAATATCCTTGGCTTGCATCTCCTTGGCTTGGAACACCACCTAGACAATTCAAGGATGAAGGGGAAAGGGAAGTGAGATTCCAAGAATCTCAATAGCTCACACACCCACTCACACCATATTCAAGGCATACATACATCAAATTCATAACCATACAAGCATAAAGTGTGCAATAAATTCAATTCCATGCCACATTCACAAGTCAAGACCACTTTCATGCTCTAGGGACTTTTGGTTTAGCCTCACCCCATTTTTAGGACTTTTGGATTTGCCTCACTCTTGACCTAGGGACTTTTGACCTAGCCTCACCCATTCAAGGGACTTTTGGCCTTGTCTCACCTATGCCATGAGACTTTTGACATCTCCTTACCTTCATCAAGAGACTTTTGGCATCACTTCACCCTTATGAGCTCTTTCCACATCCATAGTCATTCAAGACAACACATTGGTGCCAATGCACAAAAAAGATCAAGTGGCATGTTATCAAGAATTAAGAATGCATGCAAGCACATTAAGACATACATATGCACACAAGAATGCAAAGAGAATGAGGTGGAGAGCTACCTTTTAATTTATGCAAGCTCACTTTGCAATTTCCTTCCCCTCCTTGGTTTCACAAGAACAATTAGGTGGAGTAAGGTTCTCTTGACCTAGACATCACAAATAATACACAATCACATCCTTGAAGCAAGCCAAGACATTAAACTAAAGCTTATCACATACTTGGTTCCATAATAGACATATTAGTTCCATAAATGGCCTATTAAAGCAATTCATATTATTCAAGTGCTAGGCTCCATTCTCTTATTATTTTTAGACTTCTTGGACTCATTTAAGATCCTTGGAGCCCTCACATATTCAATTGCACCATTGAAAGACTAAATTGCTTTATAAGGCACCATTATGGACACCATTGTCCCATCTCCCAACCTATGGCTCCTAAATTTTTCCCAATGGTTTCTCCCATTGTCTAACATCATATAAAGTCCCAAACCAAGGCTAGAACAATTTAAAACATCCCCTAGCCTAATGAACCTAGCTTGGTTGAAATATGCACCATAATAGAGGTTCATGGACTTTGTGATTTTTTCTTGATGAGAGAGCCACTTGGGAGGCTTTCTAGAGGTCTTAGGAGCTCAAGGGAACATTAAAATAGCTAAGAAAACATTCACACAAAATCAGATTTTACAAAACCCTAGAAAGTACTACACTTTTCTAACTTGTTTTTCTTGGAATTTCTTGTCATATTCTTAATCCTTGCGCTCCTTTTCCTGGGTTTCTCTCTTGGTTCTGCCCAAAATCTAGTACCTCCTATCCCATCCTAAGTTGGCTGAAACATACAAGAAGAGGCTACCATAGGAATGAGATTTTACTTTGTTTTTCCTTAGTTTCTTGGATGTTTCTTCCCTTGGTTGGCTTCTCTTCTCCAAACATGAAGTTTCCCTCCTTGGTCTGACCTCGAAATAGAACCAAATCATTCAAAAAATCTATGAAAAGAAAGGAGGAAGAGAGGAGAACAAGATTGGAGGAAGAAGGGGCAAAAGTGTGGAACTCTTTAGAACATTTAAGAAACCATAAATTCCAATTTTGCCTTCTCGTAATAGTAATTTTGTTTCAGCTTTGTTTTAGCTCATTTTTTAGAACTATCTTTTACATCATAAATTTCTCAATTTAATAAAATGCCTTTAGAATCACTCAATTTGGAGCTAAAACCTTACTGAACGAGCCGATCAAAGTTTGGGTCAACCGACATTGAAAAACATACATCGGAGGGGCTTTACCGGTTGTCAATCTCTTATCTTCCAAGTTGATGGCTTCTATTACCTTGATCACTTAGTCCACCTAGCATGTTAGAATATTGGAGAGGAGGGAATGAGATTTAAAGAATCCCAATAGCTCATCTCCCTTTCAATCACACATAAAGGATATAAAACAAGTCTTGAAAATGTATACATGAGCATGTTGACGTGTGTAATCAATCAAGAATCATTTTTAGCATTTGAACAAGTCACACAAGGCATACATTGGCTTTCCAAACAAGTGGATTAGCCTCACCCATTTTCTTGTGAATTTTGGATTTGTTTCACCCATTTTCTTTAGGAGGTTTTGACTTAACCTTACTCTTGGGAGACTCATCACTTTGTTTTAACCATATCTAAGGGTTCTTGGCTTATTCTCACTATGGCTAAGAGTTCTTTATAACATCTAGTTTTTATTAAATGATGAAAACGGGCGTGTTTTCAAAGCAAGTCCCTTGAAATGAATTAGTTAAAGTCCTGAAAAATTTGAGTAACATTCTTGACTCCTAAAAATGAGAATTCTAGTCTCAGACGAAAAGAAAAATAGAGGTAAAATGAAGAAACAAATTTTGACAGAAAACTTACGAAATGTAATGGCATTTTTATAATTTTGAGCAATTTTTGGAATTTACATAGAAGGGCTTTTTAAATGAAAATTTTGAGTTTCCCGAGGTTTCAGAGGCTCTGAAAACCATGGGAAGCCCTAGGATAGTTAAATTTCCTTTGGTGGATATTTTCCAATGTCAGTGTATCCAAACTTTGACGAATTTGTTTAGGAAGGTTTTAGCTTTGATTTGAGTGATTCCATAGGTATTTTACTAAATTGGGAACCTAAATTTTATAATAGAAAAAAATAATTCTAAAAAAGGAGCTAAAAAGAATGAGAAACAAAAATGTCAAGAATGAAGGGCAAAATAGAAATTCTTAAAAAAGTCATTCTCCTCCACCTATAAATAAGAGGCGCCCTACTCTCTCTTTCATTTAGTCTCATATTTTTCTACCCAAATTTAGAGAAAAATGCTAGGGTTTAGGTGCACCAAAGGGAGATAAGAAGAAGGAGAAATTCAAGACATAAGGTATGGAAATTTGATTATTTTTTATGCTTTCTCTTAGCCAATCTCTTCTCTTCCTTTTCCCCCTTCTTTCTTATGATTTTGTTGAAGTTCTTGGGGCTGTTTTGAAGGAAGAACAGAGGGGAAATTTCGAAATTAAGGTGAAGAAGCCAAGGAAGGTAAAGAACAAGTAAGAAAACCAAGGAAATCAAGGTATCATGCAATCTTTCCACTTGATCTTCTTCCTCCCCTCTCTTGTGAGTATTTCGACCTATATATCATCAACCTTAGGGAGTCAAGTTTTCAACTAAACCAAGGGTGAATCTTAGGAATTTGAGGGAGAAGAACAAGAATATGCAAAAAAAAAAAAAACAACAAATTAGCCATTAGATTTTAAGATGCAATTTCTAGGGTTTCAAGTAACCTTGTAAAATCTATTTTTGTACAATGATTCCTAAGCCTAAATAAGAGTTTAATTGTGCTCCTAAGATCCCTAGAAGTCTCTCCATATGCTTCTCCCTTTGAGAAAACAAAGCAAAGTCCATGGGTGTCAAAACCTAGCATAGGTTCGGCTAAGAGAGGTTCATGTAGCTAGGGAGAGTTTTAAATTTTTTTAAGCCCATGTTTGAGTCATATATGATGAATGAAGATGATGGGAGGCCTTGGAAAAGATTTGGAAACCATAGAAAGTGAGTTGGCCTTCTATGTTCCATAATATAACCTAAAGAAGTAACATGTAGTTAGACTATTGGTTTTGATTGTGTGATGACTCCAAGAGGCATAAAAGGAGTCAATAGTCATATTTGAAAGGAAAGAATGGAGCCTAGAATTTATTTGAGGGGTGTTGCTTCATTAGGTGCATTTATGGAACTATAATAAGGGTTATAGATTAAGCTAGAGTCTAAACAAGTTGTGTAACCTTAGAATTAATTCCATGAATCTAATTGGCTTCCATAAATTGTGTTTAGACTAAGAGAAATCATCCCCACACTTTTGTGTGTGTGTGGCCGAAGGAGGGAGCCTTGATTCAAGAGCAAAAGTGTGTGATTGTAACCAAGGTAGCTCACTCCTCCTTCTCTTATGCATAATTGTTTGCATTACTTGTCTTTGAATGTGTGTATGAGTGTTTTTAAGCTATGAAAAGTATTCTAGCATGATGCATGGTGCCATGATGTTACAATATGCTTTCATATGATGATTATGATGTGTGATTGGGTTTCCTTGAGTGTGGTGAGGCCAAGAACCCGTAACCATAGTGAAGATGAGCCAATAACCCTTAAGATTAGTTGAGACAAAGCAAAGAGTCTCCCAAAAGTGAGGTTGACTCCCAAAAGCATGGTTGAGTCTAAGAACCTCTTAAAGAATGGGTGAGGCAAGTCCAAAATCTACAAGTAAATGGGTGAGGCCAATCTACTTGTTTAGCAAGCCTTTGTATGCAATGTATGACTTTCTCAAATGATGAAAATACCTCTTGAATGTTTGCACATGTCAACATGATCATATATGCATTTATGAGACTTGTTTGTGTAACACCATATATTTCTATCTCATTTCACAACATTCCTATACTTTACATTCATAGATTCCACGAAAGAGCAAGAAAAAGAGAATTAAAATAATGCATTTTCTTGTGTTGCGTCATATATGAAAATTTCATTCGATATCACGTGGACCATGTGAGCTCATACAACACATTCCCATATTTAATTACATGAATACAACTTAGTTGAATCATTAAAAGTGGCCTACACTTCATGGAACTCAAGGAGAAGCATGAAATACACACATATTTTTTGTCAGATTTTGCCCTTTTTCTATTACAAATTTGGAAAATCATGACAAATTATAAAAAAATTGAAATCATGCATTCTTAGTTATTCTAGAAAGCTCTACATGTCTACTTTATGCTAAGAATATGTCCAAACCATAACATCCAACACAGAGGACGTTTGATATTCAAAATGGTCCAGAGGTTAGGCTGTCCACTGGTGCTGTCACAGAATTCTATAGAAATTTCAAAAATGTCCAATTAATTTCAAAAGAATCCAATCTATGTAAATGATACCAATTTGGAAAGCTGTGGATCTTAGTTAGAGGGAAAAAAATAACTCCATACTGGTTTAGACATGCCCAGACCTTAAAACTCAATCAAACAATAACTAAGGTCGAGTGAAGTTCCTGATACTGGACAGATTCTTTGAAAATTCATATCTCCCTCTCTAGACATCTAAATGAGGTACTTCTAGTATCACAAGTCACGTATAAATTTTTGTGGCAATTGGACATCATTTGAGCACTGGGTGATAGGTTTTATTTTCGGACCTGAGTGAATAGTGACATGACCAAAACTAACAAATTTGTTAACTTTAAAATTTCATCAAATATTCTGTAGAGCTTCGAAAATTATGTTCTTTAGCTTCCCAAAATGTTCTCAACAAGCTCTAATTACATGTCAAATCTTAGATCAAGAAGAGCTCATTTGGATAAAAAATGATGTAGGGTTCCGTTATGGTCAATTTTGGCTCCATATAGGATGCCAAAATGTCCAAATGGCTTTCCTTCTGGTTTGGCACCTTTTGGGCAAGTCTAAAAGTATGATTAGGACTTGTGTGAGCTATCCAAATGGTACCAACCCTCATGTATCTCATTTTGGCCATCTCATCCACACTTATACATAATTCCATAATGTCATCCAAGAAGGTCATTTGCCAAAATATGTTTAAATCACATTCTAATAGTCACATAACATATTCTCTCATTCATACATGACATATTATCATAACTACATGTGTTCATGACATCTTGATACATATACATCTATGAATTACATCATTTACGAATTGTATGGTTTCAAAGTAACAAAATTCAAGAACTTTGTTGTCATCCTCTCATCCTCAAGGTGGTTGGCTTCCATTACCTTGCTCTCTTGGTCCACCTAGTATGTTAGAAGATTGGAGAGGAAGGAATGAGATTCAAAGAATCCTAATAGCTCATCTCTCATTCAATCATTCATAATGAATGCAAAACAAGTCTCACAATGCATGCATGGCATATGGACGTGTGCAATCATTCAAGAAGCATTCCTAGCCTTCGAAAAAGTCATACATAGCATACATAAGCTTGCCAAACAAATGGATTAGCCTCACCCATTTACTTGTGAATTTTAGACTCGCCTAACCCATTCTTTAAAAGGTTCTTGAACTCAACCATACTCTTGGGAGTCAACTTCACTTTTGAGAGACTCTTTACTTTGTCTCAACTAACCTTAAGGGTTCTTGGCTCCTCCTCACCATGGTTAAGGGTTCTTAGCCTCACCACACTCAAGTAAACCAAAGCAAACATCATAGATATCATTTGGAAAACATAATGCACTATCATGGTACCATGGAGTAAAAGTTCATGCTAGACATTCCTCATGGCTTGAAATACATATACACACATTCAAAGACAATTATGCATGAGAGAAGGTGGACAGAGGTACCTTTGTCACATTTGCATATTTTCTTCCTTTGTACTTAACTCCTCTCCCATGACTATACACTCATAAGGTGGAGATTATCTCTCTTGGCCTAGACACATCATATGGAAGCCAATTAGGTTCATGGAATTAATTTTAAGGCCATACATCTTCCTTAAACACTAACTTGATCTAATGACCCCTTTATGGTTCCAAAATATACCTAATAAAGCAACACTCATCAAATAAATTCTAGGCTCTATTCTTTCTTTTCAAATATGATTCTTGATTCCTTTTAAGTCTCTTGGAGTCATCACATAATCAAAACCAAAAGCCTAACTACATGTTGCTTTTTTAGGTCATATTATAGAACATAAGGCACCATCTCACATTCTATGGTTTCTAAATTTTTCCTAAGGCTTCTTCTCATATTCACTCATCATATGTGACTCAAAAATGGATTTAGAAAAATTTAAAACTCTCCCTAGGTGTCTCATCCCCTTTAGGCTGAGCTTATGTCTCTTTTTGGCCTCCATGGAGTTTGCTTTGTTTTCTACATGGAAGATGCATATGGGGAGACTCCTAGGGATCTTAGGAAGTCATTTAAACATTCATTTAGGCCTAGGAATAATTATATTAAATCATATTTTCAAGGGAAACCATGAAACCCTAGGTTTGCTACCTTAAAAATCCATGGCCTTTTCTTGAATTTCTTTGCATATTCTTACTCTCCTCCCTTAAATTCATAAAATTCACCCTTGGTTCTCCTTAAAATTCCAGCCCTCTAGCATTTACATACATGGGGCGAAATATGGAGAAGAAGGGGGAGGAGCAGCTGCCATTGGATGCAAGATTTACCTTATTTTTTTACTTTTTCTCACTTGGATCTTGCTTTATTCAAGCTCCTTTCTTCAAATCTGAATTTTCCCCGTAATTTCTCCCTTAAAATAGATTTTTAAACTTTATTTTAATCAAAGGAAATAAAGGAGAATGAAGGAGAGGAGGTTTGGATGGAAGAAAGCATGAAAAACTACCAAAATTTCATGCTTTTTTTTCTTGAATTTCTCTTCCTCTTCCCCTTCCTCTTGGGCACCACTCTCCCTAGGGTTTTTCTTTGGTTTGAGGCAAAAAAATAATGGGCTAAATGAGGGAGGAGATGATGCGCCACTTATATACAGGTGGGAGGAGGAAGACTTTTCAAAAATTTCTTTTTTACCCTTCATTTTTGGCATTTTTGTTTCTATTTCGTTTTAGCTTTTTTTTTAGAAATATCTTTTTCATTATATTTAGGTTCTCAATTTAGTAAAATGCCTTTGTAATCACTCAAATCGAAGCTAAAACCTTCCTGAACAGATCTGTCAAAATTTAGGTACACCGATATTGGAAAATATCCACCGGAGGGGTTTTAATTGTCCCAGGGCTTTCTATGGTTTTCATGGCGTCTGAGAACCTCGAAGAACTCAAAATTTTCATCTAAAAAGCCCTCCTATGTGAATTCCAAAATTTGCTCAGAATTACAAAAATGCTATTACGTTTCATAAGTTTTTTGTAAGAAATTGTTTCTTTATTCTAGCTCCATTTTTCTTTCCATTTAAGCCTGAGATTTTCATTTTTAAGAGTCTAGAATACTTTCCAAATTTTTTAGGACCTTAACTACATCGTTTTAGGGGACTTCCTTTTATATCTGGTGAGTTTCGTTCGTTGACAGAGAAACTATACGTTACATTTTTCACGCTTTCTTTTATTTTCAAAATACCAGATGTTACATTTCTCCCCTCTTAAATAAATTTTGTCCTCAAAATTTGGGGCATGCTTTCCTCTTACTCTTTTCTTTTCTGGCTAACTGCTCTTTTCTTTCCCTTCTTCCTGGCCTTATACGCTTTTCTTAGCGATTTACTTATTTAAGTTTTTTCTTGGCCAGGGAATTTTTTATTACTAGCTCTTAATGAGAGCTCTATTACTATAATGTACTAGTTAATTCTTTTCATAAGAGAAAGGAATTTCTAACTCTAGAAGCCTATCTTGGGAGAGCTTACTAATCATATTGGGTTAATGTTAACTCATTTGCAAGATTAATGTTTCTTTCAGTGGACTTATTCACACATCTAGGGAGGTAACTCATTTTATATCACATCTCTCGTATCCTCTCCCAATGGCTTCTCATAACATCTTATCATCTCTTTTTGATTATGAAAGCCATAGGAGGTCTATCTACTGTTTTAAAATATACCATCCACTATTCATCTCTATGTTTATTCTTATTAGCTTATCCGATGATAACAATTCACATTTCTTTCTATCATAGGCCTCATATCTCAATTACTTACTGGGATTACAACTCCTTTGAGAAGTTTTTATTTTCAATGAACTCACTTTCTCTGTTTACTACTATATCTGACTCTATAGGCTAAGACTTTTTCTCATTTTCTTTGCTCACTTACAGTGACATTTTATAATCCCTTATTTTAATACTGATAGGCTTAACATGTGTGTCTCATACTAGTACTGAAGAGCTACTACCACTGACTACTGTTGAGCTCTGGTGGGATGTTAGTTATACTCACAGTTTTGCTCAATGGAGATGTACTATACCATTTTCCTCATATAAAAACTACACCTGACCACTTTCTGAATACATAAGCTAGCATGTGAGGGATCTCTCTTTATCCCTCAGTCAGGGCTAATATCTACTGGGTAGTGGTTCATCTGGTCCTAACTCTGGAAAGCTAATTTCTTGCTTTCCTCATCCTATACACTATGCTCATCTCTGAAAAGATCTAATTAGTGGTCTAACTGTCTAAGTAAAGCCTTTATATCTCTATAGCAATGGTCTACCAGACTCAGGAGATTTGTAGTCTCTGAGACAAAGGCTAACTGAAACTATACTATTTTCTGAGACTAACTGCTCTGTAAAACTATCTCAGGCTGTCATCTTACCAGAGAACTATCATGCTATGTCTAGGGCTCTTTGTAACTTTGTGGGGTCTACTATGACCCCTGGGTCTACTGCGACCTCTCAGAGCCCTGTTAGGGTTTATTGCAACTGCTGTGCTATACTGGGATCTACTACAATCCATCTCTAAGAAACATTAAAGCTTAAGATCACTATATCTGACAATAAAATACATGCTCACCAAATCCAGTAACTATGGCCCATAATAGCTAAGGCTAAACTCAAAAGTACATCGTGCTCTTCAAGTAAAGTGGGTTCTGTGTCATCTAATTCTCTTGGACCTCGTCATATTGATACTCAGGAGCATTTAAATTTTCATTCATTACTCCTCATGGGATCCTCAGATTCGCACTTTAGCCCCTTTTTACTTGGCCTTTCTTTTCTTACTCTATTGACTTACTTACTTTACATATATTCATTTTAGCCTTCCTCTCATATCCTATAGTTTCTAACTATGCTCACATTCTACTTTTAAATGCTTAGCATTAGGGCATTTTACACATTGAGTGTGGCTAACATCTCTGGTAAGAGAGAGGCTATGCACTGGTCCCTTCTCATTTCATTTAAATGTACTATAAGGGACTCAGATCATACATACTGAATTCATACTACCTGGATCTGAACATTCTCTGCCAGGGATCCCTTTCTGTATGCTTTCCTTACTATTCTGATATTACTAGAATTCCTTTACCTTTCTTTTCTGACTCATCTCATTCTTTAACTTATTAGGATACTCTTCGATTATCGAGACACTTTGGTGATTGATGTCATCATTTGCTACGCACTCCAGTCACATTACTGTTAGGTTAATCAGGCCTAATATCATGTAACCATTGTTGCAAGCAAACCATAATATCAAACACTAATACATAGGCACCTCATAACTGAGCTCAAAGTCACTATCACCTGTATATTACAAGTTTCTTGACAATATAAAGCATTTCTTTCTTACTTTTCTTTATCTGCCTTATTCTCGTAGAGTGCTCGAGAAAAATAGGATTCTTTCTCTACTTCATCCCGAGATCTCTTTAGATTGCCCGACTATTTTTACTTTGGGCACTATCATATAAAAAGGATATCTATACCAAGGACAAGTGTGCTTTCTTAAATACTCAAGCATATTAACTGAATATCTATTCTTAATTATTATGTCCTCGACTTGAACACTATCATAATTTCTTTTTCTACCTTTCTTATCCTCTTACTTAGGAAAAAAGATCTTCTACTACTGGCTATTTCTGTTGCTAGTTCAGGTTTCCTTACACTTGAGAGCACATGCATTTTCCTGGGGTTTCTCCACTTATTCACTCTCTGTAACATCAAGGGGGTCTACTTTTTGCTCATACTTTTACTTTGCTTTTAACTAGACTATCCCTTGATAAGAAGGATTCTATTTCATATAATCCTAGGAATTTCATTCTATGACGCTCTCAGCTTACACTCTTTCTCTACATAATACAAGGCTCTCCTTCTTAGGCGGTCTCTGGCTCCCTCAAGCTTCCCTGAGGGTACTAAGGCATTAACTATCTGTCTCAGCTTGTTTTTATGTTTGGATCAAAGCTAAGCTTTTTCTCTGTTTAATCTCTTTAACCTCATCCCCAGGAGTATAGTATACTGATTTCAGGTTTCTACTGATCCAGTCCAGAATAGGTACTTTCAATGTCTAGATTCTACCTTACTGAGAACTTATGCTCTACTAGGTGCTCTAATCACTCATGTGCCTTAACCCTATATTATTCTTATCTTAGGGAGCTCATTTAATTAATTATTGGATCCCTATCCATTTACCTTTCTGAGCTTAATCTATGCATTTGGTTGTTACTAAAGCGAGGGCATATCTTCTATGGCTAGTTTCTTAGCTCTCCCTTATTTCCTGTATCACTATGCTCTATAATCAAGGGGTCTATCTAGGGGAATTTACTAACCACTAATAGGTGGTTTTCCTAACTCAGGATGTCTTATCTTTCCTCTCTTGATCTAAGGAGAACTTTCACTGAGTCTTTCAATTACATATCTCACCTGGAATGATGCTACTAGTCATCTCCCCTAGGTTTCAGCTTATTCTAAGCCTAAGCAAGCTATCTCATAGGATCTGTAGCTTACTAACTATCCTCATTCTCTTCTGAGCCTTTGTTACTAGGCTATTCATGCTTACTTCTAGGTGTTACCTATGAGGTACACATTTTTATGCCACTCACTATGTGCCTCACTACTAGTGGTCTTATCTTACATTATTTCGAGGTTACACTAACATTCTATCATTCAATGTTTTACAGGGTAGCATTCCAGGTTAGAGTCAAGGCCTTAAAAGCGAGTCTCAACAATCTCATCATTTCTGTGTCTAACTTTCTTTGTGTTGAGCTTTTTCCTCAGTTTTAACTACTAGGCCCATAGATTTTTACTAACTTTCTGTGACTATTTACTACTCTTTTCTCTACTTATACTAGGAGTTCCTGCTCATTGTGGGTTGTCTAACCCCTTATCAACTCCTTTCTCAAGTTGGCCTGAATATGACCAACAAGGCATTCATGGTGTCATTCACCGTGGCGAACATATCATTCACCACAGCTCTCACCCTAGTTTTCCCGTCTAAGTATTGGCCGCGGCTAACTTTTTAATTGGCCGCGGTAAGGAACTCTTTGGATTGCCTCGCTGCTTCCATGGAATAATTGGCCACGGCTAAGCAATTAGTTGGCCGTGGCTAACAGCCTCTGATTGGGTTACTTTTTTGGGGATTAGATTTTCATCTTTAGCTACCAATCCCAGCCTCATTGCCTCTATATTTAGCCCATCATCAAGCTAGAAGGTTCTACCTCTTGCTTTATTCATGCATGGTTGGCTATTACCTTTAGGCTGTTAGGGCTCTAGGGTGTAGCTTGTAATTTAACCTCTAGCCTGAGGGAATTAGCCTTTTGGGCTTTGAAATTTATCTTGACATTTGGGTGCTGTGGCTAGGGGGTGACCCTTTTCTCATTTCCCCTCTAAACTAGTCTTGTGCAGCTACAGTCTTATCTCATACTGTGCTGACACCTCGAAATGGCTTAAGTATGACTACTAGGGAGAATTAGGCCTTACATACTTTCTTTAGCAAGCCTCTTCCTATCAACGAGATCATTTCTCATCGTTCATATCTAAGGCTTGTCATTGATCTCGATGAGCTATCACATCTCATCAAGCTCTAGCTGCAGATCCCTTAACTTGACTTAAGCTTAACTCTACTCTAGATACTCTAGAGGTCACTCTTTTTTGGTGTCCACTGATTACTCCAAGACCATTCTACAACTTACTCATCATGAACAAAGCTACAACCTATCCTCATATACCCTATATGTCTCATACAAGGCTTTATCTATTCGTTCAAGACTTCACATAGCCCTATTGTTACATTCTCAAGCCAAATCTAATTCGAGAGAGCCTGGAACTTTGCTTTGATACCAAAAATATAACACCATATATTTCTAGCTCATTTCACAACATTCCCATGGTTTACATTCATAGATTCCATAAAAGAGCAAGAAAAAGAGAATTAAAATAATGCATTTTCTTGTGTTGCGTCATGTATGAAAATTCCATTCGGTGTCACATGGACCATATGAGCTCATAAAAAACATTTCCATATTTAATTACATGAATATAACTTAGTTGAATCATCAAAAGTAGCCTACACTTCGTGGAACTCAAGGAGAAGCATGAAATACACATATTTTTGGCTAGATTTTGCTCCTTTTCTATCACAATTTTGGAAAATCATAACTAATTATAGAAAAATATAAATTATGCATTCTTAGCTATTCTAGAAAGCTATACATGTCTAATTTATGTTAAAAATATGTTCAAATCATAACATCCAACACGGAGGACGTTTGACATTCAACATGGTCCAGAGGTCAGGCTATCTACTGGTGCTATTATAGAATTCTGCAGCAATTTCAAAATTGTCCAATTAATTCTAAAAAAATCTAATCTACGTAAATAATTCTAATCTAGAAATCTGTGGATGTTAGTTAGAGGAAAAAATAACTCCAAACTGGTTCAAGCACGCTCAGAACTCAAAACTCAATCAAACAATAACTAAAGGCGGGTGAAGTTTATGATATTGGACATATTATTTGAAAATTCAAATCTCCCTCTCTAGACATCTAAATAAGGTGATTCTAGTTGTTACAAGTCACTAGGAATGTCTAGTTTCTTTGTGTAAAATTTTGTGGCAATTGGACATCATTTGGGCCCTATATGATAGATTTCATTTTCGAACCTAAGTGAACAGTGACATGACCAAAATCAAAAAATTTGCCAACTTTGAAAATTCATCAAATATCCTGTGGACCTTTAAAATTTATGTTCTTTACCTTCCTAAAAAGCTCTCAACAAGCTTTAATTTCAAGCCAAATCTCAAATCAAGAAGAGCTCATGTGGATAAAAAGTGATATAAGGGTTCTATTATGGTTAATTTTGGCTCCATATAGGGTGCCAAAATGTCCAAATGGCTTTCCTTGGGGTTTGGCACCTCTTGGGAAAGTCTAAGAGTATAATTAAGACTTGTGTGAGCTGCCTAGATGGTGCCAACCCTTATGCATCTAATTTTGGCCATCTCATCCACACTTATACATAATTTCACAATGTCATCTAAGAAGCTCATTTGCCAAAACATGTTCAAATCATATTCTAATGGTCACATAACATATTCTTTCATTCATAAATGACATATTATCATAGCTACATGTGTTCATGACATCATGATACATATATATCCATGAATTACATCATTTGCCAATTGTATGGTTTCAAAGTAACAAAATTCAAGCAATTTGTTGTCATCCTCTCATCCTCAAGGTGGTTGGCTTCTATTACCTTACTCTCTTAGTCCACCTAGCATGTTAGAACATTAGAGAGGAGTGGATGAGTGTAGCATCTGGTTTTTTGAAAATGAAAGAAAATGTGAGAAACGTAACGTACGATTTTTCTATAAACGAATGCAACTCATCGGATACAAAAGAAAGTCCCCCGGAATGAGATAGTTAAGGTCTCAAAAAATTTGGGAAGTATTCTAGACTCCTAAAAATGAGAATCTCTGGCTCAAACAAAGAGAAAAAAGGATCTAAAATGAAAAAATAATTTCTTACGAAAAGCCCACGAAACGTAATGGCACTTTCGTAATTTTGAGCAATTTTTAGAATTCACATAGGAGGGCTTTTTAAATGAAAGATTTGAGTTCTTCAGGGTTCTCAGAGGCCCTGAAAATCATGGAAAAACTTGGGACACTTAAAACCCCTCCGATGGATGTTTTCTAACGTCGGTTGACAAGAACTTTGACTAATTCGTTCGAGAAGATTTTAGCTTTGATTTGAGTGATTCTAAAGGCATTTTTCTTAATTGGGAATTTAAATTTTATAATGTAAAAGACGGTTTTCAAAAAGGAGCTAAAACAAAGGAGAAACAAAAATGCAAAGTATGAAGGGCAAAATGGGAATTTTTGAAAAGTGTAACTTATTCCCACCTATATATATGATGCACCCTTCTCCTCCCTTCATTATGTACGACCATATTCTCCATAAAACTAGAAGAAAACCTTAGGGGATGAGGTGCACAAGAGGAGGTAGAAAAGGAGGAGAAATTCAAGGTAGAAAGGTATGAATTTTCATAGTTTTTTATGCTCTTTCTCTTCCAAACCTCTTCTCCTTTATTCTCCTTTATTTCCTATGATTATAATGAAGTATATGGATCTGTTTTAAAGGAGAAATTGAGGGGAAAATTCGGATTTGAAGATAGGAGCTCAAAGAACACAAGATTCAAGTGAGAAAAAGCAAGAAAACAAAGTAATTTCACTTCCTATGGTTGTCATCTTTGGTTCCCTCCTCCTCCATTTCGCCCCACTTGAGAAAACCCTAGGAGGAGATGGTTTTTAGGCAGAACCAAGCATAAATCTAAGGAGAAAGGGTGTAGAGATTAAGAAAATGCAAAGAAAACAACAAAATAACCATTAGATTTCAAGATGCAAATTCTAGGGTTTTGTGTGCATCTTGTAAAATCTGACCTTATGTGATGATTCCTATGTCTAATTAAGAGTTTAAATGAGCTCCTAAGATCCCTAAGATGCTCCCCATAAGCTTCTTCCTTCAAGAAAATAAAGAAATCCCTATGTAGCCCAAATGATGCCTATGTCTCAGCCAAGGAGGGTTTTTGTAGTAGGGGAGAGTTTTAAATTTTTCTAAGGCCATTTTTGAGTCATATTTGATGAATGAAAATGAAGAAAGGCCTTAGGAAAAATTTAAAACTCATGGAAAGTGATTTAGTGTCTTAGGTTCCATATTATGACCTAAAGAAGCAACATGATGCTAGGCCCTTGATTTTAATGGTGTGATGACTCCAAGATTCTTAAAAGAAGTCAAGAATAATATTAGAAAGAAAAGAATGAGACCTAGAAATTTTTTGAAGGGTGTTGCTTCATTATGTGCATTTATGGACCATAATGGAGTCTATAGAGCAATCTTGGGTTTAAGCAAGTTATGAAGCCTTAGAATATGTTTCATGAACCTAATTGGTGCCCATAAATTGTATCTAGGCCAAGAGAAACCATCTCTACCAATTTATGGGTGTGTGGCCAAAAGAGGAGACTTGAACTTCAAGGAAAAAGTGTGTTTGTGTACAAGGTAGCTCTCTCTACCTTCTCTCATGCATGGATGTGTGTTTAGCTTGTTTTAGAATATGTGTATGTGTGTTTTCAAGCTATGAAAAGTATGCTAGCATGCCTTTATATGCCATGATCCTTGATGCCATGTTATGTTTTCAAATGAATACATGATATTTGTATGAGTTTGCTTGAGTATGGAGAGGTCAAGAACTCTTCCCTTTGGTGAGGATGAGCTAAGAACCCTTAAGCTTGGTTGAGACATAGCAAAGAGTCTCCCAAAAGTAAAGTGGGCTCCCAAGAGTATGGTTGAGTCCAAAGCTCTTAAAGAATGGGTGAGGCAAGTCTAAAATCCATGAGGAGAAGTGTAAGGCCAATCCAAGCACTTCGTGAGCTCTTGAATGTCTTGTATGATGTGTTCACATGCCAAGCTAGTTTTAAAAATGTCCATGATTTCCATTTTCTTTATGCATGCATTTGTAAGGCTTACTTTGCACATATTATGCATGATTGAATGGGAGATGAGCTATTGGGATTCTTTGAATCTCATCCCCTCCTCTTCAATGATTTAACATGCTAGGTAAACTAAGTAGATATGCTAATGGGAGCCAATAACACTAAAAGAAGGAGATTGATAATCATATATTTAGCTTTTGTCACTTTAAGACCATGATTATATCATATGATGTATATGAAGTTGTAAATGGTCTATACCCTTGAGACATGTATAAATATGCTATTATGTGATGTTGATAGCTATGGATATGATGTATGAGCTCTAAAATACAATTTGAATTTGTAATGTCCAAATGTGCAATGTGGAAGTATAATGTAAATGTGCATAAGTATGGGTTGAACAGCCAAATTGAGATGCATGAGGTTTAGGACCATTTGGACAGCCCACAAAAGTGTTAAATGTGCTTTTAGACTTGCCCAAAAGGTGCCACAACCAAGGGAAAGCCATTTGGCAAATTTGGTACCTCATATGGAGCCAAATTTGACTATAATGGAACCCTATATCACTTTTTGGCCAAATGAGTTAGTCTTGATCTGAGATTTGTCATGAAATTAGGTCTCATTGAGAGCCTTTTGGGAAGCTAAAGATCATAATTTTTGGAGGTCTACAAAATATTTGATGAATTTTCAAAGTTGAAAATTTTTATGGTTTCCGATTTGTTACACTATTCATTTGGTTTGAAATTAAACTCTATCACACGAGGCCCAAATGATGTACAATTACCATGAAATTTTATACAGAGAAACTAGACAATTATAGTGACTCATGCCAACTAGAATTATCACATTTTGAGGTCTAGACAGAGAGATATAAATTTTTGAATTTTTTGTCCAGTATTAGTAATTTTGCCCGACCAGAAGTATTGTTCCATTGAATTCTGAGATTTGGGCTTGATGAACTGATTTGGAGATATTTTTTCTCTCTAGATAACATCCACATCTTTCCAAATTAATATCATTTGCATGGATTGGATTTTTTTGAAATTAATTGGACATTTTCAAAATTTTCTACAGAATTCTGTGATAGTTCTAGACTTTAGTCTGACCTTTGGATCATTTTGGATGTCAAACGTCCTCTGTGATGAATTTTGTAGTATGGGCATATTTTTAGTATTAATTAGACATCTAAAGATTTCTAGAATGACTAAGATTGCATGATTTCAATTTTTCTAGATTTAGTTATGATTTTCCAAAATTTGGTCAGAAAATAGAGCAATTCTGGCCAAGAATGAACTTCTATATTCCATGCTTCATTTCGGTTTCCATGAGTTGTAGGCATGATTTTGTGATGCAAATGAGTTTTTTTGATGTAATTAAATATGATAATGCATAGTATGAGCTCACATGGCCCATGTGACACCAAACAAAATTTTTAGATACGACGCAGCATGAAAATATATTATTTTCCTTGCCTTTTTATGAAAAACTTACATTTTTCATGATATTAAGTCATTTAAAGGCATGTGATGAGCTAGAATTTATGGTGTTACAATGAGATTCAAAAAATCCCAATTACTCATCTCCCATTCAATCATACATAATAAATACAAAACAAGTCTCACAATGCATGCATGGCATATGGATATGTGCAATCATTCAAGAAGCATTCTTAGCCTTCGAAAAAGTCATACATAGCATACATAGGCTTGCCAAGCAAGTGGATTGGCCTCACCTATTTGCTTGTGGATTTTGGACTCTCCTACCCCATTTTTTAAGAGGTTCTTGGACTCAACCATACTCTTGGGAGTCAACTTCACTTTTGGGAAATTCTTTACTTTGTCTCAACTAACCTTAAAGGTTCTTGGCTCATCGTCACCATGGCTAAGGGTTCTTGGTCTCACCATACTCAAGCAAACTAAAGCAGACATCATAGATATCATTTGGAAAATACAATCCACCATCATGGTACCATGGAGTAAAAGTTCATGCTAGACATTCCTCATGGCTTGAAAGACACATGCACCCATTCAAAAACAAGTAAAGCAAGCAATCATGCATGAGAGAAGGTGGAGAGAGCTACCTTTGTCACATTTGCACATTTTCTTCCTTTGGACTTAATTCTTCTTTCATGGCCACACACTCACAAGGAGGTGGAGATTATCTCTCTTGGCCTAGATATATCATATGTAAGCTAATTAGGTTCATGGAATTAATTCTAAGGCCACACATCTTCCTTAAACACTAACTTGCTCTAATGACTCCTTTATGGTTCTAAAATGCACCTAATGAAGCAACACCCATCAAATAAATTCTAGACTCCATTCTTTCCTTTCAAATATGATTTTTGATTTCTTTTAAGCCTCTTAGAGTCATCATACAATCAAAACCAAGAGCCTAATTATATGTTGCTTCTTTAGGTCATATTATGGAATATAAGGCACCATCTCACATTCTATGCTTTCTAAATTTTTCCCATGGCTTCCTTTCATATTCATTCATCATATATGACTCAAAAATGGGCTTAGAAAAATTTAAAACTCTCCCTAGGTGTCTCATCCCCTTTAGGCCGAGCCTATGTCTCCTTTTGGCCTCTATGGAATTTGCTTTGTTTTCTACATGGAAGATGCATATGGGGAGACTTCTAGGGATCTTAGGAACTCATTTAAATATTCATGTGGGCCTAGGAATAATTATATCAAATTAGATTTTCATTGGAAACTATGAAACCCTAGGTTTGCTACCTTGAAAATCCATGGCCGTTTCTTGAATTTCTTTTCATATTCTTACTCTCCTCCCTTAAATTCATAGAATTTACCCTTGGTTCTCTTTGAAATTCCAGCCCTCTAGCATCTACATACATGGGGCGAAATATGGAGAAGAAGGGGGAGGAGCAGTTATCATGGGATAGATTTACCTTATTTTCTTGCTTTTTCTCACTTAGATCTTACTTTATTCAAGCTCCTCTCTTCAAATCTGAATTTTTTCCTTAATTTCTTCCTTAAAATAGATTTGTAAACTTCATTTTAATCAAAGGAAACAAAGAAAAATGAAGAAGATGAGGTTTGGATGGAAGAAAGTATGAAAAACTAGTAAAATTTCATACCTTTTTGCTTGAATTTCTCCTCCTCTTCCTCTTGCTCTTGGGTGCCACTCTCCCTAGGGGTTTTCTTTGGTTTGATGCAGAAACATAATGGGCTAAAAGAGGGAGGAGATGAGGTGCCACTTATATATAGGTGGGAGGAGGAAAACTTTTCAAAAATTACTATTTTGTCCCTTCATTTTTGGCATTTTTGTTTCTACTTCATTTTATCTCCTTTTTGAAAATCATCTTTTCCATTATAAAATTTAGATTCCTAATTTAGTAAAATGCCTTTGAAATCACTTAAATCGGAGTTAACATCTTCCCAAACGGATCTGTCAAAGTTTAGGTACATTAACGTTGAAAAAGATCCACCGGAGGGGTTTTAACTATCCCAGGGCTTTCCATGATTTCCAGAGCCTCTGAGAACCTTGGAGAAGTCAAACATTTCATCTAAAAATCCCTCCTATGTGAATTCCAAAATTTGCTCAAAATTACGAAAATGCCATTACATTTTGTAAGTTTTCAGTAAGAAATTATTTCTTCATTCTAGCTCTGTTTTTCTTTCTGTCTGAGCTTAAGATTCTCATTTTTAGGAGTCTATAATGCTTTTTAAATTTTTTGGGACCTTAACTACATCATTTCAGGGGACTTCTTTTTATATCCAGTGAGTTTCATTTGTTGATAGAGAAACCGTATGTTACATTTCTCACGTTTTCTCTCATTTTCAGAAAATCGGATGTTACAGTTTGCATCTTTTATGTACGATTGAATGGGAGATGATCTATTTGGATTCTTTGAATCTCATTACCTCTTCTCCAATATTCTGACATGCTAGGTGGATGAAGAGAGTAAGGTAATAGAAGCCAACCATCTTGAAGAAGAGAGCTTGACACCAATATGCATAGTTTTGTTCTTTAAAGCCATATAGATGTCTAATGATATAAATTATTGTTGTATATGGCCTATGACCTTTGGAACATATGTAATTATGATAATGTGACATATATAAATAGGAGAATATGATATGTGACCATTAGAATGTGATTTGGGTATGCTATGGCAATGTGGCTTCTTGAATGGTATTATGGAAATGTGTATAAGTGTGATTAAGATTGCCAAAGTGAGATACATGAGGGTTTAGACCATTTGGACAGCTCACATAAGTCTTAATTATGCTTTTAGACTTGCCCAAGAGGTGCCAAACCCCAAAGAAAGTCATTTGGGTATTTTGGTACACTATATGAAGCCAAAATTAATCATAATGAAACCCTATTTCAATTTTTATCCAAATAAACTCTTCTTGATATGAGATTTGGCATGTAATTAGAGCTTGTTGGGAGCTTTTTCAAAGGCTAAAAAAAAGAATGTTGGAAGTCTAGAGAATATTTGATAAATTTTCAAAGTTGGAAAATTTTCTAGTTTAAGTCATGTCACTGTTCATAATGGTCTGAAAATAAAATATGTCACATAGGGCTCAAATGATGTCTAATTGCCACGAACTTTTATACAAAGAAACTAGACATTCCCAATGACTTGTATGAACTAGAAGCTCCTCATTTTGATGTCTAGAGAGGGAGATATGAATTTTCAAAGAATCTATCTAGTATCAAAAACTCCAGCCGACCTTAGGTACTGTTTGATTTAGTTTTGAGGTCTGGGCATGCTTGAACTGGTCTGGAGTTTTTTTTCCCTCTAGCTAATATCCACATATTTCTAGATTGGTATCATTTGTATGGACTGAATTTTTATGGAATTAATTGAACATTTTTGAAATTTGCTACAGAATTCTGTGACAGCACCAGTGGATAGCCTGACCTCTGGACCATTTTACATGTCAAACATCTTTTGTGTTGGATTTTGTGGTTTGAACATATTTTTAGCATGAAGTAAACATCAGTAGCATTCCAGAATGGCTAAGAATGCATGATTTTTATTTTTCTAGAATTAGTTATGATTTTCCAAAATTTGTGACAGAAAAGAAGAAAATCTGGCCAAAAATATATATGTGCATTTTATGCTTCCAATTGATTTCCATGACTTGTAGGCCACATTGATGATGGAAATGAGTTGTAATCATGTAATTAAATATTAAAATGTAATGTATGAGCTCATATGGTATACGTGACACTGAATGAAATTTTCATATGCGATGCAATGCTAAAATAATCAATATTTTTAATGCCTTTTTCTTTGAGAATTTTTATGAATCCTAGAAATAAGTTATTTAAAGGCATGAGATGAGCTAGAAATTATGGTGTTACATTCTTGGCTTCTCTGCACTCAAGCAAACATGTTAGATATCATTTGAAAATATAATGCATCATCATGGTACCATGGAATAAAGGCACATGCTAGAACACTTTTCAGGGCTTAAAGCACACATTCACACATTCAAAGACAAGTCAAGCACACATTCATGCATAAGAGAAAGAGAAGTAAGCTACCTTTGTTGCAACCACACACTTTTCCTCTTCAAATTGCTCTCCCTTTCTCGGCCTCATGCACACAAAGGTGTGGGATTTGTCTCTTTTGGCCTAAACACAATATATGAAAGCCAATTAAGTTCGTGGAATCATTTCTAAAGCCATACATCTTCCTTAAATACTAGCTTAGTCTAATACCCCTTTTATGGTTCCAAAATGCACTTCATGAAGCAACATCTATCAATTGAGTTCTAGGTTCCATTCTTTCTTTTTATTTATGATTATGAACTCCTTTTAAGCCTGTTGGAGTCATCACAAAATTAAAACAAGGAGCCTAACTACGTGTTGCTTGTTTAGGTCATATTATGGAACATATAAGGCCATCTCATTTTTGTGGTTTCTAAATTTTTTCCAAGGCTTCCTCTCATCTTCATTCATCATATATAACTCAAAAATGGGTTTAGAACAAATTAAAACTATCTCTAGGTACCCTAACTCTTCTAAGCTAAGACTAGGCTTCTTCTTGGCACCCATAGACTTCGTTTGTTTTCTTAATGGAAGATGCATATAGGGTGACTTCTAGGGATCTTAGGAACTCATTTAAACATTCTTTTAGGCCTAGGGATCATGGTATCAAATCATTTTTTTCAAGGAACACTAGAAATCCTAGGTTTGCTATCTTGAATTTCTATAGTTGTTTGTTAATTCCCTTTGCATATTCTTATTCTCTACAATCCATTTCTCAAGATTCACCCTTGGTTCTACCTAAAATCCAAGCCCTCTTAAGCTTCATGAGTGGGACAAACCAAGGAGAAGAAGGGAGCAAGGGGTAGCTACCATAGAAGTAAGATTTACCTTGTTTTTCCTTATTTTCTTGCTTGAATCTTCCTTTCCTTGGCCTCCTCTCTTCAAATCAAAATTTTCCCCTCTTTTCTTCCCTAAAAAAAGATCCAAAAACTTCAATAAAACTATAAGAAAAAAGGGGAAATGGAGAAGAAGAGGTTTGCTAAAAAGAAAGCATGAAAAACTAAGAAATTCCATACTTTTTGCCTTGTGTTTCTCTTTCTCTTCTTCTTCTTCTTCTTCTGCACCTCACTCTTAGGGTTCTTCCTCTAGTTTAGGGAAGAAACTAAATGAGCTAAATGGGTGAGGAAGTGGGGTGCCCTATATATATATAGGTGGCTTTAAAAAAAACTTTTCAAAAATTCTAATTTTGCCCCTTCGTCTTGGCATTTTCATTTCTAGTTTGTTTTAACTCTTTTTTGAGAACTATCTTTTCTATTATAAAATTTGGGTTCTCAATTTAGTAAAATGCCTTTGGAATCACTCAAATTTGAGCTAAAACCTTCCAGAACGAATTCATCAAAATTTAGGTCAACTGATATTGGAAAACGTCCACCAGAGGGGTTTTAACCGTCCTGGGGCTTCTTATGGTTTTCAGAGCCTCTGAGAATCCTAAAAAACTCAAAACTTTCATTTAAAAAGCCCTTCTTTGTGAATTTCAAAATTTGCTCAAAATTATGAAAATGCCATTATGTTTCGTCAACCTTTCATTTAATTTTGTTTCTTCATTCTAGCTCCATTTTTCTTTCCATCTGAGCTTGATATTCTCATTTTTAAGAGTCTAGAATACTACTTAAATTTTTTGAAATCTTAACTAATTCATTTTGGGAGGACTTGCTTTGAAAATGTACCCATTTTTGTCGTTTAACAAAAATCGAACATTACAATGGGTGATTAAAGAATGAAATAGTTTAATGAACCTAGTACAATCTAATAAAAGTTCATAATGATTTTAATGGACTACTTTAGGGTAATTAAAAGACTTTGGGAAGACCAAGGGAGAGAGAGACAATTGGATGGGCATAAGATAAAGAAGAGGAACGCAATTTTACTTGAAGGAAATGCTAGAAATAAATTTAACCCTCTTTCTATATAAATATCAATAAAATAGAAGGGAGGAAGAGAAAAGAGAGAGAAAAATATTTGAGAAGGAGTAAAGAAGTGAAGGATAGAAGCAAAGAAAGAAGAAAGATTAAAAGGTAGCATAAGGTAAAACCATTACCTTTTTATCTTACATATGACTTATGCTATCTTCTTCCTTTCTTAGGAAACAAATGGAGCTATGATGGGTCCTGGATATTTATAAGTAGGAAAGTAACATCCATCCTTCACTTGACACTAAATTCCCTAAATTTGTCTTTGAGCTTAACTTGAAATTGTAACTTGAATTTGGGTATACTTGTACTTTTCTACAAAAATTGATACATAACCTAGGTAGCATGGTTTGTATATGAAAAACATAAGAATAAGGTTAGTGGATAGCTAATTGGGATGGTGTTCATAAAATAAGGAGTCATGATTTTACATAGGTTGTGTACTATCCTGAACTACATGGTTGGGTCATATGAAACCACACAAGCTTTGTAGTGTCTAAAATTGTATGGCCTAGCCATGTAACAACACATAGGCCATGTGATTCCAAGAGAGTTCTCTAGTACAAAAATCAAAGAACTACACAGCTTGATTGTGTGAATTCACATAAGCTATATAGTTCTCTAGTGTATGGAATTAATAAGAAAGCTCTAACACTATAATTTTTTTTTGTGTATTGAAGTGTGTGCATTAGCTTTAGAAAGTTCATATTATGTCTGTGGCATGAAACCTAACTTGACAAGTATTAATTGGTATGCTTATGGTCACTTTAATAAAATATCTTAATAACTTAATTACTTATGAGTCATGAGAGATACTAGTGCAATTATTCTAGTCTAGAAAACCACATGACCTAACCATGTAAATCCACATGGGTCATATGATTGCCTAGCTAGTTAGTTGAGTAAGTTTTTTGTGAATTATTTCATGATAGAAGCATAGTTGTAATAGCTTAAAGCCCTTGGAAACCTAAAGAACCTAAAGGAAGCCATTAAATAAATACATATGATCAAAGAATAAATATATATAACTAAGACTATGACTTAATTCCTATTCTTACATAGTACCTTTCTTGACCAAGGACCTTGTGACATAGACTATGACACTTATGACTTGAACATAACTAAGGACTAATATCTAGACTATGAATCTTTGGACCCTATGATATATATATAGATTGTTGGACAAATATGGACTACTGGAAGAAGGATAATAAAGACATTAAAATAAAGAAGACATTATTAAATGAAAGGTTCCAAGGAAAGTGGCTATGCTGGATTAAACTATTATGGTATTTATGATTATTTATATTCCTTGTATCTTTCATGATCCATTTGCCTAACAATCTTGCATGTGGTTGTTTATTTGTTTTATATATTGTAAGGTATTGTTTGTTTTAATTGTGAGGAGAAAAAGAAATATGAAAATGGATAAGAATATATTTTGTGGGGAGAAAGGATCCCTCAAAATGTTGATCTCAGGGGATAGAGTTTTTATGAGATTAGGTCTCGATAAGAGATGATTTTTGCCAGTAGAAACCTTTAATAAGGAAGTGTAATATAAGAAATGAGGGACGATCCTTAGAAGGGAGGTAACCTCTAATAGAATGAATTTCTTGTGGATCCACTTTAAGGGATGCTCTAGTTAAAAATGTTTACATCATGAGCAATTTTGTTTTTTGCTGATATGTATTATGTGCTAATGTGTTGCTTTGCTCTAGATATTCAAGATCACATTATCTAGCAAAATTACATTTAACTGGAAATACTCTAAATGGCAAGGCCTTGAACTACCAGTCTTTGTTGATGTGTGTATTATCAATCTAAGCTAGCATTAAAGAACCTTGTGTGTTAATCAAATGGGGAAAAAATGATAGCAATGCATATGTGTACATAAACTAGCAAAACTAGTGTATAGGTCCACGATATTTTTTGTTGCTAAAAAATCTCTATATTTTTGGAAAGGCTAAGTTTAACATCTTTTTAGGATAACAATAAAAGCATGTGCATGTTCATATATCATGGTAGTTATATTTGATTTATTTGTGTGATTTATGTATTATCTCTCATGTGCAATAAACAAATATGACGAAAGTGATTTTTTGTAGTTACATAGCTAAACCATTACAAGAGTTTCAAATTATATGGTTTTACTAGGAATAAAATTTTCACTATTTTACTATAATGTGTTTAAATCTAATAAAAGTATAGCATGTCGACCTAAAGGATAATCATTGAAGTAGAATGAATTTGGATAGGGATCTGATTCCTAAGATTAATGCAAATGATTTTTTAGTATAAAGGTCATTATGGTCAATGATGGGATGCCTGGATTTTTGTTATTCTATATATATGTATTAATGAATTAATTGGGAGTTAATCCCACATTTTGGTACTAACTTATAGGGTTATGACTTAATTGCAATGACCATAAATGGGTTATGTATGATAGTTGACTCTTTTAGTATCTTGTTTGTATATAAGTCTGACATAAATCTTTGAATATTCAATATTTTGAGTTAAGATTACACATTTGATGAATTCAATTATTGTCTACCATGGATGTGTGATTAATTGTACTACGACTTGATTATATGTAATAATAATGAATGAGACCACTAAATTGATGGGTAATTAAAAAATAAGAATAGCAACAAGGACATTATATATGGAGAGAGTGTTAGGCACCTCCACACCACTCGTTCCTACAAATTATTAGCGTAAATTATTTATATAAAATTAATAAGGTCTTAATTTTTATTTTGATTACTGTCATCAATCACATGAAAAAAGTAATAGGGAAATTAAGAAAATAAAATAAAAGAATAAATGATTTATTTATAAGAGCTAACTTGACCTAAGATGAGAGTGTAGAGTTTATATATCCTATGGAAATGATTAAAATCCACATAGTTTGACTGGGTAGAAACATGTGTTAGTTGGTAATTTTTATTTTTATTCTTTTGGTGAAAAGAAAAGGAAAAGGAATTACTTTAACTTTATAAAGAAGTTGTAAGAGTGTTAAGGAATTCATTGATAATGCTAATCAAGAAATTCACAAATGTTTCATTATATCCTAGGAAAGTATCATCATTAACTCTTTAGCAATTACGTGTGGGGGTGAATATTTCTATAAGAAAGTAACATAGTCATGCCTTGAAGTAACCTATCATGTAGTGGTCTTGGCTATCTTTAACATTATTTTCTAACAATTTTAAAGAGATATTCACAAGATGCCTCAAGATCAAAGTGTTGCTTTTAAGACACTGTAGAGGATTCCACAAATGAAATGAAGGCAAAGGTTGCTCAATTGAAGAAGAATCATAAAGAGGATGTGTTTACATGCCTAGACCACATTCTCAACACCTTATCAAATATAGGCTTTATGATCTTAATGTAAAGTCCCACATCGGATGGAGTGGTCCTGGGAACAGCCTATATAAGTGGGAGCGAAGCTCCCCCCATTAGCGAGGCCTTTTGAGGGCGGATCCCTGAATGACGGATCGCCTCAAGAACAAAACCCCACTAGGCAGTGTGCCGGGTGCCGCAACAGGGACAATATTGCTGGAGGGTCTGTGTGGTGTTGGTATCAAAGCCGGCCGTTCGAATGTGTAACCCGAGAATGGGTTGGCCCCAAAGGAAGTGGAATGTAAAGTCCCACATCAAATTGAGTGGTCCTGGGAACAGCCCATATAAGTGGGAGCGAAGCTCTCCTTATTAACGAGGCCTTTTGAGGGTGGATCCTTGAATGGCGGATCACCTCAAGAACAAAACCCCACCAGGCAGTGTGCCGGGTGCCGCAATGGGGACAATATTGCTGGAGGCTCTGTGTGGTGTTAGTATCAGAGCCGGCTGTTCGAATGTGCAACCTGAAGACGGGTTGGCCCCAAGAGGGGTGGAATGTAAAGTCCCATATCAGATGGAGTGGTCCTAGGAACGGCCCATATAAGTGGGAGTGAAGCTCTCCCCACTAGCGAGGCCTTTTGAGGGCAGATCCCTGAATGGCAGATCGCCTCAAGAACAAAACCCCACCAGGCAGTGCGTCGGGTGCCGCAACGGAGACAATATTGCTAAAGGCTCTGTGTGGTGTAGTTTGGGAAGTCTGTCAGACAACCGTGCGACCATCGTAACTGATTGGAGACGGCTAAGAATGAACCTCTACGGCATGGATGAATCACCGGATTCATCGAGCCATCAATCACGCTCTGATCGCACGGCCATTCTCGCTTTTTAAGCTTTTTCGGACTAACCCTCGCTATAGCGAGAATTAACCTTTGCTATGGCGAGCACGTATCAGTTCCAGACCCCCGTTTTCACTATGGCGCACACTACGGTGAGCAACTCTCTGGTTCTTGTATAGAATGTCCGTACTCGCTTCTGCATTTTCGCTATAGCGAACAGCTACTCTCACTATAGCTAAACCATTTCTCGCTATAGCGAACAGGTACATTCGTTATAGCTAGCAGACTTAGAAAAATTTCAGGATTTTAAAAATTTTTAGCTTTTTTTTTTTCCGGTTGTTACATTAGTTATGAATTTTTGAAGTTTATGACAATAAACTGTACTAGAAATAGGGACAGTCGGACCTCTGTCTCATTTTTTATGTCAAACATAGTCCAAACGCTAAGATTGTCATTGAAAATTATTTTTAGTGTAAATTTAACACTTAGAGCTTTCTAGAAAGCTATGGGTTGCTAGATTCCCATTTTTCTATAATTAGTTATGATTTTCCAAATTTAGAGCCAAAAATCTGACTTTTGGGCCCATGTGAGAAATTGCATTTTTCCTTATTTTTGGCTTCATATCTGTGGTTTATGGCTTGTTTTATGATATGTATGAGTCGTATACATGGAGTTTGAGTAGAGAATGTGAATGATGGGTTCACAGGACCCACGGGGCAAAAGATGAGTGTTTGAAACCCCGTTTTATAGTATGAAAATGCCACAGTTTGTACTGGTTCTTTGGAAATCATATGAAATCGAGCCCAGAGGGAGGCTAGATGGAGTTAAGACATTATAGTGTTACACTTTACATGACTATACAATCACGATTTAAGATTTAGAGATCTTTGGAGGAAAAATACAATTAACAACAAGTGACAATGATATCAACAAATTTATTATGTTAAAATATTTTAAGTTTAATTTGGTTAATGATGTGCCTATCATGGATCAAGTCCATGAGCTACAAATCTTAATAATTAGATTTCGTGATCTATAAGTGATGGTCCCTAAGTCATTACAAGTTGGAGTAATTATTTCAAAATTGTCGTCAACTTGGAACTGAATGTTTCTATGTATTTGTTGATTATTGTGATTTGTAGCATGGTAGATTTGTCATATCCAATATTTTCTAAATTCTTAAACATTAAAAGAAAGGTTAGTAACCATGATAATAAGAGAATAGAAGTTCAAATAAGATGAAAGGAAAGAGCAGAAAAAGACAAAAATCATAAAATAGAAGGAAAGGGCCTAGTTAAATCAAAAAAATAAGAAAAATTAGGATTTAAATATAACAAGATTTAATATGAGAAAATCATATCCCTCACTACAATATGATATAATAAGATTAGTAGATTAACCAGATAAAGTCAAAATAGTTAACTATAACTTTGACCAAACTTTTTAAACTATCTTAAATCCCATAAATTCTAAAGTAGATATTTTTAATAAAATAGAGAGTTAAAATTTTAATATGAAAAAGATGGCTTTCGAAAAGGACTTAAAAAAAGCTTAAACAGAAAGGTCAATATAAATGGACATAAATAGAATTTTTAAAAAGTTTTAAAATATCTTCCTCGCTTTTAATTAAAGCATGCTAGCCCTTCCTCCTTCTCAAAACTAACTTGAATTCAAAATAGAACAGAAATGGCATGAGAAAAGGGAGGAAAGAGAAGAGAAAGAAAGGTAAATAAGGTAAGGAAAAAGGTCGAATTTCATATCATGCTAGTTAGGAAAGAGAACAGAAATGTCATACCTAGCTTGCTTAGTTCAATCATGCCATATAGGAAGATAATAACAAAGTTCACATCAATACATTACTTTTTTTAACACTGAAATCAGGGCTATTTACAGTTCATTTTAAACTACAGTAATCCAAACTTAATTTCTTCTCTTTCTTAATTCATTTCTATCATAAACAAGTTTGTTTATACCCATTTTGTGATGCCTAACTTGTGGAACACTCTAAAACTCCATTTGACTTAAGATGGTAGCATAGACCTAAAATCTATACTAATTTTGAAAATTTATAACTTGCATTATAAACCTTTGAATCATGTAAATCAGGTGTCTATAGAAAGCATAAGATGTGAACTATATTATCTAAAAATTTTAGATGAAATTGAATTCATTTGTCCTATGAAATGCAATGAAATAGTAACCTGGTTTAGAAAGGAGGGCATATGACAAACTAAAACTTTAAAATTCCATATCTTAGGCTACACAACTCCATTGTAAGTGATCTCAGTGGCATGCAAAGCTTACGATGAGATTTATAAGTTATAAAAATTCCAAGAGCATCTGAGCTTATCTGATCTATGAAAAACCTTACATATCAATGGCTACTACAGTACTTAGATATAATCAGACCCCTAACTTCAAAAATTCATAACATCCTCTATACAACTCCTTTTTATGCAAACTTAATGGCACTAGGAAGCTTATAATGCAAATATATGTCTATAATATTTCATGAGTATTGGATTTCATTTGACTCCTAAAATACATGGAATATCAAAATTGTTATGTGTGAACAATACCATGACCTAATTAAAAATTATACACAATTTCAGAAAATTTCTAAAATATTCTATATAACTCCAAAAATCATGGTTCTAGGCTTGACAAAAAGCTCTAGGAGGGCTCTAAATGCATGCCAAATCTTAAGTTCAAATAGATTATTTAGACTACTTTTGACATAGGAGTTATTTGTGAAAATTTTAAGACCAATGTTGGTACCAATTTAAACCATTTGATCTCCAAATGGTTTTCTTCTACTTTGAGCACATTTATTTCATTATAAATGATATTTCTAATCATTCCATAGTATGCCAAAAATGATTGGATCAAGATTTGACCTTTTGATATCCAAGATTTCATGCATCCTACTATCTCAGATATCAAATTTTACCATAATGCATATACATTGCCACTAATGGTCATACATTGCTATTCTTATAATTTTGCACATAGTTCCATCATAAAACATGACATTTCATAATCAAATACATCATAGGTCTATCATGGTACATATAAAGTATCATATATACATATGACAAAATTTGGTACAAAAATGGGATTATAATACATCATATCCCAGTATTTATGTCTTCTCATAGTCTTGGCTTTAGCTTGGTGAACCTGAAATGGTTAATGGAAATAAGGGAGGTGAGATTCAAGAGAATCTTAATAGCTAATCTTAACTAATTCAATAGATACAAGAATGCCATGAGTATATGCCATGCATGTAGTGCAAGGATGCTATGTTTGTGCTTCATATGAATCAAATGCATGATAAAACATAAAAACTCATTCATTTCTTAGCCATGGCATCATCATAAACTTGCTAGGCTTAAGTTTTCTCAACTTAGGGGCTAAAGAAGAGTTACTATGCTTAATTCCACACCTTAGGAGAGCTAGGAGTCGACTTATTGCCTTTCATATACATATAGTACTCATATAGTTCATATGGAAAACATAATGAATCATTTCTCATGAAAACATCAAGCAACAACACACACAAGCATTTCAAATTATTCAAACACTCAAATGTATGCAAGAAAAGGAGATCAAGCTACCTTGAAACTTATAAAGATTCAATTAGCCACTACCTACTTGGTTCTAGCTTTTCTCTTAACTTTCCCTCTCTTGGCACTTACACTTAGGAGTGTTTGAATTAGATGGACCTACACATAATAATTTCAAGATAAGTTAATCCCATAAGACTCATTCTAGGCTTCATTACCCTCCTTGACTCTTACTAAAGCTCAAGGCAACACATAAAACTAGTTTTAGGTCCATAATAAAGCTACCCTACGTTCTTGCTTTTCTAACTCCAAACTCTTGCTTTTTATAAATCTTATAACTCTTAAGTAGCTCATTTGAATCATTACATACTTAGAAGGGTTTAGAATAAAATTTTAACTTTCATTCTAAGGCTTCTAAATTCAATCCAATACTTTCTAATTATTTATTCATTATATCTAAGTCTCTAAATTAATTAAAACTTAAAGAAACACTCTCTAAGTGCTTCTTGGATAGCTTGGCTGAACCTATACCTTACATGGAGACTAAATGGAGCTTTGTTTTTTTTTCTTTGAGAATTTTATATATATTCATATTCCTTGATGTCTTTAGAGTCTCAACATGATTAAATATGACTTAGGTTATCCTCTTAATGTTCCAAAATTCTCAAGAAGCAATTGAAACCCTAATTTTTCTATCTTTCTTGATTTTAATTGCATTTTCTAACTTTCCATGCCTTAAAACCTTTGTTCATACTCTGTTTTGGTCAAGAATCATCTCCCCTTATACTCCCCTAAAGTTGACTGAACAAGAAGAATCCAAGAGGAACAAGGAAAAGCAAGTTTCACCTATAATATCATACCTTGTCTTAAAGCTTGTTAAGAGAAGAATTTGATACTACAACTTGCTCTCTCAAATCTTCACATTCTTCCCAAAGTTTAGCCACAAAGATACTTCTTTCAAGAAGCTAAAACCATCGATAGAAAGAGCATTGAGAGAAGAAGAAATTTAGTGAAAGAAATCTCATGAAAAAGAGGCTAAATCTTACCCTTTTTGTTTGGTTTTTCTTCTGTCTTCCTCTCCCTCCTTGTACCTACCTCTCTTCTAGTTTAGAAGGTTTTAGTACTATTTTAAGGGATTTGGGTCATTGACGGGCTTGTCGTACAACCCTCAAAATAAAACTAGGTTGAATATTAAATATAGCAAGTGGCACAACCTAGGTCATCTCCCTTGGAATTTGAATTCAATGTTCAATTAGGTTCTCTAAGTGTTCTAAGATCCTAAAACTATCTAGTTTGGGAGATTTTTGAATGAATTAAACTATCCTAAAACTAAATTGAATCAAAATTCCTAAATTCTACCTAATTGTGTGAATTGTAAATGATAATGGCTTGTGACTAGCTTAGGAATCGTCTCTTGGTATCCACTATCCTTATCCTATTTCAATTGTGATTAATTATGGCCTAAGAATTCCTAATTATGTTCATTAGCAAATGATCTTGAATAACCATTCAAGATTCAAGAGATTAATAATCTAATGTTGAATTGAAACCTCAATCCCGCATTAAACCGTTAACTCTTGTCTTTAAGATCAATGAACATCCAATTTGATTGATTAACTAATTAATTATCTTCTGATTCATCATCCAAAAATGTTTAATTAACCAACTAAACACCAAGGAATTCTCAAATAGACATTTAAGCACATAACCTTACTCATGTATTTCATCGAACACCTTCGTGGCATACATGGGAGATTAGAGAGAATAATGAAAAATCAAATTCAAATTTAACCAATTAATCAACAAAAAGGGTTTCCTAATCAGTGTCTAACCAGCCACTAATTAATTACACAAATTCCTAATCAAACATAACTCAACCGAGATTATACAGAATAAGAAAAAGTGTAGGAAAAATAAGAAAATCTTAGCCAGAATTTATTGTTCATCCATGGATTCAAGCTTCTACTCAAGAGCTTCCTCCCTTGCTAGCCTCAAGATGGAGATTAGACCTTCATTCGGTGGATGGAGATGGAAAGAATGGAATGGAGAGAATTATGTGGAGTGGACGAAGGCGAAGGGGTGAATGGAGGTGAGAGTTCATGACGGCTAGGGCTTTTGTATGAATAAATAGACGATGGAATGGGGAGAAGACGTGAATGGGCTGGAGTGTGCGAGGTTGTGAATGAATCTGGACGCTGGATGGTTCTTATTGAAATTGCCCTCTTTCACGTGCTTCAGTTTTAATCATTCACGTGCTCTCTTAATTATCAATTGCCCGAAGTTATTTTCCATCTTTGCTTATGTGAATGTGGGCCCCAATGTCAATATAATAATCCACATTTTGCCTCAGCGTTTCTGTTCTTATGGTTTCGTGCATGTTTAGCTCTTGCTCCACGTAAATTCTGCATGTATTTGGAGCCTTCATCACGTGCTTTCATTTGTTTTTCACGTGTTTCCTTTGTTCCAATTGCCCGTATGTATTCTCCTTTATTTTATTTGAATGTGGACCCTACTTAAAGCATATAATATTCCTACTCATGCAAGCTACGTAGCTTTCTCCTTCCATGCTCTCCATTTTCTGTTCGTATGTATTTGTGCAGATTCTGCTCACTTGTTCTGGACATGTGCTTCGTGCTACTTCATTGGGAATGTCTTCTTCGACTTCAGAACTGCATGTGTGTTTAGCAACCCCTCGTTTGCTTCCCCTCTGTTCTGCTCTACACTTATTTTAAATTTTCTCTGCTTTGCCTCTGTGTGCATGGATCTTCTCTTGCTCATTCCTCACACTGTAACTGGTTCTCTGATCAGCAGCTCTTCTTCACAGACCAGAACTCGAGCCAGCTTCTCTGTTCTGCCCAATCATTCTGCTGCATGTGAGCTTGTTCGTATTTTGTAGCTGCTGAGCTTATTTATCTCTGCTTCGAGTTTGCTTCTTGATGCTTTCCACGTCTTGAGCTTCGTGCAGCTGCTCTTTCATTTAACTTGGCTCTTACTTGATTCTACGTGACTTCTTCGTTCATTCCCATCTTTTCTTCGAGCAGCCAGCTGGACTCGTGGTTCCTTCCATCATGCAACTCATTTCTTCCACGTTGCTTTCTTCTTTGTTTTGCTCGAGCATGTGAGCTCCATGCTCTGTTCTGCGTTTCTTTCCTTTATTTTCTGTTCGTGTTTTCTTCATGCAGCTTCTGTATCTTCTTGTTTCCTTGAGTTCTAGCTCTGTTCAGCTCACCTTATTCAGTTGTTGCTGCAGCTCAAACCTGTAGCTTGTTCTCATGCAGAACCCAACTCAAGCCTTTCTTTCCTTCTCCTTCAAACCAGTTTTTCTTCTTTTCGCTGTCTCTGCTTGTTATCCTTGTTCCACGTAGCTTCCATGTTACCTGCCCATTCAATTTTCTTCTTCAATTCAATTTTCTATTCAATCTCCAACTATCCATTAAAAATCATAAGCTTGTCTAGCTTCTAAATCTCCTCCTTTCATTTGTGTTCTGCTCGAGTGAGTTATCCCTTTTCTTTTATGAATCCAGCTCCCATTTGGTTGCTTTTCTTCATCTTGCAGCGTTGGAACCCGAAGCTTCTTCCTCCAACTCATGCATGTTTGCTTTCCTCCCATATATACATGCCTTCATCTCTTCTTATTCTTTTCTTTAAATCAAATACTCATTTAAGCTATTTGTCCTTCACAAGTCTGCACAAATAATAAAAATAATTCAATAGGAAAATTCATAAAATCATTTAAAATAAAATTGAGCATTAATATTTCAAAGTTTTGCAAATTAATTCCTAAAGTGCAAAAATAGCTCTTAAAATCAATTTCCATTCAATTGCATTCATTAACCCACATTTATTTATTAAAATGACTAAGTTAGGAGGGATAAATTGTATAAAAATCATGCTTATCAGTCATGCTAGACAGATTTAAGAAGGAAGGGGTTAAGTTATAACAATTTTCATAATCCTCATTTTGCCCTTCAACTTCATTTTTCTCGTTTTTTCTCATTTTAGTTCCTTTTTTAAAATTGCCTTTTCCATATGCAAATTTAAGTCCTCTAGTTTATTTTAAAAAATAAACTTTCAATTTTATGGGCTTCGGAGCCATCTCAAATCATCTAGTCAAAATTCTAATCAATTGATGGCCTAAAATGCAAACTAGAAGGATCTTAACCATTCTAAGGATTCTTATGATTTTTAAGTGTCATACCATAATAGATCTAGCATTAGCTTCCTTTATTCAAGATGATTTTCATGTATTATCAAAGAAACTCCAAGAAAAGATACTATAAATAATGAATTTAATTGCATTATGTCGGGGTTTAAAGTTCATCTCGTGTCTCATGGACCCTGTGAACCTGCTAATAACATTCTCTATTTATTTTTCATCCATACAAATCATAAACATCCTAAAAATTTACTTAAAACATAGATCAAGAGCTAAAAACAAAAAAAAAAGCTTATTCATCTCGGATTCAAGGTAGCATATTTCTGGGGCAATTTTGAAAAATCCTAACTAAATGTAGAAAAATCAAATCTGCTGAACCATAGCTTTTTGAAAAGCTCTAAGTGTTAACTTTAAGTAAAAATAATTTCAAGCCATGAAAACAGCATTTGGACCGTATTTGACAATAGAAAAGTGGTAAAGGTCAGACTGTCTAGTGTTTTTGATACAACCTACTGATATAAATTTCAAAAATGCATAATTAATTCCACAAAAATCCAATTTATGCAAACTATATCCATTTGGAAAGTTACAAATGTTAACTAGAGGAAAAAATAGTTCTAAATCAAAAGCATCTAGACCCAAAACATCGATGAAACAATGATAGAGGTCTGATTGTTTGCCTAAAACATAATAGAAAATTTAAAAATTCGTATCTCTCTCTCTAGATATCCAATTGAGGTGATTTTAGTTGGTACAGGTCACTATGAATGTCTAGTTTCTCTCTGTAAAATTTTGCAGCCATTGGACACTGTTTGCCTTATGAATGACAAAAGTGAATTTTCAAACCATATGAATAGTGCCACTGTCATTTTTAAATTTTTAGCCAACTTAAAAAATTTGCCAAAAATTTTGTAGACCTCTAAATATTATGCATTTTAGATTCTCAAAAATATCTCAACAAGACCTATGTACATGCCAAATTTTAGATAAAAAGAACTTATTTGGATAGATTTTGCCATAACTTACCATTATAGTCATTTTAAGAACAACTATAGATTAAAATGGACTCAAATGGTCTTCTTGATGTTCTAGCACCTCTTAGGCAAGTTTAAAAGCAAAATTACATCAAGTATGAATTACCCAAGTGGCCCAAATCATTATGCATCTCATTTTGTCCATCCCATATCCAAGAATACATTAGCAAATACATACCATCATGTGTCTAATTTTCCCATTTACATTTGATTTTGCACCAAAAGTGGTTCATACATCATTCATACATGTTATTACATTTTCTCATTCATTTACTACTCAAAAATAATATCTACACAATTATTTTGACATCTAGTTACAAGAAAGGCTAAATATTTGTCAAAACAATGTCTTTCAAGCTCCTTGGCTTGCATTTTTCTCTTTTTAGGCACCATCTAGACCATATAAGATAGAAGAGGGAAGGGGATGAGATTCATGGAATCTCAATAGCGCATACACCCATTCAAACACACATTCATGGCATATACATGTCAAAGGCACAAGCATGGATGTTCATATAACCATAAAGCATTCAAATTCACATTTTCATGCCACCAATTCACATCAAAGCCAAGAATGAGCTCTAGGGACTTTTAGTTTTGCCCTATCCCATTCCTAAGACTTTTGGATTTGCCTCACCTTTAACTTAGGGACTTTTGACTTGGCCTTACCCATCCATTAGACTTTTGGCCTTGTCTCACCCATACCTTGAGACTTTTGGCATCTCTTCACTTATATCAAAGGACTTTTGACATTACCTCACCCTTTTGAGCATTTTTCACAAACCAATGACATTCATACCAATGCAACATCATAGCATCAAGGGACATATTCACAAATCACAAAAGCATAGCACACAATGACATATACAAAACCAAGAATGTAAGAAGAATGAGGTGGAGAGCTACCTTGGTAAAAATCCAAGCTTTACTTTGCTTGTTCCTTCCCCTTTTCAGTTCCACAAGCACAATGAGGTAGGGTTGAATTTCTTTGGCCTAGTCACAATAAACAACACTTAATTATACTCTTAAAACAAGCTAGGATATCCAACTCACTCTTAAGAACACACTTTGTTCTATTTGTCACAATATGGTTCCATTAATGACCTAATGAAGCAACTTCCATAATTCAAGCTCTTGGCTCCATTTTATTCCTATATCTAGGCCTCTTGACCTCATTTAAGGTCCTTAGAGCTATCACACACTCACTTTCACAACCCTAGGTGCATGTTGCTTCATAAGGTTACATTGTGGAAGCCATTGCCTCATCTCCCAATCTATGACTTTTAAATTTTTCCCAATTTTACTTCTACCTTCTTTCATTATATGAAGTCCCAAACCAAGGCTAGAACAAATTAAAACACTTCCTAACCTATTCAAGTAGCCTAGGTCGAGACATGAAGGGGAGGAAGAGTTCATGGACTTCTTGATTTTTTCTTAATGGGAGAGACACTTGGGAGGCTTCCTAGAGGTCTTAGGAGCCCAATTAGACACTCACACATGTAAGAAAATTCAAGAATCAAATTAGTTTTGGCATTACATTTAAGAGCTCTACACTTTCCATTCTTGAAATCCATTGGTTTTTCTTACAATTTCTTGGCATATCCTACTTCCTGATAGTCTAATTTATGGATTTCATGCTTACTTTAAGTCAGAAACTCCCCCTCCCATGGTTATGTATAAGGTTGAAACATTGGAGAAGAAGTAACCAAAGACAAGAATTCACCTTGGATTCATGCTTGTTTCAAGAGTTCTTTTGCTTCCTTCAACCTTCTCCTTTACACACCACATTTCCCCTCTGAGGTAAGGTTAAAACAAAACCATATTACTTAGCAAAACCATGGAAAGGAAGCTTAGAAGGAGAAGAACAAAGTTTCAAGAAGAAGAAGCATAAAAATCCTTAAGAATTCTTACCTTTCTTTAGCTTTCTTTCCTCTTTCTTGGTTCTTCTTATACGCTTCTCCCTCCAGCCCTCTCCTTTATTTTTAGATGAAGCATATGTTAGTTAAAGGAGCCAGAATTTTGGATGCCACTTTCAAAGAAGAGTGTAGAAGAAATTGTTTCCAAAGATGACATTTATGTCCTGCATACGTGGCATTTTCGTTTTAGCTCCTTTTTTAAAACTGTATTTTTTATCATAAAATTTAGATTCCTAATTTTATAAAATGCTTTTGGAATCACTCAAATTAGAGCTCAAGCTTTCCCGAACGAATCAGTTAAAGTTTAGGTTTATTGTCATTGAAAAATATATAATAGAGGAGCTTTAACTGTCCTAGGGCTTCCCATGATTTTCAAGGCTTCTAAGAACCTCAAAAAGCTCAAATTTTCCATTTACAAAGCCTTTCTGTGAGTTTTCCAAAAAGTGCCTATATTTACGAAAATGCCACTAACTTTCAGCAAATTTTTTGAACCACCCCGACCTTGGTTTATAGACAACTCAAGACTCAGATCCTCATTTTCCATTATTTAAAATTTTATTCAAATTTTATTTGGCATTAAATCACTCATTTCAGGGGACTTGTTTTTCAAACTGACTCATTACAGTATTTTTATGAAGTACCAGACATTACACTAAGGCCTTTGGAAGCCTTGGAAAACTTAATTTTACCATTTAAGACTCCCTCCTTTTAAGTTTCTAAAAGGTAGCCTGAAATTACGAAAATGTCACTATATTTTCGAGTAATTTTATTTAGCTATCCTGATTCTGGTTTTAGGACATCTTTAGTCTTGTATCCTCATTTTTGACTGTCTATATTATTATTCTAATCTTGTTTAGCTTTTACTTATTTCATTCTAGGGTCTTCCTTTTATAACTCATTGATTTCGATTCAGTTTTAGGAAGACTGGGTATTACACTCTTCACTTTTTTTTATTGATAGTTTTAGCTTCTTAAAAGGATGAGTTTAGAGGCTGACCACTTGAGGAAAAAAGAAGATTTGAAACAACCAATTATGGCACAAGAATCACCATCTAAAAAGCTTCTAAAAGTATGCCATGAGATAGGAATTTGCTATTTTCTTGCAATTTTTCTCCTTTAATTCAACCTAAAGACAGAGGCAAAGGAGAGAGTTTTTGTTTTATAAAAAAATGGATAGAAACAAGGGTTTAAAAGTAAAGAGAGTAAGAATATACAAAAAAATGGTAAAGGAAGCTATAGGAAGCAAGATATGATTACCTATGGTCCTAAGGGAAATATGGAAGATGTAAAATCCTAGGAAGATGTTTTGCATCATCTAAGACAAAACTTGAATTAGAAAAAGGTTAAAGATATCCTATATCCATCAAATTCTCTATGAAAATGACAAAAACTCCATTAGGCTACCAAAGGAGCATTTCTCAACCTTACATAGGATGGAGTATCTAAAAAGTGTTCATGAGTCTAACATTTTAAGAGGTCTAAATATAAGCAATAGACACTAATGGAACTATTGGAAAAAATTTAGGAGCCCTATTTTAAAAGGTGAAAATTTAGTGTTCATAAAGGGCCTAATGAAGAAACTTAGTGTTAGCCATGTTTTGATTTGCATATGATGGCCCTAATAAGTTCCACTAAATTCATATAACTCGTATAAAGTGAGATATTAAGTCCTAGAAGTTGAATTTTAGAAGTCACCACTTAATAGGGCCTAAAGTAGCTTAAATGTACATTTCAAGTTTTAATGGGCCCAAGTAGCAGTAAAGTAAGTTAGAATGAATTCTAATGGGTTGTTTCACACCTAAATTGATGTATCAAGTTAATGCAATTATACAATGGTCTCAGTGCCAACCTAAGAAGAGCTAAGAGAAAAGTAAAGAAGCAATTGAGTTAGTGGTAGATCAAGACTTCTAGCTTCATTAAGGTAACTATCTCTTCCTATCTTACATACATTTGAATGTATAAATGAGTTAAGATGCTTATATATTTGGTTGTTTGATGATTTCATGAATTATGATTTGAATTAGCTTTTATCATAAATCTTATACTTATATGATCTTATGTTTGGCTCCTAGCTATCTATGGTGGGAATTTGAGCAAAGTAGCTCTTCCTTAGCTTAAAGTTGAGTCTAGTTCAACCTAGTTACGATGGTTTTATGCCATGGCTAGATAAGAATTAAAGTTTCATGCCAATTTTCACATTTGAGTTACTTGATACATATATCCTATATGCATGCATTTCTTCATTTGCATACATTTTGTGTATTAATGTGGAATGAGATTTGCTACTAAAATTCTTCTAAGAATCTCACTCCCTTTCCCTTCCATTAACCATTACAGGTGCCACTAGCAAGGAAGAAGATTTAGAGAAAGATTAGAGCTTAAGGAAGTTGCAATAGGAAGTTTGATGTATATATGTATTTTATTGTGTATTTAAAACAAACTAGTAGTAACTATGAGGCATATGATGATAATATGTAATGGTATCCCATGTACAAGCCTGAGACCATGTATATGTGCCATTTTGATGCAACGAGTTGTAAAGGGAACTTGATTTCATGAATGAGTATCTTACAGTACTATATGGCTTGTTGCAAGTGGAGTAGTGAATTTTAGTAGCTAGCCATATTTTAGATAATGACTCCTATAGAAATGAAGTATGAATGGAATGAAATTTGCTCAAGGGAAGAGATTATATATTAAGGTCCAAATGGACCATTTTAGAACCAAAAGTTGGTCCAAATGGGTTATAAATTACAACTTATCTTGATAGACCAAATGACTTAGTTTAGGGTTAAAATTTGATGGATACTTAAAAAATTTATAGAACTTTCTAAGAAGCTAAAGATAGTATTTTTTTGAGCTCTATAGAATATTTTGTGAATTTTCAAAATTGGACCTAAAAATCTTTTTTTTTGCAATCATTATTCACTTTGGTATGGTCTCAATTTTCATGACTTCAAAAGGGTTAAATCGATTTATTTTTACTTGAAATTTTTATAATAGCAAATTTAGATCATGAGCTTTCTATAGACACTTAATTTGTGTAAATTGGAATTGTATAGCTAAAGTTACAAATTTTTGAAATTTGGTCCTTATTATAACCAAAGGAGTCAACTTTGGTTATATAGTTCCCTTGTGCAATTCAGGCTTGCTTTATGATCATGTGGGTCAAAACAAATATTTATTTGGAAGTTTTAAGGAGAAATAGATAGAAATTCAAAATTTGACTACTATAAGCTCAGTTGCCCTATGGAAAGCTTATAAACTACTACTATAAGTTTTTCTATAGTAGTGCTTTTGTTACAATTGAAAGTAAATGACATGAGAATAACATAAAGGGATATGCTATGACAAGATTAACATATTTTAATTATAAGTCAATTGAATACATGCATAAACATAATTATATTAATCTTAGAAATAAGGATTTTGATCATTAATGCAAAATTTGTTGACAATCCAAAATTATTAAGAAATCTTTTCCAAAAGTTGAAAAATGTACTCAAGTTCTAGAACTTATAAATAGTGATACATGTAAATTAAGTAATAATATCACTAGTACTTTATAACTTTTATTGATGATAGTTTTAGATATACCTATGTCTTGTTAAGGAACAAAGATAAGGCATCTAAAATGTTTAAGAAATACAAATTAGAATTAGAAGATTTTCATGGTAAAAAAATAAAAATATTTCATAATAATAAAGATGGATAATATTTCTCGACTAAATTTGATTTTTTTTTTGGGTGAATCATATAATATTATGCATCAATCTTTACTTTTTATGCTTTACAACAAAATGGTTTAGTGGAAAGAAAGAACCATACCTTAGTGGATATGGTTAATTCTATGTTGCTATGTGCTAAGTTACCACATAATCTTTGTGGTGAGTCATTATTGTTGGCTTATCATATCCACAATAGGATACCATAAAAAACAAGAAAGGTTTTTTCATATAAAATATCGAAAGGAAAGAAACCTAACTTATATTATTTTAAAGTGTAAGGGTGATCAGCCTTTTATTGAGTTCTTGATCAAAGGAGAATTAAATTAGTGTCAAGAGCCATAAAAGGTGTAACGCCATATAATTCTAGTCTCTCTAGATCATCTATGGACATACATGTGCTTAATTTCATTAGAGAATAAGAAAAATCCATTTAAAATAATGTCGTTTCTTACGTTACATAAAGTTCAAAACTCTTGTCTCACATCCTACAGCCCATATGAGCTCACCCATATCAATCTCCAATTAAAATACATTCATACAACTCACAACCATCATAAAATAGCACAAGAATCCCGAGTCTATAGCAATCATACACAAAATTTACATGTTTAGTCTCGAGTTCTACTACTAGAATTTTGATGCCAACTTTGAAAAATCATAACTAAATCTAGAAAATTGAATTCAAGCACACTATATCATTCTAGAAATCTACAGATGTTAAATTTGGGCTAAAAATAAGTCTAGAGACGTTTAGCCATTAGAAATCGATGGAACAGTATCGAAGATACCGCTACATTATTATTACTGACTTCAAACTTCAAAAATTCATATCTCTCTATTTAGACATCCAAATTAGGTGATCTTAGTGCCATAAAAAGCTTATTATGTCTAGTTTATGGCTATAAAATTTCATGAGCATTAGACACCATTTCACTCTCAAATGACACAGGAGAAAAAATTGACCATATGAACAGTAATCATATCAGTATAGCAGCTTTTTTGCAACTTTGAAAATTCATAATTAATTCTCTAAAGCTCTAAATAATTTGGTCTTTCACTTTCTAAAAAGCTATAGATGAGATCTATATGCATGCCAAATTTCATGAGAAAATTTGTCCATTTAGTTAGTTTGTAATATAAGGTTGCAAAATGTCACAATTTGGCCTCTTCAAGGGTCTAAAACGGTCCAATTTAGCTTCTAGCTTTTCTAGGGCCACTTGAGCACGTGAAAAAGCATAAAAATGGCCTACTAAACTTGTCTAAAGGGTCCAAAAACCCAGATCTCACAAACTCACTCTCTCACTTAATGATATACAAAAAGAGCATACATGTGCACTTTTACCATACAATGTCAAGAACATACCATATCATTTATTTGCTTCCAATTCCCATAGATACATCACATATTCATATAATTACACATGTTCAAGAGCTTGCATATTATATACATCATTTGACAATGTTATGTTTACAAAATAAACAAATGTCAACTCTATTGTCAATCTCCTTGCTTTCAAGTGTGGTGTGTAACACTATAATTTCTAGTTCATTTCTATTTCATTTGCATGCTTATATAATACATTCCATGAGGGGAAATAAGGAAATCCATTAAAATAATACATTTCTTTGCATTGCGTCGTGTATAAAAATTTCATTTGGTGTCACGTGAATCGTATAAGCTCATACAACACATTCTCATATTTAATTATATAAATAAAACTCAATTGTATCACCAAAAGTAGCCTACATCTTAAGAAACTTGAAGGGAAGAATAAAATATGCATGTTCATTTTCTGCTAGCTTTGGCTCAATTCTGTCACAAACTTTAGAAAATCATAACTAATTCTAGAAAAATCAAAATCATGTATTCTAGGCCATTCTGGAAAGTTACAGATGTCTACTTCATAGTAAAAATATATCCAAACTATAATATCAATCACAGAGGATGTTTGATATTCGAAAAGGTCTGGCAGTCAAGCTGTCCATTGGTGTTGTCATAGATTTTTGCAACAAACTTTGAAAATATCCAATTAATTTCACAAAGATATAATCCATGGAAATGATACCAATCTAGAAAGTTACAAATGTTATCTAGATGGAAAAAATAACTCCAGACCAGCTCAGACACATCTAGACCTCGAAATCCAATCAATTAGTAACTGAGGTCGGGTGAAGTTCTTAATACTGAACAGAATTTTTAAAAATTCATATCTCTCTCTCTAGATATCAAAATGAGGTATCTCTAGTTGGCACAGGTCACTGTGAATGTCTAATTTCTTTGTATAAATGTTTGTGGCAATTGGACATCATTGGGCCCTGTGTGACAGATTTCATTTTCAGATCAGTATAAACAATGACATAACCAAAACTAGAAAATTTGTCAACTTTAAAAATTCATCAAATATTCTATAGACCTTCAAAAATTTTGTTCTTAGCTTCCTAAAAATTTCTCAACAAACTCTAATTACATGCAAAATCTCACATCAAGAAGAACTCATTTGGACAAAAAGTGATGTAGGGTTCCATTATGGTCAATTTTAGCTCCATATGGGATACCAAAATGTTCAAATGACTTTTCTTGGGGTTCGGCACCTCTTGGGCAAGTCTAAAAGCATAATTAGGACTTATATGAGCTGCCCAAAGGGTCCCAAACTCCATGCATCTCATTTTGGCCATTTCATCCACACATATGCACAATTGCATAATACCATCAATGAAGCAAGTTTGCCATTATATACTCCAATCACATTCTAATGGCTACATGACATATTCTTTCATTCATACATGACATATTATCATAATTACATATGTTCAAGAGGTCAAAAATCATATACAATAGTGGGCTACATCATTTGACATAAACATGGCCTTAAAGAACCAAAACAATACATTATGTTGTCAAGCTCTCTTCTTCAAAGTGATTGGCTTCCATTACTTTGTCCACTTGATCCACCCAGTATGTTAGATCATTGGAGAGGAGGGGATGAGATTCAAAGAATCTTAATAGCTCATCTCCCATTTAATCATACATAATGGATGCAAACAAGTCTCATAAATGTTTGCATGATATGTGGACATGTGTAATCATTCAAGGAGCATTCTTAGCATTTGAAAAAGTCACACATAACATACAAAGGCTTGCCAAGCAAGTACATTGGCCTCACCCAATTTCTTGAGGATATTGGATTTGCCTCACCCATTCTTTAAGAGATTCTTGGACTCAACCATGCTCTTAGGAATCCACTTTACTTTTAGGAGACTCTTTGCTTTGTCTCAACCAATCTTAAGGGTTCTTGGCTTATCCTCACCATAGCTAAGGGTTCTTGGCCTCACCACACTCATGCAAACCCAAGCACACATCATAACATCATTTAGAAACATAATATGTCATCATGAAACCATGGCATATAAAATCATGCTAGCATACTTTTCATGGCTTAAAAATACACATACATACATTCTAAGCAAGCTAAGCACACATCTATGCATGAAAGAAGGTGGAGAGAGCTGCCTTAGATACAATTTCACACTTTTCCCTTGAAGGCAAGCTCTCTTTTTCGGCCACATACAAACACAAAAGTGTGGGGATGATTTCTCTTGCCCTAAACACAATTTATGGAATCCAATTAGGTTTACAGAATTAATTCTAAGGCCACACATTTACTTGAACTTTAGCTTGATCTATAAACCTCATTATAGTTCCATAATTGCACCTAATGAAGTAACACCCCTCAAATAAATTCTAGGCTCCATTATTTCCTTTCATATGTGATTCTTGACTCATTTTAAGCCTCTTGGAGTCATCATACAATTAAAACCAAGAGCCTAACTACATATTGCTTCTTTAAGTCTCATTATGGAACATAAAGCACTAATTCACTTTCTATGGTTTCTAAATTTCTCCCAAGGCTTCTCCTTATATTCATTCATCATATATGACTTAAAAATGGGTTTAGAAAAATTTAAAACTCTCTCTAGCTACATAAACCCCTTTAGGCTGAGGTTATGGAAGAAATAAGGTTTCTTGGAGTTTATTTTGTTTTCTCAAGGGAGGATGCATGTGGGGAGCCTCTTAGGGATATTGGGAGCTCATTTAAACTCTTATTTAGACTTAGGAATCATCATACAAAATTAGATTTTACAAGGTGCAATTGAAACCCTAGAAATTGCATCTTGAAATCTAATAGGTTTTTGTTAATTCTCTTTGCATATTCTTAATCTCCACACTCTTTTCCATAGATTCATCCTTGATTCAGCCTAAAAATCAAGTCCTGCTAGGGTTTCTCATGTTAGGTGAAATGGAGGAGAAGAGGAACTAAAGGTAGAAACTATAGGAAGAGAAATTACCTCATTTTCTTACTTTTTCTCACTTGAATCTTGCTTTCTCCAAGCTCCTCTCTTCAAATCTGAAATTTTTGCTTAATATCTGCTTTAAAATAGATTTGAAAACTTCATTTTAATCAAAGGATACAAAGGAGAATAGACGCGAAGAGGTTTGGATGGAAGAAAGCATAGAAAACTACCAAGAATCCATACCTTTTTCTTGATTTTTCTCCTCCTTTTCTTTCCCTTCTTGTGAGCCTAAGAGAGCAGATCATATTTTATATTTTGAGCAGAAATTTTGTGCTTAAGAAGATGGGAGAAGAAAGGAGAAGTGTGTGGGAGCTTCTAGAAACATACTTTTTCAAAAATTCTAATTTTGTCCTTTCATAATAGCAATTTCATTTCGGCTTTGTTTTAGCTCATTTTTTAGAACCATCTTTTTCATTATAAAATTTAGGTTCCCAATTTAATAAAATGCCTTTGGAATCACTCAATTTGGAGCTAAAACTTTATCAAACAAACCAGTCAAAGTTTGAGTCAACTAATGTTGGAAACGTCTTTCAGATAGGATTTAACTCTCCCAGTTCTTCCATGATTTTTGGGGCCTCTGAGAACCCTGGGCAACTTAAAAATTTCATTTAAAAAGCCCTCCTATGTGTTTTTACAAAAGTTACACTTATTTACAAAAATTCCATTACGTTTCGTCAGTTTTTGTCACAATTTCATTTCTTCATTCTAGCTCTTTTTTTCCTTTGGTCTGAGCCTGGGATTCTCATTTTTTGGAGTCTAGAATACTTCTCAAATTTTTTGGGACCTTAGCTACATCATTTCGGGGGACATCCTTTTGTATCAGGTGAATTTCGTTCATTGACGAAGAAACTGTATGTTACGTTTCTCACATTTTCTTTCATTTTCAAAAAATTGGATGTTACATTTCTCCCCCCTTAAATAAATTTTGTCCTTAAAATTTAGGGTATACTTTCTTCTTATTTTTTTTCTTTTCTAGCTAATTGTTCTTTTCTTTCCCTTCTTGCCGGCTCTATACACTTTTCTCAGCAATTTTACTTGTTTAAATTTTTCTCTCAGCCAGGGAATTTTTTATTACTAGCCTTAAATGAGGGCTCTATTGCCATAATGTACTAGTTAGTTCTCTCTTATAAGGGAAAGAAATTTCTGACTTTAAAGGCCTATCTTGGGAGAGCTTACTATTTATATTGGGTTAGTATTAACCCGTTCGCAGAGGTTAATATGTCTTTTAGTGGGCTCTTTTATGCATCTTAGGAGCTAACTTATTTCACATTTTATTTCTCGTATCCTCTCCCAATGGCTCCTCATAGAGTCTCATTTTCTTTTTCTGATAGTTAGAGCCATCAGAGGTTTCTATCTGTCTACTATTTTGAAGTATATTATCCACTGTTCAACTCTGCGTTCTTTCTTACTAACTCATTCCATGATTATAATTTACATTTCTTTTTATCATAGGCCTCATATCTCAATTGTTTACTAGGATTATAGCTCGCTTAAGGGGTTTCCACTTTTAATGATCCCAGCTTTTCTATTTATTACTGCATTTATCTCTATAGGCCGAGACTTTTTCTCACTTTCTTTGCTCACTTATAGTGGCATCTGTTGTCCCTTATTTCAATGCTGATAGGCCTAACATACGTGTCTCATACTGGCACCGAAGAGTGACTACCGCTTATTATTGTTGAGCTCTGGTGGGATGTTAGCTATCCTTACAGTTTTACTCACTGGAGACATACTGTACCACTTTAAAACTGCACCTAACCCTTCTTTGTATACATAAGCTAGCATGTGGGGCTTTTCCTATCCCTCGATCAAGGCAAATGTCTGCTAGGTAGTGGTTCATTTGGCTCTAACTTTGGAAATCTAATTTCTTGTTGTCTTCATTCCATACACTATGCTAATCTCTCGAAAGATCTAGTCAGTGGTCTAACTGTTTGAGTAAAGCCTTCATATCTCTATGGCAACATTCTACCAGACTCAAGAGATCTCTAGTGTCTGAGATAAAAGCTAGTTGAAACTATACTGGTCTATGAGACTAATTATTTTGTAAAACTATCTTAGGCCATCATTTCACTAAAGGACTATCATGTTGTGGCTAAGGTTCTCTGTAACTCTGTGAGATCTACTATGACCCCTAGGTCTACTGTAACCTCTCAGAGTCCTACTAGGGTCTACTGCAACCTGTTGTGCTATGCTAAGATCTACTATGATCCATCTCTAGGAGACATCAAAGCTTAAGATTACTGTATCTGACAATAAAATACGTACTCACTAAGTCTAGTTACCATCGCTCATAATAGCTGAGGGTCATTCTTTAGGACCCCATCATATCGATACTAGGGAGCATTTAATTTTCACTTATTGCTCCTCATAGGATCCTCAGATTCCCACTTCAGCCTTTTTTTACTTGGGCTTTCTATTGACTTACTTTACATGTATTCGTTCTAACTTTCTTTTCATATCCTGTAATTTCTAACTATGCCCACATTCTGCTTTTAAGTGGCTTTGCACTAGAGCATCTCACACACTGAGTGTAGCTAACATCTCTGGTAGGAAAGAGGCTATGCTCTGATCCCTGTTTATTTCATTTATATATACTATAAGGGGCTTAGGCTATGCATACTAAACTCATACTATCTAAATTTGAACATTCTCTACTAGGGATTCCTCTCTGTATGCTTTTTCTCATCATTATGATATTACAGGAATCCCTTTACCTTTCTTTTCTGACTTATCTTGTCATTTTACTAGTTAGAATACTTTTTAATTATCAAGACACTTTGATGATTGATGCCATTGTTTGCTACGCACTCAAGTCATATTACTACTAGGTTGGCCAGACCCAATATCATGTAACCATTGTTGCAAGCAAACTATAACATCAAACACTAATGCACAAGTGCCTTATGACTAAGCTCAAAGCCACTATCGCTTGTATATTACAAGTGTCCTAATAATCTAAAGTATTCCTCTCTTACTTTTTTCTATCTGCCCTATTCTCATATAGTGCTCGGGGAAAATAGGATTCTTCCTCTATTTCATCCCGATATCTCTCTGTATTGCTTAGTCATTTTTACTTCAAGCGCTGTCATGCTAGAAGGGTGTCTATGCCAAGGATAGATGTGCTTTCTTAAGTACTCAAGCATATTAACTAAATATCTATTCTCAATCTAATATGTCCTCGGCTTGGACACTGTCATATCTTCTCTTTCTACCTTTCTTATCCTTTTACTTAAGTAAAAAAATGTTTTACTACTGGTTATTTCTGTTGCCAGTTCAAGTTTTTCTATGTTCAAGAGCACCTGCATTTCCTCGGGGTTCTTCCACTTATTTACTCTATATAACATCAAGGGGGTCTATTTTTTACTCATACTCTTACTTTACTCTAAACTAGACCATCCCTTGGTAAGAAGGATTCTATTTCATGTTGTAATATCTAGTTCTCCGAAAACTAAAAAAAACATAAGAAACGTAACGTATAGTTCCTTCGTCAATGAACGAAACTTACTGGATATAAAAGGAAGTCCCTCGAAATGAGATAGCTAAGGTCCTAAAAAATTTGGGAAGCATTCTACACTCCTAAAAATGAGAATCCTAAGCTCAGACGGAAGGAAAAATAGAGCTAGAATAAAGAAACAATTTCTGACGAAAAGCTTACGAAACGTAATGGCATTTTTGTAATTTCGAGCAAATTTTAGAAGTCACATAGGAGGGATTTTTAAATGAAATTTTTGAGTTACCCAGAGTTCTAAGAGGCCCTAAAAACATGGAAAGCCCTGGGACAGTTAAATCCCCTCCTTTGGACAATTTCCAATGTCGGTTGACCCAAACTTTGACTGGTTTGTTCGACAAGGTTCTAGCTTCAAATTGAGTGGTTCCAAAGGTATTTTATTAAATTGGGAGCCTAAATTTTATAATGGAAAAGATAGTTCCCAAAAAGGAGCTAAAACGAAGTTAAAACAAAATTACCATTACAGAAGGATAAAATTAGAATTTTTGAAAAAGTGTGTTTCTACTATAAGCTCCCACACACTTCCCTTTCTTCTCCCATCTTCTCAACCACGAAATTTCTGCCCAAAATACAGAATATGATCCGCTCTCTTAGGCTCACAAGAAGGGAAAGAAAAGGAAGAGAAATCAAAGGCTTAAGGTATAGAAATTAGTAGTTTTTCATGCTATTTCTCTTCCAAACCTCTTCTCCTCCATTCTCCTTTGTTTCCTATGATTAAAATGAAGTTTAGTAATCTGTTTTAAGGGAGAAATTGATGAGAAAATTCGGATTTGAAGAAAGGAGCTTAAAGAACACAAGATTCAAGTGAGAAAAAGCAAGAAAACAAGGTAATTTCTCTTCCTATGGTTGCCATCTTTGCTTCCGCTCTCTACCATTTCGCCCCACATGAGAAAACACTAGGAGGAGATGATTTTTAGGTAGAACCAAGCATGAATCTAAGGAAAAAGGGTGTGGAGATTAAAAATATGCAAAGGGAATTATCAAAAAACCATTAGATTTTAAGATGCAAGTTCTAGGGTTTCAATTGCACCTTGTAAAATCTGATTTTGTATGATGATTCCTAGGTCTAAATAAGAGTTTAAATGAGCTCCTAAGATCCTTAAGATGCTCCCCACATGCTTCTTCCTTCAAGAAGACTAAGCAAACTCCATGAAGGCCATTAAGCTCTACAACCTTGGCCCAAAGAGGTTCTCAAAGCTATGGAGAGTTTTAAATTTTTTTTAAGGCCATTCTTGAGTCATGTATGATGAATGAAGATGAGGGAGGCCTTGGAAAAAATTTAAAACTCATAGAAAGGGATTTGGTGCTTTAGGTTCCATATTATGACCTAAAGAAGCAATATGTTGTTAGGCTCTTTGTTTTAATGGTGTGATGACTACAAGAGGCTTAAAAGTAGTCAAAAATCATATTTGAAAGGAAAGAATGGGGCCAAGAAATGGTTTGAGGGATGTTGCTTCATTAGGTGCAAATATGGATCATAATGGGGGTTATAGAGCAATCTAGGGTTTAAGCAAATTGTGTAGCCTTAGAATGTGTTTCATGAACCTAATTGGCTCCCATAAATTGTATCTAGGCCAAGAGAAATCATCTCCACCAATTTGTGGGTGTGTGGCCAAAAGAGGAGGCTTGAATCTTAAAGGAAAAGTGTGTAATTGTATACAAGGTAGCTCTCTCCACCTTTTCTCATGCATAGATGTGTATTTAGCTTGTCTTAGAATGTGTGTATGTGTATTTTCGAGTCATGAAAAGTATGCTAATATGATTTTATATGCCATGATTTCATAATATCATGTTATGTTTTAAAATAAATGCATGATATTTGCTTGAGTTTGCTTGAGTGTAGAGAGGCCAAGAACTCTTCCCTTTGGTGAGGATGAGCCAAGAACCCTTGAGTTTGGTTGAGACAAAACAAAGAGTCTCCCAAAAGCAAAGTGGGCTCCCAAGAGTATGGTTGAGTCCAAAGCTCTTAAAAAATAGGCGAGGTAAGTCCAAAATCCATGAAGAGAAGTGTGAGGCTAATCCAAATACTTGGTGAGCTCTTGAATGATTTGTATGACTTGTTTACATGCCAAGCTTGCTTCTTGAATGTCTATGATTTGCATTATGTTCATGCATACATTTGTAATGCTTGCTTTGTACATATTATGTATGATTGAATGGGAGATGAGCTATTGGGATTCTTTGAGTCTCATTCCCTCCTCTCCAATGCTCTAACATGCTAGGCGGACCAAGTAGCTATGGCAATGGGAGCCAACAACAATGAAGAAGGAAGATTGACAACCATATGCCTAGTTTTATTCTTTTTGGAACCATAATGATGCTTCATGATGTATATGATGTTGTAAATATACTATGACCCTCGAAACATGTGTAAATATGATATTATGTGATATTTAAATGTATAGATATGATGTATGACCTTTAGCATATATTTTGAGTATGTAATGCCAAAGTATACAATGTGGAAGTTTGATAGAAATGTACATAAGTATAGGTTGAATGGCCAAAATAAGATGCATGAGGTTTAAGACCATTTGGGCAGCTTACACAAGTCTTAAATGTACTTTTAGACTTGCCCAAAAGGTGCCAAGACTAAGGGAAAGCCATTTGGCAAGTTTGGTACCCTATATGGAGCCAAATTTGACTATAATGGAACCCTATATCACTTTTTAGCCAAATGAGTTAGTCTTGATCTAAAATTTTGCATGCAATTAGGCCTCATTGAGAGATTTTTGGAAAGCTAAAGATTATAATTTTTAAAGGTCTAGAGAATATTTGATGATTTTTCAAAGTTGGAAAATTTCATGGTTTTGGTCTGCTGCATTATTCATTTGGTCTAAAAATGGATTCTATCACATGAGGCACAAATGTTGTCCAATTGTTGTGAAATTTTATACAGAGAAACTAGACATTCACAGTCACTTATGACAACTAGAAGCACCTTATTTAGAGGTCTAAAGAGGAAGATATGAATTATTGAACATTCTATCCAGCATCAGGAATTTTACCCGACCAGAGGTATTGTTCCATTGAATTCTGAGGTTTGGACCTGATGAACTAGTCTGGAGATATTTTTTCTCTCTATTGAACATCCAAAAATTTTCAAATTGGTATCATTTGCATAGATTGGATTTTTTTGAAATTAATTGGACATTTTCAAAGTTTTCTATAGAATTCTGTGATAGTTCCAGAATTTAGTCTGACCTCTGGACCATTTTGGATGTCAAACATCCTATGTGATGAATGTTATGATCTGAGAATATTTTTAGTTCTAAGTAGACATCCCAAGCTTTCAAAAATGACCAAGATTGCATAATTTCAAATTTTTTAGATTTACTTATGAGTTTTCAAAGTTTGGGTAGAATAGGGGGCAAATCTGGCTGAAATTAAACAAGCATATTTCATGCTTCATTTCGGTTTTTATGAGTTGTAGACATGATATTGTGATGCAATTGAGTTTTTTTTTTATGTAATTAAATATGAGGATGTATATTATAAGCTCACATAGTTCACTTGACACCGATTGCAAATTTTTAGATATGACGCACAAATTTTCTAGATTTAGTTATGAGTTTTCAAAGTTTGGGTAGAATAGGGGGCAAATCTGGCCAAAATTAAACAAGCCTATTTCATGCTTCATTTCAATTTTTATGAGTTGCAGACATGATATTGTGATGCAATTGAGTTTTTTTTATGTAATTAAATATGAGAATGTATATTATGAGCTCACATGGTCCACTTGACACCGATTGCAAATTTTTAGATATGACGCAACACGAAAATAATCCCATTTTCCTTGCTTTTTCTATGGGAAACCTATATGGTTCATGATATTATGCCATTTGAAAGCATGTGATGAGCTAGAATTTATGGTGTTACATTTATTGGTATCAGAGCAAAGTTCCAGGCTCTCTTGGATTGGATTTTGCTTAAGGATATAGCCATGGGGCTTTGTAAAAGGCTTGTATGATTCTAAAAAGTCCTATATGAGACATATTGGGTGTAGGAAAATAGTTTATGGCCTTATGTGTTGTGGGATGGTCTTAACGTAGTTAGTAAACACCAGGAAAGAGTGGCTTCTAGAGTAGTTTGAGCAGAGTTAACTTTGAGCAGAGTTGAGTGATCTGACGGCTAGAGCTTGATAAAATGTGATAGCTCGTTGGGATTAGTGGTAAGCCCTAAATATAAACGATGAGAAATGATCTCGTTGATAGGAAGAGGCTTGCTAAAGAGAGAGTACTTGAGGCCTAATTCTCCCTAGTTGTCATACTCAAGCTATTCCTAGCTATCTCGCGTAACGCAAAGACAAGTAATGATGCAGCGTGATGTGAGATGAGACTGCAACTACACCAGACCAGTTTAGAAGGAAATGAGAAAGAGAGTATCCCCTAGCCACAACACCCAATTGTCTAGATGAATTTCAGAGCCCACAAGGCTAATTACCTCAAACCAGAGGTTAAGTTACAAGCTCTACCCTAGAGCCCTGACAACCCAGAGTTAACAACTAGTTATGCATAAATGAAGCAAGAGGTAGAACCCTCTAGCTTGATGATAGGCTAGATATAGAGGCAATGAGACTCAGGTTGGTAGCTAAGGATGAAAATCCAATCCCTGAAAAATAAGCCAATTAGAGGCCGTTAGCCACGACCAATTAGTTGCTTAGTCGCAGTCAATTATTTTATAGAAACAACGAGGCAATCCAGAAAGTTTCTTACCATGACCAATTAAGAAGTAGTCGTGGCCAATACTCAGATAGGAAAATTAGGGTAAACCCGAGGCTAATTAGCCGCGTTGAATGACGTGTTAGCCGCGGCGAAAGGCACCATGAATGCATTGTTAGATATATTCAAGCCAACTTAAGAAAGGAGTTGATAAAGGGTTAGATAACTCACAGAGAGCGGGAACCCCAAGTATAAGTAGAGGAAAGGAGTAATGAATAGTTACGAAAGATCAGTAAGAAATCTGTGGGCTAAGTAGTTGAAACTAAAGAAAGAGCTCAACACAGAGAAAGTTACTCAGGGATGATAAAGTTGTTGAGACTTGCCTTTAAGGCATTGATTTCAACCTAGGGTATTATCCTGTGAAACATTAAATGATAGAACGTTAGTGTAGCCTCGAAATAACATAAGATAAGACTATTAGCAGTAAGGCACATAGCGAGTGGCCTAGAAAGGTGTACCTCATAGGTAACACCTATAAGTAAGTATGAGTAACCCAATAATAGAGACTCAGAAAAGAATGAGAATAGTTAGTAAGTTACAGGTCTGATGAGATGGCTAGCCCAGGCTGAGTATAAGTTAAAGCCTAGGAGAGATTACCAGTAGCATCGTTCTAAGTGAGATATGTGAATGAAAGGTTCAATGAAAGTTCTCTTTGGAGTGAAAAAGGAAAGATGAGACATCCTCATATCAGAGAAACCACCTAGTAATGGTTAGCAATTTCCCTAGATAGACCCCCTTAATTGTAAAGTATAGTGAGCAAAGAAGCGAGGAAGAGCTGAGAAATTAACCATAGAAGATATGCCCTCACTTTAGTAACAACTAAATGTATAGATTAAGCTCAGAAAGGTAAACGGATAGCGGTTTGATAGTTAGTTAGACAAGCTCCCTAATATGAGAATAGTATAAGGTTAAGCCACGTGCATGGTCAAAGCACCCAGTAGAGCATAAGTTTTCAGTAAGATAGAATCTAGACGTTGAGAGTACGTGTCCTGGATCAGGTTAACAGAACCTTAGAAATAGTATATTATGCTCCTAGGGATGAAGCTAAAGAAATTAAATAAAGAAAAAGCCTAGCTCTTATCCGAATGTGGAAATAAGCTGAGAGAGATAGATAATGCCTTAGTACCCTTAGGGAAGCTTGAGGGAACTAAAGATCACCTCTGAAGGTGAGCCTCGTATTATGTAGAGAAAGAATGTAAGCCTAGAGAAAGAATGTATGCTGAGAGTGCCATAGAATGAAATTCTGGGGATTATGTGAAATAAAATCCTTCTTACTAAGGGATGGTCTAGTTAAGGGCAGAGTATGAATATAAACGAAAATTTGACCCCCTTAATGTTATAGAGAGTAAATCAGTGGAGAAACCTCAGGAAAATATAGGTACTCTTGAGTATAGAAAAACCTAAACTAGTAACAGAATTAACAGTAGTAAAACCTCCTTTTCCTTAAGTAAAAGGATAAGAAAGGTAGAAAGAGAAGGTATGACAGTGTTCAAGCTGAGGACATATTAAATTGAGAATAAATATTCAGTTAATGTGCTTGAGTACTAAAAAAAGTACACTCGTCTTTAGCATAGATGCTCTTCTAGCATGTTAGTGCCCGAAGTAAAAATACCCAAGTGATACCGAGAGATTTTGGCATGTAGTAGAGGAAGAATCCTACTTCCCCCGAGTACTTTACGAGAATAGGGCAAATAGAGAAAAGTAAGAGAGGAGTACTTTAGATTATTAGGAAACTTGCAATATACAAGCGATAATGGCTTTAAGCTCAGTCATGAAGTGCCCGTGTATTAGTGTTTGATGTCATGGTCTGCTTGTCACAATGGTTATATGATATTAGGTCTGGCCAACCCAATAGTAATGTAATTTAAGTGCGTAGCAAATGATGACATCAATCGCCAAAGTGTCCCGGTAATCGAAAAGTATCCTAGTTAGTTAAAGAATGAGACGAGTCAAAGAAGAAAGGTAAAAGGATTCTAATAGTATCAGAATAGTAAGTAAAGCATGTAGAAAAGGATCCCTAGTAGAAAATGTTTAGATTCAATATGTATAGCCCGAGTCCCTTATAGTATATATAAATGAAATGAATAAGGACCAGTGTATAGCCTCTCTCCTGCTAAAGATGTTCGCAGCACTCAGTGTGGAACGTGAGCACAGTGAGAACTGCAAGATATGAGAGGAGGGCTTAAATGAGTATATGTAAGAAAGTAAGTCAATATAGTAAGAAAAGACAGCCTAAGCAAAAAGGGGTTAAAGTGGGAATCCAAAGATCCTATGAGGAGCGATGAATGAAAATTTAAAATGCTCTCAAGTATCAACATAATGGGATCCTAGGGAAGCAGATAACATAGAAGCCACTTCACACGAAGAGCGTGATGTACTTCTGAGTTTAGCCTCAGCTATTATGAGCGATGGTAACTGGACTTAGTGAGCATGTATTTTATTGTCAGATACAGTGATTTTAGGCTATGACGTCTCCTAGAGATAGATCACAGTAGATTCCAGCATAGCACAGTAGCTTGCAGTAAACCCCAGTAGGCCTCTGAGAGGTCGCAGTAGACCCAGGGGTCATAGTAGATCCTATAGAATTACAGAGAGCCCTAGCCACAGCATGATAATTCTCTAGTGAGATGACAGCTTGAGATAGTTTTACAGAGCAATTAGTTCAGAGACCAGTATAGTTTCACCTAACTTTTATCTTAGAGACTAAAGACCTCCTGAGTCTAGTAGACCATTGCCATAGAGATATGAAGGCTTTACTCAAATAGTTAAATCACTGACTAGCTCTCTTTAGATATGAGTATAGTGTATGGGATGAGGAAAGCTAGATATTAGCTTTCCAGAGTTAAAGCCAGATGAACTTACCTAGCAGACAGTAGCCCTGATCGAGAGATAGAGAAATCTCCACATGCAAGTATATATATTCAAAAAAGGGTCAGTTGTAATTTTTATGTGAGATAAGTGGTACAGTATATCTCCAGTGAGAAAAACTACGAGAATAGCTAGCATCCCATCAGAGCTTAGTAGTAGTCAGTGGTAGTAGCTTCTTCGGTGCCAGTATGAGATATATGCTAGGCCAATCAATATTGGAATAAGAGAATATAAAATGCCACTATAAGTGAGCAAAGAAAGTGAGAAAAAGTCCCAGCCTATAAAGATAAATGTAGTAAAAAATAAAGAAGTTGGGATTATTGAAAGTAGAAACTCCTCAAAGGAGTTATAATCCCAGTAAGTAACTAAGATATAAGGCCTATGATAGAAAGAAATGTAAATTATAATCATGGGATGAACTAGTAAGAAAGAACACAGAGATGAACAGTAGACGATACTTGTAAATAAGTAAATAGACAAACGGAAACCTCCAATGGCTCTAATGATTAGAAAAGATGATGAGATGTTATAAGTAGCCATTCAAAGAGGATACGGGAGATGTGATGTGACATAAGTTGCCTCCCAAGATGTGTAAATGAGTCTACTAAAAGAAACATTAATCCTGCGAATGGGTTAATATTAACTCGACATGATTAGTAAGCTCTCCTAGGATAGACCTTCAGAGTTAGAAATTTCTTTTCCTTATGAAAAGAAATGACCAGTATTTGAGAGTAATAGAGCCCCTATTAAGAGTGTCACACCAGAAAATGCAATCGCGTGGCACCTTTAAAAAGAAATCAAATATTAAATGTAAAAATGGTTCAAATAAATAGAGTTCAGGAGTCGCCACTGAAGTTTTAATTTTTGAAAAGGCAAAACTTTGGGAAAAGCCTTTTTGTGAGAAAAATGGTCTGCGAATCAGAAAATGGATTCGGGAGTCGATTGTGAGTGGTGTGACACCTTAATCTACTACCGCTACCTAGCCTCTCACTGGGCTCGGTTCCATATGATTTCCAAAGATTCAACACCACTCCGTGGCATTTGCATGCTAAGAACTGGGGTTTCATGTACTCTTCTTTTATCCCGTGGGTCCTGTAAACCCATCTCAAGCATCCTCAACTCAAACTCCATACATACAACTCATACATAGCATAAAACAACCCATAAGCCACGGGTATAGAGCCAAAAACCAGTAAAATTGCTTTTTCTCACTTGGGCCCAAAAGTCATATTTTGGCTCTAAGTTTGGAAAATCATAATTAATTGTAGAAAAATGGGAATCCAGAATACTTTAGCTCTCTGGAAAGCTCTAAGTGTTAAATTTACACTAAAAATAATTCCCAACCACAAACATAGCTTTTGGACCATGTTTGACATCGAAAATGGGAGGGAGGTCCAGCTGTCACTGTTTCTGGTGCAGCTTGCTGTCATGACTTTCGAAAATTCATAACTAAATCCAAAAAAATCCAATCTAGGCATACTATACCAATTTGAAAAGTTACGGATGTCTACTAGAGGAGAAAAATAAGTCCAGATCAGTTCAGTAGCTCCTACTCCCCGGAAACCGATGGAACAGTAACGGGGGTCGGAAAAGCTCCCTGATGCTGATACAGAACTTCAGTTAGTTCAATCTCTCTCTACAGACTTCCGATTTAGGTGATTCCAGTTTCTATAAGTCACTGTGGTCGTCTAGTTTATGTGTATAAAATTTCACCACATTTGGAATCCATTTGGTCTAATAATGCTACAGATTTCATTTTCTAGTTGTATGAACAGTACATGACCAATCCCTTGAATTTTCCCAAATTCAACAATTCCCCAAATATTCTATAGACCTCCGAAAATTACCCACTTTAGCTTCTCAAAAATATTTCTACAAACTCTAGAGGCACGCCAAATTTCATGGCAAACGGAGCTCATCCAGTCATACTTTGACGGAGCTCTCAAAAATACCGGTTTTGACACCCCATAGGTCCAAAACGGGTCTAGATAGCCTCTCACACACTTTCACTCCACATGGACAAGTTTAAAAGCATAAGACTAGTATATCTAACATGTCCATATGATCCAAATCATCATACATTCCGTTTTCACTATGCTACGGCCAGAAATACACTACTACATTCATGCATCAAAGGGGTAAAACCCACATTTCCATTACTTTGGCTAATAACATAGTTCATACATCATCCTTTCATATTTATACACGTGTTACAAACTTTACATCTCAAAAATAGTGGGCACATCTTCATTTGGCACCACTTTACATCAAAATGATCAAAATAAAACTAACATTTTCCTATACATGTTTCTAGGCTCCTTGATGTGTGCTCGGTTCTCCTTGAGCTCCACCTAGCATATTAGTTGGGAGGGGAAAGGGGTGAGATTCGGGGAATCTCAGTAGCTCATGCACTCAATCAAGTAAGCAATCAAGGCATATAACAAGTCAAAGCATGTGAATAAGCACTTAGCCATTCTCAATCAACCAACACACAATGTACATACTATGGAAATCTCAACAATGCCAAAAATGAGCTCCAGGGACTTTTGGTCTAGCCTCACCCGAGTTTAAGGGACTTTTGGATGGCCTCACCCGAGTTTAAGGACTTTTGACTTGGCCTCACTCGTTTGAGACTTTTGGCCGTGTCTCACCTATCTCAAGGGACTTTCGGCTTCATCTCACCCATCTCAAGAGACTTTCGGCACTACCTCACCCGAGCAATCTCACATTTCAACATACAAGCATATTGGCATTCAATGCATCAAAGCAATAGCATATGGCATATTCCATACAACAAGCATATACATAATCATACAATGATTATCATATCCAAGAATGCAACAAGAAAGAGCGGGAAAAGAGAGCTACCTTTGGAGCCAAAGCTAACACTAGCTTTTCCTTTCAATGTCTCCTCTCCCTCCTTAGGGTCACAATCACACCTTGATGGAGGTGTTTCTCTTGAGCCTAGACACACAAAAGCATGCAATTACTCTCTTATACTTTAATTTAGAGCAACCCTTCTATCACATACAAACCTAGGATTCTCTCTCTAGAATGCCATTACCCCTTTCTCTCTCTCAAGCTCCCATGGTAGTGGAAAACCTCATTTTCAAAGAAAACACAAGGATGCAAAAGAGTTTTCCACTTTCCCTCTTCTGACCCATGCCTTCACAATTAAAACCGCAGAAAGAGAGGGCAAAGGGAGGGGATCAAAGTTCTAAGAAGAAATGGGAGAAGTTACCTTACCTTTCCCTTTATCTTCCTCCTTCTCTTGATCTCTCACACTCCCCTCGCCTCTTTTCTCTCTTTGGGTCGAAGCTTAGGGCAGATATGAGAGAAGAAATGAGTTTGGGCGTTTAATGAAGTCTAAATCTTGCTATTTACTCTCTTCCAGACTGACTCTCGCTACGGCGAAAACTAACCTTCGCTATAGCGAGCTCGTGTAATCTGGCTTCGCTATGGCGAGGTGTAACCTTTGCTACGGCAAGCTCGTGCCAGTTCCCTTCGCTATGGCGAGATTTACCATTCGCTATGGCGAAATCGTGTTAGTTCTAGACTTCACTCTCGCTATGGCGCAAGCTACGACGAGCAACTCCCTAGTTTTTGTATGGGCTGCTGCCAGCACTCGCTATAGCTAGAATCGTCTTCGCTATTGCGAACTAGCTCTCTCGCTGTAGCGAGACCGTTTCTCGCTATTGCGAGAGGACTTGGCAGAAATTCTGGATTCCGAAAATTTCCAGATTTCACTTCCTTTCTTTTCCCTTTTCTTTTGAGTGGGGAAGGTGTTAGGCACCCCACTACACCCGTTCTTAAGAACGATTACCCTAAGTTAGTTGTGTAAAATTATCATGGCCTTTAATCTATTTGCATTCTCCTTAAACAATCACATGCATAGAACAGAAAAAAAAAATTTTGAGGAAATGAAATTAAAATAAAGAAAAGGGAATAAAATGAAATTGAAAGAAATAAAATTGAAGGAAATAAAATTAAGAGAAAATATTTATTTACAAAGGCGGACTTGACCTAGGATAAAAACCTAGAGCCTACATACCCTTTGAAAGGGATTAAAGTCCACGTAGTTCGGCTGGCAAATTTTGTTGGTTGATGTTTCGTTTTTGTTTTTTTTATTATTTTTTTTGTTTTTTTTTCTTGTTTTGTTTTGTTTTTATTTTTGTTTTTGTTTTTGTTTTTTTTATTATTTTTTGTTTTTGTTTTTGTTTTTATTTTTTTTTGGTTGAGAAAAAGATAAAAATGACTTTAATCTCCGCAAATAAAACAATTATGAAATTAGTTGATAAGTTTTAATTTGCAAAAACCAAGTTAATTTCACATCTTTACTCTCTCTTCTTTTTTTCAATTTTATTTTTACTTTTTTGGTTTCTTTGTTTTGTTTTGTCTTTTTTTTTTTGTCATTTTTTCGTATGTTCTTTATTTTTAAATTTTTTTCTTATATTTAATTTTGTTGTTTAGGTATTGTGTTTTTTTTCGTGAAAAGACAAAAAATAAATTATTTTTTACTTTAACAAATAAAACAAGTTTTGAAATTGATTGGTGTGTTTTAATTTGCTAATGAAAAATTTAATTTAATTTTTCTTGCATTTTCAATTTTTTTTCTCTTGCTTATCATTTTCTTATTCATTTTCATTTTCACTTTTTGTTTTTTTTAATTACCTTTTTTTGTTTTGTTTTGTTCTTTTTTTATTTTAATTTTGTTGTTGTTATTTATTCTTGTTTTTACTTTCTTTTCATTTTGTTGTTTTTGTTGTTTTTTTTTTGTTTTCTATTTGTATTTCTCATTTTTTTTGTTTTCACCATTATTATCATTATTATTTTTTATTTGTTTCTTTTTTTGGCTATTTTTTGTGTTTTTTTTTATTTTTTTACTTTTATTTTTATTTCTATTTATCTTTGTTTTGTATGTATTTTGTATGATTTTTTAAAATTTTTTAATTTCTGATTTGTTCTTTTGTTTTATTGTTCTTATTATTATTATATTTATTTATTTATTAGAAGAGAAAAAGAAAATAAAAATCATTTTAGACATTCACCAAAAAACAAGTCTGAGATTGATTTGTATGTCTTAATATGTGAAAACTAAAATAATCTCATTTTCTTTACTATCTTCTCTTTTTTATTTTATTTATTTTATTGATTTTTTCACTTTTTGAAACACCTTTTTTCAATTTTTGTAAAGCATATATTTACTTCTAATTTTATTGAACAAAAATTAGAGAAAAACTTTAAAGTTTACAAAAAGAATTTAATTAATTTTTTGCCTAACATTTTTTTGTTTTTTGTTTTAATTTTTCTCTTTCTTTGTTTTTTGTTTTTTTGTTTTTATGAAATATAATTTTTTCAAAAGAAACTTTGAGAAAAGTTCATAAGGCTGAAAAAGTTTAATTCTTACTTACTTTTTATTTTTTGTTTGTTTTTCTTTTTTGGGAATTTTTTTGGCTAAATTTAAAGAAAACCAATTTGACTTTGACAATTAAAACCCAAAATTTATTAAAATATAAATTTGAAACCCAAATAGGTACCAAGGAGGCTTATTACTTCACATGGTCCGTTTGGTTTAACTCCTATGCATTTGAGGGGATAAAATATCCCACACGACTATTCTAAGACGTAATGTGATAAAACAAAAATGAGATAAAAGAATATTTGCAAAACACCAACTTGTGAATGTGTGTGATTTGTGTGCATTCATGATTTATTATATACAACTTTCATTACAAGAAGGAAATAAGAAGAGAAACTACATAAAGAGTAAATGAACCTCCTCAGGTGTTCAACTTGGATACTCCCTTCAGCAATCACGTATCCCACGTTCTTTTCTCTTTACTTTTCTTGTGCAGTCCTTGAGCCTCCTTCCTCATTGGTAATGTTTCTTCCACCCACTTTACACTTGAGATATCTCTATCATTCATCTCCTTGGATAGCCTCCCACTCATTTGCTCCCACCAAACCATGAAAATTCGTGACCCACCAGATCATGGGCCTCATAAACAAAAAAAAAACAAAGAGTCACCGTAATATGCTTTTGTGAACCAAAAACAATAAACTCAATACCTAAAGCTTGAACAAAAACTATATTCAGATTTAGGTTTCTGTAAAGAGGCCACAAACAAGTGGAATGCTCTGAAAACAACAATAAGTTTCAGATTATGCATCTTGAATTCCTAATTAATACATCCCCAATCATATAGCAAAATGTCTCAAAATTTACTAGAAACCATTAACTGGATTAGGAGGCAGTCAAGAAATAGAACACATTCAGCCAATATTCTGAACGAATGTGACTAACGAAAGAGAGAAACACAAATGTATATTAAACATTTTCCATCAACAACAAAGTTGCATCAAGGGTCAATGCCACACATACACATGAGCCCTCTAACAAACTTCCCAGTTCTGCGTATCACTTCCCCAACTCACATAAACTAGCAAAGCCCAAGTAGAATATGAAAAATTAAGCTACGTCAGTGCATCCTAAATACAAGCTACGGGGTACACATTCATGATAAGAGAAAAAAAAGAAAACATTGAATTCATTCCCTAGTTTTAACAGCTTCATATAAACTTGCAGTGTCCCAACAGAAGATGAAAAGAAACGAATGCCCATATCCGAGCATCTAGCACACAGTCATGATATAAAATGAAGTTACCAAATTCATACCCATAGTAATATCGATGAGTCCAGTCACTTTTGGATAAAATTCCTCATGCCATAAAATGGAAAGGAGAAAGAATCATCTGATTTTCACTTCTAACCGAGATTGAATTTGCAAATAAAGTTTACCTTCGGCTTCAGCTTCTTCTCCCCATGGCCCCTCTCTATCCCTGCTTCTCCCTTCGTTTTCTCCTCTCTTAGTTTCAGTAGCCTCATCTTCCCCTCGGTTCTGCTTTATTCGCCTTCCTCTTTCATTCTAGGTTTCTCCCCTGTAGCTCTGTCCTCTTTCACTCTTTCTTCGATTCTCTCCGCTCTCTCTGCCCGAAACCAGATTCCCAAAAAAAAAGTAAACCTCTCCCCTTCTGTTGCTCTCAGTGCCTTCCTCTCTCACCTTTTCGAAACCCCTCCCTTTTCATCTTTCTCTCTCGATCTCCCTCACACATTTCTGGTGTATCCCATCAGATCTCCTCCTCTCCCATTTTTGATTTTTGGGTTCTAACCCCCCTCGTTCTCTCTCGCATTCAAAGTCGCTTCCTCCTGTGTCTACTCCCCCTCTGTTCTTTCTTGTCTCGCCTCTGCTCGCTTAACCTCCGATTCCCCCTTTTATCCAAAAAGGTGAGTCCCCTGCCCCTCGCTACCAGCCTCGCGTCCTCTCTTTTTCTACCTCCCTCTCCTTTCTGTCCATCTCTCCTCAGAGCGTCTCTCTCTCTGCCTTTCTGACACCCTTTCATCTCGCCTCTGTCCCTTCTCTTTTCGTTTGTGTGTCTCCGTCTTTTTCTTTGTGTGTGGTCCTGCTGCCTGTTTTGTGTCTGTCCCCATCCTTGAGAAGCATGCTAGGGAAAAAGAAATGGGTAGGGTTATGGTTTTGGGCCTCAGACATGGGTAGGGTTATGGTTTTGGGGCCTCAAACTTGGGTTAGAAGGTTTGAGAGGTTACTAGGCTTGAAGGAATGGGCTCTGCCATTTTTTTCTTTATTTTGTTTTTTTGTTTTTAGCCCATTTTCTTCTTTTCACGTTTGGGCCTTTGGGTCTAGAAGAATTGGTAGACTCTTGTTTGTTTGTTTTTTTTAATTATTTGTGAGTAATAAACTCTGATAAGCTTTTTCCTTTTTTGGTTTCCTTTTTTTTTTAATGGTTGGGACTCTCTTAATCTTTTTTTTTTTTTTTGTTTTGGGCTTCCCCTTTCTCTTTTGCCTCTCATTTTTATTTTTGTTTTTGTTTATTTTTGTTTAATTATTATTCTTTTAGTTATTATTTTTTTATTAACTTGCTGTTAGCCTTTTCTCTCTCTTTCTTTGTGGGTTTTAATTTTCTCTCTTTTTTTATTCATCATTTCTTTTCTTTTTTCTATATTTTTGTTAGTTTAATTTTATCATTATTTTTGGAGCTTGCCCGTACAAAATACGGTGTTCACAGTTGCCCCTCTTTACTTGTTTCTTAGGCAAAGAAATTGAAAATGTAAGTTTTAATATTTCTTGCATAAGAAACAAGTAAAGATAAGAACACGTATTTTGTTTAGGGCGATTTGATTGCCTTCTGACAATATACAAGAGGAAAGAGCGACCCAAACAAAATATGGTATTTACAAGTTGCCCCTCTTTACTTATTCTTTAAGTGAAGAAATCAAAAATGTAATTTTTGATATCTTTAACTTATGAATAAGTAAAGATGGAAACATATATTTTGTTTTGGGCGCTAAAAGATAAAGGTGAGCTAACTTACTTGGAAATGCAATTCTGCTCTGGTGCAAGATTTTGAGTTGCCTATTCTGGTAAGATTTTGGGTGTCTGCTCTGGCAGGACTTTGGGTGTGCCTATTCTGGTAGGACTTTGAGTGCCTGTTCTAGCAGGACTTTGAGTGTGCCTATTCTGATAGGACTTTTATTAGTGCATGTTCTGGCAGGACTTTGGGTGTGCCTATTCTGGTAGGACTTTGAATGCCTGTTCTGGCAAGACTTTGGGTGCCTATTCTGGTAGGACTTTTATTGGGGCCTATTCTAGCAGGACTTTGGCTGCCTATTCTGGTAGGACTTTGAGTATGCCTATTCTGGCAGGACTTTGGTTTGCCTATTCTAGCAGGACTTTGGTTTGCCTATTTTGGCAGGACTTTGGGTGTGCCTATTCTGGTAGGACTTTTAATGCCTGTTCTGGCAGGACTTTTATTGGCTTCTATTCTGGTAGGACTTTGACGCCTGTTCTGGCAGGACTTTGGGATGCCTATTATGGTAGGACTTTGATGCCTATTCTGGCAGGACTTTGGATTGCCTATTCTAGTAGGACTTTTATTGGTGCCTATTCTGGTAGGACTTTGATGCCTGTTCTGGCAGGATTTTTGGTGCCTATTCTGGCAGGACTTTTGAGTGCCTATTCTGGTAGGACTTTGATGCCTGTTCTGGCAGGACTTTTGAGTACCTATTCTGGTAGGACTTTAAATGCCTGTTCTGGTAGGACTTTGGTTGCCTATTCTGGTAGGACTTTGAGTGTGCCTATTCTGACAGGACTTTAGGTTGCCTATTCTGGTAGGACTTTTATTAGTGCCTATTCTGGTAGGACTTTTATGCCTGTTCTGGCAGGACTTTTGGTGCCTGTTCTGGCAGGACTTTTGGTGCCTATTCTGGTAGGACTTTGATGCCTGTTCTGGCAGGACTTTTGGTGCCTGTTCTGGCAGGACTTTTATTGGTGCCTGTTCTGGCAGGACTTTTATTGGCGCCTATTCTAGTAGGACTTTGATGCCTGTTCTGGCAGGATTTTGGGTTGCCTATTCTGGTAGGACTTTTATTGGTGCCTATTCTAGTAGGACTTTAATGCCTGTTCTAGTAGCACTTTTGGTGCCTGTTCTGACAGGACTTTTGAGTGCCTATTCTGGTAAGACTTTGATGCCTGTTCTGGCAGGACTTTTATTAGCGCCTATTCTGGTAGGACATTGGGTGCCTATTCTGGTAGGACTTTGGGTGCCTGTTCTGGCAGGACTTTTGAGTGCCTATTCTGGTAGGACTTTGGTGCCTGTTCTGACAGGACTTTTATTTGTGCCTATTCTGTTAGGGCTTTTGGTATCTGTTCTGGTAGGACTTTTAGGTGCCTATTCTGGTAGGACTTTGGTTTGCCTGTTCTGGCAGGACTTTAGTTGCCTGTTCTGGCAAGACTTTTAGTGCCTATTCTGCGGAGGATTTAATGGTACTTTTTTTTTGGTGAATTTTTTCTAAGTTTAAAAACTTTACTTTATTCATCTAAGTTTTATGCAGGGTAATGCACCTATATGAAATGTGCAATGCATGCAAAATGCTGGACTTTTTAGCTTAACAACTCAATTTTGCCCTAATATGAATCAAAGTCATTGTAAGTGTTAGAAGTATGAGGTATGTAGGATGCTACAATTTATGGAATGCATATTTTTTGTTTTTTCTTTGCCCCAGTATGAACTTGAGGTCCGCACAAGATATACCCAGGTGAAACGCAAGAAGCATATAAGATGCTTTATAAAATGCAAAATGTTTGTTTTCACTTGCCCCAGCATGAACTATGGTCTATGTAATGTATGCAAGTGTGGAATGTATGAAACATGTGATGGTTTATGTTATGAAATGCAAATTTTCTTTTTACTTGCCCCAGTGTGAACTCGAGGCCATATGATGTATGCAAATGTGGGACGCATGAAACATGTGATGCTTTATTTTATGAAATACAAATTTTCTTTTGCTTGCCCTAGTGTAGACTACGGGCTATGAGATGTATGCAAGTATGTGATATGTGAAACATATGATATCTTATTTCCTAAAATGCACATCTTTGCATCTACTTCGTTTAATGTGAGTTTAGTCTAATCTAATGTATGCCTGTATGAGATGCATGATGCATATGAGATGCAAGTTGTTCTGTGTTTTATACCTTTTTTTTTTTAATTTTTGAGCTTGAAATTCTTTTTATTCCTAGAATATGCATAATTTATGCAAGTGAACTTAATTCCAAATGGAGAAAAAAAAATGAGGATATTATCTTTAAACATCCTTAAATTGGTTTTGAGTTTTAGACTCCTTTTTCCTTTAAGATCACCTCAAAAGAAGAAGGAAGAGAGGGAGCATTATTTCTAAATGCTTTTAAATTGATCTTGAATTTTGAATCCATTTTTTCTTTTTTCTTTTTTGCAAACAGAATCATCTCGAAGGAAAAGGGAAAGAGAATGAACATTATTTTTTTAATGTCCTTAAACAGATTTTGAATTTTAGACTCCTTTTTTCGTTTTTTTGGAAAATGAATTGATAAGAAAAATGTGATCCTTTTTTTTTAGTGAATTGATGAGAATAAATGTGATCTTTTTTTTAATTTGACTTGAAAAGGAAAAATTTGACTTGAACTATGAACATCATATTTTGTCCGGGCAAGCTCCAAAAATAATGATAAAATTAAACTAACAAAATATAGAAAAAAGAAAAGAAATGATGAATAAAAAAAGAGAGAAAATTAAAACCCACAAAGAAAGAGAGAGAAAAGGCTAACAACAAGTTAATAAAAAAATAATAACTAAAAGAATAATAATTAAACAAAAAAACAAAAATAAAAATGAGAGGCAAAAGAGAAAGGGGAAGCCCAAAAAAAAAAAAAAGATTAAGAGAGTCCAAACCATAAAAAAAAAAAGAAACCAAAACAGGAAAAAGCCTATCAGAGTTTATTACTCACAAATAATTAAAAAAAAAAACCAAACAAGAGTCTACCAATTCTTCTAGACCCAAAGGGCCAAACGTGAAAAGAAGAAAATGGGCTAAAAAAAAACAAAACAAAGAAAAAAATGGCAGAGCCCATTCCTTCAAGCCCAGCAACCTCTCAAACCCTCTAACCCATGTCTGAGGCCCAAAACCAACCCCCTACCCATGTCTGAGGCCCAAAAACCACAACCCTACCCATGTCTGAGGCCCAAAACCACAACCCTACCCATTTCTTTTTCCCTGGCACGCTTCTAAAGGATGGGGACAGACATAAAATAGGTGACAAGACCGCACACAAAGAAAAAGACGGAGACGCAGAAACGAAAAGAGAAGGGACAGAGGCGAGACGAAAGGGTGTCAGAAAGGCAAAGAGGGAGACGCTATGAAGAGAGACGGACAGAAAGGAGAGGGAGGTAGAAAAAGAGAGGACGCAAGGCTGGCAGCGAGGGGCAGGGGACTCGCCTTTTTGGTTAAAAAGGGGAATCAGAGGTTAAGCGAGCAGAGGCGAGATAAGAAAGAACAGAGGGGGAGAGGTAGACACAGGAGGAAGCGACTCTGAACGCGAGAGAGAACAAGGGGATCAGAACCCAAAAATCAACAATGGGAGAGGAGGAGATCTGATGGGATGCACCAGAAACGTGTGAGGGAGATCGAGAGAGAAAGAAAAAAAAAGGAGGGGTTTCGAAAAGGTGAGAGAGGAAGGCACTGAGATCAACAGAAGGGGAGAGGTTTTCTTTTTTTTTTGGAATCTGGTTTCGGGGAGAGAGAGCGGGAGAGAATCAAAGAAATAGTGAAAGAGGACAGAGCTACAGGGGAGAAACTGAGAATGAAAGAGGAAGGCGAATAAAGCAGAACCGAGGGGAAGATGAGGCTACTGAAACCAAGAGAGGAGAAAACGAAGGGAGAAGCAGGGACCGAGAGGGGCCGTGGGGAGAAGAAGCTGAAGCCGAAGGTAAACTTTATTTGCAAATTCAATCTCGGTTAGAAGTGAAAATTAGATGATTATATGGCCCCTATTTCTTTCTCCTTTCCATTTCATGGTATGAGGAATTTTATCCAAAAGTGATTGGACTCATCGATATTACTATGGGTATGAATTTGGTGACTTCATTTGTATCATGACTGTGTGCTGGATGCTCGGATATGGGCATTAGTTTCTTTTCATCTTCTGTTGGGACACTGCAAGTTTATATGAAGCTATTAAAACTAGGGAATGAATTCAATGTTTTCTTTTTTTTCTCTCATCATGAATGTGTACCCCGTAGCTTGTATTTAGGACGCACTGACGTAGCTTAACTTTTCATATTCTACTTGGGCTTTGCTAGTTTATGTGAGTTGGGGAAGTGATACGCAGAACTGGGAAGTTTGTTAGAGGGCTCATGGTTATGTGTGACATTGACCCTTGATGCAACTTTGTTGTTGATGGAAAATGTTTAATATACATTTGTGTTTCTCTCTTTCGTTAGTCACATTCATACAGAATATTGGCTGAATGTGTTCTATTTCTTAACTGCCTCCTAATCCAGTTAATGGTTTCCAGTAAATTTTGAGACATTTTGCTATATGATTAGGGATGTATTAATTAGGAATTCAAGATGCATAATCTGAAACTTATTGTTGTTTTCAAAGCATTCCACTTGTTTGTGGCCTCTTTACATAAACCTAAATCTGAATATAGTTTTTGTTCAGGCTTTAGGTATTGAGTTTATTGTTTTTGGTTCACAAAAGCATATTACGGTGACTCTTTGTTTTTGTTGTTTATGAGGCCCATGATCTGGTGGGTCACGAATTTTCATGGTTTGGTGGGAGCAAATGAGTGGGAGGCTATCCAAGGAGATGAATGATAGAGATATCCCGAGTATAAAGTGGGTGGAAGAAACATTACCAATGAGGAAGGAGGCTCAAGGACTGCACAAGAAAAGTAAAGAGAAAAGAACATGGGATACGTGATTGCTGAAGGGAGTATCCAAGTTGAACACCTAAGGAGGTTCATTTACTCTTTATGTAGCTTCTCTTCTTATTTCCTTCTTGTAATGAAGGTTGTATATAATAAATCATGAATGCACACAAATCACACACATTCACAAGTTGGTGTTTTGCAAATATTCTTTTATCTCATTTTTGTTTTATCACATTACGTCTTAGAATAGTCGTGTGGGATATTTTATCCCCTCAGATGCATAGGAGTTAAACCAAATGGACCATGTGAAGCAATAAGCCTCCTTGGTACCTATTTGGGTTTCAATTTTATATTTTAATAAATTTTGGGTTTTAATTGTCAAAGTCAAATTGGTTTTCTTTAAATTTAGCAAAAAAAAATTCCCAAAAAAGAAAAACAAACAAAAAATAAAAAGTAAGTAAGAATTAAACTTTTTGAGACTTATGAACTTTTCTCAAAGTTTCTTTTGATAAAATTATATTTCATAAAAACAAAAAAAAAAAACAAAGAGAGAGAAAAATTAAAACAAAAAAATATGTTAGGCAAAAAATTAATTAAATTCTTTTTGTAAACTTTAAAGTTTTTTTCTAATTTTCGTTCAATAAAATTAGAAGTAAATATATGCTTTACAAAAATTGAAAAAAGGTGTTTCAAAAAGTGAAAAAATCAATAAAATAAATAAAATAAAAAAGAGAAGATAGTAAAGAAAATGAGATTATTTTAGTTTTCACATATTAAGACATACAAATCAATCTCAGACTTGTTTTATGGTGAAAGTCTAAAATGATTTTTATTTTCTTTTTCTCTTCTAAAAAATAAATAAATATAATAATAATAATAATAAGTATAATAAAACAAAAGAACAAATCAGAAATTAATAAATTAAAAAAATCATAAAAAATACATACAAAACAAAGATAAATAGAAGTAAAAATAAAAGTAAAAAAATAAAAAAAAACACAAAAAATAGCCAAAAAAAGAAACAAATAAAAAATAATAATGATAATAATGGTGAAAACAAAAAAAATGAGAAATACAAATAGAAAAAAAAACAACAAAAACAAAAAAATGAAAAGAAAGAAAAAACAAGAATAAATAACAACAACAAAATTAAAATAAAAAATAAAAAAACAAAACAAAAAAAGGGTAATTAAAAAAAATAGAAAATGAAAATGAATAAAAAAAATGATAAGCAAGAGAAAAAAAATTAAAAATGCAAGAAAAATTAGATTAAATTTTTCTTTAGCAAATTAAAACACACCAATCAATTTCAAAATTTGTTTTATTTGTTAAAGTAAAAAATAATTTACTTTCTTTGTCTTTTAACCAAAAAAAAAAACACAATACCTAAACAACAAAATTAAATATAAGAAAAAAATTTAAAAATAAAGAACATACAAAAAAATGACAAAAAAAAAGACAAAACAAAACAAAGAAATCAAAAAGGTAAAAATAAAATTGAAAAAAAGAAGAGAGAGTAAAGATGTGAAATTAACTTAGTTTTTGCAAATTAAACCTTATCATCTAATTTCACAATTGTTTTATTTGTGGAGGTTAAAGTCATTTTCATCTTTTTCTCAACAAAATAAAAAATAAAAACAAAAATAAAAACAAAACAAAACAAGAAAAAAACAAAAACAAAAAAAATAAAAAACAAAAACAAAAACAAAACATTAACCAACAAAATTTGCCAGCCGAACTACATGGACTTTGATCCCTTTCAAAGGGTACGTAGGCCCTAGGTTTTTATTCTAGGTCAAGTCCACCTTTGTAAATAAATATTTTCTCTTAATTTTATTTCTTTCAATTTTATTTCTTTTAATTTCATTTTATTCCCTTTTCTTTATTTTAATTTCATTTCCTCAAATTTTTTCTTCTGCTCTATGCATGTGATTGTTTAAGGAGAATGCAAATAGATTAAAGGCTATGATAATTTTTCACAACTAACTTAGGGTAACCGTTCTTAATAACGGGTGTAGTGGGGTGTCTAACACCTTCCCCACTCACAATCAACTCCCGAATCCATTTTCTGATTCGCAAACCATTTTTCTCACAAAAAGGCTTTTCCCAAAGTTTTGCCTTTTCAAAAATTAAAACTTCGGTGGCGACTCCTGAACTCTATTTATTTGAACCATTTTTACATTTAATATTTGATTTCTTTTTAAAGGTGTCACGCAGTCGCATTTTCAAGTTTGACAATTTGGCGACTCTGCTGGGGACAGTTAGAGAGTCAAGCCCAAGTTAAGTTAGTTGTGCAAAATGTTATGGCTTTCCTTTTATTTTGGTTCTCCCGTTTGGTTGTTGTTTGTCTCACATGATTAGGATAGATAACATCCCATTCACATGCTTGCCTCATTGCTTTATTTCATTGATTATATACATATAACATGTGTTAGGATAGATAACATGAGGAATAAAATTTTAGGGTAGATGACCAAATTTGTATATTTTATTTCTTTTGGCTTATATCTGTATATACAGTTCTCTGCCTTTTGTTCTGTCAATCTGCTTAGCAGATGAGGGTTGGGTAATCTATAGGATGGAAGGTAAATGCTCTCCTCACACACATCACTAAGACACAAATATCTCACACACATTATGGGCTCTGTACCCAAGTCTAAATACACCTTAGGTTAGCAGAGGTTTATATTGATTTCCTTGTGAAGCCTTGTGCTTCCTGAAGCTATCATGAAGACCTCACCTAAATTGTGGGTTTGACTTGTGTAGGATATTTTATTCTTTCAAAGTCAAGTTTATATAGCGAGATCCTCACCTCATGGGGAGGGCAATTTGGGAACCAATGTTCTAGGGGTTATAGATCTACCTTAAAAATACACTAATAGTCAAACTCTAGACGCCTCTTAACTAGTTAGAGTCAAACTTCTGTAAACCGGTGATCTCAACCTAGGGACTACCCATGTTAGGACAAAGGGGAGCATTTTGATCTTTTCTTCTCATCGTACTCATGCATTCAGTAAAAGCCATAGGGGAGGTGACATATTGTTACAATTCACTGGAGTAGTTAACGAGATACCATTGCACAGTTGGACATACGTTAACTATGATGAAAATATAAATTAGTGCAACTAACCATTACTTAGTGGGTTTCCAACCCTGAAAAGGTTAATAATCACATTTGTTGTGATCTCACGGAAGAAAAACCTTAAACATGCATTCATTTCTTCATATACATGCCAAAACAAAAAAACAAAAAAAATAATAAAAAAAACAAAGAGAGAAAGAGAGATAAAATAAAATAATAAATAGTACACAACCTATTTTCATTTTTTAAAACCTCCACCCCATAAAATAAAATTTTCCTTCATAAAAAAAAGAAAGCATTTTTAAAATTCTGAGAAATTATAATATGCATGTCGCATCATCAAGTGAGTGTTATGTCTTGGGTAGGGATTAGAATTATTTTAAGGCATCAATCATGTAGATAAGCATATTTCTCTCGGTTTGATTGTCAACTGTTTTTTCTCTAATGAAGTAATAAGCTTCTCGAGAAGAAGTACAAAGTTTTTCTTCTTTTCTTTTACCAAGACATAATTCTCAATGCTGTATGAGTGAGTATGCAACATTAAATCCATCATACATCAATGGATCATTAAATTGGCGTGTTTATACTAAACATCATCAAAGACAAAATGATGATCGTGTCGTGCAATCTCAAATAAAACTAGGTAGCAAAGTAAATTTGTAGATAATGGTGCAACCTAGGTCATTTTCCCAAGGAGTTTGTGCCTTAAATTGTTTATGGAAGAATATTCTAAGTATTACTATTAGGATCTAATTTGGGGATTTTGATATGCTAAAATTTAATTGAACTAAAATTAATTGACAAGAATTAGAAATCTAAAACTAAGTTCAAGTGATTTATCAAGAAAACGAGGTAACTAGCTTTCAATTGGATTCCCTAAAGTTCAATTATCCTTGCTCTTTTTAGCTTACCAATTTAGGATTAAGTTCTTGCTCTTTAGTGCATTCTTCATAAGGTTCTTGAATAACCATCCAAGATTCAATTCATCAATTGTTCAAAGAATTTTGCAACCACAAGAAACCTTAAACAACTAATTAATTGGATTAAGAATAAGAACACACTACACTAAATTTGATTAATTTATGAAAGCTACTGCACAATTCACTCAAGATGCTAATTCACCAATTAGATCAATTAATCCCTCAAGCAATTAATTGCACAAGAGTTCCAGCTAACTAACCCAATAACCATTGCATCAATTAGCCTAAAGTCAAGAGGAATTTAGAGTTCAATTGCACAGCATTAATTCTGGAATTTTTTCCAAACACATGATGATCCAAAAATAATTCCAAAATTCAAATCAAGTTCAATCCAAGAATTAATTCAATCCAGTAATTCTAGCAATTAAATTTCTAAACCAAAAAGCTAAACCTAGACAAATTGATAAAGGAATTAATGCTAAAATCAAAAGATTGGGCAAGAGAGTTTTATCCAATTTCAATAGGAGATGTAGAGCTCAAATCTTCATCTAGGAGAATTCAATCTTCAGCTAGCCACCACAAGGAATTCAAGCTGCCATGGAAGGATCAAATGAAGGAGAATCAATCAAAGAAGCATCCATCGAGAAAAGAAAAAAAATTCTTCTTCTTCAACGCTGGAAATTCTCCTCCTCTCGATGTCTCCAGCCTTTATTTTTACGTTCTCCTCGTTGTGTTATTCCCAGCGTCCCCTCTTAAGTTTTTATATTCTCCTTCCCTCCTTGTTCACGTCTCTTTCCTTGTTCACGTCTCTCTCCTTCTGTTTCACTCCTTCTGTTTCAACTAATCCTCATCTTCATCTTAATTCCCACGTCAGCCCAAAGCAGCGTCTGGATGTGTATTTCTCTTCCCCTTTCACGTGCTTCAGCTTTAATCATTCACGTGCTCTCTTATTTGCCAATTTCCCATAGCTTTGCATGTGAAATAAGGTGTGGGTCCCATCTCATTTTCTTTATTATAATATTCTAATTCATGCAAACTTCCCACTTTTCACGTTCTGCATTCTGCTCTTTCGTGTTTCTTCCTCAGCCAAGCACGAGCAACGTTGCTTCTTTATTTCAGCTGACACAGCTTCTTCGTTCAGCCATACCTCTTCTTGTTTCCTCGAGTTCCAGCCCTCCATGCAAACTTCTTTATGTTCTTCTCCTCTGTTTTGAGTTTGCTTCTTGTTTTCACACCAAAACCTTGCTTCTTTCTCTTGATTTTCTGCTGGTTGTGTTTTGTTTCTTCTCCTCTAGCCAAGACAGTAGCTTTGTCTTCTCTGTTCTGCATGTGTGTATTGCTGCCCCTCGTGTTTAATCTGAATCCATGCAGCTGCTGTACTCTTAACTCGTGTTGCTTACTTATGCAGACAGCATCTTCTTCTCTATTTTAGCCACGTAGAACCTGCTCAGCTGGTTCTCTTTTCATTCGACTCAAAACTATCCACCTGCAGCACTTCATTCACTTTCATATTTAGCTCGTTGCTTTCTCTCTTCAACTGGACGTTCCTTCTGGCTTGCGTTTTGCTTCCATCTCCAGCGTCTTTTCCTCTGTTTCGCTGCTGTGCTTCATCGTTCGTTGCTGTCCAGCCTTTCCATGCAAGCTTTCTTCCTCCTTTAATCTCTGTTCAACCACTGCGCTTCTCCAATCTCCAGCTCATTCTCTTTGTGCAGTTCCACGTCTCATTTCAGATCAAACACAGCTTCTTCTCGCATTCTTTCCTTACCACGAGTCTTCTTCACGTTTGCCCCTCATGTCCAGCTCAAAGCTTCTCACTTTCTTTTCTCCATGCAAAGCTGTCACGTTTTATTTCCTTCCAAAACAGAGGCCACTCCTAGCAGACTTGGTGTTCGTGTTATCTTGCAGCTCCCACATTGGCTCTTTCATTTTTATTTACCACCAAGCTTCATGCAGCTATTGCGTTTGAACTCGTGGCTTCTTCCTTCTCTTCAAAATAAATTCTCCTTCAAAGCTCCAATTGCCCAACAAAAATCTGCATAAAAGAATGAAAGAGATGAAGTAGAAAATTCAAAAAATTCATTTAAAATAGTTTATGCATTAAAATTCAAGAATTTTGCAATTTTAATTCCTAGAGTATAGAAATGGCTATTAACATGAAATCTTATCTAATTGAAGTTTTAAAACCATATTTGGAACTAAAATGTCTAAGTTCAGGAGGATAAAAATAGATAAAATATGTGTTTATCAAATTCCCCCACACTTAAACCTTTGCACTCCTGGGCAAAGCTTGAAATCCAAGATAAAGAATGAATTGAAGCACCCGGTTGGTAGAATGACATATGGAAAATGAAAATGGAAAAGAAAGTGTAAAAATCACAAGTTAGAGACTAATCACAACTTTTCATTGCTTCGACAATCTAAGCTAATTTCACTTGTATCAAGAATTAAGTTCCATGGCAATTTATTTAAAAAGAATGACTTGGAATGTATAGCCTCTCACATGGATTAGTGTTTACTCTCACTCTCAAGTGTTTATGGGCAATGTATATCACTCAAATTCCACCTATCAAAGCTCACTACCATAAGCTTGTCTAGCTTCTAAATCTCAACCACCCATGCCAAATGCGATACACAAATCAAGAAGACTTTATTAAGGGTTGTAATGGGGTTAGGGAAGATGAAATGAATGGATAACAAAAATAAAGGGAAAAACAAACAACAAATAGACACCTTAGGATTTCAAGAGCAATCAATGAAGATTTAGGATAGGGAAAAATGTGCATTCAAGGCCTTATTTTTCACTAGAACAGCAACTATAAACCCAATTTGAAACACTTTTTTTTTTCTCTTTTTTTTTTTTTGCTTTTCTTTTGCTTCTTTTTGTTTTTCTATCTTTTCTTCTCTTTGCATTTTTTTTTCTAGAACATATTCTTTGAATCACAATGGCCTTAATGGATGCAAAGCACACATTCTCTCATCCTTAACAAATGTAATGCTCCTTAAAATCTCTAAGGCATCTCAAAACAGGGTGGAAAAATATTTTAAATGGTTATAGGCTAACAAGAAAAGAAAACCAAGGCTCAAAGTGGCTAAACAATGGATAAAGTATATGTAGGTTAGCTTTTTGGCTAACTAGCTGAAATAGAAATGAATGCCTTATCATTTTCATGCATGCAAATGCAAATGTAGTCTCAATAAAGAATCAAGACAAGTTCTAGAGTGAAAGCAAAGATAGGTAAAAACTCACTAGAATTGAACAATTAAGGCTCAAATCCTCACCAGCTAATGGCTATCAAATAATTCATTGAAATCAAATTCATTGCCACTTCACTTGAATCAAAACACAAGATCCATCACTTATCATGTCTAAGTGAATCCAAGCTACAATCATCTCAACTTGCAACTTTTACAAGAAAACTGAAAAGAATCATACTATTTTTCAAAAAATTTTCAAAAATTTGTCAAAATTTTTTTTTTTTTACTGGAAAATAACATAAAACTAACTAAAAACCTAGAAACTATAAAAATAAACTAACCAAAATAAAACAAAACTAAAAATTTATTTGTATCCCCCCCACACTTAAACATTGCATTGTCCCCAATGCCAGCACACAATGTAATAAACAGATAAAGACAACACAATATAAAAGGGGAAAGGGAAAGAGTATAACCGGGGTTTAGGGTGGGTTATGAAGTTGGAGCTCCTCCTTGTTATCCCTTGGAACTCCTTCATAAAAGTGTTTGAGCCGATGTCCATTAACTTTGAATTTAGCTCCCGTTTGCTCATCCAAAAGCTCAACTGCACCAAAAGGGAAAACATTAGAAACTATATAAGGACCTTCCCATTTAGAACGAAGTTTACCTGGCATAAGCTTCAGACGGGATTTGTAGAGTAGGACTTTTTGGCCGACAACAAACTCTTTCCTTGCAATCATTTTGTCATGAAATGCTTTTGTCTTCTCTTTATAGATTCTTGCATTGTCATAGGCTTCCAATCTGATCTCTTCAAGCTCTTGGAGTTGGAATTTTCTGTGAGATCCTGCTTCATTCAAATCCAAATTACATTTCTTTACAGCCCAGTAAGCTTTGTGCTCCACTTCCACCGGTAAGTGACATGCTTTTCCAAATACCAGCCGATAGGGTGACATGCCAATAGGAGTCTTGTAGGCAGTCCTGTAAGCCCAAAGTGCATCATCCAGCCTCTTGCTCCAATCCTTTCTATTCGGCTGCACTGTTTTCTCTAAAATTTGCTTCACCTCTCGATTAGAAATTTCTGCTTGGCCATTTGTCTGAGGGTGGTATGGAGTAGCTACTTTATGCACAACACCATACTTGCTAAGCAAGCTATGCATACTCCGGTTACAAAAATGAGTGCCCTGGTCACTGATAATGGCTCTGGGAATGCCAAACCTACAGAAAATGTGAGAGCGAACGAATTCTACAACCACAGTAGAATCATCAGTCCTGGTGGGTTTGGCTTCCACCCACTTCGAAACATAATCAACAGCCAGTAAAATGTATGAAAAGCCAAAATAAGTGGGAAAAGGTCCCATAAAATCAATGCCCCACACGTCAAAGACTTCACAAAATAAGATAGGGTGTTGTGGCATTTCATTTCTCCTAGATATGCTACCTGTTTGTTGACACCAAACACATCTTTTACAAAAATTAAAGGCATCACGAAATAGGGTAGGCCAATACAATCCACTATCTAGAACCTTCCTAGCTGTGCGTTTTGAACTAAAGTGACCTCCACATGCTAGTGCGTGACAAAAATTTAAAACAGAATCAAATTCTATATCGGGCACACAACGTCTAATCACTTGGTCACTACATAGTCTCCATAAATATGGATCATCCCAAATATAATACCTAGCTTCACTCCTAAACTTATTCAACTGATGTTTAATCAAATCAACAGGTAATTCAGAAGCAGCTAGATAATTCACTAAGTCTGCATACCATGGATACAAACTATGCACAGCACATAAATGCTCATCAGGGAAATCATCATCAATAGGTAAGGAATTTACCTTTGAAGCTTCAATTCTGCTCAAGTGGTCTGCCACCAAGTTTTCAGCTCCATTTTTATCCCGGATGTTAATGTCAAATTCTTGAAGTAGAAGCATCCATCTGATCAATCTTGGCTTTGCATCGGACTTCTTCAGCAAGTACTTCAAGGCTGCATGATCAGTAAAAACAATAACTTTAGTATCAAGTAAATATGATTTAAATTTATCTAAAGCAAAAACAATAGCAAGAAGCTCTTTTTCTGTGGTTGTATAATTTGCTTGGGCCCCATCCAAAGTCTTGGATGCATAAGCAATCACATGGGACCGCTTATTCACTCTCTGGCTCAAGACTGCACCATGCACCGTTGGAAGGTCCCAGGGGCATTGCAAAGACCAAAAGGCATTCGTCTATAGGCATATGTTCCAAATGGGCATGTGAATGTCGTCTTCTCTTGATCCTCCGGGGCTATGCATATCTGAAAGTACCCTGAAAATCCATCCAGAAAACAGTAGTGAGATTTACCAGCTAAACGCTCAAGCATCTGATCAATAAATGGAAGGGGGTAATGATCTTTTCTAGTGACTAAATTAAGCCTCCTATAGTCAATGCAAACCCTCCAACTATTCTGTACACGGGTGGGCACTAACTCATTATTCTCATTTCGGATCACTGTGATCCCTGATTTCTTTGGAACTACCTGCACAGGACTAACCCACTGACTGTCAGAAATAGGATATATTATACCAGCAGATAAAAGTTTAGAAACTTCCTTTTTAACCACATCCAGAATAAGTGGGTTCAGTCGCCTTTGAGGTTGCCTTACTGGTTTTGCCCCATCTTCTAACAAAATTCTGTGCATGCATGTATCAGGGCTAATCCCAGGTATGTCAGCTAAGGTCCACCCTATTGCTTGTTTTCTCCTCCTTAAGACCTCAAGAAGCTTTTCTTCCTCCTCTGGAATAATGTCACTAGCTACAATTACTGGAAGCTTCTCATCTTCCCCCAAGTAGGTGTACTTGAGATTGTCTGGAAGCAGTTTGAGCTCTAAGGTGGGGGCTTGCTCGACCGAAGGAATGAGTTGTTTGATTTCAATCTCTTCCATGCTAAATACCTGTTCAGACAACTCACAGACAGAAGAAACAACTTTCCCATCTTTGGGACTATCAGTAGAAGGAGTATGGGAAGAATCAAGAGAATCAGTAGTCAAATGAATATCAGTATCATGATTCCCTAAACTATCCAAATCAACATGCAAACACTTATCAGTACCAGAAAGATCAACAAGACCAGTAAAATCAATAGATGTTCTAGAGGAAATAGAATCAATCTGATTAGTAATAGATTCTGTAGAGTTAATTTCATCATACAAGCTCAAAAATTCATCAATTTCTCTACATATAGTGCAAGAATGAGAGTCATCACAATTATGTTTCAAAGAATCATCAAGATCAGCAATATCATAGGATTCAGTCAACAAACTATCTCTAAAATCAGCACTGGCATCATCAACTAACATATCAATCAGGCTGATACTATAAACAGAGTTATCATCACAAGGATATTTCATGGCATCAAATATATTAAATTGTATCACATTGCCAGCAAACTCCATTTGAAGAGTACCTTCATGCACATTTATAATTGTTTTAGCAGTTTTCAGGAAAGGTCTACCTAAAATGAGTGGGGCATGTCCACTAGATCTATATCTATCATCTTCCATATTAAGGACATAAAAATCAGCTGGAAAAATTAAATCCTTTACCTTAACCAGAACATCCTCTAACACTCCTGAAGGATAAGCAATACTCCTATTTGCCAGCTGCACAACCACTCCGGTAGGTTTCAGCTCTTCCACCTGCAAAGATGAATAAACAGATTTAGGCATAACATTTATAGCAGCACCAAGATCAATTAAAGCATCAGAAAACTCAAAATTTCCAATGGTGCATGGAATTGTAAAAGTGCCCGGATCTTGACACTTAGTGGGCATTGTTGGTTGTATGAGTGCTGAAACATTTTTGCCAAAATTGACTTTTTCATTCCCTCTCAGACGCCTCTTGTTAGTGCATATCTCCTTGAGAAACTTGGCATATTTAGGAATGGTCTTGATTGCCTCCAACAGGGGTATATTGACTTCAACCTTTTTAAAAGTCTCAAGAATTTCTTTTTCTGCATCTGCTTCAGTTTGCCTCTTTCCTAAGGTAAGTCTATGTGGGAAAGGCAAAATTTTCTTTGGCTCCTCTTCATTATTAGGCTCATTTGGTGCGGCGTGTGTTTTTTATGACGCCGACTTATCCATGGTGGTGGTATCTGAGGGTCCCTGAACTTCTTTTCCACTCCTAAGAGTGATGGCACTGACATTGCTACTATTCCTCGGATTAACAACCGTCTGTGAGGGTAATTGGCTTGAACCCTGAGATTTCACCTCACTAAGAGAAGTAGCAAACTGGCCTAACTGAGTATCAACCCTCCTTTCTAAATTTTGCATCATTTGTGTGATTTGTGCTTGACTTTCCATAATACGCTTCATCATATCTCCCATATTATCCCCTTTCTTTGGTTCCTCCTGTATAGGAGCTGGCTGCCTAATAGGTTGGGAAGACTGTGCACTAGGTCCTATAACATTGTATCTATTTTGTTGCCCTCCTCCATATCTCAAATTGGGGTGATCCCTCCATCCTGGATTGTATGTATTAAAATAGGGATCATATTTTTGTTGTCCTTGTTGCATCGGCCTAACTGGAAACATCCCAGCACAAGCCTCTACCCTGTCTTCTAACATAGGACACTGATCAGTAGTATGTGTGGCCAAGGAGCATATATCACACAGGGGCCCTACCAAGGTAGTAGAGGAAGATGTCTGTCCAGATGCATAACACTGTGGATAAGAATATGTCTGAGTAGGGTAAGACTGTGGTGCACAAGTCTGAGAAGGAGCGGAGGATGACTGATGCCGATCTAAAGCAAGCTTTTGGAGCACAGTAGACATTACTTCAAGTTTGCTCTCAATTCTCTGACCATAATCTGGAGTACACAATTCATTGACTCCTCTTGCTGTTTGCATTGATCTGGACCCAAATTGCTGAGCATTCTGAGCCATCTTATCAATCAGCTCCCAAGCTCCTGTAGGTGTCAGATCACCTAAGGCTCCCCCAGAGGCAGCATCAATCATATTTCTATCCATGATCAACAGCCCCTCATAGAAGTACTGGATAAGCAACTGATCAGAGATTTGATGGTGAGGACAACTAGCCAACAATCTTTTGAATCTTTCCCAGTACTCATATAAAGTCTCTCCATTATTCTGTCTAATCCCACATATCTCCTTCCTTATTGATGCAGTGCGAGATGCAGGAAAGAATTTCTCCAAAAATAACCTCTTCAGTTGGTCCCAAGAAGCAATGGCACCGGGAGGTAGATAGTACAACCAATCCTTAGCTAAACCATCCAAGGAAAAAGGGAATGCCCTGAGCTTGATTTGTTCCTCTGAGACACCTTGTGGCTTCATTGTAGAGCATACAACATGGAATTCTTTTAGATGTTTGTGAGGGTCATCTCCTGCAAGTCCCTGAAACTTAGGAAGTAAGTGAATCAATCCGGATTTAAGCTCAAAATTTGCATCTAATTCTGGATATTGAATGCAAAGATTTTGATAATGCACATTAGGAGCCGTCAATTCTCTAATAGTTCTAGCATGCATGTTATTATTCAAATTTGCATTCACATTCAAGTTAGCCTGAACATGCATATTCCTGTTAGCATTTATTTGATCTTGTTCAGCCATATTATCACTAGCAAATTGAAGTGCACAATCAATTCCTTGCACAGAATCAAAAGCAGATGAATTAAAGCTATTAATTCCTACACTATCTTTGTTTTTCCTAATCTTTACTTGTCTTCTAAGGGTTTTTTCAATTTCTGGATCCAAATCAATTAATTTTTCACTAGAACTTCTTGTCATACACCAATTAGACAAGCAAAAACTAAGAAGGAACACAAAAATTAACAAAGAAAAATTAATACAAAAATTCCAGAAAAATTAGAAAAATCCTAGAAAATTCGAAAAAATACTAAAAAATTCGAAAAAGTGCTCTAAACGTTGGAATTTGGCCAAAATATGGTGCACCTAATAGCTATGCTATTACTTTTGCTCAAAACACCCAAAAACTTTGAAATACAGAGTTTGAGAATTTTCTGGGCATTTTAAACGAAAATTCCAGCAAGCAGGCAAATTAATACGCAACACCGAAATTACCAAATTCCAAGTTCGAAACAGAGCAAAAATTTAGCTAAAATAAAATCAAAACAGAGATAAAACAAAACAAAAATACCTAGAAAACTTTCTCAAACAATTAAGAAACTAAACTCCCCGGCAACGGCGCCAAATTTGATGATCGTGTCGTGCAATCTCAAATAAAACTAGGTAGCAAAGTAAATTTGTAGATAATGGTGCAACCTAGGTCATTTTCCCAAGGAGTTTGTGCCTTAAATTGTTTATGAAAGAATATTCTAAGTATTACTATTAGGATCTAATTTGGGGGTTTTGATATGCTAGAATTTAATTGAACTAAAATTAATTGACAAGAATTAGAAATCTAAAACTAAGTTCAAGTGATTTATCAAGAAAACGAGGTAACTAGCTTTCAATTGGATTCCCTAAAGTTTAATTATCCTTGCTCTTTTTAGCTTACCAATTTAGGATTAAGTTCTTGCTCTTTAGTGCATTCTTCATAAGGTTCTTGAATAACCATCCAAGATTCAATTCATCAATTGTTCAAAGAATTTTGCAACCACAAAAAACCTTAAACAACTAATTAATTGGATTAAGAATAAGAACACACTACACTAAATTTGATTAATTTATGAAAGCTACTGCACAATTCACTCAAGATGCTAATTCACCAATTAGATCAATTAATCCCTCAAGCAATTAATTGCACAAGAGTTCCAGCTAACTAACCCAATAACCATTGCATCAATTAGCCTAAAGTCAAGAGGAATTTAGAGTTCAATTGCACAGCATTAATTCTGGAATTTTTTCCAAACACATGATGATCCAAAAATAATTCCAAAATTCAAATCAAGTTCAATCCAAGAATTAATTCAATCCAGTAATTCTAGCAATTAAATTTCTAAACCAAAAAGCTAAACCTAGACAAATTGATAAAGGAATTAATGCTAAAATCAAAAGATTGGGCAAGAGAGTTTTATCCAATTTCAATAGGAGATGTAGAGCTCAAATCTTCATCTAGGAGAATTCAATCTTCAGCTAGCCACCACAAGGAATTCAAGCTGCCATGGAAGGATCAAATGAAGGAGAATCAATCAAAGAAGCATCCATCGAGAAAAGAAAAAAAATTCTTCTTCTTCAACGCTGGAAATTCTCCTCCTCTCGATGTCTCCAGCCTTTATTTTTACGTTCTCCTCGTTGTGTTATTCCCAGCGTCCCCTCTTAAGTTTTTATATTCTCCTTCCTTCCTTGTTCACGTCTCTTTCCTTGTTCACGTCTCTCTCCTTCTGTTTCTCTCCTTCTGTTTCAACTAATCCTCATCTTCATCTTAATTCCCACGTCAGCCCAAAGCAGCGTCTGGATGTGTATTTCTCTTCCCCTTTCACATGCTTCAGCTTTAATCATTCACGTGCTCTCTTATTTGCCAATTTCCCGTAGCTTTGCATGTGAAATAAGGTGTGGGTCCCATCTCATTTTCTTTATTATAATATTCTAATTCATGCAAACTTCCCACTTTTCACGTTCTGCATTCTGCTCTTTCGTGTTTCTTCCTCAGCCAAGCACGAGCAACGTTGCTTCTTTATTTCAGCTGACACAGCTTCTTCGTTCAGCCATACCTCTTCTTGTTTCCTCGAGTTCCAGCCCTCCATGCAAACTTCTTTATGTTCTTCTCCTCTGTTTTGAGTTTGCTTCTTGTTTTCACACCAAAACCTTGCTTCTTTCTCTTGATTTTCTGCTGGTTGTGTTTTGTTTCTTCTCCTCTAGCCAAGACAGTAGCTTTGTCTTCTCTGTTCTGCATGTGTGTATTGCTGCCCCTCGTGTTTAATCTGAATCCATGCAGCTGCTGTACTCTTAACTCGTGTTGCTTACTTATGCAGACAGCATCTTCTTCTCTATTTTAGCCACGTAGAACCTGCTCAGCTGGTTCTCTTTTCATTCGACTCAAAACTATCCACCTGCAGCACTTCATTCACTTTCATATTTAGCTCGTTGCTTTCTCTCTTCAACTGGACGTTCCTTCTGGCTTGCGTTTTGCTTCCATCTCCAGCGTCTTTTCCTCTGTTTCGCTGATGTGCTTCATCGTTCGTTGCTGTCCAGCCTTTCCATGCAAGCTTTCTTCCTCCTTTAATCTCTGTTCAACCACTGCGCTTCTCCAATCTCCAGCTCATTCTCTTTGTGCAGTTCCATGTCTCATTTCAGATCAAACACAGCTTCTTCTCGCATTCTTTCCTTACCACGAGTCTTCTTCACGTTTGCCCCTCACGTCCAGCTCAAAGCTTCTCACTTTCTTTTCTCCATGCAAAGCTGTCACGTTTTGTTTCTTTCCAAAACAGAGGCCACTCCTAGCAGACTTGGTGTTCGTGTTATCTTGCAGCTCCCACATTGGCTCTTTCATTTTTATTTACCACCAAGCTTCATGCAGCTATTGCGTTTGAACTCGTGGCTTCTTCCTTCTCTTCAAAACAAATTCTCCTTCAAAGCTCCAATTGCCCAACAAAAATCTGCATAAAAGAATGAAAGAGATGAAGTAGAAAATTCAAAAAATTCATTTAAAATAGTTTATGCATTAAAATTCAAGAATTTTGCAATTTTAATTCCTAGAGTATAGAAATGGCTATTAACATGAAATCTTATCTAATTGAAGTTTTAAAACCATATTTGGAACTAAAATGTCTAAGTTTAGGAGGATAAAAATAGATAAAATATGTGTTTATCACAAAGTTCTAAACATTAATGATGTAGAAATTATCCCTTCTCAAAATGATTGATAAGCCATGACTCCCAATGGGTTAATAAACTCTTAGAGGAATGTGGGTAAATATTAACTAATACTAGTAATCCCCTTATTAATAAAAAAAAAGCCAATTTTGGGTAACTTACATAGAGATAGTAAGTTTTAGCATCATATCGGTGGCTATTTTCAAGATAAATAAGGATCAAGTTAAGACATGAGTCAGGCTAGTTAAGAGCTCAATTTGAATTGCTTGCCAAAAAAAAAATTGAAATTCCTTGCAAATCGATTCTGTCAACCCTACCATTCATGGTGAAACAATAAGGTCCTAAAGGAAAGTGGAGGATATGAAAATAACTCTACAAATTGTCAGAAGAAGACCAGATTGGTTGTGCTTTTTCATAAGACATCATCTATGTAGAATTTGGTATATTCTCTTAGGATGATTTGTCAACTTTATTTATCTCTATATGCAATAAAGCATCTGAGGAAAATAGAGGTCAAATAACTTTAAAAAGAAGGGAGTTTCATTGGGGTAATATTGAGTGAGAAAATTCTAAACTCTATTCTTAAGTTAATTGGGGGCAACGAATTCCCTAAAGGAAATAAAGGTCCTATACCTTGAAAGGCTCCCACACTAAATACACCCATCAGTTCATAAATCAAACAAGGAATAAAATTGCGTTCGAGCATTGTCATAAGGCATTTCATGTTGAAAATCTGAAAATTTATAAAATACATGATTCTTGGCCCTTTGTAATGGAAAGATTAGCTTCATCTAAAAAAAAAATTCAAATAAAAAGTTATATTCATAAATAGTCAAGATGAGCAAATGAAGTATAAGTGCAAAAGGTAAAGGTGTGTCACTTGATTAGGAAAAAGAAAAGTTGTCAAAGGTCTTGATAAGGTTGCTTATCACTTCCTAACCTTCCATACCACCATATCCTTCAGCTTATGACTATTGCCCCCATCATCCTCTCCATTCCAAAGGAATTCGAACCATCCATCTCAAAACTCATCAACACCTATCAAACTTGACCATGCAAAAAACCACACACCATCATAATTAAAACATTTGCCATATACCTCATTTGGGATCCTTGCCATTTGCCTAATCTTCATTTCAATAGCTTTTTCACAAGAGTAGGATGCTTCCTACACTAGCCTCTAACCTTCACACCCAAAATGGCATTGGTCAAAAAATTGTATACTTGATCCTAAGGCAATGAGACACCCCATTAAAAAAAAAAGTTGCAACCTCTTCATGAACAAGGTATAAAATGACATAAGAAATAAGATTTCATGAGGATTTCTTGATGAGCGAACTCTCAAAGAAGTTGTCTATCATATCATAATCAGTTAATGCTTGTTTGTTCGATATTCATCTGTCTAGCTAAAATCCAAAGCTAACAGAAGTTGATTCATTGGACCTTGTTTGATTTAACCTTGTTAATACAATGGTCATATGCTTCCACCTCACCCTTTACGCATCCTTCCATTCCATCCATTATGTTACACCACTTCTTTCCTTGCGTGTTATTTTTAAATAACCGAAAACCCACAAAAAAATAATAATAATAATGATACCTAGAACCTCTTATAAAAAGATTCAATTGATGGAGAAAAAGGTCAAACTTGAAGCTAATTATATATCCCAAATTCAATTACAAAAAAAAAAAATTAGAGATACCAATGCATGTCCCACAAGCAAACTATGTCTAGGATACAAGGCATTCTTTGTCTTCCCAAATACAAGGAAATAACTTCTAGTCACCTCATTTGAGCCTGGAGTGATGTTCATTTCCTTCACCTTAATCATGCAACCTTTGGGATGGGAAGTCTTTAACAAATATTTATGCTAGTAACTCAAATATCAAGAGAGGGTCAAGTTCTTTCAATCATCCAAACACTTCTTGACTATTGCTAACCACTTTGGGCCTGAAAAAGTTCTTTAAATACCAAACATAAATCAAACTCGAGAAGCAATAAGAATTTTACATAAAGAAGAAGCAATTTTGGCACTATAGTGGATTCTTTTTAGGAAAAAGATTAAATGAAAAAAAGGAAACAAAGTAGAGGAAGAAAAGAAAAACCACAAAAGGAAGGAAGTTCTCAAAAAGAAGGCTCCCACGGATTAAATTTTGGAAAAAGTAAAAGCTTTTAAAAAGGAGCTTCATCTTAGCATGCAATTGAGGGGCAAAATTCTCAAAGAAGAGTCTTATGTAGCACAAGAAGTCAAAAAAAAAAAAAAAGGAAAAGCCTCCGGAGGAGAGTTGAGCTGAACGAAAAATATCTTTTAAAAGAAAAAAGGCTGAGTTAACTGTCATAAGCCAATTGGTCCTGCCAAAATGGTACAATTACTAGAGCAAAATTCTCATTGTGAACTTACATGAATGTTTAGGCCTTGTCACCTTTCTTTCTTAAGCTACATTTTACCCATTAAACCCCATTATAGCCTTGAGACTTCCTCTCTTGTTAAGTGAATTTTGAGTATAGAATTTTGTTAAAGCAATAGGAGAAGGAGATTAATAGGAGACTTGAGGGGGGCATGTTAATTCTTGAGCCTAATATCTCTTATTTCATAAACCTTTTTACCAAGGGCACATTACAAGTGTCGAAAGTCCTTGTTGAGGTTTAGCTTGTTTGCAAAATAATGGGGCAAATTTTTTTGAAGGGAATGATAAAAAAAAAATCAAAATAATTGAAACTGGGGCAAAAAGTTTAGTTCAAAGCAGATTCTTTTCACTACATCTATTGTTTCTTTCAAAAGAAGTTTAAGTCCAGAAGCAAAGCTCCTCTCTATCCTATCATATCCATATTCTCAGCATCTCACTTCTCTATTATTCCAAGGAGAATACTTCAAGTGTAGAATTGGGGCATCCTCCCATTCTGTTACATTATGCCAAGCCATTGTCTATTCCATTTCTCCACTCCCAAGACATTTTACATGACCACATTCTTCATCAGCCCTTGCGTCCCTCTAATGTTAAGGATTTTTTTTTCCTTCCTAAAGTCATGTGTTTGTATCCCTTAATGCATGATTGTATTGACATTGTTAACTAAAGTAAGAGTGAATTCCACTTATTGACCTTTTAAGTATTAACGATGAAGAGTTGACAATAGGAGAGTGCCTTGTTAAGTTAATAGTCCAAGGTTGATGGCAAACAAATTATTTGGAGAAAAATCATTTAGACATAAGTCAAAGCAAGAGTCTTAGGTCTTCTTAGCTTGGGATACTCCCTCAGGGGCATTTTTGGCTAGCCTAAAAGCCATCAGTAAATTTCCTCATCCAAATAACAAAAGGCAAATTTGGTAGGATAAGCAAAAGTTCAACCTTTCTCATTGTGGCAGGTGAAGAGTGTAAAATTTTTCAAAAGTAAAGGGCTAAAAATCTTACGTTTTATAAATTTTGAGATTTCTTATGTATCATATGCGTGCATTGAATTTGTACATAGACAAAACAAAACAAAGAAACCAAAAAAGTAAAAATAAAATTGAAAAAAATGAGAGTAAAGATGTGAAATTAACTTAGTTTTTGCAAATTAAAACTTATCAACTAATTTCACAATTGTTTTATTTGCGGAGATTAAAGTCATTTTCATCTTTTTCTCAACAAAAAAAAACAAAAACAAAAACAAAAACAAAAACAAAAACAAAAACAAAAACAAAAATAAAAACAAAACAAAACAAGAAAAAAAACAAAAACAAAAAAACAAAAAACAAAAACAAAAACGAAACATCAACCAACAAAATTTGCCAGCCGAACTACGTGGACTTTGATCCCTTTCAAAGGGTACGTAGGCCCTAGGTTTTTATCCTAGGTCAAGTCCGCCTTTGTAAATAAACATTTTCTCTTAATTTTATTTCCTTCAATTTTATTTCTTTTAATTTCATTTTATTCCCTTTTCTTTATTTTAATTTCATTTCCTCAAATTTTTTCTTCTGTTCTATGCATGTGATTGTTTAAGGAGAATGCAAATAGATTAAAGGCCATGATAATTTTTCACAACTAACTTAGGGTAACCGTTCTTAATAACGGGTGTAGTGGGGTGTCTAACACCTTCCCCACTCACAATCGACTCCCGAATCCATTTTCTGATTCGCAGACCATTTTTCTTACAAAAAGGCTTTTCCCAAAGTTTTGCCTTTTCAAAAATTAAAACTTTGGTGGCAACTCCTGAACTCTATTTATTTGAACCATTTTTACATTTAATATTTGATTTCTTTTTAAAGGCGCCACGCGGTCGCATTTTCGGGTGTGACAAAGAGCTAGTAATAAAAGTTCCCTGGCTAAGAGAAAATTTGAAAGAATAAAATCGCTAAGAAAACGTATAGAGCCAAGAAGAAGGGCAAGAAAAGAACAGTTAGCTAGAAAGGAAAAAGATTAAGGAGAAAGTATACCCCAAATTTTGGGGATAAAATTTATTTTAGGGAGGGAGAAATGTAATATCTGGTTTTTCGAAAACCAGAGAAAACATGAGAAACATAATGTACAATTTCTCCGTCAACGAATGAAACTTACCGGATATAAAAGGAAATCTCCTGAAATAAGATAGTTAAGGTCCCAAAAAATTTGGAAAGAATTCTACACTCCTAAAAATGAGAATTCCAGGCTCAGACAGAAGGAAAAATGAAGCTAGAATAAAAAAACAATTTCTGACGCAAAACTTATGAAACGTAATGGCATTTTTGTAATTTTGAGCAAATTTTGAAGGTCACATAGGAGGGCTTTTTAAATGAAATTTTTGAGTTCTCCAGAGTTCTCAAAGGCCCTAAAAATCATGGAAAGCCCCAAAACAGTTAAATCCCCTCTGGTGGATATTTTCCAACATCAATTGACCCTAACTTTGACTGGTTCATTCAGTAAGGTTTTAGCTCCAAATTGAGTGACTCCAAAGGTATTTTATTAAATTAGGAACCTAAATTTTATAATAGAAAAGATGGTTCTAAAAAAGGAGCTAAAACGAAGCCGAAATGAAATTGCCATTACGGAAGGATAAAATTGAAATTTTTGAAAAAGTGTGTTTCTACTAGAAGCTCCCACACACTTCCCTTTCTTCTCCCATCTTCTCAAGCATGAAATTTCTGCCCAAAATACATAATATGATCTGCTCTCTTAGGCTCACAAGAAAAGGAAGAAAAGGAGGAGAAATCAAAGGCTTAAGGTATGGAAATCAGTAGTTTTTCATGCTCTTTCTCTTCCAAGCCTCCTCTCTGCCATTCTCTTTTGTTTCCTATGATTAAAATGAAGTTTACAAATCTATTTTAAGGGAGAAATTGAGGGGAAAATTTGGATTTGAAGAGAGAAGTTCAAAGAATACAAGATTCAAGTGAGAAAAAGCAAGAAAACAACGTAATTTCTCTTCCTATAGTTGCTATCTTTAGTTCCCCTCTCCACCATTTCGCCCCACTTGAGAAAACCCTAAGAGGAGATGAATTTTAGGTAGAACCAAGCATGAATCTAAGGAAAAGAGGTTTAGAGATTAAGAATATGCAAAGGAAATTATCAAAAAACTATTAAATTTCAAGATGCAAGTTCTAGGGTTTCAATTACACCTTGTAAAATCTGATTTTGTATGATGATTCCTAGGCATAAATAAGAGTTTAAATGAGCTCCTAAGATCCCTAAGATGCCCCTCACATGCTTCCTTCTTCAAGAAAACCAAGCAAACTCCATAAAGGCCATTAAGCTCCATAGCCTAGGCCTAAAGAGGTTCTCAGAGTTAGGGAGAGTTTTAAATTTTTCTAAGGTCATTCTTAAGTCATGTATGATAAATGAAGATGAGGGGAGGCCTTGGAAAAAAATTAGAACTCATAGAAAGTGATTTAATGCTTTAGGTTCTATATTATGACCTAAAGAAGCAATATATTATTAGGCTCTTTGTTTTAATGGTGTGATGACTACAAGAGGCTTAAAAGGAGTCAAGAATCATATTTGAAAGGAAAGAATGAGGCCAAGAAATAGTTTGAGGGGTGTTGCTTCATTAGGTGCAAATATGGATCATAATGGGGATTATAGAGCAATCTAGGGTTTAAGCAAATTGTGTAGCCTTAGAATGTGTTTCATGAATCTAATTGGCTCCCATAAGTTGTATCTAGGCTAAGAGAAATCATCTCCACCAATTTGTGGGTATGTGGCCAAAAGAGGAGGCTTGAATCTTAAAGGAAAAGTGTGTGATTGTATACAAGCTAGCTCTCTCCACCTTCTCTTATGCATGGATGTGTGTTTAGCTTGTCTTAGAATTTGTGTATGTGTATTTTCAAGTCATGAAAAGTATGCTAATATGATTTCATATGCCAAGATTTCATGATGTCATGTTATGTTTTAAAATGAATGCATGATGTTTGCTTGAGTTTACTTGAGTGTGGAGAGGCCAAGAACTCTTTTCTTTGGTGAGAATGAGACAAGAACCCTTGAGCTTGGTTGAGATAAAACAAAGAGTCTCCTAAAAGCAAAGTGGGCTCCCAAGAGTATGGTTGAGTCCAAAACTCTTAAAGAATGGGTGAGGCAAGTCCAAAATCCATGAGGAGAAGTGTGAGGCCAATCCAAACACTTGGTGAGCTCTTGAATGATTTGTATGACTGGTTTACATGCCAAGCTTGCTTCTTGAATGTCCATGATTTGCATTATGTTCATGCATGCATTTGTAACGATTGCTTTGCACATATTATGTATGATTGAATGGGAGATGAGCTATTGGGATTTTTTGAATCTCATCCCCTTCTCTCCAATGCTCTAACATGCTAGGTGGATCAAGTAGCTATAGCAATGGGAGCCAACAACAATGAAGAAGGAAGATTGGCAACCATATGCCTAGTTTTATTCTTTTTGGAGCTATAATAATGCTTCATGATGTATATGATGTTGTAAATGTACTATGACCCTTGAAACATGTGTAAATATGATATTATGTAATGTTTAAATGTATGGATATGATGTATGACCTCTAGCATATATTTTGAGTATGCAATGTGGAAGTTTGATGGAAATATGCATAAGTGTGGGTTGAATTGCCAAAATGAGATGCATGAGATTTGGGACCATTTGAGCAGCTCACACAAGTCTTAAATATACTTTAGACTTGCCCAAAAGGTGCCAAGACTAAGGGAAAGCCATTTGGCAAGTTTGGTACCCCATATGGAGCCAAATTTGACCATAATAGAACTCTATGTCACTTTTTAGCCAAATGGGTTAGTCTTGATCTGAAATTTGGCATAAAATTAGGTCTTATTGAGAGCTTTTTGAGAATCTAAAAAAATAATTTTCAGAGGCCTACAGAATATTTGATGATTTTTCAAAGTTGGCAAATTTCATGGTTTTGGTCAACTGCACTATTCATTTGATCAAAAAATAGATTCTGTTATATGAGGCTCAAATGATGTTCAATTGCCATGAAATTTTATACAGAGAAACTAGACATTCACAGCAATCACGTCAATTAGAAGCACCTTATTTGGAGGTCTAGAGAGGAAGATATGAATTTTTGAACATTCCGTCTAGTATCAGGAATTTTGCCCGACCAGAGGTACTGTTCCATTGAATTTCAAGGTCTGGGCCTAATGAACTTGTCTAGAGATATTTTTTCTCTCTATTTAACATCCACATATTTCTAAATTTGTATCATTTGCATGGATTGGATTTTTTTAGAATTAATTGGATATTTTCAAAATTTTCTACAGAATTCTGTGATAGTTCTAGAATTCAGTCTGACCTCTAGACTATTTTGGATGTCAAACGTCCTCTATGATGAATTTTATGGTCTTATCATATTTTTAGTTCAAATTAGATATCCAAAAATTTCTAGAATGACCAAGATTGCATGATTTTGATTTTTCTAGATTTAGTTATAAGTTTTCAAAGTTTGGGCAGAATAGGGGGCAAATCTGGCCAAAATTAAACAAGCCCATTTCATACTTCATTTCAGTTTTTATGAGTTGTGGACATGATATCGTGATGCAATTGAGTTGTTTTGATGTAATTAAATATGAGGATATATAGTATAAGCTCACACGGCCCACTTGACACTAATTGCAAATTTTTAGATATGACGTAACGCGAAAATAATCTCATTTTCCTTGCTTTTTCTATAGGAAACCTATATGGTTCATGATATTATGCCATTTGAAAGCACGTGATGAGCTAGAATTTATAGTGTTACATATATAATCCCAGGAATTTCATTCTATGGCACTCTCGGCCTACACTCTTTCTCTACATAAAACAAGGCTCACCTTCTTAAGCAGTCTCTAGCTCCCTCGAGCTTCCCTGAGGGTACTAAGGCACTAACTATTTGTCTCAGCTTATTTCTACCTTCAGATCAAAGCTAGGCTTTCTCTCTGTTCAACATCTTTAGCCTCATCCCCAGGAGCACAGTATACTATTCTAGGGTTTTACTATCCCCATCCAGTATACATACTTTCACTGTTTGGATTTTACCTTACTGAAAGCTTATACTCTACCGGGTGCTCTAATCTAACTAACTATTAGACCCTTATCCATTTACCTCTCTAGCTCAATTTACTCATCTAATCTTGACTAAAGTGAGGGTATCTTTTTTATAGCTAGTTTCTCAGCTCTTCCTCACTTCCTTTGTTACTATACTTTACGACTTAGGGGGTCTACCTAGGGGAATTTACTAACCACTACTCGGTGGTTTCTCCGACTTAGAATGTCTTATCTTTCATTTTTCGATCTAGGGAGAACTTTTACCGAGCCTTTCATTTACATATCTAACCTAGAACGATGTTACTGGTCATCTTCCTCAGGCTTCAGCTTATGCTTAACCTAGGCTAGCCATCTCATCGGACCTGTAGCTTACTAACTATTCTCATTCTTTTCTTAGTCTCTGTTATAGGATTACTCATACTTACCTGTAGGTGTTACCTATGAGGTACACCTTTCTAGGCCACTCACTATGTGCCTCACTACTAGTAGTCTTATCTTACGTGATTTTGAGGTTATACTAACATTCTATCATTCAATATCTCACTGGGTAGCACTCTAGGTTGGAGTCAATGCCTCATAGACGGGTCTTAACAATCTCATTATCTCTGTGTCTAACTTCCTCTGTGTTGAGCTCTTTCCTCAATTTCAACTACTTGGCCCACGGATTTCTTACTGATCTTTTGTAATTATTCTTTACTTTTTTTCCTTACTTATACTAGGGGACCTGCTCTGTATGGATCTACTGATCCCTTATCAATTCACTCCTCAAATTGGCCTGAATATGACCAACAAAGCATTCAACTATCATTTGCCATGGCTAACATATCATTCATCATGGCTAATTAGCCTCGTGTTTGCCCTAGTTTTCCTGTTTAAGTATTAGCCACGGCTAACTTCCTAATTGGCCGCAGCGAGGAACTCTCTAGATTACCTCGCTGCTTCTATGGAATAATTGGCTACAACTAATGGCCTCTGATTAGCTTACTTTTTCAAAGATTGGATTTTCATCTTTAGCTACCAACCTGAGCCTTACTACCTTTATATTTAGCCCATCATTAAGCTAAAGGATTCTACCTCTTACTTCATTCATACATGGCTGGCTATTACCTCTGGGCTGTCAAGGCTTTAGGGTGTAGCTTATATTTAACCTCTGGTCTAAGGGAATTAGTCTTTTGGGCTCTAAAACTTATCTAGACACTTGGATGTTATGGTTAAGGGGTGACCTTTTCTCATTTCTCCTTTAAACTAATCCTGTGCAGCCGCAGTCTCATCTCACAATGCTGCATCACTACTTGTCTTTGCATCATGTGAGATAGATGGGAATGGCCTGAGTATGACTACCAGGAAGAATTAGGCCTCATACAATTTCTCTAGCAAGCCTTTTCATATCAATGAGATCATTTCTCATCATTTATGTCTAGGGCTTGCCACTGATCTTGATGAGCTATCACATCTCATCAAACTCTAGCTATCGGATCCCTTAACTTTGCTTAAGCTTAGTTCTACTTAAGCTACTCTAGAGATCATTCTTTCCTGGTGTCTACTAACTACTCCAAGACTACTCTGCCACTTACTCATCATGAGCAAAGCCACAACATATCCTCATACACTCAACATGCCTCATCTAAGACTTTACCTATCCATTCAAGCCTTTTACATAGCCCTATTACTACATCCTCAAGCCAAATCTAATCCAAGAGAGCCTGAAACTTTTCTTTGATACCAATAAATGTAACACCATAATTTCTAGCTTATTTCTATTTCATTTGCATACTCATATGATACATTCCATGAGGGGAAATAAGAAAATCTATTAAAATAATACATTTCTTTATGTTGCGTCGTGTATAAAAATTTCATTCGGTGTCATGTGGATCGTGTGAGCTCATACAACATATTTTCATATTTAATTACATGAATACAACTTAATTGCATTACCAAAAGTGGCCTACATCTCAAGAAACTCAAAGGGAAGCATAAAATATGCATGTTCATTTTTGGTTAGCTTTGGCTCAATTCTGTCACAAGCTTTAGAAAATCATAACTAATTCTAGAAAAATTGAAATAATTCATTCTTGGCCATAATGGAAAGATATAGATCTCTACTTCATACGAAAAATATGTTTAGACTATAACATTAATCATAAAGGATGTTCAACATTCAAAAAGGTTTGGAGGTTAAGCTATCAACTAGTGCTGTCATAGATTTTTGCAGCAAATTTTGAAAATATCCAATTAATCCCAAAAAAATCTAATCTATACAAATGATACCAATATGGAAAGTTGTGGATGTTAGCTAGAGGAAAAAAATAACTCCAAACCAGCTCAAGCACGTCCAGACCTCAAAATCTAATCAAACAGTAACTGAGGTCAGGTGAAATTCCTGATACTAGATAGAATTTTTAAAAATTCATATCTCCCTCTCTAGACTTCCAAATGAGGTGCTTCTAGTTACACAAGTCACTGTGAATGTCTAGTTTCTTTGTATAAAATTTTGTGGCAATTAGACATCATTTGAGCCATGTGTTACAGATTTCATTTTGAGACCAATATGAATAGTGACATGGACAAAACCATAAAATTTGCCAACTTTGAAAATTCATTAAATATTTTATTGACCTTAGAAAATCTTGTTCTTTAGCTTCCCAAAATTTTTTCAACAAACTCTAATTGCATGAAAAATCTTAGATCAAGAAGACCTCATTTGGACAAAAAGTGACATAGGGTTCCATTATGGTCAATTTTGGCTCCATATGGAATACCAAAATGTCCAAATGGCTTTCCTTGGGGTTTGGCACCTCTTGAGTGTAACAACATACATTCTAGCTTATCTCATACTTTTAAATGGCACAATATCATGAATCATATTGGTTCTCCATGGAAAAGCCAAAGAAATAATGATTACTTTCACGTTGCGTCGTATCGAAAAATTCATTTCGGTCTCATGTGGACCGTGTGAGCTCATGCTATGTATCCTCATATTTAATTACATCATTACAACTCATTTACATCCTAAAAACATGCTTACAACCCATGGAACCCGAAATGGAGTATGAAAAATGGGAATTCATTTTCGCCCAGACTTGGCCTCTTTTGTGGGCAAACTTTGGAAAATCATAACTAAATCTAGAAAAATTGAAATCATGCAATCTTAGTCATTATGGAAAGCTTATGATGTATTCTTCACAGTAAAAATATGACTAGATCATAACACATATCATGAGGACGTTTGACATCCGAAAAGCTATAGAGGTCATTAGCTACTTGAGCTGCTGTTTAGATTACTGATACAAATTTCTAAAATTCATAACTAATTCTATAAAAATTGAAATCACACATATTTAGTTATTTTGGAAATATAAAAATGTTAAGTTGATGCTAAAAACAATTCTAAAATAAAACAGATACATTTAGCCATTGGAATCCTATGGAACAGTAACTGAACTCTTAGGGCGCCACTGCTACTGACAACTAACTTCAAAAATGCAAAACTCTTTGGTCAAACCTCCAAATGAGGTGATCTTTATGGCCACAGAAAGACTATGACCTCTAGTTTATGCTTATAAAAGTTCACAAGAATGGACACCATTTGACCATCGGGTGATACAACACAAATCTGCTAGTGTGAAAAGTACACATACCAAAATGAATAAAAAATCTCAACTTTGAAAATTCATCAAATATTCTCTAGACCTCCGAAAATTATGTTCTTTATCTTCCCAAAAATCTCTCCATGAGACCTAATTGCATGCAAAATTTCAGAGCAAGACTAACTCATTTAGCTAAAAAGTGATATAGGGTTCCATTATGGTCAATTTTGGCTCCATATTAAATACCAAAGTTGCCAAATGGATTTCCCTTGGTCTTGGCAACTTTTGGGCAAGTTTAAAAGTATATTTGAGACTTGTGTGAGTTGCCCAAATGGTCCCAAATCTCATGCATCTCATTTTGGCCATTCAACCCACACTTATGCATATTTCCATCAAACTTCTATAATGCATATTTGGACATTCCAAACTCAAATTGTATTCTAAAGCTCATACATTATATCCATAACTTTAAACATTACATAATAGTATATTTACACATGTCTCAAGATTCATTATACATATATAATATGAACCATCATTATGGTTTCAAAATGTACAAAACCATGCCTAAGCTTGTTAATCTTTCCTCTTCATGGTTGTTGGCTCCTTTCACCATAATTACATGGTCCACCTAACATATTAGATCATTGGAGAGGAGGGGATGAGATTCAAAGAATCCCAATAGCTCATCTCCCATTCAATCATACATAATATATGCAAAGCAAGCTTTACAAATACATGCATGGAGACATGGAAGTCATTGACATTTTAAAAGCAAACTTGACATGTGAATCAATCATACAAGACATTCAAGAGCTCACCAAGTGCTTGGATTGGCCTTACACTTCTCCTCATGGATTTTGGACTTGCCTCACCCATTCTTTAAGAGTTTTGGACTCAACCTTACTCTTGGGAGCTCACTTTGCTTTGGGGAGACTCTTTACTTTGTCTCAACCAAGCTTAAGGGTTCTTGGCTCATCCTCACCTAAGGGAAGAGTTCTTGGCCTCTCCACACTCAAGCAAACTCATACATGTAAGAAACCCGACGTGCATGCAATGAGAGGCAATGAGAGATATATATGCATATGACAAGTTGACTTTTCAAAGCAAAACTTGAGCTGCCACGTAGGAATTTTTGCTGCCTTCAGCAAATTTCCGAAATGCCCCTTCTCTCATTTACTTTTGTTTGGGCATTTAGTAATTTGCTTCTTCAAATTTGCTGCAGCACTCAACCATACCTATAGTCATCTCTCGGTCAGGAAAAGGAGCAAAGTTGGTGGGAAACTGAACTTCATCTTCTTCCCTCTGCTGTGCCCTGTTCGCTGGTTCTGGCTCCATTTTCTTGCTCCTGCCATTGTCTCTGGTTTGGCTAAGTGTGATGCTGTTGGTTGGAGGGATTTAACGCCAGAAACACCTCCTCTTCCAAGCTTGGAGTTTCTGCCGTAAGTGTTGCATTTTCTGGTTCCAATTTACAGAGTTGTTTTCCCCCTGTTTTGCTTGTTGGGTAATGTGATTCTGTGTGTGAGTAGCAAACTGATGGAAGGGTGTGTAGAAGGAAAAGAAAAGAGAGTGGAAGGGGGATATGTATATGTATATGTGTGTTGTATGGAGATGGAAGGAAAGAATGGAGCAGAGAAGGATGAATTTTTGCATGTCGGGGCGAAAGGGGAGAGGTCAGCTAGAAGTTTTCCAGAGAACATTTAGCCGCGGCGAATTAAGGAATTGGCCGCGGCTAACGATTCCAGAGAGGAATTGGCCGCGGCGGAAAGAGGTGTTGGCCGCGGCCAATATCGAGAGCATGAGCGAGAAAGCTCCAGGAGGCTTCTTCGCCGCGGCGCCATGTATGTTGGCCGCGGCTAATGTCCAAGCCGCGGCGAAATTAGTGCAGTAGAAGGGGGTTAAACAGAGAAGAATTGGCTGCGGCTAATATGCCGAAATTACATATAACGCCTAGGAAACCTTAATTTTTCATATGTTAATCTAAGGGAATGAAGAATAGACATTAATGTTGGGTAGGCTAAGTTAATAAGACAATTCTTCTGGTTATTTACACTCTAAATCTGTTGAACGGGTATTGTAGGGTATTCAGGAGATTGAGGTAGAGCTGAGGACTAGGCAGGGAATATTGATATCATCCTAAGAGGTGAGTAAGTAATGCGGACCGTGAGAAACTCCTATTTCTTATTTTCTTAACTAAGTTTCCTTGCAGTATTCTGACATTTGAAAATCTATTTATGGAGATACATTTTTAAATGCTTTACTATATGATAGACTTAAATATAAAATTTTGCAAATTGTTGCCTGTTGAGTTATTTGGGAACTTTGATACCAAACTGATGTGGAAGGTACTCTGTCTGAATGTGATTTGAGAAACGTATTGAATCTGAAATGTGATTTGAGAATTGTATTAAATCTAAGAGGTTATCTACTCAGAACTCTGTAGCTAACAGCAGTAGTTGTTAGCCTTGGTGCACCATGATCTGGACCTCAGCTAGCAGGGGTTTTGCTAGCCCCGTGTGGGTAGCTACCACACGTGGAGTTATTTATTTCGCAAGCAAAGTGCTTTGCGTCTGTGGTTATTTTCTCCGCGAGCTGTGTGCTCTGCGTCTGTTTAATTCAGTTCTGCTTAGATACTTCTGATGCATTTTAAGAAACGATCTGCATGAGGCTTGTTTTGTGCATGATGAATATTCATCTATACAAATATTTTTTTTACGGGCCTTGTCCCTAAGATTTTTAAGGGTCGGGGTTATTTATTCACTGAGTTTTCAAACTCACTCTTTCTTAAATTATTTTTCAGAGAATGTTGAAGACCCTAGCCTACCCTGAGTGGCCGACTAGCTGTAGATCTCCTGCAAATTCTTTTGGCAAACCCACAATTGTTCATGTGGGTGTATTTTGTGTTATGAATTTGTTTATTCTGAACAATGTAATGTGGCTCCACTGAATCATAGTTAGGATATCCCCACTCCCTAGATGTCTATGTTTTAATATATTTTGGATGTATTGTTGAATTGACTGGTTGTAGAAATATCGGGAGGTCCAAGTTATAGAGGGGACTCTGCCGAAATTTCTACAAAAGTCAATGATGACACTCTTGGTAATGGAATGGGGGATTTGTTATCTTTTGTGCCAATATAGAAAATCTGTGGGTTGTGACAATACAAACATCATATAATCATTTGAAAACATAACATGGCATATAAGGGCATGCTAGTATACTTTTCAATGCTTGAAATTACACATACACACATTCTAAAACAAGCTAAACACACATCCATGCATGAGAGAAAGTGGAGAGAGCTACCTTGTATACAAACACACATTTTTCCTTTAGAATTCAAGCCTCCTTTTTCGGCCACATACCCACAAATTGGTGGAGATGGTTTCTCTTGGTCTAAATACAATATATGGGAGCTAATTAAGTTTATGAATTAATTTCTAGGGCCATGTAACTTGCTTAAACACTAGGTGGCTTTATAACCCCTATAATGGTCTATATTGGCATCTAATGAAGCAACACCCCTCACTTGACTTCTAGGCCTTATTCTTTCCTTTCAAATATGATTCTTGACTCCTTTTAAGTCTCTTGGAGTCATCACATCATTAAAACAAAAGGCCTAGCAACATGTTGCTTCTTTAGCTCATAATATGAAACCTAAGACACCAAATCACTTTCTTTGAGTTCTAAATTTTTTTCCAAGGCCTCCTTTCATTTTCATTCATCAAATATGACTCAAGAATGGCCTTAGAAAAATTTCAAACTCCCCCCACCTATAAGATCCCCTCTTGGCCGAGACATGCCTAAGTTTTGGGCTTAATGGAGTTTTCTTTGTTTTCTTAAAGGGAGAAGCTTGTGGGGAGCATCTTTGATATCTCAAGAACTTATTTATACTCTAACTTAGACCTAGGAAGCATCACATAATTTCAAAAATTGGAAGGTGCACTAGAAACCCTAGGTTTTGCATCTTGCATTTTAATGCCTATTTCATGGTTTTATTTGCATATTCTTATTCCTCTCCAACAAATACCTAAGAATCATCTTTGGTTAGGCTTGAAAATCAGATCTTCCTATGGTTCTTAGGCTAGGTCAAAATGGAGAAGAAGGAGACATCAACATAGCTACCATAGAATGCATTTTTTACCTTGTTTTCTTGGTTAGTTTGGCTTGAATCTTGCTTTCTCCAAGCTCTTCTCTTCAAATTCGAAAATTCCTGTAACACCCCAAAATTAATTAAGGTGTTAATCATGGATTAAGATTAATTAAGAATAATTAATATAGGATGATTGGGCAAGTTAAATGAATGGGGATTTTTAAAGAGATAAATTATTAGCATGGGTTTGAAAATCATTTAGGATAGAGATTTACATCTAGACCTAAACTAATGAATCATGGTAAGAGGCTAATGGAGGCCCAATGAATTAGGTGCAGACCCAAACCCTTGAACCCTTCAAACTTGGCCCAAACCTAAGAAAACTTCAGCAACCCAATGTATAAAACTGGCCCAATAGAATTCTGCAGCCCAACAATTGAAAACTAGCCCAATAAGCAAAATCTGAAACCCAATTGGATTTGGACTTGGAGTAACCCATGACCTAGCCCCTTGACCCAACTTAAACCCACCTAAAACCTTAAAAGCTGACCAGCCACTTTCCCATTCAGCAAAACACAAAAATACAAGAGAAATTCGGAGGTGAGGAGGAGAGGCTAGGGTTCTTGGCTTAATTCCACATTTTCTCACATTTGGAGCAAGATTTGGCCAAGGTAATAGTTATACAAGTTAATCCCCTCATCTTTCTCTTTAATTTGGTCCAATTAGTTTTTCATTTGGAGTATTTTCATCCTACCCAAAATCTGAAATGTGGGTGTTTGGGGATTTTCTTGGTGAAATTCATGGGTTGAGGTTGAGGCTGGTGTTAGATGAGTTTAAACCCCCCATTTTAATGCTTTCTTTGTTGGTTTGAGACCCCCATAGCTGATTTATATTATAGGTATTAATTTTATACGAATTTGCATAGGATTTTGGGGTGGAATATTGAGATTTGTGGTAGAAGACACTAAAATCCGAATTTATGATTTGTGGTGGCTGGGTAAATATTCTTTAGGTAGTTAATAGCATTTAAATCCCTTGGGTACTTGTTATGACTGTTGATGATGGATTAGAGTAGTAATTATCTGTGCTATGATTATAGGGAGACTCTGCTCCATTGGTGGCTGTTGCAAATTTGACTACAAGTGAGGTAACCGGGGTTTACGTTAATTCCATGCATATGTCAGTTTAAATTTGATACTTGCTATATACGAATGATTTGAAATGTTGAATGAATTGGTTGGCTATCTATTGTATGATGATTGGACCTTGTGAGTCCATAGTGGAGCTATGGTGCGGCTGCCACCCGTGCATGTGCTACGATCGAGCACCGAGTTATGATTAAACCCCAGATACATTGAGCCCTGGTTGTGCTCAATGGAGTAGGTGCCGTGGACGGGCCTCTCCCGGTGTTAATGGCCTTTAACATGTTAAAATATGATTGCTAGTATGGGATAGTAATCATGATAGCCTAATTATTTCATTTACTGAGATGACTGATTTCTGATGTTGATTTTTGACTCATGCATATATGTTAATTAAATTGGATTATATGATAGAATTGTCATGGTTACTGAGATTATTATCTCACCCCGTTTTATGGGATTACAATTTCAGGTGAAGGTTCCTCGGGTAAGGATAAGGGTAAGCAAGTAGATGAACATCCATGAGCTGAGGCCCGGTGTGGGGGAGCTACACTTGGTCTGAGTAGAATAGGATATATGCTAATTTTTGTTAAGTTTGGTATAGCATCATCATGTATCTGTATTGCCAAGTGTAGGAGTCTGTATTTGGGTAATGTAATGTGTATTTATGAAGGAGTAGACCTTACTTTAAATTAGAGATTGATGTATGGATTTATGTTATCTGAATGAGCCTTGTGGAATGCATGTTATTATTGTATTACAAATTGCTGATAAATGGACGTGCTGACATAGGGTAATTAAAGGAAAGAAAATGACCCATTAAATCTTGATTCAGAGAGGATAGATTAGCTGGTTAAATTAGACTAATGAAGGACTTTTGAGCCCCACAATGAAGATAGAGGAGCCCTAGGGTGTTAATGGAAGGAGAGTGGAGAGTAGGAGGCAAGAAATTCGGAGTTATAGGATCAGGAGGAGTTTAGCCGCAGCTAAAATGTGGTTAGCCGCGGCCAATAGTGGCGTAGTTGCCCAGGGAGAGTTCCAGAGAGGAATTTGCCACAGCGAATTGTTAATTGGCCACAGCGAAATTTGAGAGGTCAACCTGGAAGTCATCCAGAGGGGAATTCGTTGCGGCAAATTAGGGAATTGGCCGCGGCGAACTTTTGAGAAAATGTCCCCGGCATTCTAGAGAGGAATTGGCCGCGGCCAATATCGAGAGGCGAGCGAGGGAGCTCCAGGAGGCTTCTTCGCAGCGGCGCCATATAGGTTGGCCGCAGCGAAGGTCCAACTCACCGCGACGATAAGAAAGGGGTAAAACAGAAAGGAATTAGCTGCGGCTAAGGGTAATTTGGCCGCGGCTAACATGCTAAAACACTTATATTAACTAGAAAACCTTGGTTTTCCATATGTCAACCATAAGAGATGATCTAGAGTCATTAGGATGAGTTATAATTGATGAGTAATGGAATCCAAGGATTATAAATGGATGTTTAACTCCCTTATGATCATAAGTGTATGAAATTGTATGATTGATGACTCTAATCACATTAAGGTTTAAATTCTTCCATATTTTCATGATCTATAGTGATTAATCACGTGTTTAACCTTAATTATTATGATAAGAAAGTAGGGTCATCACAATTCCCCTCTGTTCTTCCTTCAAAATAGCCCTCAAAACTTCAAAAAATTCATGGAAAAGAAGAGGGAAAAAGAGGAAAAGAGATTGGTGGACAAAAGCATGAAAAATAAGCAAAATTCTATACCTAAAGACTTGAATCTTTCCTCCTTCTTCCCTTCTCTTTGTGCGCTACTCTCCAAGGGTTTGCTTCTGATTTGGAGCTGGAAATTTTGAAGTGAAATGAGGGAGAGTGTAAGGCGCCACCTATATATAGCTAGGGCAAAGTGACTTTTTCAAAAATTCCTATTTTGCCTTTCGTACTTTGCATTTTCGTTCCTCCTTTATTTTAACTCTTTTTTGAGAACTGTCTTTTCTATTATAAAATTTAGGTTCCTAATTAAGAAAAATGTCTTTGGAATTACTTAAATTTAAACTAAAACCTTTCTGAACAGATCAGTTAAAGTTAGGGCACACTGACATTGAAAAATATCCACCAGAAGGGATTTAACTGTCCTGAGATTTCCCATGGTTTTCAGGGCCTTTGAGAATTCCAGAGAACTCAAAACTTTAGTTAAAAAACCCTCCTATGTGAATTCCAAAAATTACCCAAAATTACGAAAATACCATTACGTTTCGTAAGGTTTCTGTCAAAATTTGTTTATTCATTCTAGCTCCATTTTTCCTTCCGTCTGAGGTTACAATTCTTATTTTTAGGAGGCTAGAATGTTACTCAAATTTTTTGGGACCTTAACTAATTCATTTCAGGGGACTTACTTTAGAAACGCATCCTTTTTCATCATTTAATGAAAACCAGACATTACATTGGGCAAGTCTAAAAGCATAATTAATACTTATATAAGCTGCCCAAAGGGTCCTAAACTCCATGCATCTCATTTTGGCCATTTCATCCACATATATGCACAATTGCATAATACCATCAATGAAGCTAGTTTGCCATCATATACTCAAATCACATTCTAATGGCTACATGACATATTCTCTCATTCATACATGATATATTATCATAATTACATATATTTGAGAGGTCATAGACCATATACAATAGTGGGCTACATCATTTGACATAAACATGGCCTTAAAGAACTAAAACCATGCATTGTGTTATCAAGCTCTCTTCTTCAAGGTTATTGGCTTCTATTATCTTGTCCACTTGATCCACCAAGCATGTTAGATCATTGGAGAGAAGGGGATGAGATTCAAAGAACCCAATAGCTTATTTCCCATTCAATCATACATAATGGATGCAAATAAGTCTCATAAATTTATGCATGACATGTGGACATGTGCAATCATTCAAAGAGCATTCTTAGTATTTGAAAGAGTCACACATAACATACAAAGTCTTGCCAAGCAAATAGATTAGTCTCACCCAATTTCTTGTGGATAATGGATTTGCCTCACCTATTTCTTAAAAGATTCCTAGACTCAACCATGCTCTTGGGAGCCCTCTTTGCTTTTGGGAGACTCTTTACTTTGTTTCAACTAATATTAAGGGTTCTTGGCTTATCTTCACCATAGTTAAGGGTTCTTAGCTTATCTTCACCATAGCTAAGGGTTCTTAGCCTCACCACGCTCATGCAAACCCAAGCACACATCATAACATCATTTAGAAACATAATATGTCATAATGAAACTATGGCATATAAAATCATGCTAGCATACTTTTCATGACTTGAAAATACACATACATATATTCTAAAACAAGTTAAGCACACATCCATATATGAGATAAGGTAGAGAGAGCTATCTTGGATACAATTACACACTTTGCCTTTAAGGCAAGCTCCCTTTTTTGGCCACACACACACACACACACACAAAAAAGTGTAGGGATGATTTCTCTTACCCTAAATATAATTTATGGAATCCAATTAGGTTCATGAAATTAATTTTAAGGCCATACATTTACTTGAACTCTAGCTTGATTTATAAACCTCATTATGGTTTTATAATTGCACCTAATGAAGCAACACCCCTCAAATAAATTATAGGCTTCATTCTTTCCTTTCAAATATAATCCTTGACTCCTTTTAAGCCTCTTAGAGTCATCATACAATTAAAACCAAAAGCCTAACTACATGTTGCTTCTTTAAGTCTCATTATGGAACATAAAGCACTAATTCACTTTCTATGGTTTCTAAATTTCTCCCAAGGCTTCCCCTCATTTTCATTCATCATATATCACTTAAAAATGGACTTAGAAAAATTTAAAACTCTCCTTAGCTACACAAACCCCTTTAGGCTAAGGCTATGGAAGAAATAGGGTTTCTTGGAGTTTGCTTTGTTTTCTCAAGGGAGGATGCATGTGGGGAGCCTCTTAGGGATCTTGGGAGCTCATTTAAACTCTTATTTAGGCCTAAGAATCATCATACAAAATTACATTTTACAAGGTGCAATTGAAACCCTAGAAATTGCATCTTGAAATCTAATGGGTTTTTGTTAATTCCCTTTACATATTCTTAATCTTCACACTCTTTTTCTTTAGATCCATCCTTGATTCTACCTAAAAATCAAGTTCTCCTAGGGTTTCTCATGTTAGTCAAAATGGAGGAGGAGAGGAACCAAAGGTAGCAACCATACAAAGAGAAATTACCTAGTTTTCTAGCTTTTTCTCACTTGAATCTTGCTTTCTTCAAGCTCGTTCAAATCCAAAATTTCCCCTTAATATCTCCTTTAAAATAGATTTGAAAACTTCATTTTAATCAAAGAAAACAAAGGAGAATGGAAGAGAGGAGGTTTGACAAATGAACTGGTTAAAGTTCAGGTCAACCGATGTTGGAAAACATTCACTGGAGAGGATTTAACTGTCTCGGGGCTTCTCGTGATTTTCAAGGCCTCTGAGAACCCTGGGCAACTCAAAAATTTCATTTAAAAAGTCCTCCTATGTGTTTTTCAAAAAGTTGTACTTATTTAAAAAAAAGCCGTTATGTTTCGTTAGTTTTTGTCATAATTTCGTTTCTTCATTCTAGCTCTATTTTTCTTTCTATCTGAGCCTAGGATTCTCATTTATAGAAGTCTAGAATACTTTCTAAATTTTTTGGACCTTAACTACATCATTTCAGGGGACTTCCTTTTGTATCCGGTGAATTTTATTCGTTGACGAAGAAACTGTACGTTACATTTCTCACGTTTTCTTTTATTTTTAGAAAACCGGATGTTACATGGTAGCTCCTATTTCCTTGCTCACTTGATCCAACTAGGCATGTTAGGCAATGGGAAGGGAAGAGTGAGATTCTAAGAATCCCAATAGCTCTTATCCCTTTCCTTGCTCATATAATAGATGCAAATTCAAGTCTAGAAATGCATGTATGGCTATCTTGGAATTCATAAACATACATAGAACATTTATTGCATTCAAGAAGCTACATATATCATACATACGCTTGCCAAGAAAATGGTTTAGCCTTACCCATTCTCTTTGGGACTTTTGGACTTGCCTCACTCACTTTTAAGGGACTTTTGACTAAGCTTCACTCTTTTTAAAGACTTTTGGCTTTGTTTCACCAATTCTTAAGGACTTTTGGCTTCACCAAGCTCATACAAGACAAAACATGTTCATAAAACATTATTCAAGAACATAAATCAAACATCATGGTACCTTGGCATATACATATTTGCTAAAAAAAATTTCATGGCTTAAACATACACACACATTCAAAGACAATAAAAACATCCAAACATGCATGAGAGAAAGGGGAAAGAGCTACCTTGGAGCCAATGCCATACACTTTTCTCTTAGTTTCTTCCTCCCTTTTTTCAGCCAAACCATGATACTTGGAGGCACTAGCTTCTCTTGGCCTAAACATATCAAAAGAGATATAAATCACTTATGGGAACAAGCCTTGGCATCATATATACATCATATGAAGCTACTTTGTTCTATGGCTCCATTATGCTTCCATACAAGACCTTATGAAGCAACTATGATTATTCATGATCTTGGCTCTCATTTCTCATTCATTCTAGGTCTCTTGACTCCCTTTAAACTCTTTGGAGTCACACATTCATTTTAAGGAGCCTAGCTATGAGTTGCTTTCTAATGCCTCATTATGGAGCCTACACCTCCCTCTCACATTCTATGGCTTCTAAATTTTTTCCAAGGCTTCCTTTCATACTCTCTCATCATATATGATGCAAAACTAAGCTTAGAAGAAATTAAAACACTCCCTAAGTCTATGAACTCTCCTTAGCTAAACTTATGCTCCTTACTTGCACTCATGGAGTTTTCCATTTTTTCTTGAAGAGGGAGACACTTGGGAGGCTCCCTAGCGGTCTTAGAAACTCAAAAAAACACTTACATAGGCTAGAAAATTCTTGGATTAATATAGATTTTAGGTTATGTTCACAAATCCTTAACTTTTCTATCTTGTAAATTCATGATTCTTTCTTTGTTCTCTTTGCATATTTTTGTTCCCCACACTTTAATTCCTAAGAATCATCCTTGTTTTGGTTCAAAAATAACTTCTTCTTGGCTGTCCATATAGTGGCTGAAACACACATGCATAAGAACAAGAAGAAGCAAGCATGGAAAGGAGTGGTTTCTACCTTGATTCAAGCTTTTCTTGGATGCTTTTTTCCTTTGCTTTAGTTCTCCCCTTTGAATTCAAACTCTCCCCCTCTAGTCTATGCTCAAAACAAAACCAAATACCTCAATAAAACTATGGAAAGAAGGAGGAGAAGGGGGAGAATAAATTTGCTAAAGGAAGACTAAGAAGTTCCATCATTTTTATACCTTTTTGCCTTGGTGCACCTATCTCCCTTAGTCTCACTCTCTGTTTAAGGTAGATGGAAGGTTAGTTACATGAAGGAGAGGAAAGGGACGTGTATTTAACATAAGCTTCTTGAATCTTCCTTTTTTAAAATTTTCATCTACGTCCCTATTTCATGGCTTTTTTGTTTTAGGCTCATTTTAACTTCTTTTTAAGAACCATCTTTTCAATCATAAAATTTAAGTTCCCTAACATATAAAATGCCTTTGAAGTCACTTAATTTGGATCTAAAACCTTCCCGAATGAACCGATTAAAATTTAGGTTAACCGACATTATAAAGCATCAATCGTAAGGGTTTGAACTATTATGGGGGTTCCTATAGTTTTTAAGGCCTCTAAGAATCTTGAAAAACTCATTTTTCATTTAAAAATTCCTCCTTTGAGTTTTCCAAGAAATGCCTGAAATTACGAAAATGCCATTACATTTCGTTGCATTTTTGGTAAATTCTGTTTGGTTATTCTGTCTCCTGTTTTAGGGCACCTCTAGTCGTGGTTCATTATTATTGGAGGTTTAGATTATTACTTTAATTTTATTGGACCTTAAATCATTCTATCTGGGGCACTTCCTTTTGTATCCGATGAATTATATATGTTTATAGAGAAATCAAGTATTATGTTTCGCATGTTTACAGAGGTATCAGATGTTACAAAAGGCATTTTCATGGGATATGCCCAAAATTTTAAAGCATATAAGATACTGGACTTAGTGTTTAATACATTTGTTGAAACTAGAGACATAGAATTTATTGAAAATAGATTCTATAATTATTTAAATTCTATAATGAAAGATTCTCAAGTGGATCAATATTTAGTTCTCATAGAAACAATTTTAAATTATCAAAGGAACAAATGTATATGAGAAAATGAGATTGTCGAACTAAGAAAAAGTCAAAGAATGAGAAAAGAAAAGAACTTAAGTCCAAATTTTATTTATTTTTAACCTATAATTTTCTTAGTTGAAATGATTAGGATTTTGTAAATTAATTTGTTTAATTTATCATACATAAAATCCAAGCTATTGAAAGCTTGATCTATGTTACACATTGTGCCAAACCAGATATAGCTTTCATTATGTGCAAGTTATCAAGGTTTACAAGTAAACCTAGTATAAATCATTACATGCTATAAGAAAAGTATTTAGTTAGCTTATGAAAAGCATAAATTTAGGATTACATGATAATGATTATCTAACTATACCAGAAGAAATTACTTTGATACTAGATGGATTACTAATCTTATTGATAATAAATCCACTTCATAATAGATTTTCACCATAGGTGGTGGAGCCATTAGTTGTGTCTTAAAGAAACAAATGCGTATCCCACATTCTACAATGGAAGCTAAGTTTATAACTTTATCACCTACATGTAAAGAAGAGGAATAGGCAAGGAATTTGTTGCTAGATCTAGAGTTGTGGGTACAACGATGACATCCATTTTGATCTTCTTGGAGTTAACCATGTATTGAGTGTATAATAAAGTTTATGATGTAAAGTCTAGACACATGAGATTGAGACATGAGTTTGTAAGGCAATTAATAGGAGATGGTATAATTATTGTCACATATGTAAAGTCCAAAAGCAATTTAGTAGACCCACTGACAAAAGGTTTGTCAAGGGAAAAGATCAAATACTTTATTTCTAAGATGGGACTAAAATCTATAATTATTAAATGATGGGAACCCAACTTTATTCTAATAGAGCATTAGTTTTAAGGTTTGATAGGAAAAACAAGTTATTTAATGTCTATAATACTAAAAAATAGGATTTAGTGTTATAAAAGGATGAGCTAAACAACTTTTATGGATTGATAATTATATTATCTAAGGTTTTCACTTATAATGGTGCTACCTTGATCAAGAGTTTTAAAGGTTTTACTCTTGTAAATGTTCATGAAAACCAAGATAAGCACATGGTTGTAAAAGTTCTAAAGCAATTAAATCTCTTAAACTTGATTAGGATATGATTTTATGCGTGGTTTTCCAACTTTAATAATAGAAGTATATGTGTAATTGATTAAACACCTATTACTTTGTTGGAACCTTAAAAGCTTACATGAGTGAAATGCTGAATCCCAGTGACACCTTCTTTTATGCATAAATTATGTAATTTATAAAAGCTTGTAAATTAGTGGTGAAATGTTATATAATTTACAACTTTAAAAGTTGTACTAGTTTATTCAATGAACAAATTTATATACATGTTCTAATGAATAAAGGGAGGATGTATATCCATTGGTTATGAACAACTTTAAAAGTAGTTCATGAACATGTATTGATGATTAAAAAGTGGTATGTATATTCATTAATTCATCCAAACAATAAAAGGTGTATGAACCTCTTTATTTTCAATGAAAAAAAGATTGAATATGCCTTTTTATATACAATGAACAAAGGATATAAACAGGATCTCCTATTAAGTATAAATAAACTAATATATGACTTTAGGAAGCACGAATGAGAAACCATATGACTTAGTGAAGTATGGTTAAAAATAGTATTTTACAAGCTTAAAATATTTCCAAGTTATAAGATTGTTAGGAAATTCCTTGATATTACTAATCAAGAAATCCATAAAAGCTTTATTATATCTTAAGAGAGTATTATCATCAACCCTTTAGCGACAACATAGGGGGTGAAAATCTCTCTAAAGAAAGTGATCCAATTGTGCCTTAAAACGACCTATTATGTAGTGATTTTGGCTATCTTTAATACTATTTTGTAACAATTATGTCACACAAAAATTATATGTTGTTTAATTAGGCATGCATATTCTTATAACCACATATAGTATAGCTCAAAGTGGAATGCTATTGCTACAAGAGACTTTTCTTCTGTAATAAAGAAATGCCAAATGTTGAAAAATTGAGAAGGAAAATGATAGATATTGGTTGACTCATATTATTTTAAGATATTTTGCATACTTTAGGATAAATTTTGATAATAAATAGTTTAATTTGGGGAGAAAATTAATTGATTTCCTACAAGTTTTTGTTAGAAACTTACATAACTTATATTACAAATTTTAGATATTTTAAATAAAATGTTTTTATTTATAATTGTAAAAATTAGGAATTAATTTAGTTTTAATTATTCTATGAGGGTAAATACAAAGTTAAGACTTATTAAGAAACATATTTGATAAGGATTAGGATTTGGGAATACCTTAAAAAGGGGCTTTATGGGGCTTTAAAGACACATAACTTTTCTAACCTATTCTTAAGAGTAAGAGAGAACTTTGAAAGCACCAAAGAGCAAGGATTCTTTAGAACTTTATAAAAAAGACAAAGTCTAGTATAGATCCACCTACTTCTCTTCGCTTGAACTTTTTAATGCCAAACTCTTTATTGATTGTAAATTTTATTTTGGATTCTATGTTGATTAGTAATTAAATTTTTGTTTCTATGGGATTGTTATGAACCTTAGTAGGAATTAGGAATCTGTTAGTTTTTTTCTTGAAATAATAATATTCAATTTTGTTTATTTAATCTTGATCTTATTATTTCCAATTAACTGGTCATTAGTTAGATTACTTTGGATTTTTTGATTGAACTTGGGAAAGAGAAATTAGGAATAGGCTACAGAATAAATAATGTAAATATAAGATATTAGCTATGATGAATTGAATGTTTCATTAATGGGATAGGGATATGCCTATTAACCTAACGTAGTCAAAAGTATGATTTGGGCATAATTTGCACTTTGTCAAATTTGTCATACCATGATAGATCTAGCATCACCTTCCTTTATTCAAGATGATTTCCATGTGTTATCAAAGAAACTCTAAGAAAAGATAATAAAAATAATAAATTTAATTGCATTACGTTAGGGTTTAAAAATTCATCTCGCGTCTCATAGATCCCATGAACTTACTAACAACATTCTCTATTTATTTTCCATCCATACAAATCATAAACATCTCAAAACTTTGCATAAATCATAGATAGAGCTAAAAACCAGAAATATTCACTTTTTACCTCGGGTCAGAGTTTCAGTTTTCTGCTAGCAATTTTGGAAAATCATAACTAAATTTAGAAAAATTGAAATCAAGCAAACCATAGTTTCCTAGAAAGGTCTAGATGTTAAATTTACATAAAAATAATTCTAAGTCACAAAAACCTCATCTGGACCATGTTTGACCATAGAAAAGTGGCAAAGGTCAGACTATTCAGTGTTTCTGATATAACTTATTAATATAAATTTAAAAAATACGTAATTAATTCCAAAAAAATCTAATTCATGCAAACTATACTAATTTGGAAGGGGAAAAATAGTTCCAAATCAATTTAAAAGCATTCAGACCTCAAAAATCAATGGAATAATGGTAGAGGTTTGACTGTGCACTTAGAATATAATAGAAACTTCAAAAATTCATATCTCCCTCTTTAGACATCCAATTGAGATTATTCCAGTTGGTACAGGTCAATGTGAATGTCTAGTTTCCCTCCATAAAATTTCACAGCAATTAGACATCATTTGTCCCATTAATGATAGAGGTAAAATTTCAAACTAAATGAAGAGTACCAATACTAGAATCAAGAAAATTTACCAATTTCAAAAATTTGCCAAAAATTCTGTAGACCTCCAAATATTATGCACTTTAGCTTCACAAAAATCTCTCAACAAGATTTATATGTATGCCAAATTTTAGATCAAGAAGAACTCATTTGGATAGATTGTGCTATAACTCACCATTATAGCCAGTTTTACATCTTACAAGGCACCAACTTAGTTCAAAGGGCTTCCTTTAGGTTTTGGCACCTCTTGGGCAAGTTTGAAAGCATAATTACAACTTATATATACTGCCCAAGTAGTCTCAAACATCATGCATATGATTTTGGTCATCCCACATCCAAGAATACATAGATAGGTACAAGCCATCATATAGTCAAATTGCCCATTTACATTAAATTGATGCCACCTAAGGTTCATACATTATTCATACTTGATATTACATTTGCTTAGATGTTTATAACTCAAAAATAACATGTACACATCTATCTTGGCATTTAATTATAAACTACATGATTGTCAAAGTATAGTCTCTTAAGTCCCTAGGCTTGCATTTCTCTCTTCTTGGGCACCACCTAGACATATGGAAATGAAGGAGGGAAGGGGAGTGAGATTCATGGAATCTCAATAGCTCACATACCCATTCAAATATACATTCATGGCATATACACATCAAAGGCATAATAAGTATGGAAAGTAACACAACCATAAAGCATACAAAGTCACATTTCCATGCCACTATTTCACATCAAATTTAAGAATAAGCTCTAGGGACGTTTGGTTTTGTCTCACCCCATTTCTAGGACATTTGGATTTCCCTCACTCTTGGTCTAGGGACTTTTGACTTTGCCTCACCCATCCAAGAAACTTTTAGCCTTGTCTCACCTAGTCTTTGATACTTTTGGCATCTCCTCACCCACATTAAGGGACTTTTGGCATCACCTCACCCTTATGAGTAAGTTCCACAATCAATGTCATTCAAGAAAGCATATTGGTACCAATGTAATATCAAGGAATCAAGTGGCATATTCTCAAGTCACAAAAGCACACAAAAGCATACAATGACATATATACAACCAAGAATGCAAAGAGAATGAGGTGGAGAGCTACTTTGTTATTTATGCAAGCTTTACTTTGCCTTGCTCCTTCCCTTTTTCAGCTCCATAAGCACAACTAGGTAGGGTTTAGTTTCCTTGGCCTAAACATCATGAATAACACTCTATTATATTCTTGAAACAAGTCAAAGCATTCAATTTATTAAACATACTTGGTTCCATAAGTCACATAATGGTTCCATAAATGGCCTATTGAAGTAACCATCATGATTCAAGTTCTTGGCTCCATTCTCTTCTCATTTCTAAGCCTCTTGAGCTCATTGAAAGTCCTTGGAGCCATTACATATTCATGTACAAAAGCCTAGGCACATTCATAAGGCTACATTATGGAAGCCATTGTCTCATCTCCCAATTCATAGCTCCTAAATTTTTCTTAAGGGCTCCTCCTACCTTCTCCCATCATATGAAAACCTAAACCAAGGCTAAAACACAAATTAAAACACTTTCTAGCCCATTCATCTAGCTTAGGCCAAGACATGAGAGAGGGTGAGGGTTCATGGACTTTTTGATTTTTCCTTGATGGGAGAGCCACTTAGGAAGCTTCTTAGAGGTCTTAGGAGCTTAATTAAACACTTACACATGCAAGGGAATTTAAGAATCAAATCAGTTTTCACAAAACATTCAAGAGTCCTACACTTTTCTAACTTAAATTTTATTGGTTTTTCTTGCAATTTCTTGGCATATTCTATTCCCTATGGTCCAAAACCCAAGTTTCTCTCTTGTTTTTGGACAGAAAATCCTCCCCCTTATGGTTCTATCCTTGACTGATGTATACACAAGGAAGAGAAGAAGAGGAAGAAGCAATAAGAGAAGGATGTTACCTTACTTTCCTTAGTTTCTCCAAGTGCACTTTCGCTTAGCTTAGCTTTCTTCTTGAATTCTTACACTTCCCCTTCTAGTTCAAGGCCAAAACAAAACCATTCCAATCACCAAGACCATGGAAGAAAGCTTAGAAGGAGGAGAACACATTTCAAAGAAGAGGAACCATGAAATTTCTCAAGATTCCTTACCTTTCTTTAGCTTTTTCTCCCTTCTTTCTTAGCCTCCTTGTGTGTCTCCCTTGGTAGCTCCCTTCTCTATTTTGGATGAGCTTAAGTCAGTTAAGAGGAAGCAAGAAGATGGGATGCACAACTTACAGAAATTTCAAGAAACATTTGTTTAAAAAATGTTATTTATGTCTCTTGTAATTGGCATTTTCATTTTGGCTCCTTTTTTAGAACTTTCTTTTCCATCATAAAATTTAAGTTCTTAATTTTATAAAATGCCTATGAGATCACTCAATTTGGAGCTAAACTTTTTTTGAACGAATCAATTAAAATTCGGGCTTACCACTTTTGGAAAACATACACTGGAGGGGTTTTAACTGTTCTGAGATTTTTTATAGTTTTCAGGGCCTCTGAGAACCCTAGGCAACTCAAATTTTTCATTTAAAAAGACATCTTGTGAGTTTTCCAAAAAGTGTTCATATTTACAAAAAATGCCACTAGACTTTCAACAAATTTTTTTAACCACTCCAACCTCGATTTTTGGACAACTCAAGACTCAAATCCTCATTTTCTATTATTTAAAATTTTACCCAAATTTCATTTAGTCTTAATTCACTTATCTCAAGAGACTTACTTTTCAAACTAGCTCATTACAGTGTTTTTACGTAATACCAGATGTTGTAAAATTTCATATAAGAATAAGGAATTGACTAAATCAAAATCCTATAGATAATTTGGAAAATATGTATAGGTTAATAGGAATCATTGGTTAGCAAAATTAATATTATTATAAACAAGTACAAAATAAGTAATTGGATTTTTAAGAATGCTTAAAAGATTAATAATCTTAGATTCTCTTGCTTATTGAATTTACTTAGACTAGTTTGTGTACTTATTTTAATTTTCATAATTTTAATTATTTTTTATTTCACTTAATTATAACTATTTTGAGTTAAATTAGAGTGTTAATTTTACTAATAGGTAGATTTTATATACTTCACTCATTCTATATTATTTGTATGACGTATACACTTGCATGCATAATTATATTTGATCACAACAATATTAAATTGAATAATATGTAGATAAAGTTCTTAAGATTTTACTATCATGTTTTTCTAAATAAAATTATAAGATATAAACCTCATTTATAACTCAATATTTTATACATTTTTGTTTAAAAATAATTCATATATACCTTATAATTTCAATTATTGAAGAATATGATTACAAACATAAAAAAATTGTAGTTAAATTTTGTTTTCAATTGAATTTCTAATATTAAGTCTTGAAATATTTATGATCTATAGTGATAAACTTCCTAATATATATAAAATTTGTAATTCTTATGTAGAATTTCTAGTAGTAGTTCAAGATTGGCATTGTCTGCCATGGATATATATAGAGAGAGAGAGAGAGAGAGAGAGAGAGAGTACATCAACACTTATAGAGACTAGACATAAAGATATGTTACATTCGAGGTAACTCTCGTAATGATGCTAATCAAAATAACTATCTTATTCCAATCCTTTAGGTGAGATTTCGATGTCTATCGTGTGGGTGCAATAGAAAATTTTTCACTTTAAGAAAAGATTAGTCTGTGTAATGCTTATATATATATATATATATATATATGACAGATTAGTCCACGTAATGCCATAGAAAATTAGACCTATTTTAACCTCATTCACATACAGATTTTTAACATAATAAAGCATAAGAACATTGGATCCTAGATAGCTTAATGACTTTGGTCAATTATGTTTAATTTGGTCAGTATCTGTAATTTCTCTTAAACATGACATTTAACTATCTTGTGAATACTTGTTATATTATGGATGTGATGGGATATGACACAACCAGATGTAGATATTCTTTATTATATATTAATACTAACAAAAACAAAATTGACCATGATGTCCCCTTTGCAATTTTAAGATGGATTAATTGAATTTAATCATATCAAAGATTAAATAGTTTCCACATACAAAACCTGAACAAAATGAGAATTCCAAGGCAACAATATATAATAGGAATTAGGAGTCTAGACCTTGGAAATTATTCTAAAAATAAAGAGAAAATACATACAAGAGAAAGACTGAGACATGAATTTTGGATTTGGATAAAGCTGTCAAAATGCAATGGCTTGTTGGGTTTAACTCATTTAGCCCACCAATTTGGTGGGTTGGGTTGGCTCATTACTTGGAAAAATTATTTAGCAGGATCATATCTAACTTGATTCACCTAATCTACCAAGTAAACAAGTTAGCTCATGTAATTTGCAGGCTAGCCCATTTAATATATCCTTTTTTTTAAATCTCTTAAACTCGATTACCAAGTATCCAACCAATATGTGTATTGTGATCAACACAGTATAATCCAAGTCCTATTCTTGAGCAGCTTGCCTTTCCTCACTCTATCACTCACTCCTTGTGTCTCCTCCTCAACCTATAAGTCTATGTCTCCATGACTACTCTACTCAGTTGTAAAACCTAAGATGCAGAAGCCTTAACCTTGTACAACCTAATTGTGCTTCATCGTCCAAGAATCCAATCGATTGACAATCTAATTGTACCAACCTTTGACCTCCATTATAGTTGTAAATCTACAACCTTCAACAAGATTTGCATGACCTAGCAAGAAAAATAATTTTAACTTCTTTAAGAACTACAAAATTTGCTACAACCTTTGACTTTTTCTTACTTAAAAAATTGCAATATTTGCTAAACAAGCTTTAGTATTTTTTTTCCTAATGGGTTAAACATGTTGGCTAATTTAACTCATTTGGTGAGCTAAGTTAGGTTTTTAGCCTACCTAACTAGGTAGGTTTAAATGGGCCAACCCATTTAACCTATAATATGTGGTGAGTTGGCTCACTATAGGTTAAGTTAGTCTATTTGATAACTTTAAATCTAGACAAGGTCAACCATGAACGTACAAGAAGAACAAATAGTACACCATATAACATCGAGGATGATCAAGGATGGATCCAAGATTAAATTATTGGAAGGGACAAAAATTAAAAGAAAAATAACATATATACATACATATATATATATATAAGGTAAATATATATATATGTAATGTAAGAATAAATTATATAGGAAAAGAAGAATGATGTGCCAAATAGGAAAAGGAAAATAATAGAGGCGATTTCTACCCATTATTTTTCAAATGCTTCCCATACATTACATGAGATATTAATATGGAAAGAGAGAAGAAAAAAATACATGGAAATATAAATATGATAAAGGAACATTTGCTTAGTCTAATATAATGTTGATGATGAGATTGATTGAATAGAGAATGGTGATTTTGAAATTAACCTTATAGCTTCACATATATGTGTGTTGTTTGGGATGTGTGATCATTTGAATTATGATTCAAAAAATATCAAGTTAAATTATGCAATATTTAATTAATTACAGTTTAGGCTATTGATCAAGTGTTAATATGTTTCTACTTAGTCTATGTGTAAATATCTCAGGATTTAGATATGCAAATATCTCAAGATTTGATTTGATTTGAGTATTTTGTTTTGATTGTATGATATCTCCTTTTTTTTTAAGCTTAGACTCTCCATATGTATAAGATTATCTCTAGAACTTAATGTACATAAAAATTCTTCATATTTTTTTTTTTACTCTTCTTCTTTCTTTACTTCTGACATGGTATTAGAGCCTCTATTATTAGGGTTTTTTTTAAGAAATAAAGAGTTTTTTCTCTCCTAGAAAAGAGGGATTCTCTTCAGTTTGCCTCTTTGTCATCCTCCATTAGTAATAACATCCCCACCAGCTTCTTCAGAAGGCTTGAATCTGCTAGCTAGTCAAATTTCATCAACATCCAATGCTCCATGCACCTTCATATGGTACCCTCACTCTTTGTGTATAAAACTCATATGCCACACCACCGTGACCCAGATTTGCTCCTAGACTCAGCTAACCCATGTGCTAAGGTGGATATTTCTGCTGATATGTCACTTGTTTACATGGCATATTCCTAATGTATCTTGTTGACGTGGTAATGATGGCCCATATTTGATGATGTGTCATGATGACATGGCATATTAATGTGTCATCCTTGTTGTCTCTTTTGGTAACATGGCCAACACTATGCTGATGTGGCAGATAGAATCTTATCCCATTTTTTTTTATGAGATCTTTCTATTTTTGACGTCACTTTTGACTAGCTTTGTCTTTGTGGCACTATTTTTAGCATATCAAATAGACAAAATTGATGTTACATAGCCCATTTCAGTTATTCTTAATGGATTCAATTATCAACACTAGCTTGAAGCAATGCATGGCTACTTAAAAGGCTGGAAATTGTGGAGATACATGTATATTACATGCCTAGAAAAGAAAGATGTAGAAACTAATGAAAAATTTACTAATAGATTAGAAAATTGGGATAGGAAGAATAATCAGATAATAACTTAGTCTTAAAAATACCTTCACACCGAATATTCACCTTTAGTTTAGGCATTATGAGGTTGCTAAAGAAGTTTAAGCTCACCTTTAAAACTGATACACTACCTCAGATCTATCTCATCAATATCAGTTGTTGAAGGAACTTGGTAGCTTGAAGTAAAAACTTAGTCAACCTGTTTATGTTTATGATTTCTTAATGCAGATGGAGATTATTTAGAATCAGAAAACCTTATGTGAAAGGATTTTGAAAAATGTTATTGATGCTAAAACTTTTGATAACTCTTATAACCACACTAATTTTATCCAGTTCTTAATGGCTCTCACTGATGATTATGAACCTATTTGAGCCTTTTTGTTACACCAAAGCCTTTTACCTATACTTAAGGATGCACTTCCTTATCTTTAAATCTATAAAAACTCGATTGGGTCTTCTTCAACCTAAAATTGATCTTGCTTTTGAAGATACCAACAAAGGAGGAAAATTCTATTATCACCATGACATCAACCTAGGCATCTACTTTCTGAGTGTCTTAATATAGAATCCAGAACTTGCAAAAAGAAAGGACATATTACAACTAATTATTTTTCTTTGATATGTCAGTATTACAAGAAGTATGAACATTTAATTGAGTACTACCTTATTCATCCACCAAGGTTTGATCAGAGCAAGGTTTAACCTTACTCCAGTTCCTTTTCCCTACTTGTGTTTGTTGCTACCATTACCAACAAGGCCTCTTCTTCTGCTTCCCAGATCTCACTTTCCACCAATAATCTTGAATCCCTTCTTAAGCAAGTTCTTTTTTGTTCTAGTAATACTCCCATTGCCTTAGCCATTATACCAAATAATGATCATTGGTATTTTGATCCTGCTTGCTGTAATCATATGACTTCTTCATCCTATGCCTTTCCTCCATATCTTCTAGAAACATTACCCATTTTATTTACACTACTGATAATTCTCTTATGAAAGTGAGTCATAAGGTCCCTATCTCTTCACTTACTCTCACATTATTTGATGCCTATCTTATTTCCAAATTGAATTTTAATCTTATCTCTATTGGATAACTTTATGATCCTAGCTATACTCTTATCTTTTCTTTTGGTGCTTGTTTTGTATAGGATCCTTGGATAAGGTACATCATTAGGAATGGGTGTAAAATCGATAAATTGTTTAAACTCACTAATCTCTATGCTCCTCAGTCCTCCATAAAACCCTTTTGTGCTTCTTCCATAATCTTTACTCTTTAGTTATGTAATCAACGTCTAGGTCATAATTCCTTTAGGAAATTGCGACCATTTATTTTTAAAGGCATTTTAGGTCCTATTAAGGAAGAATTTCTATAGTGTACTTCTTGCCAAATAGCTAAACAACCTACTTTGTTTTTTAATAAAAGTACTTTTATTTCTACTTCTCCCTTTGATTTGTACATTCTGATGTTTAGGGACCAACTCCTACACCAACTATGAGAGGTTATAGATATTTTGTGATATTTGTTTATGACCACTCTCATTTCACTTAGATATACTTAACGAAAAATTGCTTAGAAATTTCTCATATCTATATTAATTTTGCTACCATAGTTAACACTCAATTTTCCAAATCCATTAATGTTTTTTTTGTCATAATCATGCCATGGAATATCATGATTCTAAACTTCTCACATTTCTTGTTAAATAGAGTACTCTTTTTGAATTTTCTTATCTTGGCATATCTCAAGAAAATGGTCGTGCTAAAAGAAAACATCGTAATATCCTAGACTCTATCTAAGTTATACTTATGTCCTTCTCTTGTCCTAAACATACTTGGGGTAAAGTTGCTTACACTATTATTTATGTCATCAATTATCTTCCTTCTTCTGTCTTGGATAATATGTTTTCTTTTCAATGTCTCTATCATACCTCTCCAAACTATGCCTTTCTTAAAGTCTTTAGTTGTGCTTGCTTTGTTCTTCTCCAACCTCATGAGTACTGATAACCATAATATTTTATATATTTTAATCCCTTAACTTCGACGTTTTAGTACCCAAATATGGCTTTAGGAATTTAATTAAGTGGAATTTGATTTTAATTCGCCATTTTTACATTTGAGGAATTAATTTGCAAATTATTAATTCTTAATGCTTAAATGTATCTTAGATCATTTTTTGGATATTTCCACTTAATGCTTTTCATGCTTTTTGTGTAGATTTTAATGAGCAAATAATGCTTGATGAGAATTTGGGTTAAAGAAGAGAAGAACCTCCCATATCCAGCACATGACACATGAATTCTGTTCGAGGAAAGTGAAGAACAGAGCAAGCCATTGATTTCTGAAGCAATACAAGCACGAAAGGAGCTGGTCATGAGCTGAACAAAGACGCTGAAGCTACAGCTTTAACGTTTGACAAAGGATGCATGAGCTGAAGAAGTTACAGGGCTGGAAGAGCAAGTTGCACGAGCTGAAACGGAGCTGAAGCAACACACAAACCAGAAGCAATGTCCAGTTGTACGTCTGGACAGCAGCAGAATGAAGAGAAAACACGAAGAAAGGCTTGAATGAGCTGGAGTTTTTGAGCAGAAATAAAAACACACATGCAACAGAGGACAGTAGCTGTCCAGGACGCCAAATGAAACGCATGAAGCATGAATTAGCAAGGCTGCAACGTGGAAGAACCATGCATGGGCAGAACCAAATGAAGCAACGAGGAAACTCGAGAAAACAAGAAGAGATGAGGCTGGACAGTCATGTGAGAAGCTTGAGTTTTTTGTGGAGAATATGCAGAACAGAACGTAACAGCAACACGAATTGATGAAGGATTAAATGAAGCTGCAAAAAGATGCTGGAGCTTCGCATGAAAATCACGTCTGGACAGCAGCAAATGAAGAGAAGAATCAGACTCGAAATACAAAAGCCACAGAATGCAGAAGCTACGTGAAAAGTGGGAAGCATGAATCAGAACATGCAGAAGCTACAGTGGAAATCACATGGATTATAATAAAATAAGAGCACTGGGACCCACACCTGATATCACATGCAATGCAAGCTTCAGATGATTGAAATGGGAAGGGGGAGCACGTGTTTCTCATAAGGGAATTAAGAGAATGTGTTCCAGCGATTGAGTTGAGCAAGCAAGTGAAAAATAAGACATTCACGTGAATGGAGAAAACACGACGTCGCACACTCCGCATTATTCATTCGTCCATTCACACACGTAACTTCATTCAGCCCAGCCCATTCAACACACATTCCATTAGGTCATTCGCCTATTCAGCCGTCATTCATCATTCATCATATACCCACGCCTCATCAACCACTGAATCTGGCCTCCTTCGCCTCCATTCACCCCATCCCTTCGCCTTCGTCCATTCCATTCTCTCCATCTCTATTCCACGCCAACATGAAGATCTGATTCATCCTTGAGGCTAGCAAGGGAGGAAGCTCTTGGTTGAAGCTTGAATCCTTGGAGAAGAAGCAAAATTCTGGCTAAGATTTTCTTTAATTTTCCTACACTTTTTCTTATTCTGTACAATCTCGGTTGAGTTATATTTGATTAGAAATTTGTGTAATTAATTAGTGGCTGGTTAGACACTGATTAGGAAACCCTTTTTGTTGATTAATTGGTTAAATTTGAATTTGATTTTTCATTATTCTCTTTAATCTCCCATGTATGCCACGAAGGTGTTCGATGAAATACATGAGTAAGGTTGTGTGCTTAAATGTCTATTTGAGAATTCCTTGGTGTTTAGTTGGTTAATTAAACATTTTTGGATGATGAATTAGAAGATAATTAATTAGTTAATCAATCAAATTGGATGTTCATTGATCTTAAAGACAAGAGTTAATGGTTTAATGCGGGATTGAGGTCTCAATTCAACATTAGATTATTAATCTCTTGAATCTTGAATGGTTATTCAAGATCATTTGCTAATGAACATAATTAGGAATTCTTAGGCCAGAATTAATTACAATTGGAATAGGATAAGGATAGTGGATACCAAGAGACGATTCCTAAGCTAGTCACAAGCCCATTATCATTCACAATTCACATAATTAGGTAGACATTAGGAAATTTGTTTCAATTCAGTTTAGGATAGTTTAATTCATTCAAAAACCCCCAAACTAGATAGCTTTTAGGATTTTTAACATTTAGGAAACCTAATTAAACATTGAATTCCAATTCCAAGGGAGATGACCTAGGTTGTGCCACTTGCTATATTTTTAGATCAACCTAGTTTTATTTTGAGGGTTGTACGACAAGCCCGTCAAGTACACTAAACTTGAACCATGTGCCCCTTTCTATTGCTTTCTTAGTTATAGTGCTAAGCATAAGGGCTTTCACTGTTGGAATCCCATTTCTCAATGAATCCATATCTCTCGTCATGTCATCTCTTAGGAAGACATCATTTTTCTTTTTCTTTTTTTTTTTTATGTGTTTTCTAGTTTAACTCTATTCCTCCCACTTCTACTCCTATATTTACTAATCTTTCTATCAATCTATTTGCTTCTGATAGTAATATTTCAAGTACTTCAGATACAAGTCCTCCAACATATGATTCCCTTAATGACTTTCAAAGTGAGCTCCCAATGACCTATAATATTTCCACTCATTTTGATGATTCTTCCTTGCTCGTCGATTTTGCATTTGACAGTGTTCCTTTTTCCATGTGCCCTTTTCGAGTAAGAACTACTTTCACCTATCTCCATGATTATCATTATTCTTCTACTATGCTTTGTAGCATCTGGTTTCTCTGTAAATGTACAAAACTCACCAGATATAAAAGGAAGTCTCTCGAATAAAATAATTTGAAGCCAAATAAAATTAGAAGAAAATTCTAAATTATGAAAAATGAGGATTCGAGAACTAAGGTGCCCAGAAACCTAAGCTAGAAAAGCTAAGAAAATTGCTAAAACAAGTTAGGGCATTTTTGTAATTTTTAAAAATTTTGAAAAACTCACAGGAGGACTTTTGAAATGAAAATTTTAAGCTTTCTAGAGTTTTCAAAGGCTCTAAAAATCATGAGAATCCCTATAACAATTAAAACTCTTCTAGTGAGAGATTTCAGTAAAGGGCTTACTAGAACCTTGACTGAATGGTTCGTCAAGGTTTCGAATAATTTTAAATTCAATATGGATAAAACCAAAGGTATTTTATAATTTAGAGAACCTAAATTTTATGATAGAAAAGATGATTCTCAGATAGGAGTAGAAATGAGGCCAAACAGAGAAACTATGGTTTAGGGACTAAAATAAAAAAGTGTGTTTTTACTTTTATGCTTCTTAAATCACATTCCCTACTTGCTCTAGCCCTTAATCGACATACATTCTGCCTAAAACCAGAGGAGAGACCAGCTTCAAGAGGCATCCAAGAAGGGGGCAAATGAGGAAGGAAAAACTTGCTAAAAGGTAAGAAAATGTCTAGTTTTTCATGCTTCTTCATTCACAAATGTTATTCCTTTCCTTTTTCTCTTCCTTCTTATGGTTTTCATGACTTAGATAGGGTTTTTTTGAGACTATTCTAGAGGGGAGAGCTTAAAATTTCAAGGAGAAGCTTGAAGCAATGGAAGGAACTCTTGAGAAAGTCTTGAAACAAGGTAAATTTATTAGCCTTTCATGCTTCTTTTCTTGCTCTTCCTCTATGTGATTTTCGGCTAGCACATAGCCCATCTAAGAGGAGATAATTTCTGACCCAACAAAGGAAGGATCATGGGTTTTAGAGTGTGAGAAACAAGAATATGTAAAGAACTCCAATTAAGATGCATTAGAAAACAAGTTAGCAAAGTTAAGGATTTTGTTGCACCTTATTAGGTAAGAGACTTTCTAATAATAATTGAGGTTGTCTAAGAGTATGAATGAGTTCTCAAGATACTTAGGAAGTCTCTCATATGGCAATTCCCTAAAGAAAATGAAGCAAAGTCTATGTGCATAATAAAAATGGGTGTCTTAGCCAAAACAAAATCATGTACCTAAGAAGTATTTTTAAATTTTTCTAAAGCTAGAATAAGACTAAATATGATAGAAAAATACCAAAGGAAGCCTTGGAATAAATTTAAAAATCATATCTTGTGAGATGGAGATGTAGGCTCTATTATGAGACATAAAGAAATAACTAATGTCTAGGATCCTTAAAATGAATTTGTGATGATTTCAAGGAGTTTAAATAGAGTCTGTAACACCCCAAAAAAATTAATTAAGGTGTTAATCATGAATTTAGAGTAATTAAGGATAATTGATAGAGGATAATTGGACAAGTTAGTGAATGGAAATTTTAGAGAGATAAACTATTAATATGGGTTTGAGAATTAATTGAGATAGAAATGTCATCTAGGCCCAAATTGATAGATCATGATGAGAGACTAATGGAGGCCCAATTACCCTTATGCAGACCCAAACCCTTGAACCCTTCAAACTTGGCCCAAATGCCATTAAACTTCAGCAACTCAATGTATGAAACTAGCCCAATAGAATTCTGCAGCCCAATACTTCAAAACTGGCCCAACAAGCTAAAATCTGAAACCCAATTGGATCTGGACCTTGAAGCAGCCCATGACCCATCCCTTGACCCAACTTAAACCCACCTAAAACCCTAATGCTTCAGCCACTTTTCCATTTGTTGAAACACAAGAGGCAAAATTCAGAGGTTGAGAAGGAGGCTAGGGTTAGGGGCAAGAATTCTGTATTTTCTCACATTTAAAGCAAGATTCAGCCAAGGTAATAGTTATACAACTTAATCCCTTCATCTTTCTCTTTAATTTGGTCCGATTAGTTTTTCATTTGGAGAGTTATCACTATACCTAAAATCTGAAATGTGGTTATTTAGTGTTTCTATGGTGGAAATTCGTAGGTTGAGGTTAGTACTGGCATTAGGTGAGTTTAAACCCTCCATTTTGATGCTTTCTTTGTTAATTTGAGACCCCCATAACTGATTTATAAAATGGGTATTAATTTTGTATGAATTTTCTTAGGATTTTGGGTGAAATATTGAGATTTCTGGTAGAGGATATTTGAATCCGAATTTGGGACTTGTAGTGACTGGGTAAGTGTTATTTAGGTAGTTATTAGCATTTAAATTCCTTGGGTACTTTTTGCTACTATTCATGATGAATTAGAGTGGTAATTTTCTGATGCTATGGTTATAGGAATTTTTGTACCATTAGTGGCTGTTGCAAATTGCCTATAAGTGAGGTAACTGGGGTTTACATTAATTCCATGCATGTATCTATTTTAATTTCATATTTGCTGTATATGAATGATTTGAAATGTTGAATGAATTGGTTGGCTATCTATTGTATTATGATTGGACCTTGTGAGTCCATGGTGGAGCTGTGGTGCGGCTGCCACCCGTGCATATGCTACGATCGAGCACCGGGTTATGATCAAACCCCAGATGCACTGAGCTCTGGTTGTGCTCAATGGGGAGTAGGTGCCGTGGACGGGCCTCTCCCAGTGTTAATGGCCTTTAAGATGTGATAATATAATTGCTAGTATGGGATAGTAATCATGATAGCCCAATTATTTCATTTACGGATATGATTGATATGATTCTAATGTTGAGTTTGATTCATGCATATATGCTCATTAAATTGGATTATTTGATGGAATTACCTTGGTTACTGAGATGTGTATCTCACCCCGTTTTATGGGATTACAATTTCAGGTGAAGGTTCCTTGGGTAAGGATAAGGATAAGCAAGTGAATGAACATCCATGAGCTGAGACCCGGTGTGGGGGAGCTACACTTGGTCTGAGTAGAGTAGGATAGATGCTAATTTTTGTTAGGTCTTGTATAGCATCATCATGTATCTATATTGCCAAGTGTAGGATTCTGTATTTTGATAATATACTGTGTACTTATTGAGGAGTAGGCCTTACTTTAAATTAGTAATTGATGTATGGATTTGTGTTATCTACAATGAGCCTTGTTGAACTTTGATGTAGTTTATTATTAGAAATGTAATATTGACATAAGTGATATCTATTGAGAGATCATGAACTCTTGTTATTGTTATTTTACAAATCGTTGATATAGGGTAATTAGTGAGAAGAAAATGAACCTTGAATCTTGAATTAATAGAGGATAGATTAGTCGGATAAATTAGGCTAAGTAAAGCGATTTGAGCCCCAAAATTAAGGTAAAGGGGCCCTAGGGTGAGATTGGAGGGAGAGAGGAGAGTAGAAGTCTAGATTTTCAGAGTGTAGGACCAGAAGGTATTTCGTTGCGACTAAAATTGAGTTGGCTGCGGCCAATAGAGGCGAAGTTACCCAGGAAGAGTACCAGAGAGGAATTCGCCGCGGTGAAATGTGAGAGGTCAAACTAGAAGTCATCCAGAGAGAAATTAGCAGCGGCGAATTATGGAATTGGCCGCGGCGAACTTTTAGGAAAATGTCCTCGACATTCCAGAGAGGAATTGGCCACGACGAAAGAAGGAATTGGCCACGGCCAATATCGAGAGGCGAGCGAGGAAGTTCCAGGAGGCTTCTTCGCTGCGGCGCCATGTAGGTTGGCTGCGGCGAAACTAGTGATGAAGAAAGGGGTAAAACAGAAAGGAATTAGCTACAGCTAAGGGTAATTTGGCCGCGGATAACATACGGAAACACTCATACTGACTAGAAAATCTTAGTTTTCTATATGTTAATCACAAAGGATGATCTAGAGTCATTAGGATGGGTTATGACTGATGAGTAATAGGTCCAAGGCTTATAAATAGATGTTTAATTCCCTTATGAATATAAGTGTATGTAATTGTATGATTGATGACTCTAATCACATTAACGTTTAAATTTTTCCATATTTTCATGACCTATAGTGATTAATCACGTGTTTAACCTTAATTATGATAATAAGAAATTAGGGTCGTCACAGAGTCAAAAGGCTTGAATTAAGTAAGAAATGGGAGCCAAGATCATGAATTCCAAGAGTTGCTTCATTGTGTCTTGTATGGAACCATAATAAAGTTATATGAGAAAGTAGCATAGCATAAAGTTTGTGAGAAGCTAGAGCTTGTTCCAATGATTTAAATATGCCTTATTTGATGTGTTTAGGCTAAGAGAATCAAGTGTCACCTTATTTCATAAGCTTGGATGAAAAGGGGAAGACAAGTTCAAGGGAAAAGTGTAATGTTTTTACTTCAAGGTAGCTCTCTAACCTTTCTTACATGCATGTCTTAGATGTTTATTTTATTTTTGAGTGCTTGTGTATATGTTTGAACTATAAAATATATTTCTAACTATTGCTTACTTGCTATGGTACTATTATGCATCTTAAAATGAGTTTATGAATATATTTTATCTTGAATGAATATAGTGATGCTAAAAGTCTATTAGCAAGGGTGAAGATGAGCCAAAAGCCCTTAAGATTAGGTAAGCCAAAGCTAAAAGTCTTAAGAAGAGTGAGACTAAGTTAAAAATCCCTTGAAAATAGGTGAGATAAATTCAAAAGTCCCAAGAAAAATGGATGAGGCTAGACCAATGCTCACTAGATGCTTATATGCCATACATGTCTTTAACTTGAATTTATATCCATTATATATATTTGAAATGATAAAGAACTATTAAGATTCTTTAAATTTTACTCTTCCCCTCCATATGCCTAATTATGTCTAGGTGAGCTAAGTGGACTAAAGAATGGAGGCCAAACCACTTGAAGAGTAAGACTTTGGCAAAGGAGTAGAGAAATAGGTATTATAATAGCATATTGATGTCAAGAATTGTATCCATGTGATTTATATGAGATGTAACCATTTGAATAAGTTTAAATATATACAATTATGATGTATGTATCAATTTTGAAGCCAAATGAATGTATATGTTGGAGATTGACATTCTAACACCTTTATATACATGGATATAAATGTCAGTGGCATGGTGAGAATGAGTTCCATAGGGATTTGGATCATTTGGCATGCTTTTATATGTTGTAATTATGCTTTTGGATGTACCAAAGTGGCTATGGAATGAGAAGAAAGCTTTTTGGTGCTTTGAGATACCATTTTAGACTTCAAAATTGACTAATTCTTAAACTGAACCAAAGTTTAACCAAATGGATGAGTTTTCACATGAAGTTTGGCAAACAAGTAGGTCTCTTTTAGATCTTTTCACAGAGATAAAGAGAACCCAATTTGGAGCTCTAAATAATTTATTATGATTTTTCAAAATTAGCCAAATTATGCAGAAATGGTATGGCTATTATTCATGTGGTCAATTTATGTTTCTATGTCACTCATGGGCCAAGTAAAATCCAATATTTATGAAATTTTATAAGAATAAGCTAGACATGATAAAATTTTTGTAGCACTTAAGAGCACTTCAATTGGAGGTCTGTGGAGGGAGAAACAAATTTTTAAAGTTGCATGACAATATTAGTAATGTAGCTCGACCTTTGGTACTGTTCCATAAAATTTTGTAAGCTAAATGCCATTGCATTGGTTTGAAATTACTTTTACTCATTAGCTAACCTCTAGAGCTTTCTAGAAAGCTATCATATGTATGATTTCAATTTTTCTAGAATTAGTTATGAATGTTCAAAATTCATATTAGAAATCTAGACATGCCAACCCAAGAGCAACTTTTATTTTTCTGGTGCATGGTTTCCAAATCCGTGATGCATGAGATAAATGATGATGTTTATGACTTGAATGGATATGTTATGGATAGAAAATGATATGGATGAGTTCATATGGTTCCTAAAGCCATGAATTATGAATATGGTCTCTCAATCATACAATTATCCATGCTTTAAGTATATGTTCTCTCACAAATCATTTCCAATATGCATGACATATATTGAGATAGCCTATGTGACTATTGCGTAAGGGCTAAAAGGTTAAGGTATTACATGCTTCACCTTTGTGAATCACGATCTTATCAAAAGGCCTATACAAATCCTTATTGGCAATAAGCTATGCAAGAAGAACTACAGGCTTTAGAAGCCACTGGTACCTGGGACATAGTTGACCTTTCTCATAGTAAGGCACTTGTGGGATGTAAATGAGTCTACAAAATCAAAACTCAATTGGATGGCTCTATTGATTGTTACAAAGCTCGCTTCATGGTTAAAGGATTCACTCAAGAATATGGTATTGACTATAAAGAAGCATTTGCTTTTACTGCTTATATCACTTTTACTCGCACCTTTCTTGCCATTTTTGTCACTTGAAAATGGATTCTTAATTAGATGGATATTCAAAATGCCTTTCTTGATAATGACTTAGAAGAGGAAGTTTATATATGCTCACCTCTTGGCTACCCTTGTCTGCCAAACAAGGTTTGTCATCTTTGTAAAGTTTTATATGGTCTCAAACAAACTCCTTTGAGTCTGGTTTGTGAAATTCAGTTCCACCATAAGTTAACTTGGGTTCTCATCCAATCCTTATGATTTTGACCTCTTTATTTGTCAGGCTGCACAAGGTTCTGTGTTATTACTTTTTTATGTAGATGATATAATTATTACAAGTGATAACATGGATAGGATTGCTAACCTTAAGGCATTCTTAAGTTGACATTTAGAAATGAAGGATATTAGTTCTCTTAATTATTTTTCTGGACCTTGAAGTCCTTTCCTTTATAGATGGCCTCTTTCTCTAATAAGCTAAGTATGCCTCTAATCTTGTCTCTTGAGTTAATCTTACTAATAGTTGCATTGAATCTACTCCTCTCAAACCTTATATTCGGTTTACACCTATGATAGTACTCTACTTGATAATCCTACCCTTTATCAATAGTTGGGGAGCAATTTGATCTCTCTCATTGTTACTTGGCTAGACATCTCTTAGTTAGCCCTTATTATATTACAATTCTCTGTATTATTTATTATATGAAGGGAACCTTGTTTCATGGTCTCCATTTCTTTATGCACTCGTCTTTGATTCTACAAGTTTACACCAATGCTAATTGGGTGGAGATCCCATTGATTACCACCCTACTATTGGTTATTGTATTTTTCTTAGTGATTCTCTCATCTCAAGACATAGTAAGAAACAAACCTTGACTACTCACTTTAGTACTGAAGCTGAGTATAAAGCCTTTGCTGGCACCAACACTAAAATACTTTAGATACGTTAGCTACTTTATGATTTGGATATCTCCCAATCTTCTCCGACTAGTCTCTATTGTAATAATTGGAGTTCCATTCAAATTGCTCATAATGATATTTTCTATGAATGCACCAATCATATTGAATTGACTGTCATGTCATTTGGCAACATATTATGTGCAGTACTTTTCACCTCATCTTTATTGGGACTCTTGATTAGCCTGCTAACTTACTCACCAAACTACATCACCTTGGCCACTTTCAGATTTTAGTTTCCAAACTCAAGATAGTTTCTTCCACACCCACTTTAATTTGAGAGGGGATGTGCAAATATCTTGGAATCTGGATATGTGGATATCTTGAGACCTGATTTAATTTGATTATTCTATTTTGATTATTTGATATCTTTTCTTTTTTTAAGAGTTAAACTCTCCCTATATACAAGCTTGTCTCTAGAACTCAATGTATCTAAAAGTTCTTTAGATTTTTTCTTACTCTTCTTCTTTCTTTACTTGTAACAGTCTCATTAGTAGGTTTTTAGCTGGATGCAAAATTAAACTTGAGGAAAGCAAGACAATAGAAATCTAAATACATTTTCATCAACTGCTTGTGAGTCCTCATCATTCATATTTTTCTTTTTCTTTTTTTTTATGAGCAATATATATATATATATATATATGGCTAGCACAAGAGATCAACATATATAATATATAAGCGTATATACACCATAATAGCAATGCTGTAAATCTTGTATAACTCTCCTTTTTCAATCTTCAGAATAGATTCCAAGTCTTTAGAGAAAAAATTTGAGGAATTAAAAGTGAAGGGAGAAGAGGAAATAATAGAAAAGGAAGAGAGAGGAGCGATTAAGGCCTGTTTCTCTTAAATGAAATATCAATTTTTGTGAGATGGTGACTGAATCTGATTATGAGATATGAATTAATAATATAAAATTTAAAATTTTTGTCAATAGAAACCAATATTTAAGGTCAAAAGTTTTTACATCTCATTTTATTTTATTTTTGTCTCTTTTCTTCTTTTTACACAAAAAAAATTTGAGGTAAGTAATTTTTTTATCAATGAGTCTACATGAAATCATTTTTAAAGATTAAACAGAACATAACATTAATGATTTTGTTCTTCTTTCTAATTATTTCAAGATCTGCAGATCACTTTTTTTCGAGTAAAAAAAGGTAAGTAATTTTCTCATCCAAGATACATTTCCAATAAAATGAGAGAGAGAGGGGTATGCTTAGAAACCTCATAACTTTCGCCAACAAAAAAAAAAAGAAGATCATCATTAAGTTCAACAATCTCCAATCTAAATAACTCAAACTTTTTAGTGTATTTTTTTTCAATTACTTTCAACATTATTAAAATTAAATTTTAGTGGTTTTCTTTTTCAGAATTCTTTGTTAATTAGTCACATATCCGTATTTAATAAGCCCAAAGTATTTACATGCGACATCTTAACATAAGAATCAGCATGCGATAGGCCTGCCATCTACCCGATGCATTTGATTAGTGTGAAAATGTACAAATAGAATTAAGGGCTGAAGATGAGAGATGTATGTAGTCTTGACATGAATTGCTACTCAAATTCCTTATTGATTTATATTCTCTTTTATTTTTTCAATAGTGTTACGAAATTAAAACACTTTAAATTAGTTATTGTGTATATCACATTTGTTAGCCCTCATATATGTTGCATTGCCTGTTCCTCCATATTCTGTGCATATTAGAGATGATGAGCATGTCATGCTCATCATTTTTGGATGGTCTATATTTTTTTCAAAATTTAAATTTTTGTATTTTTAAAAAATATAATATAAAATAAAAATATTTTTTTAACTACCAACTTAAAAAAAATGATATATATTAAAATTTAAAATTTAAAATTTAAACCATCCAAATTAAATCTAAATAACCTAAAAATGATATGCGCAGAGTGTTCATCTGTCTGTTATGCATTAATCCAGATGCCATTTACCATGCACTCTGGCTATTTAATTATCAGTTAACAATGGAATGACTTTTATAATCAGGGCTCGGCTTTAAGTCTTATTTTTAATCAAAGACTCTTTTTTTGGGCCAAAAACTACCAAAGACTTAAATCTTACTCACGTCGTTTGTTGAAGTTATGTCATGGGCCCAAATGCCTAGCCGACGAAACAAATCAACGAGGCCTAGGGGGTTCTAATCTTTCGAGACATATATAGACGGTGAGCACCTTCAAGCCTAAGCCAATTTGGTCTTGTTTGGTAATTAGAAAGAACATAAAAAAAAAAAAGGAAAAATTTTACATAAGGCTTATTATGTCTATATAATTATTATTTAATAATATTTATCTTATTTTATGAATTTTTTAAAATAAATACCAAAAATTATTTTTTATATCCAAAGTCACAATTTTTATTTTTTATTTTCATTTCTATTTTTAACTTTTTTTATATGCTAAACAGGTTGTCATAATGGGTTTAGGTCTATTTTAAAATGGCATGCATTTTCTCCTAAGATTTATTTCATATATTTGTTGATCTTCTATTTTTTCTATTTTTGTATGCAATGCTTATTAAAATTGAATTGATACATGTAGTGGTTTACAATTTATTGATTTGATTAAAGTTAAATTGTGGGTGAACTAATAATAATTAAATATATGTATATATGTTAAAATTTTATATATTAAAATTCTAATATAATGGATAAATATCAATAATTTTAAATATTTAATTATTAATTACATATTTCTTAAGATGTTTAAAAAATTATATTTAAATTAAAAAAATAAAAACTACTTATAATTAAAATTTAACAATATTTAATATTAAAATTTTGAAATTCTTAAATCATATTGAAATTCTATTTATTATTAAAAGATTAAAAAAGAAAAACAAAGGACTTAGAACTAGTGAGTACATTTTTAATGGTAAAACACTATTGAGATCTATTTCATATTTTTGCCGATCTTCTATCTCTTCCTGTGTCATGCCTTTTTTCTTTTTTGTGAAAAAAAATGTGTCATATCATTTTCGCATATGATTCTTTTTTATCTCTACACTTATATTTGGATTGAAATTTTATAAACTTGACTGACATCTACAATGATTTTGGATACCCCGTTCAGTGCAAACTCATCAGGATCCTTAGGAACGTAGTAAAAAGAAAAAATATTTATTATAAAGTATGAAAAAATCGCTAGTCATATCATATGTTTACGATGTATTAAGAAAAATTGGTCCTTCGTTTGTACCAACGCAAGGAATCAAATTCAAGATTTTGATAATAGGACAAAATCCAAAATCATTAGCCATTCGGGGCCCCGAATTTCCGAGTGGGTCTACCATATTCGCCGTCACTACCTGTCAAACATGAAACTCGCTATATCGTGAGCTCCAAGGATGAAGTTGGGTGTTATTCCAAACACCATTTCCAATTCATCCGTGTCACCTCCGCTAATTTTCACTCTTACGGTCTCACATTCCTTCTCTCCTCAATTCTCACCTAACAAAACCAATTGTTCAGGTTTCTGCTTCTTCTTCTTTTTAATTTTTAATTATTTTTATTTTAAAGGTGATTTGGTGAGTTTCTGTTAAAATTCTCTGGCCGACTAGTTTTTCTTTTTAATAACTTAACACTGACAGCTAATTATTTATTGTGATCGCCATTCAAATTCTTTCTTCACATAATATTGGGGTTTTTCAATCCATTTCTGCGATTTCGTTGGAGGGGGTTGCTAAAAGTTGCGTTTTTTTTTTACGGCGTGCAGAGAGAAAGAACTCAATTTTGCGTGTGCAAAATATCCAGCATAAAAGTGAGCCGATACCCAGTTACTTGATGGCTTCAGAGCAGGAATTTCCGGAATTGAATAGAAATCTTTACCCACATATAGAACCGTATAGTACAGGGTTTTTGAAGGTTTCAGATCTTCACACAATCTACTGGGAGCAATCAGGAAACCCGACTGGGCATGTGAGTAGTAATTGCCCTACTGGCTGCTTAAATATGCAAAATTTGTTTGAAGTTTTATTTGGAATCTTACTTTTGAAACTATAGTTTAAGCTTTTATGCTTATTTGGTTGAGGTTGAGGCAGACTGGGATGCAAAGAAATGGGCTATTGTTAAGCTAGTGATTCTATCAAGATTGATTTCTGATGCAACTGAATGAGCTCTCAAATTACTTCATCGATCCTCCTGTAGAATGGGAGGTAGTCAATTGTGAGCATGGTGTTCTTTTCTCACTCACATATTAATGGATGCCTCAGATTGTTGGGAAAAGACTCCATTTCTATGGGAACCGTTATGAAATATCCTACTCACTTTAGTGCTTGCTGATAATTTCTTGCATGGATAATTGGGAGTTTATGGGCTATTTTTGCTTTCCTTAAGCCTGATAGCTTGTTAGAGTTTGGGATAGATCTATAATAAATTGTTGGCTGACATTCTGGTTTGCTTGTCGTTAGTAACACTGCTTGATTCTACTTGCAATTGAAATTCTCATCAATACTTTTGTGTTTCGGGTGGAAATGAGACAAAAGGTTGTTGGCCTTCAAAGCCTAGCTTAACACATGCATGAGTGGATACTGCATGGATCTAGTAGTTTTTTTTTAATTTTTAATTTCTGCTTTTATTTTCTTTTCATAGCTTTATTGACTGTTTCTTCTGATTCAATTTATTGCCATTTTTTTTATATTCCAAGTATTTAACTTGCCAATAGAGAATAATTATTAAAAAAAAATATGGCTAATCATATCTAAGAATTTTTCTTGCAGCCAGTTATCTTCCTTCATGGGGGCCCTGGAGGGGGCACTTCTCCTAGTAATCGGAGATTTTTTGACCCTGAGTTTTATCGAATTATTCTATTTGATCAGGTTAGTTTCAGATTGTCTGCTATAATAATATCTGAAGCTTTTGCTTCATGATAAATACTTTCTTTATCAGCGAGGTGCAGGAAAAAGTACACCCCATGCTTGCTTGGAACAAAACACCACATGGGACCTCATTGATGACATTGAAAAGCTAAGAGAACACTTGGAGATTCCAGAATGGCAGGTAATTGTTCATTTCTGGTTTCAGAGTACATTTGTGATTCTTATGTGATAGGCTATGATATTCTCTTCCTTAAATTATGCAGGTATTTGGTGGGTCATGGGGAAGCACACTTGCCCTTGCATACAGCCAGTCATACCCGGAGAAGGTATGCTACTTTGTTTTGATTTTGGTTGATCTTATTTTATGATATCTCAAATGGTTTCTTATCTTTTTTAAAAATTATTTTTCTCTTGACAATCGTATAATCTATTACTCAGAGCTGAGCAGTTTATTTCCCTGCTGTCGTTGCTCACTTCTTATGATATATATATATGTAATTTTCTAATTTTGTTACAAGGTTACTGGCATGATCCTCAGGGGAATTTTTCTTTTGCGAAAGAAAGAGATTGATTGGTTTTATGAGGGTGGTGCTGCTGCAATATTTCCTGATGGTATATATCACATTCTGTTTATTTGTTTCTTTGTCAGGTGAATTCCTTGTGAATAAATGTCATGCACGATAAAATTTCTTTTTAAAGATTTGAAGAGGTTTCTTGTTTTCTGGTATATGGAAGTATGCAGGAGCATCATGTTATGCCAGTTTCTTTGCATGCTAGGATTACAATTGTTCGGCTAAGAGCATAAGAAGGAATGCATGCTTATATTTATGATAATTTCACTGTTTTTATTCCAGATCTCTTGTTAATATGATATTCTTAGTTTTAGACTCGCATAATCTCATGTATGGTTTAATGTGATGTCTGGCTTATCTGCTTATTAAATTCCTGAGGCATGCAAGTGGCTGATAATTTGTGCATTTTGTCTGATGCCAGCTTGGGAACCATTTAGAGATTTAATTCCAGATAATGAGAGAGGGTGCTTCATTCATGCCTACCAGAAGAGATTAAATTCTGGTGATATTGAAACTCAAGTGAGTGTCTGTCTAGTTTCCTCAGCATGGTTTTCTCTAGTTTCCTCCCCTGCATTTTCTCTAAATGTTATTTGGATGTCAAAGCTATATTCCATCTTTTGGCCTGAATTCTAAACTGTCAAGTGTATGAATAGTTAAAGAGAATTGAACTATTTAGAATTCTATCCCTTATAATGCCAACAAGTCCTCCTATGGCTTCTGACTGAAATTTCTGGAGTAGTTTCTTTTGTAAATTGGCATGTTGAGTTTTAAAACCCCCCCTCCCCAAAAAAAAAGAAAAAAAAAAGCATCTTGATTTTGTTTTTTTAGTGGAGTTTCCTATGTACACAATATGTGGATCTTTATTGCGTCAATTTAATGTTCCTGAGGTCCACCCTTTTACTCAGCTATAATCATGTTATGTATCAACTATTGACCGTTGTCTTGTTTGTATTGGAAAAATATTCTTTGGTATAACATGTTTTAAAACACTTTACACTAATCATATTTTGAAGGAAATGAAATGCGCATTGGTGATATGTTGTTTTAGAGATATCTGATATAGTCTAAAGAAACAATTTGTGTTAACTTGGAAGACAATGAAGGACAGGTAGAAAAACAATGAAGTATAATTACAGTATGAGAAGTGAGAATTAGAATAGGGAGCTATGGTTGGGCTAGATTCCTGATATATACCCAAAAATTAAAAATAATTTTTAAAAAAAAGAGAGAAGTATTTTTTTGGGGGGGCTATTGAGATCTGAAGCCTGAATGGATTATAGAAATGATATACATTAATCCATCATCTTTGATATAATATTTTATACCAATCGTATCTGGGAATACCGTGCATGGTATTTTCCAAATTAGAAGCTTCTGTTTGTCTATCTATCTAAAATATATTGCTATATTTATTCCACTGCTTACTGATTGACTATTAGACATACCATCACAAAGTAAAACCTGTGGTCTCCTACAACTTTCTACTTGGCCCTGAAAAAATATAAGCTCTGGTCTTCTGTTGATGTTACTTATTGTTGAGAAAATAGAGAGAGCAAAAGTTAGAGAGAAAAGGAAGGGACCAGATGAAATATATTATTGAAAGACTCAGCAATTGTGTTATACTCTCAACCTATATTTATACTAATATTTTGACCACTTGGACACTTATACCCATTACCTTGAATGCACTACAAGTAACGATTTCCTTAACCTACAAATGTTCCCTAAATCTTTAATATCTCTTAACATGGTGATGTAGGATAGAGGTAAGAAGAAAGAAAGAGAGTGTAGAGGACCAGAGAGAGAGAGAGGAGCAGAGAGTTAATAGGGAGAACTGAATCACTTCTTTTGGCTTAATGTAATACAATACCCCCAATTATTCTCCTTAAGTCCTATTTATAACCATAGTTCCCTATCGGTAGTAACAGAAATAACGGTCATAATCTCCTGTCATTCTATATTTATATAACAATACTCCCTCACCCAAAAGATCCTTGCCCTCAAGGATTAGGTACAACGAAATTAGGAAATTGTTTTTGAAATTGATAGAGAGGAACCCATGAGGCTTCTTCATCTAGTAGGCCTTTCCAATGATCTAAGACTTCTGTTATTATTCTTCCTCTACGTTGTCCAATTCTTCTGTTTAAGATTGCTTCTGGTTCAGAGCCTGTGGAGACTGTAGGCCATTCAATTGGTGGATGTCGTTGCTTAACTGCTGGATCTGGACATAATTTCAGCAGTGATATATGGAAAATAGGGTGAATTCTGGATTTTCTGGTAGGTCCAATCTGTAAGCCATTGAACCAATCCTTTCTACCACTCTATAGGGACCAAAATATCTAGGTGCCAACTTCTTAGGGCTTCTAGTAGCAGTAGAAATTTGCCTATATACGGTTATAACTTAAGAAACACCCATTGGCCAACTTGAAACTCCCTATCTGTCCTTCTAGCGTCAGCTTTCTGCTTCATTCTGTTTGCTGCCCTATGCAGATGATGTCTCAAAAGAACCAACATTTCTTCTCTTGCTGTAAAAGTTCTATCCATAGCCTCAATAACAAAATTCTTAGGCAAATAGGGAACATAAAGTGGAGGTTTCTGCCCATATAGTAATTCATAAGGTGTGGCTTTTGTTGCAGTGTGAAATGTTGTATTATACCACCACTCAACTTGAGACAACCACTTACTCCAGTCTTTAGGTGTTTCCCAACACATACACCTTAAGTAAGTTTCTAGGCACCTATTCAAAACTTCTGATTGGCCATTCGTTTGGGGGTGGTAAGCAGAAGATAATTTCTGGTCAACTCTTATTATTCTCAAAAATTCTTTCCAGAAATTGCTCACAAAAATTGGATCTCTATCACTTATAATTTTTGTTGGGGCACCATGTAATTTATAAACATGATCCATGAAATGTTGAGCAAGTGTAGCTGCTGTAAAGGGGTGAGAAAGAGGTAGGAAGTGAGCATATTTACTCATTCTATCAATGATGATCCAAATAGTGTCCTTCCCATTAAATTTAGGAAGGCCCTCAATGAAATCCATTGTGATGCTTTCCCAAATCTTACTTGGAATAGGTAAAGGTTGCAACAACCTTGGTGTGGCCACTGCTTCATATTTACACCTTGCACAAGTATCACAATAATGGATAAAATCGTGTACATCTGTGAGCATCTTCTTCCACTAGAATAAACCCTTTATTCTTTGATAAGTTGCCTGTATTCTAGAATGACCTCCCCTGAGGACTTGCATGTAACCATTCTAGAATCTGTTGTCTTGGTGCAAAAACATTCCCAACCACTAGCTTCCTGTTTTTCCTTAGAAACTTTCCATCCCAGGTGTAGAGTTTGAGATTTCCTCCTAGCTGCTGTAATTGTGAAATTAATGCCTTCAAGTCCAAATCTTCTTCCCAACTTTGTTGAATTTTCTGCAACAAATTTGAGGAAGTTGTATCTAATGTCATTTGAAGTAATTGAGGCCCTGAGAGTTATGAAAGGGCATCAGCCGTTGTATTATCATTGCCTTTCTTGTATTGGATCTCATATTCATATCCCATTAATCTAACAACCCAGTACATTTGGAAAGATGTTTTCAATTTCTGTCCCAATAGGAACTTCAAACTTTGCTGATCTGTTCGGATGATAAACTTCTTCCTTTCCAGATACTGATGCCAATAATCGACTGCAAGCACCACCGCTAGTAGTTCCTTTTCATATACTGACAACTAGAGGTGTTGTGTTCCCAAAGCTTTATTGAAAAATGCAATGGGCTGACTCTCTTGCATTAAGACAGCCCCCATACCTGTCCCACTCACATTGGTTTCTACAATGAACATTTTATTAAAGTCTGGGAGTGCTAGTACTACCGCTGAAACCAAAGTGTCTTTCAATTTCTTGAACGCTGTAGCTGCTTCACTAGTCCACCAAAAGCCATTCTTCCTTAAAATGGTTGTTAGAGGTCTTGCTAGCTCTCCATAATCTCTGATAAACCTCCTATAATAGCCAGCGAGCCCTAAAAATGATCTGAGTTGCTTAATAGTGGAGGATTCTGGCCATTCCATCACTGCTTTAATCTTTTGAGGGTCTGTAGCCACTGTGCCATTACTGATTATATGGCCTAAATATTCCACTTGTACAGCAGCGAAAGTACATTTACTTTCCTTAACAAAATAATGATTGGCTCTCAAAACTTCCAACACTATACACAAGTGTCTTGCATGTTCTTCTAGATTTGAGCTGTAGATTAGTATATCATGAAAAAATACTAATACAAAGTTTCTTACAAATGGCTTGAATATGCTGCTCATAGCTTCCTGAAAGGTGGTGGGTGCATTGGTTTGGCCAAAAGGCATAACCAGCCACTCATAATGACCCGAGTGAGTTCTAAAGGCAGTCTTATAGGTATCTTTGGGCTTCATTCTGATTTGATGGTACTCGGCTCTTAAGTCAAGCTTTGTAAACCATCTTGCATCCTTTAACTCATGCAAAAGCTCTTCCACTAGAGGAATAGAATATCTATTCTTAATTGTCTTCTTGTTGAGTTCCCTATAATTGATGCACATCTTCCATGAACCATCTTTTTTCTTTACTAGGACTATAGGTGCAGCAAAAGGAGAAGAACTTTCTTGAATGATCCCAGATTCAAGTAACTTGCCCACCATTTTTTCTATAACATCTTTCTGTGTGGAAGAATACCTGTAGGGCTTAAGGTTGATCGAATCCATTCCTTCTTGTAATATAATTGGGTGATCTATACGGAGGCAAGCCTTTAGGCTCCGCAAAAACATCCCCAAACTCTTTTAAAAGCTTTTGAATCTTAGCTGGAATAAGGTCAGCACCTTTAACTGCAAGGCATTGCGACCTTCCTTCATTCACCCCCTGTCAGTTGCAACCAGAAAAATTGACTACCAGCAACTTCGTCCTTGGCTTCTACCCGTTTGGGAGCCATTAATTGCCATGTGTTTGAGGGCACTGCCTGCAAGGTGCACATCTTGCCAATATACCAGAAAAACATGGTAGTTGTTTCATAGTCCCAGAAGGTATAACGGAGACTTTTAAGCCACTCCCATCCCAAAACAATGTCGTATGTCCTTATGCTCATGAACTTTAAGTCCCTTGTAAACTTCTCACCTTGCATTTTCCATTGAAACCCCTTCCAGATGTCGTACACCTTCAACCTCTTCCCACTAGCCACCACAACATCGACAAACCCATCCTCCTCACCCTTCCAGCCTAGTTTCTTGGCAAAATCATAATCCCAAAAATCGTGGCTGCTTCCATTGTCAATTAGAATGTGTACTGCCCTCTTGCCCACCTGGCCTTGGACCCTTAGTGAAGAGGCTCCCACTTCTCCCTCCATTGCATGGAGAGATATTTGAAAATTCTCAGGACCATTTCTCTCTTCTTCGGTGATTACTGCCTCTTCTTGGAGCCCATCTTCTGAATCAGCATCCATTTCAATGAGCTGGAGCTGCATTTTCCTTCTTTGGGGGCAATTGTGGCCCTTCGAATATTTCTGGTGGCAGTAAAAACAAAGATTTTGGGCATGATTTTCAGCTTCTTCCTCTGGGCTCATCATTTTAGAAACCTTCAAAATGGTTCTTGATGCATTTGCACCTGGATCCCATGTCACAGAGCTTGAACTTGACGCAGCAGACACATTAGGGGGCATTTTTGTCATTTTTGACCTTTCTAGTTGGGACCCACTAAAGAAAGACATCTTCTTGGGCGTTGACCACCTGTCTTAGACGTGTGATGATAGGAATGTGCCACTAGGAGAGCTTGAATTCCCTTGGTTCTTCCACGTCTTCCTCGCCAAAGCTCTCTGGAAGTTAATTTCTTGGAGTCGCGCCAGACTTCTTGCGTCTTGAAGGGTAGTGGGCTGAAGGAATCACACAGGCCCCGCAAAGTCTTCTTGAAGCCCTGCTATATACGATTGTACCAAATAGTTTTCAGGCAATCGAAGTTTACACGTAACGATATCAAATGCCTCATCGTATTCTATCAGAGAACCAATTTGCCAAAGTCACATGAGGTCTTACATTGGAACTTCGTATGAAGGCCCGAAACGACTCTTAACGGCTTCAGCGTATTCATCCCAAGATAGCAAAGGACCTTCCCTCGTTTGCTTGAACACTTGATGCCATTGGAAGACTTTTTCGTCTGGGTGAATGCTTGCCATTGTAACTTTCAAGTCTTCTGGAGTCTCATCTAATGCGAAATAGCATTCGCATTTCATAAGCCAGCAAGAATGTCCTCCCAATGAAATCTTGGAAACTCCATTTTAGTAAAGCGTGTCAGAGGCTGGTAATCACGATGCTCCATGCAGAGACGTTCGTTTCTTGGACGTCCATTAGTATTCGTACTACCCCCAGTGGCAGCTTCGTCAATGCGTCGAACCGAATGAGCAAGTTGTGCCGTCAATGCCTGGAGTTGAGTTTCAAGCATCTGGATGCGATCGTCGTTCTGTTCTGCCATTTGTGGTTGCGCAGCGCAGGAGCAGGTTTCAGGCATGCAAAGGCGAAGGAAAGGAGGCTTTGATACCACTGATGTAGGATAGAGGTAAGAAGAAAGAAAGAGAGTGTAGAGGAACAGAGAGAGAGAGAGGAGCAAAGAGGTAATAGGGAGAACTGAATCACTTCTTCTGGCTTAACGTAATACAATGCCCCCAATTATTCTCCTTAAGTCCTATTTATAGCCATAGTCCCCTAACGGTAGTAACCGAAATAACGGTCATAATCTCCTGTCATTCTATATTTATATAACACATGGTAACTCTTCTTAACCTACTATATTTTCCTAAATTCTGAGTATCTCTTAACACTTATCAACCCAAGACTAGATATTTCAAATGATAAAAAATATTCATGTAGAAGGAGCAAGTAGGAATGCTGTATTTGACAATAAATTTTGAGAAAGAGAACTGCGATTTCTAAGTAAAGATGCTGGTCAAGAAGTTTACGGATCATGCTATTAGCTGCATATTTTGACTATTTGCCGTATCTTTTGGAATGAGATTCATGTAGACAGCCCAATTCTTGGAATTGAGAATATTGCAAATTCAAATTGAACCTCAGATTAGAAACCACACAACTTCTCAAGGACTGAGAGGTTCAGGGATGTTGAAGGGACTAATCTAAAGTTATTTTTTACATTTTTCTGGTCCTGTCAAAAGATTTTGTTTTTGGCCATTATCTTGTCATAAGCGATTGATTCCTTTCTGAAAGAGGGAAAGATATATCAGGCTTTCAATTGTTTGATAAATGCACTGGAAGCTGTATTTGGATAATTTTGTTGTTTTCTTATACTTCTTGTCATCTCTTAGTATGCAGCTGCTAGAGCATGGACCAAATGGGAAATGATGACTGCTCATCTTATTCCAAACGAAGAGAACATCAAAAAGGGAGATGATGATAACTTTTCCCTGGTAGGTTGGTCAAATGAGGAATGAAAGACTTTGGCTGATAAAAAGTCCTGAAATATCATTTAAAAAGAAAATTATGAGGAATGGATTGTGTAAATTCCATTGTCAGCTTCTTTTGTTTTATTATGAATTTCATTTTTTACTATATTTATATACTTTTGAGCATAATCTGATGTTGCATGCTTGCACCTTTAAAAAATTGAGTTAATTTTCCAACGCAGTTCTTATAAATATTGTTACAATGGCAACACTGATATTTTGCATGTTCTAAAATTTACAGTGCAGAGACTTAACTACACATTTTTGTTGCATATAAGAGAGGTCATGTAATAATAGTAATTTTTCAGTGGTTATGAATTTTGTTATTTGTTTACAGAACCTTTTTCCCCCTATAAACAGATTGCTTAAATTTCTAAGGTTAACACCATTGCAGTTGTGGCAACTGCAGAATGTCCTATTCTGAGAATCTGAAGTAAGAAAAAGAAGCGGAGAAGTAAATTGTTTTGCACTCCAAACACCCTGCTCTGTTCTATATAGTGATGCTTAATTGTTAAGAGGCCTGCATTTTATTTGTATTCTGAAGTTTGAAATCTTTCATGTTTCAATAGCATATTTTTAATTATTGCACAAAAAACAATTTATAGTGAGACTTTCCCAACTTGTTTAGTAAGTTAACTGAGACAGTCAACTGAATTTTAAATCTACATTCTTCCCCCTTCTTTATTCAGGATTGATATATGATTATGTATTCTTGCATTTCAGAATTGAGACTTGTACTGAAAACAAATTTTTGTCTGTATTTGTAGGCATTTGCAAGGATTGAAAACCATTATTTTGTGAACAGGGGATTCTTTCCAACAGATTCATTCCTGTTGGATAACATTGATAAGATCAGGCATATCAGCACAATAATTGTACAGGTATAAATAAATTCTTCATTGCATCTGTAAATTTCTTACTCTAAGGGTGCATTTATTTAGTTTCTAAAATCATTTTCAGAATCTATTCATTTGCGAATTTTCATTATTCAGGAAATATGTTTGCTGCGTGAAGTTAAAATTTTGTTCATCTTTGTTTTCAAACCAAATTGCATAAACAGTCATAAATGTTAGTTTACTTTTGAGTTTGACTGTCAATAATTGTGTGATTATTTTGGTTGTTTAATAATTATTTTAGACTCTGTTGTGAAATTACAATAGTGCCGTTGGTCATTTTGTGGAAATGCTAGAAACATTTTTTGGATGCTTTCTATTTTCAACCTATTTTAGAAAATGTTGAGAAAATATGTCCACTTAACTCTACGATTCATATTTTCAGTTATGTTTTTCCATGAAAATGAAAACAGAAACCGAAAAAAAAAAAAAAGGACCAAACAGGTTCTACTCTACATTGTAATTCATAACTTTGCAGGGAAGATATGATGTTTGCTGCCCAATGATGTCAGCCTGGGATCTTCATAAAGCTTGGCCAGAGGCAGATTTTAGGGTAAGGGTGCTGCTGCTCTAAGATCATAATATGATAATTGTTTTTTCAATTCCAGGTAGGATATAGATCTTAAAGTTACCTTTTACAGTCTATCGCAAGAAAGAGCTCTAGTTACTTGGCCATGTGTTACAGTGAAGGAAAAAAACGTGTGTAAATTTTAGGTGTTTCATATCAGGTTCGTTAACACTAATATGACTTCTAGAGGAATGTTTTTAAAAAGTCGATAATGTGATGCTAAATTATAAAAAATAGCAACATGTTCTATTTTCATCAGTGAATCTAATAACATATATTAAGAATTTTATCCAAGTCCTTCTGATACTAAATTGCTTGTGGACAGTTCTGTTGTAGTATCAAGACTTTCCGGGGGCAAGCTTTTTTTTTTTTTATTTAATTAAATTTTTCTTATTTATGATTTTTGCAAAAACAGTCATGCACAACGCTTATGCATAACATGATCAAGTTACTGAATCATACTACAATGAAACAGGTGGTTGCAGATGCAGGACATTCAGCAAATGAACCAGGCATAGGTGCTGAACTTGTGGCTGCAAATGAGAAACTGAAAAACATTAAGAGCAATAGGGCCTGAAATGACCCAAAAAGCACTCATAAATAAGCTGCTCTCCCTTGGTCACATAAATGTTTGTTGTTAGCTGATTCAACAGTCACAGGGTGCTGCAGCCTACATCCCTGCGGAAATCCTGGTTTATTGTACCTAGACTCTAGGAAAAGCCTTCACTTTTAATAAACAAATGAAGACCCCTCGGGTCCATGTTTGGGAAAAAAGTGGGTAGGGTTGTTCTCAGTGTCTGATGGAACTTGATTGCTCGTTAATGGATTTGGTTTTGTAATGGAAATGTTTTGGCTTCCAATATGATAATGATCCCATAGGTTTTGGTGGTACGATTCCTCACGTCAGATGTTGTATCATTGAACGGTAAGTTTATGTTCGGTCATGGCTTTTATCTCATGATAATTTATTATAGTAGTTTATTTAATTAAGTTAGGAGAACCTTTTCTTAGCTAGTTAAGTGGAGCCAGAGTTAGCTAGCTGGTGAGAATTCTTCTGATCAGCTAAGAGAAGCCTGCTAGCTAGTCAAGGAGTTCCCTACAATCCAGTTAGGGAGAGCCAACTGAGTTAAGAAGGTTGCACTCGTGTATTTAATTCCTTTATTGAGAAGTTTTCTAGCTTAGCTATGAAGATTTCATCGAGTCCGTTCCTTGGACAGGAAAAGCCATGTAGGAATGGTTTACTTGCCCAAACTTGTTCAAAATCAAGTATAATAGGTTGACGAAGACAATTAAGATATTAGAAGTGATTTTTATTCAAATGCGTAACATTTACACGTTTTGTTATTATCTATGATATGTTTACAACTCTCTTTATATAACTTAATTTAATCGTTATTTTATATGCTGTGTTTACTTCAAAATCTTCTTATTTTGACACACAATTTTCGAAGGTAAAACACGTCTTTAGAGTTGTTATTATTACTCGAACTCAATTCCAGCTTAAAACGCTCAAAATTTACCAATGTTCCTATGTCATCATAGAATACAGAAACAATGTCAGAACCATATCACTTCTTACTGAAATAAGAAATGACATCATAAATGAAAATAAACAAAATAATTACAAATGAATCATCTATGTTACAACATACATGGCTATGAATCATCAAATTTGCCCAACCCTTCGTATATCAAGTGGCCTCAGAACAATCTTCAGGAAGCCACTACGAATTCAATGATATTATTGAACATTAGACACGCCCCACCAGTAAACAGAAAAGACACGCCCCAACATACATTTAAGTCAATTTTTTTGTGCAGCTCTTTGGCACATGGAGACTCTGAAAGTTTGGTTGCTTAGGAAAAGTTGGAGCCTTTTTTGCTCGTGAACAAGAACTGGAATTGGCACCATAAGCTTTACTTCTAGGTGATTCGCCATTATTACAAGGCTTTGCTGCTTCCTTATGCTGTAATATGTTGAATGACTTTTCATCAATGACACTGTGCTGCTTACCAGGTGTTGCAAGAAGACCATTTTCTTTCTTCCTTGACAAAGCACTGCAATATAAACTAGCTGTAACTTATTCTTAATTCCACTTTTAGTATCTCTAGTTTATTTTGAAAAAAAAAAAACAATTTAGTCCCTATAATTTTAGTCTGTGTAAGAAAGACTCGTTACAGCAAGTTAGTTTTATTTTGAAAAAAAAAAACAATTTAGTCCCTATAATTTTAGTCTGTGTAAGAAAGACTCGTTACAGCAAGTTAGTCCCTATAATTTTAGTCCTTCTAGTATAATTAAAGAAATTTATTTATTTATTTAAATAAGTCAAGGCAATAAAAAGTAATAATAAAGGAGATTGAAGCCAAATTTCGTCATGTCATAAAATAGAATTTAAATTAGTCAAGTCAAGTGATGTAAATGAATTTTGAGGCAAAATTATTTTGATAAAAAAACTAATAGACGAACTACTTTCTTCGAGTAAACTAAATGACTAAATTGTAATTAATTTTGTAACTTACTTACCCTCAAATAATGAATGTGCAAGAGTGATATAAATGAAATGATTTTGAGGCTCAATTGCTCTGATAAAAAAAACTAGTGAGATGAACTACTTTTTTTCGAGTAAACTAAGTGACTAAAATTGTGATTGATCTTATAACTTACTTACCCTTTAGGTCTCACAACTCCTGTTGGCTGCATCATTAGGGATTTTCTTTTGAACTTGTCATCCAATTTTTTAGCAGCTTTATCTCGTTGTTTTAGCCGTTCAGCCATATCAATAGGTTTCTGAAGTTTAGGACCAGCACTTCTTTGAGGAGTGATGTATAATTTTTTCTTCACTTTCATGTTGGAGTTTTCAAGGACAGAACATCGAATGCTTCCCTATATTAACGTTGTAAGATGTTTCAGCCATTTCTCTCTAGTCTCTAAAATTTCATGAAGCAATAATATTCAAATGATACCATCTTGTGTACGTAAACTTACAGATTTATCATCTTCTGTTGCATGGCCTAATCTCTTTTCGCAGCTGTTATTATCAGAGTCTCGTTCATTCTTCTGACGAAAGTAAGAAATGCGTAATATTAGATCTTTAAGCACAACATGAGAAATAAAATTTGAATTTGAAAATTTGCACCTTGTGTTTAAAACATGTATCTCATATGTGTCAGACATGAACGCATATCCTTTTTGAAATATTTGTGCTTCGTAGCATATTTATATTGAGGTTCAAAATGAAACTTACCTGGTTTAAATTCTGATGTTTCCTCATTGTCTTGCCTCCTTTGGCTGTGGTTCCTTTCAAGGCTGAGAGAGGTTTCTTCTCCAAGTTTGCTTCTTTGAGAATTCCTCTTTCCTGAAAACAGCCAAAAAAAACAACATAAACCCAAGAGAGAGTTCCTATAACTTCATTCAAACCTCGAAAATAATGAAACCGACTAGAATAGAACTCCTTACTTACATCGGTTCTCAGCTTAAAAGGCTTGGGGTTTGTTGGCTTTAATTTTCTGTATTTCACGACTTGAGAACCAGTTGTTGCATTAGATGTAGGTTTCTGCTTCGAAGTCATAATCATCAAATTTTCAGTTAAATGTATATGGTGAATACAAGAATAAAGTAGGCATAAAATTTGAAGTGTAAATGTGTAATTTAAAGAGTGGGGCCTAATACAAATATTGGGTATAGGTGTGACCCCTGTTAGAAAATGTCCCTGCATGATCACAACACATTGAAGCTTGTGCATCTGAAAACAACAGCAATGAGATTCTAAAATAGATCTTACCTTCTGTGTTTTCCAGGTATCCTCATTCTTGGCATTTTTAAGGTTGTTGCGACTGATAACCAGAGCTCTGTAGCCAATTTCCCATAGGAAAAAATGATGACATTTATGAAGTTTAAGAAAGAGAAGATACCCTTATTAAAATAATCTTTAATGCAAATTAATTCCGTACCTGTTCTCATCAGGGCCTGAAGGATTTTCCTTTTCATCATGCTCAGCGAGTTCACCCTCATTTTCTTTATCATCATCAGAGGCCAAAGAATTCTCTTTATTATTATCTCTCTTTATGGCTTCTAGGATTTTTTCCCTCTTCTCTTCATCTTCTTCACTACTCTTCTTCTGCTCTCCTTCTTCTGAGCTTGATGATTCATGACATCCCTCAAGAGAACCATTCCTTGATTTTTCATCAATCTCCATATCACTAGAATCATCTTTATTGTCAGCACCTCCTTCATGAATCTGAGAAGGACCCTTTAATTTCTTCTCCTCTTTCGTACATCTATTAGGATACAAAGAATCAAACACACGGCTCTTTACCTCTCGTCCCCTGAACTTCCTTCTAGAAGCTTCTTCATTCTTCTTCTTTACACTATCAAGCTCAAGCTTCTTCATTGCTGAACACAGCGATTTCATGGGTGTCTTTTTCAGTTCTATAGAGCTCTTGATCTTCACGGCTTTTTTCGGCGAGTGAAATACCAGAGCTTTTGCTATTACTCTGTTTTTAGGCACAACCACATTCATAGATTTTTTGCTTTGAACAGTTTTGAACTGTTCCAAATTCGATCTTTTCTTTTGATTCCTTGGAGTAGTTAAAGCCTTAGCCATAGCAGGTGATTGCTTCACCTTAGCATTTGGGGTTGCATTAACCTTAGAAAGAGGCCTAGTTCTTGCATTGTTATCAATAATCTTTTTTGAAATTGAAGAAATCAAAGCCAATCTTGAAACCCTTGACTTTGAAGATTTTGCAGGAGCTGAAAGTGGGCATTTCAAATTTGCACTAAGAACCAAAAAATTTAAAAGGAAAAATCTTATTAGCAAAAAGTTTAGTTAAGGCAATAAATAAGGTAAGGGAATAGGTGGTAGTTCTGTCTAGCTACCTTGCTTCTCTTTTATTCAGCGCTTTTCTGAGGCGAATATTGGGACTTCTGGCTGCCATAACCTGTAAAGCCAAAAGTCATCATTACGTCCATATTGGCAATTTATCAAATATCACTGAAGCTAAGTTCAACAAGAGTGAAACAAGAACCAACCCGAAGAACAAAATTCTTGTAGACTGCTTCAGAGTCCAATTCTTCTCCATGATTTTGGTCACATCCTGTGCAGGTGGAATTCACAAATTCAGAAGATTTAAAATTTTTATGCATATTTGTACAGTTAATTAGCGTAATTAAGATGGGTTTCGGTGTAAAATGGTAAGAAAGACAGGAAGTGAAATATAAATATTTCCAATGAACTCATCAGATGCAGTTGAAAAAACACAGAAAATGATACAACTCTGACACACACATACACTAGCACAATCGGATTCGACAAAGAGAGAAACTTCTATAATAAAATGTATTTTCATTCAAGATATCCAAATTCCCCATTACAACTCAGAAACTTCTATATATATACAACTCTATTAGTTACTAAACTGGTTACCATTAGCTATTAACAACTAATTCTCATAACTTCTGATTACCTATTTTCCTAATATGGATTCGGAAAGAGATTACTTTAATAGATATGATATTATTTACAAATAAATAGCATAAGTGCAGTACTAAGATGAACTTTTATGGATATCTTCGTGGGGTGCAATTCACAAAGACAGAAAGTTCTCTCTCTCACTCTCTCACGCAAGCACACTCTCTTCTTCGAGAAAGAGAGAAACTCCCACACCAAAGTATATTTTCATTCAAAATTATCAACATTCCCTAGTACGAATCCAAACCTTCTACTTCTAACGACCTATTTTCCTAATATGAATCAGAAAAAGCTATACTTTTATGCATTTTCACACTAAAGTAGCAAGATTAAGATGAAGTTTCCAAAACTATCCTAGAACTTTATCCATGCGCACTCCGGCTTGATATATTTAGAATTTTTAATTATAGAGTGCTCCCAGAATGATCAAGAAAGTGAAATTTCATTTAAAATCGTAATAAAAGAGTGAATATAAATTTCCACTAAACTCATCGGATGCAGCTGGAAAAAAATTACCAACGCGCAAGCAGAACCAGTAGCTATCTTCGTGAGAACGGCGAATTTGCGGTGCGGTGAAGTCCACAAACTTGGGCGCTTCAATCTTCTCGTAGAACTCGTCGCCTATGTTCTCTTCTTCGATCATGGGCAACGAAGGAGCTTCTGCCATACCTCTTCAGAAGAATTTGCAGAGAGAAAGAGAGGAAGAAGAGAGAGAAAGCAAAGGAGCGTGTGTGCTGAGAGAAGTGCTTTCGTTGTAATAACGATGAAGGAGGTTGAGGGATGCAAAGAGAGACATTTTTAAATTCGTCGGATCCGTAAGTAGCCGTTGGAAAATTCGGACAGGCTGGTCAGAGAAACGGCATCGTAGGGGTTGTTTGGTAATTTCGCAATGCAGAGCCCCTTCGGCCCGTAAAAGAAGCCCAAATTTCCAGAGTAGCCCATTTTATAGCCCATTGATAAAAAAAATGGAGTACCCCCTATAGAAGTTGGACAAACTTGACGACTCTCTCAGAAGATGAAGAACTCGACGAATAATATCTAATTCTCTGTCAATAACTGGAGTTTTGAATAACAGGATACTGTGATTAAGATATATTTTTATTTTATCTTGTTATAAAAATAAGAAGAACTTTATTCAATCGGATTGGTTCAATTGATACCATGAAACTGTACCAATGTAAACAAATTGGATTCCTTGTATTTATAGTAACTAAATGCAAAAAATAAATTTAATGAAAAAAAGGAAGAAAGAAAGGTGCTTGGCTCCCCTGCAACAGGGGATATATGCAATAACCGTGCAGAGAGCAGTTTTTGCCCTTTTTTGTTTTACTTTTTGAATTTAAAAATAAATATAAAAGGTATAAATTATAATTTTAAAAATAAAAATGTTAATTATTAAAAAAATTATGTTTTAAAAATTTTAACTACTTACAATTAATTGTAAGTACAATTAAAATTTTAACTGTAAGAAAATTACACTTTAAAAACAGGTAAAATTTGTAAAGTGTAATTTTTCACAGTTAAAATTTTTATCTTTAAAGGTATAATTTTTGCCTTCTATATTTATTTCTAAATTCAAAAGGTGAAAAAAAGGCAAAAACTGTAATTACAGTTAAAATTTTTAAAAAGTAATTTTTTTTACAGTTAAAATTTTTGTTCTCAAAATTATAATTTTATATTCTATATTCATTTCTAAATCCAAAAAAAGAAAAGGCAAAAACTGCTTACCACACAATTACTGCACGAATCCCCTATTGCAAGGGATATGGGCGCGAAATAAAGAGCTACTTACTTCCCGCTTCTATCTCTCACTCCTTTGAAAAAAAAAATTGATTTTAACAATCACAAAATTTTAAAATTATTACTTTTTTATGAATATCATTTTAGTGTGGTGAAAAGGACATATATATAACAGTCAAAGAATTGAGATTGCCAGGAAACTACCGGGTTCTTCGTTGTGATATGAATAAGCAAATGTGAACCAAATAATATATGCAGAGTGTAGCTTGGGTAGATAGTCGGGTATAACTTGAGCACGCACAAAGCTCTTCTGGGATAATTTTTCTACACAACTTCTTTCCCACCTTTGTTCGCTTTTGAAAAGGATTAAACATGACACATTACTCTCACCATTTCTCCCTCTCTTTTGTTTTTTAGAGGGTGTTGATTAGGATATCCTTAGATTCTCTGCTTCTCAGGTTGAGCAGCATTATAACCTTATATATATATATATATATATATATATATATATATATATATATATTTTCAACTCCAACTATTTATTTTGAAGGAAAATTAAACTATACTAAGCGAGATTGGGGTATTTATTTGGACACAATGGAATTCTGATCTTACTCGGTCTGTGTCCCATGCAATTCTGCTCGAAAGTTACCAGATGGAACTCTGATCATTTTCCACGCCAAATGCACCAGGAGCAGAAGATTTCACACACAGTGTTCTGTGTTTTTTCTTCTGTACCTCAGAAAAGAGACTAAGAGAGAGAAAAGAAAAAAAATGAGGGAGAAGTCTTTGCCACACGAAATTTTCTTAGATACACCATGTTCCACGTGCATCTAAAAAAATCAATGAATAAGATTGAATTTGTATAGGTGAAATCCATGTACAGTACAGGTAGAGTCTACGTATAGAGTAAATTTGAACCATAGAGTGTACAAATGATATAGCACATTGGGTGCATGTAAGAATTGTTTCTGCCACACATTATTGCATGATCGATTTTCACTCCCCATTAACACGTCAATTTCTCAAAATAATAACCAACATAATTCAATTTGAAGTATAAAATTTGATAAAAATTAATTTTAAATAATTAATTAAATCAATTAATAACAAATTAATTAATTTAATATAATTAATTAAACTTCCTTCTAATTGTATTTCTACTGTAGATTTGGATTAGCTTATTATGGGTAGCCTAATAGTCTAATATATATTTTTTATTTTAAAAGAAACAAAACACATGATAAAATTTGTTTGGTGAAAATTAAAAAACTATTTTCATCTTATATTTTGCTTCTTTTAAAATAAAAAATATAAATCAAATTAAGAAAATGAATGACTAAAATTAAAAATAAAATAAAATAATAGAAACAGAAGGTAAGAATTGCTGCTCAAACTGGGCAGTATGTATTATGGTTTTGTTCATGGGTTTCTAAAACAAAGAAAGTAGTGGATCCTTGAACTTAGATTCTTCCCATTATACTAACTGTATTTATCATCCAAGTGATTTATTGGAGTAGCTAGATTGACCAATGTCGATTTCTGAGTAGTCCAAGGAATGAGGAAACATTTGAATAATAGTGACCATGACCAGACAACGAGGCGACTCGGGCATGGCTAGGGAAACTGAAGGACGGCACCAAGCGAAGTGGCAGCTTCGAAAATGCGTAGTTTGAATATATCTGTAAAACCCCCGACGTGCATGCCTTAATATACATGGAAGTTGACTTTTCAAAGCATTATTTGAGCTGCCACGTAGAAGTTCTCTGCTTCCATCTGAAAATTCTGAAATGCCCTTCTCTCATTCATTTTTGTGCGTGGGTTTTAGGTAATTTGCTTCCCCAATCTCTGCAACACTGAACCATGCTCATACCCATCTTTTCGGTCAGAAAAAGGAGCAGAGTTGCACTGGAAACAAAGCTTCATCTTCTCTCCTCTGTTTCTCGCCATTTTTCGCTGCTCCTGGACTCAATTTTCCTGCTGTTAGTTGTTTCAAATTCTGCTGCTGTGGGTTGGGGGAAAATAACGCCAGAACCAAGTCTTTCTCCAGGTTTAGAGTTTGTTGCTGTAAGTATTGTTTCTGCTGGTTCCACTTCACAGAGTCCCCCTCCCCTGTTCTGCTGGTCTGTAAGGTGTTTCTATGTGTATGACAAACTGATATGGAAGGGTGAGCAGAAAGAAAAGAAAAAGGGTGCAAGGAGATAAGTTGGTTAGAGCAAATGGATCCCCCTTAAGCTTCAAAGTATTACCACCTTCCTTCTTTCGGATTATGCTCTCTCTCTCTCATCTCTCTCTCATCCCTCTCTCATGAGTTACTTCGCTTCGCTATGGCGAGGTGCAGCCTTCGCTACGGCGAGATCGCGTCAGTTCCCTTCGCTATGGCGAGATTTACCACTCGCTATGGCGAGATCGCGTTAGTTCCAGACTTCACTTTCGCTATGGCGCACGCTACGGCGAGCAACTCCCTGGTTTTTGTATGGGCTGCTGCCAGCACTCGCTATAGCTAGAATCGCCTTCGCTGTTGCGAACTAGCTCTCTCGCTGTAGCGAGACCGTTTCTCGCTGTTGCGAGAGGACTTGGCAAAATTTCTGGACTTCGAAATTTCCAGCTTTCACTTTCTTTTCCTTTTCCCTTTTTCCCGGTTGTTACATATATGGATGCAAATATATATATCACCTAAGAAACCTTAGTGTTTCATATATTATTCTGAGGGAATGAAGAATAGACATTAATGTTAGATAGGCTAAGTTAATGAGACAATTTTGCTAGTTATTCATACTCAAAAAAATCTGGTGATGGGTATTGTAGGGTACTCGGGAGATTGAGTTAGAGCTGAGGACTGGGCAGGGAATATTGATATCATCCTAGGAGGTGAGTAAGTAATGCGGACCGTGAGTAACTCCTATTTCTTATTTTCTTACTAAGTTTCCTTGCAGTGTTCTGACATTTGAAAATCTATTTATGGAGATACATTTTTAAATGCTTTACTATATGATCGACTTAAATATGAAATTTTGCAAATTGATGCTTGTTGAGTTATTTGGAAACTTTGATATGGAACTGATATGGAAGGTACTCTGTTTGAAATGTGATTTGAGAAATGTATTAAATCTAGGAGGTTATCTGTTCAGAACTCTGTAGCTAACAGCAGTAGTTGTTAGCCTTGGTGCACCATGATCTGGACCTCAGCTAGCAGGGGTTTTGCTAGCCCCGTGTGGGTAGCTACCACACGTGGAGTTATTTATTTCGCAAGCAAAGTGCTTTGCGTCTGTGGTTATTTTCTCCGCGAGCTGTGTGCTCTGCGTCTGTTTTAATTCAGTTCTGCTTAGATACTTCTGATGCATTTTAAGAAACGATCTGCATGAGGCTTGTTTTGTGCATGATGAATAATTATCTATACAAATATTTTTACGGGCCTTGTCCCTAAGATCTTTTTTAAAGGGTCGGCGTTATTTATTCACTGAGTTTCAAACTCACTCTTTCTTAAATCTATTTTTCAGAGAGCGTTGAAGACCCTAGCCTACCCTGAGCTGCCGACTAGCTGTAGATCTTCTGCTTAGTTCTTTTGGTGAGCCCACAGTTGTTCATGTGGGTGCATTTTGTTTATGCTGGTCATTTATTTGACTTTGAACAATGTAAATGTATGGCTCCACTGAATCATAGTTAGGATATTCCCGCTCCCTAGATGTCTATGTTTTGGATATATTTTGGATGTATTGTTGAATTGACTGGTTGTAGAAATATCGGGAGGTCCAAATTATAGAGGGGACTCTGCCGAAATTTCTACAAAAGTCAGTGATGACACTCTTGGTAATGGTATGGGGGATTTGTTATCTTTTGTGCCAGTATATAAAATCTGTGGGTTGTGACAATATCCCTCCATGGATGAAAACCTAAAACTTAATACGTAGAATTTTTATGATGGCTTTTTTGAACATACCATCTAATATATGATCCCCATCACAAATATTTTTACATCTTATATCAAACCAGAGTTAGTATATTAAAATCATTAGACATGGTTTAATGGTAAGAGTCATGGGAGATCGAAGAGCGGTTTGCGCTTCGCGCCCCAACCCCCTTCACTAATAGATGCTTAGATACCTGCAACTGCATCTGTAAGCGGCGCAGGGCAGGATGGACGAGAAAAGCGGCGAGAAGAAGACAAACAGAGGGAGGAAGGGGGACCTTTTTTCTATTGCCTTCCCTTTCTACTTCTAGACTGGTTCGTCTGCGGGACAGCGAGCCAAGATCCGATTCGTCAATCGACGAATCCATGCCACGTAACCTGGCAAAGGAGAAAGAGACGATGGCAACGCACTTCATACAAGAGGGAGGGGGATTTTTAGAAAACACAAGGGAGACAAAGACACGGCAAGACTACTTTACCTATGACACTTAACGAGCCCTACTTACTGTCAGACCTAAGCACAGATCGATGAACGCAAGAATGAATGCACCTGTCTCTGCTCTTTCTGGTCAAGAAATCGATCGACCTCGTTCACATAGTTTTTCAAAAGCATCCTGGAGCGAGCGCCCCCTATGGTCTTTCTTGCTGAGTCAAGCTCTCTATTTTTTCCCACGCATTTCGGATGTCGGTTATTGGATTTGGTCTTCCTCGTCTGACTGACCAATTACACATACTACCATTACACTATCTTACTCGATTGATCTCGGATACTGTCACCATTACAAAATGAGAATTTTTTTTTTTGGGGATCTTGTGATCTTACTCGATTGATCTCGGTGTTCTCATTCCCCTCCTATAAAAATGTCAAAAAATAAACTATTGGTAAATCTATTGGAATCCTCAAATATAAGATAACAAGTCAATACTTACAAAGATTATAAAAACTTTAAACAAAAAGAGGGAAAATATTAGGTCAAAAAATAATGGTACGTTACCTTCCAATAACCTTATTGAACAAATAATTAATATAGTAAATATTGTAGAATTGAGGCTATGCAATGAGATATATATTAAGCTATAAAAGAAAACGCGTGATGAAAAGCAATTAACAAGGAAAGAATTAAGAGATTTTTGTGAGTAATATGGATTTGAAAAGATCCAAGCTCCATCCAATAAGCTTAAAAGATATTCAAACAAGAATTATTATGCTAAAAAATATAAACCTTGTTCCAAGAAGTATAAGCAAAATTATGATAAAAATTATCACAAAAAAAAATAAAAATTTTAAGAAAAAGCCATATAAAAAATATAATTAAAAAGATAAGGTTTGTTATAAATGTTGACAATTTGGACATTATGCTTCAAAAAATGTATCACTAAAAAGAAATTTTAACAATTAAATTTAAATGAAGAATCAAAGGATAATTTAATGAAAATTATTATAAATGAGGATTTTCCGCCAAAAGATGAAGTCCTTTCATTAGACGAAGAAGAAAACGGAGAACATATCTATAACATACAAGAAATTGATTCTAGTGATGAAAGCAACAAGTTTAGAATTAAATATTTGTCAAAATGTTATTTGTCCTTGTGAAGACTGTGTAAAAACCATTAACAGAATATCCAAAGAAAATATTCAAGTTTTATTAGAAATTATTGACAAAATTGAAGATATAGAAGTAAAAAATCAATATTTCCTCAAATTAAAAGATATTCTAGAAGAAAAAGATAAGTCTATTACAAAAATGAAACCTTTAATTATAAATGAAATTTATGAAAAATTTAAACCCATAAACCAACTAATTACAATATAAGATTTACAACAAAAGATCAAAAAAATTAAAGAAGAAATACACGAAGTTAAATCCAATAAACTTATCCAAGATCTAGAAATATTACAGCTAAAGGGTCAATTAGAAACAAAAGCTAAAACTTCCAATACTAATAAGTTAGATATAGATTTACTTCAAAAAAGACATTAATCAGAAAAGACCTAGAGAATTCGATGAAGAAAAATTCATCAATAAGATTCAGAAAATAACTTATCAAAAATAGTATTATCAAATGAAAATAGTTATTAATAAATAATTCCATAAAACTATTGTAGCCTTAATAGATTTAAGAGCCGATAAATAAGGGTTTAATTTCTACAAAATATTATTAAAAAAATGTTAGAAAGCTTGTCTGCCATTAGTAGTTCCAAAATGAAAATAGAATACAAACTTTCTAATGCTTAATTATATTTGTAATAAAGGAATTTTTTTTACCAATACATTCATGTTAGTAAAAAAAATCTTAACGAAGCAGTAATTTCAGGAACCCCATTTTTACATCAAATTATTTCCTTTAAGGCTACTCCAAAAGGAATTACGCCAAAAATATTTAATAAAGAAATTTGTTTCGAATTGATGAAACCTCCTGTTACTAAAGAAACCAATATTGTTTATAATAAGTTTCAAATTTTTTCAATAAATCTTATGAAAAGAAAGCAACAGCAAATTAATTTTCTTGAGAAAGAGATTTATTACAAAAGAATTGAAGAACAACTAGGACATCCAAAATTGCAAAAAGAGTAGAAAATTTAAAAGAAAGGTTTCAACAAGAAATTTGTGCCAATCATCCTAATGTTTTTTGGGAATAAGAAAAGACATGAGATTGATGTTGCTTATAAAGAAAATTTTAATGAAGCAAATATTCCTACAAAAACTCAACTGATTCAAATAAATCAAGAACTTTTGGAATATTGTAAGAAAGAAATTCCAAAATTATTAAATAAAAATCCCATTAGGCATAGTAAATTACTATGGAATTGTACAGTTTTCTATGTTCAAAATTATGCTAAAATAGAAAAAGGAGATCCAAGATTAGTCATATATTATAAACTTCTCAATAAAGCACAAAAATGGATTAGATACCCTTTACCCAATAAAAATAATTTAATTAATAGGAAGATTATCAATCACATCTATTTTCTCATAATTTGATACAAAGTTTGGCTATATTTATCAAATTTAAATCAAAACAAAAGATAGATATAATAAAGCCTTCCTAGTACCTTTTGGGTACTATGAACCGAATGTTCTACCTTTTGGACTAAAAAAATACTCTGCTAGAATTTCGAAACATTATGAATGATAATTTTAATATCCTTTTTCAAAATTTACCTTAGTTCATGTTAATGATGTTTTAGTTTATTTTAATTGAATTGAACAACACTTTAGTCATTTAGAACAAATCTTCAAAATAATTAAGGAAAATGGATTACTGGTGCCTTCACCAAAAATAAAATTATTTCAAACAAAAAATAAATTTAGAGCTTTTTGAGATTTATCAAGGAACAATTAGAAACTATGTCTATGAATGAAACACTTTCCAACAAGTAGAGTCATTGAATTTATAGATAAATTCCTTGAGTGAAATCAAGGATACAAATAATTACAACAATTTTTAGGATGCCTTAATTATGTCTTAGATTTCATCCTCAATTTTAGAATGATTTGTAAACTTTTGCTTATGCATCAAGTAAAAGTTCTTTCTTTTTTAGGCATTCTAGATCCAACAACTTTTAAAATTGTAGAAATCGATGCCTCAAAAGTAAGTTTTGTAGAAATTTTAAAATAAAAAGTCAATATTAGATAACAAGCAGTATAATACCATTCAAGATCATAGGTAGAAGCCTAACAAAAATATAGTACTATTAAGAAAGAAATATTATCCATAGTTTTATGTATTATGAATGTAATACCTCAAAAAATATTAATTTCATTTAGGTCTCTATTCGTTAAGAAATAAAGTATGGAACTGAACATAACATCTATTAAAATCAAATAAGTTATTTTGGAAGTAGAAGAATATTAACAAGAATTGGTAAGTAAACAATTAAAGAGAGGAATTTATTTAAAACATTTAAGGGCTAAACCAAAATGCTTAAAAGTTTTGAGGGTCAAAGCACAATTTCAACCATGGCAAGAATGTGAACTTTCCCAAATCATTAAATATCCTCCCACCAACTTCCTTTACATGTTTTTGTCTTATTTCTCATACTCTCTCTCCTTAAAGCTTCCTTTGTTCTTCACAACGTCTCTTCCTTACTTTAGCAACTCCATTGTAGCATAATTTTCATCCAGCCACAAAGGTCCATCATTCTTCTCTTGCTGGAAATTGTTGACCACCCATCTAGAGAACTCTTGTATTGGCAACAGTTTCATCTCCTTTTTCTCCTTATCTCTTCATTGTTTGGCCATCAATTTTATGGGTTTTAGGCAAGTGAATTCTTCTCATACTTCCTTCACATTCTCCTTCATTTTTCATCCTCTTCCTTGCTTTGATGTAGCTTATATGGTGGTAGTTCTCCATCCTCCATTGATGCCAAAGATAGCTTCCAAAATTAGGGATTTCATTGTTGAACCTTGAAAGTAGTAAATTAACACTTCCATCTTCAACCCACAAGCTCCATAAGGTAAAATCTAAGCCCAGTTTAAATTATAAAAGGTTATTTTAAGAAATCTAAATTTAGTGTTAGTGTTGAAGGTAGGAAAGTTAGGCAAAAACTAGGGATTTAAGCATTAGAAAATATATTAGGCTATTTTGATAATTATATATGCTAAATAATCAGTTAAATAATCAATTTTATTTTTAAATGTGATTGTGAAGGAAGGGACCTCTATTATTAGTCTCAATCAGTGTGTACTTAGCAAAGTGGCAATTTTCATTTCATTCTTTAATCATGTTTTGGTGCTTAACTTTTATTTTTAAGATTTATATATTCTGCATTCTTAGGGACACAAATCTTTGTTTTAAAACCCTTAACCATGTGTTGTGCTGAAATATATGTGTTTGTGTATGTGTAAATGCATATATGATACCATATATGCATGTGAAGAAAGTGGAAATAATGTGCCCATGATGCAAAAACTATGTAATATGAGTAAAGAGAATGGTTGGCATGTGAAATGGAATTGATAATGGATACGATTATGCATATATATATATATATATGTTATGTATGTATTTGAGCAAGGTAATAAAAATAAGAATGGTGGAACCTTTATTTTTTCATATTATTATTACATTATTTCTACTTTTTCAAGATTCTTTTATATTTGTTTTATTGATTTGTTGACTTTATTTTAATTCCTTGCTATTCACTCTTTAATTGTTTTGTAAAACTGACTTGTAGTAGACTTGGACTTAATTGTAGTTGACAAGAAGCTTTGTTTTGTAAATATTCCTTCTTAACCTCTCTTGTATGTTTAATCTTATAAAATTTGAAAGTAATGAAATGGCACCTAAAGAAAAATCTAGGTGCACCTAGTTGGGATGATGTGATGAAAAATGTGTAATGGAAATAATTGAGATGTGACATATCCCTTATATAGGGAAGCTTGGTGATGAAATGATGTGACAATCTCTTATGTCGAGAAAACTCAATAATGAAATGATGTAACAAATTCCTTATGTTGGGAAAACCCAATGATGAGATGATATGATACATCCCCTATGTGGGGAAATGCTTAGTAGTAAGTTAATATGATGAAAAATGTGCAATGGCAATATTTAAGATATGATACTGTGGTATATGCACCATGTGGCAACACTTGGTGTAGTGATGGTTTTGCCTATGGTATCCCTTTCCATTTTTAAATTATTGAGCTTTAAATTATATTTTATATGTATGGAATAGTTATTCAAATAAAGTAATATATCTTATAATATAAATTAAGATATGGTTTTATTAAGATATAGAATCGTTATTCAAATAAAGTAGTAAGCTCATCACATTCCTTATGTTTATCTTCTTTAGATCAACATATAGTAGAATAAAGAGCTTTAAGATTTGCTTGCTTCCTAAATGTAACATTCGAAATGAGTCAGTTTAAAAAGCAATTCCCTTAAAATGAATGAGTTGAGGCCAACTAAAATTAGCGTAAAATTTTAAATAATGGAAAATGAGAATTTGAGAATTAAAATGTTCGGAAACTCAAGTTAGATGAGCTAGAAAATTTTATGAAAGAAAGTTGGGCATTTTCATAATTTTTGAAAAATTTAGAAAAATTATAGGAAGGATTTTTAAATGAGAAATTTAAGCTTTTCAAGGTTCTCAAAGGCCCTGAAAACTATGGGAATTCTCAAAATAGTTGTAACTCCTCCAGTAAGCGATTTTGGCGATTGATTAATGGAAACTTTAACTGAATGGTTTGAAATGGTTTTAAATCCAAATTGAGTAATTCCAAAGCAAATTTATAAGATTAAGAGTCTAAATATTATGATGGAAAAGACAAATTTTGAAAAGGAGCTGAAATAAGTCTAAAATGAAAAAGCCAAGAAAAGGGACTAAAATGCAAAAGTAAAAAGTTATTAAAGTGACTCCTTCCCTTCCATGTAGCATGTGGCTCTCGCCCAATCTGATTAACCCACCATTTTTTTGGTCCTAAAATAGAGAAAGAGACTAGGGAGAGAGATGCACCAAAGGACAAAGAGAAGAAGAAGAAAAATAGTGAAAAAAGGTATGGAAATTATGGAAATTTCAAGCTTCTTCATTCTTTAATGTTGTTCTCCTCCTTCCCACCTTTCTTTCCATGATTTTTGTTTGTGATATTGGGCTATTTTAGGTCTGGTACAGAAGAGAAAGATTAGAGTTTGAAAGAAAGGAGCGCACCAATTGAAAGAATACTTGAAACAAGCTAGAAACCAAGGTAAATATCCATATTTCCTTACTTCTCCTTCTTTGCTTCTTCCTGAGTAGTTTCAACCAAGTAGAGAACATGTAGGGGGATAATTCTGACCTAAACCAAGCATGAAACCTATGATTTAGAGTGTGGGAAACTAGTAAATGCAAAGAAACCTAAAGGAAAACCATTAGAATTCAAAATCGCAAAGTTAGGGATTCTTGAACACATGATAAAATTTGACTTTCTCCAAGAGTATTATAGCTTATGTGAGGGTTTGAGTCTCTAAGACCCCAAGGAAGCCTCCCAAGGGCCTCTTCCTTCAAGGAAACAAAGAAAAGTTCATGGGTAAAAAATAAGGTGCTTGTCTCAGCCTAGAGGACTTGGAGGACCTAGGGAATGTTTTAAATTTTTTTAAGCTTAGATTGGAACTAAACATGATGGAATAACATGAAAGGAAGCCTTAGAAAAATTTTAAAAGTCATAAATTAAGAGTTGGAGGTGTAGGCTCTATAATGTAGCATAATGAAATAACTCCTAGCTAAGCTCCTTAAAATGAGTGTGTGATGGCTCCAAGGAGTCTAAATAAAGTCAAAAGTCATAGATTAAAGGAGGAAATGGGACTAAGATCAAGAATTATTATGGTTGCTTCATTAAGTGCTTTATGGAACCATAATTGAACCATATGACAAGGTGTTAAAACTTGTTTAAAAAATGTAATTAGATCCCATTTGATGTATCTAGACCAAAAGAACTAAGTCCCACCTCATTGCAAGTGTGTGGCCTTGAGAGGGGAAGAAGAATCAAGGGAAAGACTTGTGTTTTATTCCAAAGGTAGCTCTCTAATCTTTCTCTTATGCATTCTTAGTTGTTTTCTTGTCTTTAAATATGTGTATGTATGTTTATGCCATGAGAAATGTGTATAGCTATTTTCTACATGTCATGGTACTATTATGTGCATGAAATGTGTTTTATGAATATTTTATGGCTTGAATGAATTTGGTGAAGCCAAAAGCCCCTTAGTAAAGGTGAGGATGAGCCAAAAATTCTTAGGATTTGGTGAGACAAAGCCAAAAGTATCAAAAAGAGTGAGGGAGGTTTAGTCAAAAGTCCCTTGAAAATGAGTGAGGCAAGTCCAAAAGTCCTCAAGAAAGGGGATAAGGTTAAACCAATGCGCTTGAAAACCAATGTATGATATGCATGAGTTTCTTACGCATGAAAATGAATTTATGAATGGTTACTAGTAGCTTAATGTTCATATATGCATTCTTGGACTTGAAAATATGCCTATTATGTATAATTGAAAGGGTTAAGAGCTATTAAGATTCTTGGAATCTCACTCTTCCCTCTCTAATATCTAACTATGGCTAGGTCAAGAAATGAAAGATGCCACTCTTGAAGACAAAAAGTTTGCCAAAGGATCTGTCAAATAGTCATTTTGTAGACCTATTAATGTCAAAGGATGTAATCATATGTTGTAAATGCTATGTAGACACTTGAGCACACTTAAATGTATGAATATATGATGTATGTATTGATTTTGGCACCATATGATTGAGTATATGCATTCTTGACATCCATATGCCTAGTATGAGTTATGAAAGTTTATGTATATGGACAAGTAGCATAGTGGAAATGAGCTCCATGAGGTTTTGAGCCAAATAGCATGTCTCCTAGGCTATGTATGTGGTTTTGGACGTGCCCAAGTGGTCTTGAATAATGAAGGAAGCAATTTGACACCATTTTGAATCATTTGAAGCATCAAATTTGACCTTTTTGTGAGCTGAGCCCAAATCTAACCAAATGAGTGATTTTTTTTCATGAACTTTGGCCAACAATTAGGTCTCATATAGAGTTAAAGAGCACCTAATTTGGAACTCTAAAGAATTTATTATGATTTTTCAAAGTTGGGAAAAAATGCAGAATGGCTGAGCGTACTGTTCATTTGGTCAGTCTATTTTCCTATGTCAAACATGGTCCAAATGATGTCCAATGGCTATAAAATTTTATAAGTATAACTAGACATGCTAAGCTTTCTGTAGCACTTAAGAGCACCCCATTTGGAGCTCTGTGGAGGGAGAACCAAATTTTTGAAGTTTAATGATAGTATCAAGGATGAAGTAGAACCTCTAGTATTGTTCCATAAGTTTTCATGAGCTAAACGCATCTTTTTTGGCCTGAAAATATTTTTAACCTCTAGTTGATATCCACATATTTCCATAATGATATGGTTTACTAGATGTTGATTTTTCTAGAATTAGTTATAAAGTTTTGAAATTCATATTAGTAACCTATAATAGCAAACCTGGATAACTAGACCTTTAGTACTTTTTTATTATCAATTATGGTCTAGTTGATGTTTTATGGCCTAAAATTATTTTTAACCTATAGTTGACATTCAGGGCTTTCCAAAAAACTATCACTTGCTTGATTTCAATTTTTTTAAAATTAATTATAATTTTTCAAAGTTGATGCTAGAAATCTGAAAATTGGAACCCGTGGCCAACTTTTTTTTTTTTTATTTTCTGGTGTAGGTCCCATCTGAATTATAAGTGATGGTTTATGATGTTTATGACTTGTATGAATGGATTATGAGTAGGGGATAATATTGAGGAATTCATGGGGTCAACAGAATTTAAGATGAATTTTTAAAGTCTTACGTAACATAAAATAATGCATTAAATTTATTGATTTTCCCATGAATGCAACATGTATGAAGCTTACTTGTGGGGAGGAAGGATTAGAGAAATATGGTGTTACACTAAACACCTTTGATATGTACTTTTGGTCATTGGTGTTCATGTTAAACTCTAGTGTCACAGTTATTACTAGTTGGGAGTGTTTTGGATGCATGGTTGTCTTGATGTTTTGTAGGCCTTGACATAGTCATTATTATATATTGTTATTTTAGTTACTTTGATATGTGTGCTGGCTATTAGATTTGACTAATTGTACATGTGTGGTTTGTCTAAATTATAGGGGAGATGCTACCAAGTTTTTGGTAACCCCCAAGTGATGTATATGAAATGGCTTACGTGACTAAAACATAATATGATATACATGCTTATTTTCAAAAAGTGTGAGTTATTATAATTGCATAAATCTGGTTGTAGTTCAATTAAGACTAACTCTTTAAGTTTGCAAGGTAAGCTAATCACTAGATTGGTGTAGCCTATGCATCAATCATGACTCGAGTATTGGATTATGACAATGAATTTCCAAGATGATTTCATTAATAAAAATTTTCATTTTTGAGTCAACTGTAAAGCAACAAATTGTTTAAAAAATGATGTTAAAAATTTAATTTCAAAACATATTTTAGCTGATGGTAAGCACTTTTAAGGTGCTTTGATTTTAAAAATTGAATTTATCAAAGGAAAGAATAACTCTCCACCTTTATTTTTTCACTAGAGAAGTTTCACAAGGGAAAGATGAGTAGTAATGAAGGAGGAAAAGGAAAAACTCCCCAAAAGAACTCCATGAAAAATAACTTTTTCAAAATCTCTTTCTTCCTCAAAACCCTTTCTCTAGCCAATTATCCAAAAGTTTCCCTCTCATCTTCAATTGTATCCTTTTCATCAATTAAACCTATGGTTAACGCCCAAACCTTTAAACAAACTTTAACTCAACCTTCTTCTTCAAATTATTTTCATCCAAATTATTGGAAAAAGGTGCCTATATTCAAATGTTCATAAAAGCATAATGAAAATAAAAACCCTTTCAAAATAGCAAAAAATCTTATGCCAAAACATCCGAACAAACAAATGTACCATTTTATTCCAATGATTTATGAAAAACAAGAACTTTTATAGATGAATATTAGTAGATGCTTAGTTTATCAATTTTGCTCAAATGATGGATTTTCAAAGCAATGAATATTTTTAAGCCTAAATTATTCAAGTAATTGATTTTGACAGATGGAAACAACATCTATTTACTCAAAAAAGATTCTTAGTTCCTTTTAAACCCCAAACCTTTAATTTTATTGACTATTAACAAGGTTGGTATAACTTCATTCATCATCAAAATTATATCCACTCGTGGTTCATTTAGTTCCACAAAAGTTTTCCAAAAAAATTTCCAAATTATTTTATTGAATAGTTTTATTTTTTTTGGACCAATTCCAAAAGTCTTAATTCAACACATTCAAGAAACCTATGAATTTTTTAAGAAGAGTGTACCAATTTTCAACATAAGATCAAACTCTTGATGTTCTTTGCTTACTTCAAAATTCCATGGCTGTTTCATGGAATTATTCCATAAAACCTAGTATAATTTCTTTTATTATCAAAATTATAAATACTCATGGTTTTTTTGGTTCCAAAAAAGTTCTACAAAAAAATTTCTTGCATATTTCAAAATTACGTGAATTGTTTCATGGAATTATTCCATAAAACCTAGCATTCAATTTCGTTACCTAATTTTCTAGTCAAAATTGTCAAAGCAAAATGGCTTAAATATAATTTTAATTATTGCAATATTCAAATTTTTTAGAAGTGGCTTACTCAAAATCCTTAACTTTCTTAAGAGGCCCCAGCTAAATCTCCTTTTCTTTAATCTAAAACTCAAATTTTAACTTAGCTTGCCTCGATTTCTTCCCTTAAGGAATTTTCTAAGAAATTAAAAGAAGCATGACCTTAAATAGGTTCTAATGAGGATGAGGTTATGTAATACCATAATTGATTAAGCTCCATATCCTTATACCCAAGCTTGATTTCACAAGGTTTTACATAATTCCAAAAAAAAGGGTGTAAAATAATAGTATTTTCTTGCATTGCGTAGTACTTTAAGAATTCATACTTTGCCCCGTAGACCCCGTGGACCCATCAATAGCATTTATACTTATTTTCCATCCATACAAATTATAGATATCATAAACAATCTATGAACCATGGATTTGAAGCCAAAAACTAGAAAAATTACAATTTACTCGCAGTTCCAGAATTCAAATTTTTGACACTAGCTTTGGAAAAATATAATTAATTGTAGAAAAATTGAAATTAAGCAAATGATAGTTTACTAGAAAGCTATAAATGTCAACTATAGGTTCAAAAATCATTTCAAGCCATGAAAACCTAGATGGACTATGATTGACATTAGAAAATCACAAAAGGTCCAGTAGCCCAAGTTTACTATCATAGGTTACTGATATGAAGTTCAACAATTCATAACTAAATTTAAAAAAATCAAAACCTAGCAAACCATACCATTTAAGAAATCTATGAATGTTAGCTTGAGGGAAAAAATAAGTTCAGACTAAAAAAAAACAATCAAGCCATGAAAATGAATAGAATAGTAATAGAAGTCTGACTGTGTCCCTAATACTGATATGGAAGTTCAAAAATTTGTTTCTCCCTTTTTATAAATCCAAATAAGGTGTTCTCAAGTCCTACATAAATATTATCATGTCTAGTTTATGCCTATAAAATTTTATAACCATTGGACACCATTTGACTCATGAATAATCGATGTATAGAATCTGACCATTTACATAGTAACAATGCAAACTCTGTCAAAATTTTCCAACTTTGAAAATTCACCAAAATTTCTCTAGAGCTCCAAATAATATTTACTTTAGCTTCTCAAAAAGCCCTAGATAGGACCTATATACATGCCAAATTTTAGGCCAAGAAAAGCTCATTTGGTCAGATCTTGACGTATCTCACGAATATGACAAATTTGGCACCATATATTAGTCAACATTTGTCCAAATAACTTCTTACTTCTTTTACCACCACATGAGCACGTTTGGGAGCATAAACACAGCATATACAAGCTTCTCAAAGGGTCTAAACTACCATGCATCAAAAACTAACCATGCCACAAGCCATAATACACATTCAAGAGTGGTCCTCCAAGTACCCAAAACACATTTTCTCCTTGAATTGGTTCCATATTTAGTTTATACACAACATATACATACTTTTACATTTACTCAAATATTTACATCTTAAAAATAATATGTGCATATAAAATTTGATAGTTCTTTATGTCAAGAACTACATTAATAGCAAAGTATGGTCTATCATGTGCCTTGGCTTTCACTTTTGGCTTCTTGTGCTCCACCTAAACATGTTGAGATAGGAGAGGGAAGGGGATGAGACTCAAGGAATCTCAATAGGTCATACACTCATTCAAGTAAGAAATCAAGACATATAAACATGTTAAAGTATACAAATAGGCATCCATCACCTTTAAGAATTATTCAAAACATAATTTACATGCCATGAAAATATCTCAAAGTCAAGAATAAGCTCTAGGGACTCTTGGTCTAGCCTCACCTTATTTTTGGGACTTTGGATTAGCATCACCCTTGGTCTAGAGACTTTTGACTTGGTCTTACTCATCCATGAGACTTTTGGCCTTATCTCACCTATGGCTAGGGACTTTTGGCTTCACCTCACCCATTTCAAGGGACTTTTAGTACCACTTCACCCTTAAGAGGAAATTTCACAACTAAAACATAATTCAAGAAACATATTGGTACCAATGTAACAAGGTAATATCAAACGGTATATCTCATCATACAAATGTACATACAAGCATATAATGACAATTACATATCCAAGAATGCAAACAAGAAGGAGTGAAGAGCTACCTTAAAGAAAAACACAATTCTTCTCTTGGTTATTCTCTCTTCTTTTTGGCCACACACCCACAAGTAGATGGAGCTTGATTTTTTTGGCCTAGACACAACAAATAGGATCTAATTAAACTCTTGAAGCAAGCCACAACATTAAATACACACAAAGGAAGTACACTTGGCTTTATGGTCACATATTAGTTCTATAAAAGGGCCTAATAAAGGAACTATCATAATTCAAACTCTTGGTTCCATTCTCTTCTTATATCTAGGTCTCTTAACACCATTTGGAATCCTTAGAGCCATCACACTCATTTCCAGAAGCCTAAGCACATGTTGCTTCTTTAAGTTATAATATGGAACCTATAGCTCCAACTCTTAATTTATGGCTTCTAAATTTTTTCCAAGGCTTCCTCTCATCTTTTTCCATCGCATAAAGTCACAAACCAAATTTGGAACAAATTGAAGCACTCCTTAGCTCCTTCATCTGTCCCAGGCCGAGACAATGGAGAAAAATGAGACCCATGGAGTTTGCAAATTTTTCTTGAAGGGAGAGACACTTGGGAGGCTTCCTAAGGGTTTTAGAAACTCAAACAAACACTCATATAGATTAGGGAATTTATGGATCAAAATAGATTTTACAAGATGTTTAAGAATGCTTAACTTTCCTATCTTGAAATTCAATGATTTTTCTTCCACTTTCTTTGTATTTCCTAGGTTCCCATACTCTAATTCATGGGTTTCATGCTTGCTATAGGTTAGAATCCACTCCCTTTCCCTAGCTCTGTCCAAGGCCAAACACACACACTCAAACACAAGGGAGGAAGAAATAACAAAACAAGAAGATGTACCTTAGTTCCTTAGCTTCTTTAAGAGTCTCTTTCTTTGCTTTAGCTTTCTTCTTGAAACTCTAAACTTTCTCCTCTATACCAAGGCCAAAAAAAAACCCAAATAACAACCAAAACCATATGAAGAAAGCTTAAGAGAAGGAAAACAACATTAAAGAAGCAAAAGTCATGAAATTCTTCCATTTTTCTACCTTTCTCCTTGATTTCTTCCCTTTCTTTTCTTTTCTTATGGTGCACCTTTCTTAACAAAGCTCTCCCCTAGTCTTGAGCAGAAAAAGAGTTGGTTATTTGGGAGAGAGAAGAGGACACCTAATATAAAGAAGAATGAGAAGAAATTGTTAAAAAAAAAAAATGGCATTTACGTCTCGCGTTCGTGGCATTTTCATTTTAGGTTCATTTTAGCTCCTTTCTGAGAACCATCTTTTCCATCATAAAATTTAAGTCATTAAACTTATAAAACCTTCTCGAATGAAGAGGTCAAAGTTAGAGTCAACTAACATTCAAAACCATACACTAGAGGGGTTTTAATTATCCTGGGGATTTCCATGGTTCTCAAGGCCTTTGAGAACCCCAGAAAGCTCAAAATTTTCATTTAAAAAGCCCTCTTGTGAGTTTTTCAAAAAGTGTCTATATTTACAAAAATACCACTATACTTTTGGCAAATTTAAACCACTCTAGCTTCGATTTTTAGGCAACTCAAGACTTAAATCCTCATTTTTCATTATTTAAAATTTTATCTAAATTTTAGTTGGCCTTCAATCATTCAATCCAAGGGACTTGCTTTTCAAATTGACTCATTACAGTGTTTTTATGAAATATCAGACGTTATAGGTTATGTCCAACTTTACTCCACAAAATGAAAATGATTGCCTTAGAATAAATCTCAATGGTGTTAATGAGGAGAAGATTTTAAAAATTAATGAAAAATTCTTACAAATTTGCAATTTTTTCTCAAAAGAAGCAAGAAAGGTGGCTTCCTTCCATTATTATGAAGCATGTGTTTTTGGCAATTTTGTGATCTTTACCTCAACACATGCACACACACACAAAATTACAAAAAGACAAGAAAAGGATAAGTCTTAGTCATTTCATCAAGATCATAATGTTTTTTTGGAAGAGTTAGCATGCAAACTTCAATTAGGTTTGGCTTGACACCTTTTAGTTTATAAATAGATTGTTCAATACTAAAGAAAGCATTAATAAAAATTACAATCCTTGAATTCTCTACTCTGAAAATTCTTGTAATCTTTTTGGGTTTCTTCCTTTTATTTATAGCTTTTGTAATCTTTGTAAGTATTAACTTTCCATCTCATATATTAGATTTTTTCCATTATATAAATCTACTTGTCTCATCTATGCTACTTTCATTACATCTTATCATCTATATAGATCTTATAAGATAAGTTTAAGAACCTTTAAAGTTGATAGGTAAAGGAGATATAATAAGATAAGTTTAACTAATGATACTAAAATTGGGAAAAATAACAACACGAGTTGTTTATATATTGGTAAGCTAGATAGGTGTTCCTAGTAGAGTAAGTGCAAGTTTGTTGGTAAGCTTAGGTGCTCCCATAACTCAACCTTGTTTTAGTTGAAATTAGTTAAATTTATTTAGTAATGTCTAATTTATTCAAAAAGCATAGAAGAAATGAGGTTAAAATAATAGAATCAACAAAAACACTAAAAGCTAATGAAAATATTATATCATGAGCACTAAATACTCAATAAAACATTATTGAAAATATTTGTTCAAGTTTTCAAAACTAGAATCTGCCTAAAATTATTACTAAAAAGGTTTATAGAAGGAATATAAGATATTCTTTAGACTTTACTAAAAATGGATAATTAAAATGATAAAACATGATTTAGGAGTAAATAAAAATTATGAGTCAATCCCTCTTATTCCAATAGATCTTATAAAAAGATATAAGAAGAAATTTAATCATATCAACATGGGAACAATTTAAGTTAGTTAAATCCTTATTCCATAGTGGTGACTATCTTGAAATCTTTATAACAAAAAGTCTTTAGTGGCATAAAAAAAGCCACCACTAAAATTGATATTTAATGGTGACAAAAGTCACCGTTAAAAATAAATATCACCACTAAAATCCTATTAATTTGGTTTTTATAGAAATTGGCAGTCATATGGGTCACTGCTAAAAGTAGCCTTTTAGTAGCAACAAGCCCTATTAATTTAGCTTTTATATAAAATTAGTACTAAAGAGGGCTTTAAGGTAGTAAAAGTCACCACTAGAAGCACCTTTTTAATTGAGATGTTCATAGGTTTAGTTTGGTTTTGGACCAAAATCAAAGCAAACCTAGCTTTTTGATTTAGCAGTTTAATGGACCTTATCAATTTTGATTTCTAATAAGCTTGGTTTGGTTTGGTCCAATTTGCTTCATGCTTTTTTTTTTTTAACACAAAAGTAATTTTTTTGGGAAGATTTTATTTGTTGTAATATGCAGATTTTGACTTCTAATATCATGCATCTCTTAACATTCTGACTAATAATAGTGTCGAAATAATTTATTATTTATCATTTTTTTCTTCTAAGAAAAAAAAATCTCTCATGATTATGTTCAATTATTCTATAGTTGCAAATAAATCTTGTATGTAAAGATAAAATAAACAATAACATTTTCAATATAAGCTATTTGATAAACTCATTTATATGTAAGTAAAGAAAAAAATATATTACTAGTCTTTTTATTGATAAAAAACTTATGTATGGGCTGGGCTTAGTTGATGGAAGCAAATAAAAGAAAAATGTATTAGTTCCATTTTAACCGAACTAAACTTAATAAATTCAAGAACTGAGCTAATTAGATTGATTTTATAATGTCCAAAACTAATTTTAGCCTTCTTTTAATCACTTTAGTTTGGTTTTTATTAGTTTTGTTCAATTCAATTAGTTTGGATCTACTTTGAACACCCCTACCTTTTATTAACAACTTCAGGTGTCCCACTAAAAGGTACTTTTAGTGGAAACAATTGTTGTTGCTAAAAGTTTTTTATTTTAAAATACCTCTAATAAATTTCTTTTAATTTTTTAAAATCTTGGTTGGCAAATGCAAATATAGAATGCATTACAAATGCAAATATAATCCATGCATCAAGAAAAGTAAAGGCTTCATTATAAATGCAAATGTTATTACATTAAGGGTTTCATGGCTTCTATTAAAAACTTATACACCAAGAAGAAATAAAATATCTATATATATATATATACATGTATATCAAATTTGCATCATCTACATATTATACTCAAGATAAACCAACAATTGATTGAACGTAAAACACCAGAAAATTTATCAATCTATAAATATTTACTAGCGCCACAATTGCCTCAACTGATAGATATTAACCTTCTCAACAAGGCATGGAAGAAACCATGAACTTTAGACTTAGTAAATGAGTATCCCTCATCCTTTAAGCTATCAAGTAGCTCAGGAAGAAATTCTAGCACCTATGCATTTCAATTTGCATGCAGCCCAATAGTATCAAAGAAAATTATAGAAAGAAAGTTCTTATGAAAATTAAAGAAAAAACAAAAAACACACCTTCAATAGACATAACAAGAAAATATCACTATTTGATAGCAAGAAAAGAGTAGAAAAACAACAAGTGATAGCAAGAGCAGCACCATAGCACATGCAAAAATGCAGATTTTCCCCACCAAAACATCACTATATGATGGCAAGAAAAGAGTAAGAAAACAACACTTACATAACAACTGAAAAGTGCATAATTTCCTCGCCAAAATAGCACCATATGATAACAAGAAAAGAGCAAAATTTCACACTTACACAACAATTGAAAAGTGTAGAATTTCCTTACCAGAAATGCACTTATGACAGTAAGAAAAGTGCAGAATTTTACATAATTGAAACATGAAGCTTGAAACACAATGACGTTCATTGACAAATAAAATGTAAATCAAGCAATGTCAGAGAAATCTATTGCAAATATTAGTGTTTTGCTCTATGATAGAATTATTCAAGCAAGGGAAAATTTTGAATTGAAGACAACAATATCATAGAATTGTTATGTATTATTAGAAGCTATCAGATGATGCAGATGCTAAAAGATCTTTATGTTACTTCTAGATTGCACTTAGATACATGAAAGCAAGATGATAGAGCAACTAAATTTCAAAATAATTATTGTTCCTTATTATTAATATTCCAACTAAGATCTCATAATCTTTATCGAAATTTTGAAAGCAAGAAATAATTTTCCAACCTTGATTCCCACCTATCCAAAGCAATAGGTGTGATACGTGAGGCATTAGGGCCATCAATAAGTTCATCTATTCTCTTATACCACACTGTAAATGCAAGGAACAAAATAAGACTGGCAAGCTAATCATTTTTGCTACAAGAGAAGCCTTACACAAGTAACCGATAAGAGAAATGTACTATTGTATTACATGACAAGACAAAGCAAAACACTTATTCACTTATCAACCAATATGCTTAACCACCGCATTCTCTTACCTTTCCTACTTTTAAAGGAAAAAAGAAAAAATACATGGCTTTTTCAACGTTAGAGGATCAATTTAATCTCCTAATTCCAGACTAGATTCCTTTTATATTCCTAATAATTTTTATGGTGGTTTTGTAACATTATCAAACTAAACAAAAATAAGGCAAAATTAATATAACCTATCAACATTAAGGCCTTTAGGATAAAGCTGGCACACTCCCTCTCTTCCAAGCTCAGTAGATTGTCATCAATCTATGAAAAATTAATGAAGAAATTAATGGGAGATGTTATCATATCAAAGAGATTAATGCATAAAATTACAAATAAATATATCACAACCATTTTTAGCTTCAGTCACAGTTTCTAGCTTCTTGTTTTCAAGTGAGTAAATTTTGAAAGCCCTATAAAAGCTCTTAAAGATAAACCTTAACTACTCCTATAAACATGAGAGTAAGACATATAGCTAAAATTCATTTAAACAAGAATAAATTAATTGGTAGTTGGTTTTTCTTACAAAAATATAGAAGATTACATATGCCGAATATGTACCAAGGAGCCTAGATTTCGATCAAGCTTATATTTAATTCTTAAACAAGGATAAATTATAAGAGAACTCTTCTCCTTCTATAAGGTTCTCTAGAACCCAATTCACAAGCCTTAAGAATGGTAGGCATAAGGTGTTCCCAAGAAAAAAAAATGGCAAAATAAGCAAGAGTAGACATGAATATATGTCTTCTTAGATTAATTTTATGGCATTAATTTTTGAAACTTTTTCTAAATCACTCCCAAAAATCATAATATCTCATTGCCCCTTTATTCTATGGTTAAACAATTGAATATAACAAATAAATAAAAAACAAGACAAGATATCCTCAAACAAAGAACAAACATCTAAAAAAAAAGGAAGAGAACAGGAAATACAAAATAACTAACTTCCTTAAAGACTTGACTTCCCTGAATGTTGGAAGAAAACCCAAAAAATATACCTAAAGTGACACTTCCCATGACACTAGCAATGCAATGTGGGAGAGGGTTTGGCCCCTTTTCCATTCCAAATTTGGGTTAATCAAAGACTCACTAGATTCCACCATTACTAAGGATGCAAGATTATAGTAAAAGTAAGGGCAAAATTCAGATTTACCCAAATCACCTATGAAAGACCCAAGAAATTACGACAACCACCAAGTTAAAATTGAGAAAAATTCTAAGAACTTTGAAGAGGAAGAATAAGGTGCAAACAAGGCTAGAAATCACAAAGACATGCTATCACTAACCCATTTTAGGTGCTTATGAGGCCTAAAATAAGGGAAAGGAAACAAAATAGTAGTTAGAGTTTTTATTGTTGTCAATTTTGATGTATATTATATATATTTTGATTGTATACTAGGATGAAATGTGATAGCAATCCATGTATAAGCAATAGACCATAAATGTATGCCAAGTGGATATAAATATATGCTATGGGAACATGATTTATTATATGTTATATCCTTGGTCCTCTATGCTAACTTACAAGTGGAATAGTGATTTTTAGATGCTAGGCAACTTTCATATGTTGCATCATTTAAAAGTTGCTCATCACAAGAGATTGCACATTAGAACTCAATTGGACTACTTTGGAACCAAATTTTGGTTTAAATGAGCCATAAAATACATCATTGCTTTTAATAGGCTAAATGACTGAATTTGGGGCCAAAATTTTGTGAGCATTTAAAGGACATATAGATCTTTCTATAGAGCTAAAGTTTGTATTTTTCAAAGTTGTATAGAATATTTAACAAATTTTCAAAATTGGCCCTAAAAAGTTATCATGCACTATTAGTGTTTATATTGGTGTAGTCTCAGTTTTCATGATCCTTGAGGGGCCAAATGGATTTATTTTAACTTGAAATTTTCATAATAGATAATTGATATCATAAGCTTTTCATAGTCATTTAATTTGCATGAATCAGAGTTATATAGCTCAAGTTATGAATTTCTGAAATTTGGGCTATAATACGTGATTACGGTCAAAGTATATGATAAGTCCTTTTTATGCAATTGGTGTGCATATACATGATCAATGTGATGAGACTACATTTCTATATATGAGATATGACTTAAGGTGGAAAAGAATACCATAAATTTTATTTAGAGGTTTATTTAGGGTGTTGAGTAGTAAATAACTATGGCTAAAAGAATTATAATGGATATTTCCATATAAATTGGCACTAACTTGTATGAAATAAATGAGTTATAGTAAGTTATCTTACATATTGTATTGAATCTTGATTGTCCAATTTTGGATTATTTAGGAAGACTTTTTTCTTACATCTAAACAGTAGTACCCATAGAAACGCCATACCTTGTACTTGCTGAAATTTTTAGATGTTACATTTCCTATAGTTCTCTAAGTGTGTACTTGATTAGGTTGATGTTTCCTGGTTCTCATCATGCACTTAGGAGACTAAAAGGAAATGCTATTAGAATTTTGCCAAGTACAAGGTCTGACATTTTTATGAGTGCCACTAGTTAGGTTTGGAAAAGTGTCTTTTCAAATGGGATAGGGCCATACCTTGTTGTCAAGGAGATGATGGTGATGTTGTGCATCAATGTGTTTTGAAGTATTTGATATGAACTAATATTTAAAAACTATGGGACCCTATCAAAGTTAAATGTTATAGAAAAGGGATCCCATAACTAGTCAAGTAACTGAAAAGTTTTGCATACAAGGTTGATAATTTCCTTCAGTATGCACATGAGCATAAAGGAGTGATGGATTATTTGGATTAACTTTTCTATCACATGCAGAAGGTTCAAGAACTTCATTAGAGGTATTATGCTTGGTAGAAAAACACTTGTATATCCATGGGTTTTTGGATGTTGTCATTGATGAGGTAAAGAGCTAGAACCTTTGTGTTTAAATGGTTATGGATACACTAGACAATGATATTGATTTTGATGATGAGGAGTTAAAAGATGAGCCAAATGAGTCGTCTCGGGAATTCTTTGACTTCCTGAGGGATGCCAACGAACCATATAGGCCAGTTGTGTAAATCACAATAAGTTGTTAGCAATGATACAACTCCTAAATTTGAAGTTAAAGTTCAACATGAGTGAAAGTTGCTCTGATTGTATGATTGTCATAATCAAGAGTATGCTTCTTGATTTAGAGAGGTTGTCAGAAAATTTTTACAAGTCTAAATAGATGCTAAATGAGTTGGGGTTAAGATATATAAAGGTATATGCATGCCCTAATAACTGCATGGTGTGTCAACTTCCTTGATTCAAACCTAAGGTTAGGAGTGGAAGGAATTAGAAGGATGTGCCATTCTCACCATTACAATATTTTCCTATTGTTCTGAGACTTCAGTGATTACTAAGTTGTTTGATAGTCCTTAGATAAATATAGGTGGAATTAATGATCTAATGATTCAAAATTTAATCTTTGGTCTGGCAAAGTAGATGAAGTGCTATAATGGTGTGATAGTCAATGGGTAAAGATTGCACATAAAAGAATATAGTAAAAATGAAACAACCATGAATAGTGGTGTCTAGATAAGGGATGGTTTGTATGGTGAAGATGAACTAGATTATTAAGGTATTCTTGAAGAGATCATAGAGTTATCACATATAGGAGTCCAAAATAAAGTATATTTGTTTTAGTGCAAATGGTTTAACCTAAATAACGGTATCAAAGTTGATGACAAGTTTAAGTTGGTTGATGTCAAGCCTCGAATAACCCTCTGAACCTCTTATGTGTATGTTTTGGCTGAACCAGCGCAACAAATGTATTACAAGGAAATGGTGGGTAGCTTGCAAGGTTAGGTTAAAACTCTTCACAATTGAGACACTCAATGAAGGAAACAAAATCTACAATGAAGTTAACGCTAGTGATTACTACTAGAAAGACATGTCTCTGAGAGATGTGTAGCATGTCTCTGCTGTAACAACCAAAATTGTTGAAAATTTTCTAAGTCCTAAAATTTTTCTAAGTCTGCTAGTTATAGCCCGGCTATAGCAAATGTACCTATTCACTATAGTGAGAAATGACTTAGTTATAGCGAATGTACCTGTTCGTTATAGCGAGAATACTTCTAGCTATAGCAAGTTTAGGCATCCCATGTAAAAACCAGGGAGTTCCTCATAATAATGCATGCCGTAGTGAGAACAGGGGCCTGAGACTGATACGTGCTCGCCGTAGCAAGGGTTATTTTTCACTATAGTGAGGGTTAGTCCGGAAAAGCATGAAAAAAGAGAATTTTGCTTTTTAAAGAGTCTAGATCCTCTCCTTTTCTTTTAGCCGACCTAAGCTTCATCCAAGATAAAGAAAAAAAGGCTTGATAGAGAGAGAGAAACCAAGAGAAGCTAAGAGAGAAGGAAAGAAACCAAAGAAGAAAGGTAAGAACCTTTAAAGATTTTCATGCTTCCTCTTCTTGACTTTGTTCTTATCCTTCTAAGTTTCCTTTTCATAGGTGGTTGAGTAAGATAGCTCTGTTCTGAACTAAAATGAGCAAGAAACCCTTGAATTAGAGTGTGATACATTGAGAAATGCAACTAGAGGGAGAAACTAAGGGTTCTTACATACTTTGTAGGGTTTGCCATGATGAAGAACCCCTTAGCTTTGTGAGTATTTATTTGAGTTATGAGAGAGTAATTGCATGCTATTTGTTGTGTCTAGGCTTAAGAGAAGCAGCTCCATCTAGTTGTGATTGTGAGACCAAGAAAGGAGAAGAGAAATTGAAAGGGAAGGCTTGTGTTAGCTTATAAGGTAGCTCTCCACTCTTTCTTGTTGCATTCTTGAATGTGTAATAGTCATTGTATGCTTGTGTATGTGCTTGTATTGTGAGACATGGCATTTGATGTTGCCTTGATGCATTGGTACTAATATGCTTATGTTTTGCATTATGAAAATTGCTCAAGTGAGGTAGTGCCAAAAGTCCCTTGTGATGGGTGAGGTAGAACCGAAAGTTCCTGAGGATGGGTGAGATAAGGCTAAAAGTCTCATGGATGAGTGAGGCCAAGTCAAAAGTCCCTAAAGTAAGGGTGAGGCCATCTAAAAGTCCCTAAAATAGGGTGAGGCTAGAGCAAAAGTCCTTAGAGCCCATTCTTGGCATTGATATGATATTCATGGCATGTAAATTATGTGTTGTATGATTGTGAATGGTTAAATGCCTACTTGCATGCTTTGACTTGTTTATATGCCCTGATTGCTTCCTTGAATGAGTGCATGAGCTATTGAGATTCCATGAATCTCACCCCCTTCCCTCTCCCATCTTAATATGTTAGGTAGAGCTCAAGAAGATCAAAGTACAAGCCAATGAGCCTAGTTGAGCATGCTTAGCTAGTTGTATAGCTTATTTTGGTTCTTTTGATGTAAAAAAGTGCCAAAAATGGATATGTACATATTATTTTTTAGATATAAATATTTGAGCAAGGGTATATGTATGCATAAATGATGTGTGAACTATGTATAGAGCCAAAGCAATGGAAATATAAGATTTGACCCCTTTGTGGCTTGTATGTAGTAGTGCATTTTTACCTATAGCATGATGAGTTTAAAATGTGTGATGATTTGGACCACTTGGGCATTTCATATATACTATGTTTATACTTTAAAACTCACCTAAGAGGAGTTAGAGCATGTAGGAAGTCATTTGGTCCCATTTTGAACTATAAATGATGTCAAAATTGCCAAATTTGTGGGCTCCGTAAATATATGACCAAATGAGCTCTTCTTAATATGAAACTTGGCATGCATCTAGATCTTGTTAAAATTTTCATGGGAAGTTAAAGTGGGTAATATTTGGAGGTCTAGAGAATATTTGCCGAATTGTTGAAGTTAGGAAATTTTGATAATTTTGGTTAGTGCACTGTTATCATAGGTCTAAAAATGAATCTATATCAGTCATGGGGCAAATGGTGTCCGATTGTCATGAAATTTTATGGACATAAACTAAACATCCACAGTGACCTATATCAACTAGAAGCACCTCAATTGGAGGTTTGTAGAGGGAGAAATAATGTCCTGAAGTTCTGTGTCAGCATCAGGGAAGCCATTCGACCTTCGTTACTATTCCATTAGTTTTTGAGATCCAAAGGCTACTAAAATGATTTGGACTTATTTTTCTCCTCTCCTTAACATATGTAGCTTTTCAAATTGGTATAGGTTGACTGGATTGGATTTTTTTAAAATTAGTTATGAATTTTTGAAATTCATGACAGCAAGTTGCATTAGTACTAGGGATAGCCAGACCTCTGTCTCTTTTTTGATATCAAATATGGTCCAAATGCTGAGATTGTGGTTGTGAATTATTTGTAGTGTAAATTTAACATCTAGAGCTTTCTAGAAAGCTATGGTTTGCTTGATTCTCATTTTTCCAAAATTAGTTATGATTTTTCAAAGTTAGAGCCAAAAATATGACTTTTTGGCCCCTTCAGAGAAAATGCATATTTGGGTTTTTAGCTTCATACCCATAGTTCATGGGTTGTTTTATGCTATGTATGAGTTTTATAAATGGATTTTGAGTAGAGTATGTGATTGATGAGTTCATGGGACCCACGGGGCAAAATATGAGCGTTTAAACCCCTATATATATTATGGAAATGCCATGGTTTGCTGTTTTTCTTTGGAAATCATATAGAATCAAGCCTAAATGGAAACTAGTTGGAGTTAATACATTATGGTATTACATCTACTAGGGATAATGAATTAATAATTGCATTGTTTGATAAACATGCGTTGATGGAAGAAATTACAATTAACGAAATACATAACTTGCTAGACATTTATTTCAATGATGACTTCATTGATAATAATGAAGACACTAATGATAATAAGGTCTCCAAGGAAGAGAAAGACAAGGCCTACCTAGACCATACGAATTTCAACAATTCTTAATTTCAAGGTATGTTGAAATTCTTATTCTTTTTCTTTTTTCTTATTTTGATATTACACATTGAAGAGGTTGTATTTTTATTTATGTTTCACCTTTATTGTTACATGATTTCTAGTGATTACTATTAGAAAGACACGTCTTTAAGAGATGTGTAGCATGTCTCTACTAGGGATGATGAATTGATAATTGCATTGTTTGATAAACATGCTTTGATGGAAGAAATTGCAATTAATGAAATACATAACTTGGTAGACATTTATTTCAATGATGACTTCGTGAGATCTCTAAGGAAGAGAAAGATAAGGCCTACCTAGATGATACAAATTTCAATAATTCTTAATTCCAAGGTATGTTGAAATTCCTATTCTTTTTTTTTCTTATTTTCATATTACACATTGAAAATGTTGTCTTTCATTTATGTTACACCTCTATTGTTACATGATTTACTAACGTCAGAACATCACTTTTTTTAGGTATGATAATGTTAGTAGAGAAGAACATAAAGGCTTAGATATTGTTACAAGTTTTCTATTGACATTTTTTTTTATTGTTATAGACTTCTATAACATAATATATGACTTTGTAATGTATATTTTATTGTTTCAATTGCTAGTTCATTGCTTCTATGCTTGTTTTATTATAAGTTAAATATGGGAATGGACATCAAACAAATAAAACATTGTAATTTTTTTAACTAGTGGCCAAATAGCAAGGGATTAGCAATAGAAAATAACAAAGGATTAATGGTAGATTAGTGAGGGAAAATAGTGAAGGGACTAAGAAAGAGTAGCGAGAAAACACAACAAGAAAACTAAGAGGGATTAGCAAGGGAATTATAAGGGAATACTAGTGGAAAATAGCAAAGAACTATCATAGGAAAGCGAGAGAAATTAGTGAGTGAATATCCCTTTGCCATTCTTTGGCTAATTGCCAAGGAGAATTTACTAATCCAATATAATATAATATATGACTTTGTAATGTAGATTTTATTGTTTCAATTGCTAGTTTGTTGCTTCTATGCCTGTTTTATTATAAGTTAAATATGGGAATGGACATCAAACAAATAAAACATTGTAATTTTTTAAACTAGCGTCCAAATAGCAAGGGATTAGCAATAGAAAATAACAAAGGATTAGTGGCAGATTAGTGAGGGAAAATAGCGAAGGAACTAAGAAAGAGTCACAAGAAAACATAACAAGAAAATTAAGAGGGATTATCAAGGGAATTATGAGGGAATACTAAGGGAAAATAGCAAAGGACTAGTGTAGGAAGGTGAGAGAAATTAGTGAGTGAATATCCCTTTGCCATTCTTTGGCTAATTGCCAAGGAGAATTTACTAATCCAATTATAATGACAGAGATGACCGAGGGAACTATCATCACTAGTTTTGTCAAAAAGGGATTTTATTGAGGGATTGGGGAAGGAAATTTTCCTTCACAATACTAAGGGAACATTTCTTTGTTGTTTCTTCACTATACTGTCGCTATAGCCATAGAACAATGAAATAGCGAGGAAATATTCCCTCAATATTTTCTCTTTTTCTTGTAGTGTGAGTGAATAAGAAATTATGAATCTTATTCAAGAAATGACCATGGCAATTGCATCATATAGGGTCAAAGGAAATTCAAAAGAAGATATTTTAGTAGATATTATCACCAGTTTCACTGGATCGCTCTATGGATGGTAAGGTAACATAGTCACTTCAGATCAGAAATTAATCATAAGTAGTGTCATTAAATATGAACAAAATGATCAAAGATCAGAAATCAATCATAAGTAGTGTCATTAAATATGAACAAAATGATCAAAGACCACCTGTTCAAATTAACGATAGTTTAGCCTAACTACTTTATATCATAGTTAAACATTTTGTAAGAGAACCTACTCAAATTCAAGAAATGCAATTCACAACTCATGAATTTAACTTATCCTACATTTTTTTTATATTTGAGATGGTATAAAGATAATTTTATTCCAAAAGTCTATTTTAGACTTGGTGGATATATATATATATATATATTGTCAAGGTTTGCAATCTTGTTTCTGGACTAAAATATTCTAATGATTTATTAAAAAAACAAAATAGATAAAGAAGTATTCAAATCATTTTCTTGTAGAAGTTTAATTACATGTAAAAATGCTTAGGTTATTTCCCTATGCACAATAAATATACGATTATGAGAAATGAAATTAGTACATCTATAACAGAGAACGCACACATATGCAATTTCCTTTAATCGGTGCCATATTAAGTACTAATTCATTGATAAATAGTTTCTCTAATCTTTATAATAATTTTAATTAGAAATTAAAAAAATGCTAACCGACTAATTATTTGAAACATCAAATTTTATTAATTTACAAAAACTATCTACTGTCTATTATTTTTTTTGGAATAAAATAAAACATTACATTCACTTGCCATGAGCCCATGGGTCCATGACACAAGACTTCTAACTTAAAAATGTAATTATACCAAATTCTTGTGGTTGAAGAAGTAAGTGACCACTCGCCACTCACCATTTTGCCGTGCATGCCTGTGTTGTTCACATTTGTACCAAGAGACGGAAAAGTAAAAAGGAAAAGTGGAAAGAAGTTGATAAAATGGGTAACGTGAGGGGACCAGTTGCTATATAAGGGTTGCGAATTGTGACGTGGGTGGCTGTTTCCAGCACTAAATCTTGTTTTCTTCTACCACGATAAAACTGTCACCCTTTTATTAGATTTGATCAAGAGACGAATTTGTCAAAACAATATAGGCTGAGTTCATAAAAAATAATAATAAATTGGGTCCAAGTCCAAACCTGTATTTTTCTTTTTTATATTTTTAGGCTTCGATTAGGGTTAAAAAAATTCTAGTGAGCTTGGCCTAGCTTGCTTTTTCCTCCTCTCCCAAAAAACAAAAAGCAACCACCTTTTTTTTAAAATTATATTAATAAAATTATGGGCCACCCCCCACCTGGCCCCTGCTAAAGGTACCTCCTTATAACAAAGAAACAAAGTAGGGGTAGAGAAAGGAGTCCAACTACAGTAGCATGATCGCCTAAGCAACTCAGAACTAAACCCATACTGCGGCTGGGTTCTGTTTTTGTATGCAGGATCTAAAGCACAGAGATCTCAATTAATTTGTTGCCTGGTTTTGTGAACAATGGTTCTGTTTCTGTTTTGTCTCTATGGAATTCGTTAACAAAATATAATGCTCACGGGTCTACAGTCAATAATTGAATAGAACTTGGCTTTGCCATGGGATTGGCCTATTAAAACTTGACATGACACGCTGACTAATTCTACATCTCAACACCACACACGGAACATTTTTAGATCGTCATCTTCTCAGTTTTATTTTTTCTGCCTAATAGTGTTGAAACAAACTGCTCTAGTGCCATTCCAGCATCGGGCATAGAATGCTCGTTCCAACTATACTTATCACCAACCCCTCAACAACTCGCGAGCAACACCGCCACTTCTAAGATGACATCCCGCCAATTGGATTCGAAATTCTAGTAGAAATTGGACGGGATTTGATTTGATTTGTTGATGGGGTCACTATTTGACAAATATCTTTAATGAATATAAAATGAGTCTGAGTTTTTTTTAGAATTTAGTTGAACTCGTGACCTATTTTATATTTGAGTTTTTTTAATATCTATTTTTATTTTTTGAATTAGATGAGCTTTCTGATCTAAGATCAGATTTATTTATAATTCATTTTTCCTTATCAAGAAATATATATATATATATATATATATTCCACATTAGAGTAAAGTTGAAAATAAAAAAGGATGAATTTTTTTTTAAAATGTTCAAATTATACAGTCTCTCTTTTTGTTACTATAAAAATATACACATGTATCCTAAAATAAAAAATGGCCGAAAATATCTTTAAAGATAATGATAAATTTTTTTTATTAAAATATAAGTTACTAAACAACTACATTTTTAAAACTTTTATGTATTTCAATGTTATTTTCTATGTTAAGAACCGTAAATTAAATTTAATTCAAAATTTTATCAAAGTTATGACAATGTTTACGTTTATTAATACATATTTAATACAAGTGTGATTATTGAAATTAAAAATTATAATTTATTCTTTTAGTTAAATAATATTTAAAATGTATTATTTGTTTTTCATAATTGTTCATTTATATCAAATATTTTTTAATTTGTTAAATTTGGAAATGTGACTATTTTTTTAATTATGAGTGTTGCCTGGCTATAAGAGTTCAGATTGATCCAACTTGATTTAGCCTAATTCTAAAAGGTTTAAAACATTCAACAACTATCATTTATTGAGCTTCACTCAAGGTATTGGCATAGCAAATTACTTAAATTGTTCTTATAAAAAAGGCTCTAGCATGGCAAGCCACTTGTGGGAACATGGTATTTTGTTTGGGTATTACTTTGACTCATTTTAATTTTCTTGTCATTTTTTAGTATTTGAGTGATATTTAATTTTTTGTTAATTTTAATTTCATTTGAGTTATTAATAAAAATGAAAACAAATCATAAAACATTGAAAAAAAAACTAAAAAAGGATAAGGAAAAGAGGAAGCTCAATTCCACTCTTTCTTTGGTAAAACAAATCACTTGAAGCAACTAGATCAAAAGGATAGCTTAAGGAGCCCAAGAATCCAATAGAGGCTAATGGACTAAAAAGGAAGCTGAAAATTCAAATTCAGATTCTAGTGCTATGAAGATTTAGGCTTAATTGAAAATTTTGAGCAAAATTGTAATATTTGGTTTCTCTAGAATTGGACCAAAACTTATGAGATTACAAAAGAAGACCCCCAAAATGAAATGAAATAAGATAAATTAAGGTTAGATTAATAAATAGAGCATCTAGAATGGAGGATAAGGATCCAGAGGTGGCCCAAAATTGGAGCCAAAATAGCTAAACGACTTAATACGAAACTCAGTAGCAAAAATCGTAATTTTAGGCAACTCCTCTAAAATTTGAATGAAGGATTTTTAAATGATAAAATTGAGCTCACTAGAGTTTTTGGAGACCTTGAAAACTATAGGAACCATCAAAATGGTTAAAAGCCTTCTAGTGTTCGATTCGGGATAGTTTTGAACTCCATAAAATTGAAAAAAAATGTCTTTAATAAATTAGAGGACCTAAATTTTCATATGGAAAAGATGATTGTAAAAAAAGAGCTAAAATGAGTTCAAACAAAGGAACTAAAATGGAGGGACATAATTGGTATTTTAAGAATTGTTATAAAAATCTTCCTCCACCTTTTAATAAAGTCAAGTCAACTTTTCCATCCTTCCAAAATGACACTTTAGCTCTGTATCATACCAGAAATGGCGTCTAAGAAAGATTGAGGAGAGAGAAACAAAAAACTTGCGCTTTAGTAAGGATTTTTGCCTCTGTTCACTTCCTCCTAGTTAGCAAAATTATTCCTTTCACTTTGAGCTTTAATTGGATATTATTTAGTTTAAAAAATAAAATCTCATTTTTTGGAAATTTGTTGAATAAGTCAAGCATTTTAATGATTTTATTTTCTAGATGATAGTTTCATTTCATGGGCTTTAATTTTTTATTTCTTTTTTATTTTATTTTGTTTAGGGAATTTGATGAAGAAAAGCACATTTTGGAAGAATAATTGGGAAGGAGCAGCTCTCATATAACATACATGAGTTCTTCCATGTAGCTACACACTAACACTTGCACGAGACCAGCTGGCACAATCCATTCATCCATAAACTCTAAACACATGGAAAGGCATGCTTATGAAGCTCTGCACTAGGTTTATCACACATCCATGCACACAAGCACCATGTATCAGGTTCAAGCTTGACACTCAATCACACATTCACAGCTTTCATCCATGAAACACACACACACTTAAGAAGGCTGTATTACTCTCTCTTGCACAAGTTAGCTCCCTGCACTCACTTCACTCACATCTACACACATGAGCTTGCATGGGAATGACAAAAGGAAGGAGGAGTTCTCTCTGCATACACACTCGAGCTACCACTTCCCTCTTTCATGCATTGACTCATCCATTCACAATTACATACATGAACATGTAGCATTCCACTTTCACACATTCCACTTGCATATACGTATACACATGGACGTGGAAGCTTGGGGAACACATACCACACACTCATGCATTCAACATATGGACACGAGGGATGATCACGTGGGAATGATTCATTAAGGAATGGGTTTATTAGAGAAAGACACAAGTCTAGGCATAGGGGAATCACATGCACATACTCCTTTTACACGTACATAGCTCAGGTTGTGAGGATATAAATGCACATGCACTGGTTCACATAGAAGCCATAACAATCCCTCAAATTGACATACACTCCACATAGTAGCTTCATCACACCAGCTCACTCATCACACAAAATGCCACAGGCTGGGATAGCTCTCACACTTATATCAGGCACCACATCACGTCATTCTCACGTAGCTTCACTCACCTGAAACATAAACATAAATGTATCCTTCTACTCACACATACTTTCATGTATCAGGTCTTTCCATGTCTTATAGACATAACTTTCATTCACTCTTTCACTCACGTTACACACACATGCACAGATGGATGTAGGGGGCCCAAAAAATCACACATAAGAGAAAGCACATAAGGATGACTGGGGAAGATGTCCAAAAGGGCAAGAGATTCATATATACATGCATGGCAATGAAAAAGTAGACACGTGATATGGTTAAAAGGAAGAGGGCGATGAGTTTCAGGTCCAGGAGCCCGTGAAAGGGAAGAGAATCAAAAGAACATGATTGAGATCAATAAACACGTGGAAGGAGCTCAGGCTTGACATGGAGAATTATACCAGAACACATGAGAAGAAAGTGAGGAAGCACATGATTTTTAAAAAAGGGAACATGTGACTAGAAAAAATAAGGAGGGCACAGGTTCTAGGTCCAAAGGGAGGGGAGAAGCGATGGGGGCACGAAAGAGAAAAGAGCATATCATTTTTCCATATTTTCAAGCTTATGTCGCGGCTTACCTTCTCCATTCTCTTCCTCCATCTCTTGCAATCAATGGCTGCTTAATCTCATTTGGTGGCTAATCTTGGATGTAACTCCTTGACAGAAATCAGAGCTCCCAATGTCAATCAAAAATAGGCTAACTCTTTCATCTCCTTTTCTATTTTTATTGTTACTTCAATTGATGTTTTATTTATTGGTTTAAATTGATGAAAACTTGATTGTAGTAGCTATTTTGGATTGTCAATTTCTCTGAATTTTGTTTAAGGAATTGGAGATGTATTATTGCACTTAAGGTATTCGATGAATTACTCTTGAATGGTTGTGCATTTCCATTAATTTTGCTTGCAAATTTTAGGTTAATTGTGTAATGGTTATTATGTGATTGATGCTGGAATTTATTCTCGATTTGTATAATTGAGGCTTTTGGGAGTTTAAGTGGTAATTGAAACTCTTAAATGGAATATCCAGCAACCTAAAAGAATAATTGAAATCATAATTAGGTGTGCTCTATATTTTAAATGCAAGTATTAATCAATTGATAGTGTTGTAGCCACAAACTTTCAAATGGTTAGGTACTTGTATATCAATTAGTTGATTGAGAAATTCTTTAATGAATGCACCAAGTAAGGGGATTAGCTCTAGGACTTAATCAATCTAATGAGAGTAATGATAATTGAAGTCAAGGAAGTAATTCCAAGATTAGTTACTTTGCTTTGTTAGTTGATTTCACCACGTAGTATAGTTTTAATTTCTTGTTGTTACCTTAATTCAATTTAATCCTAGGAATTAAATCCCTCTAATTACCTCTTGCTCTTGTGTTTTTTTTTTTTTTACTTAGTCTTCTCACTTAAGGATTCTCTTGCAAATAATTAAAATCCAATTCCAAAGGAAATGATCTAAGTTGCATTACTAACTACAAAATTTCATCCAACTTAGTTATTTGAGATTACTCGATACAACTGCACACTAAGAGCTTCATTTTGATGTAAATTTCATCTCTAGATTTCTTATTTTCATGGTTGACTTGAGGTTAAAGTTCAGATTTTAGGGATGCTCCTTTAAAGAAAAAGCTTCAAGGTAAAGAGCTCTTCACACTTATATGCATCTTGTTGTAAGATTTTTGGTTTTGTATTAAACCCTATAGCCCTAAGTTTCGTCCATGGTGGTGCTAGAAACATATGATATTTCTCTTGGTTGTTTGAATGATTTAAGAGAATGAATATGTGTTTTAAACATTATTTTTTATGGGTTCAATTGAAATGGATAGATTTGTGCATTAAGTGATCTTGTATGTTCATAGGCTGGTCAAAGGGAGATAATAGAGGAGAGAAGAATTGCTACTAAAATAAAGGCTATTAAGGGCTTATTGGAGTATTTTTGAAGATGGAAAGAGAAGGAAAAGGAAGCAAGATAGACAAGAAATTATGCAAAATTTTGCTATATGCTAGTTAGAAAACCTCTTTCTTTCTTCATACAATTTCTAATGATGGTTCTGGTTTCTTGAAAAGGTGGAAGTGGTGGTTGACCTCTTAAGTGAAAGAGGAAATTTGAAGAAACTAAATATACCACAAGAATCACAATTTAAGGGGCTTTCAAATAAGGTATGCATCAAGCTGAAAAATTGCAATTTCCTCAAAACTTAATTCCTTTCATATTTCAGCTTAGAGAGAGAAAGGGAAAAGAAGATGAAAGCTTGGAAAAAACTTAATAGAAACAAGGGTTTAAAAGGATGAGAAGTAAGATTATGCAAAGAAGACAAAAAAAGAAATTATAGAAATCAAGTTATGGTCACCTAGGGTTTTAGATGAGCCATGAAAGTTTCAAAACCCTAGTAAGATAGTTTGAACTCCTAATGCCATAATTGAACCAGCAAAGAGTCAAGGATATCTAAAGTCTCCAAACTCCTTATTAAGCAAGCAAAAATCCCAAGTTGTGTCCATGTGTGTGTGTTTTGGGCAAGGGAGAGATGGAGCACCTAGGAAGTTGTTTCTTTGACTCTAAGATTTTAAATAGCCTAGATATGAATTATAGATATTAATGAAAGCATTGAAATGAACTTAGAAACTTTATTTTTATAAGTAAAAAATTAGGGCTCAAGGATGCCTAAATGGGCAATATAATGCTATGCATGTTAAAGCTCGCTTGTAATGGCTTTAATGAGTTCTATTGGAGTTATACAACTCATATATAGTGAAATCTTGAAACCTAGAATTGGAATCATGAGAGTTGCCCCGTAAGGCATTCAAAGTAGCCTAAGTTATATTTAAGTTCTAATGAGTATTTATAGTACTAAAATGAGTTAGATTAAGTCCTAATATGTTGCTTTGTATTTCAAATGATATACTAAGGCCAAGTTGGAGTGACCCCACCCTTGTGCGTGTGTGGGGCAGAGGGAAGCAAAGCAAGAAGAGAAAGAACAAGTGAGCTAGAGAGAGGTCAAAGCCCTTAGCTTCAAAAGGTAAGTTATGTTTTGAATTGGTTCTTTAGCATGTGCTTTTATGCCTTTTATGAGTTAAGATTTGGCTCCTACTATGAGTGGCAAATAATTAAGTATAGTAATTCTTTTCTAACCTAGTGATGAGCCTAACTAGTATGTTTCTATGCCATAGTTATATGGGTACAAAAGTTTTATGCCAATTTCCATGTTTAAATTGTTTCATGTGCATATGACCTTGCATACTTGCATTTCATTCTTGTATGTTCCATTGTATGCATTGGATTGGATTGAGTGTGTCTACGAAGATTCTTCCAAGAATCTCACCCCTTTATCTCCCACCAACCATGTCAGGTGAGCCTAACAAGGAGAAGGAGAAAGGAAAAGAGACATTGACTTAAAGAAAGAATAGCTAGGTTCCATGGGATAGGGGTGATCTTTTGATGCATGTTGTACTTATATTTTTTATGTATACAAGGATGACATGTATTAGCAATCCATGTATGAGGGATAGACATAAATGTATGCCAACTTAATGTAAATGGGACATGTTTTAGTATGTGATGTGCCATGGTTTCCATATGCTTTCTTACAAGTAAGATGGTGATTTTTAGATGCTAAGCAAGTTTCATATGTTCAACCAATTAGAAATGATGCATCTATAGATTGAAAGTTGTCATGATAAGATATTGCACATAAAGGTCCAATTGGATAATTTTAGAGCCAAAGTTTGGTTCAAGCGAGTCATAATATTCAATTTTATCATTGACAACCCAAATGACTTAGTTTGGAATTAAAATTTGGCAAGCAATCAGAAGACATATAAAACTTTTTATAAAGTTAAAGTTTTTTTTTTGAACTCTATAAAATGTTTGGTAAATTTTCAAATTGGCTCAAAAAAGTTGCCAAATGTAGTTATTGTTCATACTGGTATAACAATAGTTATTGTGTTCTTTCAAGGGGCAAATGAATTCATTTCAACTTAAAATTTTTATAGTAGATATTTCTTATCATAGTTTTCTATGAAAACTTAATTTGCATAAATTGAACTTGTGTAACCAAAGTTATAAATTTTTAAAATTTGAGTTGTAATATGTAACTATGGTTAAGTATGGCCACTTGCTCCCTATATGCAAATTGTATGTGTATACATGATCCATGTGATGAGACTAGATGTATATATATAGATCATAAATTAAAGTGTGAGGGAATTTCACTATTGGACATTAGCGATCCATTTGAGGTATTAAATGGCAAAAGTACCATTGCTAAAAATATTGTTGTGAATGTTTTCTAGTTTTGGCAGTTAAATACTATGGAATGAATTAATTGTAGTAAGTTGTAACACAATTCACATTCCCAACTTTGGTATTTACTAAGATAAAATTTTTTTAGATATGATGAAAGACTTTAAGGAATAAATTTTGGTTCAATCAACCTTGTAAGTTTTATATCTATGGTCTGATCATCATTACCTTTTCTAATCTTGATGGAACTAACACTTGTTCCTTAAAATCTTTCAAGACACTTGAAGGTTTTTTTTTTTTTTTTGCGTAAAATTTCTTGTTTTGTAATACATTACAAGTAATATAGTACAAGTTAATATATATATATATATATATATATATATATATATTATTAAATTTATTAACCAAATACATAATATAAAATTTTATAAAGTAAAAATGTTAAACCATACACTAAGCTTTTTTTCTTTCCCTAGTAGCCTACACCCATAAATCCAGTTTTTGATACACTTTCTCCTCTACTTTCTGCCTCATTTTTTAGGCAACTATACTCAATTTGAAAGCAAATAAAAGGGGTCAAAATCATACCATTGTAATTATATATATAAATTAAATATAAAATCACACTTAAAAATACAATTTGGGATTTTTTGCTAATCAAAATGTCCCCATCATTTTTATGATTCTTAAAAAAGACCTTAGAATATGTGGGTTATCTTTTTAATTTTTGTGCATACAAAATAAAATACTAATAGTTAAATAAATAAATATATATATATATATATATTAAAATAATAAATGAATATTTTTTTAAAAAAAATTAGTTACTAATCTTCTACCATGCTCAAACATTGAATAGAACTTCCTGTATACAAAGATGAACCAAACTCAAAGGTAGAGACTCTACTCTTTTTCATTTGCTCACATATAGTGATTGGTACTTTAGAGTGTCTTACTTTAGACATAACTAGTCTTAATGGATTCTCCAATCCATTTAGATTTTTTTTTCAAGCTTTTTGAGCATCACTAATTAGATCTCTTAAATGTTTAATTACTTTATACTTTATTTTTGTATTTAAAACATAGATATATGATTCTTTTCATTTTCTGAATTGGGTCTAATAATAAATATTTCTCTACTGTATTATCAAAAATCAATAAATAATCAATATTATCAAACAATTATTTCTAATAAAAATTAATCAATAAATAACAACATTACATGCTCCTAAAGAAACTAAAATCAAAAAATTATTTATATACCTCTAGAAGAAACTAAAACCAAAACTTCAATCAAACAAGCTCTAGAAAAAAGAAAGAAACTAAAGCCAAATTTTCGAATCAAACAAATTCAATCTCTAGAGAAGATGAAGAAACCATGAACCAATTATGCAGTAAAATTAAAAAAAAAAAATCATAAAACTTGAAATGGCAGAAGATAATTGACATGGAGAAAGAAAAACAAAGAGGAAGAGAGAAAAACCAAAGAAGAGGAGAAATAGAGAAGAATAGAAATAAATAATGAAATAATAAATATTAAATTTATTAAATATATTTTTTATCAATTAAAAATATTAAATTTCCACAAATTAGAAGTAAAAATGTAATGATAATTGAATATAAAGATATTAATTGTACGTAACTTAATTACATAAGAATAATAAATATAAAGATTATTAATAAAGAAATTAGTTAATAAAAATATCTTATTTTAAAATATAAATATAATTATAAATAAAGGAAATAAAAAGAAATATAAATATAATTACAAATAAAAAAAAGAAAGGAAAGGGAAAAAAAAGTAATATAATTAAAAAAATTCCTACACAAAATTGGTAGAAAACTTTCCTAACAAGTTAGTATACCAATTTTCGGTAGGAAAATGGTAAAATAGTCAAAATGATTTTTAATTGAACTATGATATGACGCATGACTAACCATAATTCAGTCACAAATAATTTAACAACTTATATTTTTTTAATTTTCTTTATTATTTTATTTTTTTAAATATAAATGCTTTTTAAAACTAAATTTTTTTAATAATATACTTAGTATTGCTATATATTAATAATAAACATATTTTATAATTAATTAATAAAATTAATAAATTAATATTCTAGTTTTTTTATAATTAATAATAATTTTGTATATTTATTTCAATTTCAAAAATAAATATCTTTATTCTCATTTAATTTTTTTATCTATACATTATTATTGCATTATTTTTATTATTTTGTTGCATTAGAGATTATAATAAATTTCTTTGTTCATTCAAAATTCATTTGGACCATTTTGGCCAACTAAATTTAGCATCTTTTTATTATTTTTTCCCACAACTTTTACTATTTAAATGTGACAAAATTCTTTTTTTTTTATTAAAATTAAGTCAGAAATCATGTAAAAGCCAAAAAAAAAAAAAAAAGAAAGAAAGAAACAAATCATATCATTCTGAATAAGTTGGAAGCTACTATTAGGATTTATTGACATTGTTGTAGTGATATATATATATATATATATAGTAAATTACATATATCTCTCTTCGATTTTTGAAATATATATAAATTTCTAGTGAAACAAAAAATTACTCTATACTCTACTCTAATTTTAAACTTTTTTACAAAAATATAGTTCATTTAAATTTTTTTTTTTAGTTTACAAAATTGTTTATTAAGGTCAAGAGATAGTATTTTAACCAAAAAATTTAAAATTAAATTAACATGTAAGATAACTTTTTATTTCAAGAGATATTCGTGTATATTTTGAAAATAGAGGAAAACTTTATATAATTAATTTACTTATATATATATATATATATATATATATATATATATATATAGACACACACACACACACATATAAAACTTGTTTTAAAAATTGCTAAATATGTTTATTGATATATATATATATATAATACGTATATTTTTTGATTACTTTGGAGGATTGCATTTTTTAATTTAATATATATATATATATATATATTAATTTAATATACGTAACTTTTACTTAATTTATAAAATACTTTTTACAAAATAAAAACATTAAATTTATACAAATAATTGAAAGTTAAAAAGGTAAGTTTAGTGAAAATTATTTATGAAATTAAAAAAAAAAATCATTTTACACATATGTATCTTAATTGCAAAAGATAGCTAAAGTTAGCTTTTTTTATTTATTTAATTTGTTTTAAAGGAGTTAGAATTTTTTTATTTAATTTGAATTTTTAACCTAATGAAGTAGGATGGCCTATCTAACAAAAATTGAACTCTTCTTTGAAGAATGTCCTCATGTAATACCAAAGAAAGCTTTTTCCTCTACGTCAAACACTCATTGCTAATCAGAAGACAATGATGGAACAATATTTAATGGAAAGTTATATCCCTCGTGAGACTAGCGAAGATCATCCTCATGACATATTGCTCTTGAAGTCACCAAGGAAAGACATATTCATTACATGTGAACAAAACAAACCTACACATATGCAAACAAAGCAAATGGAATAGCATGTAGGCACATAGAAGATGATGCACAGAGAAAGCACATAGACATATAGAATCATAGTAAACAAGGCTTAAAAGAATTGGCAAATAACACTTCATATCCCTTGACTTCTTGCATTCTATGGAGCACTCCATACAAATGTGAAGAATCATGGGAACATAAAGCGACAACATCGCTGACATTAATCACATGACAATGCACGCGCTACTCTAGGCTGCCTAGCTTGACACCTTACTGATGGACTTGGGAGGTAAGTGTTATAGGTGTTGCTTGGTTATAGGAGTTTGAATTGGCCCAATCTAGTCTAGCCCAATTTTAGAACATCCAAATCACTCAATGGTTACCATTTATTGAGTTTCATTCAAGGTGTTGACACAAACAAGTTGTCCAAATTGCTTTGAGCAAAATGGCTCAAATGCCGCAAGCTACTTGATTAGATAGCTTCCATGGTTCTATTAGGTGATTTGGTTTGATCATCATCATTAGCTCATTACCCTTGAAACGTATAAATAGGAACTCTAACAACCACACTAGGTGGTAGGGCCAAAAGATAGAAAAGCTCTCAACAATATCTAGATAACCAACATCTTCTTCATTAAACTTAAACTCCACTAAGACTATGAATTATAGTTTTACCTTTGTATAGCCATTTTATTATTATTTCTTTAGACCCTTCAATAGAAGTTATTGTATCTTTATCATTTTCTCTCTCTCTCTCTCTCCCTCCTATCTTGCTTTGTCTGCTACTTCCATCATTTTGAGTCACCTTTACACTAGTAAACACACCAGAACATTTATAAGTATAAATTTAACACTTATTATATTGTACAAGTAATAGATACAAAGGTATATATTTTGGTTGAAATAAATGTAATAAATGTTATCTTCTATTGTAGAGGAGATAAGTGTAATGTAATTTTTGGTTTTAGAAGATGAGAGTGTAATATTTCAAAACAAAGAGGAGCCTTACATAATTTGAGCATGTCTCAAAAAAAGGAAAAGTAGTTTACCCTTTATAAAAATAAATAATTTTTTATAAAAAATAATTATTTAACTTTATATATAATACCTATATGAATATGAGCTTGGGAGAGTAAATCGATATTTAACTTTTCATTACTTTTTTATTATTATGATGAAAATTATAAAAAATTTTATCCATAGTAGCTTTTGAAAAGTCAGAGCATTCTATCTAAATGAGTAAGGCATGTTCAACTCTAAAATGGAAATAGGATTAGGCTAGTAAAATAGCATCCCATATTTAAATAGGACTTTTTGGCCTGATCCTATTTGACTTAGGATAGGATTGAGCTAGGTTAGACCTTTACAGCCAAGCCCTTTTTTTTTTGGGGAAAAATTTTATAATTTTTTCAAAACTAAAAAAGAAATTAGACAATATATATACTATTTTGCTGTGAAAAACTTGAAACATTTATATAGAGCCAAATATATAAACATAGGGCCAATTAAAGTAGGGTCAACTACGGTTGGATTAGCCCTAATTGACAATATATATGCTCCCAAATGGGTCTTAAAATTCAACTTCACATGTCAACATTTACGTCCGAAAATGAAAAAGAATAAATGAGATGATAATATTTAAGATCATCTGAAAAAGATGACCAGCACAAACTCCTAAAGACCTTCATGGCAAAAGAAAGTAGGGGGAAGAAACAGTTGAGCATTAAAAAAATTCATAAAATCTCAACTGCTTTGATTGATTACGCGTGGTTATGAGTGCTTCATTTAATTTCCAGCCACCCAGAGTAGGCTTCCGGTGATCAGCAAACAAAGCACGAGGGGTGGGCCTTTGGTAATTAAGACAGCACATAATCAAAGTTTCCTAATTTTTTTAAACGATTAGTAATGAAGAAAATTAATTTACATTATAATTATTATATATATATATATATATGTATGTGCGCACGCCCCCTCCCCCTCTGTTAAAAGAACATAATGATTTGCTTGGAATAGTATTGCGGCGTTATTAATTTTATTTCATAAGTTCATAACGTTTCATGAGTTTTCAATACAAATGACTTGATTTCTTTAACTAAAATCTTAAATTTATCAAGATGTATGGGAAAAGTGCATTTTTAAAATTTTCCGAAGAAAGAATATAATCCCACTACAAAAAAAATAGCTTTTAGTCACGACATTCCTGGTCATAATATAAAAAATATTAACAACATATACTGCGACAATAGATTACTCCAACTTCTAATTAATTATTCATTAATTAGCTTTCATGTGAATTAGTTAACATTTTAAAGGATCTTGTATTTGGTGGCTTCTATTTGTCTCGACAAATTCATAAGCATTCACCATACTGTATCATCTTGAATTGCGTAATTTGTTGGTTTCCAAAAAAATTTTAAGAAAATGAGAAAAGAGTAATGATTAAATTAATATTTTGATTTCTAAATTTGTGAACTAACAAGGAGTGAGAACCCCATAAACATCAGCAAACAGATATGCATGTTTATGTTCATGTGAATGTGGTACCGTTACATCAATTGCTCCGCTTTGTTGTGCCATTACTTATTAAATGACTCCCCATTTTATTTAATAAGGAAAAATCCACTAAATTGTGATTGGGATTTCATACGCTCCAGATTTTTTTTTTCTGTTGAGTAATTAATAAGAGATTACGTGGATACGAACTGACACACATACATAATTTCTGGCCATTTATAGTCACAATCAAAGATTTAAAATTCAGTTGGCATAGTACTTGTGAATCACAACACTAGTTGGGTTGCAACGTGCAAGTGAAACCAGTTATTATTATTTTATAATAAAAGCGGCATAAAAAATAGTCCATGGTTAGGAAATTGACTTCTAATATTATATTCATCTCTATTTCTGCTACATCAAATATTAATGTGTGGATTTTTCGCATTTAGTTTTTAAATACAGGAGATAAAGTTATTAAAATTTCCCATTCATGTTAAACATGCCATAAGTGATTAAAAAAGAACAATTTATTCAAACCTAAATTGATTAGTTTTAATTATGTGTGTGTGTGTGTGTGTATTTTATATAAAACCAAACCCAGTTAAATGTAATACAAAACAAGTCCTTTTTTCTTTATTTGAATTTTGACATCTTTTATTATTCTGTTCCGAGCATCTTAGGAATTCTCTTGGAAGTCATCTGGGGACGAGTAGTTAAGTAACCGATGGCTAACTGTCAACATGGCACCTTATATTGTTGTTGTATAACGTTAGATGCGTTTGGGTTGTATGTGCAGCATACATTTGGCTTAACTTGTATTATCTGGAATCAGTGTAACCTTGGTCCAAAAAGCAAAATGCTTAAGCCGGCTTTGACTCAGCTATATAAGTGAAAGTGACCTTGCAATTACTGCTGCTAATTAATGTATAATCATTCCAACTTTGGTTCACAAAAGTAGGATTTCATTCTTTTACATTAATGTAGTATTGGGTGTTATATACTATCACTAATTATATTTAACATGTAATTTAAGAGACGGTACCTAAGTAAATTAAGCTAGACCAAGTCACGACTTGTTTGAATTTTGGGTTCATGACGGTGCACAGGTACGTGCATTTGGCCTTTTCTTATCAAACACAACGCTAATGGATTGCGTAAATCACTGGCCTTGGGTCCTCTATATTTTCCTTCCTAATGTGAAATTCTGAAGCCTGAAGCCATATGAACAAACTTAGGGGGAATAAAAATGTGAAAGCATATCCTCATGATTCTTAGAACAAATGAATAAAGCAGATGTAATGATGCCAGCAATTGGAAATGGTACTCTGTGACATCATGAATAAAAAGAGCAAATCAAAAGGAGGTCTCTCTATCTCCATAATGTAAATTGGTCGTTTCACTCCCCACGCAATTCCTGTTTCGGTTTAATTACAAGAGAAACAAAATTTCTTGAATTAAGCACTGTTTCATAATTAAATTAGAATACCCACAAAAGGGACATGGACTTCGTCCAATTCATGAGAGAATCATATAAGAGAGATAGATATACATAAGAAGGTGAATCCATATGGGTAGATCTTGCTAAGTCCTATCTATGTCTCTTTCTTTTTCCAACAAATCCTCTTTTGGATTGGAGAGGATCATGTCAGTAGGGTTCTAATTTTTATTTAGGGAAAATTAGTATAAAGGACCTAGACCAATCAAATATTACTCTAAAAGACCTTAAAAATTAATATTATTCTGTAGGACCAAATGAAAATTGATGGACAAAAATACCCTTACTCTATTAACAAGCCTTATGAATCTCGCTATTTACTCTTGCTGCCGGTTCTTCTTTTTCTACTATTTTTGTTCCTTACCAGTTTTGGCTTTCTCCATGGTCTTCTTCCCCTTAGTTTTTCAACTTTCTTCCCTTTAATTCGTCATCCTTCTTCCTCTCATTTCTTCATCCTTCCTCCCCCCATTTCTTTCACTCTTCATTTGTTCCTTTTATCATCCTGTGAGTTTTGTAGCTATGCACAGTCATAACGTGAGCAAAACGGAATAGGCTAAATAGATTTAATGATCTACTAATATTGAAGGCTTTTTTTGTAGAATTCAATAAGTAGCAATTTATGATATGCTATGTCTCTCAAATTTCTATGGTTAATGACAAAGTCTTCTTCTTCTTGTAGTCTACATTATATACAGTATTTGAATTGGATTTACAAGGACTTAGATCTGCATTATATATAGTATTTGCTATTGCTTATCATAAGTTGATCATTTTCACTTTCTCTTACCTTATACAGGTATAGAGATTTGAAATCAAAACCAACACTTGGGCTAAAATATGGCGTTAAAGATAAATGAATGGCGTCAGCAAAGCATTGATGAGACTCAAGTCGGTTACTATCAAGTTGTACTTGTTACTACAAAGTTTAGGGATATTATTACAGGAGTTTAAAAAATTTGCTGCTATATTTAGGCATGTTACTAATAGATTTAATAAAATTTACCACTCCTTTTAGAGACCTGTTATAGTATAATTACCATTACTATAAAGTTTAAGGTTGTTACTACGCGAGTTGAAAAAAGTTACTATAAAGTGTGATTTTGTGAATCCAGTTTTTACATCTCTAGTTGTTTTCATTAACTGATTTTTTCTCTTACCTTTTCCACAAATGGAGGTTAGATTGATCAAATCATGTTATATATATATATCTACCATTTCTCTTCTTTTGTCACTTCATTTACAATCTTAGATTTTTCACTATCAATTAAGTCTTTTTATGTTAAATTTGACTTTATCCCAAGATTACAAGATTATAGTCTGATTATGAAGGAGATAGATGAAAAATGAAAAGCTAATAAAGATACTTATTCTCTGCACTTTACTGAAAATTCTAGTTCATACAAACATTGCATTCTAAAAGCCCAAAAAACTAAGCAATTGATTATTATTATTAGGGATAAAATTAACAAATTCAAATAACAAAGATGACTAATATCATTTCCAAGAACCAATCATTACATAAGTACAAGATGAAAAATGGGACATTATTGATACAAAATTGACCTTTGACACTTGCAAGTATTCTCAAATGGATTAAAGAAGATCCAGAACAAGTTTCCTATCATAATTGATAAGAATTGGTCTTTTCACTTGAATTCAAAGAGAAGCTATAGCAACTGTTATGCAGGGATTAAAAAAAAAAGGGAATGCTACAGCTGTTATGCTTCTACACCTCCCCTCATTCCATGAATATGCTTGCTGAAAATAATAAACTCAACTCATTAAGTAACCAATGGAAAAAAGAATAGAGCAAGAAGTTATCTCTTTGTTTTACACACGGTAAGGCTTCTATTACTATATGATGATGACATTGGTTGTGAAGTATTTGTTGAAATACTTGTTGTTGTTATTGTTATTGTCGAAGAAACTTTCACAGGCTTTCTTGAACGAGTTCTCCCTCTGTGTGTGTATCTCTCACAGTGCTTTGAGCCTGGATATGCTTCCTTTGAGCATTTCCATTTCTTGCCATCTGTTCTTTTGCACCTTTTTGGCTCTGAGTCTATTTTTCTACCATATCTTATTTGAAGGCATCCCCATCCAATTGCAACTAGATAAAATTTAAAAAAGAAAAAGAAAAATTGAACCATAAACCTGAATCAACTAAAAATAATGTGCTTCATTCTTACTGAATGGAGGGGGAAGAGCCTTAAAGAAGAAGATATTAAAGAGTCTTGGCTTCTTTGGATAAAGTAAATGAGATTAGGTGGAATGGGGTCTCTGAGACCACGTATTTAAAAATAAGAACTTCTTGTTCAAATTCTTGTCACTGAATTGTTGTGAAAAGAGATTTATCTTTTGTACTTGTTGCACTTATCATTTTTTGATACAAAAATTTTTTATATAAATAAATATTTTAATCATATACTAATGAAGAAGAAGAACTTAGAAAATTTCAAAGACAAAAGGAAAATGGATTTCTTCAAGTGTTCGAAGTGAAGGGCATATTTGGAGGAGTCATTGATTGCAGCATCTTCTTTCTGTACATGGATAAGACTCATAGCTCTGATGATATACTTCTAGGGTTTGTGAGTGAGTGAGAGAGTATGAGTCTACTCTTATAATTACTGCACCTCTTAATTTCATGATGAGGGATGTTCTCATTTCAAATTTAAAGGGAATCATTAGGTGGGAAACTCTTCTCCTCTGATTTTCATTTTTGTAAATCCTTCTTTTTATTTCAAGTTCATAATCTAATGGTATATTGTTTTAAGACTATTACTATAAAGTTTAGAGATTTTACTACAGGATTTAAGGAAATTTATGACTACTTTTAAAAAACTTCCAGAATATAATTATTAGCGTAGTTTAGGTCCGTTACTATAAATTTTAAAGATATTACTAGTCGACACTAGGGAATTCACTACCGTGTACAGGCTATTTGAGTTTAGAATCGTTAATGCCAAATTTAGTGATATGACTTACTGGACCTTCAAAAAATAGATGATCATGGCAGCAGAAAAAAGAACTTCAAAGAATTTTATAATCTTTTTATAATCATAATAATCAAATATTTTTTAACTATTCTTTTACAATCCTCACACATGATGTTCTTGTCTATAACTATAATAGTACAAAATCTAAAGGAAGAAATAATCAATACATCACATCTTTTTGATTTGCTTCCTTTCGATTGTTGCCATTGCAGCTATCATTATATCACCACGGCACTTATTGCCATTGTAGTCGTCATTTTGGAGTATTGTCATTCACTGCCTAAATTTTCTTCGCTAACAATACCTAAATACATTTCGATTTTGAAGTGTTGATTTCCGTTACTTCTCACAAATTTGCAACAAAGAAGAACCTGTTGAAGGCTAGCTCTGGCACACATCGTTTAAATCGTTGAAGGATGCTCGTCCAATGAGAAACCGTTTAAGGATTTTCAGTGGTCGGTTGCAGGAAAAAGCATCCAAGGATTTTCAATTATCAATTGCAAGAGAAATCATCGAATAATAGGTAATAGAATGAAGAAAACAGTGTTTGAAGGGCAAATAACGCTTTTGGATTCGAACAACTTGTTTAACAGAGAAGGGCATTTTTGTCCATTAATTTTACTTGGTCCTGCAGAGTCATTTTGATTTTTAAGGTACTTTCCAATAAATATTAGGTAGTCTAGGTCTTCCGTACTAATTTTTTTTTATTTAAATAAAAATATAAAATTATACAATCTTCTGTTTAGAGGACTAAGATAGTGGGCTGCTCTTTGTTGCTTTCTTTAGAGCTACAGAGAACCTGAACACCTACTCCTACGTACCTTTATTGTTTAGAGAAGAGCAAAAATCTGAAAAGCTCTTTCATTCAAAATTTTCACTATCAAAGATAGGCAATAGAATGTCTACTTGGACTTACCTGTGATACAATTCTGTTTTAAAACTATATATTAAAAATAGAAAAAAATCTTTCATTCAAAATTTTCACTATTAAAGATAGGCAATAGGATGTCTACTTGGGCGTACCTTTAATACAATTCTGTTTTAAAATTGTATATTAAAAATAGAAAAACAGACGGTATTTAAGTGCAAAATTTGTAAGGGAAAAGCAACTAGCTACTTGAAGTATAAAATATGTCAAAGTGATTATTGCCCATCTGTCAGCCATAAAAGGAAAAGACTGGTTTTAGTTGCAGAACCAATACACAACCACTAAGAGAGAGGACTTCCGAACATTTTTCTCATTTATCCCCATTCTCTCACTGTTTTACCCATTTTATTCACAAACCCACCTTTTAACAATTTTTGGGAGATGGATTATCAGTATATTCTGGGAGGGATCCTAGCTTCTAGTTTTGTTCTTGTGTTTGTTGTATGCAACTTTGCAGAGAAGAAGAAGTCCAGAGGTTCATTAATACAGGTAAAAACAAATGGGTTTGCAGAAAGAAGTCCAGAGGTTGAAGGAAATATGGATATGATCATTGTGGGTGCTGGGGTCGCTGGGTCAGCTCTTGCTTACACACTTGGAAAGGTAGAATTGGCTCTCTCTTTCTGTGCTTTTATGAGTCCTTTTATGAGTGCTTTTATGGCTATCTGTTTGTGTCATAGATCTGTCCATATTCAGGATGTCTGAAAGAGAAAAATTCATGGTGGGGTTAAATGAAATTGTTCAGAGTTCCCTTACGTTTGATTGCAGGGAAGCTTGCCATGTATTCTCCATAATCAAAGAGAAAAATGCGCATATATATCTTTTCCCTTTTATTTTCCCATTAATCAAACGAAGAAATAATAAAAATATGTGAAACCCATTATATTTCTTCCTTTCCGTAATCTGTTTCTTACTATTTAGACCCATGAAGTAGTAGGAAATTCACAAAATCCTACGTATCATAGTCTCAGAAATTTTGTAATGGAGAAATTTCTTGGTATAGTTGCAATTATTTATTGATATTTCGAGATCTGTGATTCCCTTTACTTTTTATTATTTTATTTTATTTTTCTTCCATGGACCTCTAATTAATGGTCGGCCAAATATGCTAGAAAGATGCTTGAAGCATAGATCCGTGATTATTTGCTCTGTGCTTCTTATTGCAGGATGGAAGGCGAGTTCATGTCATTGAAAGGGATTTGAGAAAACCTGACAGGATTGTGGGTGAACTGCTACAGCCTGGGGGGTATTTGAAGTTAATTGAATTGGGTATTGAGGGTAGGCAAAAAAAACCTATCCATTATTGGCACATAATCTACAAGTATGGACATGGATATAGATACTTTGATACAACAAAAATATAAATTATGCATATATAATATTTAATTTGAAAAGTTGCATCATGTTTAATATGAAAGTCAAACAGAAGTGACTCTATTTACAAAATTTGAAGTAGTTACTGTTCTGTGAAATTCATGGCTTTTAGAAAGATGAAATGTTATGAGGTTGTCGCAGATTGTGTGGATGAGATTGATGCTCAGCAAGTCTTTGGCTATGCTCTTTATAAGGATGGGAAAAACACCAAAATCTCTTATCCCTTGGAGAAATTTGAGTCGGGTGTTTCGGGGAGAAGTTTTCACAATGGTCGTTTCATACAGAGAATGCGAGAAAAAGCAGCGTCACTTCCGAAGTACTCATTTCCCACCACTATACTATCATCCATTTTCTGTTTCTGAAACTTCTGTTCATTAGAACCTGACGTTCAAGATGTTATAAGTAAATTACTGTTTTCGTTCTTGAAAGATGACTAATTTATTAATTTGATTTTTCAAATTCTAACTCTCTCAATTTAGGCATTCATTAATTTTCTTCGGTCACTTTTGTCTTTTGGAGTACTAAATTGGGAATTATTGACTACGATTTTAACAGATGAAGGGACAACAATAAATTAAAAAAATCATTGAAAAATTAAATTAAGCGAGTTATGCTTTACAAAACTAAATTTAAAATTTAGTTACCTTTTAAGAACGAAAATAGTAATTTAGTCAAATGTTAATTCAAGTTTTAACTTTGTGCAGTGTAAAACTAGAACAAGGAACAGTGACATCTTTACTAGAAGAAAATGGAACCATCAAAGGGGTGCAATATAAAACCAAGAGTGGACTAGAGCTCATAGCAAAGGCTCCCCTTACCATAGTATGTGATGGTTGTTTCTCCAACTTGAGGCGTTCTCTCTGCAATCCAAAGGTAAAGATGCTAGGTTTTATTCCTAATTATGTGAATATATATATATATATATATATATATATTCATCATTTAAGGCTTACTTTATCAACATTTTTATCTGGGGCGCTAAGGAGGGCAATGATTTCATGGTCCACCGAAAACCCAAAACAAAAAAAACAAAAAAAAGGAAAGAAAAACAGAATTGCTTTTATTCTATACTTTCTATCTCTAATACACTCACAGGCATTTTCACCATCTAGCATTTTTTTCCCCTTCGTACGCGCAATTTTCAACATGCCAGAAATAGAGAAACCATGGCTCTCTTTTTCTTCTTCTTTGAAACCACAGTTGAATGCGTTTAACTGATTGATTTGTAGTCAATTCTCTTAACAGACATATTTTTTGCAGGTTGAAGTACCCTCTCATTTCGTTGGTCTAGTCCTGGAGAACTGTGATCTTCCATATGCAAACCATGGACACGTTATCTTGGGTGATCCTTCTCCCATTTTATTTTATCCCATCAGTAGCACTGAGATTCGCTGTTTGGTTGATGTGCCCGGCCAAAAACTACCTTCCCTTGCCAATGGTGAAATGGCCCATTATTTGAAAACTGTAGTAGCTCCCCAGGTATCAACTTTTTCGGCTTGGCTTCTTTTGCCTTTATGTCTTTCCAAATAATAACCCCTCTTTCATATTCAAGCTAGAGGTTCTTCATATAACAGGCTAATTTATGTTTTTTCCGGTCAAAATGTACTTTTTGACCTTTAAGTTTGCATGAAGTTTTACTCTTCCCTTTTAATTTTTGATAGGTTCTATGTTTGTCTTTACCTTTTTAACATGTTAGCTATGTTTTTCCTTCGCCTAATTTCATAAGGATCATTGATAAAATTACACGTTTAGAGATTCTGATAGAGATGCTAGCTCATAGAATTAGGTTTAACGAGAAAAACATTAAGGATATTTTGAATGATAAATAACAAAATTGGAACCAAAAAGGTTAGACAAAACTAAAACTTTGTACAAAATCCAAGGAGGGAAAATATATTTTAGTGCTCTATATTTTTTCTGTAAACTAATTTTTGAGGAAATTATTTGTTTCAGGTTCCCCCAGAGCTGTATACTTATTTTATAGCAGCAATTGATAAAGGAAACATAAGAACCATGCCAAACAAGAGCATGCCTGCCTCTCCTTATTCCACACCTGGTGCCCTTCTAATGGGAGATGCCTTCAATATGCGTCACCCATTAACAGGAGGAGGAATGACTGTGGCTCTGTCTGACATTGTTGTGCTAAGGGATCTTCTCAAACCCCTTCGTGATCTGCATGATGCATCTGCTCTTTGCAAATATCTCGAATCTTTCTACACCCTGCGCAAGGTGATTATGATATAAGTTTGATATCAATTTTAAAGCCTTTATCTAATAGCTTAAGCTTTTGACATCACTATTTTTTATTACCTTTTTGTGACAATTCCTACAAAGAAACTTGGTTTGACTGATCAATATGATAACCAATGAAGCAATCACATAAAAAAGGAGAACAAAACTCGAGTCTGCGTTTAACACGTGTTAGGCTAGAAATGACGTAACTTTTGAGCATACAAATGGACACTTCAAGTTTTGTTGTGTCATGATATTGGTGTACATGTCGTGTCCCATGCCAGTGTGAGTACGCTCGTGCTTATTAGAATATAACTGACGGTGCTTGATTCTATTGATTTGCAGCCAGTGGCATCTACAATAAATACATTAGCAGGTGCATTATACAAGGTGTTTTGTGCATCACCTGACCCTGCTAGGAAGGAAATGCGCCAAGCATGTTTTGATTACCTGAGCCTCGGCGGTGTTTTCTCAGGGGGACCAGTGGCCCTACTCTCTGGTCTAAACCCTCGACCATTGAGCTTGGTTCTGCATTTTTTTGCTGTGGCTATCTATGGTGTTGGACGCTTGCTCACACCTTTCCCTTCTCCAAAACGCATATGGATTGGAACTCGATTGATTTCGGTGGGTATTTTTCACTTCCCCTTTTGGTTATACTGAAAGAGTTTTCAAGTATGACTGTTTAATGGGACTGAATATTCCTTTTTTTTTTTTTTGATAAAACGACTGAACATTCTCATTAAGTACTAGTTGGCCGAAATATACTTTTTGTCCCTTTAATTTGCATGAAGCTTTATTTTTGTCCTTTAATTTTTGTCAGTTTCAATTTTACCGTTTGTCACTTAAAATTTCGTCAATCTTCTGCTTAGACCTGATTTTGTGAAAATATCCAACGCACTATTTTCTACACATGAGGTGACAAATCATTTAATTCCATCCATGACACATTATATAATTCCGTCCATGATCCTCAGAGTTAGGTTTAACTGAGAAAAACATTATGTTATGAAAGACTAGAATAAATAAAACTTCAGGGACAAAAATAAACTTTATACAATGTATAGGGACGACAAGTATATATACATTAACGCACTGATTTTTTCTATTCTGAATAAATATTTTCTTGATATCTCAGGCTGCATCAGGTATCATATTCCCCATAATCAAGGCTGAAGGAGTAAGACAGATGTTCTTCCCAGCAACTGTGCCAGCATATTACAGAACGCCACCCCTTTATTTGCATAAATCATGATATTTTCAGGAAGGAAAAGCATAGAAACAGTTCCTACATAGTTTTTTTTGGGTACAATAGTTCCTATATAATTTGTATATTTAGCATTAGAAAGTTTCGTACCGTACATGATTCACTTGTGTATTCTGCAACCAAAATCTTATTAAAAAATGTAGAAAGTTGTTTACGAATTGGGACAAAAGAAAGCTTCTATGTTATGTTAATCTTTTTCGTAGCATCCGCACTGCACACTATATTGGCTGCTAGTATATGGTATCACTGCATTAATGAGTATACATTCAAGTTGAAATAAGATAATTTGGTGTGATAGTTAAAGCGATCACTTAATGGCAACAAAATAAAAATTGGCTGCTAGCTATAATATGGCTGTATGGGTACAACTTGGAAAAGGATGGTTCAGACCTTACGATTATTGGCATGAGAAATGAATATAAATTGGGTTAAAAAATATATACATACCTATCTCTTATAAGATTCATTTATGACTAAATGGAGCACATCAACCCTTTTGGGTGGTTTGCAAAGTTAATTCTCCGTACTGTATATGTGCCCCAAAAAAAAAAGAAAGACATATTATTGGGAAAATTAAAGGGGGTACCTTTACATTACAAGATGCTACTAATTTTTTACTGTTATATTAACTAATTATTTGATAGATATAGGACTGTTTTGGTCAAAATAAATATAATTATAATTCATCTTTTGTTATTAAAAAAAATTAGTACAGTATATCTTTTGATTTTAGAAAAAAATATAAATGCAGATTTTTGAAATAGCAAAAAATATGAAGCTAATAATAAGCCAAGTACTTTATTTATTTAGAATAAAAAAGAGTCATGTAATTATCATTTATTTAAATTTCTTTAATTTACCTTATTTGATATTGTCATGAAAGATAATTATCTTACAACGTTTGTACTGCTAACCCTTCAAAGTACGTGTAAAAATTTTTAAAAATTTTTTATTGTCAAATTTTTAAAAATTTTGAGAGAGAATAATATAAAGAGTGGAAGGATATGTAAATTTCTCTTCCTCTCTTTTCTCTGACTCTATCCTACAAAAATTTTTCTAACAAAGAATTTTAGAGAGACCAAGCACTCCAAGGATATGTTATAACTCAACCACATTGGGGGAGTACAACTGCAGGTTTTAGGTGTCTGATCCCGTGGAAGCCAAAAAGACTGTTCATGCCACAGAAATGAATAATAATAAAGTGGTTTTTGTAACCTCTTATACATACATGTAACCTTATTCAAGAATCCAGTGGAGCCTTTTCAGTTTGCCCCACTAAAACTCTTACGAAATTGAGAAAGAAATTCTGTAGCTCACAGAACAAAAACTCTTAATTTACCCGATTCTCTTTTTAGTCTTTTATTTGTTGAATACAATATTTTAACGTTTCAACTATGAAATATCTTCTTTTTAAATTGACATTATTGTTTATAAAAGCAAGCATATATTTCAAAATGATTATTGCTGGTATTATACATCAACAAGAATCTAAGGCTACATATTTCAAATTGCTAAACGACTGTTAAAGATTGTATTTAAGGAGAAATTGTCACTTATGTCATACCCGTTATCTAATGTAAGTAACCCATCAAATAAATAAATACACTAGGAATTTTAATAAACGACAAAGGATTCCTCCATGTCCCACTTTTACATTGGATAGTATGCTGGAGAAACATGCCCTTGGACGCTTGCGTTTGAAGGTGAACAGTGTATGTGACAAAATTTGAAGCGTTTGAAGGTGATTTGAAATGACATACAATATTAATACGAGTGTTAATTTGACAAACTCATTTTTTAAATATATACCTCATTGATAAGATGTTCATGTGCAAAAGTATGACATTATTAGCTTCAAGCAGAAATGTACAAATATAAAAGAGAAAGGAAACTTAATTTTTTTTTTTCACCTCCACATGTATTTTATTAGGGGCATTAACAAAAAACATTGACTATTTTCACTATCGCGGAAGGTTAGATGAAAATAGAACTAGGTTGAAATCATCTGGTGTTTCGTGCATCACCCGACCCAATTAGGACGGACATGTGCCAGCCGTGTTTTGATTAATTGAGTCTCAAGGATAAGATCATAACAAATGATATAGGGGCGAATTGTACTACACTATCTTTTGGGGGACAAAATATACTACATCATCTACACAATTTTATCTTTCCAATACTTCCTTCAATACTAATTAAATCAGACTTATAATTTTCATATTTTTTGGGAAGATGGCTATCCTTATTTCCATACATGTAGATCTGTCCCTGTCAAGAGTTGTTTTCTCAGAAGGACCAATAGCCCTACCCAGATCATTTTTGGCCGCTAGGATGGAATATGTATAGCTGTATACATACAAAACTTGAAAAGAAAGATTAGTGGAGAAAGGCTCTGGCCATAGCACAGAAAGGTGCTACAGTGTGACGATTGCAGCAGTCACAGTGACAAGAACAGGGATATTTGGAAGACTTCTGACTTAAGGTGGTGGAGGTTAAAGGATAGGATGCATGTGAGGTATGTGGTCACAAAATACCAAAACTAACTCTGCTCATGGTATGAGAAATCAACATCTATTGGGTTAGAAAATATATAATTCATATCTCTTACAAGATTCTTTTATGATTGAAGGTAAGACATCAAGCCGTTAGGGTAGCTTGCAAGTCAATTATTCGTATTATTATGTCCCAACAAGAAAAAGACATGCACACTAGTGGGGAAAGATAAGGGAGTATGGTTGATTACGAGGGTGTTACTCGTTTTTACTATTATATAGTCGACTAATTATTTCTTGTCGTGAAAGACAATCCTATACGAAATTTTTTACAATCTTCCGTGAGTCATGTCAAAACACTAGTGTGCTTCTATATTATTTAATGTTTAATTAATTTATTGGTCTCTACAGTTTTATTTTTTGAATTGCCACATCAGCAGATACATGTACAATTTTGTCCCTATAAGAGTTTGTGAGCCCAACTGCTGCACACAGCAGCATGATAGTCACATATGTTGGCGACGCTAATCACAACAAAGATGAGAGCTGGTTTAGAGTTGAATGAAAAAAGAGAAACCCAAATATCTTACCTTTCTTCCTTTTTGTTTTTTTTGGGGATCAGCAAATATCTTACCTGAGTAAAGGAAATGCACCACCACTCCTCAAGCAACTCAGACGGGAGACGAGGAGGAGTGGTTTAGATTTTGCGCGTCCCAAGATGAGCACTTGTACTGCAAACATCTTATCACAAGTGACATCCGGATGGCTGAGCGGATTGCCCGATCTTGGTTTGGGTTCTCAAGCTACCACATTGCATTTTTTTTTAGAATGTAATGGGAAAAGCTTGTAGGATGTGAAAAAGGTTTTACCAATAAATTAATCTTTTATTTATTTATTTATTTGTTTACACATTAATTTATTTAATATATATTATACATTCTTTTTTTTTAATTATCATTTAATCGATTTCATCTTAAATATGTATTAAAAATTTTTATTTACGTCGCATTAAATAAAAAATTGTATTAAAATGCTTTTACGTACAAATTATACTACTCAGATCTACATAGAAATAATTTTAAAAAATGTCAATTTGGTTGCAGAGTGTTGTCTAAATATTATTGTCAACGGTTTGTATATTATTGCATATTTTAATTTCATGCAACAATTTCTAAAGTGTTGTCTAAATTATGTTGCTTAACCTACTAGTGTAAGCTGCGAATTCGCAAACCGTTACATATTTTGATTTTAAGCAATCCTTACAAGAGTATTCTCCAGAATTTGTTGCTTAAACTACTTGTGTAAGCAATAATTTAGTATGTATTTTGAAATTATGCGAGTCTTAGGGTATTGTCTAAATATCATTGCTCAAACTATTGGTATAAGTAACCGCTTTATTAATTTTTGCATATTTTGATATTATACTGCGGTTTCTAGACACTACAAAAAAAGTGGGTTTTAGTCATGGTCTTTTGATGACTTTAGCAACAGTTATAACCATCATCGAACAATCTAGCAACGCTTTCTATATTTCTCGTCAAATAATCCATTGCAAAGGCTTTAACTATACTTTTAGTTAATTGTTGAAAAATCATCACAAAATTGTGGTTTAATCATAATTAAAAAAATCACGGCTAGACCATGGTTTAACTACAATTAACACTAGTAAGTGACCATGGCTAGACCAAGTATAGCCATGGTTACTAAATCATAAGCAACCGTGACTAAACCTTTAATATTAAAGGTGGTGGTTTGAATCATTGTATAAAATGATCTTTTTTGCTTTTAAGTTGTTAAACTATTGTTTTGGTGGTTTTTATATTTTCTTTTTTCTACATACCTCTAAGAACAATTACAAGTGGGCCCAAGGCAAAATTTTAGCCAAGCAATTTTCAAGAAGACTAACAACTGAAAAACCAATGTAATCATTTTCCAACAACCAACAATCATAAATACCAATTCCCAACAAATTTTCTTCTTCTTCTTGAACTAACTACCATCTTAAGGCATATATTGGAAATAAAGGACTAAACATCTAACTTACAAAAGCCATCCATGTACCTAGTAGCACATTGTTTTTGAACTAAGTGCAGTATAATTAACAATTACAAATTATACTAATTGTAGTAGAATTACAACCAGTAATATCAAAAAAATAAAAATCATTTCTATAGGAAGAACTATCATCAGTGGACTGGTGTTTACCATCTTGATCATTTAAAGCCTAAAAATCAAAATAAAATTTTATTAGTAACAAATTAAAAACCAAAAATAAAACTATTCATTCATATCATTCAACTAGGAAGTTTAAAAAATTACCCCTCAAGCTTATATGGTTGCAAGTTTTGGTAGGAGTGGATCCTAAAAATCTCAAAGGAGGAAAGTTATAACTACTTCTATTGGGCATTGTTGCTCTTCTCTTTTAGTCTTCACTTGTCGTTGTTGCTCCTCTCTTTCAGTTATTTATGCTTTAAGTTGAGTGAACTCATTTTGCAATGCTGTATAAGAAGGCTCAGATGATGAACCTCCATGAGCTGGATGTCCAAACACTTGGGATAGACAAGCACCCAATCCCATTCCTTAGACTCAACCATAATGCTCTTGGGTTCCCAAAGCCTAGGCTAATGAATAATTGCTAGAAATTTCTTGGGATGAGAAGTCCTCGGCCTGAAACTAGGCAATCTTTTCCTTGAAATTCATATACAAAACAATAAATTATTTGAAAAATAAAGCTTTTAAACAAAAACATAAGTCAACACCCACATAATTCAAATACTTATACAAATACTTCTAACTTTATTGTTAATGTAAGATCCATCGTGATGTTTATGGACTACAGTCTACACATCTCCTTAACTGACTGGACCATCAGACTCAACTTCCTATAAACTTAAACACACAAATGACATATCTCACATTGCATTTAAAACTCAAATGATAGTGTTTTCCAAAGTAAACTTATCATTTCAGCCTTTTTTCATGCAAAGCTTTTAGAGCCACTCGTATAAGGCATAGTTAAGTTCTTTCTATTTTGTTTGTTCTCCCCTACAATTTCTTGATTATTAACATATACATTAATAAGATCATTCAAGAATTGGTACATCTAGAAAAATAAGTGTGACTAATTGCATCTTTTCTTAAAAATGATAGATAACAAAACTTGCCCAATGATCTCTATCGATACCCTTTAGGACATCTTGAATCATCTACTCTTTTATGTGAGTCTCATCATTTTTATATAATTTATATCATCTTTATTTATTACCTAGTATCTAATATATAATCCTCTTGTGCACATCTCAACAACAAATCTGGGTTGCAAGATACAATACAATAGTTAGTAAAGAAATGAACTCTAGGTATTAAGAGAAATAAATAATCAATGCGTTACTTGTATATGAGTCTTAAACACCTCATCCTTGTGTTCTTGTAGGACAATCCTCCAATCCTAGTAAATAAGCGAAAATGATGTGAAGTTAGTCCCAACCATACACAAAAAGACTCCAAGTAAGCCACTTCCTTCTCCAATTAGTTAGATTTCCTCATTGAAGTTTACTTTGACCTTATGCCTTCTAAGAAGTGACCAAGTATCATGCACTATCATTTGCATGGGCCTTGAGTTACCTTTCTTATTTATGGATATTTTTTGTTGGTACCTAAATTAGAAATAAACAAATTAGTAACAATGTACTCATTAATTTACTTAGCAATAACCTTAGCCAACCAATTTCATCTCTGTTGTCATCATTTAGACTGTGCATGTTGTTTAGCCTATTCCTGGTGATCCTTTACACATAAGTTATCAACATCAAACTCTGACTAGGTTCCTTGGACATCCAAATCAAGCAATGTGGATGGACATAGTAGATCATTTAGCGCTAGGTAATTTGGATCTCCATCATTACTAACCAAAAGACTTAGTATAGGACATGTGGCGCTAGGTCCACCACCTTTAGTAGTGCTAACTGATTTAGCCTTCTTTAAAAACCTTTTCATCTTCAAGATTCTTATTGCTAAAGACAAATAAATTGAAATATAACTATTGAGACTTAACAGATAATGTACAATTATATATATAATAGAAGGCATACAACCATATATATATATAATCAAATTGAAGCAAAAGAAAAACTAAAAAATCACTTGACCTAGACAAGCATAAATGTATTTCCAAGGTTAAGAATAATGTTTCCAATTGTTAAGGTAGGTAAGGCTCACACTCCCGAATAATATCATCATTATCTTCACCCATGTTATACAAGTCATGTGGCTTTAAGTGCACAATCATGCTTTAGTCTTTATCCAGCTCATTGTCCATATAATAAACTTGTTAAGCTTTTAAGGTTTGAATATATGGCTTTTCATCTTCATTGTCATTAATGCGTATTAATCATGAAAAATTGATAGACTTAAATCTCAATTCATCAATTTTAATGCCTCTTAGAGAAAGTGTAACATATTCAAAACCACCTTCTAGTTTTCCAACAATTAGGAACAAGGTGGAAAAATTGGATGGCCTAATATTAGGTTGATTTTCTATACATCTAGGATGATTGAAGATTGTCTTTACTTCGTCCAAATATCTAAAGCAAAATGTTAGAACCTCTATAGCCAAGTAACCCTTAACTATTAAGCCTTCTGTTTGTGTTTTGTTTCAAACATATGACTTTAGCTTCCTTAAGTAATTGTTAAACTCATTGCATTAGACACCATGCTTGAAATTAAAATAATGTGAAATAATAACAAATAATTCAAGAAGCATTAACTACCTTTATATAGGGTACATTTAACAGTAATGTATAAGACCTCTAAGTTTGGCTTCTTTAGTTAATTGTACAATCAAATGGACCATTATAAAGAATGAAGGAAAAAATAATATCTCCAAATGACACAATGTGAGAATAACTCTATTGTAAAGTTGGTCAAGTTCATTCACTTTTAACACTTTATGATATAATTGTCTAAAAAATGAGCACAAGTCAATTAAGACTATTGATACTTGCTTAGGGAATGTGTTTCTAATGGCCAAGGGTAAGAGATGCTCTATAAGAATATGTGAGTCATGACCTTTAAGTCCTTTAATCTTATGTTGTCTTAAATCAATGCATCAGCAAATGTGACTTGAATAATCGTTTGACACAGTGATATTTTTCAATGTCCTAAGAAAGACATTTTTATTTACACTTGTCAATGCAAACAAGCTGAGGAATATCTACCATTGTCATCTGGCCTTAGGTTAGACCTAATGCCTATTTCTTATAAGTCTTTACATGCATTCAAATGGTCTTTTGATGGTCTAAACTCATTCACCTTTAATTTTTGTTTTCCATCTTGATGTGTTGCATCTTTTATACATGCCTTTATTTTCATCCTCCCTTTAATATAACATGCAATCATTTGGACATGCATGAATATGGTTATAGTTAGACCCAATTTTTTAATAGTTTTCTTGGCCTCATAGAAAGAAGGTAGAATATTTGCATGTTTAAAAGCATTAGCCAACAACTTTAATATCATTGATATAGCCTTGTCACTCATTCGACATAAAACACTTTATGTGATACAACTTCATCAAAAAAGATAATTTTGAGTACTTCTTACAACCTTCATACAAATTTTATTGATCATTACTAAGTAACTCATACAACTTTTTTGCATTATCATTTATCCTTTAGTTTAATGGTGGAACCAAACCTACAACCTCATCCATACTTTCATTTTCATGAACGATGAATGCATGACGGACCATGTCTTACATAGGATCATTCCTACAAATATGTTCTTCTTTCATTTTTTAGCATTGGATAAGGCTTTGTAGGAGGCTCATGTCTAAGTCTCTCCCCATGCCTATCCTAAAAAGTATACCCTTGTGGGATGATTTAAGAATAAAGTGTCACGTATATCTTCTCTAATATGCCATATCTTAAATCAACATTTAGGACATAAGCATATTATTCTACTCTCAACACTTCTAGTAGCAAATGCAAAGTCTAAGAATTCATTTAACCTATCTAAATATTCCTGGGTACTCTGGGGCTTAGCAATCTAAAACCTATCCATTTTTTAAACAAAAATTAAAGAAAAATAAAACAACCATCAAGTAATTACATTGATAACTCCCTGTTATTCATGTTATTGTGCATATTTTCTCTTAGTAAATATGGATTTAGCCTTTAATTACAAGATAAATAATACTTTTATAAATGAAATAAACACACTTAGGAAAAATAGTTCCATACTCAATTTTTACATTAAAAATGATAGGTTTTGTTTTAATTTTGAGTATATTGAAAACTAATCATACTTTGTCCTTACTGTAGGGTGCATGTTTAAGAGAGGAGTGAATCCTTATGTCAAAGTAGCTTTAGAGTACTGGTAGCTGCTATTTTTAGAAGTTCATCGCAGCCAGAATTCATCAAGCTGCAGCTGAAAGGGGAGAAAATGAAGGCAAGCTTGAAAGACAAGTTGCATTATGGCTCATCTTAATCATGCCCTGGCAAAACATCATACATAAGTTGAAAGCGCTACAATGAGAACACAATGTGCCACAACGTGAGTTGAGACAAGCTAAAGCCATGATGAAGAATATGATGAACTGTGGCACACTATTAAATAGTGACTAACCATGTTACGGTGGTGTTGTGTCGCGTTGTAGTGTGGAATGTACCCATTTCATCTAGTAGCCAAACTCACTGTAGCATGAATGGGTAGGCCGCAGTGTATATTCATCAAAGACCTAACTTCGCACATGGCGTAATGCATTTTAGTAAAACATAGTATTTTCTTTGTTAAAAATTTGAGGGTTTCTTGCTTCATATGGCCTTTGCTACGAGGGGAGCCATCATTCTAGGTTGTCTTTGGTCTAGTCTGAGTGTGTAGAGGCTAAGGATAAGCTAAGAAAGGCATTTAGAGCAAAGAGATGCTAGGGATTGAAGATTGAAGCAAAAACAAGATTCATTTTTAGTTTCTTCCTTCCTTCTTCTTTTCTTTGCATTTTCTCTAATGTATTTGACATTGGTTTTAACTTTATTACTGGTTTTCATGAATATGTATAGCTAAACTCCCTAATCTAGGATTATTAAGAACTTTTATATAGATTAGTGGGTGTTCTTCACTCTGAATTTACAATTAATGATGAGAACATGTTTATTCAACTCCATGCTTTATGCTTTTTGATTGCTTAGCCAACAATTAGTATGATTTGATACTTATGCTTGAACTTGGAAAAGGAAAAGTGAAGTTAAATTAAGAGTTGAGTAGTGTGAGTACTTGAAACTTGCTTGGGAAGTAGAGGTTTAGTTAATGAGATAGGAATACTTATTAACCTCATATGGTTAAATTAGGTATTCAGCTATCAAGTTGATTTAGGTTGATTTCATAAGGAATTATGAAGTTAATTAGGTAACCTTATTTGAGATTTGGAAAAATACTTATAGGAACAAATGAACCCTAAACTAGCATGTATCACCATTAAGAGCAAAGATATTGAGTGTTAAAGTACTTTGCTATGAAATGCAAGAGGGACTAATAATCCTAAATGCTACTATTCATCCAAAAATCCAAATACTAACCCTGAACTCTGCATAGTATATAATATATAATCATTTCTTGTTAATACCAACACTTAAAATTAATTTGCTTGATTTAAGTTAGGGTGTGAATTTTGGTACTTGATAATGTTTTGATAAAAAATGCTCGAGGGAATGATCTTTTATTATCACTATATTACTTTCGTAATATTTATACTTGCATGTACACTTCAAGTAAGCAACAAGTTTTTGGCACCATTGCTGGGAACTTATGTGTCAAAATATTTTTTCTGTTAATATTAATACTAGCATATCTAGTTTGAACTTAAGCATTATGCATAATTTTACTTTAATTATTTTTATTTCCTTTTCTATTCTATTTTGTAGTGGCTACCCTCCTTGTGTGCACTACCTCTTATGTAAGAAATTGAAAGTCTATAAGTAGTGTTATTTTGAGAAGAATCTGAAGAAGCTTCCAATCAAACTATGAGAGGCGAAACTAAAACTACTGAACTAACTAAAAATATGGTGCATAACGATGAATATCTTGTTCGAACAATAAATGATTTTACTACTTTGAACATGCAAGGATACCATTCAAGCATAAGAAGACTTGCTATTCAATCCAACAACTTTGAAATGAAGCAAGTAGTACTACAGATGCTTCAAATGATTGGACAATTTGGTGGCTCTCCTATGCAAGACCCGAACACTCACCTCTCTAACTTTTTAGAGGTGTGTAACTCTTTTTAGCAGAATGGTATATTTGATGATGCAATCCAATTGAGGCTTTTCCTACTTTCACCGAAGGATAAAGGCAAGGTGTGGCTTAACTCATTATCGAATAGGTCCATTGCCACTTGGGATTATCTAGTCACAAAATTTAGAGCTAGGTTCTTTCCACCAGCTAGATCAATAGAGTTGAGGAATGATATCACCTCTTTCATGTGATAAGATGATGAGCCATTGTATGAAACTTGGGAGAGATTCAAGGAGTTATTGAAAAAGTGCCCTAACCATGGATTTCCTAAATGGGTACAAGTGCATACTTTCTACAATAGACTATTATTGAAAACAAAAGCCATCCTTGACTCAGTATCCAATTGGAGTATCACAGGCAATCTGAATGTTGATGCTACATATAATTTGCTAAAAAACATGGTAGCAAACTCCCTCCAATGGTCTACATCTAGACCTTAAAAGAAAAAGGTGACTGGGGTCTATAAAATTGATACTTTAACCATACTCTTGGCTTAAATGGCTACAATAAATAAGAAGTTTGATAGCTTTGAAATGCGCTTCAATGCACAAATGGGTGTTAATGCTATTCAAACTTCAGTCATTACCTATGAGCATTATGGGGGGAACACTTTAGTGATTAATGTCCTTCATTGGTAGAAGTAGTTAACTATATAGTCGACTATGGAAAAAATCCAAACAACCTATACTCAAACACCTATAACCCAGCCCAAAGGAATCATCTAAATTTTTCATGGAGTCAAGGTCAAAAGTAAGCCCAAGTATCTTCTTCTAGAATGAGATCCACTCACCCTTCTGGATTTTTTGCTCAAGTTAGACCATCAATGCAAGAAATTAAGCCAAGTATGGAGGAAATGCTCATGGAATACATGGCTAAGCAAGATGTTAATCTAGCTTGACAAGAAGCAACAATGACAAAGCATGAATCGGTAATTAGAAATTTAGAAGTGCAAATCGAAATTCAAGGTAGTAAGGGCTTCTTTCAAGTGATACCATTCCTAACCCCAGAAGAGATAGCAAAGAGGAATGCAAAGCCATTACTTTGAGAAGTGGCAAAGAGTTACCTGAAGTGTCACCTCTAAGGCAAGGTAATGAGTCTAGTCAAGATCAAGGCAAGTTAGAAGAGAAGCATGTTGAAGAAAAGGGTGAAGTTCTTAAGAAGAAGAAAGATAATGTTAAGAAGAAGAATCAAGAGAAAAGTCAAGAGAAGATTATTCCTCCATTACCATTCCCTCAATGTTTCAAGGAGAAAATTTTGGATAAACAATATCAAAAGTTTCGAGAAATCTTCAAGTAACTCCACATTAATATTCCATTTGCAAAAACTTTGGAGCAAATGCCTAGCTATGCTAAATTCAAGAAGAATATATTATCAAATAAGAAATGGTTTCCAGAATTCAAGACAGTGGCTATAACCCAAGAATGTAGTGCTATTTTATAGAAGAAATCATCTCCTAAGATGAAAGATTTGGGAAGTTTCACCATTCCTTATAACATTAGTAAACATTTTACCAAAAATGCTTTGTGTGATCTTGGGGCAAGTGTGAACCTAATGTCATTATCAACTTTCAAGAATCTTGGGTTAGGGGAGGCAAGACCAACAATAGTTACTTTGCAACTAGCTGAGACATCTTTAGCTTATCTAAATAGAGTTATTGAAGATGTTCTAGTGAAGATTGATAAGCTAATTTTTCTTGCAGACTTTATAGTTCTGGATTATGAAGAAGATAAGGATATCCCTATTATTCTAGGTAGACCTTTTTTAGCCATAGGAAGAACATTGATAGATGTCTAAAAGAGGGAGCTGACCATGAGAGTGAATAATTAAGAAGTAACTTTTAACATGTATAAGGCAATGAAGAGTCCAAATAAACTAAAAGGGTGTTGCTTTGTGCATCTAATTGCCAATATAGTACATAAAGAGTTTGTTAAATTAACTTTAAAAAATCCCCTAGAAGCATCATTGGTTGGCATGGCCAAAAAGGAACATAATGGAGTGAGCAAATGTATCAAGTTGTTGAAAGCTATTCAAAAGCATTCCAAGGCTTCTCAATAGTTAGAACCACTTGATATATCATCTAGAGTCAAATATATGTTGAAACCATCAATGGAGAGTGGAGGAACCTCCATCTCTAAAGTTGAAGCCATTACCATCTAACTTAAAGTGTGCTTACCTAGGAGAAGAATGTACTTTACCAGTGATAATTTTTACTACTCTTACTGAACAACAAGAAAGATAGCTTCTTCGCTTGCTAAAAAGCTTTAAGAGATCCATAGTGTGGTTAATAGCAAATATAAAAGGGATCAATCTCTTTATATATATGCACAAGATACTTATAGAAGAGAATCATAAGAAGTCTATTGAGCATCAAAGAAGGCTAAACCCTATAATAAAGAGGTAGTTAAGAAAGAAATTTTAAAATGGCTTGACGTAAGGATTATCTATCTAATTTTAGATAGCTTATGGGTAAGCTTAGTTTAATGTGTCCCCAAGAAAAGAGGTATGATGGTAGTGGCTAACACCCAAAATGAGCTAATTTCTAATAGAACAGTGACTGGGTGGTGGGTATGTATGAATTATTAGAAACTAAACAATAACATAAGAATGGATCATTTTCCTTTACCCTTCATTGACTAAATACTGGATAGATTAGCTGGGAAGGCATACTTCTACTTCTTGTATAGGTACTCAGGATATAATTAGATAGCTATCGCCCTGGAAGACTAGGAGAAAATAACTTTCACATGTCCTTATGGCACATTTGCTTTCAGAAGGATGCCATTTGTGTAATACACCAGCTACATTTTAGCATTGCATGATGTCTATTTTTTCTAATATGATTGAGTAGACCATGGAAATATTTATGGAAGATTTCTCAGTTTTCAAAGATTCATTTGAGGAATGTCTTGCCAGTAGAGCAAATCCTGAAAAGATGTGAGGAGAACCATTTAGTTATGAACTGAGAAAAGTGCCATTTCATGGTGCAAGAAGGCATAGTCCTAGGTCATTGGGTCTCAAGTAAAGGCCTCAAAGTAGACAAAGCAAAAATCTCCATAATTGAACAGCTTCTACCCTCGACTAGAGTAAAAATAGTTCGGAGCTTCTTAGGTCATATAGGCTTTTATAGAAGATTTATTAAGGACTTCTTCAAAATTGCTAAGCCCCTCTGTTAATTGCTTCATAAAGACATTCCATTTAATTTTGACCATCAATGTCATGTAGCTTTTGAAGAATTGAAGTAGAAATTAGTATCCGCTCCTATCATTGTAGCCCCCGACTGGAGCATTCTTTTTAAGGTGATATGTAATGCTAGTGACTATGCTGTAAGAGTAGTATTGGGATAAAGAAAAGGAAAGATTTTTCATCCAATATACTATACCAGTAAAAGTCTATTTGATGCTCAACTAAATTACACCACTACCAAAAAAGAGTTGTTGGTAGTAGTGTATGCATTTGAGAAATTTAGAGCTTATCTGGTGGGCACAAAAGTTACCATTTTCATAGACCATTCAGCTATCAAATACTTGATTGAGAAGAAGGACTCTAAACCAATGCTCATTCGTTGGGTTCTTCTTCTATAGGAACTTGATTTGAAAATTGTTGATAAAAAGGGTAGTGAAAATCATGTGGCAGATCATTTCTCTTGACTGAGTACTGAAGCTTAGGATGGTAAAGAAAAGTAGATTAATGAGAATCTTCCTTATAAAAGCCTATTTTATGTGGAACACAACAGAGTGCTATGGTACGTAGATTATGTGAACTATCTTGTGTGCCATGTGCTGCCCCTAGATTTAAACTCCCACCAGAAAAAAAGTTTCTTCCATGATGTAAAGCTGTATGTTTGTGATGAACCATTCTTATTTAGAATGTGTGCTAATTAGATATTGTGGAGGTGTATCCCAAATGAAGAGCAATAATTTATTCTATAAAGTTGTCATGCAACTGAATATGGAGGATACTTCAATGGGCAATGAACAGCAGCCAAAATTCTCTAGTTAGGTTATTATTAGCCTTCTTTGCTCAAGGATGCTCATGCTTTTTGTGGGGAGATGCAACAAATGCCAATGAGTTGGTAACATATCAAAATGACATGAGATGCCCCTGAATAATATTTTAGAAATGGAGGCATTCAATGTTTAGGGAATAGATTTCATGGGGCTTTTTACATCCTCTCAAAATAACCAATACATTCTTGTTGTTGTTGACTATGTGATGAAATGGGTTGAAGTAGTAGCTTGTCACACTAATGATACTAGGGTGGTGGTGAGATTTCTAAAGGAAAATATTTTCACTAGATTTGGTGCACCCCAAGCAATCATTAATGATTAGGGGAAGCATTTTAACAATCGCTAACTTAAAACATTTTTTTTTTAAATATAGGGTACAACACAAGATGGCATTAGCATATCATCCTCAGACCAATGGCCAATGTAAGGTTTTTAATCGAGAGATAAAGAGGATTTTAGAGAAAATGGTAGGTCCCTCAAGAAAGGATTAGGCTGAGAAGTTAGATGATGCCTTGTGTGCCTATTGTACAGCATACAAAACTCTAATTGGTATATCCCCTTACAAGCTTGTTTTTAGTAAACTCTGTCATTTACAAGTTGAACTCAAACATAATGCCTTTTAGGCTGTGAAGAAATTGAATTTTGACTTAAGAAAAATTGGTGGGAAGCGGCTGTTGCAACTTAATAAGCTTAATGAATTCATACTTTATGCCTATGAAAGTTGTAAACTCTATAAAGAGAGGACAGTGCAATGGCATGACAAGAAAATTTTAAAGAGAAAATTTGAGCCTGGTCAACTAGCGTTGCTTTATAACTCAAGGCTTAAGCTATTTCCAAGAAAGCTCAAGTCACAGTGGTCAGGACCCTTTATGGTAGTGGATGTCTCTCCATTTGGTGCTATGCAGATTATAGAGCAAGAGTCAAATAGGAAGTTCAAGGTTAATGGACAGAGACTAAAACACTATCAAGGAGGGGAGGTGGACCGTCAAAAATCCATCATCACATTAAGAGATTGCATTTAAAGCTACTGAAAGTCGGGCTAAAGACTATAAATTTAGTGCTTCTTATGAGGCAACCTTCTTTCTTTTTAATGTTAATCTTGATATTAAAAAGTATGCCATTTTTTTTTTGTGGCTTATGGTTGCTTATTTTCATTTTAGGGGATCTAAGGAAGGATGTCAATCATGTATAACTATTGAAGGAGCTCTAAATAGCTCATTCAACATTTAATTCAAAAATAATAACAAAAAGAAAAAGAGGGAATATTTCTGGCTTTATTATGCTGAGTTATTGCTTTCCTCATGCTTTAAATTGCAAAACTTGGTGTACTTAAAGTAAGGAAATAAGTGCTAAATCAATATATACATATAAAATATGTTTGGGTGCCCTAGGGGCAATTCACATCGCAACTCAAAAATGTTATGCTACGACGTATCTAATTCTAGTAGCAAAAAATATTGTGGCCAACAAAATTAAGTACTAGCATGAAGGGGTGCCAGTAGTGACATGTTTTGTGACTTAAGAGTGTGCACCGCGGCATGCCCGGACATAGTAGCTAAATTTGCTGTGTAATACCCCAAAATGAATTAAGGTGTTAATCATAGATTTGGATTAATTAAAAATAATTAATATGGAGTAATTGGGTAAGTTATGTAAATGAAAATTTTAGATAGATAAATTATTAATATGACTTGAGATTTAATTGGGTTAGAAACCTCATTTAGACCCAAAATTAAAATTTAATAGGCCATAGTTAGAGACTAATAGAGGCCTAATGATTTTAGGTGCAGACCTAACCTTTTAATGTGAGACTTGCCCCAAGAGAAAGCACCTAGTGATGGCCCAATCTGATTTAGTGAGATACGGGCCTAAGACCCAACTTACATAAACCCTTGTAATTGGCCTGATACCCTTTATGCAAACCTCAACTAAGTGGGCTCTTGAAAACTTGACCCAACCCAACTAAAAGTCTGAATTGTTGAAGTTGGTCGAACAAATTACAACTTCATCCTAATAATTAGTAGGAGCCCAATAAGTCTTTGGGCTGATGGGTTAACCCATAACCTACTTAGAACCCAACTTAAAATCCTAAAAGCTAGTTTAGCCACCCCCATTCTGTAGAAACACAAGAAACAAAAAGGAAATTCAGAGGTCCAAATGGGAGGCTAGGGTTCTTAACAGAAATCCACCATTTCTCACTTCTAGGCTTAAAATCATAAAGGTACTTGTTATATAACTTAATCCCCTTCTCCTTCTCTTCATTTTGACCTAATTAGTTTTTCATTTGGGGTATTTTTACCATACCAAAAATCTGAATGTGGTTGTTTGGGGTTTTCTTGGTGAAATTTCGTAGGTTGAGGCTAGGGGTGTTGTTAGGTAAGTATAAACTCTCTATTTTAATGCTTTATCTACTAGTTTAGGACCCCTATAACTGATTTATGATATGGGTATTGTTTTTATGCAAATTTACTTAGAATTTGAAGTGTCATTTTGAGACTTCTGGGGTAGGCTCAACCAAATCCGAATTTAGTTTTTGCGGTAATTGGGTAAGTACTTCTGAGTAGTCTTATATAGCTTCACTCCTTGAGTAATGGGTTTGCTAATATAAATTGTGATTAGGAATAGTAATGACTTAGTTTTGTGTCCATAGGCTGAAGTAGCATTCAATTGGCTACAAGTGAGGTAATCGGGGTTTATGCTAACTAGCTGCTTTCCCCTGCAAATTACAGGGCCAGAAGGAAAAAAAATCATGAACAGTATATATTCGTGCGTGTACAGACACAAAAATAATGGTTGACACGTAGCCCCGTGTGGAGCTACACTGTAGATGGCTTATCTATAGTGCGGCTTGTCTAAACTTTATATAATAAAACATTCTATGTATATGTCTATTTTAATTTTGTATTTGCCACATGATTATGATTTTGATGCTAAATGAATTGGTTGGCTATCTGTTATATGTGATTGGACCTTATGAGTCTATGGTGGAGCTGTGGTACGGCTGCCACCTATGCATGTGCTTCAATCAGGCATCGAGTTATGATCAGATCCCAGATGCATTGAGCCTTAGTTGTACTCATTAGGGAGTAGGTGCCATGGACGGGCCTCTCCCAGTGTTATTGGCCTTTAATATATGGAATTGTGATTGCTACTATGGGATAGTAATCATAAATAGTCTAATTATTTCATTTACTGATATGATTGGTATATTTTCTAAGGCTTATATGAAATCATGCATATATGTTAATTAAACTAGAATATATGAATGGAATTTGCCTTGGTTACTAACATTTACATCTCACCCCATTTTATGGGATCATACTTTCAGGTGAAGGCCCTTCCGGTAAGGATAAGGGGAAGCAAATGGATGAAAATCCATGAGCTCCAGCCATGTGTGGAGGAGGCTACCTTTAGGCTGATCTAAGTAGAATAGATGTAATTTTGTTATTTTTTTTTATATAGCATCATCATATAATCATTTTGCAAAGTGTAGGCATTTATATTTTAATTACTTAGGATGTATCTAGTGAGGAGTTAGGCCTCATCTTAATTTGGTATTGGATGTATAAACGTATAACATCTGATGTATGAACTTTGTTGAATTTATGATATGGCCTACTATTGGAAATGTAATAATGTGATACATTAGATGTTGATATAAACTAGTAATGTATGAAATCTCTAACGGAATGTGTATCGAATGATAATTGTTGATAGTTCATGAATTCCTGCTGTTATTACTCTATGAACTTGCTGATGTAAGGTAGTTAGAGGAGTAGAAATTAACACTTAAGTCTTGAACTAGTAATGATAGATAAGTTGGTTAAATTAGGCTAATGAAAGCTATTGGAGCCCCATAATTAAGGTAAAGTGGCCTTAAGGTGTCATTGGAGGGAGAGTGGTGTCATTAGAGGGAGAGTGGAGAGTATGAGATAAGACTTTAGAAGTTGTAGGATCAGAAGGCATTTTCCTGTGGCCAAAATATTATTAGCTGCGACCAAGAGAGGCGAAGTTGCCCAGAGATAGTACCAGAGAGCAATTCGCCGCTACAAGAAGTGGAATTAGCCATAACAAAATGTGAGAGGCCAAATTGGAAGTCATCCAGAGAGTAGTTCGCTATGGATAAATGGGAATTGGCCGTGGCAAACTTTTATGAAAATGTGTTAGACATTTCAGAGAGGAATTAGCTGCGGCAAAATAGGAAATTGGCTACAGTGAATAGTAAGAGATGAGCAAGGTAGGCTCCAGGAGGTTTCCTCGCCACGGCGCCATGTAGGCTAGCTGTGACAAAGCTCTAACTCACCATAATGATATAAAAGAGTGAACCCAAGAGTAATTGGCCGCGGCACAAAGACATTTAGCTGCGGCTAATGGTCCCAAACTCCCATTCTAACCTAGAAATCTTAGTTTTTCCTATGGTAACCTCAAGGGATGACTTAGAAATATTAGTAGAAGATTCTTATGAGTTACAATTAATGGGTAATAGAATCAAAAGCTTATAAATGAGTGTTTGTTTCTTTTATGTATATGAATACTTGTAATTATTTGGTTGATGACTTTAATAACATTAAAGTTCAAATTTTCGTGTATTTTTCAAATGTAATTATCCGTGATATCCCTTAACCCTGATTTATGATTATTAATCGTACATTTAACCTTAATTACAATGATTAGAAGTTATGGTTATCACATGTTATGGTGTAAAGTTTCAAGCCATGGCTCATATAGAAGCAATAGCGAGTTTTGCCATGGTGTGACATTATAAGGCACAGCTCATATCGCGATGACATGCTTCCAAGGTTACTTTTCACCATGGTGTAATGTTCCAAGCTACGACATGATTCAGGCTTCAAATAACAAAAAAATAAAAGAAAATTTTGTTAAAACCTAAAGAACCCTTTCATTTTTGCTTCAGCCTTGCCTCCTAACCACTGTGTCTCTCGTTCCTTTGCCTCTGAAAGCAACTTTCCACAACCTCCATTTCTCCTCAAAATTCTGAACCTTCCTCTGCATATTATTTTGCATTTTAGGCCCCCTTCTACACTTCTGCTGACACATTCCTTCCATTGTTTCCATCCCGTGCCTCTCTTCTCCATCACCCCACATGGCCCCTATTTTCAAACACTTCTTCCTCTCCACATCGTGTGTATGTACTTCAACATTTGTTGTGGATTTCTTTATTGGCTAAGGCTCCACTTCTTCTTATTTTTGGCATGGCATGCACTCATTCCCCTTGCTCTTTCCCCCTCACTAAAAATTTAAGGTATGGTGGTTCATCTCATTTTCCCTTTGCAAAAATTAAATGGTATGATTTATCTGTTTACTGGAATTGGGAATTTGTTTGACTGTGTTTGTTGTTTTATGTTAGATTATTGAGCATAATTAGCTAGAAGTTAGTTTGTCTTATTCAAGCTTTTTCAATTGTGAAAATGGCGTATGCATACCAACTGTTTGTCAAAATGCCTGAACGAAGTCTATGTTTAGTTTGGCTATAATTTGCATGACCTTGTCCACATAATTGCTTTATCATTGTGCATTGTTGATAGATGCTAATTAGAGGATGACTAAGATTTTAAATTTTGAAAATTGAGATTATGTCCACTAACTATTTGTCAAAATTCCTAAATGAAATTTATTTCTTGTTGGGCTATTATTTGTCGGGCTATGAATTGAAGAACTTTACCCTAAGTGTTTCTTATGCTTCTCTTGGTCATACTTGTTGGGATAATACTTCCATTTTGTTTGAAGTTTTTAGAATGGTTATCTTATTTTTTTGATGGCTTATTTATTTGTTTGTTCCTTCCTGAGGTTTTAGGTCTTATGTACATAAAATACATTACTTATTGTTTATTGTATTCACCATTTCATTAGTTTAAGCGGGTTCGTGGTTGATTAGTAATTGTTGGAATTACCTGTGAATGGATTATTAGTTAGTGACCACTTGACTACTTGCAGAAGTTAATTTTTTACATTTCTTATTGCATTTTTACCTATAATGGCCCCCAAGAAGAAAGCAAGAGGTGAGGCATCATCTTCATTTTCAGCTTCGTTTGACCAATCTTGCTTTATCTCCCTAGCAAGAGGTGAGCCTTGATTCCAAGGAGAAACTTCAGTATTGCACCTTCAGAAAAGTTAAGAAGTTACAGATCAGATCTCTTATAAATGGTAGGGTACATTTTGTGTTGCTACTGTGGTGCCTATAGTTTGCAAATTTTATGCCAATGCACTATTTTGTCGAAAGAATATGTACAAAGTCTAAGGTGCACTGTGATCATCAATGAAAGTGATTTGGGATTTATACCACCTTCCTCTCGTACCCAATTGCAAAATTTGCTTATATAAGATGAGTGGCGAGACACCGAATTTGGACAATATGGCTACTAAGTTAACTCTCCCAGGACGTAATTACTGAAGGATGTCTTGTGGGGTGCCCAAGTCTATTCTTGGAGGCAACCTCAATTGAGTGGCCCACTATTGGGCTTATTTTGTGTGCACCAACCTCTTTCCCAGTGCTTATCTGAGTGATTTGACAACAGACTAAGCTATCTTGATCTATTTGATTATGACGGGGAGATCAATGGATGTTGGGTTCATTATTTGTGAAAATATTAAGAGGATTTCTCAGTCTACCACATCTGGATTGGCACATCCTCACTTGATTTCCTAGTTGTGTGTTGATATTAGGGTACAGTACGAGCCACATGAGGAGCTCTTTCCATCGAGGAAGCCTCTTTCTATATTAATGATCAGCAATCTGGATAATGAGGAGGATCGACGAGGGGATGAGCTGTTAAAGCAGCCAATAAACCCTAATCAATCACCCTTTTTACCTGTTCATGTTCCACCACCACCTCTTCTGCAGGAGCCTTCTCTGGGTGCTATGTTTGTGATGGATTAGGAGCTATCTCTCCAGTCCGCTGAGCATGAGCTAGGTTTCATTAAATTGGAACATCGATTCCTTGCCATGGATTGTTGGCATTTTTAGTGTTAGACATACATAGCTAGTTGTTTCTAGTACGACCTATCTAAGCTCCCACCCTTGCTTGATTTTGTGCATAACCCCATCGAGCCATATCCATAGGAGCCACCATAAGATCCCACCACTTAACATCCTTTCTGATTCCTCTATCCTTCTTTTATTTTCCTTTATTTAGTTGTTTTTCTTTCTGAACTATAAATGTTGTGTTTTGTTTTTAGCTTGTGTTGACTTTATGTCATACTCTCCCTAAGCTTTGTTTATTGGTTCTTTTCCTAATTTTATTGCCCTTTATGTTATATTCCTCATTTGTTTTTTTTCTAATTTAAAAAAAGCAACAACATAGGTTAGATTACTATGTACATATCACTCCCCTCAATTTTCTTAGGTTTTTTTTGCCTCTTAACATTAGGGACAATGTTGACCTTAAGTTTAGGGATATGATAGTGTTGACAGGCATAATTGATAGGCATAACATAAAATTTTGTGCTTGAACTTTTGCTTGGCAAAATATTTTTTTTGAATCCTCGTTTAAATTAGTTTCTCTATTGTCCTGCTAAAATTGTTTCTTTGTTTGCTTCCAATGATAATATTATATGTCAAGAGATGTTTAGTAGGAATTTCATGCCATTTTTGTTTTGAGCTTAGTTCAATGTGTAATTTGGATTTCTTCCAATTTTGAAAACCATGATATGTACCATTTGGCTGAGACACAAATCAATTACTAGTGTTAGGAGAAAATTCTTTGTAATCTAATCTGTATGGCTAGTCTCAAATCCAGGGCTTTATAACTTGTCTTCTACCTTCTTGAGGCAAATCAATAGGTATGGCATGATCTTTAGAGATGATTTAGGCATTCTTTGGTTGTGGTTGTGCCTTGTAAGCCTAACCTCGTTATAATTATATTAACGCTTGAACCTTATTTGAGCTTATTTAGAAAAACCATAGAAGATTGCATTTTATTCTATCTACCAATATAATCACCTAGCCTGTTTTGCCTTATTAAAATCTATAAGTTTGTCCTTTTTCTTGAGCAAAATAAACCGTAGTGTATTCATGAGGTAAGGAAGCATTGAGGTTGATTGAAAAAGATATGCAGTAAATAATGCCTGTGCGTCTTTAAGATTGAAGTCATATGGTTCGTGTCAATCTTCCCTTTTTGAAGTTGATTTGAATATATGTTATTGAATATATATATATATATATATATAATCTAGGTAAAAAAGAATAACTATTGAAGATACATTGAGAGAACCTATTGTTTGTGTATATCATTTAATTTTTCTCAAGATCTTTTGCACTGATCTTACCCATTATTTAAAGCCACAACCCTAATCTCATTACAAGCTTAAAAGTCCTTTTGATCTAATGGTTTGGTGGTACCTAATTTAGTAAAGAGAGGGGAAAATGTGAGCTTATGAAGTTCCTATATTTGAGATTGATTTATACATTTTGGAGTCTAGAAAGTTGATTCAAACACTTGTTTAAGATGAGTGTTTAGCCAAATTCAAACACACACTTCAAAATGGTTAGAAGTCTTAACTTTATCATTTGACCTTTACTTCTGGCATGTATTACTTGTTCTTCCTTTTAAATATACTCTCTAACACAGTAAGTGAGGACTATAGCAGACATTGATGATCACCGAACCTATGGACACTCAGTTGTTGTTTTTGATTTACTTTACTTGAGGACAAGTAAATGTGTGATAACTCCCTGTTATTCATTTTATTGTGCATATTTTCTTTTAGTAAATATGGATTTAGCCTCTAATTACATGGTAAATAATACTTTTATAGATAAAATAAACATACTTAGGATGAATAGCTCTATACTCAAATTTGACATTGGTTTGATAGGTTTTGTTTTAATTTTGAGTATATTGAAAGCTAATCATACTTTCCCTTTACCATAGGGTGCATGTTTAAGAAAGGAGTGAAATTTCTTATGTGAAAGAGGCTTCAGGGTACTTGTAGCTGTTATTTTTAGAACTTCGCTGTGGCTAGAATTCATCAAGTTGCACTGCGGCTTATCCTAATCACACCACGAGAAAAAATCATACAAAAGCTGAAAGCGCCACGGCAAGAACATGATGCACCCCAGCATGGGTTGAGACAAGCTAAAGCCATGACGAAGAATATGTTGAGCCATAGCACGTTGTAAGGGAATGACTAACCATACCATGGTGTGGAGCATACCCATTCCATCTAGTAGCCAAACCTGCTATAGTGCATATTTATCCAGGACCCAACTTCGCTATGATTTGATATGTTGAGCTGCGACATGATGTGTTTTCGCAAAACATTACATTTTCTTTGCCAAAATTTTGAGGGTTTCTTGCTTTATATGGCCTTTGCTGCAAGGGGAGTCATCATTCTGGATTGTCTTTGGTCTAGCCTGAGTGTGTAAAGGTTAAAAAGAAGCTAAGAAAGGCATTTGGAGCAAAAAGATGCTAGGGATTGAAGATTGAAGTAAAAACAAGATTCATTTATGAGTTTTTTCCTTCCTTTTTCTTTTATTTGCATTTTTTCTTATGTATCTGACTTTGGTTTTAACTTTGTTGTTGGTTTTTATGAATATGTATAACTAAACTCTCTAATCTAGGATTACTAAAAACTCTTGTATGGATTAGTGGGTGTTCTTCACTCTAAATTTACAATTAATGATGAGAACATGTTTATTCAACTCTATGCTTTATGCTTTCTAATTGCTTGGCCAATAATTAGAATGATTTGATAGTTGTGCTTGAACTTGGAAAAAGGAAAGTGAAGTTAGATTAAGAGTTAAGTAGTATAAGTACTTGAAACTTGCTTGGGAAGTAGATGGTTTAGTTAATAAGATAGGAATACTCATTAACCTCATATGGTCAAATTAGATATTGAGTTATCAAGTTGACCTAGGTTGCTTTCATAAGGAATTATGAAGTTAATTAGGTGACCCTATTAGAGATTTGGAAAAATACTTATAGGAACAAATGAACTTTAAACTAGCATATATCACCATTAAGATGTATTGAGTGTTGAAGTATTTGCTATGAAATACAAGAGGGACAAATAATCCTAGATGCTACTATTCATCTAAAAATCTAAACACTAACTCTGAACTCTGCATAGTATATAATCTATAATCATTTCTTGTTAAATTAGGATGTGAATTTTGGTACTTAATAATGTTTTGTGTAACATCCAGTTTCTCTTAAAAATAATGAAATGATTCAGTTTAAAAAGAAAGTCCCTTGAAACGAGTGAGTTGAGGCCAAATAAAATTATAATAACATTTTAAATAATGGAAAATGAGGATCCAAGGTCTAAGATGCCCGAAACTAAAGCTAGAGTAGTTTAATAAAATCATCGAAAGCATGTGGCATTTTGTAAATGTGGGCACTTTTTGGAAAACTCATAGGAAGGCTTTTTAAATGGAAAAATTGAGTTGCCCAGGGTTCTCAAAGGCCTTAAAATTCATAGAAACCCTTGAACCAGTTCAAACCACTTCCAGTTTATGTTTTTGAATGTCGGTTAACCTGAACTTTGATATTTTCATCTGGAAATGTTTTAAATCCAAATTGAGTGATTCCAAAAGCATTTTATAAGTTAGAGGACCTAAATTTTATGATGAAAAAGATGATTCTAAAAAAGAAGCTAGAATGAGTCTAAAGTGAACTAGCCAAGCAAAAAGACATAAATGGCATTTTTAAAGAACAAATTCCTTTTAATTAGCTTCTTAAGTGGCATCCCACCTTGCTCCTCCCATTTTAACTGAACTTGCTTCTATCTAAATAGAGGAAAGTTCTCCCCAAGAAGCATGCACAAGAAGGAGACCTTAGGAGGAAGAAAAACCAAGGAAGAAGGTATGGAAAATCAAGGTTTTTCATGGTTACTCCTTTAGTAACTTTGCTCTCCTCCTTCTCCCCTTTCTTTTTATAGCTTAGGTAAATGATATAAGGTTGTTTTGGGTTTCATTCAAAGGGGGAAGGTTAGACCTTAAAGGAGAAGCCTATAGCAAAAGAGAAAGCCATTAAAGAAGCTAAGGAAACAAGGTACATATCATACTTTTCTTGCTTCCTTCTTGTTGCCTTCCTTGGTGTGTTGTTCGGCCTTAAGGAGAGCATGTAGTAGGGAGTTAATTCTAACCAAGAGCAAGCAAGAAACTTAGGATTTAGTGTGTGGGAAATAAGATTATGCATTGAAATCTAAAGGACAATCATCAAAATTCAAGACACCAAAGCTAGGGATTCTTGAACACATGGCAAAATATGATTTCTTCCAAGGATGTTCTAGCTTATGTGAGGGTTTAATTGAATTCCTATGACCCCTAGGAAGCCTCTCAAGTGTCTCTTACTTCAAGGAAACAAAACAAACTCCATGGGCTCTAAACCATACACATATCTCAGCCAAGCATAGATGAAGGACCTAAGGAGTGTTTTAAATTTTTCTTAGATGAAGGACCTAGAGAGTATTTTAAATTTTTCTAAGTCTAGATTGGGACTAGATATAATGGAAGAACATCAAAGGAAGCCTTGGAAAAAATTTAGAAATCATAGATTGAGAGTTGGAGGTGTAGATTCCATAATATGACATAAAGAAGAAACATATAGTGAGGCTCTTTAAAATGATTATATAATGGCTCCAAGGAGTCTAAATGAAGTCAAAAGTCATACACTGAACGAGAAAATAAGGCCAAGAATAAGAATTATCATAGTTGCTTCTTTAGGTCTTAGATGGAGCCATAAGAGGATGTAGGCTTCCCAAGTGTATGTGTGATGCTAAAGTTTGCTTCTATGATGTAATGATATCCTATTTGATGTGTCTAGGCCAAATGAATCAAACTCCACCCACTTGCAAGTGTATGACCTGGAGAAGGGAATAGTAATCAAGAGAAAGACTTATGCTTAGTTCTAAAGGTAGCTCTCTAATTTTTCTCTCATGCATTCTTAGTTGTTTTCTTGTCATTGGATATGTGTATGTATGTTTATGCTATGAGAAAAGTGTATATCTATTTTCTACATTCCATAGTACTATTATATGCATCAAATGTGTCTTATGATTGTGTTTTAGCTTGAATGGGTTTGGTGAAGCTAAAAGTCCCATAGGAAGGGTGAGGATGAGCCAAAAGTCCTTAGGATTGAGTGAGACAAAGCCAAAAGTCTCAAGAAGAGTGAGACTTAGTCAAAAGTCCCTTGAAAATCAGTGAGGCAAGTAACAACATAATACTTCTAGCCTTACTTTATCCTTTTCTCATACATTTGCAAGGATTCCACATCTTTAGCATGACATTTCACGGAGAAAAAGCATTAAGACAATGCCATATTCCACATTATGTGGGATTCAATAATTTTCTTTTATACTCTGTGGACTCTGTGAATTCTCAAACATCATACTCTACTTATAATCTATCCATACAAGTCATAAACATTATAAAACATCTCATGTAATTTAGATTTGGAGCCCTACACATCAGAAAATACATGTTCAATTTCGAGTCTAGATTTCAGTTTTCTGGGGCAGATTTTGGAAATTTATAATTAAATCTAGAAAAATATAAATCCAACAAACCATAGCTTTCTGGAAATCCCTAAATGTTAAATTTATGCTAACAATACTTCTAGGCCTTGAAAACATCATTTGGATCAAGTTTGAGAATAGAAAAGCATAATAGGTCTAGCTGTCCTAAAGTTCTGATATAGTTTACTAATATGGATTTCAAAAATTTATAACTCATTCTACAAAAATCAAAATCAAGTAAACTATGCCAATCTAAAAAGGTATAGATATCTACTTTAAGGAAAAATAGCTTTAGATACTGAAAATGACATTAAGCTAATGAAAATTGATAGAATAGTGCTAGGGGTCCCACTGCATTACTAACAGTGAGTTTCAACTTAAAAATTTCATATCTCACTCAATATAAATCTAAATCGGGTGATATTTAAGGACATAGAAAGCTTATAAGGTCTAGTTTTTTACTATAAAATTTCAAGGCAATCAGACTTCATTTGTCCTATAAATGATAGAAGAGAAGAAACTAACTATATGAACAATGCCAATGCTAAATCTAAGAATTTTCCCAACATTAGAAATTCATAATTTATTCTCTAGAGCTCTGAATGATATAGTTCTTAGGCTCCATATGAAACTTAGATCCATGCCAAATTTTATGAGAAAAATCCTCCATTTGGTGAGTTTGTGGTATAGGGTGCCAAAATGAGCTTTATAAGCACTAAAATGGGTCAAAATGTGTCCAAATGCTTTCCTACCCTATCAATGACTTCTTGAGCACTTGAGAAAGTATGAAAATAGTCTAATAAACATGACTCAAAGGTTCAACAACTGAGATTTCACAAACTCACTCTCCCATTCCAAGATATACACAAAGCATACATAAACAATTCTTGCCATTCATTGTCAAGAACATGTTATATCATACCTTTGCTTCTAATTCTCATATGTACATCACATATTTGTACATTTATACATGTACATATACATCATATATTTTTCAAAAGGTTATACATCATATACATCATTGTATTACACAATTTGACATCCATATGGCTATAATACAAACATTTTACAACTTCTTTGCCAACCTCCATGTCTTCAAGTGCAGTGGCTCCCAATTCCTTGCTATTTTGATCCACATAGACATGTAAGGAAATGGAGAGGGAAGAGTGAGAATCTAGGAATCCCAATAGCTTTTCTCCCTTTAAAAAACACAATATGGATGCAAATTTGAGTCTAAAAATGCATGCATGGCTTTTCTTCAAAATCATGAACATACCTAAAGCATTTCTTTCATTCAAGAACACATACTCATCATACATAAGCTTACCAAGACAATGGTTTGGTCTTACCCATTCTCTTTGGGACTTTTAGACTTCCCTCATCTAATTTTAAGGGACTTTTGACTAAGTCTCACTTTTTTTTAGAGACGTTTGGCTTTGTCTCACCTTCTTTTAGGGACTTTTGGCTCATTCTCACCCTTGCAAAGGGTCTTTTGGCTTTATCAAGTCAAGCAAGCCAAACACATTCATGAAAACATATTTCAAACACATAAACATAGCAACATTGTACCATGGCATGTGATAATCCACTAGAAACATCTTTCATGGCTTTAAATAGATACACATATTCAAGACAAGAAAAACACCTAAGCATGCATGAGAGAAAGAAAAGAGAGCTACCTTGTACACAAGAACACACTTTTCTCTTTGTAATTTCTTCCTTTCCCTTGGCCAAACACTTACAAAGAGGTGGAACTTGATTCCTTTGGCCTAAATACATGAAATGGGATCCAATTACACTCTTGGAACATTTACTAAAGCCATACACACTCAAAACTAGCCTTGGCACTGATAATGTGCAATTATAGTTCTATAAGGCACCTAATGAAGTAACCTTAGGAATTTATGATCTTGGCTCCATACTCTCCCTTAATCTATGACTCTTGACTCCATTTAGACTCCTTGGAGCCATCATACATTTATTTTAAGGAGTCTAACTATGTGTTGCTTCATTATGTTATAATATGAAACCTATAGCTCTATCACACTTTCTAGGCTGTCTAGACTTTTTCCAAGGCTTTCTCTCATACTCTCCCATCATATATGATTCAATTTTAAGCTTGGAAAAAGTTAAAATACTCCCTAGATGCTTCAACCCTTTTAGGCCGAGACAAAGCTTTCTTTGGCACCAATGGAAGTGACTTTGTTTTCCTTGATGGGGATGCATGTGGGAAGCTCCCTAGGGGTCTTAGGAGCTCATACAAATACTTACTTAGGCTTAGGAACTCTTGGATAAGATCAAATTTTAGCCTAAGTTCTTGAATCCATAACCTTACTATCTTGCATTTCATTGACTCTTTCTTTATTCTCTTTGCGTATTCTTGATTCCCACACTCTAATTTCTAAGATTTATCCTTAGTTTAGGTCAGATTTTACTTTCTCTTGATAGTTCTCTATAAGGCCAAAAATCATCTCTTAAGAAGCAAGAAGAAGAAAGCATGGAAAGCTAGGATATCTACCTTAATTCAAGCTTTTTCCAAGAGTCTTCTCCTTTGCCTTGGTCGCTCCTTTGAATTTTGAACTCCTTTCCTCTAGACATGGCTCAAAATAGAACCAAAAACTTTAATAAATTGATAGAAAGAAAGGTGGGAAGGAGGGGAACCAAGTTACTAAGGGAAGAATCATGAAAAATCATCAATTTCCTTACCTTTTAGTTTCTTCCTCCTCCTCTTCCTCCTTCTTGGTGTGCCACTTCCAAAGCTTTGGGGATCTATTTTTAGCTAGCTAGAGTCAGTTAAAATGAGGGAGAAGAATTCTAGACCGCTTTAAAAAGTAAATTTCACTTTTTCATATTTTTTAGAAATAAATCTTGCTTTAGCAGGAAACATGTAATGTTCGATTTTCGTCAAACGACGAAAACGAGCGTGTTTTCAAAGCAAGTCCCTTGAAATGAATTAGTTAAGGTTCCAAAAATTTGGGTAACATTCAAGACTCCTAAAAATGAGAATCCTAGCCTTAGACGAAAGGAAAAACGGAGCTAGAATGAAGAAACAAATTTTGACGAAAATCTTACGAAACGTAATGGTATTTTCGTAATTTTGAGCAAATTTTGGAATTCACACAGAAGGGCTTTTTAAATGAAATTTTTTAGTTTTCTGGGCTTCTTAGAAGCCTTGAAAATTATGGGAAGCCCCAGGACAGTTAAATCTCCTCCAGTGGACATTTTTCAATGTCGATATGCCCGAACTTGGATGGATTCGTTTGGGAAGGTTTTAGCTCCAATTTGAGTGATTCCAAAGATTTTTTACTAAATTGGGAACCTAAATTTTATAATAAAAAAGACAGTTCTAAAAAATAAGCTAAAATGAAGGAGAAACAAAAATGCAAAGAACAAAGGGCAAAATAGGAATTTTTGAAAAGTGCTTCCTCCTCCCCTTATATATAGGTGGCATTCCACACTCTCCCTCATTTAGACTCAAAAATTTCTGCCCAATTTTAGAGAAGGGAGCTAGGGTTTTAGGCACACAAGAGAGGAAGAAGAAGAAGGAGAAATTCAAGCTTTAAGATATGCTTTCTTAGTAGTTTTTCATGCGTTCTTCCATCTAAACCTCCTCTCCTTCATTCTTCTTTGTTTTCTTTGATTAAAATGAAGTTTACAAATATGATTTAAGGGAGAAATTTAGGGGAAATTTTGGATTTGAAGAGAGGAGCTTGGAGAAAGCAAGAAAAAGCAAGGAAACTAAGTAATTTCTCTTCCTATGGTTGATACTTTTGATTCCTCTCCTCCTCCATTTTGCCTAGCATGAGAAACCCTAGGAGGACTTGAATTTTAGGCAGAACCAACAATGAATCTAAGGAAAAAGGGTGTGGAGATTAAGAATATGCAAAGAAAATAAAAAAAAAAACTATTAGATTTCAAGATGCAATTTATAGGGTTTCAATTACACCTTGTAAAGTCTAATTTTGTATGATAATTCCTAGAGCTAAATAAGAGTTTAAATGAACTCCTAAGATCCCTAAAAAGCTCCCCATATGCTTCTTCCCTTGAGAAAACAAAGAAAGCTCCAAGAAGGCTAAGATTACTCCTTGTCTCGGCCTTAGGGGGTTCTCCTAGCTAGGGAAAGTTTTAAATTTTTCTAAGCCCATTTTTTAGTCATATATGATGAATGAAAATGATGGGAGGTCTTGGAAAAAATTTAGAATCCATAGAAAGTGAATTGGTGTTTTAGGTTCCATATTTTGACTTAAAGAAGCAACATGTAGTTAGGCTCTTTGTTTTAATTGTGTGATGACTCCAAGAGGTTTAAAAGGAGTCAAGAATCATATTTGAAAGGAAATAATGGAGCCTAGAATTTAATTGCGGGGTGTTGCTTCATTGGGTGCAATTATGGAACCATAATGAAGTTATAAGCCAAGCTAGTGTCTAAGTGAGTGTGTGGCCTTAGAATTGAGTTCATGAACCTAATTGGCTTCCATAAATTGTGTTTAGGCCAAGAGAAACTTTCCCCACACTTTTGTGTGTGTGTGGCCAAAAAGGGGAGCTTGGAGTTAAAGAAAAAGGTGTGTGATTGTGTACAAGGTAGCTCTCTCTACCTTTTTTCATGCATGGATGTGTGTTTAACTTGTCTTAGAATGTGTGTATGTGTATTTTCAAGCTATTAAAAGTATGCTAGCATATTTTATATACCATGATTTCATGATGACATATTATATCTTTAAATGATGTTATTATGTTTGTTTGAGTTTGCTTGAGTGTGGAAAGGACAAGAACTTTTAACCATGGTGAGAATGAGCTAAGAACCCTTAAGATTGGTTGAGATAAAGCAAAGAGTCTCCCAAAAGAAAAGTAGGCTCCCAAGAGCATGGTTGAGTCCAAGAATTCTCTTAAAGAATAGTTGAGGCAAGTCCAAAATTTATGAGGAAAAGGGTGAGGCCAATCTATCCACTTGATAAGCTTTTGAATGTCTTGTATGACTTATTCACATACTAAGCTTGCTTCTTGAATGTTTTGACATCTATTATATCTATGCATGCATTTTCAAGACTTACTTTGCATCCATTATGTATGATTGAATGGGAGATGAGCTATTGAGATTCTTTGAATCTCATTCCTTCCTCTCCAATGATCTCACATGCTAGGTGGACCAAGTGGACAAGGTAATGGAAGTCAACCACCTTGAAGGAAAGAGTTTGACAACAAAGTGTTTGAGTTTTGCTACTTTAAGACCATATTTATGTCAAATGGTGTAAACCATGCTTGTATATGGTCTATGACCTTTGGAACATATGTAATTATGATAATATATGATGTAGAAATGAGAGAATATGTTATGTGAATGATAGAATGTAAATTGGGTATGTATGGACAATGTAGCTTCATTCATGACATTATGGGATTATGCATATGTGTGGATGAAATGGCCAAAATGAGATGCATGGAGTTTGGGACTATTTAGGCAGCCTACACAAATCCTAATTATGCTTTTAGACCTGCCCAAGAGATTCCAAACCCCAAGGAAAGCCATTTGGACAATTTGACATCCCATATGGAGCCAAAACTTGCCAATTTAAAACCTTATATCACTTTTTGTCCAAATGAGCTCTTCCTGACCTGAGATTTGGCATAAAATTAGAGCTTGTTGAGATATTTTTTGGAAAGCTAAAGAACATAATTTTTGGAGGTCTACAGAATATTTGATAAATTTTCAAAGTTAGCAAATTTTCTAGTTTTGGTCACGTCACTGTTCACACAGGTTTGAAAATGAAATCTATCACACAAGGCTCAAATGATGTCCAATTTGTCACAAAATTTTATACAAAGAAACAATATATTTCCAATGACTTGTGCCAATTGGAAGCACCTCATTTGGAGGTCTAGAGAGGGAGATATGAATTTTTAAAAATTATATCCAGTATCAGGAACTTCACCTGACTTCAATTATTGTTTGATTTGATTTCGAGGTATGGCCATGTCTGAGTTGGTCTGAAGTTATTTTTTCCCTCTAGCTAACATCTATAGCTTTCTATATTGGTATCATTTTCATAGATTGGATTTTTTTCGAATTAATTGGACATTTTCAAAGTTTGCTACAGAAATCTGTGACAGCACCAGTAGACAGCTTGACCTTTGGACTTTTTCGAATGTCAAATGTTCTCTGAGATAGATGTTATGATCTGGACATATTTTTAGTATGGAGTAGACATTTGTATCTTTCGAAAATGGGCAAGAATATATGATTTTGATTTTTTTAAAATTAGTTATGATTTTCCAAAATTTGTGGTAGAATTAAGCCAAATCTAGCCGAAAATGGATATGAATATTTCATGCTTCCCTTCATGATTCTTGAGGTGTGGGCCACTTTTGATGATGCAAATGAGTTGTATTCATGTAATTAAATATAAGAATATGTTGTATGAATTCACACGGTCCACGTGACACCAAACGAAATTTTTATACATGACGCAACGCAAAAAAATGTATTATTTTAATAGATTTTCTTATTTCCCCTCATGGAATGTATCATATGAGCATGCAAATGTGATAGAGATGAACTAGAATTTATGGTGTTACAAAACACCCCTCGCTACGGCAAAAAACTTTTCAGTTTTAAGTCCCCCTGTTCAGCTGGTGCTATTGCAAAAAACTTAAATTTTGTATGAGCCATGAACTTGCTATAGTGAATTGACATTCTCACTATGGTGAGCAGGCATTCTCGCTATAGCTAGAAAACTTAGAAAAATTCTGAAATCTTGAGTTCTCATTTCTATGAAAACTCAAATGTTACAAGGCAAGTCTAAAAGTCTTAAGAAAAGGGAGTGAGGCTAAACCAATACCCTTGAGAGCCAATATATGACATGTATGAGCTTCTTGAATATAAAAATTGTTTTATGTATGATTACTAGTAGCCTAATCTTCATGCATGCATTCTTTAACTTGAAAGTATGTCGATTATGCATGTTTGAAAAGGTCAAGAGCTATTGAGATTCTTGGAATCTCACTCTTCCCTCTCCAACATCTAACCATGTCTAGGTGAGCTAAGTGGGCCAAGGAATGGGAGCCAACAAGCATAAGAAGTAAGACTTTGACATATGTATAGAGAAATGAGCTTTGTAAAGGCATTTTGATGTCAAGAATTATAACCATGAGAGGTATATATGATGTAGATGCTTGAGCACACTTAAATGCATGTCAATATGATGTATGTAATGATTTTGGGAGCATATAAATGAGTATGTATGATTTTGCCCATATATGATGTGATTCCCATGTGTATGATAGCAAGTAGTATGGTGAAAATGAGCTCCATGATATTTTGAACCAATTGACATGTCTCTCTAGGCTGTGAATATGGTTTTGGTCATATCCAAGTGGCCATGGATAATGAAGAAAGCCATTTGGCACCTTAGGAACCATTATATGCTTCAAAAAGTGACCAACTTATAAGCTAAACCAAAATCTAACCAAATGAGTGAGTTTTTTCATGAAATTTGGCCAACAAGTAGGTCAAATCTATAGATTTTCGCAAAGCAAAGGGCACCCAATTTGGAGTTCTAGAAAATTTATTATAATTTTTCAAAGTTGGCAAAAGTATGCTAAATGGTAGGGTGCATTATGCATATGGTCAGATTTTTTTTCCTTATCAGTTGTGTGGCAAATGGTATCCAATGGCAATTAAATTTTGCAAGCACAAATTAGACACCATAAGCTTTCCATAGCCATTGAGATCACCCTATTTGAAGCTCTGTAGGGGGAGAACCAAATTTTTGAAGTTTCATAATAGTACAAGTAATGCAACCTAACCTCTAGTATTGCTTCATTGATTTTTATGAGTTAGATGTCATTTTCTTGATCTGGAACTATTTTTAATCGAAATTAGACATCCACAAATTTCCAAAATAGTATGGTTTGCTAGATTATGATTTTTATAGTATGAATTTTTGAAATTTATATTAGAAACCTATAATAGCAAACCTGGACAGTTGGACCTTTAGTGCTATTCTATTGTCATTCATGGTCTAATTGATGTTTTTATGGTTTGGAATGATTTTTAACCTATGGTTGACATTCAAAGCTTTCCAGAAAGTTATCAATTGCTTGATTTTGATTTTTCTAATGTTAATTATAATTTTCCAAAGTTGATGTCAAAAATCTAGAAAGTTGAACTTGAGGCCAACTTTTAATTTTTCTGGTGTGTGGCTTCAACCAGAGTTATATGTGATATTTTATGTTATTTATGACTTGTATAGATAAATTGTGAGTAGAGGATGATATTGAGAAGTTCATGGGATCCACAGAGCTTAAGATGAATTTTTAAAGCCCTATGTAACGCAATAAAATGCAATTAAATATACTACTTTCTTTGGAAATGCATGACACCAAGCTAGTAAAACACTATGAATTTAAAGGGAAGGCTAGAAGTAAATGGTGTTATATTTTGATAACAAATCCTCAAAGGAACAATCTTTTCTTATCACTATGTTGCTTTTGAGATATGTATACTTATGTGTACGCTTCAAGTAAGCAACATACATACAATTTGCAAAAGTATGTAGAAAGGAAATTTCTCTTAGGTTCATTTTACTTGACATGTTCAATGAGAAGGACAGGTAAGAGACTTATAAAAAGCACATTTATGCAAGATATTATATGATATTGATTTTGTATAATTGTTAAGAATTTTTATTTCTAAATAAGGTTTGATAATAATATTATTAATATTCACTTATATATAATTAATATTGACTTATAGGGACAACTATAAAAATTTCAAACAAATTGGCCTACTTGTTACAAACTATAGGGAATGGTTATAGGAAATTTCCTGAGTTAACCACCTAAACTCCCTTTTAATCCTCTTTTTAGACACAAGTATCTCAAATTAGGAATAATGATTTTACCCGCCAAATTTGTTCACACATAATATGAATAAGGTGTTTAACTTATTTAAACCACCAAAGCTCTGAAAGAAGGATGGATAACAAAATTGACTACGTAAACCCCTTTTTAAATCATAAAGTCTATGAATTCATATTATAACACCTTATACAACTAATTACCAAGATTAACTTCTCAATTACATATATAATCAACTACATAATAACCATTTATAAATACTCTCTAAAATAACTTCAAAAAAATAAACATAATAAATATTTATAAATGGCTAAGAATTGGTTTGGGGAGACAATGATGATACTATTTGATACTTGAGGATAAAGAATGGGGACAACCATAGAAATTTCAAACAAATTGGTTTACTTGTTACAAACTATAGGAATGGTTATAAGCAATTTCCTAAGTTAACTACCTAAATTTCCCTTTAATCCTCTTTTTGGGACATAGTATCTCAAATTGGGGAAAATGCATTACAAAAAAATAAGCTTTGTTGCTAAAAGTTAAAATGTCACCATTGCTTAGGTCGCCACTAGGTCAAGCCTAATACTCCCATAACAAAAGATATTTAGTGGTGATGAAAAAGTCGCCACTAAAATAATATTATTTAGTAGTGACAAATATGGCCACTAAAACTCCATTAATTTGTCTTTTATAAATGGCTACTACTAAATGAGGACTTTTAGTGGTGACAGTAGTCGTCAGTAAAAGTAACTGTTTTGGTGGCAACACATGAGGTTGTCACTTAAGATAACTTTTAGTGGCAACAATAATCACCACTAAAGTCTCGTTAATAGTAAAGTTAGACTTATCCTTTTAGTAGTGACTTTAGTCGTTACTAAAAGTTTTCATAATTAAAAAAATTTTAGTGGAAATTTTTTTAAAAAAATTCATTTCACATTTCTAGTTGCCCATATAGAATTTAATCTAATTTCATGTTCTATATTGTCAAATTCAAATTTAAATTTATTAAGGCAGCCAATAAAGTAAAATATATACTTTAATTTTTTAGTTTAGCAATGGAATGGAGGAAAAAAAAAAAGACAATTCAAACTTCTAACCAATTTTATAACTTATCCGTTTTACTTACTGTCACGTAAACCTAAAGTGGAACAAAATTAAGGCACATTAAAATCCAAATCAAAATAGCCACATTACTTTTTCTTTTACAAAAGGCAACATAAAGTAAATTATAGAAGAGTTTCAAAATTGACAATGTCCTTATTAACTTCCGAGAGCACAAAAGTAACATAATAATGAATAGGCTTCAACTTTGAATAACAATTCTATTATTCCATTTGTAGTAGGCACTCCATTAACAATGTATAGAATAAGCAATAACTAAAGAAGATTTTTAAATTTTTATGTGTTGATCACTTACATTTATTTGGATCAATTCTATACTAAGAAAAATTTATCTAACCTATTCTAAGCATCTATAAAACAAAAAAAATAAATGAAAACACTCATTAAAAAATAAATGATAAGAATGCTCAATTATGTATAATCTACAAGCAAAAAGGCATAGGTAACATGTTCCAAACATCAAGCCAATTTTTCTCAACAAAACAAACATATAAAAGAACTCTTATCCCAAATTTCGACTTATAGTCCCATAAGCACTAATACAAGAAAATCAAAAAAAGAAAGTGGAAAAATAAAAAAAATTGCTGAACAAGACATCTATATAGTCTAGGAAAAAGCTAACAAAAATACAATGAAATGAGCTTAAAAATTCATGAAAAACTTATTTATGTAACTAGACATATGGACAAGTTTGTATAAAAAATTTTAGAGCAAAATCATGTCTATATTATTCCAAAAAATTTGCAAAGTTGAGTTATAGCCAAGAAACACTAAAAACAAGGCATTCTAACCTATATCTAAAAATCCATGTATTTTACCAATTAAACCAAATCAGAAATATTTGGAAAAATTACACATGATTCCTAACTTATTGATCAAGAAGCATGCCAAAAATCATGGCTTACTTAAACCAAACAAAGTCCCAATAAATTTAGCAAAGTCAACATGATAGGTTGCTCAATAGAAAAATTTTTAACTGTCCAATATTTAATTCAAAAATTGATCTTTACCTAGCAAATGAACCTAAAACACAATGAAAACTCTACTACTCTATTCCTTAACATGTTAGCAAACAAAGAAAATAAAAAATATCAAGAAATGGAATGGAAAAGTTAAGTATACAAAAACAATTTATACGTCTAACTCAACTAAAAATAAACAAAGAAAGAATAAACAATTAGAATGGCTATTTATATTTATATTAATTATAAGAAATATGTTAAAACTTAAAACAATCATCTTATCAATAAGCCATATTAAATGCACATGCCAATCTAATGTAACAAAATTACTTCTTCTGACCATTTCTCTAGAGTTTGGACAAAAAGGTCACCCATATGTGGATAGGCAATCAATAAATAGTGGATATAAGGGGGGAAAAAGGGCAAAAAGGCTGTTAAATTAGCCCATCAAATATAAGTTGCTATATGCTAGAAGTAAAATGTCAGCATAAAGTCTGAATGAAGGTTGCATATACCATTAGAGCCTTTGACAGTTCATCTCTTTAAACATCAATATTGCCACCCCTTGGCTAGTCAAGAAACAGGAACACACAAATAAATAAACCCTTTTATGAGGATGTGGATCTTAAACCCCTAAAGAAAAATAGGGTATTCTAAAGACACTATCTTAGTAACTAAACTTCAAATTTCAAAATATCAATACCTTGCTAAAATATCCAACTAGTAGGTTACTATGGGATGGCTTTGGATCTGAAAAGGAAACAAATTCATTAACTGCTAAGGAGCAATTCAATCAGCAATAAATGCTTTACCAAAGATATTTTAATTTCCAAGTCAAAAGAGCTTTTAGGTGCCGGGTTTCTCACTTCCTCATCCTTGGAAAGAACAAAAGTAAATATGAAACTTATTATATCAACAAACTCTATGGTACTGATTTTGCATTATCATTGAGTATTAATATGTTGAGTTTAGATTTAATGATATATATATATATATATATATTACTAACATAGAGCTAACATCATTTTATTATATATTAATATGATAATATCTTATATTTTAAGTAGTTTTGGTATACATTTAATATTTAATATGATTGTGAAAATTTAATATGTACGAGATTCATATTTTTCTTTTTAGGTAGTTATAATATGAGACTCTCACACATTAAGAGCATTCACAATTATATTTGAATTAGGAAACATGCTATTTATCCTAGTTAACATCACATAATAATGACCCTATATACAAAATATAAACTAGTCCCTAGTAAATTACAACTGACAATTTTATATATCTTTCTAAAGATACTGCTTGGGAAGCAAGCTTCGCATGTCAAAAGTTTCACTAAGTATAGTGACATAACCCAATCACACATGCTTAGAGCTGATAACAAGCACCTGCACTTCAATTTTTAAGCATATGAATTTAAGTTTTGATGGTTTTTTCTTCACTGTAACCTGTCATTAAATAAATTATAAAATACTTTATTGAAAAAGAAAATGCATGTATATATGCTTGGAACTAAATTAGAACTAAACTTCCATAAGCATCTTTGTAATAGAAACATTGAAAATGTTTAAGTCTAAATTTTTGGAGGCAACGATAGTGACCTAAAAGAATTTCCCCAATTGCTTGTACACATCATAATAAGGTGTCACTAATTATCACTACCTTACTAAAATATCCAGCCAAGAGGTCACTGTAGGATGGCTTTGGATTCAAAAAGGAGAATAAATTCATTAACTACTAAGAAGCAATTTAATCAACAATAAATGCTTCATCAAAGATATGTTAAATCAAGAGCTTTTAAGGCTCTGCTTTCTTACTTCCTTATCCTTGCTAAGGAAATAAGCGAAGTATTACTCACAAGTCATTAAGAGGTTTTTAAATTTGAAGTTCTATGCCATGCATGTACCCAAAAAAAGCCTATATTCTTTTGTGTTTCTTTAATAAATTAGTTTGATATATATTTTTTAATTTTTATATTATTTAATAAATAAATTTGAATATATTTTAACAAATTATGTATTTAGACACTACACCTAAAAACTTAGGTGTTGTTTCTAAAACCTTGATAGTCCTCATCACTCATCATTAACAAGCAATTGAAAATTGTGATACAATTGCCTTGTTTCTAAATAACTTTATTTCTACAAATTCCATTACGATTTTTGATAAATAGATACATTTTCAATTTCTATTTTAAAGATAATTCTCAATTGAGTGCCTCATTATTAAAATATTTTTAATATTTTATTTTATCATGACTCCATTAAAAAGTTAACATTAAATCTAAATGATTGTTGTGTTAGAGAGACTGAGTAATATGAGGTGCGAGTTAATGGTGCTAGATAAGCCATAAATATTAGGTTTGGCATTAATTCTTGAATAACAATAAGATAGAAGGATAACACTAAAAACATTTTAAGATTAAAGGATTAAATTTTAGAAAAAAAAAATGACATGAAGATAATGAAAATAAGATGCACCAATCTATCATAGAGTAAAATAGAGTTCTTCTCTAATTTTAATGACAAATAAGTAAGAATAATAATAGTTGTGTGAGAGAGTAAATTGTGATGATGATTAGGTTGCTTCAATTACCATCATTTCCAGCACCATTTGAGGCACCATACCAAGTGGCTCCGGTAGAAGACAAGTGAGTGCTACCCTTCAAAGACAAGTTCAAATGTTTGGGGTTAAAGCCAACATGAACTGTTCACACATCAAAAGTATCGAAAGAACTACTCACACATTAAAAGCATTCACAATTATGCCTGCAACTAAATTAGAACTAAAATTTCCATAAACATCTTTATAATAGAAACATTGAAAAAACACACAATAATAAGAGAACACATTTAAAAGACAATAAAAAATACACGAGGAAGTGCTAAGAGAAGAAGATAGTAATAGTTGGTCATTATCAACCTATACACTTTGAAACTTTTTTATAAATAAACATTAATGCTCAAAATGAAGCACTAAAGCAAGAGGAAGGAGCAAGGAAAGTAATAGTAATCGCTAGTTGTTGGATATATATAGTTGCTAAAGTGACATAAACATGATATGATAAGATGTAATGAAAGATTTTAAAAGCATAACCTTTGGATTTGTAATAATGACTCCAAATGTACTGAAAGTGTCATACAAGAGTTTCTCATCCACATCTCGCAACACCAGGATCCATATCAAAGTTAGATGTCAAAGTTCAACATATCTGGGCTTGTTAAACACTTGAAAAATCGGGTGACTTAGGGGATCTAGGTTTCCAATGAAAAGGTTTGCTCCCACATCCAAGCTCTTTTTATCTTTGGAAGCCTAGAGCCACACAAAAAAAGTTGAATTAACACTCTTTGATAACAAGGCGAGGATATTGACATGAGATGCAAATACAACATGACCTATACATAGCAACAAAACAAAGTTTATACAAACACCAAAGGCCACATCAACAACATACCTTAGACAAGAATGAAATAATATCCACAACTTTGTGCATCGACAAATCTTTAAATGTTAAAGTGATTACTATGTAGAGCATAAGAATATCAAAATGATAACTATTCAAACATTAGAGTGCACTATGTAGCATTAGAGTGGTGCATATTAAATAAGCAAAAACAAGACTATAGTACTTGAGAATACTTACACTCCAAAATTCAACAAAACCATAACCTTGATGTTGGTTAGTCACTCTGTCTTTTGGAACATAGACATTAACTAAAACAAATGAAAGGGAAAAAAAGGGAAAAAATATATATTGAATCCCAAATAATCTACAAAAATTTAAATTAGCAACAAAATGATGTAGTATACTCATAATCTCGGGAAGCTTTATTATTGGAGAACCAGCAAGGTTGAAGTAGATTAGAATCTAATGAACGTTATAGAAGGTTTAGGCGAAATAAGCTTCTAGACTTGAAGTAAGCAAAAGTACATTATTTACTTCATAAAGGATAAGACAAGTGAACTGTAGACCTAACTTCGAGTTATATATTAAAAAACTAAAATAGCCAAAAAACTCAAGTGGGTATTAATTAAAAGGCAAACAAATATCGCATTAGAAGCAACAATAAGAGGACTACATACAACAACTTAAATAGAATGCTGATACTTCCAAAAGATTGTATACAATTATCATGTGCTAGTTTCATCAAAAAATTGGTAAAGAATATTAATATTTAAATAAATTAATTGAATAATATAGAGGAAAACCAACACCTAAGCTAAAACTTCCCTCCTCCCTTGTTTTCATGTCAAAAGGGAGAAGACTCACTGTTCAAATAGTTTTGGGGGAGAAAGCTTTGCTAGAAAATCAATTTAATAACAAAAATGGAAGAAGAAGTTCTTAGATTACTTGAGATTGAAAGTAGATTATATATATATATATATTTACTCTTTTAATTTTTTATTATTTATTATTTTTGTGATAATATAGTGAAGAAATTTTTTTATTTGATAATATTAATAAGTTCATATTTAAATAATTTATAATAATTCAATATAAAAATAAAAATTCCTAATAATAAAAAATAGATAGATGATAGATTGAATTCCGAATATAAAAGATACATTGATAAATTTTTAAAAGGAGTAATAGAATTTATTATTTTTGCTTGTAAAGAAGACGTCAGTTCAAGAAATAAAACAAAATTAAATATTTATATTGTAAATATAGAAATATAGAAATATATATATATATATATATATATATATATATATGAAATTGTATGGCCAGGTGGAAAAGCTAGGTTGGGCTGTATATGCAACATTTGTCAAAAAGTTGGATTGAATTTGGAGGGCAGATTAGGGATGACGACAACGAGAGAGTAGGTTGACACTTGCTTTTTGTGTGTGTGGGCTATAGATTTTAAGTTCTAAAATTTGGAATTTTAAAAAACTAACAAGAAATATAATTTCTTTTGTTTTATTTATTTTGTATTTTTTAATTTAACCTTAACGAAATATAAATTATATAAATAATACAATTATATATACTATATATAATTATATAATATGTATAAATATAAACAATATAATTAATTAATATTAATAATATATAATAATCTATTAACAAATTTTTGTATTTTAGTTAATTTTTTATTTGTTTTACTTATTTAATTTAGTCCATTTTATACTTTTGTTTTTCTCTTTTTATTTTAGGAGGTATTATCTTTAATAGAAAATTATTTAAATTAATTAGGATCATATTATCTAGATTAATTAATATAGGGAAAAGACAACTATATATCTTAATTATATATAGTATATATAATTATATAATATGTATAAATATAACCAATATAATTAATTAATATTAATAATAGAAAATAGTTTATTTAAATTTATTTTTTATTTTAGAGTCAATTTTATATTTTTATTTTTATCCTTTTGTAAGACAACTATGTCATTTTTATGAGATAATTTAAATTTTAGGGGTCAAAGTGAGACTGAGAAGCAAGAGTCTTTGAAGTTCAAATACTAACGGGGAGGATGTTAAGCAACAATGTCGTTTTTATGAGATAATTATTTAAATTTTAATAAATATTGAACAAATTTATTTTGTATTAATTATCTTGTTAATAAAAATTTAAATAATGATAATTAAATTATTTATTTGATTTATACTTTATTTTTTATTAATGATTAGATCATTCTTAAAATTAAATAAAGAATAATTAAAAAGAAAACTACTGATAAGTGTTATATAAATAAAAAATAGTTTATGTGATAAATTTATTCTTTAAGATTATTTAAATTAAAGTAATATTAGTTTCTATAAGATAATTATTAAAATTTTAATAAATATTGAACAAATTTATTTCATAAGATGGGTTTATTTTTTTAATGTTTGATTAATGATTAGATAACTCCAAAACCTAGATAAAAAATAATTAAAAAGAAACTATCAATAAATATAATTAAATAAAAAAAGTTTATATAATAGATACATCCTTTAAGATTATTTAAATTAAATTAATGTAAATTTTTATCAGATAATAATTAATATTTTTAATAAAAATTGTACAATAATTATTAAATTATTAATAATTATTAATTTAAATTATTTCATAAAAGGAGAGGGATTATCTACTTTATTATAGAGAAGATTAAAGATTGGGAAGGTGAAGAATGAAGGTTTGCAACTTTGTATTTTTGGCCCTTTCAATAATTATCTTTTTAATTAAAAATTTAAAAATTAAATAGAATTATATATTTGGTTATTTTTTATTTTTTATTAATGATTATATAACTAAAAAATTTTATAAAGAATAAATAAAAAGAAGCTATCAATAATTGATGTATAAATTAAAAAAGAATAGCTTAAGTGATAAATGTACTTTTTGAGATTATTTAAATTAAATTAATGTTAATTTTTATGAGATAATTATTGAAATTTTAATAAATATCATACAAATTTATGAATGTAATTATCTTTCTAATTAGAAATTAAATATTTATAATACAATTATCTATTTGTTTTGTTTTTTATTTTTATTAGTAATTAGATACCTCATAAAAATAGATAAAAAAACCAAATAAAAATAAATAAGTGATAATTGATATATAAATAAAAAATAACTTAAGTGATAAATATATTCTTTGAGATTATTTAAATTATATTACTATATTTTTATGAGACAATTATTAAAATTTTAATAAATGATGTATAAATTTATTTCTATCTTTTTAATTAGAAATTAAATAATTATAATAGAATTATTTATTTGGTTTTTTTAATTTTTGATTAATGATTAGATAATTCCTAAAATTGCATTACTGAAATCTTTCACCTACTTCAATGCATTTGCTAAACAAAACAAAACTTTCTGCATTAAGGCTACAAAGACCAATGCACCAATTGTGGTACAATAGAGTTGTAATTCACTAGTTATTCTAGATGCCAAATCTAAAAAAAAAAAACCAAAGGTTATTCCTAAAATTGCATTACTGAAATCTTTCAACTACTTCAATGCATCTACTAAACAAAACAAACCTTTCTCCCTTTAACCCTTTGAGGAAGATATTGAGTCCCTTACTCTAATCGAGTTCATCATGCTCTTCACAACAAGCGTCATTTCTTGCTCTCCTTTCTCTGTTCTCACCATCTACTTCATCCGTTGAACAAAAAAAGAGAAGATAAGACACGAAAATTTGAAATAAATCTAAATTTAAATTTAGATGACAAGCAAATTTGAAGAAAAATGGAGATCGGGTTTTGAATTTAAGAAAAGAAGCAGATAAGTATATAAAGCTTTGATGTTAGCTTCAAATGATAGATAAGTGATTTGGAGAAGAGAGTGTAAATCCGAAAATTGGAGAAGAGAAAGAAGAGCCAAATGAAGAGAAAAGAGGAAAGTGTGGGAGTGAATGAGTGAACAAGTATTGTGTAATACCTTAAGTTCATATACTCCATACTCTACTATTCAAGTATTACATACTTATTTAAGAGGAGTTTGCATATTTAAGTACCCGAAATTTATCGTATGGATACCAAGTTGTTCAATTTTGCCCACATAAGTCATTTAAATTTGTCTCAACTCATTTTCGTCCATGACATACTCATATATATATATAAAATAACACATACTTATCCATCCCAAGCATATGGGACAACATTTGTGAGAAAGCATGTGTTTTAATACATGGATAATTGAGTACTTGGGAGGTTATATACATGATTCATGGTTTTAGGGACCATATGAACTCATCTATATCATTTTCTATTCATAACATATCCATTCAAGTTATAAACATTATCGTTTAACTCATGCATCACGGGTTTGGAACCATACCTTTCAAAAACGAGCATTTGGTCTTGGGTTGGCAAGCCAAATTTTTGATATGAATTTTAAAAATTTATAACTAATTCTAGAAAAAATCAAAATCAAGAAAATCATATCATTTTCAAAAGATCTAGATGTTAACTAATGAATAAAAATAATTCCAAACCAATGAAGTGGTTTTAAACCCACAAAAATTGATGGAAAAATACTAGAGGTCAAGCTGCATTACTGATACCATCTTGCAACTTCAAAAATTTGATTCTCCCTCTACAGAGCTCCAAATGGGGTGATCATAGTGGCTATAGAAAGCTTATGGTATCTAGTTTACGCCTGTAAAATTTCATGACCATTGGATATCATTTGGCCCATATGTGACATAGAAATATAAACTGATTATATGAATAATGCTATTACCATATCAGCAGAATTTTTCTAGTTTTAAAAATCATAATAAATTCTCTAGAACTCCAAATTGGGTGCTTTTAAAAAGCTCTAGATGAGACCTATATTCATGCCAAATTTTAGGAGAAAATTCGTCCATTTAGTTAGTTTGGAGTTTAGCTCAATTTTTTGTCACTTTTAGCACTATAATGGGGTCAAGGAGGCACCAAATGGTCTTCTTAATATACCATAGCCACTTGAGCATGTTCCATAACACAAAAAAAGCCTAGTGAAGCCTCTTAAATGGTCTCAAATATCATGGAGCTTAAACTCACCATGCCACTTGCATTCAAACATAAACACATACTAGCACAAGAGTGACAAATTCTCGCATTTTGCATACATTTGGCTTCAAAACTCATACATACATCATAATTATATACATTTAATATTGGTCAAGTGGTTACATCTCGTATACATCATATGGATACATTTCTTGACATCAATATGCTATCAAATTACCTATTTTTCTACTTTCTTGTCAGGAATCATGCTCTAAGGCATTTGGTCTCTTTTCTTTGGACTTCTTAGCTCACCTAGACATGAATAAGCATATGAAAGGGGAAGAGTGAGATTAAAAAAATCTTAATGGCTCTTAACCCTTTCAAACATACATAATAGATGCATTTACAGGTTAAAGAATGCATGTATGCATGGCTTTCAAGTTACTAATGAATATATACATAGCATTTTCCATTTTCAAGAAACTCATACATAACATACATAGGCCCTCAAGGGCATTGGTATAGCCTCACCCATTTTCCTTAGGACTTTTGGATTTGTCTCACTCATTTTTAAGGGATTTTTAACTAAGTTTCACTCTTCTTGAGACTTTTGGCTGTCTCACCTAATCCTAAAGACTTTTGGCTCATCCTTATCCTTGCTAAAGGACTTTTGGCATCACCATACCCATTTAAGCTAAAACATATTCATAAAACACATTTCAAGAATATTATGGTACCATGGCATGTAGGAAATAACTAGAAATATTTCTCATGGCATAAATATATATACACACATCCAAAGACAAGAGAACACCCAAGAATGCATGAGAGAAAGGTTATTGGGCTACCTTGGAGCAAATGCACACACTTTTCTCTTAGGATTCTTCTTCCTCTTCTTGGCGAAGCCTTGCAACTAGGTGGCCTTTGGTTCTCTTGGCCTAGACACTTCAAAAGAGACATGGATCACTCATGGGAACAAGCTTTAGCCTTACACATTTACTATTGAAGCTCACTTGGTTCTAAGACACAATTATGGTTCCATAAAGGACCTAATGAAGCAACTATGGGAATCCATAGTCTTGGCTTCATTTTCTCCTTCCATCTAAGTCTCTTGACTCCAATTAAACTCCTTAGAGTCATCATAAATTTATTTTAAGGAGCCTAATTATAAGTTGCTTCATAATGTCTCATTGTGGAGCCTACACCTCTATCTCACAAACCAAGGCTTCTAAATTTTTTTTAAGACTTCCTTTGATATTCTTCCATCATATCTAGTCCTATTCTAGCCTTAGAACAAATTAAAACTCTCCCTAGGTGCTCCAAGCCTCTTTGGCCGAGACATAGCAAGTGTATAGAGCCCATGGAGTTGTCTTTATTTTCTTGAAAGGAATGGCTCATGTAAAGCTTCCAAGAGGTTTAAGGGACTCATACCATGTCTTACATAAACTAGAATATCTCTAGGAAAAATCAGATTTTATCATTTATTTCAAAACCCCAAGTTGTGCCTACTTAATTTCTAATGCATCTTAGTTGGATTTTTTTACATATTCTTGCTCTTTAAACTCTATAACCTATATTTCTTTCTTTGTTAGGTCAGAATTTATCTCCTCTTGGATGGGCCATGCGCTAGCCAAACTCACACCCTTGAAGAGCAAGAAGGAGATGCAAGGATAGCTAAGAAAATTACCTTGATTCAAGACTTTTCCAAAGGCTTCTTCCATTGTAATAGGCTTCTCTTTCAAACTCTAATCTTCTCCCTTTGAACCAGACCCAAAATAGTTACAAATCATTCATGGAAACTATAAAAAGAAAGAGGAGAAGGAGGAGAATATCTTTCGTAAAGGAGGAACCATGAAATCCTATACTTTTTCTTACCTTTTGCAAGCTTTTTCCCTCTTTCTCTGCTCCTCCCTTGTGCGTTAGTTGCTGTTGGTCTCTCCTCTATTCTGGATAGAAGCTAAGTCAGTTTAAGTGGGAGAGAAGAGTGGAATGTGTATTAAGGAGCCAAAGGGTCATTTTTTGTAACTTTTTCACTTTTCATTTTAGTCCGTAAATCATGGTTTTTCTGTTTGGTCTCATTTCAACTTTTTTTCATAATCTTTCTTTTCTATCATAATATTTGGGTCCTCTAATTTTCAAATTGCCTTTGGTTTCACCCAAATTAGGTTTGAAGCCATTTCGAACTGTTCAGTCAAGATTTTGGTAAACTGATAATTAGAATTACTCATCGGAGTATATTGAACTATTCTAGGGATTCCTATGATTTTCAGTGCCTTTAAAAACCCCAAAAAGCTCAAATTTTCTATTTAAAAAGCCCTTTTATGAGTTTTCAAAAATTGTCAAAATTTACGAAAATACTCCAACTTTCTGTCATAAACTTTTTTAGCTTATCTAGCTTTATTTTAAGGCCACCTTTGGCCTTAGATCCTCCTTATTTAAGGTCTAGATTATTGCTCTAATTTTATTGGGCCTCAAATCATTTTATCTGAGGGACTTCCTTATATATCTAGTGCATATCCTATGATTAAAAAGAAATTGGATGTTATATAAAACCTCTTCTAAACCATAGTCCTAAGAGATGTCCTCCTTAATGCTTCTTTTCAAAGCCATCTACATATTTTAAAGTACAATTCTTAGACTAGAATGCTAGAATAATCCGTAAATCAGACTCTTAAATGATTTGGTTCTAAAAGCATCAAATTCTAAGTGAAAAACCTAAGTCTTTAGGAGAGAATGCCTTATTTTTTTGAAAAATTAAAAATAATTTTTGATAAATTATAAAATTGTCTCAAAAAAATTTTAAACTTACACTTTGATCCTTAAATTTTTCAAAAGTATTGACCTTGCAATTTTAGATTCTTAAAATTTGTCGTAAAAGTCATTAAAATTTCATTTTGACCCTAAACTTTTGCGAAATCATAAATTCCAAATTTCCTTTCAATCCAATCCCTTCAATAAAATTAGATCAAAATTTACAATTCCAACTAATTAAAACCTTCTTAAATGTCCCTAGATCTAGTCCTAATCCAGAGATTGAAGAATTTGGATTGGTCAAAATTTGAAGAAATTTGGAAGAGAAAGCTATGGTTTTGAAACTTGAAACTTCAGTCCAATTTCTTGCCTCCAAATGCTTCAAATCAAGTTTTGTATGGTGGAAATCTAGCCAGATAGGCCGAAAATAAGAATGGAAAGAGATTGGAAGAGAGAAAATTGGTTTAGGCTTTGTGAAAAATAGCTAAAAAATTGTAATATCCGGTCCCTTGAAAATGCAAGAAAACATAAGGAAACACAAGAAACGTAACATACAATTTCTCCATCAACGTACGCAATTCACCGAATATAAAAGGAAGTCCCCCAAATAGAGTAAATTGAGGTCCAACAAAATTAGAATAATATTCTAGACTACAAATAATGATGAGTTAAGGTTAGAGGTGCCCTAAAATTGTGGCCAAAATAGATGAAAAAAAAGGGGGTCCCGAAGAGTCTCCGAAGTCAAGTATGAAGGAGCCAGGGACTAAAATGCAAAGAAAAGTTATGTGCGGGGAAAAATGTATAAATTGCCCGAAAGTTTAGGAAACCCTAGTTTCACCCTCTATTTGTGGCTTTAGGCTTGAATATCAAAAAATTGGGCAAGAATCTCATAAATCCGTGACCCACGGTTAAACTCCGTTTGATGAGACGGGTCCTATGATGCCACGTTGTCTGAATGGCTGGGCGGGATCCAATCCAAGATTCGGTTAGCCCGATCAGTAGCCATGAGCAAAATAAAAAAGAAAATTGTAATAACTATAGAAATAGAAATAGATAAAGGGCTAAGAAACCCTAAAGAAGTTTCAGAGACTAAATTATAATAAATGAAAATTTTAGAGTTCAATTATAATACAGAACGGTGAAAATTACACCTAAAGACCTTGATGTCCGATTGATACCGAAATTTATAAGGATTGAGTTTGAGGGCCCCTAATCCATGTTTGAGGCTCAGTATGGCCAGAAAGTAGAGGAAACAATATTTATAAATTTTAGAAAGTCTAAAGGTACGTATTGTACTGCAAAACCTTAATTAGTCCCAGACACCAATTTTTAGACTGCTATAAAGCCCAATAGTCGATTCTAAGGGCCCAATAAGAGAAAAGAAGATATAATTAGGGCTTTAGAGAAGATGAAACCTAAATGTAAATATAAAATAAAAAGGAAAGAAGAAAAATATTTTAGCTAGTTTAAATAATTAACCTTGGTTAGGTTAGAAATTAACCATGGTTAAGTTAAAATTTGACCTTAGTTGAGTTAAGAAAATTAACCATGGTTACTAACCATAACTTAAGGACTAAAAATAGGCATCCAAGTGTATGGCCAAGGAATTTTTGGAAGAAGATATTTAGTCATGAAATTAGAAAATCAAAAGAAAAAAGGAATGGAAGGCTAAGATTTGATCTTGAAAAGGTTGATCCAAAGGTCCAAATTTGGTACGACCATTTAACTTCATTTAATTTCATCTCCTTCACCTCCATTCCACCATTTTCATGCCACACACAAGGGAGAAGGAGAGAAAAATGTGAAGAGAGAGAGGGAGAGGGAGAAAAAGTGGAATAAGAAGTGAAATCAAGCAAAATTACCACCATTTTTCACCAAATTTCTTCATCTTCTTCATCCTCCAACAATTTTCTGCAAAGGGTAGCTGCATCTTCATCTTTTCTTCAAGGTGGAATGTTGCTCTAAGTGGGAAAAGAAGGGATTTTAGTGTGAGAAAAGAAAAGGAAGCAAGGATTAAGCTTAAAGAGTAAGTTTTCTCCACCTTACACTTGAAAATCACATGGTTCAGGTTAGTGTTGTTAAACCATAGCTATGAGTCACTTTTGGACATCATATGGATCATTAGAAATGGAGTTTATATGTTGAATATGAAGGCCTAGGGATGGAGTTTATATATTGACTATGGAGGCCATATGAGCTTATCTATTTTTGTTGTGTGCTGGAATTTTGAAAACACAGAGATTGTAATTTTCGGGAAAATGGAAATGTTGGGGAGATGCTGTCATAATTTTCCTAAAATTTTTATGGTGTTTTTCCAAATGTCTTAAAGTCATGTATACCAAATTTCAAGTCCTAAAACATAAAGGAAGAAGCTATGGAATTTTAGAACCAAAGAAACTTACTTTTAGGCCTAAAATGGAGCTAGGTTATGTTATGACCAATTGAGGCTGGAATTTGATAATTTTAGCCATTCTAATGGATTCAAAAGAGTGTTTTTAGCTAGGAATACCTATGGCAAAGCCCCCAAAACTCGTGGAATAAAATTTCTAAATTTTGGACAAGAAATGTACACTATTTAGCTATAGTGAATTAGAAGGGAAGGAGTTGGATTTTTCCAATTCCAATGGTTCCAATGAGTTTAAAAGGGTCATACTACTTTAAAATTTAAAGTTTATGTGTTGATTGTAATGAATTATCATTATGACTATAGGGCTTGATATTTGTTTGAGAACTCTAAAAGCAAGTAAACCGAGTTCCAAGGCTTGAGGAGCAAAGTTTGTTAAAGTAGTAGTTTTCCTTTCTCTTTCTTTAAGCTTGTATGTTTGTATAATGATGAGTGTTATGCTATATCAAGTTGTCATTTATACTATAAGATGAGACATGTATGCTTAGATTATGATTGGCCTTGTATGAAATTCCTTATATTCCTATGTGGTATGTGGCATCTCGATTGGCATTATGTTATGTACTTACATGCTTGCTTGTGAATGAGATTGGTTTACTATTACTAAGATTTCATAATCTCACCCCAAATATAACCCATGCTAGGTCCGAGTTCAAGCAAAGAAAGGCAAAGGGTGTGGAGGTATAAATTGAGTACCTTATTTTTATGCATCACATTTTGTCATGTAATTAAATATCTTTGGATTATGGTATGTATGAGTTGTGTTATAATGTTGTATGATAATAAGGCATGTAACAGAAAGCCATTTATATACCCAACCTTGAAGGAAAAAGAAAATTTTAATCAGTTCAAGTTTCCATTGACTCCTCTAAGTTCTGTATGAGGTATTTGTAGTAAGAAAAGCGTTATATAGTAAGATACGACAAAAATGCTTCTAGATCACAATAAATATGTGCATCACCTAGGCAATGGAGCCTTCATTGCCTAAGCGATGAACCCTAAATTTCAAATTTCCAAATAGGATAAATGCTTAGGTAATATGACATATCTCCTAGGTGACAGAGTATAAATTTAAAATTTTATTTTATTTTAATTTTCTTATTGTGGTTTTCTAGTTTTTAATATTTTTCTTTAATTAAAGTTCCTAAAAAATTTCCTAAAAATTATCCTAAAATTCCAAAGTTTATTATTTACACAAAATTGATTGCTAAAATTTTAACAATCAACATAATTGCTCTTTTTAAAGTTTGTTACTGGACAAAAATGCTATTGAAGCACAATGAGAATTGATTATTCAATGAAAACCAATATTCCTTAACATATTTGTTCCTAAAATAAAATTAATAGACACAGGATCATCCAGTAAATATGGTGCATAGAATATCACATCAAATAAGAACAATATAGTATATTAGCATACTATAAAAATTACAAATGCTTAAAATTTCAACTAATTAATGATCAATTAACCAATTAAAATCTAAACACTATAAAAAATTTTATCTACACATCAATATGCATATAATTTTGAGTCTTAGCACTTCAGTCTGTTGAAACCACAAAGTTTAGATATTCACAACTAAAATAAATCATTCATGCATAATATATTTGAAAATTTTCCACATATTATTATATAAGTATGCTAATTTTTCACCTAAGCACAATATATTAACATATTATAGTAAAACACAAGCTAAGTAATTGTTTGCATATTAGTATGTAGCAAAAAACTACACTACTACTCCTATTTTTTTCTTTTTTTTAATGTTTTGGCTTTTTCAACTTTTTTTTATTTGTACTAATAGTTCAACAAAGTAACAAATATATGACTAGGTTCCTAGATATCATCATGCATAATCTGGAGAACCGTCATCAACACAAAAAATAAAAAACCATTAGAAATAATATCCAATAAATAAAAGAAATAAACAAAAAAGTAAAATAAACACATTGTCCTAATCAATTACTTAATTTAAAGTGTTAACCTAGACTTTCTCTAGCTATTAGGAATTGGGTGGAGTATCTAAAGTCCTCTCATATGTGATTTTCTTAGGATCCTTCTTATGTGCTTGGCAGTATTTTACTTCAAGCAACAAATTTGCAATATACCCTATTTAAGTCTCTAAGTTCTAGATTAAAGCCTCATGGTTGTTCATCCTAGAGTTAAAGGAATTGATAAACTTGGTTATTAAATCAAATGAACTTTCTTCTCTACTTGCTGTGGTATCTCTTGCCTATATGGCTATAATCTCAATCTAGGTGCTTTTTGTAACATCCAGTCTCTTCGTAAACGTCAAAAATAGGCTAGATACAAAGGAAGTCCCCTAAATAGAAAGATTTAAGGTCAAATAAAATAAAAATAAAATTCTAAATAATGGAAAATGAGGATACAAGGCTTTAAATGCCCAAAAACCAAAGCTAGAAAAGCTAGAAAAATTTACCAAAATAAGTTAGGGCATTATCGTAATTTTTGGCAAATTTGAAAAACTCACAGGAGGGATTTTTAAACAATAAATTTAAGCTTTCCAGGCTTCTCAAAAGGACCTGAAAATTATAGGAACCCCCAGAATAGTTGAAACTCCTCTGATGAGCAATTTTGGCTATCGATTAACCGAAACTTTGATTGAATGGTTTGGTATGGTTTGAAATCCAATTTGGGTGAAACCAAAGCTATTTTATAAGTTAAAGGACCCAAATTTTATGATGAAAAAGATAGTTCTCAAAAAAGAGTTGAAATGAGGTCAAATGGAGAAACTATGGTTTAGGGACTAAAATGAAAAGTGAAAAAATTGCAAAAAGTGATCCTTTGGCTCCTTAATACACGTTCCACTCTTCTCCTCCACTTAAATTGACTTAGCTTCTGCCTAGAATAGACGAGAGACCAGCAGCAACTAACACACAAATGAGGAGCAAAGAAGGAGGGAAAAAGCTTGCAAAATGTAAGAAAAAGTGTAGGATTTCATGGTTCCTCATTTACAAAAGATATTCTCCTCTTTCTCCTCTTTCTTTCTATGATTTCCATGAATGACTTGGGACCATTTTGGGTTTGGTTCAGAGGGAGAAGATTAGAGTTTGAAAGAGAATCCTATTGCAATGGAAGAAGCCTTTAGATGAGTCTTGAATCAAGGTAATTTTCTTAGCTATCCTTACATCTCCTTCTTGCTCTTCAAGGGTGTGAGTTTGGCTAGCCCATGGCCCATCCAAGAGGAGATAAATTTGACCTAACCAAGAATGAAACATAGGTTACGGAGTGTGAGGAGCAAGAATATGTAAAGAAATCCAACTAAGCTACATTAGAAATTAAGTTGGCACAACTTGAGGTTTTGAAACAAATGATAAAATATGATTTTCCTAGAGATATTCTAGCTTATGTAAGACATAGTATGAGTCCCTTAGACTGCTAGGAAGCTCTACATGAGCCATTCCCTTCAAGAAACTAAAAACAACTCTATGGGCTCCATACACTTGCTATGTCTCCTCCAAGGAGGTTTGGAGCACCTAGGGAGAGTTTTAATTTGTTTCAAGGCTAGAATGGTACTAGATATGATAGGAGAACATCAAAGCAATCCTTAGAAAAAATTTAGAAGCCTTGGAATATGAGATGGAGGTATAGGTTCCATAATAAGACATTAGGAAGCAACTTATAGCTAGGCTCCTTAAAATGAATGTGTGATGACTCTAAGGAGTCTAAAGGGAGTCAAGAGACCTAGAATGAATGAGAAATGGAAGCCAAGATCATGAATACCTATAATTGCTTCATAAGGTCTTGTATGGAAGCATAATGGAGCCATAGGACAAAGTAGCTTCACATAGACTATGTATAATGCCAAAGCTTGTTTCCATGAGTGATTTATGTCTCTTTTGATGTTTCTAAGCTAAGAGAACCAAGGGACACCTAGTTGCAAGGCTTAGTTGAAAAAAGGGAGAAGAATCCTAAGAGAAAAGTGTGTGCATTTGTTCCAAGGTAGCTCTCTAACCTTTTTCTCATGCATTCTTGGGTGTTTTCTTATCTTTGGATGTATGTATGTATTTTATGCCATGAGAAATGTTTCTAAATATTTCCTACATGCCATGGTACCATAATGTTCTTGAAATATATTTTATGAATGTGTTTTGGCTTGAATGGATATGATGATGCTAAAAGTCTCTTAGCAAGGGTGAGGATGAGCCAAAAGTCTCTAGGATTAGGTTAGACAAAGTCAAAAGTCTTAAGAAGAGTGAGGCTTAGTAAAAAATATCTTAGAAATGGGTGAGGCAAATCAAAAAGTCCCAAGAAAAGTGGGTAAGGCTCAACCAATGCCCTTGAAAGCCTATGTATGTTATGTAGGAGTTTCTTGAACATAGAAAATGTTATGTATAAGTTCACTAGTAGCTTAAAAGCCATGCATGCATTTGTTGACTTGTAAATGCATCGATTATGTATGTTTGAAAGAGTTAAGAGCTATTGAGATTCTTTAAATCTATCTTCCCCCTCCATACACTTATTCATATCTAAGTGAGCCAAGAAGTCCAAAGAAAAGAGACCAAATGCCTTGGAGTATGATTCTTGACAAGAAAGTAGAAAAATAGGCAATTTGATAGTATATTAATATCAAGAAATGTATCCATGTAATGTATATGAGATGTAACCATTTGAGTAAGATTAAATGTATTTAATTATGATATATATATAAGTCTTGAAGCCAAATGTATGAAAATGTGAGAATTTACCACCCTTGTGCTAGTATATGCTTGTGTATGAATGCAAGTGGTATGGTGAGTTTGAACTTCATGATAGTTTGGACCATTTAACATGCTTCCCTAGGCTGTATTTATGCTATGGGACATGCTCAAGCGGCTATGGAATTAGAGGAAGGTCAAATGGTGCCTTATAAACCCACCTTGATCAGCAAAAGTGACCAAATCATGAGATAAACCAAAGTTTGATCAAATAGATGATTTTTTGCATGAAATTTGGCCAGCAACTGGCACTCATCAAGAGCTTTTTACAAAGCTAAAGAGCACCCTATTTGGAGCTCTAGAGAATTTATTATAATTTTTCAAAGTTGGCTAAATTATGCAGAATGGTAATGTATACTATTTATATGGTCAGATTTTGTTTCTGTGTCAGTCGTGAGTCAAATTAAGTCCCATGGCTATGAAATATTACAAGGTTAAACTTGTAATATCCAGTTCTCTGAAAATCAGAGAAAACGTGAGAAATGTAACGTACGGTTTCTTCGTAAACAAATGAAATTCACCGAATACAAAAGCAAGTCCCCCAAGATGATGTAGTTAAGGTCCCAAAAAATTTAGAAAGCATTTTAGACTCCTAAAAATGAGAATCTTAGGCTCAGACAAAAAAAAATGGAGCTAGAATGAAGAAACAAATTGTGACGAAAGGTTAACGAAATGTAAGGGCATTTTCATCATTTTGAGAAAATTTAGGAATTCATAGAGAAGTTCTTTTTAAATGAAAGTTTTGAGTTCTCCAGGGTTCTTAGAGGCCCTAAAAACCATGGAAAGCCCCGGGACCGCTAAAGCTCCTCCGGTGGACGTTTTCTAACGTCAGTGTGCCCAAATTTTGACAGATTCGTTCAAGAAGGTTTTAATTCCAATTTGAGTGATTCCAAAAGAATTTTACTAAATTGGAAACCTAAATTTTATAATGGAAAAGACAATTCTCAAAAAGGAGCTAAAATGAAGGAGAAACAAAAATGCAAAGTATGAAGGGCAAAATAGGAATTTTTGAAAAGTGTAACTTATTCCCACCTATATATATGATGCACCCTTCTCCTCCCTTCATTATGCACGACCATGTTCTGCCTAAAACTAGAAGAAAACCCTAGGGGATGAGGCTCACAAGAAGGGGAAGAAAAGGAGGAGAAATCAAAGGCTTAAGGTATGAAAATTAGTAGTTTTTCATGCTCTTTCTCTTCCAAACCTCTTCTCCTCTATTCTCCTTTGTTTCCTATGATTATAATGAAGTTTATAAATCTTTTTTAAGGGAGATATTAAGGGGAAAATTTGGATTTGAAGAGAGGAGCTCAAAGAACATAAGATTTAAGTGAGAAAAAGCAAAAAAACAAGGTAATTTCTCTTTCTATGGTTATCATTTTTGGTTCCCTTCTCCATCATTTTGCCCCACTTGAAAAAATCCTAGGAGGAGATGATTTTTAGGTAGAACCAAGTATGAATCTAAGGAAAAAGAGCGTGGAGATTAAGAATATGTAAAGGGAATTAACAAAAAACCATTAGATTTCAAGATGCAAGTTCTAGGGTTTCAATTGTACCTTGTAAAATCTGATTTTGTATGATGATTCCTAGGCCTAAGTAAGAGTTTAAATGATCTCCCAAGATCCCTAAGAGGCTCTCCATATGCTTCTTCCCTTGAGAAAACAAAGAAAGCTCCTCGGAACCCAATATGCTTTATAGCCTCAGCCTAGATGGGCTCTCCTAGCTAGGGAGAGTTTTAAATTTTTCTAAGGCCATTTTTGAGTCATATTTGATGAATAAAAATAAGAGGAGGCCTTGGAAAAAATGTAGAACTCATAGAAAGTAATTTGGTGCCTTAGGTTCCATATTATGACCTAAATAAGCAACATGATGTTAGGCTCTTTGTTTTAATTGTGTGGTGACTCCAAGAGGCTTAAAAGGAGTCAAGAATCATATTTGAGAGAAAAGAATGGAGCCTAGAAATTTTTTGAGGGGTGTTGCTTCATTAGGTGCAATTGTGGACCATAATAGAGCCTATAGAGCAATCTAGTGTTTCACTAAGTTATGTAACCTTAGAATATGTCTCGTGAATCTAATTGGCTCCCATAAATTGTATCTAGGCCAAGAGAAATAATCTCTACCAATTTGTGGGTGTGTGACTGAAAGAGGAGGCTTGAATTTCAAGAAAAAAGTGTGTGAATGTACACAAGGTAGCTCTCTCCACCTTCTCTCATGCATGAATGTGTGTTTAGCTTGTTTTACAATGTGTGTATGTGTATTTTCAAGCTATAAAAAGCATGCTAGCATGCCTGTACATATTTGCTTCTTGATGCCATGTTATGTTTTCAAATGTCTACATGATGTTTGTATGAGTTTGCTTGAGTATGGAGAGGCCAAGAACTCTTCCCTTAGGTGATGATGAGCCAAGAACCCTTGAGCTTGGTTGAGACAAAGTAAAGAGTCTCCCAAAAGCAAAGTGGGCTCCCAAGAGTATGGTTAAGTCCAAAGCTCTTAAAGAATAGGTGAGGCAAGTCTAAAATCTATGAGGAGAAGTGTGAGGCCAATCCAAACACTCGGTGAGCTCTTGAATATCTTGTATGATTTGTTCATATGCCAAGTTTACTTTTAAAATGTCCATGACTTCCATCTTTTCCATGCATGCATTTGTGAAGCTTGCTTTGCACATATTATGTATGATTGAATGGGAGATGAGCTATCGGAATTCTTTGAATCTCATTCCCTCCTCTCCAATGATCTCACATGCTAGATGAACCAAATGGATATGCCAATCGGAGCCAACAACCATGAAGAGAAAAGATTGACAAGCTTATGCATGGTTTTATCCATTTTGGAATCATAATGATGATTCATATTGTATATGATGTTGTATATGTACAATGAACCTTGAGACATATGTAAATATACTATTATGTAAAATTTAGAGCCATGGATATGATGTATAAGCTTTAGAACACAAATTGAGTTTTGAATGTCCAATTATGTATTATGGAAGTTTGATGGAAATATGCATAAGTGTGGGTTGAATGGCCAAAATGAGATGCATGAGGTTTAGGACCATTTGGGCAGCTCACAAAAGTCTCAAATAAGCTTTTAAACTTGCCTAGAAGGTGCCAAGACCAAGGGAAATCCATTTGGCAACTTTGGTATCCAATATGGAGTCAAAATTGACCATAATGGAACCCTATGTTACTTTTTGGCCAAATGAGTTAGTCTTGGTTTAAAATTTGTCATGCAATTAGGTCTCATTGAGAAATTTTTGGGAAGTTGAAGAACATAATTTTTGGAGGTCTAGAGAATATTTGATGAATTTTCAAAGTTGGGATTTTTATGGATTCTGGTATGTGTACTGTTCATACTGGCAGTTTTGTATTTTGTGTCACCCGATGGAAAAATAGTGTCCAATGCTTGTGCAATTTAATAGGCATAAACCAGAGGTCATAAGTTCTGTGGCCACCGAGATCACCTCATTTGGAGGTCTAAGCAGAGAGTTATGCATTTTTTAAGTTGGCTGTCAGTAGTAGTGGCTCTCCAGGAGTTCAGTTACTGTTTCATAGGATTCCAATAGCTAAATGTATTTGTTTTATTATGGAATTATTTTTAACATCAAGTTAAAATTTTTAGCTTTCCAGAATGACCAAATGTGTGTGATTTCAGTTTTTATAGAATTAGTTATGAATTCTAGAAATTTGTATCAGTAATCTAAACAGCAGCCCAGGCAGCCAGCGACCTCAATAGCTTTTCAGATGTCAAATGTCCTCTATAATGAATGTTATGATTTAGGCACATTTTTACTATGAATTATACGTCCTAAGCTTTTCAGAATGACTAAAATTGCATTGTTTTGATTTTTCTAGATTTAGTTATGATTTTTCAAATTTTGCCCAGAAAAGAGGCCAATTCTGGCCGAAAATAAACTCTCATTTTTTATACTCCACTTCGGTTTTCATGGGTTATAGGTATGTTTTTGGGATGTAAATGAGTTATAATGATTTGATTAAATATGAGGATGAATAGCATGAGTTCACACGGTCCACGTGACACTGAAATGAATTTTTAGATACGACACAACGCAAAAATAATCATTATTTCTTTGGTTTTTTCATGGAAAACCACTATGATTTATGATATTATGCCATTTAGATGTATGAGATGAGTTAGAAATTATAGTATTACAAAACTAGACACCATAAGCATAGCCACCAAGATAATCTTATTTAGAGCTCTATAAAGAGAGAACCAAAATTTTTAAGTTGGAGGACAGTACTAGTAGCATAAATAGACATTTGGTACTATTCCATTGTTTTCTTAGTCCAATTGATGTCCACATGATCTGGAATTATTTTTATTCATTAGTAGATATCCAAGACTTTCCAAAATGTATGGTTTGCTTGATTTTGAATTTTTTAAAATTACTTACGAATTTTCAATGTTTATATCCAAAACTTGTGACAGTAGACCTAGCAACTAGACCTTTGGTATTTTTCTATGATTTTTTGTAGTCCAATTGATGTTGTCATGGTCTAGAATGATTTTTAGTCTTTAGTTGACATTTAGAACTTTCCAAAAAGCTATCATTTGCTTGATTTCGATTTTGTTAGAATTAGTTATGAATTTTCAAATTTCATATTAGTAAATTGGAATAGTGAACCTGAGAGCAAACCATTGTTTTTCTGATGTGTGATGCTAAACCCGTGAAGCATGAGATGTTTCATGATGTTTATGACTTGTATGGATGTGCTATGAATAAAAGATAATGCTGATGGGTTCATATGGCCTATAAAGCATGCAAAGAAATTTTTGGGCCTTACGTAATGCAATTTATTGCTATTATTTATATGCTTTTTCATGGGATTGTATGAAGCCAAGCAAATTGTGTTGGTATAAAAGACTAGAGAGCTAAGGTGTTACACTTTCCATAAAAAAGTTTGGGTGATTTCTCCATCCTAGATTATATGTTTTGCTATTGGGATTCCCTTACTATGTGTTATAAGAAGAAACAAAATTGACCTACTCTAAAAGGACAATTAGTAATATCCACTACAAAAGCAGTCATCATGAGATACAACATTAATAGGCATATTTGAAGAAGGAAAAAAGTTGGAAACTTTATATCATCAATACGTCGCATGAAAGCATTAACTTCAGCTTGCAAGCTTACCATAGGGTTCATACTAATTGCATTGATTGACCTCCACTTGCTCCTTTCAGGGATTAAGTAGGCATTTGTACCCATACTTTCAAAGAAAGCCAATAAATCCTTAAGAGTCTCATATATGGTTGAACTATGGGCTACAACATTAACCATTGCTCAATTACTAATAGATAACACATTATAAAAGCTTTGCATTTGTAGCTAGAGCGGCAAACAATGGCGAGCACAATGTCATAAAAAATCCTTGTACTTTTCTTATACTTCATACAATGATTCCATATCTCCTCGAAGAAAGGTGGTATCTCATATCTTAGCTTAGCAGTCTTAGTAAGTGGAAAATACTTTGCAAGAAATTATTCTATTATCTCATCATAAATGATGATGCATCTCACTAGTAGTAGATGCAACAAAGCTCTTGCCTTATCCCTCAAAGAGAAAGGGAACAACCTTAGATGAATAGCATCATCTGAGATCCCATTAGCCTTGAATGTTGCACATATTTCAAGGAAATGTGCAAAATGTTGATTTGGATCTTCATGCAATAATCAACCAAATTAGACCAAAGTTTACACCACAATAATCACTATTGTTTTTATCTCAAAATGTATTTACATTAATAGGTGGCATCCTCATACTTGACTGTGCTCTTTGAGTAGATGGAATGGTATAATCCCTCATAGCCTTTAAATGAATGTTCTATTGAACTTCTTTTGCTCCCTATTATAGTCTTTCAACCACATTTTTCCTAGTAATGATTTGAGCTTGCTTCTTTCTTCTTCTTGAATGTGTTAGGATTCATTTTGGTTCAAGTTCAAAAAGAATTATAGTAAAACTTTAAGCTTTGTTCATGCACTAAGAATTGCTTACAAAAAAGTTGAAATTTAACACAAAATTAATCAACTAAGTTTAAATCAATTCTAATCTTTCATATCCAATGTCAATGATTACATACCTTAACATCACCTAAGCAAATATTTCACTAATGATAATGATTCACAATATATGATATCAAGTAATCAAGCACAATGAATGTCACAACATATCCAAAAAATAAGTGCAAAATAGTGAAAAATTTCAGCATTAACCTTGATTAATAACCTTGCTGAACAACTTACAAAGATTTAGTTGTAAAGCATTGTTATTGGGCATTAAATATTCATGCAAAAATTCATATATATTCCGCACTTAATTGATAACATCTTAACATCTTAGAAAATTCCAAATTAAACTCATTCTAAGACTTTTACACAACTTAGTTTTTATTTTAGAAAAATAAAAAATAGGGCAACAAGGCAACACTTGAAAATCAAATAAAAACATACTCAAAACTATCTAAAAAATTTATAAAAATTATAATGAAAGAATACATATAGGATAGCTTCCATATAAAAGTTTAGAGTGAGATTACATATCGTTTGTGCCTAGAAATTCATCAAAATCTAACTGTAATCATGAAACTTTGAAAATAGGGAATTTTGACCAATGTGTAAGAATTTAGGACATTTGGCCATTCAAACCAACCTAGAAAAATCTAGAGGATCCATAACACATAAAGAAAGGAGAAAAAATTATGATTTAATTCCACTAGATGAAGTCCTGGCAAATTAGACTCAAACATGGAAAAATCATACTGATTGAAAATTTTAGCATTCTATAGATCTTCTTAAACAAATTATCTGAACTATCAAATAAACTCAAAACAAATAAAAAATTACACTAAAATACTCATAAACATGTTAAGAATATGAAAAAAAAGGATTTATAGAACCCAATGCTTGCAAAGGCTATGAAATTTCTTTTAACATAATAAACTTTAAAAAAGAATGAATAAAAGATATGTATGATAAATTCCTATGCTAAAGTCCCATTATGGATAGAAGGATCATGGGCGAGATCCATATAAGTGGGAGTAGTACTCTCCCTTTCAGTGAGGCCTTTTGGATTGTGACGATTGAGGTGACCCAAAAACAAGACCCCACCAAGCCAATGTGCAGGGTGCCATAACGGGGACAATATCGCCAGGAGCTCTGTTGACGGGCTTGTCGTACAACCCTCAAAATAAAACTAGGTTGATCTAAAAATATAGCAAGTGGCACAACCTAGGTCATCTCCCTTGGAATTGGAATTCAATGTTCAATTAAGTTTCTAAGTATTAAAAGATCCTAGAACTATCTAATATGGGGGATTTTTAATTGAATTAAACTATCCTAAACTGAATTGAAACAAATTTCCTAATGTCTACCTAATTAGATAAATTGTGGTGAATGATGGGCTTGTGACTAGCTTAGGAATCGTCTCTTGGTATCCACTATCCTTATCCTATTCTAATTGTGATTAATTCTGGCCTAAGAATTCCTAATTAAGTTCATTAGCAAATGATCTTGAATAACCATTCAAGATTCAAGAGATTAATAATCTAATATTGAATTGAGACCTCAATCCCGCATTAAACCGTTGACTCTTGTCTTTATCTTTCAATGAACATCCAATTTGATTGATTAACTAATTAATTATCTTCTGATTCATCATCCAAAAATGTTTAATTAACCAACTAAACACCAAGGAATTCTCAAATAGACATTTAAGCATATAACCTTACTCATGTAATTCATCGAACACCTTCGTGGCATACATGAGAGATTAGAGAGAATAATGAAAAACCAAATTCAAATTTAACCAATTAATCAACAAAAAAAGTTTCCTAATCAGTGTCTAACCAGCCACTAATTAATTACACAAATTTCTAATCAAATATAACTCAACCGAGATTATACAAGAAAAAGAAAAAGTGTAGGAAAAATAAGAAAATCTTAGCCATAATTTGTTGTTCATCCATGGATTCAAGCTTCTACTCAAGAGTTTCATCCCTTGCTAGCCTCAAGATGAATGAATTAGATCTTCATTCGGTGGATGGATGATGGAGTATGGAATGGAGAGATGGATGTGTGGATGGAGGCGTGATGAGTGGATGGAGGCGTGATGAGTGGATGGAGGCGTGATGAGTGGATAGTGCTGGATGTGTGGAGTGAATGGCCGAATGAATGATGGATCCCGCCGACGGCTAGGGCTTTTGATGAATAAATAGACGATGGAATGAGGATGAGATGTGAATGGGCTGGAGTGTGCGAGGTTGTGAATGAATTTGGACGCTGGATGGTTCTCATTGAAACTGCCCTCTTTCACGTGCTTCAGATTTAATCATTCACGTGCTGGCTTCGGCTCTTCTTTCTGCATGCTGAAACCAAGTTTAGTTTTCTTTTATTATGCATGAGTGTGGGCCCCATTGTGGATATAATAATCCACGTTTTTGCTCCAGCGTTTTTGTTCGTGTTTCCCACGTTGTTCTCCCCAGCTCTTTGCTTCTTCTTTTCAGATCATGCATCGAGCAACCAGTAGCTTTCTTCTGCAGTTCCTGTTCGTGTGTATTTGCAGATTCTGCTCAGCTCTTGCTCATCCACGCTCTTTCTTCCTCTCTTTCATGTGTACTTCGTGGCTTCATTCTGGACCTTAAACCCGAGACTAGCTCCTTCTCTGTTCAGATCAACGTCTGTTCCTTGCTTCAGCTTGCTTTTCTCCCATGCAGCTTCTTCTTCTATGGATTCCACGTTCTGGACAGCTCCACTGTGTCTTCACGTAACTCTTCTCTTAAACAGAAACTAAAGCCTCTTTTGCTGCTTCGTTGTTCTGTAGCTACTGCATAGCTTCTTCGTTCGTCCAGCTGCAGCTTCTTAACATTGTTTCAGCTCATGGCTTCCTTCATTCTTGTTCTGTGTTGCTTCGTGGATGGCTCTGCTCAGCTACTGGCCATGTTAATGTCTGTTCTGCATTTGTGTGTTTCTTCATATAAGTGTTGCCTCTGTGTGCATGGATCTTCTCTGGTTCTCTGATCAGCAACTCTTCTTCACAGACCAGAACTCGAGCCAGCTTCTTTGTTCTGCCCAGTTTTTCTTCTTTTCGCTGTCTCTGCTTGTTATCCTTGTTCCACGTAGCTTCCATGTTAACTGCCCATTCAATTTTCTTCTTCAATTCAATTTTCTATTCAATCTCCAACTATCCATTAAAAATCTGCACAATTAGAATGGAAAGTATTAAGTAGATATATCCAAAAATTATTTAAGAGAGATTTAAGCATTAAGAACCAATAATTGGCAAATTAATTCCTCAAATGCAAACTAGCTATTAAAATCAATTTCCATTTAATTGCATTTATTAGGCCACATTTAATTATTAAAAAGGTTAAGTTAGGAGAAATAAAGTGTATAAAAATTATGCTTATCAAATTCCCCCACACTTAAACCTTTGCACTCCTGGGCAAAGCTTAAAATCCAAGATAGAATGATTTGAAACATCCGGCTAGTAGAAATGATAAGTGGAAAATGAAAATGAAAAAGGAGTGTAAGAATCACAAGCTAGAGATTAATCACAACTCTTCAACACTTTAACAATCTAAGTTAACTTCACTTGCATCAAGAAATCAAATTCCATGGCAATTTCATTTGAAAAGAATGAACTGAAATGCATAGCCCTCTCACATGGTTAGTGTTTACTCTCATCTCTCAAGTGTTTATGGGCAATGTGTTTCACTCACATTCCACCTATCCAAGCTCACTACCATAAGCTTGTCTAGCTTCTAAATCTCCACCACCTATGCCAAATGCAATGCACAAATCAAAGGACTTTATTAAGGGTTGTAATGGGGTTAAGGAAATGAAATGAATGGATAACAAAAATAAAGGGAAAAACAAACAACAGATAGACACCTTAGGATCTCAAGAGCAATCAATGAAGATTTAGGATAGGGAAAAATGTGCATTCAAGGCCTTATTTCCAATTAATATAAGCAACTATGAACTCAACTTAAAACACTTTTTTTTTTTTTGGATTTTCCATTGCTTCCTTTTCTTTCTCTTTTCTTTTTTTTTTTTTTTCATTGCTTTTCTTTCCTTTTTTTTTTTTTTCATTGCATTTTTTTTTTCTTTGAACAAATTCTTTGAATCGCAATGGCCTTAATGGATGCAAAGCATACATTCACCTATCCTATTTAGATGTAATGCTCCTTAAATTCCTTAAGGCATCTTAAAACAAGGTGGAAAAACATATTTAATGGCTGTAGGCTAACAAGAAAATAAAATCAGGTTCAAAGTGGCTAAACAATGGATAAAGTGAATGTAAGGTTGGCTTTCTGGCTATCTGGCTAGAAAAGAAATGAATGCCTTATCATTTTCATGCATGCAAATGCAATTATGGTCTCAACAAAGAATCAAGACAAGTTCTAGAGTGAAACAAAGATAGGTGAAAACACACTAGAATTGAACAATTAAGGCTTAAATCCTCACCAGCTAATGGCTATCAAATAATTCATTAAAATCAAATTCATTGCCACTTCACTTAAATCAAAATACAAGATCCATCACTTGTCATGTCTAAGTGAATCTAAGCTATAATCATCTCAGCTTGCAACTTTCATAGGAAAACTGAAAAGAATCATACTATTTTTCAAAAATTTTCTAAAAAAAAAAATTTTGAAAAAAAAAAAAATGGATGGAATGAAATGACTCTCTCCCCCACACTTAAATGTTGCATTGTCCTCAATGCCAGCACACAATCCAGGAAACAGATGAACAGCACAATATAAAAGGTAGAAAGGGAAAGTATACAACCGGATGAATTTGAATATGGAGATATCAATGGTAGGCTAAGATTCCCATGTAGCTGGTTAGCAATCTTTTATTACCTACAAAGCAAAAACAAAACAAACTGTAATATGGAAAAGAAAAAGAAAACTAAATCCTAAACTATAGAGAACTCTATCAAAGACTAACTAATCATAAGTATCAAAAACAAAAATTAAAACTACTTTATTCCTTCTTAACTCCAGAAGTTTAAGTCTCACTACTTTAAAGCATTTTGATTGATCATTCAATGATGACCCATGGACTTCCTCAACCATCAGTAGTTTAGGAAAGTCATTTTCAGCAAATTTAGAACCAAGAAAAGAATAAAAATCGAAATTAGAAGATTTAAAACTAAAGAAAGAAAATCTAAAATCAAATTTAAAAACACTAGACTTTAGACTCTCTAAATATCTATCAAAGCCAATAAAATCTACTTGACTCTCATCGGTAAGAGTCACTACATCCATAGGAAAATTAAACTGCAACTTCTCACAGTCTTTTGAATTTAAGTCCTCCAAGGTATCTGGCAGTTGCTTTTTATCAGCTTGGAGAATCTGTTGATTGTTGGGAACTAGCTCACCAACCTCAGGAATCTGTTCAGGACTCTCAACAATAGAGATAATATCTTCCCTGACCAAAGAGACATCAGTAGGCTCATAATATTCTAAACAATTGCCAACAGTAAAATCAAGTCTCTCACTAGTATCAACAACAGCACAAGCATCAATAGAATTTTCAACATCAACAGTATCACTATGCATGCCCTCATCAATACTAGTATGATCAGTAGAATCAAAAGCATAAAAAATTTCAGTGCAGGCAAAAGATTCCGTGGATTCAACAGACTTATCAGACTCCAAAAACTCATTAATTTCAACACACATAGGACTTGTATGTATATCATCACATAAGCATTTAAGAGTGGGGTCTGAATGATCAACAAGCTGTCCAACATTTTCACTGTTTATATCCTTTTCAGATGCTACATCTACCACTTCATCATTCATACCATTACATGCTAGTGAGGAACCATGTTGGTCAGTATATGTGAGAAACTCATTAGTCTCAATGAAAGAATTAATTTGGGAGCATTTATCACATATAGTAGATTCAACACACACACAATCAAGAAATGCATCCCAATCAGCTATATCACATGGTCCAGATGGCATGTTGTCCCTAAACTCAGTAGATGCATCATCAACAGACTTATCAACTAATTCCACACCAGGCATAGAATAATTATCACATTCTAAGTCACCCCCACACTTATCTACTACCTTAGACTCAATAGATTCATCAATTGATTCAGAAATAAAATTTTCACTATAATCACAGCTAGGGGTAGACATCCCAAGTGCATCAGTACACAAGGGTTCATGAACATCAATAAATGTGTCAGTTTTGCTCAATGAACTACCACAATCAACCAAATCAGGAGATTCAACAATAATTTCTTCATCAACATCTTCATCATGCGATTCAGAATCAACAACATTATATGCATCAGGGATCACAGTGCTATCATGCAAATTAGAGTCAGTTCTAACAAATTGTAAAACATTAGAGGATGGAAGGATATTACCAAATGAATAGGACTCTTCCTCCTCTATACATTCTCTTCTAATTTGCTCTTCAATTGATTCATTAGCACTTGAAGTCGGTTGATTCGATTGAATTCCCAAATCCTTCATTTGTTGGTCAAAGAGTTGCAACCGTTCAGTTATTCGTTGGGCTGTTTGCTGCATTTGCTGCATTTGCTGGTGTTGAAAATCATAAGCTTCCATTATCTGCCTCATCCTCTCTTCTGAACTCGGTTCCTTCTGGGGCTCTTGTTGCATGTACCCCTCATGGTAATTGTAAGGATGATATTGTGGCTCTTGCATATGGTAATCATGATATGGCTCTTGCATATGGAAGTTATGGTATGGCTCATAATGTTGGTGGTAATTTGGGTGAATCTCATATGGATGGTTGTATGGTTGGTAGCTGGGGTGAACTTCATAGGAATGATGGTATGGTTGGTAGCATGGTGGTTGGATTTGTTGGTATTGTTGGGCTTGTTGTTCTTGTCTTTGTTGTTCAAGCAAGCCTTGAAGCATTGTATTGAGATCATCCAACTTTCTGGAAATCCTTTGATTTCTATAAGGATCATAAACACCTTGATTAGAATAATAAGGATCCATTTAAAGCAAAGAAAAAAAATTGAGAAGCACAATTAATTTCAGCACAAATAAAATCCTAACAAATTATAACTAAAATAAACTCAATAATCAAGAAAATAAAATCAAATGAAGCTAAGACTCACTTAACTATGAAAAACACTCCTAAACAGAGGTTAGTCACACAAAATAAACTCACAAAAATTAAAGAAATTAAATCTGGAAAAATTGAGAAATTCCTAAAAAATTCGAAAAAATACTAAAAAATTAGAAAAAGTGCCTCAAACGTTGGAATTTGGCCAAAAAATGGTGCACCTAATAGTGTTGCTATTATTTTTGCTCAAAACACCCAAAAACCTTGAAAAACAAAGTATGAGAATTTTCTAGGCACTTTGAACGAAAATTCCAGCAGCCAGGACACTTAACGCGCAACACCGAAATTAACCGATTCCAAGTTCAAAACAGAACGAAAATCAAATCAAAACAGAACTAAAACAAAGATAAAACAAAACAAAAACACTTAGAAAACTTTCTCAAACAATTGAGACTCCAAATTCCCCGGCAATGGCGCCAAATTTTGACGGGCTTGTCGTACAACCCTCAAAATAAAACTAGGTTGATCTAAAAATATAGCAAGTGGCACAACCTAGGTCATCTCCCTTGGAATTGGAATTCAATGTTCAATTAAGTTTCTAAGTATTAAAAGATCCTAGAACTATCTAATATGGGGGATTTTTAATTGAATTAAACTATCCTAAACTGAATTGAAACAAATTTCCTAATGTCTACCTAATTAGATAAATTGTGGTGAATGATGGGCTTATGACTAGCTTAGGAATCGTCTCTTGGTATCCACTATCCTTATCCTATTCTAATTGTGATTAATTCTGGCCTAAGAATTCCTAATTAAGTTCATTAGCAAATGATCTTGAATAACCATTCAAGATTCAAGAGATTAATAATCTAATGTTGAATTGAGACCTCAATCCCGCATTAAACCGTTGACTCTTGTCTTTATCTTTCAATGAACATCCAATTTGATTGATTAACTAATTAATTATCTTCTGATTCATCATCCAAAAATGTTTAATTAACCAACTAAACACCAAGGAATTCTCAAATAGACATTTAAGCATATAACCTTACTCATGTAATTCATCGAACACCTTCGTGGCATACATGAGAGATTAGAGAGAATAATGAAAAACCAAATTCAAATTTAACCAATTAATCAACAAAAAAAGTTTCCTAATCAGTGTCTAACCAGCCACTAATTAATTACACAAATTTCTAATCAAATATAACTCAACCGAGATTATACAAGAAAAAGAAAAAGTGTAGGAAAAATAAGAAAATCTTAGCCATAATTTGTTGTTCATCCATGGATTCAAGCTTCTACTCAAGAGTTTCATCCCTTGCTAGCCTCAAGATGAATGAATTAGATCTTCATTCGGTGGATGGATGATGGAGTATGGAATGGAGAGATGGATGTGTGGATGGAGGCGTGATGAGTGGATGGAGGCGTGATGAGTGGATAGTGCTGGATGTGTGGAGTGAATGGCCGAATGAATGATGGATCCCGCCGACAGCTAGGGCTTTTGATGAATAAATAGACGATGGAATGAGGATGAGATGTGAATGGGCTGGAGTGTGCGAGGTTGTGAATGAATTTGGACGCTGGATGGTTCTCATTGAAACTGCCCTCTTTCACGTGCTTCAGATTTAATCATTCACGTGCTGGCTTCAGCTCTTCTTTCTGCATGCTGAAACCAAGTTTAGTTTTCTTTTATTATGCAAGAGTGTGGGCCCCATTGTGGATATAATAATCCACGTTTTTGCTCCAGCGTTTCTGTTCGTGTTTCCCACGTTGTTCTCCCCAGCTCTTTGCTTCTTCTTTTCAGATCATGCATCGAGCAACCAGTAGCTTTCTTCTGCAGTTCCTGTTCGTGTGTATTTGCAGATTCTGCTCAGCTCTTGCTCATCCACGCTCTTTCTTCCTCTCTTTCATGTGTACTTTGTGGCTTCATTCTGGACCTTAAACCCGAGACTAGCTCCTTCTCTGTTCAGATCAACGTCTGTTCCTTGCTTCAGCTTGCTTTTCTCCCATGCAGCTTCTTCTTCTATGGATTCCACGTTCTGGACAGCTCCACTGTGTCTTCACGTAACTCTTCTCTTAAATAGAAACTAAAGCCTCTTCTGCTGCTTCGTTGTTCTGCAGCTACTGCATAGCTTCTTCGTTCGTCCAGCTGCAGCTTCTTAACATTGTTTCAGCTCATGGCTTCCTTCATTCTTGTTTTGTGTTGCTTCGTGGATGGCTCTGCTCAGCTACTGGCCATGTTAATGTCTGTTCTGCATTTGTGTGTTTCTTCATATAAGTGTTGCCTCTGTGTGCATGGATCTTCTCTGGTTCTCTGATCAGCAACTCTTCTTCACAGACCAGAACTCGAGCCAGCTTCTTTGTTCTGCCCAGTTTTTCTTCTTTTCGCTGTCTCTGCTTGTTATCCTTGTTCCACGTAGCTTCCATGTTAACTGCCCATTCAATTTTCTTCTTCAATTCAATTTTCTATTCAATCTCCAACTATCCATTAAAAATCTGCACAATTAGAATGGAAAGTATTAAGTAGATATATCCAAAAATTATTTAAGAGAGATTTAAGCATTAAGAACCAATAATTGGCAAATTAATTCCTCAAATGCAAACTAGCTATTAAAATCAATTTCTATTTAATTGCATTTATTAGGCCACATTTAATTATTAAAAAGGTTAAGTTAGGAGAAATAAAGTGTATAAAAATTATGCTTATCATCTGTATAGAAGTTTGATACTAGAACTAATCTAGTCGTATGTGCAACTCCAAGACAAGTTAGCCCCAAGGGGGTGGAAATGTAAAGTCCCACATCGAATAGGAAAATCTTAGGTTAAGTCCATATAAGTGGGGTAGTACTCTCCCTTTCGGTGAGGCCTTTTGGGTTGTGACTGATTGAGGTGACCCAAGAATAAAACCCCACTAGGCCAATGTGTTGAGTGCCGTAACAGGGACAATATCGCTGGAAGCTCTGTGTAGAAGTAGTATCAAAGCTGACTTAGTCGTATGTGCAACTCAAGGATGAGTTGGCCCCAAACGGGTGGAAATATTCTTCTATATAGAGCTCTCGGCGATATTGTCCCCATTACGGCACTTGACACATTAACCTAGCGGAGTTTTGTTCTTAGGTCACATCAATCAGTCACAACCCAAAAAGCCTCACTGAATGGAAGAGTATTACTCTTACTTATATGGACTTCACCCAGGATCCTCTTATCAGATGTGAGACTTTACATTTCCACCCCCTTAGGCCCAACTCATCCTTGAGTTGTACATATAGTTAGGTCAACTCTAATACTACTTCCAATACAAAGCTCCCTATAATATTGTCTCTATTACAGCACCTGGCGCATTGGTCTGGTGGGGTTTTATTCTTGGGTTATCTCAATTGGTCACAACCTAAAAGGCCTCACTGAAAGGAAGAGTACTACTGCTACTTTTATGGATGTAGCCCATGATCCTTTTATTTGATGTGAGACTTACTTCACAAATTCACATATTTATAACCTTCTACATCACATAGACACCTAAATATAAAAGTTTCATATATAAGCTTAAACCAAATTATAAAGATATACAAACATATACAAGTGTACACATAACACAAAAAGCTTAAAAAAAATACTAACTAAGAATTGGGTTCAGAACATTCAATAATTTCCTTTAGGATTTGATACATATAGACAACTATTATGAGGAGCAAAAATCCAATCAACAACCAATAAAACAAATGACATACCAAGAAAACTATCATCAACAACATAAAAAAACTTGATCATAACTAAAACTAGCCTTCTACAAGGTATCACTACCTTGGTGTAACAAGTGTACTAATCATTCAAGTATTATGAAATGGATGTTGAGTCTAAGAATTGTATCCCTCAAGGAGTTAGGGAATGAAACAAAGTCTTATTAGTTTAAAGGCAAGAAAATTGAATGAAAGAAAAGATTAATTATATACACTATAACTAGTAGCCTAATTACTTGGTTACTAGTATTTAACAATGTGTTTTGTATGAATTTAAGAAAACAAAAGAAAAATAAATTAAAATAAAAAGGCTTAAGACCTTGACAAAGAAAAGACTTAAAGGGTTGGGGCTAACTATTAGAATGGATATGGAATTTAAGCCTTGGCTTATTATGTTTTGTGATTACATGCTAGCAAATTTCCTAAAGTGGTTGAACGTGCCTTGCAATTATCAACCTATCTTTATAGATCTCGATTAGGATGTGGCTCACAATTACCTAAATTCAATTCATTAGTAAGTTTCATTAAAAATGGTGAACTTATGAACACTAAGTACTAGGATGTGCCTTACAATTACCTTATACCTAGCTTCCATTTCTACACTCCATCAAATACCCTATAGACATTCTCCCAAGAATGTTATGATTACAATCTTAGAGTGTCTAAGTGTAATAATATGCCTCACAGTTATATTACACTTGAACTTAATCTCACCCTAAATTATATTTTTAACTTAGCTACGTTCTTCTTAATCATGTTAAAATCATCGTTTATAACCGAAATCAACAATGCAAATAAGAACACACAAAGAACGATAATTGTTTGGCACTGTAATAATATAAACATAAATAAATCCTTCCAAAATATTGTTATAATAACTAAAATCCATCCAAATACCAAAGATTCTAAATTAATTAAATAAAAAGCAAAGACAAATGGAAAATAACACTTGACAATTGGCCAGATAAGATGAGAAAAGATTAACTGAAGAAAAGCTAAAGATCTACAATCCTATAGCTCTTCAATTAGTATAATCCTCCCTTAAAGTCTCCAAATCTAGTCTCTAGTCTACTTCTTAACATCTCTTTAGGTCCTCTTTAAGCTAAAAGTCCCTAAAGGAATGGCTAAAAAAGATTGTATATTAGAGAAATTAGGAAATTTGGATTTTTAACACATTACCTAGGTAATATATCCTTTATCACCTTGGTGATGAATCCTTCTGTACACTATTGATAGTTGTTGGATTACTTATATATATTGCTTAGGGATGGCCCTTTATATTCTCCCATTTATAAGCTCTTAGTGCTCTGATTTAGTTGCTATTTATAATATCCGGTTCTCTAAAAATAAGAGAAAACATGAGAAATGTAATGTATAGTTTCTCCGTAAACGAATGAATTTCACCGAATACAAAAGGAAGTCCCCTGAAATGACGTAGTTAAGGTCCTAAAAAAATTGGGAAGTATTCTAGATTCCTAAAAATGAGAATCCCAGGCTCAGACAGAAAGGAAAACGGAGCTAGAATGAAGAAATAAAATTTGATGGAAAACTTACGAAACAATGCCATTTTCGTAATTTTGAGCAAATTTGGGAATTCATATAGTAGGGCTTTTTAAATGAAAATTTTGAATTCTTTGGGGTTCTCAGAGGCCCTGAAAATTATGGAAAGCCCCGGGATAATTAAAACCCCTTTGATGGATATTTTCCAACGTTGGTTGACCCAAACTTTGATTGATTCGTTCGAGAAGGTTTTAGCTCCGATTTGAGTAATTCAAAAGGTAGCTCTCTCCACTTTCTCTCATGCATGATTGTTTGCTTTACTTGTCTTTAAATGTGTGTATGTGTATTTTAAGCCATGAAAAGTATTCTAGCATGATTTCATATGCCATGGTATCATGATGATATATTATGTTTCCAAATGATGTTGATGATATTTGCTTGGGTTTGCTTGAGTGTGATAAGGCCAAGAACCCTTAGCCATGGTGAGTATGAGCCAAGAACCCTTAAGTTTGGTTGAGACAAAGTAAAGAGTCTCCCAAAAGTGAGGTTGACTTCTAAGAGCATGGTTGAGTCCAAGAACTTCTTAAAGAATGGGTAAGGCAAGTCCAAAATTCACAAGTAAATGGGTGACGCCAATCCACTTGTTTAGCAAGCCTTTGTATGCTATGTATGACTTTTTCAAATGCTAAGAATGCTTCTTGAATGATTGCACATGTCCATATGCCATGCATACATTTGTGAGACTTGTTTTTCATGCTTTATGTATGATTGAATAAGAGATGAGGTATTGGGATTATTTGAATCTCATCATTTTCTCTTCAATGTTCTAACATGCTAGGTGGACTAAGAGAGTAAGGAGAAGGAAGCCTACTACTTAAGAGATGAGAGCATGACATTGAAATGTATAAAATTGCTTCTTTAAGGCCATTAAGGTGGCAAATGTTGTCATCTATGATTGTATATGACCTATGACTTTATGAACATCTATAATTATTTTATTGTATCATGTATAATTGAGAGCTAAGGTTATATGAATAGAAATGCATCTTTTAGTCATGTAATGGCTAATTTATATTATGAAAGTGTATGTATAAATGCAGGTGAGATGGCTAAATTGAGATGCATGAGGTTTGGGACCATTTGAACAACTTATACAAGTCATATTTATGCTTTTAGACTTACCTAAGATGTGCCAAACACCAAGGAAAGCCATTTGGATATTTTGGTATCCTATATGGAGCATAAATGGACCATGTTAGAACCCTACATCACTTTTTATCCAAATGAGCTCTTTTTGATATGAGATTTGGAATGTAATTAGACCTTATTGAGAGATTTTTGGGAAGATAAAGAATAGAATTTTTAGAGGTCTAGAGAGTATTTTATGAATTTTCAAAATTGGCAAAAATTCTAGTTTTGCTATGATACACTATCACTTGGTCTGAAAATAATTTCTATCACACAAGGCACAAATGATGTCCAATTACCACTAAATTTTATACAGAGCAACTAAACATTCCTAGGGACTTGTTCCAATTAGAAGCACCTCATTTGGAGTCTAGAGAGGGAGATATGAATTTTTAAAAATTCTATCCAGTACTAGTTGCTCCAACTGACCTCAAGTACTGTTTGATTGGGTTTCAAGGTCTAGACTTGCCTAAATTGGTCTAGAGTTATTTTTTTCTCTAGCTAACATCCATATATTTTCATATTGGTATCATTTGCATGGATTATATTTTTGTGAAATTAATTGAACATTTTTTAAGTTTGCTGTAGAATTTTGTGATAGCACCAATGGATAGCCAAACCTTTGGATCATTTCGAATGTCAAACGTCTTCTGTGTTGTGTTTCATGGTCTAGATATATTTTTAGCATAAATTAAACATGTGTAGCTTTCCAGAATGGCCAAAAATGCATGATTTCAATTTTTCTAGAATTAGTTATGGTTTGCCAAAATTTGTGACAGAAATGAGCACATTTTGGCTGAAAATATATATATATTTTATCTTCTTCTTTGCTTTCCACGAGTTGTAGGCCACTTTTAGTAATGGAAATGAGTTTCATTCATGTAATTAAATATGAGAATGTGATGTATCAGCTCATATGGCCCACGAGACTCCGAAGAAAAATTTTATACACGATGTAACACTAAGAAATACATTATTTAATGCTATTTTTCCTTGCCTCTTTATGAATTGCTTGATATGAGGCATCAAGGTAGTATGAAATGAGCTAGAAATATATGGTGTTACACTACCTTTTCCTAATATTTGCAAATTAATCTCAAATACATTGGCCATCATTTATATTATTAAATGTTATTAGAAATAATCTAATATTTACTACCAAAATATGAAAGAATACCACTAAAAATGGCTAAATATCCTAATAAAAACATGTAATAAGTCCTCAAATAAGCTAATAAAATTATGTAAGTTTAGGATTTATCATTGCTTAAATTATTGGCATAAGCAATGGTTCTATTAATTGTTGCATATTTTTATTTTATGTTACAATTTCTAAAGTGTTATTAAGTTCTGTTGCATAGATTGCTACTAGAAACAATTGTTTTGTAAATTGTTATATATTCTAATCTTATGCAACAATTTATAGAATGTTGTTTAAACTTTGTTGCTTAAACAATTATTATAAGCAATGCTTTAGAAATTGTTGCATATTTTAATTTTATGCAACAATTTTGATCACAGGTTAGAGGGGCCACTATCATTGATTTTTGTTAGGTGGCTTGTTGAAACTTTACTTGCAAGTGGTGGGGAAAGCTCTAGGGTCAAACCATTGGAGAAGAAGATTAAAGTTGAAGAGAAAATAGGAGGGTTTGTGTAGATGCACTATATTTCTTCGGCTTAAATGTAGTTTTTTATAATTACATTCAATCCATTGTGGTTAAGCCTCTTAATGGCTTAACCACAATTATCTATATAACCATAGATATGTCTTAAGCATAACGATGGTTAATTTAATCATTGTTAACCCATGACATTGTGATAATTAAATTATTCATCATAAAGCCACCATCACAATGCCCTTTTTTTAGTGGTTGTAGTAATTTGAATCAAGGATGAGTTTAGGAATTGATATGAGTGAAAATAAGTGTTAGGCACTCCCTAGGCTTTGATAAAATAATCTGCTTATATGTGTCATACATATGCAAGAGCAAGATGAAATGTTGAGAATGGACTTGACCTAGGAAAGGTACTATAGGGCCTATGCATCTTTTAGAATGATTAAAGTCCTAGTAATTTGATTGAAAACAATGATGTTTTGTTTGATTTTAAGTTTATTTAGAAAGAAAGAAATAATAGCATAAAAGGATGCTAAAAGAAAATGACTTATAGTTAGTGATTGAATTTTAATTTGAAATTCAGTTATCCTCACGTGTTTCTCTGATTTTTAAACTTTTTTTTTTGGTTGCTTTTTTAATTTTTAATAGCAATTTAGTCTCAGTGAAGTTTTAGCTAATTTTCAATGACTTGCAACAAGTTAAAGAAATTAATTTGAATAAAGTTATTTATTTTTGGATTCTTTATTAAACAAATTTCCCAAAAAGAAAAGGCATTTATTTTATTTTTATTTTATGATAAAATTGGTCATTGAACACCAAACATGTGGGACATATAAAGTATATATTCAAACACTCATGAAGCACATATAATAAGTGTGCGATGCAAATCTAACATGCTTACAAGTCCTTTTTCCACTGGTAACAACAATTGGCTATGTCATCTGTAATATTCAAAAAATTATTAAATTGAAATTTTGGAAGAAATTAATTTAATTATAGTTTTAATTAATTTTTTGAGATAATAGAGATTTATTGTGAAGTAATAGAGAAATTGGGGTTTATAAAATCATATAGAGAAATATAGATTTTATGGAATTATTGAGCAAACTATTTCATTATAAAGGCTTAATTAATTAATTTAGAATATTTAAAATATTACCTTAAGAAAATTAGTTAGTAATTTAGGAAAATTATTTAAGAGAAATTAATTAGAACCCATTTACCCTTTTTAAACTAAATTAAATAGAGTTGGAAATAATTTTAACTTGAGACTCTACATTCCTTTAGTTTTAAAAGTTGAAACCTAATTTAGAGAGCCAGATCTAAGGAAATGAGCAAAGACCCACCTTGGCCCTCAACCTATTTAGACTCATGATCTAGACCCAGCTTATTTTTAATTAAAACACTTTCTCCCCCTCACTCTAGTGGAAGTACGTATGTTCAACCCAAAAGAAAAATGTCAAGGAAGGGCACAACATGCAGAGAAGGAGAAAAGTGTTGGGTTCTTAGCTTTAGAGCTCCAATCTACAACTTTGGTCTTACCTCTTGTGCCATACGCACATTTAATCTATGTCATCTTTGTATCTTACACTTGTTCTCCATGATCTCTTTTTGAGATCAATCACTTAATAATCCTTTAACTGCTTTCTCTTTTAGTTTACTTTTTGTCTTAACTAGCTCAACTACTCTTCCTTCATTTTGCCATGAAACTTTTCTTCTATGTCATATGGCAACGGGATAATGAAATTTTTTAAAACATGCCGATAATTCTAATGACTGCTTGGTTATCCTCATTTGTTAGTGACATCTCTTTAGGGCACTTGACTACACTTTAATGACAGTTATGCTGAAGACTATGGTGCTTTCTAGCACTTTTTTCCTTACTATCCTATGCTGGTCTATGGACTTCACTGTGTCCTTAACACTAAAGTTGTCTCATTCTTCGTCTTCTTTCTCTTATGTTGTTACTTTACTCATGTTTTCTTGTTAGTTCACCTTAACTCACTATTCATAAAGGATAAAAAAGGTTTCTCTCACACATCCTTAATCCCTTGAAAGACTCCTTTTTTAAGAGAATATCTTGACATGAGTGAACCACATAACTTGTCTTCTTTTAGGACTCTTGTAATTTCTTAATTGTCTATTTGTACTCTAGATTTACCAACTAGGATGGTCTTTAGCTTCCCTTAGCTCCCTTGAAGAGCTTCTTAATTCTAGCTAGTTTCCTCAACTCTTGCTTTTATTCTTCATAATGATGGAGCCTCGTTTACTCTGAAGCTCCTAATCTCACATTGAGATCATATATCTTTAATCTTGGGGTTTTCGCTAACCCTTTTCAGGCCCCACTTAGATGTGTCTTGAATTTGCTTCATTAGCAGCTTTAGGCTTTATTGTGTTAGCTCTACTACTATAATATCTTTTCACTAAATATACAACATATAAGGGAAGTTTATTTAGCTTAGTGGGGATTTCCTATCACTCTGGTTAACTTGATCTTATCTACTTACTCTGTTATCACTACTACCTAATATTTGGTTAGCTAATCTTTTACTGATATTTCCAGGATCTAGGATTGAGAATTTGAATTGAAATTAAGCATTGTTATCATTACTATGAGAAGATAAAAAATGGAAAAATTTTGGATTAGGTTTGATTAAAAAAAATTTAGAAAGAGGGGTTGGTATGAAAGGATTATAAGGACTAAATAGAATACATGAAAGTTTCATTGTAGCAAAACTATAATTACATAGAATTTGGGACAAATGTAGTTTTAGCCAAAAAGTCTATGTATGGCCTGAAAATCGTGAATCCTTAGCACATTCACGTATAGAATGCATTTTCTTGTAACATCCAGTTCTTTGAAAATATGAGAAAACGTGAGAAACGTGACGTACAGTTTTTCTGTAAACATATGAAATTCACTGGACACAAAAGAAAGCCCTCCAAATAGAGTGATTTGTATCACATCTTATATTTCAAACCCTTATAGTCATTTAGAACCATTTCTAAATGCAATTTGAACCTTTACAATCTCTAAAATCTATATCCTTAAACCATAATATTGCGGAACATAATAGCGAGTTAACTTTTAGATTCTTTCTCAACTTCAAAAATTCATAACTTAATCTACAAAAATCATTTTCATTTGTTTCAAAATTCTACTTAAAGCTTGATGAGTCCACTTTAAGGGAAAAATATGTTCCAATTCATATTTCATGTCAATTGATTCAGTTTATTCCTTTTCAAAAGCTATTCAATTCACTGACCCAGTAAAGTTCTAGAATCTGACCCCTAACTTTGAAAAATCATAACTTTTTGTACATAGATCCAAATGAGGCAAATTATGACTTTGTTTAGAGCTTAGAATGTTTACTTTAACATACTAAAAGCTCATATGGACGCTCAAACAATGGTAGAAATCGTGTGAGCTACAGTCTAGATGACTCAACATCCAGCATTTCATGACTAATTTGTAAGCATCATATATGAGGCTACAAAGATCCAAATGACCTAATTTTTAGCTTGTTAGAAAGCTTAAGATGTCTAGTTTTTACCTTATCATGACCTAATTCAAACATTTTCTAGGACATTTTTGATGAAACAGCAATGTTACTTAGAATCCAAACAGATTCGCAGTATGAAAACTTTTGCATAACTAAGCATACTTCCAAGCCATAAAGATTTATGAGTTCATTCCAATCATAATTAGATATAATAAGGGGTCTATATTACCGCCCATGGACTAAGTAAATGCTTATAAGGTTTTTCATATAATTTTACAAGTTGGTCAACAAAATCGTGAACATTCATGCTTCCACAAAACATAGCATAAAACAAGGAATAAATCTTCATGAATCAACTTGCTATCTCCTTGCCTTTTACCTTAGATGCACTTGCACCTAAAATTGGGAATGAGATTTGGGGAAATCTCAACAGTACAATACCCATCCATATTCAAGCATGCTTACATCACTTATAAAGCATAGCTTAGCCATAATAACCTTAAACATACATGCTCAAGCAAAGATATCTATACATGGCCATGAAATATATCAAGCATCAGGACATGTGAGCATTTAAATTCATAACATTATGGCAAACCATCAACATTTCATCAATCATCAAACCATACTTAAAACAAGAATTGGTAAGAGTACTACCTTAGATTCTTCCAAGTTCTTGGTGTGATTCCCTTTCAAATGTGTCTCCATAAATATCAAATTGTAAATATTCATAGCCATATATAATCATCAACACAAGGTTTATCATAGCTTAATTAGCTTAAAACCCAAGCTCCCTTTTACTTTTCTTTTACTTTGACTCTTAGGGGCTAAACTTTAACATTTTGTATGCTTGTCCTAAATTTAATTACATACCTTTTTCTTCCTTCTCTCTTTATGTTGCCTCTCCTTCTCTCTCTTGGGTGGATAAAGCTTGGTGTGAAGAAATGAGGGAGTGGGAGGGGGTATTTATAGGTGGAGGGATGTGGTAGAAGTTTGAAGCAAATTTAATTATTGTTTCAAGTCCATCGTTGGATCAAATCTCTTTAATTATGGGCCGTTGATCTCAGGGTTTTGCTTTTTAACTTTTCCCTCCAATTGCATGCCTAAAGGCCCATTTAATTGGCCTAATTTCTTTTAATTCATTATTAGGCTTGGCCTTGATTTTTACTAACCTAGTTTCCACCTTTAGACTTTATGTTTTTTGGGCTTCTAGGCTTTTTTTCTTATTGGGCTTGATCTTTTATTTTATTTTTGAACTTCTTTCCCAATAGGCCTAAACCTCTTTTACCTATTGGGTTTAGTCTTTTCTTCTTGTTGGACTTGGGCTTAAACTTTAAATTATTAGGTCTCTCTTCTATTTTTCATTTGGGCTTGGTCTTTTTTTATCCTTATTGGGCTTTTCTAAAAATACTTTTATTTCATGGTATGCCATCTTTAATCATTATCATCAAGGTACTGGATGTTACAATTTGAGGTCCAATAAAATTAGAACAATATTCTAGACCTCAAATAATAAATTTAGGCACCAAAGGTGCCCTAAAGCCGGAGTTAAAATAGTCAAACAGAATTTAATGAAAATGCAACGAAACATAATGACATTTTTGTAATTTTGGATACTTTTTGAAAAATTCATAGGAGAGTTTTTTAAATAAAAAATTTAAGGGGTTCTCAAAGGGTCTGAAAATCATAGGAAGCTTTGGGACAGTTAAAACTCCTTCAGTGGATATTTTCTAATAACTGTTGACCTAAACTTTAACTGATTTATTTAGGAAGGTTTTAGCTCCGAATTGAGTGATTTCAAAGGCATTTATAACATTGAGAACCTAAATTTTATGATGAAAAAAATGGTTCTAAAAAAGGAGCTAAAACGAATTTAAAACGAAAATGCCAAGGAAATAAGATATAATGGAAATTTTCAAGGAACAAAATCTAATCCTCCTTCTTTATATAGGACGCTCCATTCTTTTCCCCACTTAATTGACCTTATTTCTTCCAAAGACTAGGGGAGAGACCAGCAAGAAAGAGCACACCATGTGAGGAGAAAAAGAAGGAAAAAGGTATGGAAATTGATAGAATTTCATGGCTCTTCCTATAGCAACTTGATTCCTCTCCTTCCCACCTTTCTTTCTATGGTTTTATTGAAGTGTTTGGCTTTTTTTTAGCTCAGACCAAGGGGGGAGTTCGAATTGGAGGAGAGCCAAAGAAGAAGAAAGAGTATCTAAATAAAGCTAGAAAACTAAGGTAGTTTTGCTAATTCTATGCTTACTTTTCTTTGCCTCTCTTCTTGTATGTTTCAGCTGTGATATGAATAGCCATGAAGGGGTTGTTTTTTAGAAGAACCAAAGATGAATCTTAGTAAATAGAGTGTGGGAAACATGTATATGTAAAGAGAACCATGAATTAGCCATTGAAATTGCAAGATAGAAAAGTTAGGGATTTGTGAACATAAGCTAAAATCTGATGTTATCCAAGGGTTCCCAAGCCTATTTGAATGTTTGTATGAGTTCCTAAGACCCCTAAAGAGCTTCCTATATGCACCTCCCATCAAGGAAAGCAAGATAACTTCCTTTAGTGCCAAGAAGAACATAAGCTCGGCCAAAGAGGGAAGAAGCACCAAGGGAATGTTTTAATTTCTTCCAAGCTTAGTTTTGTATCATATATGGTGGGAGAGTATAAGAGGAAACTTTGGAAAAATTTTAGGAAGCCTAGAAAGTGAGATGGAGGTATAGGTTCGATATTGTTGCAAAATGAAGCAACATATAGCTAAGCTCTCTAAAATATTTATGTGATAGCTCCAAGGAGTCTAAATAGAGTCGAGAGTCATAAATTAAGAGAGAGAATGGAGCCAAGATCATGATTTTCCAAGATTGCTTCATTACATGCCTTATGGAACCATAATTGAACCCTATGAGTGCCTAAGTCATTTTAATGTGTGTGTGGCTTTAGTGAATGTTCCAAGAGTGTAATTGGATCCTATGTGTTTAGGCCAAAGGAATCAAGCTCCACCTCTTTGTAAGTGTTTGGCTAAGGGGGAGGAAGGAATTTTAAGAGGTTAAAGTGTGTTCTTGTACGCAAGGTAGCTCTCTCTCCTTTCTCTCATGCATTTCTGAATGTTTTCTGAATTTCTGAATTTCAAGAGGTTAAAGTTTGTCTTTGAATGTTTGTGAGTATGTTTAATCCATGAAAGGTGTTTCTAGCATGTATTTATATGCCATGGTACCATGATGCTTTACTTATGCACTTGAATGATATTCTTATGAACATGAATAGCTTGCTTGAGTGTGGTGAAACCAAAAGTCCCTTAGCTTGGGTGAGGATGAGCCAAAAGTCCCCAAGAATGGGTGAGACAAAGTCGAAAGTCTCTAAAAAAGTAAGGCTTAGTCAAGAATCCTTTAAGAAAATGGGTGAGACAAGTCCAAAAGTTTCAAAGAGAACGGGTTAGGCTAAACCATTGTCTTAGCAAGCCTATATATGATTTATGTGGCTTCTTGAATGCAAGAATTGTTTCATGCATGTTGATGAATTTCAAGATAGCCATGCATGCATTTTTAGACCTTAATTTGCATCCATTATGTGTACTTAAAAGAGAGAAGAGTTATTGGGATTCCTTGAATCTTACTCTTCCCTTCCCATCACTTAACATGTCTAGGTGGATCAAGAGAGCAAAGAAGTGGGAGCCACCACACTTGAAGACATGAAGATTCGTTGTGGAGTCATAAAATGCTTGTATTATAGCTATGTGGTTGTCAAATGATGTATCTATATGATGTATAGGCTCTTGAACATGTGTAACTATATGAATTTGTGATGTATATATGAGAATTGGAGGCAAATGTATGATATTGCATAGTTTTGACCTTGTATGGCAAGAGTGCATATGTATGTCTCCTATGTGTAACATCAAGTGGGAGAGTGAGTTTGTGAAATTTGGGTTGTTGAACCCTTTGGACATGTTTAGTAGTCTATTCTCATTCTTTCCTATGTGCTCAAGTGGCCCTAGAAAAGCTAGAAGCAAAAATGGACCCAATGTGACCTCTGAAGAGGCCTAAAATGGCTAATATTCAACCTTATGTCAAAATCTGACCAAATGAACGAATTTACCCATAAAACTTGTCATGCATATAGGCCTTGTCTAGAGCTTTTTGGAAAGCTAAAGGACATATTATTTGGAGCTCTAAAAAATATTTGGTGAATTTTCAAAGTTGGCAAACATTTACAATTTTGACAGTGGCACTGTGCACATGCTAAGAAACTTCATCTCTGTCATTTGTGGGGCAAATGATGTCCAATGGCTATTCAATTTTACAGGAAGAAACTAGACACTCACAATGATGTAGAACAATTAGAAGTATCTCAATTGGATGTCTATAGGGGGAAATAATTTTCTAAAGTTCTGTGTTAGTACTAGTAGTGCCAGCCTGGTTCATATACTTTTCCATTAGTTTTCAGTAGCTAAATGCATTTTTTTTCTAAACTTATTTTTAGCTTCACATTAACATCTTTAGCTTTCAAGAATGTATGGTTTGTTAGGTTTTGATGTTTCTAGAATTAGTTATGAATTTTTTAATTTTATATTAATAAACTATATTAGAAACACTAGGTAGTTCGACCCATGTCACTTTTCTATTATCAAACATAGTTCAAATGGTGTTATTGTGGCTTGAAATTATTTTTAATATAGAGTTAACATCTAAAGCTTTCCAGAAAACTATAGGTTGCTTGACTTCAATTTTTTTAGATTTAGTTATGATTTTTTAAAATTGCACTAAAAATCTATCAAGTTGCACCCGAAACTGACTTGTATTATTTTGTGTATCTATGCTATAAACTTGAGTTTTTGGCAACATTTTGAGATAGTTTTGAGTTGTATGCATGTAATTAAATTAGAGAATGACATAGGAAAGTCCAAAGGATCCACAGGACATGAAATGAGAATTTTAAGTTTGATGTAACACAAAAATAATGAAATATTTTAAGTGAATTTCTTTGCCAACTTCCCCTTTTCATAGATTGTCATGAAGACATGAACAAGAGAGGCTAGATAATTATAGTGTTACACTTTTTGGTATCAGAGCAAAGTTCCAAGCTTCTAGGGTTGTATATGGCTTGAGGATGTGGTGATAAGGCTATTGAAAGGCTTATACACATAAGTAAAGCTAGTGTGAGGTATTTTGGGTGTGTGAAGGTGGCATATGGTTATGTTCATGAGAAGTGAATTGTAGAATGGTCTTGAGTAAGTGGTAAACCATAGGTGAGGTTGGCCTATAGAGTTTATAGAATAAAGTTAAGTGATCCAACGGCTAGAGTTTTTTAAGTTATAATAGCTTGCTGGGATCAGTGGCAGGCTTGTGTATTAGCAGCAAGAGATGTATGTGTAACTACTAGAGGGGCTTGCTTAGAGAGGTCATGGGAGGCCTAATCTCCCTTATTTCTACACTCAAACCATTCGGGGATGTCCTGCTCGATTGAGGAGAAACTGCCACTGCACAGAGTAAGTGTTGGGAGAGTTATCCCCCCTAGCCATGACACCTAGATGTTATGATGATGTAAAGAGCCTAGCAAGCTATTCCCTCAAGCTAGAAGTTGAGTTAAAAGCTACACTCCATAGGGCTTTGATAGCCTCGAGGTGGCAGTTAGCTATACACGAATGAAGCAAGAGGTGAAACCCTCTAGCTTTGATGACGGGCTACATATAGAGGTAGTAAGGCTCAAATTACATAGTTAAAGAAGAAGCTTCCAGTGATAGTGGAATGTATTACGGCATGGAAGGCCTTGTTGGCCATATTTAGGCCAACTTGAGAAATGAACTGCTTTAGGGTCAATTGAAGTCCAGAGAGCAGGGACCCCCAGTGTAAACAAAGAAAAAGAGCAGTAAATGGTCCATTATTGAGCATGGAGGACTAGTAAGTAATAGATGAGCAATGGGCTTAGTAATTGAGACTGAGAAAAAGGCTAACATAAGTGGGGGCTTAGCCTAAGAATGTTTGTAGGTAAATAGTAATTAGAATTAGAGAATGTTAGACACAGGAATAGTATAGTTGTTGAGACCTGCCTACAAGGCATTGACTCCAACCTAAGATGCTATCCTGTGTAACTGCAAATGGCGAGCTAATATGATGAGTTTAAGACCTTGTTAACAAGATCTTGAATTTTTCATTGCAGTATGTGAGATCTTGTTGTCTAGGTTCTAGACCCTATTGATAGGATATTAATGTAGCTTAGAAATTAATATAACTTAAGGTTAATAATAGTGGGGTATACAGTGAATATACGAGCAAAATGTACCTTATAAGTAACACCTAAAGATAAGTATGATGAGCCTAGTGTCAGGAAGTCAAAAAAGAGAATGAGAACTATTTAGAGGTACTAAGTTCATCGTAAGCCTATACGAGTTAATGAGGCTTATTGTAAGTTATAGCTTTAACGAGATAGGGTTTAGTAAATAGATAGACTGAACACAAAAAAAGTAAATAGATAAGGGCCTAGTAGTTAGCCAAATGAGCTCCCCCAATATGAGACTAATGTAACATAATAGCATGCGAGTAATTAGAACACCCAGTGGAGCATTAGTCTTCAATAAGGTAGATTCTGGACATGGAGAGTACGTGTCCTGGATTAGGTTAGTAAAACCCTAAAATCAGTATACTATGCCTCTAGAAATGAAAAGAAAGAAATTAAACAAAGAGAAATCCTAGCTTTAGTTCGAATGTAGAAATAAGTTGAGGCAAATAGTTAATACCTTAATACTCTAAGGAAAGCTCGAAGGAGCCAGATACTACTTAAGAAGGTGAGTCTTGGTATTATACAGAGAAGGAGTGTAAGCCAAGAGCACTACAGAATGCAAATTCTAGGGTCATATGAAATAAAGTTTTTCTTATAGAGGAATGGTCTAGTTAAGAGCAAAGTAAGAATATAAGAGGAATCAGACCTCCTCTAATGTTACAGAAAGTGCGTAAGTAGAGGAACCCAGAAAAGATGCAAATGTTTGTAAGCATAATGAAACACGAAATAGCAAGGGAACAAGTAAGTAATAGAGTTTCCTTTTACTTGAGTAAAAGGATAGCAAAAGTAAAAAAGGAGAAAATATGTAATGATGCTCAAACTGAAGACATAATAGATTAAGAATATATATCGAGTTGATGTAGTTGAGTGCTCAAGAAAGCACAATTATCCTTGGCATAGATGTTCATAAAGCATGAGGTAATGCCCTAAACAGAGGTAATTGGGTAATGTAAAGTGGCCTTGGGATGGAGCAGAAAATTTCAGAAGAAATTAGAGGAAGAGTCATTTTTTCCCTGAGTGTCATATAAAATAAAGACAAATAGAGAAAAGTAATAAAGGAATACTTTAGATTGTTAGAAAACTTGTAATATAATGGCGACAATGGCGTTAAGCTTAGTCATGATGCACTTGTACATTAGTGTTTGATGCTATAGTTTACTTTCAGGTCTGGCCAATCCAGTAGTAATGTGACTTGAGTGCATAGCAAACAATGGCATCAATAATAAAAAGTGTCCCAATAATCAAAGAGTATCCTAGTTGGTTAAATGATGAGATAAGTCAAGAAATATAAGTGAAGGGTCCCAATAACATTAGAATGATAAGAAAAGCATGTAGAAAGGAATTCCCAGTAAAGAATACTAATGTAGAAAAGAACATGCTGATAGGATAGAATGTTTAGATTTTGATGCATAGTTTGAGTCCCTTATGATATAATTAAACAACATGAGAAGGGGCCAGTGTATAACCTCTATCCTGCAAGAGATGTTGGGCACACACACAATGTGTGAAATGCCCTGGTGCTAAAAGCACTTAAAAGCAAAGATGGACATAATTAGAAATCGCAGGATATGAGAGGAAAGACAGAATGAGTATAGAGAAAGTATGGTAAGTCATTAAAGGTAAAGAAGAAAGCCTGAGTAAAAAAGGTTGAAGTGGGAACCTAAGGATACCATAAGGAGCGGTAAGTGAAAGTTAAAATGCTCTTGAGTATTAGTATGATTGAATCCTAGAAGATCAGATGACACAGAACCCACTTCACATGAAGAGCATGATGGATATCTGAGTTGAGCCTTAAAGATTATGAACAATGGCTACCAAACTTGTACAAATGGAGAGCAAGAAGAAGAAGCAACAACAAGAAGTAATTACCTTGGTTTCAAGTGTGCTTTCAAGAGCTTTTGCCCTTGATTTGCTTCTCCTCAAGAATTTTGAATTATCTCCCCTTGTTCTGGACTCAAAATATAACCAAAACCATTTAATAAAACCATAGAAAGAAAGCTTGAAGGGAGAAGAACAAAATTGGAAGAAGAAGAAGCATAAAATTCCTTGAAATTGGCTACCTTTCCTTGGCTTTCTTCCTCCTTTCTCTCCTTCTCTTATACGCCCTAAAAGCTGCTTCTTTTTTCTGGATTTTGGGCAAAAAAGGTCATGCTATATAAGGGGAGAAAAAGGGGAGAAGTGTGTGAAAGTTTCAAGAAACTCACTTTTTAAAAATTTTAATTTCGTCTTTCCATAATAGCAATTTCATTTTGGCTTTGTTTTATCTTCCTTTTGAGAACTGTATTTTTCATTATAAAATTTAGGTTCCCAGTTTAATAAAATGCCTTTGGAATCACTCAAATTAGAGCTAAAACTTTCCCAAATGAATCCGTCAAAATTCAGGCTCACTGTCATTGAAAAATGTACACCAGAAAGGCTTTATCAATCTTGGGGCTTCCCATGGTTTTCGAGGTCTCTGAGAACTCTAAGCAACTTAAATTTTCTATTTAAAAAGTCCTCCTGTGTGTTTTTCCAAATGTTGTAGTTATTTATGAAAATGCCATTATGTTTTGTTAGTTTTTGTTACAATTTGTTTCATCATCCTAGCTCCATTTTTCTTTTCGTTTGAGCCTAGAATTATCATTTTTAGGAGCCTAGGACTCTACCCAAATTTTTTGGGATATTATCTAGCTCATTTCAATAGACTTACTTCTATATGGCTTATTTTCTCATTTTACGAAAATTATGTTCGTTATAGAGTTTGTGAAATTTGGGTTGTTAAACCCTTGGAACATATTTAGTAGTCTATTCTCATGCTTTTCCACGTGTTCAAGTAGCCCTAGAAAAGTTAGAAGCAAAAATGGACCCAATATGACCCCTTATGAGGCCTAAAATGGCCAATATGCAACCTTATGTCTAGATCTGACCAAATGAATGAATTTGCTCATGAAACTTGGCATGATATAGGCCTTGTCTAGAACTTTTTAAAAAGCTAAAGTGCATATTATTTGGAGTATTAGATAATATTTGGTGAATTTCCAAAATTAGCAAAAATTTATAATTTTGACAATGGCATTGTACATATGGTTAGAAACTTCATCTTTGTCATTCGTGAAGAAAATGATGTTCAATGGCTATGAAATTTTACAGGGAGAAACTAGACACTCACAGTGACTTATACCAACTAGAAGTACCTTAATTTGAGGTTTATAGAGAGAGAAATAATTTTCTAAAGTTCTATGTCAGTACTAGTAGTGCCAGCCAAGTTCATGTACTGTTCTATCAGTTTTTAATAGTTAAATGTGTCTGTTTTAGTATGAAATTATTTTTATCCTGAAGTTTGACATTTATAGCTTTCTATAACAGTATGGTTTGCTAGGTTTTGATTTTTTTAGAATTATTTTTGAATTTTATATCAGTAAACTATATCAAAAATCCTAGGTAGTCCAACCTATGTCACTTTTCTGTTATCAAACGTGATCCAAATGTTGTTATTATGGCTTGAAATTATTTTTAGTATAGAGTTAACATCTAGAGCTTTCCAGAAAGCTATAGGTTGCTTGATTTTAATTATTTTTAGATTTAGTTATAATTTCTAAAATTGTACTAGAAATCTATCAAGTTGCACTTGAGACTGACTTGCATTATTTTGTGTATATATGTTATGAACTTGAGAGTTTTTGGCAGCATTTGAGATGGTTTTGAGTTGTATGCGTGTAATTAAATTGGGAAATGACATAGGAAAGGCCAAAGGGTCCACAAGACATGAAATGAAAATTTTAAGTCTGACATAACACAAAAATAATGGAATATTTTAAGTGAATTTCTTTGCCAATTTTGCCTTTTCATGAAGTGTCACGAAGAAATGAGCAAGAGAGACTAGATAATTATAGTGTTACATTTCTTCCTTTCCTTTGTTCCTTTTTGTGCAATTGGCTCATATTTTCTTAAGGTAACTAATTTCCTGCATTTCTTCATGCATTCTTACAAGATTTAGAAAATTCCTTACCCATTATTAGTTTATATTACCATATATAGGGTTTTTTCATTTCATTTACATTTACGCCATAAACCTTCACATTAACTACAAAAAAATACAAGATTTGCGACGGAATAAATTTCCATAGCAAGGTCGCGACAAATTCGTAACAAAGTCTGTCCCAAAAATTTGCGACAGAATTACTGATAGAAAGTTTCCATCGCAAATAGTTCCGTCGCAAATCAAGTTAGCGACGAAAATCAATGATGGAATTTTCAGTCACAAAAGAGGAGGATAGCTAATTCCAATATTGCGATGGAAATTTGTGACGTTAAATTCTGTCGATAATTTGTGATGGAATTTCCGTCACAAAATTTTTTCCGTCGCAAATCTTAATTTTAATTTTTTAATAATTTATATGATATAATGATTTATATATATCTCTCTCTCTTGGAAATGATTTAAATAATATTAATTTTATAGAAACCTTTAATAATTTATATAATATAATTTAAATTATATATTAATAATTTAATAAAAAATGAGATAAATACTAATATGCTTAATTATTCTATGGTCAATAAGGGGCCTTTGTTTTTATTCAAAAATTAAAAATTTACCATTTTATTTATTTTAAATCATATATTAAAATAAAAATAGAATATATATAATTAATTAAAAATAGAAAAAACTTTTCAAATCTAAAATTGCAATTTAAATAAATGAATATAAGGAATGATTTTACTAAAATAAATGAAAAGTAAGAACTAAATAAAAATCAAATAAATATTCAACTCAAAAAGGAAAAAAGATAAATAATATTAGAAAAATGTGACAATATGTTTCTTTCTCAAGATTTTACAAATATTAAAAATGGCTCTATTCATCCAATATGTTTCAATTATACCACCTGTCACTCACCTCTCTCCTATCCTAATTGGTTTCTCCTTTTTGTTATGCTGTTAACTCTTAGTTAAATTATATTTTTTTTTTTCTATTTCTTTCTACACTTGCTTAGAAGCAAAAGATTAAATACCCACTCTCAAATGAATGGAAGGCAAAATCTAATATGTATCACATCATAAATTTGTGGGAGGAGAGGAGATTTACCCACTCTCAAATGAATGTAACTAAATTTTCATTGTTAATATGCTAGTTAATTTTGTATACAATCCTCCCCCTGGTTTTTGAATAAATTCTATTTATATGAAGTCTTAAACAAATTGATTTGATCAAAAGCTCTATAGGAGATGACTTGGTGGGCACACTATTGCAAGCCAATTATTTTTACTAATGTTGGCAGTTTGACAACCGTAAGTAAAATTTTGGCGCCATTGTTGGAAAGCTAATTAATTATAATCAATTAGATTAAGAATTTTATTGTTTTCAATATAAATCTAGCTTTCTTACTTTGTTTCTGTGGCCCATTCCAAAGCCTACAAATTCAATGTTTTGAGGTAATTCTACCCAATACTAGTTACAAGGGTAACTAACTCCGATTGAGTTAAAATTTGGTATATGGGTTTTAGGTGTTGTGAGAAATAATATTCATAAAAATAATTATTTTTAAATTTTATAGTATTTGATTAAGGTTTTAAAGACATAAAGTGATATTAGAATCGATTTTTTTATCGTAGGATTGAGCCAAAAATTAGAATATTTTCTTTCAAGTAAATTAAAAGCAAAAGATTATTTTTCTATTAAAATATCACATTCACTCAAAATGATTAAATTCATAATTATTTTTAATATTTTTACTTATGGTTTTGAATACATGCCCTTTTAAGTGTAATTTCTTTTTTTAGAAAATCTGCAAAACACCTAAAGGAAAAACTTACCAAATTATTTGGTTAAACAAATGAGCTTTTTTAATTAGTTGAAAATTTTGCTTTTAAACCCTTTGGCGACAACAAAAAAGTAGCCCTTGAAGAATGCTTTTAGCAATAATGCAATTTAAAAGTTGAATAGTCATTGAAAAGCCCTCAAACTAAAAAGTAGATGCTCTGAGATTTTTTTTTTCACTTTAGTAATGATGTGAAAGTATAAGGGAAAGGCGTAAGGTTAAATTTTTTTTTTTGAAGTAAAGCAGATTCATTCTTTACAAATTTTATTACTTGAGGATCTTCTGAATTTTAAAAGATTTTGATTTTGTCAGATATAATTAGTTTGATTTTAAAAAAGCCTAGTGGATCTTTACAGCAAAGTTTACGAGTCTTACTCCTTGTGGTCCTTGAAGACACGCATGAAGGATCTATACAAACTTGTTTGTAATTGATTATGTGGTTTTTTTTAATGATTTATTTTCTTTTTCTAGCTAGTTTATAATTAGTTATTTTTAAGGGTAAAATAGATTGACCTTATGGTCAATTTATCAATTTCTTGTTGAGCTAGCTAGTTCAAAATAATTTTTTAATCATTGTTTAAAAATGGCAATGAAAAAATATAAATAAAAAAATTTAATTATAAAGTGTTAAGTGATCAATGAAGCCTACAGACAAAAGGAGGAAAAAAAAGCTTTCATAACGGTTAAGAATTGGAATTTCATTTGTACAATGAGCCCAGATGTGCACAGATCCCTAATGTTCCCCACACAATACAATATTAGCTAGCATGAATTTTGGCTAATTTAGATCCTTTTTGTTAGGGAAGATAAATGCATAAGATAAGTTTAAAGAGAGATAAATGGAGGGAGAGAGAGAGAGTAAATCACTTTCTGTTCTTCTCATTCTTTTTTCAAAATTTACTTATTATATTTATCCTGTGATCTTTAGAGAATCCGTATTTGATTTTCGGTCTAAAGAGGTCGCTTTTATACTTAATTTATTTATTTTGTATCCTCAATTGACTATATTTACAAAAGTTGTACAAAAATTCATTTAACGTTGCATTTTTGGTGATGATACAAAAGTAAAAACAAAATCAACACAAATTTGTGATTTTTTTTATTTTGGGGAAAAAGTATTTTATTTTTTTAAAAAATCAAGAGTTACAAAATTTTTTAAAAAATTAAAATTTGTCCATTCTTACAAAAACAAATTAAATAAAATAAATTAAATCACACAAACTTTTCTTAGAATTTGACTAAATTATATTTGATACTTAATTGATTTTTTAATTTGGTAATGTTTGTTTAATTTGGATCTAAAGCTTTTCTAATTTATTAGTAATTAAATAATTAATATTTATTTGTTATATTAGATGTTTAATATATAAAATGTAAAAAATATATAATTAATTATTATCAAGTCACTACCAAAACTACCCCTTATTAGTTCATCTTCTCTCCAAGGCAAAAGTTGAGCTTTTTCTCCTCTGCTCCTTTGTGTTTTAATAAGAATATATTTAATATATGTAAAAAAAATGCTTTTGTGTAAATATCCAATAACTTACCTCAATTTAAAAAATGAACAAAATATTCTATTGTACAACATTTGTTAAAATTTTGATAACTATTTCAAAAAAATTAATATTAATTTATTTTAGATAATCATGAAAAACATATTAATCATTATTGGTAATTTCTTTTTAATTATTCTTGGTTTAATTTTGTGAATTATCTATTCATTGATAGAAAAATTAAAAAAAAACAAAATAATTCTATTATAATTATTTGATTTTTTATCAAAAGGATAATTATGAAGTAAATTTATAATGTATATATTAAAATTTTAATAATTATCTCATAAAAATTAATATTGATTTATTTTATATATAATAAATTTTATGAGTTGAGTGAATTTAAATTTGAAAGAGCAAAAATATAATATCAAATCAAATTTTAATATTATAAACAGATAAAACACCCTTCACCCTTCCTATTTGGGGTTATGAGAAAAACGCCGAAAAAATGAAAAGTAATAGTAATGAAGGAGAAAGCAAAACACATAAACCCCAAACAGAGAAGCCCTAGACTCCTCCTTCAGTGACGCATTCCAGCAGTAGGTTGACAGCTTTCCAATCTAATCACCCAAGCTTGCAGCCTCAGACTTGTAATTTCCTTAACATTTTGGAGTATAAGTTCGGGTACAATGAGTTGGCGGACAAAGAGCTTGCGATTGTGAACTCGGTGGTGAAGTTGGAGTTGCAGCACTTGGCTTAGATTGCAACGCACTGGTAAACGCTGATTGGGGTGAAAAATGTGAGGATCAAGACCTTGATTGATTCAAGCGTGGTGGCCGGCTTCACAATCAGGTATGGGAATTTGGGATCTAAGTTGATTGACAGAAACTTGTTTTCATATTATTTTTATTGTCAATCTGAAACTTTTGTAATCCTTGGTTGGTGTAGCAAATTCCATAAACAACTTGGATGTTTAGTTTTAAAGATTTGAACACTGATGATTTAGCATCAATATGAGATTTAGTCATTTGGGAATAGAAATTGGGAGAGGAGATGACCGAACTATTTCTGCTAAGTAGTGGTACACTCTGAAAAAGTCAAAATATAAATGGTTAGTGAATTTTTAGTTGGAAATGTTTAAGTAATAATTGGGAGTTGAGTGGAGAAGCGATGTGAAGGAACTGAAAGAACCTCAAAGGGATGAAGAGTGATGGTTAAGTAATGATTGGTTTTGATCAAATGATACCATACTAAATAAACTAACATCCAACACTTGAAACATCTGTATATTAATGCTGTAAATATTACTTTTTGTAATCAAAACGTTTAGTACATAGTACTCTGGGCTCTTTTTTGGATATCAGTTCTTGCTCTGAATTAGGACCCATCAATGGTAATATGAAATCTTACACTTTGACCTTCTAGTTTGAGTTTAAAAACAGATTTAATTATCATCGTAAGAAAAATTCTTTTCCTTAATTAGAAGATGATCAACTCCTGAAATCACATGCGCCTGACAGCGAGCAGGCTTTAGTGAATGAACTGAAGCTGTCTCGTGTAACACCATAATATATTAACTCCAACTAGTCTCTGCTTAGACTTGATTCCATATGATTTCTAAAGAACAAGAGCAAACTGTGACATTTTCCTGCTATGTATCGGGGTTTAAAAATGCTCATAATTTGCTCCGTGGGTCTCGTGAACCCATCAATCACATACACTACTCAAACTTTATTTATACAGCTCACACATAGCATAAAACAACTCATGAACCATGGATATGAAGCCAAAAACCCCAAAATGTAATTTCTCAAAACGGGCCCAAAAGTTATATTTTTGGCTCTAACTTTGGAAAATCATAACTAATTCTAAAAAAATGACAATCAAGCAAACCATAGCTTTCTGGAAAGCTCCAAGTGTTAAAATTACACTAAAAATAATTTCCAACCACAATCTTAGTGTTTGGACCATGTTTAACATAAAAAAAGAGATAGAGGTTTGACTGTCCCTGGTATTGATGCAGCTTGCTGTCATGAATTTCAAAAATTCATAAATAATTCCAAAAAATTCCAATCTGGACAAACTATACCAATTTGGAAAGATATAGATGTTAACTAGAGGATAAAAATAAGTCCAGATCATTTCAACAGCCCTTGGACCTCGATAAGTGATGGAACAGTAATGAAGGTCGGATAGCTTCCCTGATGCTGACACAGAACTTTAGAAAGTTATTTCTCCCTCTACAGACCTCTAATTGATGTGCTTCTAATTGTTGTAGGTCACTGTGGATGTCCAGTTTATGCCCATAAAATTTCATAACAATTCAACACCATTTGGTCCATGAATGACACAGATTTATTTTCGGATCTATGGTAACAGTTCACTACCCAAAACCAAAAAATTCTCCAACTTCAACAATTCACCAAATATTCCTTAGACTTCCAAATATTCTGTACTTTATCTTCCAAAAAATCTCTCAACAAACTCTAGAGGCATGCCAAATTTCATATCAAGAAGAGTTCATTTGGTCATACTTTGATGGAGTTCACAAATTTGACGATTTTGACACCTTAAATGGCTCAACATGGGGGTAAATGGTCTCCTACATACTCTAACACCTCTTGGGCAAGTTTTAAAGCATAAATATAGCATATATGAAATGCCCAAGTGATCCAAATCATCATACATCTTAAACTCATTATGCTACGGGCAAAAATATACTACTACATATAATCCATAAAGGGGCCAAATCTCATACTTTCATTACTTTGGTTCCATACATAGATCATACATCATTGACACATACTTTTACACTTACTTAAGCATTTACATTTCAAAAAGAATATGTATACATGAGCACTTTGGCTTTCCTATACATCAAACTATGCAAAAGTGTGCAAAAGTGTCAAAAAGGGCCATCTCTGCCTCATGGCCTCCACTCTTAGGCTCTTGAGCTCCACTTGGACCATATGAGATAGGAGAGGGAAGGGGGTGAGATTCATGGAATCTCAATAGCTTATATACTCATTCAAGGAAGCAATCAAGGCATATAAACAAGTTAAAGCATGCAAACCATTCACAATTGTACAACACATGAGTTACATACCATGAAAACTATATCAATGCCAAGAATAAGCTCTAGGGACTTTTGGTCTAGCCTCACCCTATTTTAGGGACTTTTGGATAGCCTCACCCTTGGTTTAGGGACTTTTGACTTGGCTTCACTCGTCCATGAGACTTTTGCCCTTGTCTCACCCATTTCTAGGGACTTTTAGCTCCACCTCACCCGTCATAAGGGACTTTTGGCACTAACTCATCCGAGTAGTTTTCACAACCCAAAACATAAGTATATTGGTACTAATACATCAAGGCAACATCAAATGGCATGTCTCATAATATAAGTACATACACAAGTATATAATGACTATATACATCCAAGAATGCAACAAGAAAGAGTAGAGAGCTACCTTATAAGCCAACACAAGTCTTCCCTTTTGATTTTTCTTTGTCTTTCTCGGTCTCAACACCACAACTAGACGGAGCCAATTCTCTTGAGCCTAGACACAACAAATAGTATACAATTACTCTCTTATAACTCAAAGAAACACTCACAAGGTTAGGGGGTTCTTTATCAAGGCAAACCCTACAAAGTGTGTAAGAACCTAGGGGTTCTCCCTCTAAAATTTTACAAACTCTTCTTCTACTTTCTTTGCATTTCTCAACTTATCACACTTTAATTCAAGGGTTTCTTGCTCATTCTAGGTCAAAACAGAGCTATCTTACTTAACCACCCATGGAAAGGAAACTTAGAAAGAGAAGAATAAAGGCAAGAAGAAGAAACATGAAGATCTTTAAGGGTTCTTACTTTTCTTCTTTGGTTTTCTTCCTTCTCTCTTAGCTTATCTTGGTTTCTCTCTCTCTCTCAAGCCCTTTCTCTTTATTTTGGATGAAGCTTAGGTCGGTTAGAAGAAAAGGAGAGGATCTAGACGTTTTAAGAAGTAAAATTCTCCTTTTTCATGCTTTTTTAGACTAACCCTTGTTATAACGGAAAATAACTCTCGCTACGGCGAGCACGTATCAGTCCTAGACCCCTGTTCTCGCTATGGCGTGCGCTATTGCAAGGCACCCCTTGGTTTTTGTATGAGATACCCGAACTCGCTATAACTAGAAGCATTCTTGATATAGCGAACAGGCACATTCGCTATAACTAGACCATTTCTCGCTATAGCGAACAAGTACATTCGCTATAGTTGGCTATAGCCAGCAGACTTAGAAAAATTTCAGGACTTGAAAAATTTCAGCAATTTTTTTTTGGTTGTTACATCTCGTACAACAAGCGCATCTGACTAACAGCATCAAGTTATGAATTTCACAGCAACGAGGAAATGGATGAAGCAAGTGGACAAGGGCTAATCCTATATATTAGATAGAACATGTGTCTTCCCGTCTTTAGATCAAAGAGATTTCATCGTCTATATTGGCCTATGTCTCTAAAATTCTGCTGTATTATATGTTTGCATTATCCATACCATAGAGACACAGGGAGGTTTATTATATGTTTGCATCCAAATTATGTTAGCATTTGCATTGTTAAATGGTATACTAGAATCACGATTTTTTGCTCCTCTTCATAGGCGAAACTACTAAGCATTATTTTATCATATTTGTAATATGTAAAATTAAAAATACATATATTTAATTATTATTAATTTGATAAATTAAAAAATTTTATTCTCAAAATAATAAAATAATTATTTGGTCTCTAAAAATAATTTTTTCTCACTTTGATCATCAAATAATAAAGTCTCTCAATTTAATCTTTAAAATATTATTTTCTTTTAATTCATTTTCTAAAAATAAAACCCCTCAATTTAATCCTAAACTTTTTTTCAATTAAAATGATTTTTTGAAAAAAGGTGTTTGTAAGCTTTTTGATGTACTATAATCTATCTCTAACACAAAATGACATTGTTTTTGGCCATTTGGGAGAAGACGCCAGAGCTAGCTCATAAGAAGGAAGAGCCATGCAAGCACAACGAAAATGAGAGATGCTCAATTCCATAAGGTTAGCACAAGAAAACTAATCCCATATTTCTCTTCATTTGCATAGCCTTTCAGAAGAAAAAAACACAATAACATACAAGAAAGTGTGTGTCCTAAAAATATATAGAGTGAGGGGGCCTAATTATCCTTATTAGGAGGGTTTACACATAGAAGTAATGGGCACCATTTGATTCCCACTACCCTCAATAAGAAAGATACTAAGAACCCAATAAAACAAAGTTGGCTATGATAAGGTCTCCACCTACTGGCATATTATCCAAGGACAGAAGATATAGTCTTTAAAAGGTTCTTTAAGAAAAGCTTAGCAACATAAACAAAACACACCCAAGGATATTCCAATTCAACCATCACCTCTCTCTTAAGTCACATATCTCCTACTTTATGCCATTAGAGTTAGATGGCTTTAGCATAGATTTCAATAAATAGATTTAGAACCAAAAATATAAAAGCAAAAGTCGAAAAGATAAGAGGTAAACAACACTAAATCATGACAGCTGCCTTTGGTTGAAAGAGGATCTAAAAAGCCATATCCATTTACAAAAAAGCTATTTCAATAAAACAAGAGGCGGGGATATTCCTTCTCTTTTACAAAACAAAAATCCATATCTCCCACTCTATAATATATTGAGAAAAAATTTTTATAAAGAATGACAGGAGCATGATTATTCACATTGCTTTAATCAGATTTTTACCTTTTTAAGAAGAAGACAGACAATGAAGTGGAAATATTAAAGATGCTACCGAAGTCATCTTGGTGCTTGGGGTAGACTGTGCCATGATTCAATTTTCATATAGAGCTGCCATTGAAGTGGGGTCTCTAGGACCCACTAAAATTACTTTCCAACTAGCTTTTTCTAAGATTTGCTAATTTATTCTAAGGACATAAAGAAAACCAAGATTCACTGCTTTCCCTTATTCACATCGATAGACCAAACAAAAAGATGTAACCTTCTATATAATTCCTACTGTACTTTATGCAATGTATAGAATTAGTTCAACTAATCAAGCTACCCAGACACTAACCAAAAACATAAAAAAACTAATCTTCATAGCATTATTTTTGGTTTTATTTCTTCCGTTATAGAATAAGTGAACAAGTTGGACTCTTTTTTCAAATATTTATTGCTTGCCTGAAAAATGTAATTTTTTTTTTGGGGGTTCATTGCTAGACACTTTAGTGCCTAATAATTGCCAATATTATAGATAAATTTAGTAAAGCAAAAAGAAGTTGACTGTTGTTTCATAAGGGAAACAATTTATGATAATAGTAATATAATTTGATAGTGATATCAATTAGATAAGATAAATTGAAAGAATTCAAATGCTGATTCCTTAACCATGCTCATGTTTCCTGATGTTGCAGGTTACCTTTTGACAATAGCTGTGTGGAGAAAGAAAAACAGAAAGAAGCAGGGCTCTGCAAGAACTTAGTCCTAGTGTTAATAAGGTATTGACTTTTCCTACATGGCATTTTATTCGAAAATGCAGTACTGAAAATGGAACTATTATAGGTGTGCAGTTAACTGATTACCTGTATATCATGGTAAACAAAATTTTGATTACCTATCAGTTACTATGAAAAATGAAAATGGTGCTGAAAATGGAACTGTTATAGGTGTGCAGTTAACTGATATGTCTTGGTAGTAAATGTTTTTCTTTTTTTGTGTTTAACCAGAAAAGTTGGAGAATAGATAGGGAGTTCATTTATAACAATTGCAAAGATGTATCTAATATCATATGTATCACTTGTCATCAATTTGTCACAGATGAATATGACTTTCAGGAACTTTGTAGCACTGATCCTTTGCTGTGAGCTGAAAGCTTCTGCAAAGTTTGTTGCCCGAAATCCTAGAAGTTTGGTTCCTAGCCCAGAATACTGCTTGTTGCCCTGTTTAATCTTGGTATGATATTCAATCTTGATTTTGAATTCAACGTTGTGCCAAATTCTCAATGAATTGATGCATGCTATCTTATGAGCTTCGGTGCTTTCCTTTATGCTGGTCATGAGCAAGTATACATACTGTACTGTGTTGCTTTTAATTGTTGCGAGACTTTGATGATTCTGTGAGATGAATCTTGTGGGATGAAACATGCTTGTGGGTGTGTAAATCAGGAAGAGGCGTTCTTGCTCATCATGAAATCATAAGAGAATAGTAACATAACACTAATTAAATACAATAATGGTTTTAAAATTATACATTAGTTTTCTATTGTATAAACAGATTTTATTAGATAAACAGACTTTTGAAGTCCAGAGGATTAGAAACTGTGACAGGTTATTATTTTCTATGACATGAAGTTCGTTTAGGCATAGGGCCAAGTTTTTTTTTTAAATTTCGGCTTGTAACTAATGTGGCCCAGTCCCAAAAAAAAAAGTAGACAAAGATGAATTAGATTTTGGTCCCAAAGCATTCAAAACCCGGCTTAAGAACCACAACCACAACAAGGAAAATTTATAGTAATGATTTAGTCTCTTAAAAATTATTTTTTTAATTTAGTTTTTCAAGAATAATACTCCTAATTTGGTCTATGAAAAATCATTCTTTTCTTATTTTGATCATTTAAAGATAAAACTTCTTAATTTATTCCTCCAAACATTTCCCTCAATCAAAATGATTTCTTTAAAAGCATTTATATAACTCTATAATAAACAAAATTTAGCTGAGACAAAAACAACCAATTGGAGGGATTGCAAACATTTAAGTATGCACATATAATTAGTTACTGATTATGTGAAATTTCATTTTTGCATGGGAACCATTTTGATTGAAAGAAAAATATTTGGTGAAATATTATTTTTAAAAGACTAAATATATATTAGTTTTCTCTTAAACACAAGAGAAAAAAAATATATAGACAACAAAACACTATGGATAATAATGTTTTCTATTGTAGAAAATGACCAGAGTTTCATCTGGTGACTTCAATCAAAATCATGTGTGGTGGAAGATCAAAGCAAGATCCATATCCTTCTGTATTCAAATAAATACTTGGATCAAATTTAGAGTGCTATTTTTCTTTAATTTAAAATTTAAAATATTTAATATATTCAATATTAGATATTGTATTTAAAATAACTAATATGTTTCAGATATTATATATTTAATATCTTTAATGTTAGATATTGTATTTGAAATATTTGATATGTTTTGGATATTATATTTAATATTTAGAAATTTAAATATAAAAATTGTCTTCGTTTGCTTATTTAAATAATAGTTTTATCACAACTAAAAGTTATTAGTAACATGTGGGTGGTTATCCGTTTGCACCAATGGGTCTATTCAATTGATGGTAGAGAGACCTATTTGTCCAGCAAAAAGTTTTGAGATGATTCCTAATTAAGTGAGGCAAAATTTATTACAAAATGCATCTAATCTCTCTTTACGACCACCACTTAGATTCTTTTAGATAGATAAAGGATTCAGTCACCTAACTTCATTTATTTCTAAAATTAACTGCGTGTATTGTACCCAAAAGAGCTACGACAGGTCAAAGGATATAAGGTCTATTTGGAATGGAAAAATGGCCTCGTTCAATAATTTCTTGTAATTTTATTTTATTTTAAATTTCATCTTTTAGAACCTTGGATCAAATTACTATGTCCTTGTGTGATTGCTTTAGCACTGCCTATTAATCGAGCAACAAGATTGCTTTGAGAAACCTATTAAAGTGAGACTCTTCATGGATTAAATTTTTATTATTATTTAAGAATCTTGGATTTTCTTATTGCAAAGTCCTATAGTTATCTCTTCCCATTATCTCCAGGAGTCAAAGTATTATAAATAAAAAAGAGGGGAGTGCCACAAGGTGTGTGTATATGCTCATCATATCTCTGTTTTACCTTAAATTTCAATAGTTTGAATAGTCTATTAGATCCAAATTTTCACTGTTCATTATGCGTGCCTTCATGGGATGAGCGTTCAGTTTTTTGAGCTCAACAAACTTTTATGGAGCATTTAGTAATTCTGATGACAATTTGATGATGACGATGAAGGGAGAAACAAATGTTTCAAGGCTTTTTGTTCTTGGGTGCTTCAAGCATCTAGACAATGTGCCACCTTTATCAATGAACGACAACAAATTTGGATAAAAAGTATGAAATACTTGACGAATAATTAATTGTTAACAACATAAACATTTTTAAAACTCATACGCTTTTAAAAAATTCAAGAACTAAAACTAAGTTTATAACTTTGAAAATTAATACATTAATTTCCTCAAATTGCATTCAAAATTTTATTCTTGTTTATTACTCCATTTAAAAGAAGTATATTGTATTTGTATCAAATCAAAATCTCTTTTTGGCAAAACTAAAATAAAATATCTGTGACTTTCTCCATCCGGAAAAGAAAATTTCTTTGATTTCGTTTCCATATATAATCAAGAATTTATTATATATTGACTATTCTTATTTTATATGGCACGCAATTATATAACACAAATATTTGATTACACTTAACACAATTTAGAAGGCACATATCACACAATTGCTTTTTTAACTAGGAATGCAATCTTTATCGTTCGATTGAAGTGATATTCTTTTAAAAATATTAGAACTAAATTAATTAAAATAACATATTTTAGGGTCCACTATAATAAGTTCCTTAATATATAGTTGAAGATATATAAACTAAATCACATATTAAATTACAATCTCTCACTTGTTTCGTTGGACCCTCTTTAACAACTTGTAAAATGAAAAAAAAAGGTTAAGAAGGCAAAGAAATTTCAAGTGGCAATATAGTATTATTGGTCTGCCATTTCACAACTAAGTATTTTGATGTTCCCAAGATTTATAATTTTATATAGCAAAAGCTACGAAACTATAGCTTCTGGTAGTTAAGTCAATTTTCCAACTAAAATTTCACAAGTACATAGTTTTTTTTTTTTTTTGATATTAGGTTGAGATATTAGGTTGCTTTTTCCATGTTTGACTTTTCTGTTTTTCTATTGCATTAATTTATTTTCTAGCTTTATCCTTCTACCTTGTGCTTGTCCTTCCTTTGCGAAAAATCTGTTGGACATAGTAAGAGTTGTTTTGTGGATCCTTTATATAGGATTCTTATATTGTTGTTCTTTGTTCAAGTTATTTCTTTTTCGCAAGTTGTAGATGTAATGATGAAATTCTGTATAAAAGATGCATACATGGACTTCACATTTGGTTCTTAAATTCTGAAATAGAAAAAAACTAGCTGTAAAGTAGATGTTACTAGCATTTTTTTTTTATTACTACACTATATAACTTTAATGTTACTGACTCTAGTTTTCATGATTAATGACCACTACCTGGAATTGGACTTATCAAATCTTTACTCTCTCCAAATATTCTTATCCAATTACTTAACAGTAACCATATTATTAAGAATGCCCCAATTAATGTAGGAAAAAAATAAAATAAGTAATCCATTCGAATACTCCCTTGTAAACTATTTTATTATTTCCTTCAAAAACATAACTACGAACCATTATAGCTTTGTAGATGAATCTTTGATGATTATTAAGTATCTATTGGACTACTTCATGACTACTTGAAAACGGATAGCTTTGATTGAATGAAGATGCCAGAAAATCGAAGATGGATGTATAATATAGTAGATTCGAGTCGACGATGTTTTATGGCAGAGTTCGAGCAAGGTGTTGAGGAGTTTCTTGCCCATGCATGTTGATTACCTTCTTTTTTACAGTTAGAGAAAATTAGGTGTCTTTGTACCCGGTGTAAATGTAAGAACTATCTATGTCTTAACGAGGTGAAGGTGCACATTTATAAACATGGATTCAAGTCAGACTACTATATATGGACTAGTCATGGTGAAACGTTGACTGCTTGTCATTCACCTGTATGTCCAATGCCAGGCGTCCAACATATCTCACAGGGGCCACTCGGGAACCAGTTGTCATAATATGACACCATGGTGATGGATGCAGCCGGGCCAAGTTTCAAGGATAACTATGATTGCTCTGCTGAAGAGATGCCAAACCCAGATGCAAGGGCATTTTATGACATGTTGCATGCGGCACAACAACTCTTATAGGAAGGTTGTGAAGATGAATCTGAACTTTCCGCAGCTATGTAGTTACTAAGCATTAAGGAAGAAACCAACATGTCACACCAAGACTACAATTTAGTGTCACGACTTGTGCGGAGAACACAACCTAACGACACTTATATGCCTCTAAACTTGGATCAAACAAAGAAGTTGGTGTCAAAATTAGGACTTGGTTATATGAAGATTGATTGTTGTGATAATGGGTGTATGTTGTATTATAAAGAAGATGCAAATGCAACCCAATGTAAATTTTGTGGTAAAGCATGGTATGCCGCAAGAAAGTGCCATGGAGGAAAAAAGAAAATTGCAACCAAGTAGTTATGGTACCTACCACTAATTCCTAGGCTTCAAAGATTATTTGCTTCTGGAAAAACAGCAAAAGAAATGAGGTGGCATTATGAGAACTATTGAGCAACTGGCATCCTCACTCATCCCTCTGATGGAGAAGTATGGAAGGTGTTTGATAATACATACCCCGACTTTGCGTATGATCCACGAAACGTTCAACTCAGGTTGTGTGCTGATGGCTTTACGCCATTTGGCCAATATGGGAGAAGGTATTCTTGTTGGCCAGTTATTGTCACTCCGTACAATTTGCCTCCAACAATGTGCATGAGACAAGAGTACATGTTTTTGACATTGATTATCCCTGGTCCTAACAATTTCAATGGGAAAATTGACATTTATTTACAACCATTAGTAGATGAATTAAAATTATTATAGATTAATGGTGTCCTAACATATGATGTTTCATTGAGACAGAATTTTCAGATGCATGCCACACTATTATGGACAATCAATGACTTTCCAGTATATAGCATGTTGTCTGGTTGGATGACAGCAGGGAGATTGTCATGCCATATATGTATAGAGAACTCAAAGTCATTCCAATTGAAGCATGGGAGGAAAACATCTTTCTTTGATTGTCATCGACAATTTCTTCCACTAGATCAGCCATACAGAAGAAATAAAAGCTCTTTTTATAAGAATAGAGTTGAGAACTCAATACCTCCGTCGCGGGTAGATGGAGAGCAAGTTTGGCAAAGAATGTGCAAGCTGCCAAAAGTGACTGAGTGGGGAAAACTTGTAACAATTGAAGGGTAGACACTCACCATTGGACGAAACAGAGCATATTTTGGGAATTGCCATATTGGAAAACCAATATCATTTGACATAATCTTGATGTCATGCATATTGAGAAAAATATGTTTGACAATATATTTTACACTGTTATGGACACAAAAAGGAAGACTAAAGATAATACACAAGCTCAGTTGGACGTGGAAGAATATTGCCGATTACAAGAATTAGAACTTGTTAATAATGGAAGGAAAGTTCTGAAGCCAAAAGCATAATATACTATGAATATAGAACAAAAATGAGCTATTTGTCAATGGGTAAAGAACCTAAGACTCCCTGATGGGTATGCATCTAATCTGGCCCGATGTGTTGACACAAAAGAAGCAAAGGTATATGGAATGAAGAGTCATGATTGTCATGTGTTTATGCAATACTTGCTTCCAATTACCTTTGGTACTTTGCCTGAAGCTGTGTGGAATCTGATAATTAAGATTAGTCAGTTATTTAGAGAACTTTGTTCCACTACCTTGACGATGGCTCAGCTAGAGTTATTAGAGTAGAACATTGTTGTAACCTTATGCAAGTTAGAAAAGATCTTTCCCCCTGGGTTCTTTGACTTAATGGAGCATCTACCCATCCACCTTCCTTATGAATCGAAAGTAGGGGGACCTGTTCAATATCGATGGATGTATCCATATGAAAGGTAATAAAGCTTTTTACTATATGCTTCGAATAAATATATGTTTGAAAGGTAATAATACTTGTTTAACTATTCTTTATGTAGATTCCTCCATACCTTAAAGCAAAAAGTCAAGAACAAAGCTTGAGTGGAAGGATTTATATGTGAAGCTTATATAATTGAGGAGATCGCAACATTTTGTTCGCATTACTTTGAGCATGATGTGTTATAAAAAATTATGAGACCTCCAAGAAATAATGATGGTAGAGAATCAGACCTGCCAGCACTTTCCATTTTTAACTATCTTAGAAGGCCTTCTGAAAAATGCAAGTGTCGTTTCTTAAATGATCAAGAAGTAGATGCCACTACAAAATATGTTTTAATAAATTGTGATGAAGTGCAACCTTATGTTAAGTAAGTGATATTACTTAAACAATTCATTTGTTTGTATATGCTTAACACATTCCTTTGCCATGTAGTTTATTTGTTCATGAGTTAGCCTTATCCAATCCTCAAATTGTGGATGCTGAGATAGAAGGTCAAATTGAAGCAAATTTTTTCGCATGGTTTCGAGAGCATGTACGTAGTAATAAATTGTAACTAAGTATGTCTTAAATCTAACCTCAACTCACATAAAATATTAAAAAATGCCACATAGGTTCAAAACTCAGCCAACAATATTTTGGATCTATTTTTACATGACATTGCTCGGGGACCAAAGAGAAGCATTAGAACTTGTCCTATTTATTTTGTTAATGGGTACAAATTTCACATACATTCATTGAGCCATCGAAAATCAACAATAAATAGTGGTGTATGTATTAAAGGGACTGACTTTGCACAATCAGAATATGACTTTTATGGCATTCTAGAAGAGATTGTGGAGATTGAATACACAGGGGTTCCTGTGAAGCGATTAGTATTGTTCAATTGTCAATGGTTGTCAATGGTATGATCTTCACCTAATCATGGTATGAGAGTTCACAAACAATATGAGATTGTTGAAGTTCACGAATTAAGGAGGTATAACAAGTTCGATCCATTTATACTTGCACAACAAGCGACGCAAGTGTACTATGCATCTTATCCTAGTTGCCATCAAAAGGCTAATTGGTTAGCCGTAATCAAGGTTAAGGCTCGTAGCATAATTGATGTTTCTTTATCTGAAACAAATATAGGGCCATTTCAGGTGGATGGATTGGAAATCATATTACCTATAATCGTCCCAAATGATGAATTCCATAACCTAAGAGACACTGAAGGTTCATATGAAGAAATAGATATGTTAACCATTAACATAGTCTGTGACGAAGAAGAAGAAGAAGAAGTTGAAGAAGAAGAAGAAGATGATGATGATGATGAAGATGATGATGATGATGATGATAATGATGTATAGATTAGGGTTGGGTTTTATTTAATTTTGAGTTTCAGTTTTTTATAATATATTTTCTTATTTTAAATGTGAATTTATTTTTGTTTACATTCTATTTAATTTTTGGTCAACTTATACTGACTCAAGTTTGCTATTATATATGTAAATATCAGGTCGTGGTTCTAGGCGAGGTTGTCCTCGATGGAGTACCTCTACACTGCCACCTCTGCACCTTCAATCATCTCATTGTCCTTTGATTTCAGCACCTACTCCAGCTCATATAGCGCTAGACGCTTCCACTACACCTGCATCAGCTCCAATCATGCCTAAATCATCTAAGAGACCCTCAGCATCACTTGTATCATCTCCTCTTGTACCATCCCCTGACTCCCAATACTTACATCTCACTCTTCAGGGTCCTTCCACTAGTTCTACACCAATATCACCTATCCAACCTTTTGGCTGTGACCCCACAAATGGTTGAACATGGTTATATCCTGACAAGCATACGTAAGTCATCAAGTTTATATTATTTTATTTGTTATTCATTTAACAACTTAGTGCCATTATAATATTTTTAATCATTGATGTTAAATGATTAGATTTAATCCTGTTGTTGCTATTGTTCATGATATTCTCCCTATAATCCAAGCAAAATTTGAATATCCATGTTATAGCTGGGAAGTGACGCCTCTTGAGGTCAAACAACTATGGTTTGATGAATGGGTGTTATATATCTTATTCCATCATTATATTTGTATCATGTGTTGATATCTTTTTTCCTTAATTTGTCTCAATTTTGAGTTTTCTGGTGCTTATGTAGAAAAAGTATAAATAGCTGCCATAATATGACCAAGTTGTTAGACGTAATTGGTACAAAAAGTGTGAGAACGTCTTACAAAATGCAATGTATAGAGTCCAGCTAGATTTGGAAAAGGGGGTCACAACTAATTGGATCCCAGATAATATAATGGTCCAATTAAAGCACTATTGGGAGTCAGAAGAATATAAGGTCGTATGCCAGACAACTAAAAACAATTGAGCATCTACCACGGGAGGCATGTAACATAAAGGGGGTAGCATTCCTTCAACTGAATATAAGAGGAAGCTGGTAACTATTTAAATTGAAATGTAATCATTGTTTATTTAATGCATGAGATAACTAATATTAATAAATAACTGCAAACTTCAGTGCTTGGAAGACCACCTACAATGTTTGAATTGTTCAAGCACACGCACTGTGACGAGGCAACTGGTCAATTTGTGGACCATAAGGCAACTGAAATTTATGTATGTGTATGTTTATCTTTTTCTTTCTCTTTGAAATTGTGTTAATGGCCAGAAGCCTTACTAGCTGTAGTGTGGGCCTTAATTTTTTTATTTTGATTATAACTGGACTTGTATTGACAGCCAGAGGCCTGACTAGCAGTAGTGTGAGTCTTTATTTTTATTTTTGATTATAATTGGACTTGTGCTGGTGGTGAGAGGTCTAACTAGTTGTTGTGTGTCTTCATTTTTTGTTTTAATTGACATTAGACTTGTGCTGACGGCCAGAGGCCTAACTAGCTTTAGTGTGCGTCTTGATTTTTTCCTTTAATTATAACTAGACTTATGCTGATGGCTAGAGGCCTGACTAGTAGTAGTGTGGGTTTTTATTTTTGGTTTGATTATAATTAGATGTGTCTTGATGGTCAGAGGTCTGGCTAGTTATAGTTTGTCTTTATTTTTTGTTTTGATTGTCATTGGACTTGTGCTGATGGCTAAAGGCCTGATTAGCTTTAGTGCAAGTCTTTATTTTTTGTTCTGATTACAATTGGACTTGTGCTGATGGCCATAGGCTTGACTAGCTATAGTGTCTTTTTATTTTTTATTTTGATTGTCATTTGATTTGTGCTAATGGCTAGAGGCTTGACTACCTTTAGTGTGAGTCTTGATTTTTTATTTTGAATGTAATTAGACTTGTACTGATGGTTGGAGGCCTAACTAGTTATATTGTGAATCTTTATTTTTAGTTTTGATTGTAACTAAACTTATATTAAAGGCTAAAGGCCTGAATAGCTGTAGTGTTAGTCTTTATTTTTGGTTTTGATTATCACTGAACTTGGGTTGATGACCAGAGGCTTGAATAGTCGTAGTGTGTGTTTTTATTTTTTGTTTTGATTATCACGGAACTTGTATTGACGACCAGAGATCTGACAACCTGTAGTGTGAGTTTTTATTTTTTTGTTTTGATTGTCATTAGACTTATGTTAACGGCAAAAGACCTAACTAGTTGTAGTATAAGTTTTTATTCTTTGTGTTTGATTGTCATTAGATTTGTGCTGATGGTCGAAGGGTTGACTAGTTGTAATGTGAATCTTGATTTTTGGTTTTGACTATCATTGAACTTGTGCTGATAACTGAAGGTCCAACCAGTTGTAGTGTTAGTTTTCATCTTTTTACTTTGTCACTACAATTGTTTGATCTTCTATTTAGTGTCCTTTACTTATTTTATTACTTTGTTGCTAGCAATATCATTGCATATTCTTTTCATATACCTAATTGTATAATTTCAATATTTGATACCTTTGATTAGGATGGCTTAATATATTTATAGTTTCAAGATACTTAGTCTTTATTATATGATTATACATCATGTTGATACTTTATGACATAAAATATACTTAAACGTGTGCATACTTTTGCTTCTGGATGAATTGTCATTATTTTCTTTATTTTTAAAATTTTCTTTCTTTGATTCTATTAACAGGCTGATTATTCAAGGTTTAAAAATGCTAGGACTTCTACTCAGGACTCACCAGACATAGCATCAAATGATATAGATGATGATGATGATGATGAAGTTGCCTTATGGTTAGAGGTTGTAGGTGGCAAGAATAAGAAGGGTCGCATCTTTGGAGTAGGATCTGTAGCTCATGATGTTAATACTGTTTGTTCTCGTGGGACCTCTTCTTCCATTAATAACTCAGGACTCCATTCAGATTTTGAAGAGGAATTACGCAGGAGGATTGCCATAGAGACAGTACCTTTGAGATAGGAGAACCAAGAGCTTAGAGAGCAGAATCAACAAATCTTATCTATGTTAGACCAGTATCAGCAAACACTTAATAAGTTGCAAGAACTTGAATTGAGTTTATCTCGTGTCCCATCAGATCCTATACCGGAAGAATCAGCAGTTGAGAAGACAGGCCCTGATGATTGTCCCCTTTTTTAAATGTGATTTTATTTTATTTTTTATGTCATTTTAAGTTATGTATTTTAAGTTAAAGATTGTTATAATTTGTTTTATAAACGTTTAACTGATGATCATTTTAATCGATCTATTACTTTTTATTGAATACTATTGTGTTATTTTATTTGATTAGATGGGTAGCAAAAGTAATATTGACGCTGTATTAAAAAAATATAATATAATAAAAAAATTAAATCAGCAGCGCATTTTTTTTGCTATTCTATCACTAATTTGAGCCAGATCAGTGTCGAAATAATCCGTCACTATCAGTGACGGATCAGTGATGGACCGTCACTAATTTGTGACGAATCAGTGATAGAATATTTCGTTGCTAATTACTGATGAAAAATTCTGTCAAAAATTTGTGATGGAATATTCCGTCACTAATTAGTGACGGATACTCCGTCATTGGTTCGTCGCTAATTAGTCACGAAAAATTTTGTCACTGGTCTGTTACTAATTTGGAATAAGTTATACCCACAATTAGCGACGGAATTTGGATCAGCGACAGAATTTTCATTTCCATTGCTAATTATTTAGCGACGATAAAATTATCGACGGAAATAATCCGTCGCTAACCAATTTGCGACGGAATTTTCCGTCGCTAATTCTTGTTTTTCTTGTAGTGATTCTCACTTTTAGAGATATCCAAGGCATTGATTTGGCATCTATAATTTCATTTCTATGATGTCAAACCTTATGGTAGAAATTGATCTCATAATATGTGATGTTCTATGACTAGATCAATGACATTGTTGTTGTTGAGAAACATTGTAAGTTATGGATAAGGGGTTGGAAGCAAGTTAGGAGTTAAATTTTCTATTATACTAGACATATGAAAATGGGTTGAAATGTTCATAAGATAGTATATTAAATGTCTCTCTTTCTTTTATGACTCTAGAGATTTTGGAGACGTTGATTGTTAGTTTTTGTGTAAGCTCTGGCAGCATGTTCAGACTTTGCATGTTGTCAGCTTATTATTATGAATGGAACTATGTGTTTATGAAACTTTTATTAGATTTTTTTTGCAAAATATTTAATATTTTATTGGAATACATTTTTATTAACGGTGAATATTCCGAAGCAATATTTGTTTACTAAAATTCATAATATATGCATTTTTTGTTAAAAAATGGTACATGATTGAAAGTATATGATTTCATCGTGAAAGCAACCAAAATTTTATTTGATCTATTTTTTTAGAGTTGATCTCAGGTGTGCTTGGGGGCAAATGTTAAGCGTACTGACTTATAATATGAGATAGTGAAGAAAAGCTAACACAATTTCCTTGTACATAATCTTGAGGTGGCAGTTATGAGTTTTTCTAATAAGATTTGGAGGTACTATTTTTTCTATAGATTTGAAAGTCACCCGAAATTCACAAGTATGAGTAAGGATCCTCTCAATTTCCTACCTTATCATAGGGCAAGAAATTGAAACTAAGGATCCTTACTCTTAAATATATCTTGAGTAAAGGGATTCGAAAAGAAAGAAAGATTACAAAGGTATTTTAAAAGGATAATACTGCTTTATCTTTATTATCTTGAATGACTAGAGTAATAGTGGGCGACTTAAGAAGAGAATCAGTAGCCAGCTTATCCCAATTAACATTAGAGGGAAGCTTATCAATCAAGAAACAAGTGCGTGTGAGATTAATAACGTTCCATTGGAGTTTTGAGTCTAGAGTGTTTTTAGCCCATAGGCGAAGTCTATCCTAGTGAAGGAAGTTAAAATATTATATTAAAGTAAGAAAATAACAAGTAGATTTTGGTCAAAGACTACACCAAAGTGGATAAGAAACATCAAGGAGGTTTAGAAATGCTTCAAAATTTAGAGATTTCATAGTATATCAAAAACAGGACAAGATCGTGGATTTTTCTAGTTTTCCTACAATCTCAAGTAGTATGATTTTATTGGGTACTTGTTATTAAGTTAACTAAGCTCTCTTTCATCCGGTTTAGACTACACTTTTTGCTCCCTAGTGTGCTAGGCCGCACAGGCATGCAATAAAGATCCTTTCACAAGCTACTCACCGCTACCATTTCTAATTGTGGATTGCCAACCATATTTAAATGTTGAACAGACAACGTTATGAACTTGTATCTCATTAGAAAAATGTAAATGTCAAACAATGCAGCATAACTCATAATCTGTAACCTCCATTAGCACTCAACGCATCGGTTGACATAGATAGTCACTAAGGTGTACCTAATTGTCGTAGCCTGAATTGCGTGTATGTGTTGCAATAGATTGGATTACCAAACAAGAACCATGGCTATCGCCTTCGGCTGCATGATGTGAAATGAATGTCCTGTGAAATCGATTACCTCCTGGCAATAAGAATTATAAGAGACATCTACTAACTCTGCCTGTAAAGTAGATCTAATTATGCCTTAGAGTCTATTTTAAGTATTCAAGTAATGAAAGGGAAGAATGAGGAGGTTGATAAGTAAGTACTATCTATGATCTTACGAACTCCTTCTTTTGTAAACTCACTTTATATTATAAACTTATGTTGTCTAAATTATTGTCTCGAGTCTAAAGTGAAATTTCTATGTTCATCGTTTAATGCCTGTGGTTGACTATTAAGTATCAACATTTGTTTCTATACACATTAAATCAAATTCCTACTAAGCAGATAAAAGGACTATATCAGACATTCAATTTTGTATTGCTTTGCTTGAGATCATAATTTCTGAAGAAACTTTTCCATAAGGTTTGGAATGAATTGAGGGACTCAACATGATCTCTGATTGTTTTAATATAAAATAAAGGGAATCAAGATCAATTAGAATATTCAACATATCAAAGAAGGCAATTTTACCAACAATATACCATATAAAAAATGGCAAACTTGGGGGACCACGTCATCCTCTGGTCCCCCCTTCCTTCGCTGCTGATTTGCACACAGCCAACATACTTGGTTAGAACATGATATTCCTTGGTCTCGCATCCTTCCGCCACTGGCATGCACACAGCCATAGAACACAAAATGACATATTTTAGTAATAACTTTTCGTTTGATCTTTTATGTAGTTTTTAAAACCAATTTTGTCATGTGATGATTTATTATACTATCATTATTTAGACACAGGCACATATAGTATCAAGCTTGATGAGTACTCATGGCCATGTGTGTGTAGTATTGGTCCAATGCAAAGGTTCCACTCCAGGCACATTTAAATTAAGCAGGATGAAAGTGAAGACGTAAACGATATCTAAAACTAAGCTAGTTAAATGATCTTTACATTTTAGCAAACCAGAGGAATCCTTCAATTTCTCAATGAGTAAAATTACCCTAGTTATCGCCATGTTGTTGTTGGGCTCTTTATCATTTGATTGATTTTTATAATTTGTGTATAATTATAAAATATATTTTATAAATTTTAAAATAATTATGCATAACTTAAAAAAAATTATCATAAAAAAGGCAACCTCTTCATATAGAAACTTTAAAAGTAAGCAACAATGACGTGTTTTTACAAGGATAGAAAGGACAAGAAAATTAAAGTGACAACAAGCATGCGAAGAAAAAAAAAAGGGGGGCGGGGAGGAGAGAGAGAAGTATCTTTTGCGACCCACAACTATCCATGTAATACAAAAAACTACAGTTCAGTTGAGGACAGCTGGCATACCACTTTAACATGTACCCATGTTATTGTTGTTGGTTGATCCGGGAATTGATCTTGTTGGCTTTAAATCAAGTCCTGCAACGAGAGCAAACAAACAAATATTGTAATTTTTCTACCAAAACATAAATAAATATTATAACTTCAACTACTTTTGAGGGATTACCAAGGGCAAATTGGATCAATTTCCTCCTTTCCCCTACTGCAGAAGGTGGCGTAGTAGCGGTGCTTCCAATCGGCATAGAAGCAAAGCTGCCAGTCCCAGCAGTGTGACCTCCCACTAAAACTACTGCAGCATCTAACCACAGGTATAAAAATGGCAAAAGAACCACCATGAGTACCTGTGGATGGCATATCGTTCCTCGGATGGCTCTACCATGTGTGTTTGTGCAGCTAGAGCCGGGAGGTAGCATTTATTGTTGCTTGTTCTTTACTTCTTACCAAACCATGGAGTGGTCCTTCAATGGAAACCAAAAAGAATGGTCCTTCAATTTCTCAATATTCTCACTTTTATCATTCATGCATGCAGGCGTTAATTGTTAAATTCATAAACTACATTTCTGCACTCTCTCCATGTAACTAACACTATAAATTGAATCCACGCAAACTCCCATAAACAAGCCGAGGAACCAAATATAAGCAGCCTTTTCTAATATATTGTTGTCCTCAGTCTACGCTCCACCCCCAACATCCAATGAAGACTGCATTACTTGCACTGTTTTTCCTTCTCTTTCGCTTCTGCACACAACTGCTAACCACAGCTGAAGTTGTGCTTGACGTCCATGACAATCCTGTCAGACCTGGTGAGCCATACCATATTCGTGATGCCACAAACTATGACCATGCAATTTCACTTGATGAAATCGGCAACCAAACATGCCCGATTTCGGTGGTATTGGCCATTGATCCTAAGCGGGTGATTTTTCATACAATCCAAGACCCAGAGGCGGAAAATATCACGACAGAAGAACCCTTGAATATCGAATTTTCCTGGGTACATGAATGTGCTAAATCACCCAAATGGAGAGTTCTAGCTGATGCTTTTGCAGTGTATCCTCTATTGGTTGGTCCACCTGACAAACGTCACATTCCCGGTAGATTTCAAATTAAGAAAGCTCAAGATGAAAGTGATGCATATAATCTTGTCTTCAAACTCTATGGTATAGACGAGCACGTTGTTGCGACTCGAACTTACAACGATAGAGAAGACCTTTCGGTTTTGAAGCTGTGTTCCGAGGAAGGACTCAAGGTCAATTTCTACCCTGTTGGAGGTTATCCCGTAGACTCTGTCCGCCTTATGCGAAAGAGAATCATTAAGTAATAATGTATGCCATGGTGTGTGATATTGCTGATGCTGCTTAACGAGCTCTCCTATAATGCTCTAAATAAATCAGCACAAGTGATAATATTGATGATGATGTTATGAATAGATATCCTTTATTTTTTCACTTACATTCCCCAGCGGTTTCTGTGCTCCTTTCGAAATTTCGTTTTCTTTAAGTACTTCGGTTTATTTTGCTTGAACTTTGATTGGCCAGAAAACCAAACTGGAGTAGTTGTAAAATAAGTTTTCGGAAGAAACTAATTAATTAAATAAAAAGATATAATTATACACACACTAATAAAAAAATCAAGAAGCATATCCTTATTTTCAAGAGGCATTACAGAAACCCTTTTTTTTTCTTATTCTTTTTTTGATAAAAAGAGAAATCAAATTAAGAAAAACATATTACATCGGTCTGAAATATGTTGATTAACCTATCAGCTATATCTTCCCGAATATAGTAATAAGAGCCTAGGGGCAAATTAAGACACTAAAGACCATACATCCTCTCGTAAAACTTGCAAATGAACTGAAAGTAAGTTCTGTTTCGAGGAAACCAAGCATATATATATTGTAAAGAAAAGGAAGTCCTAGTTCTATTTTTCACTTATATGACAAAGAATTTTGAGCACAAAATCAAGAAACTATGGAAGAACAAGTATGAAGTAAGTTATGACTGAAGATCCTCTATAGACGCTTTCTGCTTTTTTTTTTAAAATTGAAATATCTCTGTTGGAAAGCGGACGAGAGAATCTATTCTCAAGATTTTATCACTAATCATCATTCTAAGGTAACATTTCATCTAATTCTTAATTATTTTTCATTAAACTATTCTCTTAATTAGAGCATGGAAGCATGCTTTGGAAATCAGTACAACATAGTATACCAGGTATTATCTACTAAATATATACAAGCCGAATCCTGATGGGTTGATCCATTTCAAAACTAAATCTCAATTGTGGGTTCGGTTATGTAGCATCAGATGATCCTATAAGGAAAAGCACTATGCGCTCATAACAAACATCAGCAACCTAATAACAACCCTTATCCTAAGTTAAGCCAAATTTACAAAACCTACACCGAAAGTTCCAAATTTTTTGCTCTATTTGTTAATTACTGTTATAAGGTTACTGGCTACAATTTGATATATATTTTGGACCAATTCTCACCAATCAGCCCAACTTTGAGTCCAGCCCCACTAAATTACCAAACTACCTTTTATAAATAAAAGAAACTAATTAATTATATAAAAAGGTAATTCCACGCTTTAATTAAAAAAAAAAAAAAATCAAAGAGCATTGTCATGACCCTTCTGAGCACGTGACTTCAGGTTACTGGCTACAATTTGATATATATTTTGGACCAATTCTCAGCAATCAACCCAACTTTGAGTCCAGCCCCACTAAATTACCAAACTACCTTTTATAAATAAAAGAAACTAATTGATTATATAAAAAGATAATTCCATGCTTTAATTTAGAAAAAAAAATGAAAGAGCATTGTCATGACCCTTCTGAGCACGTGACTGGCACAAGAACAAAGTGCTACTTTGACCCAATATGCCTCAAACAGAGACACAACACATAAAATTTTTAAAACTATAAATCAAACATATTCCAATTTTTTGTACAATAGCCAATTAGTAAAGGAGCTCTACTCTCAAAGTACAAGTGTTTGGGAGCTCTACTCTTTAAATGGAAATCAAAACATAAAATTCTAACATAAAAATATGACAAAATTCCAAGTGACTACAATCTTTGTCCACTCAGTTTCAAACCTGCTTCAAAGATAAGTTACTTGTAAGCAAACCTAAGAGTTTGGGGTAGGATGACTAGGTGAACTTGAAACTAAAAACAAGATAAAATAAAGGGATGAGATCACACAGACTCAGTGAGTAGATGTCACAAAACAACTTTAATATAAACAACAATTTGATAATGAATAATAATGAATAATTGGAAAATTCACTAACAACAATCCTTTGCATATTTGGAAAGTGAGGTAAGGCGCACTCTAAATACATAATCTAGGACCAAACACATTGTGTACACATTCACAGGATCATTGTTACATTACATAAGGGTGAACATTTTTACTCATCTATTCATATCTCAAGTAAAGGATTATACTTCCTGACTAATCTAACTCATCAACAAAAGTTAAAGAATTACTCATTTTAACTAAACAGAAGTTAGGGAATTAATCATCATAACTAAATAGAAGTTAGGGAATCACTCACTTGACTGAATGAAAGTTAGGGCATTAGTCATCCTAATCAAATAGAAGTCAAGGAATCAATCATCCTAACTAATGCACATGGGTTAAGCTAGGATAACTGAACTTGTTATAATATAGCATCTCATTACCAAGCGCATCAAGGTGTTCTACCCTGCATTTAGACTTATGATCCCGACTATGTTGAAATCAAAAGTAAGCAATGAAATAATGGCCCACATTTCTTGCATTATATCAACTATTTTAGATTGACACTTTAAGCCAACACTCACATCCAAACATTACAACAAAGTCACATAATTTAAACATTAACAAATATGCTACACACTACAAACATGCAACTTCATAATATTATGTTAGACAAAAATAGTTAATGATTCATAACCAATCGCATTTACAACATCACAAAAATACTTATTATCCACTTACAGAGAATCGTTATGTAGACAAATGGTGTTAGTGGCACTTCTTATAACCTTTTGACAATTGAGCCCCAACTATAGAAGTATCCACTGGAATACTTAAGGACACAATTACCTGATTATAAAAACCCAAATATATACATTTAGTGGTTAACATATATAGTTGAGAGTAAGGCTTGGGTTTGGTGGCAGCCAACGGGGAATTTCATTCAAAGTGCTCCGTGTTCGAGCCTAGTAGCCTACCTAACCCAGTTCTTTTTTTTTTTTTGGTCTTTTCTGCCTTTTTTCTACTATACCAAAAAACGCCCCCTCCATTTGCATGATTAAAGAGCTAGGTTTTTGGTCATTTCCTATCCCCACTTTCAGCTGCACATTTCTCTTACGTACACCCATCTTTTTGGTTAGAGAAAATAAAGGAAGACAACTAAAGATGTTTGCATCTTTTCCTCCATTTTCACTGCTACCCTGCTCCTTTCCTGTTATAGTTTTCTGTACATTTGTTTTTCTCTTGCTACAACCTTTTTCTACTACTGGTTTTTGGTAGCCACATTTTAATGCAAAAATGGCCTTTCTCTTAGGCTGAAATTTTAGCTTCTTAGTGGTTGGTAAGAGGCCTTCATTTTTCCTTTAAGTCTTCTTATTTTCTTTTGATGTGTTGTGTTCTTCCATTTTGCTTAAGAAACCTACTCTACATGCTCTTCCCCCTTCTCATGGTTCTTAGTCAATTTAGTATAGAACAAGTGGTGTGTGGGCTACCTTGTGGGTGTTATTTTGCTAGAAAGGGAAGCCAAAGGCATGAGTAATGTTTCTATGTCTATAATTCTAGCTTTGTTCATGTGAGTAAGCACTTCTTTTGTGTTTCTTCATCCTCACACACCTCCAACCCATCATGCTCCTACTGTAATATGTTTCATGTGTGTGTGTGTGTGTGTGTGTGTTGCTATAGTGTGATTGTAAAAATGTGACGAACTAGCTATTTAATTAAAAAAAAGAATTAAAGAGAAGTATATATGCTAAAGGAGTATTTTTCATTTTCTAAACAAATATGATTGGTTCTTGCAATTATAAGTGTAAAAATTTTTATTTGGGCATATGTTCATTTCTGTTGATTTTAGCATATTTCAAAATTCCTTTTAATGGTCACATTATCAATCAATTAATTCTCTCCCTCTGCCCTAGTGCCATTTTATCAATGAGCTGGGGAATAAAAGCCAAAACTCTTATGTGAAATAAGATTTTAATCTCGCTTCCTTCTGATGCTTAGCATAGTGTTTGATTGTCATACTTGTAGATATTTTGAGGTCCTTATATCTTAACTTGTAACTCTTAGGAATTTTCAAGGAGTTCATGCCTAAAGCATGTAAGGGTTAATAGTGGTTGGAAGGAAAAGACGGGGCATTGAGTATTGAATTTGTAACTTAAATAAATAGGTTTATATCGGTGTTGTGAAAGAGATGTGATTAGTTACCATATCCAAAGAGACTTGTTAAAATTAGGTGTTTGTGAAAATAAAAAGAATTTTATCATGAGGCAATTTGAGGTCATCTCAGTACTAAGAATTTGTGGACCGATGTTATAGGGTATTTGAAAAAATTAGTCATAACTAAGAAATTAGCAGAGGATAGGAAACTTCTTTGTGTCAACTTAAGAGGTGACTGGATAATGCTGACTATATATGCTATGCAAATTCTATTTCATTTCTTTTGTCTAAATATTATTTATTTAATTATTACTTACTTAACTCTTTCATGTCCTTATTTTTTAGTTTTCTAAATGCTCATTTAAGTATTATTGTATTTTGGGAAAACACACCAAAATTTGAAATTATTTCTATTGAGTATGAGGTTTTAATTAAATTTTTCTAAGCTTCTATAACTTTGAATATTTGATGATTTATGTTGCTTATATGCTCTGATGGGAAGTGAGCATGATTAAGAATCTTGATTGATTTTAAGCATCCTTATTAGGAGCTATCTATTTTGGGGCCATAGTGCACTGTGATTTGTACCCTAACTAGCAGGGGTATTACTAGCTCCGTATGGTTGGCCATTATACATAGCTCTGCTTTGATTTTTCCTAGCAAATTGCTCAACATCTGTGTTTCGCAAGCTATGTGCCCTGTGTTTGATTCATTTGGTACCGACGAGATGCTTCTATCATATTTAGAGATTTATGAGGAGAATTCATTATTTACTATATTAAATGCTTTAATAGTTGAATTACAAATTTAAATGGAACTTTATTATGAAATGTGCTTATTTCTCATAGTTAGTCTTATTTACTCAATGAGCGTTAAACTCGTTTCTTTGTTTTTAATACTCTTTTTAAATAGTAGAATTGAACCTAATCCCTCTTCAATGACTTATGATTGATCATCCGCTTTCATTCTTGGTGAGCCCCGCATCTATACATGTAGGCACATTTTGTTGATAATAATGAAATTGATTTTGTTTTGTAATATGTACATAACAGATAGGATCCCCTACCCCTAAAAGTTGTTGTATAGTGGGTTGTGTTAAGAGTATAACTCTCTTTTGATTATAATTGTTTTGTTGGGCTGATTGTAGAAATTTTGGAAGGTCTAAATTTTAGAGGAGACTCTGCTAAAATTTCTACAAAACCATATGTAATTAAATATGTTTAATACAAGTATGATTTACAGTTATTTTGATTAGTTCTATTATCTAGCTTTGAATTATGGAATTATAAAAATTTTGAATAGATTTTTGGTCAGGATCCTAGTTTAGTTAGGCTTATGGAGGAAAAATTATTTATCTTCTATGCCAGTCACACTTTTGGTTTCAAAGTGTGACATTGACTTTTAGCACCTCAAGTAAACTAACTGACATTTAGTATTCCTAACTTCATTTCTTTCATCCTTTAGTATCGAAAGCCCTAATTCACATCTTACCTTTCTTATTCAAACAATTGACAAATCACAAATTGAGCTTAAGATTAATTACCTTATGGAGATGAAAATGAAGTTTGGAAGTGTGAGCAGCTTCCCAAAAATCTCCAACCTTAAGCATTACATATTGCACAACTCTTTCCACCCTTAAAGAGTGACCCACAGCTACCACGAAGGATAAAGGGTACAGCTACCTTACATAGCCACTATTAGAGGAAGAGAATGGAAAAAGATGGAGGGTGGAAGGGAGAAAGTAAAGAGGAATAGAAAAATAGGGAAAAGGTTGCAACACTAAATGATGGTCATAATTTTGACGCCTACACCATGAGCCTCCCACATGATGATAATGGAGGAGGCTCCAATGAGTGGGTTGATGATAGTAGCTGGTGCAATGATGGTTGGCAATAACTTGAAGTGGTGTGACATGATAGGAAAGGAGAATGGTTGAAAGCTTAATAGGAGGAAAAAGGAGGAAGAGAGTGTTAGGAAGGAGGAAGAAAAAAAAGAAAAGAGAAAAGAGAGGGAAGAAAAAATAAAAAGAAAAAAGAAAGAAAAGTGAAGTATGCACCGATATTTTTCTCGTTAAGTTCAAAATGAGATATGAAAACAAGTGTTTTGACAGCTCAAAAGTAGAGAAAAATCCTCCAAGAATTTATGCTTCTACTAAGAAATAAATGTATCCTGCTAAATAAAGCAAAGATGTCAAAGTAACTCCCAAAATAATTTCTATGCTTAAGAAAAATTCTAAAATTAACTAAATGTTGTTTTCTACCAAAGAATAATTCTTAAAACATTTTGATAATTATTTATTGTTTTAGTTTAGTTTACCTTTATTATTTCTATTATTATATTACATTATTTTGCTAAGCTCTAATAAAATTTTTTTAAGTTTAGTCTTATTCCTTTATTTTAATTATTATTTGTTTATGTATTTATTTATTTCTTTTAATTTTGCCATTACTTCTAATACCTAAAATATTAGGTTATTACAAGCATATCCTTATTTTTAAATGCTATTACAAATAACTTACATTTTGGGCCAAGCCTTTCCAATCGGCCCAACCTCAAGGCTAGTCCATTAAATTATCAAACTACTCCTAAGGAGCTTATGTAAGCACCTAAGAATGCAATCATAGTAATAGATTATGTCTTGGCTCTTTTCTTTCATCTTCCTCTAATACTCTCCACATGATATTAACTTGGGCATGGAAATCCATGACAAAGCTCTTAACTCTCTATAACATCTAAGATTTCAAAAAATTTTCTAAGTCTATTGGCTATAGTCAAGACCCCTGTTAGTTATAGCGAGTGTACCAATTTGCTACAATGAGGAGCCAGTTAGTTATAACAAATGTACCAGTTTGCCATAGCTATGATATAGTTCACTATAGTGAGTTTATGTGTCCCATACAAAATCCAGGGATTTTCTTACAATAGTGCCCATTGTAACGAGAACAAGGGCCTAAAACTGATAAGCACTTGTCATAACGAGGGGTATTTCCTACTATAGCGAGACCTATTCTAGAAAAAGCATGAAAAAGTGAAAATTTTCTTTTTAAAGGATCTAGAAGCCTCTTAGTCCCTCTAAACAACATATTGCTTTATTCAAAAATAGAGAAGAGGTCTGAAGAGAGAGGGAGACCAAGAGGAGCCAAGAAAGAAGGGAGAACATCGAGGAAAAAAAGTGAGAAAATTGTAAGAATTCATGGTTTCTTCTTTTAGAAAATCAATTCCTCTCTTTTTGCCCTCTCTTTCCATAGTTTTAGGTACTCATATGGTTTTGTTTTGGACTTAATTCAGAGGGGGAAGTGTAAGGATTTGAGGAGAAGATTTAAGCAAAGGAAGAACCTCTTTGAAAGAGCTTCATTCATGGTAACTTCTTTTTATTTTATTTTATCTTCTTGAGTTTGTCAACCAAGAACAAAACCATGAGAGGGGGGAAAGTTTCTAACTTAGAGCAAGCATAAAACCATTGATTTAGGCCATGAAGAGTTGAAATATACCAAGAAATTTCAAGAGAAATTAATGAATTTCAAGTTAGGGATATGTAGAGCTCTTTAATGTAATGTGAAAACTGACTTGGTTCATAAATCCGCTAACATATGTGAGTGTTTGTTTGAGTTCCTAAGACCCCTAGGAGGAGTCCCAAGTGTCCCTTCGATCAAGGAAATATTAGAAACTTCATGGACTCCCAATGCTATTCATGGTTTGACCTAGAGCACTTGAGAGGGGTAGGAAGTGTTTTAATTGGTTCTAAGCTTAGTTTGGGGTCATGTGTGATGGAAGAAGATAAGAGGAACCCTTGGAAAAACTTTAGAAGTCATAGATTGAAAGTTAGGTCAATAGGTTCCATAATATAACCTATAGAAGCAACATGGACCTAGGCTCTTGGAATTAAGTGTGTGATGACTTCAAGGAGTCTAAATGGAACCAAGAGGCCTAGATATTGGAAGACAATGAAGCAAAAAGCTTAAATTATGGTAGTTGCTTCATTAGGCCATTAATGGAGCTATTATGGAACCAATAGACCAAGTATTCTTCTTAAGTGTGTATTTGATGCTTTGAGTTGTCCCAAGAGAGTAATTGAGTGCTATTTGTTATGCCTAGGCCAAAGCATTCAAGCTCCAACTAGTTGTGGTTGTGAGACCGACAAGGGAGAAGAGAAATCAAAAGGAAAAGATTGTGTCAAATTACCAAGGTAGCTCTTCACTCCTTCTTATTTGCATTCTTGGATATATAAATGTCATTGTATGCTTGCATATGTATTTGTATGTTGAGACATGCCATTTGTAACAACTTAATCTACTAACTCTATCTAGCCTCCCTCTGGGCTTAGTTCCATATGATTTCCAAAGAACCAATACCATTCCGTGGTATTTTTATGCTATGACACGGGGTTTCATACACTCAATATCTGGCCCGTGGGTCCTGTGAACCCATCTTTCACATTCTCTATGCACACTCCATTTAAAAAACTCATACATAGTATAAAACAAGCCATAAGCCACGGGTATGGAGCCAAAAACCAGAAAAATGTATTTTCTCACTTGTGCCCAAAAGTCATATTTTGGCTCTAAATTTTGGAAAATCATAACTAATTATAAAAAAAATGGGAATCTAGTAAACTTTAGCTCTCTGGAAAGCTCTAAGTGTTATATTTACACTAAAAATAATTCCCAATAGAAATCTCTGAGTTTGGACTATGTTTGACATCGAAAATGGGAAGGAGGTCCGGCTGTCACTGTTTCTGGTGCAGCTTACTGTCATGACTTTCGAAAATTCATAATTAAAGTCAAAAAAATCCAATCTGGGCAAACTATACCAATTTGAAAAGCTACAGATGTCTACTAGAGGAGAAAAATAAGTCTAGATCAGTTTAATAGCCCTACACCCCGAAAAATGATGGAACAGTAACGGAGGTCGGATGGGCTCCTTGATGCTGATACAGAACTTCAGAAGCTTCATTCTCTCTCTACAGACCTCCGATTTAGGTGATTCTAGTTGGTACAGATCACTTTGGTTTTCTAGTTTATGTGTATAAAAGTTCATAATAGTTGTCCACCGTTTGGTCTATTTTTGACATGGATTTCATTTCTGATCTATAGGAACAATACATGACCAATTCATTAAATTTTCCCAAATTCAACAATTCACCAAATATTCTCTAAACCTCCAAATATTACCTACTTTAGCTTTCCAAGAAGCTCTCTAAAAACTCTAGAGGTATGCCAAATTTCATGGCAAGAGGAGCTCATCTAGTCATACTTTGACAGAGCTCACAAATTTACCGGTTTTGGCACCCAAAAGGTCCAAAATAGGTCCAAATGACCTCTCACATGTTCTAACCACTCATGGATAAGTTTAAAAGCATAACAATAGTCTATATAACATGTCCATATGGTCCAAATCAACCTACATTCCAAATTCACTATGCTATGGCCAAAAATACACTATTACATTCATTCAACAAAAGGGGCAAAACCCACATTTCCATTGATTTGTCTCTTTACATAGTTTGTACATCATCTTTTCATACATATACACTTGCTACAATAGTTACATCTCAAAAATAGTGGGTGCATATTCATTTGGCACCACTTTACAACAAAATAACCAAAATAGAGTTAAAGTCTAGCTAAGTATGTTCCTAGGCTCCTTGGTGTGCACTTGCTTCTCCTTGAGATCCACCTAGCATGTTAATATGGGAGGGGAAGGGGTGAGATTCAGGGAATCTCAGTAGCTCATGCACTCATTCAAGTAAATAATCAAGGCATATAACAAGTCAAAGCATGTGAATAAGTATTTAGCCATTCTCAAACATCCAACACACATTGTACATGCTATAGAAATCACAACAATGCCAAAAATGGGCTCCAGGGACTTTTGGTCTAGCCTCACCTGAGTTTAGGGACTTTTGGATGGCCTCACCCGAGTTTAGGGACTTTTGACTTGGCCTCACTCGGTTATGAGACTTTTGGCCTTGTCTCACCCATCTCAAGGGACTTTCGGCACTACCTCACCCGAGCAATTCTCACAATCCAACACACAAGTATATTGGCATCAATGCATCAAAGCAATAGCATATGGCATATTTCACATAACAAGCATATACATAAACATACAATGACTATTACATCCAAGAATGCAACAAGAAAGAGTGGAAAGAGAGCTACCTTATCAGCCAACACAAGCCTTCCCTTTCAATTTCTCTTCTCCCTTCTTAAGTTCACACTCACACCTTGATGGAGGTACTTCACTTGAGCCTAGACACAATCAAAGAGTATAAATTACTTTCTTAAAATATACTTTTCAGAGCAAACTCTCCTGACATACCAGAACCTAGAGGTTCTCTCTCTCTCTCTAGAATGCCATCAATTCTTCCTCTCTCTCAAGTTCCCATGGAAGTAAAATCATCATATTCAAGGAAAATAAAGAGGTTCAAGGGTGTTTTCCACTTTTCCTCTTCTGACCCATGCCCAAAATCTCACTAAACTCACAAACAAAATTGTAGAAAGAGAGGGCAAAGAGAGGAGATCAGAATTCTAAGAAGAAATGAGAGGAACTTGCTTACCTTTCCTTTGCTCTTCCTCCTCTCCACGCCTTTTTCTCTCCTTGGGTCGAAGTCTAGGGCAATTATGAGAGAAAGAATGAGTTGGAGCGTGTTAAGAAGTTATTTTCTCGCCTTTTACTCTCTTCCGGACTGACCCTCGCTACGGCGAAAATTAACCTTCGCTATAGCGAGCTCGTGTTATCTGGCTTCGCTATGGCGAGGTGTAACCTTTGCTACGGCGAGCTCGTATCAGTTCCCTTCGCTATGGCGATATTTGACCTTTGCTATGGTGAACTCGCGTTAGTTCCAGACCTCACTTTCGCTATGGCGTACACTACGGCGAGCTGCCCCCTGGTTTCTGTATGGACTGTTACCCGCACTCGCTATAGCTAGAATCTCTTTTGCTATTCCGAGAAGGCACTCTCGCTACAGCGAGACTATTTCTCGCTATTGCGAGAAGACTTAGCAAGAATTCTGGATTTCGAAAATTTTCAGCTTTCTACTCCCTTTTCCTTTTTCTCGGTTGTTACACCTTTTGATGTTGCCTTGATGCATTGGTACCAATATACTCATATTTTGGTTGTGAAATTGCTCTTGAAGGTGAGGTGGTGCCAAAAGTCCCTTGTGATGGGTGGGATGGAGCCAAAAGTCTCTAGGAATGGGTGAGACAAGGCCAAAAGTCTCAAGGATGAGTGAGGCCAAGTCAAAAGTCTCTACACCAAGGGTAAGGCCAATCCAAAAGTTCAAAAATAGGATGAGGTTAGACCAAAAGTTCCTAGAGATTATTCTTGGTATTGATATAATTTTTATGGCATGTAAATTATGTGTTGAATGATTTTTAATGGTTGATGTCTACTTGCATGCTTTGACATGTTTATATGCCTTGATTGCTACCTTGAATGAGTGTATGAGCTATTAAGATTCCATAAATCTCACCCCCTTCCCTTTCCCATCTCATATTATCTAGGTGTAGTTCAAGAGTTAAAGATTAGTGGCCATGAAGCATAAATGGCCATCTCTTGACACTTTAGGATAATTATGTATAGTTTTGATGTATAAGAAAGTCAAAGTTTTTATTTACATATTTTTGTTTAGGTGTAACAATTGGAGCAAATGTAAAAGCATGTATGGATGATGTAAAAACCATATTTGGTACCAAATTAATGTAAATGTAAGATTTGGACCTTTGATGCCTTGTAAATGCTAGTGTATTCTTGCATGTGGAATAGCCAAATTAAGATATATGATGGTTTGGACCACTTAAGAAATTCATTTAAGATGTATTAGCACTTTTAAACTTGCCCAAGTTGTGCTATAATATGTATGAGGCCATTTGAACCCACTTTGAATCATATAAGGTATCAAATTTTCCAAATTCAAGAGCTATGTCAGGATTTGACCAAATGGCCTCTTCTTGGTTTAAAACTTAGCATACTTATAGGTATTTCCTAGAGCTTTTTAAGAAGATAAATTTGACAGTGGCATTACTTATAGGTATTTCTTGGTGAATTTCCAATGTTGGCAAAATTTCTAAATTTGACAGTGGCATTACTCATAGGATCAGAAAATTTTTCTTTATTACTCGTGGGACAAATGTGGTCTAATCGCTATGAAATTTTACAAAGAGAAACTAGACATTCACAATGACCTATACCAACTAGAATTACCTCAATTGGAGGTTTGTAGAGGGAGAAATAATTTTCTAAAATTATATGTCAGTATCAAGGATGCCAACTAACCTTGGCTATTATTCCATCAATTTTTGAGGTCTAAAGGCTTTTGAAATGATCTAGCCTTATTTTTCTCCTCTATTTAACATCATTTTCTTTCTAAATTGGTATAGTTTTCCTAGATTATATTTTTTTGGAATTAGTTATGAATTTTTGAATTTCATATCAATAAGCTATATAAGAAATGCTAGATAGTCTGACCTTTTAAGATTTTGGTTATCAAATATGGTCCAAAAAATGTTATTGTGGCTTGGAATTATTTTTAGTGTACATTTAACACCTAGCGCTTTCCAAAAAACTATTACTTGCTTGATTACTATTTGTTTAGAATTAATTATGATTTTCCAAAGTTGGGGTTAAAAACTTGAATTCTGGATCCGTGAGAAAAATGTAATTTTTCTAGTTTTTGGCTTCATATCTATGGTTCATGGATTTTTTTTATGCTATGTATAAGTTGTACGAATGAATTTTGAGTAAAGAATATGATTGATGGATTCACAGGACCTACGAGGTAGAGTATGAATGTCTAAATCCCCGATATAATGCAATAAATTACTGCAGTTTTACCCCTTTTCTTTGGAATTTCATAGAATCAAACTCAAGTGAAGGATAATTAAGTCTAATGTATTATGGTGTTACATTTTTGGTATCAGAGCAAAGACTCAGGTACTTTTGCTCAGTGTTGGGCTCTTGAATGATGTGCATAGCCTATGTTTGATGTGAATTGCCATGGAAGTGCTAGCATACATATGAATATGTGCTTGTGATACAACTGTGAATTAAAGGTTGCTACTTCTTTTCAAATAAATGGTTAAGACTAGATGGGGTAAGGGTAGAGGCAGGTCGCCTAAGCTCAGAGGGTTGAGCCAGAGGTCTAGGTTGAGCCTGAGGACCCTTTGCGAGCCATTATGGAGAGATTAAATCGGTATGAGACCATGATGGGCCAGCAGTAGGAGATGCTAGAATATTAGAGGTACATTACACAGCAACAACATAAGGTGATAATGCAGTTGCAAGATACCCTAGCTAAGCAAAAAGAAGCTAGGAGAGAAGCTCCTGTACCTCAACCATCCACTTCTGCCATTCTACCTCCACCTTTCCAAGAGCCGATTCAGACTCTGCCAACCATTCAAAAAATGTTAAATCAATTCAGAAAGAATAGTCCTCCCACATTTGACGGGCCATTAGATGCGGATAAGGTGGAAGCTTGGGTTATGGAGATAGAAAAAATCATTATAGTGATAGATGAAATTCTTAAAGGAACTAAATATGAGATAGAGGAGATGGATAAAATTATTAAAGGATTATGATTATACCTTGAAGTATCATCTGGGCAAGGCCAATGTGGTGGTGGATACCCTGAGTAGGAAGTCCATCTATGTAGCCCATATGATGATTAGGGAGTAAGAACTAGAAAAGTTTAAAAACATGAATTTCTCTTATCAGGTAGTATCAGGTAAATTATATCTAAGTGAAACCCGAATTGCGTATGAGTTGAGAATCTAAATCATAGATTTTCAGAGAGAGGATGAGTTCCTGAGTCAGGTCAGGAATGAGATATCCTAAGGTAAGACCTCAAATTTCAAGGTATCTGAGGATGGTATGACAGTATACTGGGATAGAGTCAGTGTGCCTTGTCGGAATGAATTGAGAGAAAGCATTTTAGAAGAGGCATATAAGAGTGAGTATACTATCTACCTAGGTGCTACCAAGATGTATTGGGATTTAAAAAGGATTTTCTAGTGGCCAGGGATGAAAAATAATATAATGAATTACGTGGCTAGATACCTATTATGTCAGAGGAAAAAAATGGAACATCAGAGACCCACTAGGTTGTTGCAACCCCTAGATATCCTCGAGTGGAAATGGGATAGTATAGCCATGGATTTTATTATGAAGTTTTATTTAAGACATCCTCCAGACACAATACTATCTGGGTAGTTGTAGATAGAATGATGAAGTATGTACACTTTTTAGCTATCAGGGCTACTCACACATTAGATAAATTAGCCCAGTTGTATATTAAAGAGATAGTATGACTTCATAAAGTACCCAGTAGTATAGTTTCTAATAGAGACCTCAGATTTACATCAAACTTTTAGAGGTCATTATAGCATGCCTTAGGGACTAAGTTACGGTTTAGTACTGCATATCACCCCTAGACATCTCAGATTGAGAGGACTATCCAGAATTTAGAAGACATGTTGAGGGTGTGTGTGTTAGAGATAAGGGGTAACTGGGATGCATATTTACCATTAGCCGAATTTGCATATAATAACAATTACCATTCTAATATTCAGGTGGCCCCTTATGAGGCTTTGTATGAGAGAAAATGCAAATCCCCTTTGTGTTGGGTTGAGTTAGTTGAGAGGAGCTTGATAGGACCTAAGATTATAGACTGGACCATTCAACAAATAGAATTGATTAATAAGAAACTCCTCATAGCCCAAAGTAGGCAAAAAATTTATGCTGATAAAAGAAGGAGTGGTTAGTGTTTGAGATTAGAGATCATGTGTTCATCTAAGTGTCTCCAGTGATGGGGTGTGTCGGTCAATGAGGGTAAAGAAGCTTAGTCTTAGGTATATTAGTCCATTTGAAATCCTTGAGAAGATTAGACCCGTGGCTTATCGGATAGCTTTATCTTTTAACCTAGCCTAAATTCATGAAAGATTTCATGTCTCCCAATTGAAAAAGTACTTACTAGACCCCTCACATGTCATAGAATGTGAGCATATTCAATTGCAGAAAAATATTTCCTATATAGTGAAACCAAAGAGAATTGTGGATGCTAAACTAAAACAGCTGAGGAACAAGAGCATTCCTCTAGTGAAAGTGGTCTAAAAGGGTCTGATATCAGAGGAAGCAAGCTAGGAACTCGAGGAAGAGATGAGAATGAAAAATCCAAAACTTTTTCTTTAAGGTATGTGTTTAAATTTCGAGGACAAAATTTATTTAAGAGGGGTGAAAATGTAACATTCAAGATTTGAGAAAATTTTCTACAGTAAGAAGCCAGTTAGCTATAGCAAATATACCAGTTCGCCATAGCGAGGATGTAGTCCGCTATAGCAAGTTCGTGCGTCCCATACAAAATCTAGGGAGTTTCTTACAATAGCGCCTGCCATAACCAGAAGAGGGGCCTGGAACTGATAAGTGCTTGCCATAGTGAGGGGTATTTCCCGCTATAGTAAGACTTATTTTGGAAAAGACATGAAAAAGTGAAAATTTTCTTTTTAAAAGACTTAGAAGCCTTTTAATCCCTCTAACCAACATATTGCTTTGTCCAAAAACAGAGAAAAGGGCTGGAGAGAGAGGAGACCAAGAAGAGCTAAGAAAGAAGGGAGAACATCAAGGAAAAATATGAGAAAAATGTAAGAATTCATGGTTTCTTCCTTTAAGAAATCATTTCCTCTCCCTTTGCCCTCTCTTTCCATAGTTTTGGGTGCTCATATGGTTTTATTTTGGGCTTAATTTAGAGGGGGAAGTGTAAGGATTTAAGGAGAAGATTCAAGTAAAGGAAGAACCTCTTGGAAAGAGCTTGATTCAAGGTAACTTATTTCCATTTCGTTGCATCTTCTTGAGTGTTTCAGCCAAGAACAAAACCATGAGAGAGAGGAAAGTTTCTAACTTAGAGCAAGCATAAAATCATTGATTTAGGCCATGGAAAGTTAAAATATGCCAAGAAATTACAAGAGAAATCAATGAATTGTAAGTTAGGGATATGTAGAGCTCTTGAATGTAATGTGAAAACTAATTTGATTCATAAATTCGTTAACATATGTGAGTGTTTGTTTGAGTTCCTAAGGCCCCTAGGAGGAGTCCTAAGTGTCCCTTCGATCAAGGAAATATTGGAAACTTCATGGACTCCCAATGCTCTTCATGGTTTGACCTAGAGCACTTGAGAAGGGTAAAGAGTGTTTTAATTGGTTCTAAGGTTGGTTTGGGGTCATGTGTGATGGAAGAAGATGAGAGGAACCCTTGAGAAAACTTTAAAAGCCATAGATTGAAAGTTGGGTCAATAGGTTCCATAATATGACCTATAGAAGCAACATGGATCTAGGCTTTCCAAATTGAGTGTGTGATGACTTTAAGAAGTCTAAATGGAACCAAAAGGCCTAGATATAGGAAGAAAATGAAGCTCAAAGTTTGAATTATGGTAGTGGCTTCATTAGGCAATTAATGGAGCTATTATGGAACCAATAGACCAAGTATTCTTCTTAAGTGTGTATTTGATGCTTTGGCTTGTCCCAAGAGAGTAATTGAGTACTATTTGTTGTGGTTGTGAGACCGAGAAGGGATAAGAGAAATCAAAAGGAAAGGATAATGTCTAATTACCAAGGTAGCTCTTCACTCCTTCTTATTTGTATTCTTAGATACATAAATGTCATTGTATACTTGCATATGCATTTATATATTGAGACATGCCGTTTGATGTTTCCTTGATGCATTGTTACTAATATACTTATATTTTGGTTGTGAAAATTGCTCTTGAAGGTGAGGTGGTACTAAAAGTCCTTTGTGATGGGTGAGGTGGAGCCAAAAGTCTCTAGAAATGGGTGAGATAAGGCCAAAAGTCTCATAAATGAGTAAGGCCAAGTCAAAAGTCTTTAGACCAAGGGTGAGGCTAATCCGAAACTCCCAAAATAGGATGAGGCTAGACCAAAAGTCCCTAGAGCTTATTCTTGATATTGGTATGATTTTCATAGCATGTAAATCATATGTTGAATGATTTTTAATGGTTGATGCCTACTTGCATACTTTGACATGTTTATATGCCTTGATTGTTCCTTTGAACGAGTGTATAAGCTATTGAGATTCCATGAATCTCACCCCCTTCCCTCTCCCATCTCATATTGTCTTGGTGGAGCTCAAGAGCCAAAGATTGGAGACTATGAAGCATAAATGGCCATCTCTTGACACTTTTGCATAATTATGTATAGTTTTGATGTATAGAAAAGTCAAAGTGCTTATATACATATTATTTTTAAGTTGTAACAATTGGAGCAAATGTAAAAGCATTTATAGATGATGTAAAAACTATATTTGGTTCCAAATCAATGTAAATGTAAGATTTAGACCTTTGATGCCTTGTAAATGCTAGTGTATTCTTGCATGTGGAATAGCCAAATTGAGATGCATGATGATTTGGACTACTTGGGAAATTTGTGTATGATGTATTAATACTTTCAAACTTGCTCAAGGTGTGTTAGAATATGTATGAGGCCGTTTGAATCCACTTTGAACCATATAAGGTGTCAAATTTACCAAATTCAAGTGTTATGTCAAGATTTGACCAAATGACCTCTTCTTAATCTAAAACTTGGCATGCTTATAGGTCTTGTCTAGAGCTTTTTGAAAAGATAAAGTGAATATTATTCAGAGCTCTAGAGAATTTTTGGTGAATTTTCAAAGTTGGTAAAATTGCTAAATTTGACAATAGCATTGTTCATAGGGTCAGAAATTTTGCCTCTGTCACTCATGGGGCCAATGGTGTCCAATGGTTATGAAATTTTACATAGAAAAACTAGATATTTATAGTGACCTATATCAACTAGAAGAACCACAATTAGAGGTTTGTAGAGGGAGAAATGATTTTCTGAAATTCTATGCCCGTATCAGGGATGCCAACCAACCTTGGCTATTATTTCATCAGTTTTTGAGGTCTAAAAGCTTCTGAACTGGTCTGCCCTTATTTTTTCCCTCTAGTTAACATCTGTATCTTTCTAAATTGATATAGTTTTTCCATATTGGATTATTTTGGAATTAGTTATGAATTTTTGAATTTCATATCAGTAAGTTGTATTAGAAACATTAGGCAGTCTAACTTTTTGAGCTTTTTGGTTGTCAAATGTGGTCCAAACGATGTTATTGTTGCTTGAAATTATTTTTACTATAAATTTAACACCTAAATATTTTCAAAAAGATATTATTTACTTAATTACCATTTTTATAGAATTAATTATGATTTTCCAAAGTTGGGATAAAAAACTTAAATTCTGGATTGGTGAGAAAAATGTAATTTTTCTGGCCATTTACTATTTTGTAGGTAAGGAGATGGCTTTTTAGCTAAAACAGTGCGATGTGGGTAGCCTACCCCAATATCAAGCCTAGCGATTGTTGAATGATTTCCTATTCTTATTATACAATATTCTTGGATGATATAGATGAAGGGAACAATGAGGCAAATTTTTCATCTGTAGCTTGCAATCTTATATTCTTCCTTTTCTTGATCTACTACTTGCTTTTGCTTATCTGATGCACTCACATCTAACTACTTGATCTGAGACAGGACCAATCATGTTGATTTCCTATCCTAACTAGCTCTAAAGACTAGTTTGGTTATTGAATAACAAATCACAAACCTTATGACGACTTCACATACCAGAGATAAACTCCAGCCATCCTATTTTTATCAATATGGTTATGAATCATGTTACCCATGGCCCATTCTTTCCTTTTTGGTATACACAAGGAAATCAAAAGAGATTGAAGGGTAACTGAGAGTGGTTCTACGTCCATGACACCTAAAAAAAAACACTAGCTATTAGCTGAGGTTAAGAGAGCTATAGCTAAAGCTAAATGCAATTTTCATTTACCCATATTCTTTACTTACCCTAGCAAATATAGCTACCAATTACTTTCTCATATTCTTTTTTTTTAATCTACCTCTTAAATTCTTTTAAAACCATAAAGCCATTACACATTTGCAATATTGTTCGTGAAAATAGCCCTTTTTTTAATGCAAACATTGATATCACATTGTATATAGAGAACAATTTTCTTGATTATCTTAGGTTAGGTTAGGGATAGAAAATTAAACTGTTGTTTAGGGGCTACGATGATAATATTAATGCAATATCCACTTAGGCAATTCAATATCCATGTCTGCATCTTCTAATAACCATTTGACCATATGCATAACAAGTTAGCTATTCTATTAAGTACTTGGAAGCCATTTGTATTTAGGAAGTCCTTGCTAATTTTTGCAAATATGTGGACAAAATTTTCACAAAATAGATGTTTGGGACAAATTTGAAGTTAATAGTAAACTTGACAAAAAACTACTTTTGCCATTATTATTTTATAAATGTTAACAAAACTAAAACTTCAAAGGTACAAGATCCAATGTCTTTTAGATGATATTGAATATTGGGTGTCGTCCTATATATATGACTTCTAATATCTCACTTGACACAAATCATCTTAGATACTTATCTTTCCAATGTATTTTCAACTGTCTCCAACAAGAAGGCAGTCATCAAGTCTTGTAAAATAGAATCTAGTTAAGACCATAAACGGGGTGGAGGGTTTAATATCTGGCTCCTTCATAAACGTGATTAACGTAATGTCTGGTTTCTTCGTAAATGTGTGAAATGCACTAGGTATAAAATTAAGTCTCTTAAAATGAATGATTTAAGGCCAAATAAAATTAGGATAAAATTTTAAATAACAAAAAAATGAGGATTTGAGGTTTGAGTTGACCAGAAACTAGAGCCAAAGTAGTTCAATAAAATTACCAAAAGCATAATAGTATTTTCGTAATTTTGGGTACCTTTTAGAAAACTCATAGCAGGGATTTTTAAATGGGAAAAATGAGTTTCTCAAGCTTTTCAAAGGCCCTAAAAACCATAGGAACCCCCAGAATGGTTTAAATGCCTTTGATTGATGTTTTATAGTGTCAGTTGACTTGAACTTTGACCTTTTCACGCAGGAAGATTTTAGATCTAAATTGAGTGATTTCAACGGTAATTTATAAGTTAGAAAACATATGTTTTATGATGGAAAGACGGTTCTAAAAAAGGAGTTGAAATGAACCTAAAATGGAAATGCCAAGAAAAGGGAGATGGATGGGATTTTTAAAAAGAATTATAAGAAGCTTGATAACTCAATTTTTCTTTGCATTTTTGCCTATTAATTTTGGACTTTTTATTCATGAATTGATGATATTTTAATCTTTAAATTGAATATTACTTAGTTTAGAAAATAATCTTAACTTTTAAAATTTTGTTGAATAAATTAGGATTTTTAATGATTTTTATTTTACTTTATTTTATTTCATTTTCTTTGATAATGATTTCATTTTATTTTGTTTTATCTTGTTTTGTTTTGTTTTATTTTATTTTGGGCTCTAGTTTATTTTATTATTTTGTTTAGATAATAAGCTCATGTCATCACACACTAGCCTCAAGCAACCATTCACATACACACACATACACGTACATACACTTCCTCGTAAATACAACACATGCATTAAGAAGAGATGCAGTCTTCATGTTTTGTTCTTTTTATAGGAGGAAGTAACACGAATGAATAAGAAAGAAGAAGAAGAAGCTACTCAAGTAGAAATAGAGGACGAAACTATAGGGTTGACATTGAAGAAGAAGCTGCACGAATGAGAGTACATGGAAGATAAACTCGAATGAAGAACATGCATGGAAAGGAGAAGTAGCTGGTGTGAAGAGAATGAAACAATCAGCTACTGTACGAGTGAGAAGCAGGAAGCCATGGGTTCACATACAACTAAGCCACATGCAGAAGAGAGTGAGTGAAGGAAGAGCCAAAGGAGCCTCTCATTAACACACATGCTACGGGTTGAAGGGATTAAAGAAGAAGGAGGCTTGAGTTTCTAGTTTAAGAAAGAAGAAGCTTAAAAGGAGCTTGCATGGAAGCAGGACATGAAGAAGCATACTCGAGTAGCCCTTCACTCAACATTAACACACATGCATGACTCAAGAAGGAAGCCATAGCCACGTGAAGAGTGAAGAAGTGACCACGAGTTGCAACAAAAAAAATGAGTAAAACACGAAGCAAGCAAGCTTGAGCTGCTGGTTAAAAGATGCTGAAGTATAGTGAGATAAAGAGAGGCAACACACAGAGGCAGCTCAAGTAGTGGAGAACATCAAGAAGAATAATGCTGCAGGTGAAGAAGTAGAATGAAGGACTTGAGCAAGGAGCAGAACAAGCTTAGTTTTGACGTAGCAACGTGAAGAAGCTTGTGAGCAGATGCTACAAGTTGGAGAAGGAAAATAGTAAAAAAAATTGAGTGACATAGCAAAGTGAAGAAGCTTGTGAGTAAATGCTATAGTTTGGAGAAGGAAAACAGTAAAAAAAATTGAGCTGGAAATGAAGAGTAATGACATGGAAAGCACTAGGAAATAAGAAGCATGTAGCATTACGTTAGGGCCCACACTTATTCATGCAAAGAAGAAAAAAAGCTACTGGCAATTGGAATGGTGGCTGAGCACGTGAATGATTAATGAAACACGTCAATGGATTATTATTCGGGCAGAAGGAATAAAAGAACATCATCTAGACGCACATTAATCATAATTCATCCACATCGTCCATTCATCCCATGCCTTTATCACGCTACCATCGTCCATTCACTTAGGGACACATTCCATTTTATGCATTCACTTCATTCATGCCCCTTCATCCAGAGACCACACTCCACGCCATTTTCATCCACTTCCTCCATCTTTTTCCATTCAAATGAAGCTCTAATCCTCCATCTATGACTAGCAAGGAAGAAGGACCTCGGAGAAGCTTGAATCCATTAAATTACAAGCAGAATTTTGGCTAAGGATTTCTATTTTCCTACACTTTTTCCTTTTCTTGTACAAGCTTGGTTAAGTTGTATTACATTAGGGCCCACACTTATTCATGCAAAGAAGAAAAAAAGCTACGGGCAATTAGAATTAGGGGCTGAGCACATGAATGATTAATGAAACATGGAAATGGATTATTATTCGGCAGAGGGAATAAAAGAACATCATCCAGATGCACATTAATCGTAATTCATCCGCATCATCCATTCATCGCACGCCTTTATCACGCTACCATCGTCCATTAACTTAAGGACACATTCCATTTTACGCATTCACTTCATTCATGCCCCTTCATCCAGAAACCACACTCCACGCCATTTTCATCCACTTCCTCCATCTCCTTCCATTCAAATGAAGCTCTAATCCTCCATCTATGACTAGCAAGGAAGAAGGACCTTAGAGAAGCTTGAATCCATGGAATTACAAGCAAAATTTTGGCTAAGGATTTCTATTTTCCTACACTTTTTCTTTTTCTTGTACAAGCATGGTTAAGTTGTATTTAATTAGGAATTTATGTAATTGTGATTAGTGGTTAGTTAGATACTAATTAGAAAGCTTTTTTGTTGATTGATTAGTTGAATTAAACACTAAATTTTACACTTTCCTTTAATTTCCCATGTATGCCACGAAGGTGTTCGATGAAATGCATAAGTAAAATTATGAGCTTTATTGTTTGATTTAAGGATTCCATAGAGTTTGGTTAGTTAATTAAACATCCTAGGGTGTTAATTCAGAGGCTAATTGATTAATTAATAAATCAGTTTAAGTGTTCATTGATCCTAATGACAAGAATTAGCAATTTGGTGTAGGATTAAGGTCTCAATTCAACATTAACTTATTAATTTCTTGAATCTTGAGTGGCAATTCAAGATTATTTGCCAATGGACACAATTAGGGACTCTTAGACCATAATTAATCACAATTGGATTAGGATAAGGATAGTGAATACCAAGAGATGATTCCAAAGCTAGTCAGAAGACCATCATTCACTTATAATTCATACAATTAGGTAGCAATTAGGAATTTTATTTCAATTTCACTTTACTTAGTTTAATTAGATAAAAAACCCCCTAAATTAGGTAGTTCTAGGATCATTTAATACTTAGAAAACCCAATTGAACATTGAACTCTATTTCTAAAGGAGATGACCTAGGTTGTGCCACTAGTTACATATTTAGTTCAACCTAGTTTTATTTTGAGGGTTGCACGACAAACCCGTCAAATCTTCTCCCTTTATATGAGGTGTCCCACTTTTCTCCTCATGTGACTGACCTTGCTTCTACCTAAGAGTAGAGGAGAGACTAGCAACAACTAATGCATAAGGAGAAGGTAGAAAGATGGAAGAGAAGCCCAGGAAAAGGTAAGGAAATGCTTAGTTTTCATGGTTCTTCCTTTATAAGTGTTATTCTCCTTCTTCTCCTATTTCTTTCTATGATTTCCATGAATGATTTAGGACTATTTTAGGTTTAGTTTAGAGGAAGGAAGATAGAGTTTGAAGGAGAGGAGCATATTAAGTGAAAGAGTTCTTGAAACAAGCCTAGAAATAAGGTCAACTCCATTATTCTTCTTGCCATTCTCCCTTGTCCTTCTTAGTGTGTGTTTTGTCCCACTTAGAGCCCAACCAAGGGAGACTAAAATCTGGTCTTAGTAAGAAAGAATCATAGGTTTTGGAGTATGAGGAACAAATATATGTAAAGAATTCCTTTTGGAGTATGAGAAAGAAGTATATGCAAAGAATTCCAACTAAGATGCATCAGAAATTAAGTTAGCACAACTTGGAGTTTTGAAATAAATGATAAAATTTGATTTTTCTTAGAGGTATTCTAGCTTATGTATGATAAGGTATGAGTCCCTTAAACCCCTAGGAAGCTTTACATGAGCCATCCCCTTTAAGAAAATAAAGACAACCCCATGGGCCCTATACACTTGTTATGTCTCGGCAAAGGAGGCTTAGAGCACTTAGGGAGAGTTTTAATTTGTTCCAAAGCTAGAAAGGGGCTAGATATGATGGAAGAGCATTAAAGGAAGCATGGAAAAATTTTAGAAGTCATGGAATGTATGATGGAGGTGTAAGCTCTATAATGAGATATTAGCAAGTAACTTATAGCTAGGCTCCTTAAAATGAATATATGATGACTCCAAGGAGTCTAAAAGGTAAGAGAACTAGAATTAATGAGAAATGAGAACTAAGATCATGAATTCTCATAGTTGCTTCATAAGATCTTGTATAGAAGCATAATGGAGCCATAGAACAAAGTAGCTTCACATAGAGTGTGTGTGATGCCAAAGCTTATTTCCATGAGTGATTTATGTCTCTTTTGATGTGTTTAGGCCAAGAGAACCAAGGACGACTAGTAATGTTCGGTTTTCATAAAAACAACCAAAACAGATACATTTTCAAAGTAAATCCTCTTAAATGAATTAGTTAAGATCCAAAAAAATTAGAATAATGATCTAGTCATTAAGTGATGAAATTACGTTTTGAAGCAGAGGTTAAAATAACTAGACATAAATTAAGGAAATAGCTACGTAACGTAATGACATTTTTGTAATTTTGGGTAAATTTTGGAATTCTCACATGAGGGCTTTTTAAATAAAAAATTTGAGTTCTTTGGGATTTTTAGAGGACTTAAAAACCATGGGAAACCCCAAGATAGTTAAAAGCCCTTCCAATGTATGTTTTCTAACGTTGGTTGACCCGAACTTTGACCCTTTCGTTTGGGAAGGTTTTAGCTCTAATTTGAGTGATTCCAAAGGAATTTTATAAGATTGAGGGCATAAATTTTATGATGGAAAAGACAATTCTAAAAAATAAGCTTAAATGAATTGGAAACAAAAATGCCAAGGTTAAGGGTAAAATTGGAATTTTTGTGAACAATTAGCTTTTTGAATGTTCTTTAAAAGTCATGCCCTTTCTTCCTCCTTTTTCACTAACCTTATTCTACCCAAAAATAGAGAGGAAGAGAAAAAAACTTAGGTGCACAAGAGAGGAGAGAAAGGGAGGAGAAAAAGCCAAGATAAAAGTATGAAATCAATGGAATTTCTTAGTCTTTTCTTTAGCAAAGTTGTTCTTCTTTTTCTCCTCTTTCTTTCTATGGTTTTATTAAAGTTTTCTAGTTTGTTTTGAGGGCAGAACAGAGGGGAGATTTTCTAAATTCAAAAGGAGAATCCAAGCAAAGGAAGAAGCATCTAAGAAAGGCTAGAAATCTAAGGTAATTTGCTACTTTCGAGGCTTGAATCTCCTTGTTCTTCTTCCCCTTCATTTCACCTCATGTATGGCCAGCCAAGAGGGAATGAAATTTGAACTAAACCAAGGATGAATCTTAGGAAAATGAGGGAGAAGAACAAGAATATGCAAAGGAAACAATAACCATCAGATTTCAAGATAGCAAAAGTTAGGGCTTCAAGTGTTGCTTTAAAATTCTATTTTGAAACAAGAATTCCTAGGCCAAATTGAGTGTTTAGATGAGCTTCTAAGATCCTTAGAAGGCTTCTTATATGCATCTTCCATTAAGAAAATAAAGAAAACTCACTTGGTGTTCATATAGTGTATAGTTTCAGCCTAGGCTAGATGAAGTACCAAGGGGTAGTTTTAATTTGTTCCAAACTTGATTTTTAGTCATATATGATGGAAGAGGATGATAGGAAGCCTTAGAAAAAATTTTAGAAGCCATGGATAGTGAGATGTAACTTTAGGTTCCATAATATGGCTTAAAAAACCAACACCTAATTAGGCACTTTAAATTAATTGTGTAATGGCTCCAAGAGACTTAAAATGAGTCAAGAATCATAAATAGATGGAAAGAGTGGAGCCAAGATTATGTTTTCCTAAGGTTGCTTTGTTAAGTGCATTATAGAACCATAAATGAGACATAAGTACAACCTAGCTCTTGAAATAAATATGTAGCCTTAGAATTTGTTCCAAGAGTGTAACTGGCTTCCATATTATGTATCTAGGCCAAAGGAAACAAGTCCTACCTTCTTGTGAGTGTGGTCGTGGGAGAGGAACTAAATTCAAGGAAGAAAGTGTGCATTTGTGACAAAGGTAGCTCTCTCAATAATGGTTGAGACAAAGCCAAGAGTCTCCCAAGAGTAAGGCCTAGTTCAAAACCTTTAAGAAAAAGGGTGAGGCAAGCTCAAAATCCTTGAAAAGAATGGATGAGGTTAAACCACTTACTTGGCAAACTTATTTATATTTTGTATGATTTCTTGAATGCTAGAAATGTTTTATGAATGACTACATGCTCCATGATATTCATGCATGCATTTTTAGACTTGGATTTGCATTTTTTATGTGGGATTGAAAGGAAGAAGAGCTATTGGGATTCCTAAAATCTCATCCCTTCCTCTCTACATGTCTAACATGTCTAGGTGGACCAAGTGAGCCAAGGAATAGAAGCCACCAAGGCTAAAGGAAGAAGATTGATAACAAAGTGTGGAATTTTGCCATTTTGTAGCCATATGAATGGCATATGATATAATCCATTGTATATGATGTATGAGCTTATGAACATATGTAGTTTCATGAATATTTGATGTATGAGTGAAAATTGATGTCATATGTATGATATAACAAAATTTGGGTATTGAATGGCAAGACTTGTCATATGTATCATTGTGTATACATTGGGGTAAGAGTATGAATTTGTGAAATTTGAGTTTTTGCACCTTTGAAACATGTTTAGTAGACTATTTTGGTGCTTTTCCACGTGCTCAAGTGGCTATGGTTATCTTAGAAGCAATTTTGGACCATTTGAGACCCTGAGAAGACACTAAAAGAGCATTTTTGCAACCTAATGTCAAGATCTAACCAAATGAACGAATTTGCCCTTGAAATTTGGTATACATATAGATCTTATCCAAATCTTTTTGGGAAGATAAATAAAAGATTATTTGGATCTCTATGGAATTAATTATGATTGTTCAAATTTGCTATTTTGGAATAAGCACTATTTATTACGTCAATTTCTTGTGCTATGTCATTTGAGGGCCAAATAGTGTCCAATGATCATGAAATTTTATAGACATAAACTAGACATGATACATTTCCTATGACCACTAAGATCACCTTAATTAGATGTCTGAGTAGGGAGATATGAATTTTTAAAATTCAATGACAATACCAATAGTGACAATTGACCTTAGTTACTATTCTATCAAATGCTAGTGGCCAGACATCCCTTTTATGGTCTAGAATTATTTTTATCATAAAGCAAACATTTTTAGCTTTCCATTATTGTAAAGTGTGTTTGATTTTGATTTTTTTAGAATTAGTTATGAATTTTCAAAATTTATGACAGAAAACTAAAATATCAACTTGAGACTGCGTGTATTATTTTTATGTACACACTCTATTTGCTTGAGTTCTTAGCCACTTCTTGAGATGATTATGAGTTGTATTTGTGTAACATCTGGTTCTATGAAAACCAGAGAAGACGTGAGAAATATAACGTACGATTTCTCCGTCAATGAACGAAACTCACCGGATATAAAAGGAAGTCCCCCAAGATGATGTAGTTAAGGTCCTAAAAAATTTGGAAAGTATTCTAGACTCCTAAAAATGAGAATCCTAGGCTCAAACTAAAAGAAAAATAGAGCTAGAATGAAGAAATAATTTCTTACAAAAAGCTTACGAAACGTAATGGTATTTTTGTAATTTTGAACAAATTTTGGAATTCACACAAGAGGGCAGTTTAAATGAAAGTTTTGAATTCTCCAGGGTTTTTAGAGGCCCTAAAAATCATGAAAAACCCTAGGACAGTTAAAACCCCTCCAGTGGATGTTTTCCAACGTCGGTGTACCTGAACTTTGATAGATTCGCTCAGGAAGTTTTTAACTCTGATTTGAGTGATTCCAAAAGCATTTTACTAAATTGGGAACCTAAATTTCATGATGTAAAAGATGGTTTTCAAAAAGGAGCTAAAACAAAGGAGAAACGAAATTGCCAAGAACAAAGAGCAAAATGGAAATTTTTGAAAAGTGTAACTTACTCCCACCTATATATATGATGCACTCTTCTTCTCCCTTCATTATGCACAACCATGTTCTGCCCAAAACCAAAGGAAAACCGTAGGGGATGAGGTGCACAAGAGGAGGAAGAAAAGGAGGAGAAATTTAAGATAGAAAGGTATGGATTTTCATGGTTTTTCATTTTCTTTCTCTTCCAAACCTCTTCTCCTTCATTCTTCTTTATTTCCTATGATTATAATGAAGTATATGGATCTATTTTAGAGGAGAAATTGAGGGGAAAATTCGGATTTGAAGAGAGGAGCTCAATGAACACAAGATTTAAGTGAGAAAAAGCAAGAAAACAAGGTAATTTCTCTTCCTATGGTTGTCATCTTTGGTTCCCTCTTCCTCCATTTCACCTAACATGAGAAAACCCTTGGAGTACTTGATTTTTGGGTAGAACCGAGGGTAAATCTAGGAAAAAGGGTGTGGAGGTTAAGAATATGCAAAGAGAATTAACAAAATAACCATTAGATTTCAAGATGCAAATTCTAGGGTTTCAAGTGTTCATTCTAAATTCTAATTTTGTGTGATAATTTGTAAGTCTAATTAAGAGTTTAAATGAGTTCTTGAGACCCCTAAGATGCTCCTCACAAGCTTCCTTCTTCAAGAAAATAAAGAAATCTCCAAGGAGCCCTAAACCATGCTATGTCTCGGCCAAAGCATGTTCATATAGCTAGGGAGAGTTTAAAATTTTTCTAAGGCCATTCTTGAGTCATATTTGATGAATGAAAATGAGGGGAGGCCTTGGAAAAAAATTAGAACTCATAGAAAGTGATTTGATGCTTTAGGTTCCATATTATGACCTAAAGAAGTAACATGAGGTTAGGCCCTTTGTTTTAATTGTGTGATAACTCCAAGAGACTTAAAAGGAGTCAAGAATCATATTTGAAAGGAAGGAATGGAGCCTAAAATTTATTTGAAGGGTGTTGCTTCATTAGGTGCATTTATGGACCATAATGGAACTTATAGAGCAATCTAGTATCTAAGTAAATTGTATGGCCTTAGAAATTATTTCATGAATCTAATTGGCTTTCATAAATTGTATCTAGGCCAAGAGAAACCATTTCCCCAAGTTTATGGGTGTGTGGCCGAAAGAGAAGGCTTGAATTCTAAGGAAAAAGTGTGTAATTGTGTGCAAGGTAGCTCTTTCCACCTTCTCTCATGCATGGATGTGTGTTTAGCTTATCTTAGAATGTATGTATGTGTTTTTTCAAGCCATGAAAAGTATACTAGCATGATTTTATATGCCATGATTCATGATGACATATTATGCTTTCAAATGAGTGTATGATGTTTGTTTGGGTTTGCTTGAGTGTGGAGAGGCCAAGAACTCTTAACCATGGTGAGGATGAGCCAAGAACCCTTAAGATTGGTTAAGACATAGTAAAGAGTCTCCCAAAAGCAAAGTGGGCTCCCAAGAGGATGGTTAAGTCCAAAAGCTTTTAAAAAAATGGGTGAGGCAAGTCCAAAATCCATGAGGAAAAGTGTGAGGCCAATCCAAACACTTGGTGAGCTCTTGAATGACTTGTATGACTTGTTTACATGCCAAGCTTGCTTCTTGAATGTTCATGACTTCCATTTTATCCATACATGCATCTTTAAGGCTTGCTTTGCATATATTATGTATGATTGAATGGGAGATGAGCTATTGGGATTTTTTGAATCTTATCCCCTCCTCTCTAATGATCTAATATGCTAGGTTGACCAAGTGAATAAGGTAATGGGAGCCAACCACCTCGAAAAAGAGAGATTGACATCAATATGCCTAGCTTTGCCTTGTTTAAAGCCATAATGACACTTAATGATGTATATTATTGTTGTAAATGGTCTATGACCCTTGAGACATGTGTAATTATGATATTATATAATGTAGGAATGATAGAATGTGTTATGTGAATGATGGAATGTAAATTGAGTATGTTATGGCATTGTAGCTTCATGAATGGCTTTATGGAAATATGCATAAGTGTGGATGAAAAGGCCAAAATGAGATGAATGAGGTTTGGGACTATTTGGGCAGCTCACACAAGTCTTAAATGTGCTTTTAGACTTGCCCAAAAGGTGCCAAGGCCAAGGGAAGACCAGTTGGTCACTTTGGTACCCTATATGGAGCTAAAATTGACCATAATGGAACCCTATGTTACTTTTTAGCCGAATGAGCTCTTCTTGATCTAAGATTTAGTAAAATTTAGAGCTTGTTGAGAGCTTTTTGGAAGGCTAAAGACCATAATTTTCGGAAGTTTACATAATATTTGATGAATTTTCAAAGTTGGCAATTTTTCTGATTTTGGTCTGCTGCACTATTCATTTGGTCCGAAAATGTATTCTATCACACAGGGCTCAAATGATGTGCAATTGCCATGAAATTTTAGACAGAGAAACTAGATATTCACAGTGGCTCATGCCAACTGGAACCTCATTTGGAGGTCTAGAGAGAGAGATATGAATTTTTGAACATTCTATCCAGTATCAGGACCTTTACCCGACCTGAGTTACTATTCTATTGAATTGTGAGGTTTAGGCTGCCTCAACTGGTCTGGAAATATTTTTCTCCTCTAGCTAACATCCACAACTTTTCATATAGGTATCATTTTTATGGATTGGATTTTTTGGAATTAATTGAACATTTTCAAAGTTTACTGCAGAATCTGTGACAGCATCAGGAGGTAGCTTGACCTCTTGACCTTTTTGGATGTCAAACACCTTCCGTGATAAGTGTTATGGTTTGCGCATATTTTTAGTGTGAAGTAGACATTTGTAGCTTTCCAGAATGGCAAGAATGTGTGATTTCAATTTTTCTAAAATTAGTTATGATTTTCTAAAATTTGGTAAGAGAAAGGGTCAAATCTGGCCGAAATTCAACCTTCATATTTTATGCTTCATTTCGGTTTCCATGAGTTGTGAGCATGGTTTTATGATGTAAATGAGTTATATTGATGTAATTAAATATGAGAATGTATAGTATGAGCTCACACGGTCCACATGACATTGAATGGAATTTTTAAATGCAACGCAATGTGAAAATAGTCATTATTTTATTCCCTTTTTCTCTACACTTTCATAGAATTGATAATGTGAAGCCCATGAATGTCGTGAAATGAGCTAGAATTTATGGTGTTACAATTTGTGTATTTAAATATGAGAATGAGATGGATGAATTCATATGGCCCACGGAATATGAACAAAAACTTTATCCATGACGTAATGCAATGTAATACAATAATTTTAATGGCTTTCCTTGGAAATCTTGTGTTATTCATGGAAGGAAGCTTAGAAATGATAAGAGATAGCCCAAATGAATATAGTGTTACACCACCTAGTTGCAAGGCTTGGTTGGGAAGAGGGAGAAGAATCCTAAGAGCAAAGTGTGTGCATTTGCTTCAAGGTAGCTCTCTAACTTTTCTCTCATGCATTGTTGAGTGTTTTCTTGTCTTTGGATGTGTGTATGTATGTTTATACCATGAGAAATGTTTCTAGCTATTTTCTACATGCCATGGTACCATGATGTACTTGAAATGTGTTTTATGAATGTATTTTGGCTTGAATGGATATAGTGATGCCAAAAATCTCTTAGCAAGGGTGAGGATGAGCCAAGAGTCTCTAGGATTGGGTGAGACAAAGCCCAAAGTCTGAAGAAGAGTGAGGCTTAGTCAAAAGTCCCTTGGAAATGAGTGAGATAAATCCACAAATCTCAAGAAAAATGGGTGAGGCTAAACCAAGACCCTTGAGAGCCTATGTATGTTATGTATGAGTTTCTTAAACATGGAAAATGCTATGTATATGTTCAATAGTAGCTTGAAAGCCATGCATGCATTCCTTGACTTATAAATGCATCTATTATATATATTTGAAAGGGTAAAAAACTATTGAGATTCTTTGAATCTCACTCTTCCCCTCTACATGTCTTATTATGTCTAGGTCAGCTAAATGAATTAAAAAGTGGAGACCAAAGACCTTGAAGCATGGCACATTGACAAAAGAGAAAGACAATAAGCATTTTGATATCAAAAGTAGTAATCACATGATATATGAATGATGTAATATATTGAACGTATGTAAATTTATGTATTTATAATGAATAAATGGGTTTTGGAACCATATGTGCATGTATGAGAAAGTTTGATATCTAAATGCCTTAGAATACTTGTATGTAAGCTTAAGTTAGGAAGTGATTTTGAGATGTATGAGGATTTAGACCACTTGGGCAGCCTTCATATGCTGATTTTAACCATTCACACATGCCCAATTGGTTGTGGTTGGAGTAGGAGAGCATATGGCATTATTTTGACCCTTTATGACATTTAAAAGTGCCACTTTTGCACCTTATATCCTAAATTGACTAAATGGACGAGTTTCCCTATGAAATTTGGCATAAATATAGGTCTTATCTAGAGTTTCTTTGTTGAGTTAAGAACCACATTATTTGGAGCTCTAGAGAATAAATTATGAATTTCCAAAATTGGGAAAATTTTTAGATTTGATATGTGCACTGTTCATATAGTTAGTTTCTTCTCCTATGTCATCTGAGGGACAAATGATATCGAATGCTCATGAAATTTTACAAGTATAAACTAGGAATGATAAGCTTTTTTATAGCACTTGAGAGCACCTCATTTGGATTTATATTGTGGGAGATATGAATTTTTGAAGTTGGTACTATTTCATTGGTTTCATGGGTTAGATGACATTTTCTCAATCTAGAACTATTTTTATCAAAATTGTACATCGACAGCTTTTCATAATGGTATGGTTTGTTGGATTTTGATTTTTCTAGAATTAGTTATAAATTTTTGAAATATATATCAAAAACCTATGATAGCAAACTTAGGCAGTTGGACCTTTAATGCTATTTTATTATCATTTATGGTTCAGTTGATGTTTTCGTGGTCTGTAATGATTTTTAACTATGTTTGAAATTCAGGGCTTTCTAGAAAGCTATCATTTGTTTGATTTCAATTTTTTTAGAATTAATTATGGTTTTCCAAAGTTGATGTCAGAAAGCTGCCCCTATAACCCGAGAGAAATTTTGGTTTTTGGTGAAGCATGGTTCCAAATCCGAAATGTATGAGATGAAATGTGATGTTGTTAACTTGTATGGATATGTTATGGATAAGAAATGATGTTGGTAAGTTCACATGGCCCTAGAAGCCAAGAATGATGTTTATGGCCCTTCATTTACACAAGTAATCTTGGATAAAAGTGTATATGTCTTACAAATGGTGCTTGATCCTTAATGTGAAGAACCTCCAAATATATTAATTTTGATATTTTTGAGTATGTTATGGGTAGAATGGAATTGAGGTAAGTTTGAATGTCTGATGTAGGATAAAATGATCACAGTCGAAGTCCATGTGTTTACCTCTTGGGAACCAAGGTATACAAATCCTATATAAATGAGGATGTAAGACTTTGAATGTTATGTATGGGGTGTATAAACTTGAGGTATTACATTTTTGGTATTAGAACAAAGTTCCAGGCCTTCTAGGATTGTATATGGCTTGAGGAAGTAATGTTACAAGTATATGTAGGCTTGTACAAGTATGAATGATCTTGTTCAGGGCATTTTGGGTGTGTAAAAGTAGTATATGTCTATATTTATGCTAAGTGAGATATGGAATGGCATCAAAGTAAGTGGTGAATCTTGGGAGTGATAGGTTTCTAGAGTTTCTAGAGTAGAACTAAGTGATCTTACGGCCAAAGCTCTATGAGTTATGGTAGCTTACAGGGATTAGTAGCAAGCCATGTGTATTAATAGCAAGAGATTATTATGTAGTTGCTAGAGAGGCTTACTTAAAGAAAATTATGAAAGGCCTAATTCTCCCTGGTTACCACACTCACACTATTTCGAGATGTTTTGCCTGATGTAGAGATAGGCAGTGAAATAGAGCAATAAGAGGTGAAACTACTATGCATAGGAACTAGTTTAGAAGGAAAATGAAAGAGAGCCACTCCCCTTATGAAGGCTATATTTCATATATTTTTCCCCTTCTAATTAGGCATTTTGATAAATAATTGATGATATTTTGAGCTTTCAATTGGATATTATTTAGTTTAGAAAATAATTTCATCTTTTAGAATTTTGTTGAATAAATTAAGATTTTTAATGATTTTACTTTATTTTATTTCATTTTCCTAGATGATGATTTCATTTTATTTTATCTTGTTTTGTTTTATTTTATTTTGGGCTTTGATTTTTACTTTTGTTTTCATTTCTTTCTACTTAGGGAAATTTACATGGAAGGTAGCTCAAAATGCGTGGCTTACTCATTCACTTATACACAAATGCAAGCCACAGACATCCACATCTTCCTACACTACTTGACCAGCCCTTCACTCAACATTAATACACATGCATGACTTAAGAAGGAAGCCACAGCATCAGCGTCTCACATGTAAGGCAGAAATATAGAAACACACAAAGCTACAAGAAATGAAGACATGGCAAGAGTAGAACGTAGGCTGGAGAAAAGGTTTCAACTCACTACAATTGCTCAAGCTAATGCATTCACACCCATGACCATTCACGATGCTCTGTTCTGGTGAGTTAGAAGATGTGTAAGTACTATGGGCTGGAGAACATGCAATAAAAGCAAGAGGAAGGAAACACGTGGAGAAGAAGAGGTAGAGTGTGTGTGTGGGAGGAAGAAGCAGAGGAAGGAGAGAAGGAAAGAAAAGTGCATGAGCTCCAGACCAGAATGTGAAGAGAACAACACATTAAGAAGCATGTAGTGTGAAATGTGGAAGCACCTGATTAACGTCAAAAAGAAGATGGGTTTAGAGCTGATAAAGCTAAACATGAGCAGTAAGAAAGACATACATAGAACATGAGAAAGGAGAGCCACCCATGCAAAGCCACATGGAGAAGGAAAACATGTGGAAGAATCACATGAACATGCAACAAGTCTGATGCTAAAGGAGAGAGGTCTCGAGTTATTTCATACAGCCTACTTCTCATCTCGCTCATGTGGGCAGCAGAAATAAGAAGAAGCAACATGATTAAAGAATGTGTAGGGGAATAAAGAGTCAGCTGAACCATGTGGAAAGAAGTATGAAGCCATGAGTTTCGGAAGCTGAATAAAGAGGAAGAAACACGTAATTAAAGGAAGCATGAGGACAGCACGTGTTAAAGTGAGCCAACATGGAAAGAAAAGAAAAATGCAAGAACGAAATGAAGCTGCTGAACAAGGAAGAGGTTTACGTGATGAAGGCTTCAAACACCATGCAAAGCTGACATGGAAGAGAAGAAGCTAAGGGATTAAATGAAGGAAACACGTAAGAAGCATGTCAATTAATGAATTAAGAATGAAGCAACATCAGAACACGTGGTGTGCAATTAAAGAAAAAGAAGGCACTTGAAATGAATAAAGAAACACGTGAAAAGCTCTAGGACGAGGGAGGATTCAGGGGATCGAATAAAAATAATGCTACATTCCATACGTGAGACACTTCGTCATTCCATCGTCACATTCACTCCCTTCGTCCATCCTTTGTCCAGAGACCACACACCACGCCATTTTCATCTGCTTCCTCTATCTCACCACCACCATGAAGCATTAATCTCCATCTGTGAATAGCAAGAAGAGGGCTCTTGGAGAAGCTTGAATCCATGGCATTACAAATAGAATTTTGGCTAAGAATTTCCTTAATTTCCTACACTTTTTCTTTTTCTTGTACATGCTTGCTTAAGTTGTATTGGATTGAGAATTTGTGTGATTGTAATTAGTGGCTGGTTAGAGACTGATTAGAAAGTCTTTTTATTGATTAATCGATTAAATTAAACACTGAATTTTGCATTTTCCTACCATTTTCAAAGTGTGCAATCAAGGTGTTTAATGAAATGCTTATGAGAATTGGTGTGCCTAATTGTCTAATTGAGGATTCCTTGGCATTTAGTTGGTTAATTAAACATCTTTGGATGATGATTCAGAGGCTAATTAATCGATTAATCAATCAAATTGATTGTTCATTGATCTTAAAGACAAGAATGGACGATTTAATGCGGGATTGAGGTTTCAATGCAACATTACCTTGTTAATATCTTAATTCTTGAGTAGTAACCCAAGATAACTTGTTATGGACACAATTAGGGACTCTTAGACTAGAATTAATCACAATTGGATTAGGATAAAGATAGTGGATATCAAGAGACGAATCCAAAGCTAGTCACAAGTCCATCATTCAACCATAATTCATACATTTAGGTAGCAATTAGGAATTTTATTTCAATTTCAATTTACTTATTTTAATTAGATAAAAAAACCCCCTTAATTAGATAGTTTTAGGATCTTTTAACACTTAGAAAACCCAATTAAACATTGAACTCCAATTCCAAGGGAGATGACCTAGGTTGTGCCACAACTATATATTTAATCAACTTAGTTTTATTTAGAAGGTTGCGCGATAGACCCGTCAAAATTTGGCACCGTTGCCAGGGAATTGGAATCCCAATTGTTTAAGAAAGTTTTCTAAGTTTTTTTACTCTATTTTGGTTCTATTTTAGCTTAGTTTTTCTTCTATTTTGAACTTGGATTTGGATCTTTTCGGTGTTGTGCATTAACTTATCTGGTTGCTGGAATTTTTGTTTGAAATGCCCAGAAAATGTTCAAATTTTGTTTTCCAAGGTTTTTGGGTGTTTTAAGCAAAAACAATAGCAAAGCTATTAAGTGCACCATTTTTTGGCAAATTCCATCGTTTAAGGTAATTTTTCAAATTTTTTAGTATTTTTTCGAATTTTTTTAGGAATTTTTCAATTTTTCTAGATTTAATTTCTTTATTTTTTGTGAGTTTATTTTGTATGATTAACCTTTGTTTTAGAGTGTTTTTGATTGTTAGGTAAGTCTTTGCTTCTTTGGATTTTTATTTTCTTAATTTTGAGTTAATTTTAGTTATAATTTGCTAGTGGTTTTTCTTGTGCTGAAAGTGATTGAACTTCTCATTTTATTTGTTTTAAATGGATCCATATCATTATTCTAATCAAGGTGTTTATAATTCTTATACAAATGATAGGATTCTCAGGCAGTTGGATGATCTCAAGATAATGTTTTAAGGCCTTCTTGAACGACAAAGACAAGAGCAACAAAGCCAATAATACCAACAAGTCCAATAACCATGCTACCAACCACACCATCATTCTTGTGAAGTTCACCCCAGTTACATTGAACCATACCACCATCCATATAAATTACACCTAAATTACCACCATCATTATGAGCCATACCACAACTTCCATGTGCAAGAGCCAAAATATCATCCCTACAACTATCATGAGGGGGTACATGTAACAAGAACCCCAGAGGGAACTGAGTTAGGAAGAAAGAATGATGCAGCAATTGGAAGCTTATAATATTCAAAACTAACAAAGGGATGCCTACAATCTTCAGTTCGAACAAGAAACTGAACGGTTGCATCTTGAAAATCAATAAAGGTTTGACAACCTTATGAAGAATTTGGGAATTCAAACGAATCAACCAACTTTAAGTGCTACTGAATTAACTGATGAGCAAATTAGAAGGGAATATATAGAGGAAGAAGAGTCCTATTCACTGGGTAACATCCTTCCATCTTTTAATACTTTATAATTTATTGGAACTGAATCTAGTTTGCTTGATAGCACTGTGACTACTGATGCATATAATGTTGTTGATTCTGAATTACATGATAATGATGTTGATGAAGAAATCGTTGTTGAATCTCCTGAATTGATTGATTGTGGTAATGCATTGAGCAAAATTGATACTTCTTGTGATACTCATGATTCCTTATGTACTGATGCACTTGGAATTTCTACTCTTAGCTGTGACCATATTGATGAATTCATGTTTGAACCAATTGATGAATCTATTGAGTCTAGGGTAGTAGATAAGTGTTGGGGTGACTTAGCATGTGGTGACATTACTGCTGGAACAATAGATGTAGCATGTGAAACAGACATGGATATTACAATGGTTAATAAGTCTGTTGTTGATGCATCTTCTGAGTTTAGGGATAGCATACCATCAGGACCATGTGACATAGCTAATTTGAATGATTCTATTGATTGTGTATATGCTGGATCCACTATATGTGATAGATGCTCACAGATTAATTCTTTCATTGAGACTAGTGAGTTTCTCACATATACTAATCAACATGATTCCTCAATAGCATGTAATAATGTGACTAATGAAATAGTGAAAGTAGCATGTGATAATGATATCAACAGTAAAATTGTTGAGCAGCTTGTTGTTATTTATGAATCAGACTCTAATTTGAAATGCTTATGTGATGAATTGCATACATGTCCTATGTGTATTGAGATTAATGAATTTCTGGAGTCTAACAAGTTTGTTGAATCCATGGAATCCTTTGTTTTCAATGAAACTATTAATAAGACTGATTCTTCTTATCATCTAGTGTTGATGAGAGTATGTATAGAGATAGTGCTGATATTGAAAATCCTATTGATGCTTATGATATTGTTGATACTAGTGAGAGACTGGATTTTGTTATTGATCACTGTTTAAAACCTTGTAAGCCTACTGATGTCTCTTTGGTTAGGAAAGAAATTGTATCTTTTGTTGAGAGTCATAAACAGGTTAATGAGGTTAGTGAAGTAGTTCCCAACAAGCCACAGACTCTCTCAGTTGACATAAAACAACTGCAAGATGCCTTAAACTTAAAAGACTATGTGTAACAACTGGGAAAAAGAAAAGGAAAGGGAAAAGAAAGGAAGTGAAATCTGGAAATTTTCGGAATCCAGAATTTCTGCCAAGTCCTCTCGCAATAGCGAGAAACGGTCTCGCTACAGCGAGAGAGCTAGTTCGCAATAGTGAAGGCGATTCTAGCTATAGCGAGTACTGGCAGCAGCCCATACAAAAATCAGGGAGTTGCTCACCGTAGCGTGCGCCATAGCGAGAGTGAAGTCTGGAACTAACGCGATTTCGCCATAGCGAATGGTAAATCTCGCCATAGCGAAGGTTAGTTTTCGCCATAGCAAGAGTCAGTCCGGAAGAGAGTAAATAGCGAGATTTAGACTTCATTAAAAGCCTAAACTTATTTCTTCTCTCATATCTGCCCTAAGCTTCGACCCAAAGAGAGAAAAGAGGCGAGGAGAGTGTGAGAGATCAAGAGAAGGAGGAAGATAAAGGGAAAGGTAAGGTAACTTCTCCTATTTCTTCTTAGAACTCTGATCCCCTCCCTTTGCCCTCTCTTTCTGCGATTTTAATTATGAAAATGGTTGCATTTTGGGCATAGGTCAGAAAAGGGAAAGTGGAAAACTCTTTTGCATCCTTGTGTTTTCTTTGAAAATAAGGTTTTCCACTACCATGGGAGCTTGAGAGAGAGAAAGGGGTTAATGGCATTCTAGAGAGAGAATCCTAGGTTTGTATGTGATAGAAGGGTTGCTCTAAATTAAAGTATAAGTGAGTAACTGCATGCTTTTGTGTGTCTAGGCTCAAGAGAAACACCTCCATCAAGGTGTGAGTGTGAAATTAAGGAGGGAGAGGAGACATTGAAAGGAAAAGCTTGTGTTGGCTTTGGTTCCAAAGGTAGCTCTCTCTTCCACTCTTTCTTGTTGCATTCTTGGTTGTAATAGTCATTGTATGATATGTATATGCTGAATGTGTGGAATATGCCATATGCTATTGCTTTGATGCATTGAATGTCAATATGCTTGTATGTTGAAATGTGAGATTGCTCGGGTGCGGTAGTGCCGAAAGTCCCTTGAGGTGGGTGAGGTGAAGCCGAAAGTCCTTTGAGATAGGTGAGACAAGGCCAAAAGTCTCAAACGAGTGAGGCCAAGTCAAAAGTCCTTAAACTCGGGTGAGGCCATCCAAAAGTCCGTAAACTCGGGTGAGGCTAGACCAAAAGTCCCTGGAGCTCATTTTTGGCATTGTTGTGATTCCATAGCATGTACATTGTGTGTTGGTTGATTGAGAATGGCTAAGTGCTTATTCACATGCTTTGACTTGTTATATGCCTTGATTGCTTACTTGATTAAGTGCATGAGCTACTGAGATTCCCTGAATCTTATCCCTTTCCCCTCCCAACTAATATGCTAGGTGGAGCTCAAGGAGAACCGAGCACACATCAAGGAGCCTAGGAGCATGTATAGGAAAATGTTAGTTTTATTTTGATCATTTTGATGTAAAGTGGTGCCAAATGAAGATGTGCCCACTATTTTTGAGATGTAAAGTTTGTAACACGTGTATAAATATGAAAGGATGATGTATGAACTATGTTATTAGCCAAAGTAATGGAAATGTGGGTTTTACCCTTTGATGCATGAATGTAATAGTGCATAATTGGCCATAACATAGTGAGATTTGGATGTATGATGATTTGAATCATATGGACATGTTAGATATACTAGTTTCATGCTTTTAAACTTGTCCATGAGTGGCTAGAGTGTGTGAGAGGCTATCTAGACCCGTTTTGGACCTTTGGGATGCCAAAATCGGTATTTTTGTGAGCTCCGTCAAAGTATGACCGGATGAGCTCCATTTGCCATGAAATTTGGCATGCCTCTAGAGTTTGTAGAAAGCTTTTTGAAAAGCTAAAGTGGGTAATTTTCAGAGGTCTATAGAATATTTGGAGAATTGTTAAATTTGGAAAAATTCAAGGGATTGGTCATGTACTGTTCATACAACCAGAAAATGAAATCTGTGGCATGCTTAGACCAAATGGATTCCAAATGTGGTAAAATTTTATACACATAAACTAGATCATCACAGTGACTTATAGGAACTGGAATCACCTAAATCGGAGGTCTGTAGAGAGAGATTAAACTAACTGAAGTTCTGTATCAGCATCAGGGAGCTTTCCTGACCCCCGTTACTGTTCCATCAGTTTTCGGGGAGTAGGAGCTACTGAACTGATCTGGACTTATTTTTTTCCTCTAGTAGACATCCGTTTCTTTTCAAATTGGTATAGTGTTCCCAGATTGGACTTTTGTGGATTTAGTTATGAATTTTCGAAAGTCATGACAGCAAGCTGCACCAGAAACAGTGACAGCTGGACCTCCCTCCCATTTTCGATGTCAAACATGGTCTAAACGCTGTGTTTGTGGTTTTAAATTATTTGTGGTGTAAAGTTAACACTTAGAGCTTTCCAGAGAGCTAAAGTATGCTAGATTCCCATTTTTTTACAATTAATTATGATTTTCCAAAGTTAGAGCCAAAATATGACTTTTGGGCCCAAGTGAGAAAATGCAATTTTACTGGTTTTTGGCTCTATACCCGTGGCTTATGGGTTGTTTTATGCTATGTATGAGTTGTATGTATAGAGTTTGAGTTAAGGATGCTTGAGATGGGTTTACAGGACCCACGGGATAAAAAAAAAGTACATGAAACCCTGGTTCATAGCATGCAAATGCCACGGAGTGGTGTTGAATCTTTGGAAATCATGTGGAACCGAGCCCAGCGAGAGGCTAGGTAGCGGTAGTAGATTAAGGTGTCACATTTTTGGTATCAGAGCAAAGGTTCAGGCACTTTTGCTCACGTTTAGGCTCTTGAAGTATGTGAATTGCTTGTATTTAGTGTGAATGGTCATGGAAGTTGTAGCATCCTTGCATAAGTGTTGTGATATTATTGTGAACTGAGGATTGTTATTTCTTTTCAGACATGGTTGAGACTAGACGGGGCAGGGGTAGAGGCAGAGGCAGACCGCCTAGGGCTCAGAGAGATGAGCCAGAGGTTCCTATTGAGACTAGGGATCCTCTACAGGCCATCATGGATAGACTTGATCGGTATGAAGCCATGATGGGCCAGCACCAAGAGATGCTGGAGCAATAGAGATACATTGCCCAGCAGCAGCATGATATGATCATGCACTTGCAAGATACCCTGGCTAGGCAAGAAGAAGCCAGAAGAGATGCCCCTGTACCTCAGCCGTCTACATCTAGCATTCCACCTGTACCTTCCCAGGAGCCTGCTGCTCCACAGACCCAGGCGCCTATCTAAAAAGTATTGAAATAGTTCAGGCAGAACAATCCACCCTCGTTTGACAGGGAATTGGATACGGATAAGGCGGAGGCTTGGGTGATGCAGCTTAAGAAGATATTCTTAGTGATGGATTGTACCACTGAGCAGAAAACCCAACTAGCCACCTTTATGCTAGAAAAGGAGGCTGATAGATGGTGGGATAGTGCGAAACCTCTTATGGAGACCAAGAACATACCGATCACTTGGGAAACTTTCTTGGTTGAATTTTATGAGAAGTATGTCCCAAGTTCAGTGAGGAAGAAGAAAGAGATGGAGTTTATGAGTTTGAGACAGACGGATGAGATGACTGTGGATCAGTATGTGGCCAAGTTTATAGAGCTGTCTCGGTATTCCTCTTACCTCCAGAGGTATGATGATGAACCCTGGAGATGTGAGCAGTTTGAGACTGGTTTGAGGCCCCTGATTAGCGACAGAGTCACTTCACAGCGGATCAGGAAGTTTAATACTCTTGTGGAGGTCAGTAGGGTGATTGAGACGAATCTGCAAGTTATCATGCCTACTGCGACTACGGCTAGTCAGAAAAGGGTTCCGGATTTGAAAAGGCCAAAACCAGAGGAGGGTTCTAGTTTGACCCCTAGTAATAAGAGGAGAGGCAAAGGGCCATGGAATATAAAACCACAGCGAGGTGTGCCACCTCCGTGGGGCCAGTCATCCTTCCAGCAGTCTCCGGTGACATGTTTTAAGTGTGGGAAGCCGGGGCACATTGCTAGACACTGTCCTCAGATGGAGACAGCGCCTCCTCCTAGACCACAGACCCAGGGCCGAGTGTTCGCCCTTACTCAGCAGGAAGCCAGCGCATCTCCCAGTTTGATCCGAGGTACGCTGATAGTGAATGGCTTTCCTGTAGTTGCTATGTTTGATTCGGGTGCTAGTCACTCGTTTATATCTTATGATTGTGTGAGGAAATTGGGTCTGGTCGTTAGTGTCTTGCCATTTGACTTGTCTGTTGTTACCCCCACTGGAGGCCACGTGGTTACTTCCCATACTTGCTTAAATGTCGCTGTCCAATTTAACCATTGTCATACCACTATTGATTTGGTTTGTATGCCTTTTCATGAAATTGATTTGATTATTGGTATGAACTGGTTAGCTGCAAATAATGCCATACTTGATTGTGAACACCAAACCATCTCCTTACCTGCTTGTGGGACCATACCTAGGGTAGGAGCTGAGTTATCTTTTATGACTACTACCTAGGCTGAAAGATATTTAGAGTGTGGATGTCAAGGGTTTCTAGTCTTTTTCTCTATTCGGGCTGAGGTAGAAGAAGGGATAGAGGAGATCCCAGTTGTCAGGGAATTCCCGGAGGTTTTCTCTAGAGAGTTTGATTTTAGTGGCCTACCTCTTGAGAGAGAATTAGAGTTCCCTATAGATATAGTGCCTGGTGCTGGACCGGTGTCCAAAGCTCCTTACAGGATGGCTCCCGCCGAGCTTGCTGGGTTGAAAGCGCAGGTAGAGGAACTGTTAGAGAAAGGGTTCATCTGCCCTAGTGTTTCACCTTGGGGTGCTCCGGTGTTGTTTGTGAAAAAGAAAGATGGTAGCTTGCGGTTGTGTATTGATTACAGAGAGTTGAACAAGGTTACCATCAAGAATAAATATCCTCTCCCTAGAATTGATGATCTGTTAGATCAGTTGGCTGGGCCATCTATGTTTTCTAAGATAGATCTTAGATCTGGTTACCACCAGTTAAGAGTGAGAACTGAAGACGTCTCTAAGACGGCTTTCAGAACGAGATATGGGCACTATGAGTTCCTTGTGATGCCATTCGGGTTGACGAATGCGCCTGCTGTGTTCATGGATTATATGAACAGGGTATTCAGACCGTATCTAGATCAGTTTGTGGTGGTCTTTATTGATGATATTTTAGTGTACTCTCGATCTTTTGAGGAGCACGAGAGGCATTTGAGACTAGTCCTAGACACCTTGAGAGAGAAAAGGTTGTATGCCAAACTTAGTAAATGTGAGTTTTGGCTGACCGAGGTGCGATTCTTAGGTCATGTGATCTCACGGGATGAGGTTGCGGTGGATCCCCATAAAGTTGAGGCTGTGTTACAGTGGGATAGACCTAGAACGATCATCGAAGTCAGGAGTTTCCTAGGTTTGGCAGGGTACTATAGACGGTTTATTCAGGACTTTTCTCGAATGGCCTTACCACTGATGAGGCTAACCAGGAAAGATACACCGTTTGTGTGGGATGAGAGATGTGAGAAGAGTTTTCAGGAGTTGAAACTCTGTTTGACCACTGTTCCTATGCTGATTATCCCTGACCCTAGTGAACCATTTGTGGTTTATTGTGATGCCTCGGGCAAAGGGTTAGGATGTGTGTTGATGCAGCAGGATAGAGTAGTGGCATATGCCTCGAGGCAGTTGAGACCTCATGAGGAGAATTACCCCACACATGACCTGGAGTTAGCTGCCGTAGTGTTTGCTCTTAAAATTTGGAGACACTATCTGTATGGTGCGACCATAGAGATCTATAGTGACCACAAGAGTCTGAAATACCTGTTTGATCAGAGAGAACTCAATATGAGACAGAGGAGATGGATGAAATTTTTGAAAGATTATGATTATGTGTTGAAATACCATCCGGGCAAGGCCAATGTGGTGGCAGACGCCCTGAGTAGAAAATCCATTCATGTAGCCCATATGATGATTAGAGAGCAGGAGCTCCTAGAGAAGTTCATAAATTTGAACCTCTCTTGTCAGGTGGTATCGGGTAGATTGTGTTTGAGTGAAACCCGAATTGAGAATATCTTGAGAACCCAGATCTTAGATGCCCAGAGAGAGGATGAGTTCCTGAAACGGATCAGGAATGAGATCACCCAAGGTAAGACCTCAGATTACAAGTTGTCTAAGGATGGCATGATAGTATATCGGGATAGAATCTGTGTGCCTAGTCAGAATGAGTTGAGAGAAAGCATTCTGGAAGAGGCCCATAAGAGTAAGTATACTATCCACCCAGGTGCCACCAAGATGTATCAGGATGTGAAAAGAATTTTCTGGTGGCCAGGGATGAAAAGTGATGTGACGGATTATGTGGCTAGATGCTTAGTGTGTCAGAGGATAAAGATAGAACATCAGAAATCGGCTGGGTTGTTGCAACCTCTAGATATCCCTGAGTGGAAGTGGGATAGTATAGCCATGGATTTTGTCATGGGTTACCCAGGACATCCTCTGGACACGATGCTATTTGGGTAGTTGTGGATAGACTGACGAAGTCTGCACACTTTTTAGCTATTAAGGCTACTTATACACTGGATAGATTGGCCCAGTTGTATATCAGAGAGATAGTGTGACTTCATGAAGTACCCAATAGCATAGTTTTGGATAGAGACCCCAGGTTCACATCGAACTTTTGGAGGTCATTGCAGTATGCCTTAGGGACGAGATTACGGTTTAGTACTGCATATCACCCCCAGACTGATGGTCAGACCGAAAGGACCATCCAGACATTAGAAGATATGTTGAGGGCATGTGTGCTAGAAATGAAGGGGAACTGGGATGTGTATTTACCGTTAGCAGAGTTTGCTTATAACAACAGTTACCATTCCAGTATCCAGATGGCCCCTTATGAGGCTTTGTATGGGAGAAAGTGCAGATCCCCTCTGTGTTGGGTTGAGTTAGGTGAGAGGAGTATGATAGGACCGAGATTGTGGACCAGACCACCCAACAGATAGAATTGATTAGAAAGAGGCTCCTCACGGCCCAGAGTAGGCAGAAAAGTTGAGGAAAATGTTAGGCCATTGATAGTAAAAGTTGAGGAAAATGTTCAAAAAAAAAATTACAGAGAAAGAAGAGATAAAAAGGTAAAGAAAAGCTTTGAAAAAAAAAAGCAATTGAAAATCAAAAGAAACAAGTGTTTTAAGTTGAGTTTATAGTTGCTTACAATCGTTGGAAATAAGGCCTAGAAACACATTCTTCCCTATCCTAAATCTTCATTGATTGCTCTTGAGATCTTAAGGTGTTCCATTTGTTGTTTGTTTTCCCCTTGTTCTTGTTATCTATTTATTTCATTCCCTTACCCCATTACAACCCTAAATAAATTCCTATTGATTTGTGCATTGCATTTAGCATGGGTGGTGGAGACTTAGAAGCTTGACAAGCTTATGGTAGTGAACTTTGATAGGTGGAAGTTTGAGTGATACACATTCCCTTAAACATTAGAAAGTTAAGAGTAAACAACAATCCATGTGAGAGGCTATGCATTTCAATTCATTCTTTTTAAATGAAATTGCCATGGAGTTTATTTCTTGATGCAAGTGAAGTTAGCTTGGATTGTTGAAGTGTTGAAAAGTTTTGATCATTCCTTAGCTTGTGATTTCTACTTTCATTTTTCATTTTCATTCTCCATTGGTCATTTCATTAGTCTTTTCCTTGGATTATGAGTTTTGCCCAAGAGTGCAAAGGTTTAAGTGTGGGGAATTTGATGAAGGCTATATTTCATATATTTTTTTCCCTTCTAATTACGCATTTTGATAAATAATTGATGATATTTTGAGCTTTAAATTTGATATTATTTACTTTAGAAAATAATTTTTTCTTTTAGAATTTTGTTGAATAAATTAAGATTTGTAATGATTTTACTTTATTTTATTTCATTTTTCTAGATGATGATTTCATTTTATTTTATTTTATCTTATTTTATTTTGTTTTGTTTTATTTTATTTTGGGCTTTGATTTTTACTTTTGTTTTTATTTCTTTTTTATTTAGGGAAATTTGCATGGAAGGTAGCTCAAAATGCGTGGCTTACTCATTCACTTATACACAAATGCAAGCCATAGACATCCACGTCTTCCTGCACTGCTCGACCAGCCCTTCACTTAACATTAATACACATGCATGACTGAAGAAGGGAACCACAGCGTCAGTGTCTCATATGTAAGGCAGAAACATAGAAACACACAAAGCTACAAGAAATGAAGACATGGTAAGAGTAGAACATGGGCTGGAGAAAAGGTTTCAGCTCACTACAATTGCTTGAGCTAATGCATTCGCACTCATGACCATTGTTCTGGTGAGTTAGAAGATGTGTAAGTGCTATGGGCTAGAAAACATGCAACAAAAGTGAGAGAAAGGAAACACGTGGAGAGGAAGAGGCAGAGTGTGTGTGTGGGAGGAAGAAGCAGAGAAAGGAGAGAAGGAAAGAAAAGCGCATGAGCTCTAGACCAAAATGTGAAGAGAACAACACATTAAGAAGCATGTAGTGCAGAACGTGGAAGCACCAGATTAATCTCAAAAAGATGACGGGTTTAGAGCTGATAAAGCTACACACGAGCAGCAAGAAAGTAATACATAGAACATGAGAAAGGAGTGCCACCCATGCAAAGCCACGTGGAGAAGGAAAACACGTGGAAGAATCATATGAACATGCCACAGGTTTGATGCTAAAGGAAGGTCTCGAGTTATTTCATACAGCCTACTTCTCATCTCACTCATGTGGGTAAGAGAAATGAGAAGAAGCAACGTGATTAAAGAATGTGTAGAAGAATGAAGATTCAACTAAACCATGTGGAAAGAAGTATGAAGCCATAAGTTTTGGAAACTGAATAAGGAGGAAGAAACATGTAATTAATGGAAGCATGAGGACAGCACGTGTTGAAGTGAGCCAACATGGAAAGAAAAGAAAAATGCAAGAGCGAAATGAAGCTGCTAAACAAAGAGGAGGTTTACATGATGAAGGCCTCAAACACAATGCAAAGCTAACGTGGAAGAGAAGAAGTTGAGGGATTAAATGAAGGAAACATATAAGAAGAATGTCAATTAATGAATTAAGAATGAAGCAACGTCAGAACACATGGTGTGCAATTAAAGAAAAAGAAGGCACGTGAAATGAATAAAGAAGCACGTGAAAAGCTCCAAGAGGAGGGAGGATTCGGGGGATCGAATAAAAATAACACTACATTCCATACGTGAGACACTTCGTCATTCCATCGTCACATTCTCTCCTTTTGTCCATCCTTCATCCAGAGACAACACACCATGCCATTTTCATCCATTTCCTCCATCTCACCACCACCGCGAAGCATTAATCTCCATCTATGACTAGCAAGGGAAGAGGGCTCTTGGAGAAGCTTGAATCTATGGCATTACAAACAGAATTTTGACTAAGAATTTCCCTAATTTCCTACACTTTTTCTTTTTCTTGTACATGCTTGGTAAGTTATATTGGATTGAGAATTTGTGTAATTTTAATTAGTGGCTAGTTAGACACTGATTAGGAAGTCTTTTTATTGATTAGTTGATTGGATTAAATACTAAATTTTACATTTTCCTACCATTTTTCAAGTGTGCAATTTGATGAAATACTTATGAGAATTGGTGTGCCTAATTGTCTAATTAAGGATTCCTGGTGTTTAGTTAGTCGATTAAACATCTTTGAATGATGATTCAGAGGCTAATTAATCGGTTAATTAATCAAATTGAGTGTTCATGGATCTTAAGGACAAGAATGGATGATTTAATGCGGGATTGAGGTTTCTATGCAACATTACTTTGTTAATATCTTGATTCTTGAGTAGTAACCCAAGATAACTTGTTATTGACACAATTAGGGACTCTTAGACCAGAATTAATCACAATTGGATTAGGATAAGGATAGTGGATACCAAGAGATGAATCCAAAGCTAATCACAAGTCCATCATTCAACCATAAGTCATACATTTAGGTTGCAATTAGGAATTTTATTTCAAGTTCAATTTACTTAGTTTAATTAGATTAACAACCCCCTTAATTAGATAGTTCTAGGATCTTTTAATACTTAGAAAACCCAATTAAACATTAAACTCTAATTCCAAGGGAGATGGCCTAGGTTGTGCCACTAACTATATATTTAATCAACTTAGTTTTATTTTGAGGGTTGGCGATAGACCTATCATCCCCTAGCCATAACCCCTAAATGTCTAGATGAATTAGAGAGCCTAGAAAATTAGAGTCTATAGGCAACATTCCATAGAGCCCTGACAGCCTAGATATACCAATTGGTAGCACATACATAAGTAAGAGGCAGGACCCTCTAGAATTGATGGTGGGCTGAATATAGAGACAGTTGAGGCTCAGATTACGTAGCTAGAAAGGAAGTACCTAGTGATGATGGGGTGTATTGCCTTGTAGAAGGCCTTATTGGTCATATTCAGGTTAACATGAGAAATGGACTACTATAGGGTCAAACTAGGTACAAAGAGTTAAGACTTATGGATTGAATAAGATAAATGATAAAGATATAACCCCTTAGCAAACATAGAGAATAAACAAGTAATGAAGGGGAAGTGGACCTAGTGTATAAGATCGAGAAAGAGATTTACATGGTCTATGATTTAGCCCGAGGGCATCTAAGAATGAGTAGCAACTAGAGTTAGAATATTAAGCATAGGAGTAGTAAGGTTGTAGAGACCCACCTATCTGGGTTTGACTCTAACTTAGGATACTACCTTGTGCGATAGTAATAGCGAGCTAATGCTATGAGTTCCAGACATATAGAACATGTCATAAGTATGTATGTAGAGAATGATATGGGTATACGAGAAAAGTACACCCTAGAAAATGGTGCTCAAAACTGAATATGATGGGCTCAATGTCAGAAATTAAGAGAAGAGAAAAGGAAAATTAAGAGAATCTAATAATCGTCTACAATAAGCCTATGTAAGCTAGTCGAATCCATAGTAAATGGCAGCCCCAATGAGATAAGTACCTAGGGCAGAGTTGTAAGTTAAGGCCTAAGAAAAATAAGAAGTAAGAGTTCAAATATAAGATAAGATGGATAGATAAGAGAATCACAAACTAAAGAGAAAGTAGTTTAGGGAGATTATTAAATGAAGGTTATCCTCGGGCTGATAAGAGGAAAATGAGATGTGACGAGATAGAGGACCACCTAGTAGTGGTTGGCAAAATCCCCAGAGGATAGACCCCTAATTAGTAAGTGTAGAGATTAGGGTAAGTGAGGAAAAGTTGAGAAGCTAGCACATAAAAAGAAATATCCTCACTTTAGCAATAACTAAATGAAAGTTAATGCAATGAGCATAGTAAAAGTGAACAAGTAATGGTCTAATAGTTAACTCGATGTGCTTTCCTAATATGAGATTAATGTAATGTAAAAGCACACAAGTAGTAAGAGCACTAAGTGGAGCATAAAGTTACTAGTAATGGATATCCAGGATATTGAAGTGATATTAGGGCTGTATATGGGCAGGGTCGGGCCAGACATCTAGTAGGCCCGATGCCTTACCTGATTAAGACATTGGGCTTGTTCTTATACCCATAACCCAACCAAGCCAGAACAAGCCTGATTTTATGTTGGGTTAGGGTCGCCTGGACTTTTTTTTATTTTTTTAATAAATTGATACTTGTAATATAAAAATATCTTTTTACAAACTCATAAGTATATATTTCAAAATAATAGACCTTTAGAACTCTTATATTTTTGTTAGTAATAAAAAAATAGTCTAGTTGTGACGACCCTAATTTCTAATCTTGATATTTAAGGTTAACCACGTGATTAATAATCATAAGTTAGGGTTACAAGGCATTATGACCAATTACATTATGAAAATATGGGGAAATTTGAACCTTAATATGATTAAAGTCATCAATCATACAATTACAAGCACTTATATTCGTAAGGGAAATAAACATTTATTTATAAGCCTTTGATTCTATTACCCATCAATTATAACTCATCCCAATGTCTCTAAATCATCCCTTAAGATTACCATATGAAAAACCAAGGTTTCCTAGGTATTACAAGTGTTTCAGCATGTTCGCCGCGGCCTAATGACTCTTAGCCGTGGCCAATTCTCTTCTGTTTTACCCCTTTCTTCATCACTAGTATCGCCGCGGCGAGTTGGACCTTCGCTGCGGCCAACCTACATGGCGCCGCGGCGAAGAAGCCTCCTGGAACTTCCTCGCTCGCCTCTAGATATTGGCCACGGCCAATTCCTCTCTAGAATGCCTGGCTCATTTTTGCAAAATTTCGCCTCGGCCAATTTCTCATTTCACCGTGGCGAATTTTCCTCTGGACAACTCCCAGTTTTGCCTCTCGCATTTTGCTGTGGCGAATTTCTCTCTGGCACTTTCCCTGGGCAACTTCGCCTCTATTGGCCGCGGCTAACTCTATTTTAGCCGCGGCAAAGTGCCTCTGATCCTACACTCCGAAAATATAGATTCATACTCTCCTTTCTCCCTCCAATCTCACCCTAGGGCCCCTTTACCTTAATTGTGGGGCTTAAATAGCTTTCATTAGCCTAATTTATCCAGTTAATCTATCCTCTCTAATTCAAGATTCAAGGGTCAAATTTCTTTTCTCTAATTACCCTATATCAGCAAGTCCATGTATTTGCAAGTTTGTAAAATAACAATAACATGAGTTCACAAACTATCAGCAGCTATCACTTGATACCCAATCAATGGGGGTTCATAGCAATATGTCAAGATTACATTTCCAATAACAAGCTATATCAAAGTTCAACAAGGCTCATAACAGATATCATAAATTCATACATCAAATACCAATTTAAAGTAAGGCCTACTCCTCAATAGATACACATTATGTTATCAAAATATAGACTCCTACACTTGGCAATACAGATACATGATGATGCTATACAAGACTTAACAAAATTAGCATCTACTCTATTCTACTCAGACCAAGTGTAGCTTCCCCACACCAGGCCTCAGCTCATGGATGTTCATCCACCTGAAGAACCTTTACCTGAAATTGTAATCTCATAAAACAGGGTGAGATATAAATCTTAGTAACCAAAGCAATTCCATCATATAATCCAGTTTAATTAACATATATGCATGAATTAAAATCAATATTTGAATCATATCAGTCATATCAATAAATAAAGCAATTAGGCTATCATGATTACTATCCCATACTAGCAATCATATTTTCACATGTTAAAGGCCATTAACACCGGGAGAGGTCTGTCCACGACACCTACTCCCCATTGAGTACAACTAGGGCTCAGTGCATCTGGGGTTTGATCATAACTCGGTGCTTGATCGAAGCACATGCACGGGTGGTAGCCGCACCACAGCTCCACCATGGACTCACAAGGTCCAATCATAATACAATAGATAGCCAACCAATTCATTCAGCATTTCAAATCATTCATATATATCAAATATGAAATTAAAATAGATACATGCATGGAATTAATGTAAACCCCGGTTACCTCACTTGTAGACAATTTACAACAGCCACCAATGGTACAAAAATCCCTATAACCATAACATCAGAGAATTACCACTCTAATTCATCATTAACAGTAGCAACAAGTACCCAAAGAATTTATAAGCTAATAACTACCTAAATAACACTTACCCAATCACCACAAATCCCCAAATTCGGATTGAGTATATCCTCAACCAGAATTTCACTATATCACTCAAATTTCTAAGCAAATTCGTACATAATTAATACCCATTTTATAAACCAGCTATGGGGGTCTCAAATTAACAAAGAAAGCATCAAAATGGAGGGTTTAAACTCACTTAATGTCAGCCCTAGCCTCAACTTACGAATTTCACCAAGAAAACCCCAAATGACCACATTTCAGATTTTGGGTAGGGTAAAAATTCTCCAAATGAAAAACTAATCAGGCCAAATTAAAGAGAAAGATAAGGGGATTAAGTTGTATAACTATTACCTTGGCTAAATCTTGCGCCAAATGTGAGAAAATGTGGAATTATGCCAAAAACCCTAGCCTCTCCCTCTCACCTCCGAATTTTCTTTGTGTCTTTGTGTTTTGCAGAATAGGGGAGGTGGCTAGTCAGCTTTAGGGTTTTAGTGGGATTAAGTTAGGTCAAATATGGGTTATGGGTTGCTCCAAGGTCCAACTCCAAATGGGCTTCAGATTTTTAGCTTGTTGGGCTAGTTTTAAAGTGTTGGGCTGCAGAATTTTATTGGGCCAGTTCTTATGCATTGGGTTGCTGAAGTTTAATTAAGTTTGGGCTAAGTTTAGGACTTGGGTCTGCACAAGGGTAATTGGGCCACTTATAAGAGTCTATACAAGGTGGATCTTGGGCCTTTATCACATTAAATTGGGTTGGGTTTGCACCTAACTCATTGGGCCTCCATTAGCCTCTTATCATGATCTATTAATTTGGGCCTAGATGAAATTTCTATCCCATTAAATTCCTAACCCATATTAATAATTCTTAATTAATCTAAATTCATGATTAACACCTTAATTAATTTTGGGTTGTTACATGAAACCCGAATAATCACTGAAGAACTAAAACGAGGAAGAGAAGTCTTAAATAATAATTTATGGACTATATATGATGAAATCCATAAAACTAAAGGCAAAGAAATCAAGATTATAGAGGAAAAAATAGATTATATATCACCCGAAGAAAGATTAAAAAGTGAAGAAGAAAGAATAAGTCTAATAAGATTAGTTGATAGACTAGATCATGATGAAGAATTCCTAAATTAGAACCTAAAAAGGAAGAAGTTAAACAAGTAAATATGATGCAAATATTAGATGAATTAGAACAAGATGAAATAGAAAAAAGAATGGGTCAAGAAGAAGCAAATTTAGCAACAATTAGAGAAGAATTAGGATATCTTAATCTACGGGATGAATTTAAAGAATTAAATATGCAAAGCACTATTAAACAAGAACAAGAACCATTAAATCCTCCTAATCTACAAGCACCAGGATATAATCAAATGAATACAGGAACTAGTAAACCAATAATTGATAGGGAAAGAGAAATAAGTAATACCAAATTAAGACATAGAGAACCACTAAAAAATAAAGACGATGAATTTATATTCGAAACTATTTATACACCAACAAATAAGAGTAGTTTTCTACCTCCTCCATTAAAACAATATGAAACTAAGCAAATACCAAACTTAGGAATATGGTTAAATTTATACTATAATTTAGATCGAGAAAAAAGATTAGAAGAATGGACTAAAGCTCAAATAATAGCCTTATTACATCAAAGTATAGATACCAATTTAGCCAGCTTAGTAGTTGAATCTAGCTTTATAAGAATAGTCCTAGAATGGTGGAAAAGTCTAACAGAAGAATTTCGCGAAAATGTAAGAAAAGTAATAGGTTATAATTCAAGAAGAGAATTTTATGCCTTATTAATTAGGAAATATGAATAAGTATTAAGAAATGAATTTCTAGGAAGAAGTGTAGGTGCTAATGAAGCCACTAAAATAGATAGAGCAATAACAAAATTACATCAAATAGAAATTTGTACCCTAGACCCTAACGACTTAAACCAGTATATCTGTGAATATCAAAAATATTATTATGAAGCAAGATTTCAAACTTATGAACAAAAACGATTCTACTTAGAATTATTCTATCAAAAACTACCTAGATTAATATCAGAAACCCTTTTAAGAGACTATAGAAAAGCATTTAATGATAGAACATATTTAATACCTCATTTAAATACTATGGGTAGAAGAGAAGATTATTTACAAGAATATTTATCTAATAAATGTAAAGAAGCATGGTGAAATAATAAATATTACAAAATAAATAAATTAATATTAAAATGTAATGAATTTGAAATACCTCATAAATGGAGATGTAAACCCTATACAAAATATAAGAAGAAAAGAAAACATCAAAAATATAAGTATCAAAAACCCTATAAAAATATCGATATAAATTTAGAAAATATCCTAAAGCAAAACTTCAACAATCATATAAACCTCAAAAATATTTCAAGAAAGGAAAAAGAAAAATAAATTATAAAAAAATATCCTACGAAATGTCAGTGTTATAATTGTGGAGAAATAGGTCATATAGCAACATAATGTAAGAAACCTCGAAATAAAAAGTAGATGAACATAATAGAAATGGCTAAAGAATATGACTTAGAACCTTTAGAATTTAATACATATCTAAACAATGAAATAAATCACTCAGATATAGAAATATATAAACTAACAATAGAGACAGAGTCTGAATCTGAATCTGAATCTGAAACAAGTAGTAATTCCAACAACTTAGACGAAATTGATTATATAACAGAAAATGAAGAAATTAATATGATACAAGGACAAAGTAGTAGTCAACACCCATAAGACGATTATGAAGATTTTAAGGAACTAAGAAACCCAACAGAAGGTATAGTCAAAAAATGAATGCAATTTAACCAAAAACAATATAATAAAATTAGAGATAAAGAATTAGACTTAACACCTAATGATCTCACATAAAATAGTATTATAAAACAATTAGGAAAGCTTATAAAATCTAAAAAGAAAGAAAAATATGCTTGTGTAGTGTTAGAAAAGAAACACCCAATAAAATCCACTCAAACTGAAGGAATACTAAGAATCCCATTAATTAGTAAAACCTTAATAGAACAATAAATTCAAAAATTAGATATAAAAGATGAAGTTACTGAAATCTATATTCCAAGAGTTTAATTATTAATAAAAACTTATTTTAAAGCTGGAATCAATACACCTATAGAATTATTAATCACAGACAATAGAATCATTGATAATGTCCCAAATAGTATTTTAGGGGCTTTAAATGGAAATTTAATATATAAAAAACTAAAACTCACAATTAATACCAATTTTGCTATATCAAAAGCTGAAGCAAATATGAATCGAACACTAGTAATATATCATAAATCACAAGAAATAAAAATGCCACCAGGAAGTCGAATAATTAGTACAACAAGACTGGTAGGACTTGTATTTTCAAACGAACATAAAATTTATAAAAGAAACCAAGGAAATATAACCATAGACAAATATTTTATGCCTGTCTTAGAAGAATTACCAATAGATCCAGCTAGAATAACTATACCTCGACAATTATAATTAGAATTAGATAATACCCGCAAAATAGGAGAAGAAAATCCTTATAACATAACCTATAATAATAGGCTAGGAAATCGAAGTATAAGAATAAATACCCCTACTGATATTAATATCAACATAAACCCTAGAAGAAGTATTCAAGAAACTCGACCTATAAGCAGGACACTCTTAAGATCTTGAAGCCAAAGTAATAAACATTCACATAGGTTTGGGAACTCTTAGATAAAATCAGATTTTTGGTTATGTTCACAGACCCCTAGCTTTTCTATCTTATATTCATGGTTCTTTCTTTGTTCTCTTTGCATATTCTTATTTCTCATACTTGAATATTCTTGTCTCTACCTTGCTTTGGCTTGAATTCCTTCCCCTCTCTAGTTTCTCTCTATAGACCTAATATGGAAGCCATTGGAATTCAAAGAAAAACAAGTTTCTCTATCGCACATCATACCTCATTTGAAAGCTTGATAAATGGTGATTCTCTTGCTCTATTTGGTTGCTCAAAACCTCTACTTTTTCTCATGAGCTCAGCCACCAAATTCCTCCTTTTAAAAATCTAAAACCATCAAGAGAAGGAGAGTGAAGAGGGGAGAAAATTTTATAACTAACTTGTTGCAAAATTCCATGTATTTTCATACCTTTTTGCCTTAGTTTTCTTTCTCTCTCTTCTCCCAATTTTCACGCCATTTTTGGTCTGATTCTAAGCTTAGGAGACGTTCTTGGAAGGGTGGAGTAGCTGCCTAGTTATTTAAAAAGATGGAGGATGATTTTTATAACAATTCCTAAAAATACCGATTATGTCCCTCCACTTTCGTTCCTTCGTTTTAGCTCCTTTTTTAGTACTGTCTTTTCCATCATAAAATTTAGATTCTCTAATTTATAAAATGCTTTTGGAATCACTCATTTTGGATTTAAAATTATTCTGAACCATTCAGTCAAATTTTTGGTCAACTAACAGCTGAAATCGCTCACCGGAAGGGTTTTACCTGTTCCAGGGGTTCCCATGGTATTCAGGGCCTCTGAGAACCCCAGACAGCTCAAAATTTTCATTTAAAAAGCCCTCTTATGTGTTTTTCCAAAAGTTCCTATATTTACGAAAATACCACTGGTCTTTCGGTAAAATTTTCAAATCACTCTGACTCTAGTTTCTGAGCAACTCAAGGCTAAAATCCTCATTTTTCATTATTTGAAAATTTATCCTAATTTTATTTGGTCTCAAATTCTTCTATTCAGGGACTTCCTTTAATATTTGGCCTATTTCTGACGTTTACGGAGAAACCGAACATCCTGTTTCTCGCATTTACGAAGGGACCGAATGTTACAAATTCAAAAATTATATGTTCAAGAAGTCAAAACCTATTTGATGTATCTCTTTCATTGCTAGTGTTAGTGGACAATAGAACACTTTATCTACCATAGTTAACAAAGTATCAATTGTAATTGCCAATGGCTATTGTCAAAATTGTCAACTATCAGATCTTATATATGGTCTTCATTCATGGGTTTTTAACGTCAATGTTTCTTTCTTTATTTCTTCTTGGTATATTTGCTATATTTAAGCTAGGGACACTACAAAAAGATTATAGTTTAGCAACAGTTCCTTAATTATGGTTACTAAAACTATAGTTATGACACGTTGTCACACCCGTATTGTGACCTCATGGCACTAGAAAAATATTTAAAAGATTTCTATTTCTTAAAAAAAAAACCAAAAAAAAAGTGAAGTAGAGTCGCCATCAAAATTTTATTTTTGAAAGGCAAAACTTTGGAAAAACTCTTTTATGAGAAAAATGATTTGCAAACTAGAAAGTGGATTCGGAAGTCGATTGTGAGTAGAGAAAGTGTTAAGTGCCTAACAATACCCATTTCTAAAAATAGTTACTTTAAATTAATTGTTCAAAATTAATATCGTCTCAATCTTATTTAAAATATCGTAACAATCATAGACAATAATAAAGAGAATAAATGGAATTTAAAAGGAAATAAAAAGAAAAGAAATAATTTATTTACAAGGGCAAACTTGACCTAAAATAAGAGCATACGGCCTACGTACCTTATGGGAGGAATCAAAGTTTATGTAGTTCAACCAGATTGAAAACTGTATCAATTGGTTGGTTTTTTTTTTATTTTTGTCAAAAGAGAAAAAAGTGGAAATCATTTAGACTTTTGCAAACAGAACAATTTTGAAATTAGTTTGTGTTTTAATTTGAAAAAAAAAAACTAAATTAATCTCACTTCTTCACTTTTTTCTTTTCTTTAAATCTTTTAATGATATTTTTTTTTATATCTTTAATTTTTAATTTTTTTTTGTATTTTTGATTTTTTTGGTTTTTTATGATTTATGATTTATATTTTTCATGAGTATTTTTTTATTTTTCTATTTTTTTAATATTTTTTTGTTTTAATTTCTTTCATTTTGAATTTTATTTTCTTATGATTAATTTTTTTTATATCTTGATTTTTCTTTTTTAAATGATATTTTTGTTTTAATTTCTTTGATTTTGATTTTTGGTGTTTGATTTTTGTTTTTTTATGATTTTTTTTATTTTTTTTGTGTTTATTCTTTCATGTGATTTTTATGATTTTTTATTCTCATCATTTTTGATTGGTTCTGTATGATTTTTTTTTTTTTTTTTATAGTTTTGGCTTCTTTATCATTATTTTTTTGTATTTTTTGACATTTTTATTATTTTTATTTAAAAAAAAATATTTTTTCCTTTCTTCCCTTTTTCTTTTTTTAATTCTTTGATTTGTTTTTTAGAAATGACCTTTTTACTTAAGTAAAAAAAATTATTTCTTCTTTTTAAAATTTTTTTGGGATTTTTTATTTCGTGTTTTTTTGTTTGTTTTGTTTTGTTTTGTTTTGTTTTGTTTTTGTTTTTAATTAAACTCTTAAAGATAAAGAAAAACTTAATTTTAAATTTTGAAATATTATTATGTTTTGGATTTTTAGAAAAACTTTTAAAATAGATTTAAGGTTTAATTCATAACTAAATTGGCTTTCCTACACTCTATTCTTATTATGAAAATGTAAACTTTTGTTAGAGTTTGATTTTTGACAAACCCTTTGTTTTCTAATTTTTTTAAAGAGAATTAGGAAGAATGCTCCCATTAAAAGGATAATTCGTTTGATTTTTGATCTTTGATATCTCTCTCTCTTTTGTTTTTATACTTTTGAAATATACCTTTTGCTTTTTTATTATTTTTTCTTTTTTCATCATTTTTTGTTGTTTTTTCTTTTTTTTTTTTGGCAGAGAAGGTTTATTTGATTTTTCAAAACTATATGTTCTTAATTAATTTTTAAACTTCTTTTTTAAAAGAAATGCACTTCAGTTTTTAAAAACAATTTATTTTGTTTTGAAACCTTTTTTTTTTGGAAAATTCTCTCATTTTTCCTTTTTTTTAAAGATTTTTTTCGAAACAAAATCAATTTGATATAAGTCATTAGAACCCAAAACTTATTAAAGCATAAGTATAAAGACCAATGAACGCCAATGAGGCTTATTGTCACACATGGTACTCCAATTGACTGCTATATGTCTGAAAAGACAAGATTTCACACAACTCTAAAAAATAAAATAAAAGTATAACAATAAAAACAAAGCCCTTACTAGCATACAAGATCATGTTTGATATATGTTTTATTTGCATCCAAGAGGCATCTATTATTTGAAACATATACTACATTAAAAAAAACCACGAACCAGTGAAGCTTCCCCTCCCTTCTCTTTAATCATCTGTCCAAGGATTTCTTATACATTCTCTCCAACAATATTCATTGCCAATTGTTCATATGCAACAAAAGGGAAACATAAAGTTGAATTAGTTCCAAATAAAAATAAAACTACTATGTAATACTAACAACAAATTCATACTTGACCAATCATAGAGTCCTCGTAATACTACCATTTATTAACAATTTAAAATGCGTAATCACTTAATCTTCAATCAAATAGCCTTTAGAAACTAAGACATTCATGCAAACATCAACTTAAAATGCATACCCATTCATTACAACATCTCAACAGTGGGAAGATCAAAGTCAAAACAACTATGGTTCAATCAAGTTTGACAACTAATTTTGGCAATGGGAATATCACAGTCAAGGCACTATGAATCAAGTTCAGCAGATTAAAATATCCACGCAATAAACTTCAGTAGTAGGAATATTATAATTAAAGCACCATGACTTAAACAATTCAATAATAAATCTCCATGAAGTAAACACTTAGGATCTTAATTACTTAATTTCAGCATACTAGATCCTACCAAATACAAAACACTTAGAGATCCTCTCTTAAACATTTCATTGAACACTTGCTAAGCATATTGTAAGAGGTGCATAAGATATAAGATTTTATACTATACCCATAACCACTTAATGTAAGGCTGCTAACAATATTAACATGTCACATAACACAGCACACTACACTACATTTCAGGTGATCATGTTTATAAATTGAAGAACCTTAGATTTTCACGCCACTATGAACCAACACTGAAGATATAATCATGCTTAACAAAAGAAAATTCCTAATTTTAATTACTGGATCACCTAATCTTCCATTCACATCTAACACTATTAGCAGTCACAATGAAATTTCAAATGCATAACAATGATAACAAAGAAGGAAAGTGACGTAAAAAAAAAGGAAAATAGGGGGAGAAGATAGAAGAAAGAAGGGAGATGTAGAAGCAGAAGAGGAAGAAGAGAAGGGAGATGCAGATATTCTGAAAATATTTCTTATTATTTAATGTTAGCTTTTGAACTAGTATAAATGCAAAGGCTTATATTTATAGAAGTCTAATCCTAATCCTAATGAAAGATAGCTTTTCATAATAAAAGATAAATATATAAAATCCTAATCCTATTGAAAGGCAAATGCCTAATCTTAAAAATAATTAAAAACTAACAAAAAGATATATTTTAGCCGTTTTCTAGAACTAATGTTTTCTAGAACTAATAATTTAAAATATACTTAAACTAGGATTTGCATCATTTCCCCCTCACTTGAAAAGACTCTCCTCTGGAGAGGAAGAAAGCTAATACGAGTTAAGCAGGGTGGGATCAATGCAGTGAAACTTGTTCTCAGTGATCCAAGTAGCATCAAAATTAGAACAACCTTGCCAATGAACAAGGTAATAGTGGATGGAACTTTTGGATAAGAAGACAACTTGATCATCCATGATGGCATCAATGACTTTAATAGCTAGAGCAGTAGGCGGCAGCAGTGGAATAGGAGCATGAGAAGGCTGGGTATCTGTAGAATCATTAAAGAATAATAGGGGAGGCTTAAAAGTGCCTCAATAAGGAACAAAATCCTTAACATTAAAGATTAGACTAATGGTTATTTCTGAAGGTAATTCAAGCAAATAAGAATTAGGGCCAATCTTTTTAACAATGCAAAAAGGGCCAAAAGCACGAGCATGCAGCTTCTTAACAGAATTGTTTGGATAACGCTCTGGGTGAATCCTAACTATAACATAATCACCTTCCTCAAATTTTTGAAAATGACGATGAGTATTAGCAGATAACTTATATTGATCATTGCTAACCATTAATCGATGCCTAATCTCAACATGTAGCTCATGAAGGTAGTAGGTAAATGTTTCTGATGAGGTCAATAGGCTATCTGGGGTTATAACCCTTAACAATTTGAAAAGAACTTTCGCCTGTGGACTGATTAACTGAGTTATTATACACAAATTCAGCTATAGGCACCACCAAATCCCAATTTCTAAGTTTATCTCCAACTAAAATTCGAAGTAGCTCCCTTAAACTATGATTGATAACTTTAGTTTGTCCATCAGTTTAGGGATGGAAAGAAGAAGAAAACTTCAGTTAGGTACCAAACAACTTCCATAAAGTCTTCTAAAAGTAACTCACAAACTTTACATCACGATCAAATACTATGCTGACTAGTAACCCATGCAATCACATAATCTCCCTAAAAAATAACTTGGTGAGGTGGGAAGCATAAGTAGTCTTACGGCAAGGAATAAAGTGAGTCATCTTGGAAAACCTATCCACAACCACCAAGATAAAATCGTGGCCTCAGGCAGTGCGTGGCAACCCTAAAACAAAAATCCAAGCTAAGGTCTTTCTGTTGAGCCTTTGGAACTGGCAAAGGAGTGTATAAGCCAATATTTTGCTTTCGAGCCTTTGATGTCTGGCAAGTACGCTATTGGGCCAAAATCCTAGCCACGTCACCTTTAAGGTATGGCCAATAGAACCTATCCTCCACCAAAGCAATGATATTATTAAAATCAAAATGTCCTGCTAAACATCTAGCATGCAATTCTTAAATGAGAAACTCCCTTAGAAATGTTCATGGAATGCACAACTTGATCCCAAAAACCCAAGCTAGGGTAGTTCAATAAAATGGTCAAAAATGTAGTGACGTTTTCATAAATATGAGCACTTTTTGAAAAACTCACAATAGGGCTTTTTAAATAGAAAATTTGAGCTTTTCGAGGTTTTTAAAAGCCCTAAAAATCATGGGAACCCTCAGAACAGTTAAAATACCTCCGGTGTATATTTTTTAGCGTCAGTTGACCCAAACTTTGACCTCTTCATTTGGGAAAGTTTTAAACCCAAATTAAGTGATTCCAAGGCCTTTTTATAAATTAGAGGACAAAATTTTATATTAGAAAGGGCAACTCTAAAAAAGAAGCTAAAATGGGCCTAAAATGAAAAGGCTAAGACAAGGGGCAAAAATAGCATTTTTTAAGAACAATTATTAAGACATGTGCTTCTTAAAGGGCATCCCACTCTTTCCTTCATCTAACTGACTTAGTGTTCTATCCAAAGTAGAAAGAGAGATGAGGGAGAAGGGTGCACAAGAAGGAGCTTCAAGGGAGGAGAAAAAGCAAGGGGAAAGGTAAGAAAAATGGAAGTTTTATATGGTTCTTCCTTCTTTAAAGTTGCTCTCCTCCTTCCTACCTTTCTTCCCATGATTTTTGTGTGTGATATAGGTCTATTTTGGGTGTGATTTAGAGGGGGAAGATTAGACTTTGAAAGAGAAGCCTACACCAAGTGAGAAAGCTCTTGAAGAAACTAAGAAAACAAGGTAAATATCCATGCTTCTTTGCTTCTTGATGGGTAATTTTGGGCCTTATATAGAACAGCTAAGAGGGGAAAAATTTTGACCAAAACTAAGTGTGAAACCTATAATTTAGTGTGTGGGAAACAAGATTATGCATTGAAACATAAAGAACAGCCATTAAAATTCAAGACAACCAAGCTAAGGATTCAAAGACATAGGCTAAAATCTGATTTTATCCAAGGGCATTCTAGCTTATATGAGGATTTAAATGAGTTCCTAAGATTCCTAGGAAGCCTCCCAAGTGTCTCTTCCTTAATGGAAAAATTTAAAACTTTATGGATACAAATGGGAGGCATAGGCTCAGCCAAGCTTCCTTTAAGTACCTAGGGAGTGTTTTAAAATCTTCTAAGCTTTTTTTGGGACTATATATGATGGGAGAATATGAGAAGAAGCCTTGAAAAAAATTTAGAAGACATAGATTGAGAGTTGGAGTTATAGGTTCCTTAATGTGACATAATGAAGCAACATATAGCTAGGCTCTTCAAAATGGTTGTATGAAGGCTCTAAGAAGTCTAAATGGAGTCAAGAGTCATAGATTGAAAGAAAGAATGGAGTTAGGATCTAAAACTCTTGTAGTTGCTTCATTAGGTTCTTTGTGGAACCATATTTGAGCCATTTAAGAAAGTAGGCTTCCCTTGAGCATGTGTGATACTAGAGTTTGTTTCAAGAGTGTAATTGGGTCCTATTTGATGTGTCTAGGCCAAAGGAATCCTACTCCACCCACTTGCAATTGTGTAGCCAAAGGAAGAGAAGAAAAATCAAGGGAAAGTATGTGTGCTTGCATTCAAGGTAGCTCTCTAACTTTTTTCTCATGCATGCTTAGTTGTTTTCTTGTCTTTAGATGTGTATATGTATGATTTTACCATGAGAAATGTTTCAAGTAATTTTCTACATGCCATGGTACCATTATGTGCATAATATGTGTTTTTATGAATGTTGTTTGGCTTGAATAAGGTAAGTGAAGCTAAAAGTCCCTCAGTAAAGGTGAGGATGAGCCAAAAGTCCCTATGATTAGATGAGACAAAGCCAAAAGTCTCAAGAAGAGTGAGGCTTATTTAAAAGTCCCTTGAAAATATGTGAGGCAAGTCTAAAAGTCCTAAGGAAAAGGGATGAGACTAAACCAATGCTCTTAAAGGCCAACATATGATATGTATGAGTTTCTTGCATATGAAAATGATTATATGTTAGCAAAATGTTCATATATGCATCCTTTAGCTTGAAAGCATAGATATTATGTATGATTAAAAGGGTTAAGAGCTATTGGGATTTCTAGAATCTCACTCTTCCCTCTCCATTACCGAAACATGTCTAAGTGGACCAAGTGAGCAAAGAGAGGGAAGTCACCACACTTGAAGATGAGAGATTGACAAAAGAATTATATTATCTAGCCATTTTGTAACTATATTGTTAGCAAATGATATAACCCCATGTTGTAAATGATGTATAGCCACTTGAACATTATGTGTATACATGGATATATGATGTATGTATGGAAATTGAAAGCTTATGAATGAGAATAGATGTTTTTGATATTGAGATGCATGGATGAGTTTGTAAGACCTTGTGTATGTGAACAAGTGGGATAGTGATTTTGTAATGTATGGATATTTAGGCTTCTTAGACAAGTTTAATGGACTATTTTTAAGCTTTCCCACGTGCCCAAGTGGCCTTGGACAAATTAGAAGCAAGAATGGTTCATATTTGACCATTTGGATGCTTAAAAATGACCATTATGGAATCCTAAGTCACAAATTGACCAAATGGACGAATTTTTTCATGAAATTTGGCCTACATATAGGTTTCATCTAGAGATTTATGTAGAGCTAAAGAACATCCAAATTGGTGCTCTATAAAATTTATTATGATTTTTCAAAGTTGGGAGAAAAATGCTAAATGATAGGATGTACTATTCATTTGGTCAATTTCTTTTTCTATGTCATCTGTAGGACAAATGGTGTCCAATGGCTATGAAATTATACAAGAATAAACTAGACATGATATGCTTTTCATAGCCACTAAGATCACCCCATTTAGAGTTCTGTATAGGGAGAACCAAATTTTTGAAATTTCACATTAGTATTAGGGGCTTAGCAAAACCTCTAGTATAGTTCCATCAGTTTTTCGCAGCCATAATGCTTCTCTAAAGTTATTTTAACCTTTATTAAACATCCATATCTTTTCAAAATGGTATAGGTTACTATGGTTTTATTTTTCTAGAATTTGTTATGAATTTTTGAAATTCATATCAGTAACTTGTGACATAGACAACTAGACCTTTAGTGTTTTTCTATTATCAATTATGATCTAGATGATGTTTTCATGGCTTGGAATGATTTTTAGCCTATATTTGACATTTAGAGCTTTCTAAAAAGCAATCATTCACTAGATTTCAATTTTTCTATATTTAATTACGAATTTTCAAAGTTGATGACAAAATCTTAGTGCTAGAATCCGAAAGCATTTTGCAAGTTTTCTGATGTGTGGCTTATAATCTGAGAAGTATGTGATGTTTGGTGAAGTTTATGACTTGTATAGATGGAATATGAGTAGAAGAATATATTGGGGAGTTCACGGGGTCCACGAAGCATGAAATGGGAATTCAAAGGCTTACGTAACACAAAATAATACATTATTTTTGTTCCATTTTCCTTGAAACTAATGTATGAAGCTTAGTGTATGGGAAAGTGAGGCTAAAAGAATATGGTGTTACAATAACCATCACTAATGGGGAAGTTAACATATTCATGATGGTTTCCATTGCTAACCTCCTGAAAAATGATCCCAAAATCAGTGCATGAAGCATACTCATCCTTAACTCTTTCAAATCTCGTAATGCTAACACTCATAGTGTGCAACAGAATAATTCTAAGACTCAAAGCATCTACTACTTTATTCTTTACTCCTAAGCGATGTTTGACAACAAAAGTGAATTGTTGAATGAATTCCACCCATTGAGCATGTCTTGAGTTCAAGTGTCGTTAAGAGTTGAGAAACTCAAGAGCTTGATGGTTTGAATACAACACAAACTGCTAAGAAAAAAGATAATACTTCCAATGCCTAAGAGATCTAATAATGGCATAGAAATCTTTGTCATATGTGGAGTACTTCTATTTAGCATTATTGAGCTTCTCACTAAAGAATGCTACTGGGTGTCCTTCTTGAGTGAGAACACCTCTAATCCCAATTCCAAAAGCATCATAAGCAACCTCAAAGCACTTAATAAAATTTGGCAGTGATAAGATAGGGGCCTCAATAAGCTTCTTTTTTATGGTTTGAAAAGCTTGGGAAGCTACAAGAGTCTAACTCAACTTGTCTTTTTTCAGACAATTTGTGATAGGAGACATGATGGAGTTAAAATCCTGAACAAAACGTCTATAGAAGGATGTTAATCTATGAAAACTACATACTTCTTTAAAGTCTTAGTTTAGGCCATTCTCGAATGGGGAGGAGTTTCTCAGGATCAACAGCTAAACCTTGCTCAAAGACCATAAACCTAAGGAAAACAATTTACTTTTAAAGGAAGGAACAATATTTATAACTTACTTGTAGGACTCATGGCTAAAGAATGGGTTCTTCCTTCTCTTAACTAGTTCCCTGAAAAGCCCCGTCTTGCTCTCAATCCTTCTCTCACTATTATTATTTTTGAGTCCCAGCCAAAAATTTCAGTTGAAAATCTCTCTTCTCCCTTTCTCATAGACTCAGTCTCTTCCCCTGAACCTTGCTTAACCTCCTCTCTCTATCTTTGTTGCCTCGACACTCATTCTCTACCCCCAGTGTCTGATTTTCTCTATAGCTCTCCTCTTTTTAGGTCTCTCTCTCTCAATTTCCCTTTTCAATCGAAAGATAATTTCAACCAAGAAGAACCTCCCTCCAAAACCCCTTAATGATGCTCCTTCTCCATCTTTTCTTCTCCCTGGACTTCTTTCCTTCCCCTTCTTTGCCTTTGTGTATAAGTGAGTATATTCAGTTTTATGGAGGGCAGCTACTTGAAGGAAAAAATTAGATCTAATTCTCCTACCCCTGTTCCCTATATGTGTACGTCAGTGTGGTGCTCTCCGTGTGTCCTTTTTCTAAGCGTCTCTAGTGCTTTGTGCGTCTGTGTGTGTTGCTTTTTGTCCACTCATTTTGTAGCCTTTTTTTTTTCCTTTTATTAGTCTTTTTTTTTTGGTTTATTAGGGATTGACATGTGGGCTTGAAATCAATTGGACTAACTTCCTTTCTTTTTTTTTTTGTTTTAGTTAATTTACTTATTTTATTTTATTTTTTATTTTTTACTTTGTTCCTATTCTTTTTTTTTTCTTTTAATTGTTTAGTGTTATTAGGCTCTTAAAGCTTTCGTATTGGGCTTTAGGTTTGGAGTTTATTCTTTCTATTTCTCTCTTTTTTTTTAGCTTTTTTATTTTCATGATTATTTATTTATTTATTGGTATTGGATTAATTTGGGTTAATTAAGCTAAAGCAATCAATTGGGTTAATTGAGCTAAAGCAATCAATTGGGTTAATTGAGCTAAAGCAATCAATTGGGTTATGTAGACTTAAGAAGGTTTTAGAGTAACAAAACATTCTATTTTTCTTTTTTTTTTCATTTTATTTTTTATTTTTCATTTTAATCTTGTTTTTTGTTTTTCTTTCTTTTTTTAATTATTTTTTTCTTAAGGGTTTGAACTTTTCTCTTTCTTTTTTTTTTTTTCCATTTTTCCTCTTTTCTTTCGCCCTTTTTTTTTTTTTTTTTGTAATTTGATCTTTTGAATTTTTTATTTGATTTTTTTTTTGTTTCTAAGTTTTAGATGATGGGTTGAAAGAGCTTATTAAATCATGTGGGTTTAGATCAAACTTTTTTTTCTTTGTGTTTTTTTTAATTCCCTTTTTTTCTTTTTCTTTTTCTTTTTTCTTTTTACTTTTTTGCTAATTTTATTTCATTATTCATTTTGAAGCAATTCTAGACAAAATATGGTGTTCACAGTTGTATTTCTTTACTGATTTTTTAGGTAAGGAAGTTGGAAATGTAATTTTTAATGTTCTTGCATAAGAAACAAATAAAAATAAGAATACGTATTTTGTCAAGGGCAATTTGATTGCCCCCTATTACAATTAGACAATAGCAAATTAAATTAAATTTATAAAAAAAAAATTGACCTAAACAAAATATGATGTTGACAGGTTGTCCCTGTTTACTTTATTCTTAAGTAAGGAGATTGAAAATGTCATTTTTAATGTTTTTAACTTAAGAATAAGTAAAGATAGAAATATATATTTTGTTTAGGAAGCTAATGGGTCAAGGCAAGTTAACTTACCTATTAATTGAGTCTGATAAAGATGCTTGCCAGTACAAGGCTTTAGGTGGATGCCTAGTTTGCACAAGATGTAAAGAGTGCTTGGCTAGTGCAAGGCTTTAATGGTGTACAGGGCTTTAGAGTGCTTGGTCTGGTGTAGGACTTGCAGGTGCCTATTCTTGTGCATGACTTAAAGGTACCAGCTTTGGTGCAAGATTTTGAAAGGTATCTGTTCTGGTATAGGACTTTGAAAAGTGTCTATTCTTGTATAGAACTTAAAGGTGCCTATTTTTATGTAAGATTTAAATATGTTTATTCTAGTGTAGGACTTTTAAAGGTACTTGTTTTGGTGTAGGACTTAAGGTTGCCTACTTTGGTGCAGGACTTTGAAAGGTGCCTATTCTGGTATAGGACTTGAAGATGCCTATTCTGGTTCAGGATTTTGAAAGGTGTCTATTCTGGTACAGGACTTGAAGGTGTCTGTTTTGGTGTAGGACTTTGAAAGATGCTTATTCTAGTGCAGGACTTGAAGATGCTTGTTCTGGTGTAGGACTTGAAGATGCTTATTCTAGTGTAGGACTTTGAAAGGTGTTAATTCTGGTGCAGAACTTAAAGGTTCCTATTCTTGTGTAAGATTTGAAGGTGTTTGTTCTGGTGTAAGGCTTTGAAGGGTGCCTTTCCTAGTACAGGATTTAAAAGTGCCTGTTGTGGTGTAGGACTTGAATGTACTTGTTCTAGTGCAGAACTTAAAGGTGTTTATTCTGTACAGGACTTAAATGTCCATTTTGTGTAGGACTTTAGTGTACTTGTTCTAGTGCAAGACTTAAAGGTGTAATTCTTGTATAGATTTTCTAAATTTAGAAACTCTATCTTATTTTCCAAATTTTTTGGCAAGATATGCACATATATGAAATGCATGATATATGCATAATGCTTGACTTTTGAGCTTAGTAACTCAGCTTTGCCCTAATATATATCAGGGTCTATGTATGCAAATGTGAAAAACAACAAAGCATGCAAAGTATTGTGTTCCATGTAATGCATATTTTTGTGTTTTCTTTTGCCTTAGTATAAACTTAAGGTCCACATAATGTATGCACATATAGGATGTAAGAAGCGTATGAGATAATTTATTGTGCAAAATGCAAAATTTTTATTTTTACTTATTCTAATATAACCGAGGTTCACATAATGTATGCATATACAAGATGTGTGAAGCATATGAGATGCTTTATCTTGTTTTATGAAACAAAACTTTTTTTAGTTTTAGTTGTCCTAGCATGAACTAGGGCCTATGTAATATATGCAAGTGTGGGATACATGAAATATGTGATGTTTTATTTCATGAAATGCAGACTTATGCCTTTTACTTGCCCTAGTGTGAGCTTAATTTAATGTAATGTACGCATATATGAGATGTATGAAGCATATGAGATGTTGTAGTTTATGAAATGCATATTTTTATATTTTCTTTGCCCCAGTATGAACTTGAGATCCACATAATGTATGCATATGTGAGATATGTGAGGCATATGAGATGCCTTGTTTTGTTTTATGAAATGAAAATTTTGCCTTTTATTTGTCCCAATGTGAATGTAATATATGCATGTTTGTAACACTATAATACTTCTAGCCTTACTTTAACCTTCCTCATACATTTGCCAGGATTTCACATCCTTAGCATGACAATTCTCGGAGAAAAGACATCAAACGGCGTAATATTCCATGTCATGGGGAAATCAAAAATTTTCTTTTATGCTCTATAGACCTCGTGAATTCTTAAACATCAATTTCTACTCATAATCCATCTATACAAGTCATAAATATCATAAAACATCTTATGCAATTCAGATTTGGAGCCCCACACATCAGAAAATGCATGGTTATTTTTGGGTCCAGAATTCAAGTTTCTGTCATCAACTTTGAAAATTCATAATTAAATATAAAAAAATAAAAATCCAATAAACCATAGCTTTTTGGAAAGCCTTGAATGTTAACATTATGGTAAAAATACTTCCAAGCCATAAAACATCATTTGGACCGTGATTGACAATAGAAAAACATTATAGGTCTGGCTACCTAGGCATTCTGATACAATTTACTAATATGAAGTTCACAAATTCATAACTAATTTAAAAAAATTCAAATCAAGTAAAACATATCAATCTAAAAAGATACAAATGTCCACTTTAGGGGAAAATAGCTCTAGATCTAGAAAATGATATTAAGCTAACAAAAATCGATAGAACAATGCTTGGGGTCCTACTATATTACTAACAGTAAGTCCCAATTTGAAAAATACATATCTCTCTCAATATAAATCTAAATGGGGTGCTCTTTTTGGCTATGGAAAGCTTATAATGTTTAGGTTATGTATGTAAAATTTTAGGGCAATTGGACTTCATTTTCCCTATGAATGATAGATGAGAAGAAACTGACCACATAAATAGTACACATGCCAAATTTAAAACTTTTCCCAAATTTGGAAATTCATAATTTATTCTCTAAAGCTCTAAATAATATTATTCTTAGCTCTACAAAAAGCTCTAGATGAGACTTAGATTCATGCCAAATTTCATGGGAAAATTCCTCCATTTGGTCAGTTTGTGACATAGGGTGCCAAAATGAGCTTTTTAAGCACCAAAAGGGGTCAAAATGAGACCAAATGCTTTCCTACCCTAGCCATGACCTCTTAAGCACGTGAGAAAGCTTAAATATAGCCTATTAAACTTGTCTAAGAGGTCCAAAGGTTCATACATCACAAAACCACCACCCCACTTGTTCATACACACAAGGTTTCACAAATTCATTAATACATATCAATGTCAAAAATATTAAACCTTATTCATAGGCTACCAATTCTCATACATACTTCACATATCCATGTATATACATATGTTCAAGTTTTTATACATCATATACATCATGAGATTATACCATTTAACAACAAAATGATTACAATACAAGCATTTAGCAATTCTTTTGTCAATCTTCTAACCTTCAAGCTTGGTGACTTTTATCTCTTAGCTTCCTTCGTTCACCTAGGCATGTTAAGTAATGGGGAGAGAAGAGTGAGATTCTAAGAATCCTGATAGCCCTTCTCTCTTTCAAACACATATAATGGATGTAATTTCAAGTCAAAAAATGCATGCATGGCTATCTTAAAATTTATGAACATACATAGATCATTTCTTCCATTCAAGAAGTTACATGTAATACATATAGGCTTACCAAGACAATGGTTTAGCCTCACCCATTCCTTTTGGGACTTTTGGACTTGCCTCATCTATTTACAAGGGACTTTTGACCAAGGTTCACTATTTCTAGAGACTTTTGGCTTTGTCTCACTCATTCTTAGGGACTTTTGGCTCATCCTCACCCTATCTATGGGACTTTTGGCTTCACAATGCTCATACAAGCCAAAACATGTTCATAAAGCATCTTTCAAATACATAAATAAGCATCATCATACCATGGCATATGCATACATACTAAAAACATTTTTCATAGCTTAAACATACACACACACATTCAAAGATAAGAAAACACCCATACATGTATGAGAGAAAGGAGAGAGAGCTACCTTAGAGCCAATATTCCACACTTTTTCTTTGAATTTTCCTCCTTCTTTTTGGCCCAATCATTAGACTTTGAAGCACAAGTTTTTCTTGGCCTAAACATATCAAGTAGGGCAGTTTTAGATCATTGGATTAACCTCTAGTATTACACACTCCTTATGCAAGCATACTTGGTTTCAAGACTTCAATATGGTTCCATAAAGCACCTAATGAAGCAACTTTAAGAATTCATGATCTTGACTTGTTTCTCTCCTTGAATCTATGATTCTTGACTCCATTAAAATCTCTTAGAACCATCACACATTTATTTTAAGGAGTCTAACTATGTGTTGCTTCATTATGCCTTATTATGGGACCTATGGTTCCATCTCACATTCTAAGCTTCCTCTCATATTCTCTCATCATATGTGATGCTAATATAAGCTTAGAACATTTTAAAAACTCTCTAGCCCTATCATTTTGAAGCATATGGAGTTTCCAATTTTTTCTTGATGGAAGAGGTACTTGGAAGGCTTCTTAAGAACTTAAACAATCACTCACATAGGCTAGGAAATTCTTGAATCAAACCACATTTTATAATACATTCTTAAATCCCTAGGTTTCTTATCTTGCAAATTCATGGTTCTTCCTTTGTTTTCTTTGCACCTTCTCCTTTCCCATACTCTAATTCATAAGTTTCACTCTTAGTTTAGGTCAGATTTTACTTCCTCTTGGTGGTTCTCTATAAGGCCGAAAATCATCTCTCAAGAAGCAAGAAGAAGAAAGCATGGAAAGTTAGGATATCTACCTCGATTCAAGCCTTTTCCAAGAGTCTTCTCCTTTGCTTTGGCCTCTCCCTTGAATTTCAAGCTCTTCCCCTCTGGACATAGCTCAAAATAGAACCAAACACTTCAATAAATCCATGGACGGAAAGAGGAGAAGTGGGAGAACAAGTTTGCTAAAGGAAAGACCAAGAAATTCCATGAATTTTTCATACCTTTTGCCTTCTTTTTTTCCTTATCTTTCTCTTTCAATGGCATGCCCTTTCTTGCTAGTCTCTCCCTTGGTCTTAGGTAGGAATAAGGTCGGCTAAATGGAGGAGAGAAGGGGACACACCACATAAGGCAAGAGGGGATTAAAATTGTTCTAAAAAATTCCATTTATGTCCCATATACTTGCCATTTTCATTTCCATTTCATTTTAGCTCCTTTTTTAGAACTATCATTTTCATCATAAAGTTTAGACCCAATAACTTATAAAACACCTTTGGAATCATTCAATTTAGAGCTAAAACCTTTACAAATAAAAGGGTCAAAGTTCAAGCTTACCGTCATTAGAAAACGTACACCGAATGATTTTTAAACCATCGCATGGGTTCCTATAATTTTTAAGACCTCTGAGAACCCCAGATAACTCAATCTTTCCATTTAAAAATCCCTCCTTGGTATTTTCTGAATTGGGTTTTGCTATAGCGAGGGACACCTCTCGCTATTGCGAGAGCTTCCTAGCTGTTCTCGCTACAGCTCATGATATTGCTAGAAATTCCTTGGAGTTTTGCATGGCCATGAACTCGCTATAGTGAACTGGCATTCTCGCTATAGCTAAGGCTTAAAAAAAATTATGAAACCTTGAGTCTTCGTTTCTATGAAAACTCGGATGTTACAATGTGTGTGACATGTAAAATGTATGAGATGCAAGTTTTCTTTCTTTTTTTTTTTTTCTTTTCGAGATGCAAATTTTATGCTTTTCCTTGCTCCTATAAGGCATATGGGATACAAGTTTTTTTTCTTTTATTTTTGTTTTTGTTTTTTTATGGAAATGGATGTTTTTCCTTATTTGCAAAGTATGTGTAATGTATGCGAGTAGAGTTAACTCTAAAAGGAGGAAAAGATAAAGACGTCATCTCTAAATATCTTTAAATTGATTTTAAATTTTGAACTTTCTTTTAACTTATGCAAACAAGATCACTTCAAAGGAAAGAGGAAAAAAGGAACGTTATCTCTAGATGTTCTTAAATTAATTTTGGATTTTGGATTTTTTTGAAAATGAATTGATGAGGGAAGAAGAAAAAGAAACAAATGCAATCTTTTTCATTTTGTTTTTTTAAAATTAATTTGACTTAAAAGAAAAAACATGCTTTGTTTATGTACAAATTCAATATAAGTACATGATGCATGAAAAATCTCAAATTTTGTCCAAATATAGGATTTTTGGCCATTTGCATTTGAAAAAATTTCTCACACTAGCTCTTCACTTATCCTGGTGAGAAAAGTTAGATTTTTGGTTATTTTGCCAAATTTATCCTATATCACTTGGATGAAAAATTTTATTAATGGCTTTTAGTCATTTGAATGTGCCCTTGAAGGAGTGTTTAGAGCTAAGAAGATCTAGGATTCTTGATTTTCTTATTTTTGAATGAGTTTTCTCAAGGTTATTTGTTTGCCTCTTAATTTAGGATTATTAACTTGATGAGGCAGTCTTCTCTTATCAACTCTCCATTGTTAATACTTGAAAGGTTAGTAGGTTAAATCCACTCTTACTTTATTTAATAATGCCAATATAGTCATGTATTAAGGGATACAAACTTATGAGCTTGGAAGGAAGAAAGGGCTCAAAATTGGAAGTGTGCAAAGGCTATGAAGAATGTGGTCAAATAGGATGATTTGGGTACATTGTTTTTTCCTTTGTTTTTCTTCATTTAATTTTTCATTTTAATCAATTTTTTCTTTTCTTTCTTTTTATTTTTTTTATTTTCTTAAGGCCTTGAACTTTTCTCTTTTTTTTCTTCATTGTTCTTCTTTCTTTCACCCTTTTCTTTTTTTTTTTTTTTTTAATTTGATCTTTTGAATTTTTTTTTTGTTTTTGGGTTTTAAATGATATGCTGAAAGAGCTTATTAAATCATGTAGGCTTAGACCAAATTTTTTTAGTTTGTGTTCTATTTGTTTTTTGATTCCCTTTCTTTTACTTTACTTTTTTTTTTAACATTTTCTACTAATTTTATTTCATTATTTCTTTCGAAGCATATTTGGACAAAATACGATGTTCATACATGTCCTAACCATGGTTATACCAATTGTGGTTAGAATAACATCCTTACCATGATTTTTTTGGTAATCATGGTTAAGCCTAAGTTTAATCATGGTTATTTGTAACTGTGGTTAAACCATTGCATGGTTTAACCACAATTAATTTAATAATTGTGGTTAAGTTCTCCAATTCCCCTAACACTTGCACATCGATCAGTTCACCTTCCTTAACTATTGCACCTAAATTCCTTTCTCTGTTGACTCTCTCTTCCCTCTCCTATAGCTACAAACCCTTAAACTTGCATATATTGTACTCTTATTATATATAGATAGTTGAGGATTAGGATAAAGGTTTTAAGTTTGAATTTTGAACTTTCATCCTTTATATCTCCCATATATAGTTGAAAGCTACAATTTTCAATTTATGTGTTGGTAATAAGACGAATTATTAAAATTTGATATATAAAAATAATATTCTACCTAAAAATTTTGAATTTTTATGTGTTGGTCTAGTTGAATTTTTACAGGGATTTATATATTAAGTTTTAACTATATACTAGTACATAACTGTTACAAGCATATATTTTTAATTATTTGAATTAATTAGATTCATAAGGCAATAAGAAGTATAACTTTAAATACTATAAAATATTTTATTTTGTCATAATAAAGTATGTGATTAAAGATATAGAGGCAAAAATTAATAACATATATATATTAATAGTATTATTGTTAAACCTTTTTCCTAAATAAAATTCTTAACAATCATACAAAATCAATATCACATAATTTGAAGCTGCTTACTTTTTTTTATTGGAAAAGGGATGTTAGATTATTGTTAAAAAAAATATACATTATAAGTTTTTCTTGTTTTTATTAATTAATTCTTTAAATTTTTATCTAATATGTACTTTGAGGATATCCTAATTCTTAAACGCATAAGAATATATATTAACACACATGCACAATAATTTCAAAGTATTTTTACCCCTAATGCACATAAGGAGAGATAGTGCATCGCTTTAAGTCAAGTAATGATGTCATATTACCTTTAGTGATCGTTAATCACCTAGTAAGGCATTTCCTTTTTAAATATTAAATAATTAAAGATCTTTTTTAGTTTACAGAAATGGAAAGTCTTGGACCATTAAACCCCAAAATACCTATGAATATTAAGATGAACTAAATCAATTCTTAAATTTTGCATTTGCTAATGGGAGTGTAGAGGGAAAAATAATATTCCCATGTCTTGAATATTGATTTTAGAAATGGCAGATTAGAAAAGTTGTGTGTGACCACTTGATTTTTAAACATTTCCCACAAAGGTAGACATAAGGAGAGACTTAGATATAAACTTACTATAGAACCTCAGTCAAGGCCACAAGTAAGAGATAAATGAATTTGTAGGGGTGACCCTATGAAGGACATGATACTTGATGCATTTGAGGTTTACGATAACAAAAGTGTAAATGAAGTTGAGGGTTCAGTTCCACCATCAAACCAAAGGATGGATAATGATACAAAAGTGTTTTATGAGTTAATTAGGGATGGGCAATAGAACTTGTTCAAAGGTTAGGAGAAGTACTCAAAATTCTCTTTCTTAGTAAAGTTGTATCACATTAAGTGTTTATGTGGAATAAATGATAAGCCTATGTCAATGGTATTGAAGTTGTTGGATAAGTCTATGTCAATGATATTAAAGTTGTTGGTTGATGCCTTTGAACATGCAAACATTCCACCTTCCTTTTATGAGACTAAGAAAACCATTAATAAATAGGGGCTCAATTATATAAAAATTCATGCATGTTTGAATGATTGCATGTTATATTATAGGGATGATGAAAATAAAGATGTGTATAAAAAGTGCAATATATCTATATAGAAACTAAAGATTAAATGTGAAAAATGAATCAAATGGCTTACAAAAGTACCCAGATACTTTCCATTAAAATCATGGTAGTAAAGGCTTTTCATGTCCTCTAAGACTACTGAGCACATGAGATAACATTTTGTTGATAAGAATAATGATAGTATAATGAGGCACCCAGTGGACTTTAAGGCTTGGCCACTTTAATCTGTTTAGCACTTTGAGTACAAGTTATAGCATATGGCCAATGGTTCTTATATTACAACCTCCCTCAGAAGATAATGAGTTATTCATTCAAGCTTTCGAAGATCAACAAGTATATTATGTGAAAGATAAGTTAGATAAAGATTAGATTATGGCTATGCATCTAAAGCTATATGACTTGTATGGCATAGGTGAAGATGATGAAGATATTTATAAGAGTGAGCCCAACCAACCTCAATGATTGAAAAAACTATTCCCAGACTTGGTAGCACATTTATGCTTGTTTAGGTCAAATGTTCTTTAGTTTTTCCTTTCTCATGTTTTCATTATATATATATATATGCTTGTACGTTATTCCTAAATCTTAATCTTATACATGTTTGTATGCTTTTTTTCTTGATCTTATATATGATTGTATGTTATTTTGTTTCAATTAACAAGAATCTTAAAGATGAAGAGGTTTTTCAAGAAATATAAATCAGTTAGCATAAGCAGAGTTATTGTGCATAGCACCAATAGTCCTTTACTGAGTTTGCCAGTTAGTACTTGTGGGCATCCACATTACCTAGATCTTATTAATTCACCTAGTTTATCCATGTTGCCTATTTTAGATGTTCCTAATATCCCAGGCTTCCAGTTGAATCTAGATTTTGATACTTATTTACAAATGATGACTAGGAGTAGCTTGAGCAGCCTATATAGCTCACATGGCAACCACAGAGACAAAATTGATTGTTTAAGGTTACTAGTGAGTAAATTAATAAGTATTTTAGTGTTAATTTGCTTATTTCTCATTTGTGTACTAACTTCAATTCAATAGATAAGGAAGGAAAGATGACTATGAATGATATTTAGGCCCTTCCTCATAAGTAAAGGGTCATAGTATTATGAAGTGATTCCCTCCAACTGATTAAAGGTGGGGGTGGATTGCTGGGCATTTTTTGGATATGGTTAAGGCTAACTTTAAATCATTTTTTCTTATTATAAGAGGAATATTCTACAAGAATACTGTAACAAACGGTTCTCTAAAAATAAGAGAAAACATGAGAAACGTAATGTACAGTTTCTCTGTAAACGAATGAAATTCACTAGATACAAAAGAAAGTCCCTCAAAATGAGATAGTTAAGGTCCCAAAAAATTTGGGAAGCATTCTAGACTCTTAAAAATGAGAATTCCAGGCTCAGACAGAAAGAAAAATAGAGCTAGAATGAAGAAATAATTTCTTATGAAAAGCTTACAAAACGTAATGGCATTTTCATAATTTTGAGCAAATTTTAGAATTTACATAGGAGGACTTTCTAAATGAAAGTTTTGAGTTCTTTGGGGTTCTCAGAGGCCCTGAAAACCATAGGAAACCCTGAGACAGTTAAATCCCCTCCGGTGGACATTGTCCAATGTTAGTGTGCCCGAACATTGATGAATTTATTTGGGAAGGTTTTAGCTCTGATTTAAGTGATTGCAAAGGAATTTTATTTAATTGGGAATCTAAATTTCATAATGGAAAAGATGGGTCTTAAAAAGAAGCTAAAACGAAGGTGAAACAAAAATGCCAAGAACGAAGGGCAAAATGGGAGTTTTTGAAAAAGTGTTTCTTCCTCCCTTATAAATAGGTGGAACCTTACACTTTCCCTCATTTAGCTTTAAATTATTCTGCCCCAAATCAAAAGAAGAACCCTAGGAGAGTGGCGCACCAAGGGAAGAAGAAAAGGGAGGGAAAATCCAAGCTTAAGGTATGTTTCCATGGTAGTTTTTTATACTTTTCTTCATCCACACCTCCTCTCCTCCCTTCTCATTTGCTTCCTTTGATTGAAATGGAGTTTATAAATCTGATTCAACGGAGAAATTCAAGGAAAAATTCGGATTTGAAGAGAAGAGCTCAAAGAAGACAAGATTCAAGTGAGAAAAAGCAAGAAAACAAGGTAATTTCTCTTCCTATGGTTCTCATCTTTGGTTCCCTTCTCCACCATTTCGCCCCACTTGAGAAAACCCTAGGAGGAGATGATTTTTAGGTAGAACCAAGCATGAATCTAAGGATAAAGGGTGTGGAGATTAAGAATATGCAAAGGGAATTATAAAAAAATCATTAGATTTCAAGATGCAAATTCTAGAGTTTTATGTGTACCTTGCAAAATCTGATTTGGTGTGATGATTCCTAGGCCTAATTGAGAGTTTAAATGAGTTTCTAAGAAACCTAAGATGCTCCCCACATGCTTCCTCCTTAAAGAAAACAAAGAGAATTCCAAGGAGGCCAAAATCCCCCAAAGTCTCGGCCAAGCATGGATAGAGTAGCTAGGGAGAGTTTTAAATTTTTTTCAAGGCCATTTTTTTGTCATATATGATGAGTGAATATGAGAGGAGGCCTTGGGAAAAATTTAGAACTCATGGAAAGTGAGTTGGTGCTTTAGGTTCCATATTATGACCTAAAAAAGCAACATGATGATAGGCCATTTGTTTTAATTGTGTGATGACTCCAAAAGGCTTAAAAGGAGTCAAGAATCATATTTGAATGGAAAAAATAAGGCCTAGAAATTATTTGAGGGGTGTTTCTTCATTAGGTGCATTTATGGACCATAATGGGGTTTATAGAACAACCTAGTATCTAAGTAAGTTGTATGGCCTTAGAATTTATTTCATGAACCTAATTGGCTCCCATAAATTGTGTCTAGGCCAAAAGAAACCTTCCCCACACGTTTATGGGTGTGTGGCTGAATCAAGGGAGGGAATTTCAAGAGAAAAAGTGTGATTATGTGCAAGGTAGCTCTCTCCAACTTCTCTCATGCATGGATGTGTGTTTAGCTTGTCTTAGAATGTGTGTATGTGTATTTTCAGGCCATGAAAAGTATGCTAGCATGATTTTATATGCCATGATTTCATGATGACATATTATGTTTTCAAATGAATGTATGATGTTTGGTTGAGTTTGCTTGAGTATGGAGAGGCCAAGAACCCTTAACCATGGTGAGGATGAGCCAAGAACCCTTGAGATTGGTTGAGACAAAGCAAAGAGTCTCCTAAAAGCAAAGTGGGCTCCCAAGAATATGATTGAGTCTAAGAATCTCTTAAAGAATAGGTGAGGTAAATCCAAAATCCATGAGAAAAAGTGTGAGGTCAATCCAAACACTTGGTGAGCTCTTGAATGTCTTATATGAATTATTTATATGCTAAGCTTGCTTCTTGAATGTTCATGACTTCTATTATATCCATGCATGCATTTTCAAAACTTACTTTGCATATATTATATATGATTGAATGGGAGATGAGCTATTAGGATTCTTTGAATCTTATTCTCTCCTCTCCAATGATCTAATATACTAGGTGGACCAAATGGACAAGGTAATGGAAGCCAACCACTTTGAAGAAGAGATATTACAACCTAATGCATAGTTTTTACTTCTTTAAGGCCATATTTGTGTCAAAGAATGTAATCCCATGATGTATATGGTCTATGACCTTTTGAACATGTATAATTATGATATTATGCTATGTATGAATGAGAGAATATGTTATGTAGCCCCTCGAATGTGAATTGAGTATACGATGGCAAATTAGCTTCATGAATGGTATGATGGAATTATGCATATGTGTGGATAAAATAGCCAAAATGAAATGCATGAGGTTTGGGACCATTTGTGTAGCTCATACAAGTCCTAATTATGCTTTTAGATTTGCCCAAGAGGTGCCAAATCTCAAGGAAAGCCATTTGGACAATTTGGTATCCTATATGGAGCCAAATTTGACCATAATAGAACCCTATATCATTTTTTATCCAATTGAGCTTTTCTTACTCTAAGATTTGGCATGCAATTAGATCTTATTGAGATCTTTTTATGAAGTTAAAGAACATAATTTTTAGAGGTCTACAAAATATTTGATGAATTTCCAAAGTTGGGAAATTTTTTGGTTTTGGTCATGTCACTGTTCATACTGGTCTAAAAATAAAATCTATAACACAAGGCCCAAATGATGTCCAATTGCCACTAAATTTTTTACTAAGAAACTAGAAATTCCCAACGACTTGTGTCAATTAGAAGCACCTCATTTGGAGGTCTATAAAGGGAGATATGAATTTTTGAAGATTCTATCCAGTATCAAAGATTTCACTCGACCTCAATTACTGTTCTATTGAATTTCGAGGTCATTGCATGCCTGAGCTGGTTTGGAGTTATTTTTTCCTTCTAGATCACATCCACAGATTTCTAGATTGGTATCATTTGCATGGATAGGATTTGTTTGGAATTAATTAGAAATTTTCAAATTTTTCTGCAGAAATCTGTGACAGCACCAGTGAGCAGTTGACCTCTGGACAATTTCAGATGTCAAACGTCCTCTATGATGGATGTTATGGTTTAGGCATATTTTTAGTGTGCAATAGACATCCTTAGCTATCCAGAATAGACAAGAATGTATGATTTTTATTTTTCTAGAATTAGTTATGAATTTCCCAAATTTGGTTAAAAAAGAGCAAAATTCTAGCTGAAAATATACATGAATATTTTGAGCTTTCCTTTGAGTTCCATGAGTTGTAGGCCACATTCTATGATGAAAATGAGTTGTATTCATGTAATTAAATATGGGAATGTATGGTATGAGCTCACACAGTCCACGTGATATCGAATGAAATTTTTATGCACAACGTAATGTAAGCAAATGTATTATTTTAATGGACTTTTCTCACTTCCTTCATGGAATTGTTGATGTGATGTATGAGAACGTTATGAAATGAGTTAGAAATTATGGTGTTACATTTATTGGTATCAGAGCAAAGTTCTAGGCTCTCTTAGATTGGATTTGGCTTGAGGATGTAGCATTAGGACTATTTAAAGGCTCGAATAAATAGGTAGAACCTTGTATGAGACATTATGGGTGTATAAGGATAGTTTGTGGCTTTGTTTATGATGAGTAAGTTGTATGATGGTCTTAGAGTAGCTAGTAGACACCAGGAAAGAGTGGCCTCTAGAGTAGCTTGAACAAAGCTAACTTTGAGCAGAGTTGAGTGATCTGACGGCTAGAGCTTGATGAGATGTGATAGCTCGCCTAGATCAGTGGCAAGCCTTAGATATAAATGAGGAGAAATAATCTCGTTGATAGAAAGAGGCTTGCTAGAAAGAGTATGTGAGGCCCAATTCTCCCTGTAGTCATACTTAGACCATTCTGAGGTGTCTCATGTAATGCAGAGACAAGTAGGGTGCAGTGCAGTATGAGATGAGACTGCAGCTGCATAGGACTAGTTTAGAGGGAAATGAGAAAAGGGTCACCCCTAGTCACAGCACCCAAATGTCTAGATAAGTTTTAGAGCCCAAAAGGCTAATTCCCTCAGGCCAGAGGTTAAGTTACAAGTTACACCCTAGAGCCCTGATAGCCCAGAGGTAATAGCCAGCCATGCATGAATGAAGCAAGAGGTAGAATCCTCTAGGTTGATGATAGGCTAGATATAAAAGCAGTGAGGCTTGGGTTGGTAGCTAAAGATGAAAATCCAATCATTGAAAAAGTAAGCCAATCAGAGGCCGTTAGCTGTGGCCAATTAGTTCAAGAAGCAATGAGGCAATCTAAAGAGTTCCTCATCGCGGCCAATTAAGAAGTTAGCCGTGGCCAATACTCAAACAAGAAAACTTGGGTGAGCCCAAGGCTAATTAGCCGCGGCAAATTATGTGTTAGCTGCGGCGAATGGCACCATGAATGCCTTATTGGTCATATTCAAGCCAACTTGAGAAAGAAGTTGATAAGGGGTCAGACAACCCACAGCGAGCGGGAACCCTTAGTATAAGTAGAGAAAAGAGTAATAAATAGTCACAGAAAGTTAGTAAGAAATCTGTGAGCCTAGTAAATGAGATTGAGAAAAGGGCTCAGCATAGAGAAAGTTAGACATAGGAACGATAAAGTTGTTGAGACTCGCCTATGAGGCATTGACTCTAACCTAGAGTGTTACCCAGTGAGACACTAAATAATAGAATGTTAATGTAGCCTCAAAATAACATAAGATAAGATTACCAGCAGGGAAGCATGTAGTGAGTGGCCTAGAAATGTGTACCTTATAGGCAACACCTACAGGTAAGTATGAGTAGCCCAATAATAGAGACTCAAAAAAGAATGAGAATAGTTAGTAAGCTACAAGTTAAATGAGATGGCTAGCCTAGGCTGAGCATAAACTAGAGCCTAGAGAAGATGACCAGTAGCATTATTCCAGGTGAGATACATGAATAAAAGGGTTAGTGAAAGTTCTCCCTGGATTGAGAAAGGAAAGATGCTATGTGACACCTTAATCTACTACCGCTATCTAGCCTCTCACTGGGCTCGGTTCCATATGATTTCCAAAGATCCTATACCAATCCGTGGCATTTCATGCTATGAAACGGGGTTTCATACACTCATTATCTGCCCCGTGGGTCCTGTGAACCCATCATTTATAGTATCAACTCAATCTCCATTTATACAACTCATGCATAGCATAAAACAAATCATAAGCCAGGGTATGGAGCCAAAAACCAGAAAAATGCATTTTTCTCACTTGTGCCCAAAAGTCATATTTTGGCTCTAACTTTGGAAAATCATAACTAATTATAGAAAAATGGGAATGTAGTACACTTTAGCTTTCTAGAAATCTCTAAGTGTTAAATTTACAATAAAAATCATTCCCAACCACAATCTCAGTGTTTAGACCATGGGTGACATCGAAAATGGGAAGGAGGTCCAGCTATCACTGTTTCTGGTGCAGCTTACTATCATGACTTTCAAAAATTCATAACTAAATCCAAAAAAATCCAATCTGGGCACACTATACCAATTTGAAAATCTACAGATGTCTACTAGAGAAGAGAAATAAGTCTAGATCAGTTCAGTAGCCCTTACATCCCGAAAACTGATGGAATAGTAACGGAGGTCAGGTAGGCTCCCTGATGCTGATATAGAACTTCAGATGGTTCGTTCTCTCTCTACAAACCTCCGATTTAGGTGATTCTAGTTGGTATAGATCACTGTGGTTATCTAGTTTATGTGTATAAAATTTCATGACATTTGGCTACCGTTTGGTCTATGAATGATATGGTTTCATTTTCGGACCTCATGAAACAGTACATGACCAAACCATGAATTTTTCCCAATTTCAACAATTCGCTAAATATTCTCTAGACCTCCGAATATTACCCACTTTAGCTTCTCAAGAAGCTCTCTACAAAATCTAGAGGCATGCCAAATCTCATGACAAGAGAAGCTCATCCGGTCATACTTTGACGGAGCTCTCAAAAATACCAGTTTTGTCACCCAAAAGGTCCAAAATGGGTCCAAATGGCCTCTCACACATTCTCACTCCACATGGACAAGTTTAAAAGCATAAAACTAGTATATATAACATGTCCATATGATCCAAATCAATATACATTCCAATCTCACTATGCTACGCCCAAATATACACTATCACATTCATTCATAAAAAGGGGCAAAACCCTCATTTCCATTGATTTGGCTATCAATATAGTTTATACATCATCTTTTCATACTTTTACACTTGCTACAACATGTACATCTCAAAAATAGAAGGTGCATATTCATTTTGCACCACTTTACATCAAAATTACATCAAAATAAAGTAATATCTAACTAAGCATACTCCTAGGCTCCTTGGTGTGCACTTGCTTCTCCTTATGCTCCACCTAGCATATTAAGTTGGGAGGGGAAGGGGTGAGATTCAGGGAATCTCAGTAGCTCATGCACTCAATCAAGTAAACAATCAAGGCATATAACAAGTCAAAGCATGTGAATAAGCATTTAGCCATTCTCAAACATCCAACACACGTTGTACATGCTATGGAAATCACAACAATACCAAAAATGGGCTCCAAGGACTTTTGGTCTAGCCTCACCCGAGTTTAGGGACTTTTGGATGGCCTCACCCAAGTTTAAGGACTTTTGACTTGGCCTCACTCGTTTGAGACTTTTGGCCTTATCTCACCTATCTCAAGGACTTTCGGCACTACCTCACCCGAGCAATTCTCACATTTCATCACACAAGTATATTGGCATCAATGCATCAAAGCAATAGCATATGGCATATTTCACACAACAAGTATATACATAAATATACAATGGCTATTACATCCAAGAATGCAACAAGAAAGAGTGAGAAGAGAGAACTACCTTATCAGTCAAGGTCAACACTAGCTTTTCCTTTCAATTCCTCTTCTCCCTTCTTAAGTTCACAATCACACCTTGATGAAGGTATTTCTCTTGAGCCTAGGCACAATCAAGAACAAGGAATTACTCTTTTAGAATGCAATCTTTAGAGCAAACCTTCTAACATACCAGAACCTAGAGTTCTCTCTCTCTCTCTAGAATGCCATCAACTCTTTCTCTCTCTCAAGCTCCCATGGTAGTAGAAACAACATTTTCAAAGAAAACACAAAGATTCAAAGGTGTTTTCCACTTTCCCTCTTCTGACCCATGCCCAAAATCCAACCATTTTCACAAACAAACCCGTAGAAAGAGAGGGCAAAGAGAGGAGATCAAAAATCTAAGAAGAAATGAGAGAAATTTACTTACCTTTCCCTTGCTCTCCCTCCTTCTCTTGGTCTCTCTCACTTTCCACGCCTCTTTTCTCTCCTTGGGTCGAAGTCTAGGGCAGAAATGAGAGAAGAAATGAGTTTGAGCGTTTAATGAAGTCTAATTCTCACTATTTACTCTCTTCCGGACTGACCCTCGCTACGGCAAAAATTAACCTTCGCTATAGCGAGCTCGTGTTATCTGGCTTCGCTATGGCGAGGTGTAACCTTCGCTACGGCAAGCTCGTATCAGTTCCCTTCGCTATGGCGAGATTCGAGCTTCGCTATGGCAAACTCGCGTCAGTTTCAGACCTCACTCTCGCTATGGCGCACGCTACGGCGAGCTACTCCCTGGTTTCTATATGGACTGCTGCCCGTACTCGCTATAGCTAGAATCACTTTCGCTATTGCGAACAGGCTCTCTCGCTGTAGTGAGACCATTTCTTGCTATTGCGAGAGGACTTGGCAAAATTTCTAGATTTCAAATTTTTCCAGCTTTCACTTTCTTTCTTTTTTCCCTTTTTCACGGTTGTTACATGCTACATCTTGAGTCAAGAAAACCACCTATTAATGGTTAGTAAATTCCCCTAGATAGACCCTCCTAATTTTAGAACGTAGTGATAAAGGAAGTGAGGAAGAGCTGAGAAACTAGTCACAGAAAAGATGCCCTTGCTTTAGTCATGATTAAATAAGTAAGCTAAACCTAGAAAAGGAAATAGATAGGGGTCCAATAACTAGTTAAACGAGCTCCCTAATATGAGAATGATATAAGGTTAAGGCACGTGAGTGATTAGAGCACCCAGTAGAGCATAAGTTTTCAGTAAGATAGAATCTGGAAATTGAGAGTATGTGTTCTGGATTGGGTTAGCAAAACCCTATAAAAAGTATACTGTGCTCTTGGGGATGAGACTAAAGAGGCTAAATAGAGAGAAAGTCTAGCTCTGATCTGAATATAAAAATAAGCTAAGATAGATAATTAGTGCCTTAGTACCCTCAGGGAAGCTCGAGGGGGCTAAAGATTGCCTCGTTTTATGTAGAGAAAAAGTATAAGCCGAGAGCGCTATAGAATGAAATTCCTGGGATTATATGAAATAAAATCCTTCTTATCAAGGGATGATCTAGCAAAGAGCAGATTAAGAGTATGAACGAAAGATAGACCCCCTTGATGTTACAGAGAGTAAATAAGTGGAGGAACCTCAGGAAAAAGTAAGTACTCTTGAGCATAAAAAAACCTGAACTGACAATAGAAACAGCTAGTAGTAAAACATCATTTTACCTAAGTAAGAGGATAAGAAAGGTAAAGAGAAGATATGACAGTGTTCAAGCCGAGGACACATTAGATTGAGAATAAATATCTAGTTAATATTCTTGAGTACTTAAGAAAGCACATTTGTCTTTGGCATAGATGCCCTTCTAGCATGATAGCGCCTGAAGTAAAAATAGTCGAGTAATACAGAGAAATCTCAGGATGAATAGAGGAAGAATCCTATTTTCCCTAAGTACTCTACGAGAATAGGGTAGAGAGAGAAAAGTAAGAGAGGAATGCTTTAGATTGTTAGGAAACTTGTAATATACAAGCGATAGTGGCTTTGAGCTCAGTCATGAGGCACTCGCGTATTAGTGTTTGATGTTATAGTTTGCTTACAACAATGGTTACATGATATTAGACCTGATCAACCTAATAGTAATGTGATTGGAGTGCATGGCAAATGATGACATCAATCACCAAAGTGTCCCGGTAATCGAAAGGTATCCTAGCTAGTTAAAGAACGAGATGAGTTAGAAAAGATAAGTAAAGGGATTCCAGGAATACTGAAATAGTAAGAAAAGCATGTAGAGAGGAATCCCTAACATAAAATATTTAGATTTAGCATGCATAGCTTGAGTCCCTTATAATATATATAAATGAAATGAATAAGGACCAATGTATTGCCTTTCTTTTGCCAAAGATGTTTACCATATTCAGTGTGTGAGATGCCCTGATGCCAAAGTACTTAAAAGAAGAGTGTGGGCATAGTTAGAAACTACAGGATATAAGAGGAGGGCTGAAACAAGTATATGTAAGTAAGTAAGTTAGTAGAGTAAGAAAAGAAAGCCCAAATGAAAAAGGGGCTGAAGTGGGAATCTGAAGATCCTATGAGGAGCGATGAGTGAAAATTGAAATGCTCCCTAGTATTAGTACGACAGTATCCTAGAGAATTAGATGATACATAACCCATTTCACACGAAGAGCACGATGTACCTTTAAGTTTAGCCTAAAATATTATGAGTGATGGTTACTGGACTTAGTGATTATGTATTTTACTGTCAGATACAATAATCTTAGGCTTTGACGTCTCTTAGAGATGGATCACAGTGGATCTCAACATAGTACAGCGGATTGTAGTAGACCCTAGTAAGACTCTGAGAGGTCACAGTAGAGCTAGGGGTCATAGTAGATCCTACAGAGTTACAAAGAGCCCTAACCACAGCATGATAGTTCTCTGGTGAGATGACAGCCTGAGATAGTTTTATAGAACAGTTAGTCTCAAAGACCAGTGCAGTTTCAGTTAGCCTTTGTCTCAGAGACTACAGATCTCTTAAGTCTGGTAGACTGTTACCACAGAGATATAAAGGCTTCACTCAGACAGTTAGACCATTGACTAGCTCTCTTTAGAGATGAGCATAATGTATGGGATGAGGAAAGCAAGAAATTAGCTTTCTAGAGTTAGAACCAGACGAACCACTACTTAGAAGATAGTAACCCTGACCGAGGGATAGAAAGATCCCCGCATGCTAGCTTATATACTAAAAAAAGGGTCAGGTGTAATTTTTATATGAGGTAAGTGGTACAGTATATCTCCAGTGAGCAAAACTATGAGAATAGCTAGCATCCCACTAGAGCTCAACAGTAGTCAGTGATAATAACTTTTCGATGACAGTATGAGACACGTATGTTAGGCCTACTAGTATTGAAATGAGAGACTATAAAATGCCACTGTAAGTAAGCAAAGAAAGTGAGAAAAAGTCCGGTCCTACAGAGACAAATATAGTAATAAACAGAAAAACTAGGATCATTAAAAGTAAAAACTCCTCAAAGGAGCTGTAATCCCAATAAGGAGTTGTGATATGAGGCCTATGAAAGAAAGAGATGTGAATTGTAATCATAGGATAACCTAATAAGAAAGAACACAGAGATGAACAATGGACAGTATACTTCAAAACAGTGAACAAATAAAAACCTCCGATGGCCATAATGATCAAAAAAGATGATGAGATGTTATGAGAAGCCATTTAGAGAGGATACGAAGATGTGATATGAAATAAGTTATCTCCCAAGATGTGTGAATGAGTCCACAGAAGGAAATGTTAATCCTGCGAATGGGTTAACATTAACCGACATGATTAGTAAGCTCTCCCAGGATAGGCCTCCAGAGTTAGAAGTTTCTTTCCCTTATGAGAAAGAACTAACACGGACGACGATGTTAGGGAAGGGAGAAATGTAACATCCAATTTTTTGAAAACAAAAGAAAACTTGAAAAACATAATGTACAGTTTCTCCATAAACGAATAAAATTTACCAGATACAAAAGGAAGTCCCTCGAAATGAGATAGTTAGGGTCTCAAAAAATTTAGGAAGCATTCTAGACTCCTAAAAATTAGAATCCCAGGCTCAAATAGAAAGAAAAACAAAGTTAGAATGAAAAAATAATTTCCTACGAAAAGCTTACAGAATATAATTACATTTTTGTAATTTTAAGAAAAATTTGGAATTTACATAGGAGGGCTTTCTAAATGAAAGTTTTAAGTTCTCTGAGGTTCTCAGAGGCCCTGAAAACTATGGAAAGCCTCAGGATAGTTAAATCCCCTCCGGTGGATATTTTCCAACGTCGGTGTGCTCAAACTTTGACAGATTCATTCGGGAAGGTTTTAGCTCTGATTTGAGTGATTTCAAAGGCATTTTATTTAATTGGGAACCTAAATTTCATAATGGAAAAGACGGTTCTCAAAAATGAGCTAAAACGAAGGAGAAATGAAAATGCCAAGAACAAAGGGCAAAATGAAATTTTTTGAAAAAGTGCTTCTTTCTCCCTTATAAATAGGTGGCGCCTAACACTCTCCCTCATTTGGCTTCAGATTATTCTACCCCAAATCAAAAGAAGAACCTTAGGAGAGTGGTGCACCAAAGGAAGAAGAAAAGGGAGAGAAAATCCAAGCTTAAGGTATGTTTCCATGGTAGTTTTTCATGCTTTTCTTCATCCACACCTCCTCTCCTCCCTTCTCCTTTGTTTTATTTGATTAAAATGGAGTTTATAAATCTGATTCAAGGGAGAAATTCAAGGGAAAATTCTGATTTGAAGAGAGAAGCTCAAAGAACACAAGATTCAAGTGAGAAAAAGTAAGAAAATAAGACGATTTCTCTTCCTATGGTTGTCATCTTTAGTTCCCTTCTTAACCATTTCACCCAACTTGAGAAAACCCTAGGAGGAGATGATTTTTAGGGAGAGCAAAGCATGAATCTAAGAAAAAAGGGTGTGGAGATTAAGAATATGCAAAGGGAATTATCAAAAAATCATTACATTTCAATATGCAAATTCTAGGGTTTTATGTGCACCTTGTAAAATCTAATTTCGTGTGATGATTCCTAAGCCTAATTGAGAGTTTAAATGAGTTTCTAAGAACCCTAAGATGCTCCCCATATGCTTCCTCCTTCAAGAAAACAAAGAGAATTCCAAGAAGGCTAAAAACCCCCATAGTCTCGACCAAGCTTGGATGGAGTAGTTAGAGAGAGTTTTAAATTTTTCCAAGCCGATTTTTATGTCATATATGATGAATGAATATGAGGGGGGCCTTGGAAAAAATTTAGAACTCATGGAAAGTGAGTTAGTGCTTTAGGTTCCATATTATGACCTAAAGAAGCAACATGATGATAGGCCCTTTGTTTTAATTGTCTGATAACTCCAAGAGACTTAAAAGGATTCAAGAATCATATTTGAAAGGAAAGAATGGAGCCTCAAAATTATTTGAGGGGTGTTGCTTCATTAGGTGCATTTATGGATCATAATGGGGTTTATAGAACAACCTAATGTCTAAGTAAGTTGTGTGGCCTTAGAATTTGTTTCTTGAACCTAAATGGCTCCCATAAATTGTGTCTAGGCCAAGAGAAACCTTTCCTACACATTTGTGGGTGTGTGGCTAAAGCAAGGGAACAAATTTCAAGAGAAAAAGTGTGTGATTGTGTGCAAGGTAGCTCTCTCCACCTTCTCTCATGCATGGATGCATGTTTAGTTTGTCTTAGAATGTGTGTACATGTGTTTTCAAGCCATGAAACGTATGCTAGTATGATTTTATATGCCATGATTTCATGATGACATATTATGTTTTCAAATGAATGTATGATACTTGGTTGAGTTTGCTTGAGTGCGAAAAGGCCAAGAACTCTTAACCATGGTGAGGATGAGCCAAGAACCCTTGAGATTAGTTGAGACAAAGCAAAGAGTCTCCTAAAAGCAAAGTGGGCTTCCAAGAGTATGAGTGAGTCCAAGAATCTCTTAAAGAATGGGTGAGGCAAATCCAAAATCCATGAGGAAAAGTGTGAGGCCAATCCAAACACTTGGTGAGCTCTTGAATGTCTTGTATGAATTATTTATATGCTAAGCTTGCTTCTTGAATGTTCATGACTTCCATTATCCATGCATGCATTTTCAAAACTTACTTTGCATATATTATGTATGATTAAATAGAAGATGGCCTATTTGGATTCTTTGAATCTCATTCCCTCCTCTCTCATGATCTAATATGCTAGGCGAACCAAGTGGACAAGGTAATGGAAGCCAACCACCTTGAAGAAGAGAGATTGACAACCTAATGCATAGCTTTTTATTCTTTAAGGCCATATTTATGTCAAAGAATGTAATCCCATGATGTATATGGTCTATGACCTCTTGAACATGTATAATTATGATATTATGCCATGTATGAATGAGAGAATATGTTATGTAGCCACTAGAATGTGAATTGAGTATCTGATGGCAAATTAGCTTCATGAATGGTATGATGGAATTATGCATATGTGTGGATGAAATGGCCAAAATGAAATGCATAAGGTTTGGGACCATTTGGATAGCTCATACAAGTCCTAATTATGCTTTTAGACTTGCCCAAGAGGTGCTAAACCCCAAAGAAAGCCATTTGGACAATTTGGTATCCTATATGGAGCTAAATTTGACTATAATGGAACCCTATGTCACTTTTTATCCAAATTAACTCTTCTTACTCTGAGATTTGGCATACAATTAGAGCTTGTTAAGATCTTTTTGGAAAGCTAAAGAACATAATTTTTAGAGGTCTACATAATATTTGATGAATTTCTAAAGTTGAAAATTTTTTTGGTTTTAGTCATATCACTATTCATGCTGGTCCAAAAATAAAATATATAACACATGGCTCAAATGATATCCAATTGCCATGAAATTTTATACAAAAAAATTTCCAGTAACTTGTGCCAATTGGAAGCACCTCATTTGTAGGTTTAGAGAGGGAAATATGAATTTTTGAAGATTCTGTCTAGTATCAGGGATTTCACCCGACCTCCGTTACTGTTCTATTGAATGCCGAGGTCATGGCATGCCTGAGCTAGTCTGGAGTAATTTTTTCCTTCTATTTGACATCCACAGCTTTCCATATTCATATTATTTGCATAGATTGGATTTTTATGGAATTAATTAGACATTTTCAAATTTTTCTGTAGAAATCTGTGATAGTACCAGTGAGTAGTTGACCTCTGGATAATTTTGGATGTCAAACATCCTCTATGATAGATGTTATGGTCTACGCATATTTTTAGTGTGAAGTAGACATCCTTAGCTTTCTAGAATGACCAAGAATGTATGATTTCTATTTTTTTAGAATTAGTTATGAATTTCCAAAGTTTGGTAAAAAAAGAGCAAAATTCTGGCCAAAAATATACATGAATATTTTGAGCTTTCTTGTAAGTTCCATGAGTTGTAGGCCATATTCTATGATGTAAATGAGTTGTATTAATGTAATTAATATATGAGAATGTATGGTATGAGCTCACACGGTCCACGTGACACTAAATGGAATTTTTATACACGACGTAATGTAAGAAAATGTATTATTTTAATGGACTTTTCTCACTTCCTTCACGGAATTGTTGATGTGATGCATGAGAATATTATGAAATGAGATAGAAATTATGGTGTTACAAATACAAAGATGGCATATATAACACTGTTATTTAGGTAATAACACATTTACTATTCATTTCTCTTAGCACATTAAGTTCATATCATTACTAACTATTATATTTTATCTTGCTGACTAAGTTTGCTATTGATGACATTCATAAGACATATATTTTATAGTCATTGGGAACTAGGTAGAGACATGTGTTACACCATCATAGGTAGCATTGGTTTCATATTAAAACTAGCAAAAAGGATTAGATTATATCCATTTTCATCCAATTTACACTTTTAGTAATGAAAATACTCAACATTAAAAGTCAAAATAATTCAATTTTAATCATATGGACCATTTGGCCTTACCCACATTTTCTTCCATCCATAATATACTTAATGGAGTAGAAATATCACAATTCAAAACTTCTATTTTGGGTTTAGAGTAGGCAACACAATTTCAAGACCAAACTTGCACTTTCCTTACATCCATAATCTGATACCAAATTTGAAAAATCACAATTAATTCTAGAAAAATCAAAATTATATAAATTGTACCATTCTGGAAAGCTCAAGATGTACTCTGACTATTATAAAAATTTTAGATCAAAACAACAAGGTTTCCCTTACAAAAACTAATGGAATAATAACTCTAGTCATTTATGCATCTTGTAGCTAAACCCAAAATTAAAAAATTCATATCTCCCTTAACAAAGCTCCAAATGGGGTGCTCTCAGTGGCTATAGAAAGATTAAAATAAGACCTAATTGTTGTAAGATTTTTAAGGGCATATGAGTTTCTTTGTCCTATAAAATCCTTTGCATATCAGAAGCTGCTATAATATTCGGGCATCACTAGACCTTTAATTTCAAAAATTCATAACTCTCTCTATACAAATCCTTTTCATTCAAACTTGGTGGCCTAGAAAGCTTATAATTATATGCCTATAAAATTTCATGAGCATTGAACTTAATTTGGCTCTTAAATGACACAAAAATGAAAACTGTCCATATGAACAGTGACTGGGACAATTTTATATAATTTGGCCAATTTTAAAAATTCATAATAAATAATCTAGAGCCCCAAAAATAGTACTCTTTAGCTTTGTGAAAATTTATAGATAAGATCTATATTCATGCGAAATTTCATGCACAAAATCATCCATTTGTTCGCTTGCTAGTTCAACTCAAAATTATGTCACAATTTGCAACCATAATGGAGTCAAATGGTATCAAATGGCCTTTTAGCCATTCCATAACCACTTGAGCATGTACCAAAGCATGAATGCAGCAAATAAAAGCTTTTCAAATGGTCTAAATTATCATGAAACTCAAAACTACCTTCCTAGTTGTTATTATACATGTGATGTCCGATTTTTGTTAAACGACGGAAACGAGTGCATTTTCAAAACAAGTTTCCCAAAATGAATTAGCTAAGGTTCCAAAAATTTTAAGTAGTATTCTAGAATCCTAAAAATGAGAATCCCAGGCTTAGATGGAAAGAAAAAAGAAGCTCGAATAAAGAAACAAAATTTAACGAAAGACATACAAAATGTAATGGCATTTTCATAATTTTGAGCAAATTTTGGAATTCACACATGAGAGTTTTTTAAATAAAAATTTTTAGTTTTCTAGGGTTTTCAAAGGCCCTAAAAATCATGGGAAGCCCTAGAACAGTTAAAACCTCTTCGGTGGACGTTTTCCAATATCAGTGTACCTGAACTTTGACAGCTCCGTTCAGGAAAGTTTTAACTCTAATTTGAGTGATTCCAAAGGCATTTTACTAAATTGGGAACCTAATTTTATAATGGAAAAGATGATTCTAAAAAATGAGATAAAAGAAATTAGAAACAAAAATCCCAAGAACGAAGGACAAAATAGAAATTTTTGAAAAGTCTTTCTTTTTCCCACCTATATATAAAGGGCGGCCCATTCTTCCACTCACTTAGCCACATATGTTTCTGCCCTATACTATAGAAAAACCCTAAGGAGAGAGGTGCACAAGAAGGAGAGGAAGAGAAGGAGAAATCAAAGGTAAAATGTATTGATTTTTTGTTGTTTTTCATGCTCTTTCCTTAGCAAACCTCTTATCCTCCAATTCCCTTTCTTTCCGATGATTATATTGAAGTATATGGATCATTTTTAAGGAAAGAACAAAGTAAAAAATTCGGATTTGAAGAGAGGAGGCCAAAGAAGGGAAGATTCAAGCAAGAAAATAAGGAAAAATAAGGTAATTTCTCCTTTTATGATAGCTACCCCTTGCTCCTCTTCTCTCCTTGGTTCGCGCCACTCAAGAAGCTACAAGAGGGCTTAGATTTTGGGTAGAACCAAGGGTGAATCTTAGGGAAAGGAGTGTAGAGAATAAGAATATGCAAAGGGAATTAACAAATAACCATTGAAATTCAAGATAGCAAATCTAGGATTTCATATGTTCCTTGTAAAATCTGATTTGATACCTTAATTTCTATGCCTAAATGAAAGTTTAAATGAGCTCCTAAGATCCCTAGAAGTCTCCTCATATGCTTCCTCCATCAAGAAAACAAAGCAAAGTCCATTGGTGCCGTATTGCTTCCTAGTCTCGGCCTAAGAGGGTTAGAATACTTAGGGAGAGTTTTAAATTTTTCCAAACCCATTTTTTAGTCATATATGATGAGTGAAAATGAGGGGAAGCCTTGGGAAAAATTTAGGAGGCCTAGAGAATGAATTAGTGTCTTATGTTTCATAATATGACCTAAAGAAGCAATATGTAGTTAGGCTTTTTGTTTTAATTGTGTGATGACTTCAAGAGACTTAAAAGGAGTCAAGAATCATATATGAGAGAAAAGAATAGAGCTAGAACTTAATTGATAGGTGTTGCTTCATTAGGTGCATTCTTGGAACCATAAAGGGATTAATAGACCAAGTTAGTGTTTAAGGAAGATGTATGGCCTTAGAATTAATTCCATGAACCTAATTAGCTTCCATAAATTGTGTTTAGGCCAAGAGAAACTAACCCCACACCTTTGTGTGTGTGAGGCCGAGGAAGGAAGAGCAAATTCAAGGAGAAAAATATGTGGTTGCATCCAAGGTAACTCACTCTTCCTTCTCTCATGCATGAATATATGCTTGACTTGTCTTTGAATGTGTGCATATGTATTTTAAGCTATGAAAAGTATTCTAGCACGAGCTTTTGTTCCATGGTGCCATGATGTTACATTATGCTTTCATATGATGTTTATTATGTGTGCTTAGGTTTGCTTGAGTGTAGAGAAGCCAAGAACCCATAGCCATGGTGAAGATGAGCTAAGAACCCTTAAAGTTAGTTGAGACAAAATCAAGAGTCTCCTAAGAGTGAGGTTGACTCCCAAAAGTATGGTTGAGTCAAAAACCTCTTAAAGGAATAGGTGATGTAAGTCTAAAATCCACAAGTGATGGGTGAGGCTAATTCACTTACTTGGCAAGCCTATGTATGCTATGTATGACTTATTCAAATGCCAATAATATTTCTTGAATGTTCACACATTTTAATATGTCCATGCATGCATTTTCAAGACTTATTTTGCATCTTTTATATGTGATTGAAAGGGAGATGAGCTATTGGGATTCTTTGAATCTCATTCCCTCCTCTCCAATGTTCTAACATGCTAGGTGGACCATGTAGACAAGGTAATGGGAGCCAACAACTTGGAAGCTAAGAGAATGACAACATATTATATAGATTTTACTTGTTGATGGCCATATGAATGGCAAAATAGCTTTCTATATAATATTTTTTAGATGTAAGCTTATGTATGCATGTAAAATGATGTATAACTCTTGTATAGACTATATGTGGTATGAAATTAATAGAAATGGAAAGTTTGGCTTCTTGATGGTTTGGTGCATCAGTGTATTAATGGAAGTGGAATGGCCAAATTAAGATATATGAGGTTTGGAACTACTTAGGCAGTTTATACAAATCATATTCATACTTTTGAACTTGCCTAAGAGGTGCCAAACATCAAAGGAGACCATTTGAACACTTTTGGTATCTCATATAGAGCAAAAATTGACCATATTAGTGAGCTATACCACTTTTTGTCCAAATGACCTTTTCTTAATCTAAAATATGGCATGCATCTAGAGCTTGTTGAGAGATTTTTGGGAAGTTAAAGTGTAAAATTTTTGAAGGTCTATAGAATATTTGATGAATTTTCAAAGTTGGAAATTTTTCTAATTTTGGTTCAATGCATTGTTCATTTTGGTCCAAAATGAAACTCTGTCACTCAAGGGGAAAACGATGTCCAATTGCAACAAAAATTTACAGAGAGAAATTAGACCTTCCTAGTGGCTTGTGCCAACTAGAAGCACCTCATTTGGATATCTAGAGAGGGAGATATAAATTTTTGAAATTTCTATCCAGTATCAAGCATCTAGCCAGACCTATGTTATTGTTTAATTAGTTTTCGAGGCCTGGATATACCTAGACTAGTCTCAAGTTCTTTTTCAACTCTAGCTAACATCTATAGCTTTCCATATTAGTATCATTTTCATAGATTGGATTTTTTTAAAATTAATTGGACATTTTTAAAATTTATAGCAAAAATCTGTATCAGTACCAGTAGTCAGTCAGACCTTTGTACATTTACGAATGTCAAACATCTTTTACTTGATGTTTCATGACTTGGAAATATTTTTAACATAAAGTAGACATCTGTAGCTTTTGAGAATGATAAAGAATACATGATTTTAATTTTTTAAAATTAGTTATAATTTTTCAATGTTTATAACAGAAAGTAGGAAATTCTGGCCGATACTATAACTATGAATTTTATGTATTCCCTTCCCTTGCATGAGTTTTAGGCCACTTTTGGTGATGAAATTGAGTTGTATCTATGTAATTAAATATGAAAATATGATATATGAGCTAACATGGTCCACGGGATACTAAATGAAAAATGTATACACTACACAATACTAAAATATTTATTATTTTAATGCCAATTTCCTTACGTCTTCATGAAATGCATAATGTGAGGCATAGAGATAGCATAAGATGAGATAGAAAGCTATGGTGTTACAATACACATGTACATCAAGGCACTAGGATGTTAAGAATTCACATAAGCATACATTTGGCTCCAAATCCCATTCATACATGATGTTTACATACTTTTATATATACTCAATAATTTACCTCTCATAAACATCATATACATACATACTTTGACATTACATTATGCAAAATCCTATCTTATTGTCAAAGTTTCATAATTCAAGCTCCTTGGCTTCCAACCCTTGCTCTTTGAAATTCACCTAGACATGGTTAGACATAATGTGGGAAAGAGTGAGATTCAAAGAATCCTAATAGCACTTTACCCTTTCAAACATACATATATAGTGGATTTTCATATCAAATAATGCAAGCATGCCATAAAAACTTCTAATAAACATACATGAACATATTTCCATATCGCATAAACTCTTACACATCAGACGTAGGCTTTAAAGGATATAGGTCTGGCCTGACCTAATTTCTTTGGGACTTCTGGATCCACCTCATCCACTTTTAGGGACTTTTGACTTAGCCTCACTCTTTCTTGAGACTTTTAGCTTTATCTCACCTATTCTTAAGGACTTTTGGCTTCTCCTCACCTATTTTAAAGAACTTTTGGCATAACCATATCCATTCAAGCAACTTTTGCATTCAAAAGTACATTTAAGAAGTATAATAATACCATAACATGTAATCAATGGCTATAAACATATCTTATGGTTCAAACATATACACAAGTATTCAATGATAATTAAACATCTAAGAAATGCATGTAAGAAAGGTTAAAGAGCTACCTTGTGCCAAGAACACAACTTTTCTTCCTTGGTTATTTCTTTCTCTTCTCGGCCTCACACCTACACCTAAAAGGATCTGGATTTGCTTAGCTTAGAAACATCAAATAAGACACAATTCAATCATTAGAACCAATTCTAGCCTTACATAAACTCTATGCAAGCTTACTTTCTCTTATGACATCAATATGGTTCCATAATAGAGCATAATGAAGCAACTCTTAGAATTCATGATCTTGGCTCCAATTTCTCATTCAATCTAGGTCATATGACTCTATTTAGACTTATTAGAGTCATCATAAGTTCAATTCAAGAAGCCAAATACTAGGTTGCTTCTTTCTGTTCATAAAGGGATCCTAACTTCTATTTTATAAACCATAACTTCTAAATTTAAACTAATGGTTCCTTTGATATTTATTATTCATATCTAGGTCATTCCTATCCTTAGAATCAAATAAAACTCTCCTTAAATACTTGTTCTTCTCCTTGGCTGAAACATGTAGCAAGCAAGGAGCTTATGGGGTTTCATTCAATTTCCTAAGGGGTTTTGGCATCCATGAAGCTTCCTAGACCTCTTATGAACTTATACATACTCTTACATAAGCTAAATTATCATTAGAAAGCTTAAAAAATCCTTAGGTGCAACAAGAACACTAGGTAACATAACTTGATTTCTAAACCTTCTTTTTTAGTTCCAATTGCATATTCTTGTTTCTCATGCCTCAAAACCCTTAATTCCATCACGTTTTAGCCAAATTCATTTTCCCTCTCTAGTTTCTCTCTCTAGGCCTAATATGGAAGCCATTGAAATTCAAAGAAAAACAAGTCTTTCTATTGCATAACATACCTACTTGAAAGCTTGCCAAATCGAAATTCTCTTATTATATTTGGTTACTTCAAATTCCTACTCCTTCTCAAGGAACCAAAGCCATCAATGGAAAGAGCTCAAGGAGTAGAAGAAACTTTCAACTAGCTTGTAGCAAAATTGCACATAGTTTCTTACCAATGTGTGATATTTAGTCTTAATAATAAATTATTATGGGCAATTTGATGACTTTGGACTTATTTTATATTAAGTGGGCTTAATTTAGATTAATGGACTTTAATTGCATTTTTATTATATTTATCCAACGGATGCCTAATTATTTTTTAATTGTATTTTGTAAGATAGAAGATTCTTAAAAGGATTAGGTTAGAAGATTCCTATAATATTTGAATATTATCTTATTAAGTCCTAAAAGGATTTGGATACTACTTCAAGATTAGCTTCAAGATTAGTATTAGATTTCTTATGAGAGAAGGCAACTTTGCCTATTTAAGAAGGAGAAGGCAACTTCGCCTATTTAAGAAGGCAACTTCACTACATAGGAAAGATCTTCTTGCAATTGCACATGCTCATATTCTATGACATGTGAGGGGTCTGGTAAGTACTTTTTCAACTGGGAGACATGAAAAACATTGTGGATTTGGACTAGGTTAGGGGGTAAGGCTATCTAGTAAGCCATGGGTCCAATTTTCTTAAGGATTTCAAATGGACCAATATACCTAGGATTGAGCTTCCTTACCCTCATTGACCGACCCACTCCCATCACTGGAGACACTCGAATAAACACATGGTCTCTAATCTCAAACTCTAACGACCTCCTTCTCTTATCAGTATAGCTTTTCTGCCTACTTTGGGCCGTGAGGAGTTTCTTTCTAATCAATTCTATCTAGCGGGTGGTCTGGTCCACAATCTCAGGTCCTATCATGCTCCTCTCACTTAGCTCAACCCAACACAGAGGGGATATGCACTTTCTCCCATACAAAGCCTCATAAGGGGCCATCTGAATATTAGAATGGTAACTATTATTGCATGCAAACTCTACTAATAGTAAATGCACATCCTAGTTATCCCTCATTTCTAACACACATGCCCTCAACATGTCTTCCAAGGTCTGGATGGTCCTCTCAGTCTGACCATCTGTCTGAGGGTGATATGCAATACTAAACCCCAACCTGGTCCCTAAGATATGCTGTAACGACTTCTAGAAGTTCAATGTGAACCTGGGGTCTCTATCTGAAACTATATTGCTAGGTACTCTGTGAAGTTGCACTATCTCTTTGATATACAACTGGACTAACCTATCAAGTGTATGAGTAACCCTGATAGCTAAAAAGTGTGTAGATTTCATCAATCTATCCATAACTATCTAAATAGTATCGTGTCCAGAGGATGTCCTAGGTAATCCCATAACAAAGTCATGGCTGTATTATTCCACTTCCACTTGGGGATCTCTAGGGGTTGCAACAACCCAACGGGTCTTTGATGTTTTACTTTTACCCTCTGACACATTAGGCATCTAGCCACGTAATCTATCACATCATTCTTTATCCCCAACCACAAGAAAATCTGTTTCAAATCTTGATACATCTTGGTGGATAGTATACTTACTCTTATGTGCCTCTTCTAAAATGCTTTCTCTCAACTCATTCTAACTAGGCACATAGATTCTATCTCGGTATACTATCATACCATCCTTAGACATCTTAAAATCTGAGGTCTTACCTTAAGAATCTCATTCTTAATCTGTCTCAGGAACTCATCCTCTCTTTGGGCATCTAAGATCTGGGTTCTTAATACATTCTCAATTCGAGTTTCAAATAGATACAATTTACCCGATACCACCTGACATGAAAGGTTCAAGTTTCTAAACTTCTCTAGGAGCTTTTGCTCCTTAATTATCATATAGGCTACATGAATGGATTTTCTACTCAGGGCATCCGCCACCACATTGGCCTTGCCCGGATAATATTTCAATACATAATTATAGTCTTTTAGGAATTGCATCCATCTCCTCTGTCTCATATTCAGTTCCTTTTGATCAAACAAGCATTTTCAGACTCTTATAGTCATTATAAATCTTTATGGTAGCACCATACAGATAGTGCCTTCAAATTTTAAGAGCAAATACTACGGCGGCTAACTCTAGGTCGTGTGGGATAATTCTCCTCATGAGGCCTCGACTGCCTAGAGGCATATGCCACTACTCTACCCTACTGTATCAACATACATCTTAACCCTTTGCCCAAAGCATCACAATAAACTATAAATGGCTTATTAGAGCCATGGATAATTAGTACAGGGGCAATGGTCAAACGAAGCTTCAACTCCTGGAAACTCCTTTCACATCTATCATCCCACATAAAATGCGTCTCTTTCCTAGTTAGCCTCGTCAATGATAAGGCCATATGAGAAAAGCCTTGAATAAACCGTCTATAGTACCCTGCCAAACCTAGGAAACTCCTAACCTCGGTGATCGTTCTAGGTCTATCCCACTATAACACAACCTCAACTTTATAGGGATCTACCGCGACCTCATCTTATGAGATTACATACCTACAAATCTCATCTCAGTCAGCCAAAACTCACATTTACTAAGTTTGGCATATAACCTCTTATCTCTCAGAGTCTCTAGGACTAATCTCAAATGCCTCTCATGCTCCTCAAAGGATTTGGAGTACACTAAGATATCATCAATGAAGACTACCATAAAGTGATCTAGATACAATCTGAATATCTTGTTTATGTAAACCATGAACATAGCGAGCACATTCATCAGCTCGAATGGCATCATAAGGAACTCATAGTGCCCATATCTCGTTCTGAAGGCCGTCTTGGAGACGTCTTCAATTCTCACTCTCAACTGGTGGTACCTAGATCTAAGATTTATCTTGAAAAACACAGATGCACCAGTTAACTGATCTAACAAATCATCGATTCTAGAGAGAGGATATTTGTTCTTGATGGTAACTTTATTCAACTCTGTAATCTATATATAAATGCAAGCTACCATCCTTCTTTCTCACAAATAACACTGGAGCTCCCCAAGGTGAAACACTAAGGCGGATAAACCCTTTCTCTGACAATTCCTCTATCTGCTTTTCAACTTAGTGAGCTCAGTGGAAGCCATCCTGTAAGGAGCCTTGGACACCGATCCAGCCCCAGGCACTATGTTTATAGGGAACTCTAGCTCTCTCTCAGGGGGTAGACCATTAAAGTCAAAATCTTTAGGGAAAACCTTCGAGAATTCCCTGACAACTAGGATCTCCTCTATCCCTTCCTCTACCTTGACCTGAATAAAGAAAAAGACTAGAAACCCTTGACATCCACACTTTAAATGCCTCTCAGCCTGGGCAGTAGTCACAAAAGATAACTCAGCTCATACCCTAGTTATGGTCCTACAAGCAGGTAGGGAAATAGTTTAGTGTTCACAATCAAGTACTGCATTATTCGCAGCCATCCAATTCATACCAACAATCAAATCAATATCATGGAAGGGCATACAGATCAAATCAATAGTGGTATGATAATAATTGAACTGAACAGTGATGTTTAAGCAAGTATGGGAAGTAACCATGTGGCCTCCAGTGGGTGTAGTGATAGATAAATCAAATGGCAAGACACTAACAACTAGACCTAATTGCCTCACACAATCATAGGATATAAATGAGTGACTAGCACCTGAATCAAACATAGTAACTAAAGGAAAGCCATTCACTATCAGCGTACCTCGGATCAAATTGGGGGATGCACTGGCTTCCTGTTGAGTGAGGGCGAACACTTGGCCTTGGGTCTACAGCCTAGGAAGAGGCACTATGTCTATCTAGGGACAATTTCTAGTAATATGCCTCAGCTTCTCACACTTGAAACATGTCACCAAAGACTGTTGGAAGGATGATTGGCTCTGAGGAGGATGCATCGACTTGCCCCACTATGGCCTTCTATTCCATGGCACCTTGCCTTTTCTCTTAGTGCTAGGTGTAATGTTGGAACCCCCTTTTAGTCTCAGTCTTTTCAATTCTGAAGCCTCCTTCTGACTAGCTGTAGTCGTAGCAGGCATGATAGCTCGCAGGTTATTCTCAATCACCCTGCTGACCTCTACAAAAGTATTAAACTTCCTAATCAGGGGCTTTAACCTAATCTCAAACTGCTCACATCTCTAGGGCTCATCATCATACCTCTGGAGGTAAGAGGAATACCGAGAGAACTCAATAAACTTGGCCACATACTAGTCAACAGTCATCTCCTCCGTCTGTCTCAAGCTCATAAATTCCATCTCTTTCTTTTTCCTCACTGAGCTAGGGAAATATTTCTCGTAAAACTCCACTAAGAAACTTTCTCAAGTAATCTATATGTTCTTGGTCTCCATCAGGGGTTTCGTGCTATGCCACCACCTATCAGCTTCCTTCTGTAGCATGAAAGTGGCTAGCTGAGCCTTCTGCTCTGTAATGTAATCCATTATTGAGAATATTTTCTTCAACTCCAAGACCCAGGCCTCTACCTTATCCGCATCCAACTCCCCATCAAACGAAGGAGGACTATTCTTCTTAAACTGATTCAACAGTTTCTGGATAGGCATCTGGGTCTAAGTAGGCTCCTAGAGAGGTGTAAGTGGAATGCTAGATATGGATAGATGAGATACAAGGGCTTCTCTCTTAGCTTTTTCTTACTTGGCCAGGGTATCTTACAACTGCATGATCATGTCATGTTGTTGCTGGGCAATGTACCTTTGCTGTTCCAGCATCTCTTAGTGTTGGCCCATCATAGCCTCATACCGATCAAGTCTCTCCATGATGGTCCGCAGAGGATCCTCAGGCCTAACTGGAACCTTTGACTCAGCCCCCTGAGCCCTGGGCAGCCTGCCTCTACCCCTGTCCCATCTAGTCTTAACCATGTCTAAAAAGAAGTAGCAACCCTCAGTTCACAATTATATAACAAGCACATATGCATATGTATGCTACCACTTCCATGGCAATTCACACTAAACACAAGCTATTCACACCATTCAAAAGCCTAACACCAAGCAAAAGTGCCTGAACCTTTTCTCTGATACAAAAAATGCAACACCATAAAGAGTTAACCATGATTATCCATCACTTAAGCATGATTCCATATGATTTCCAAAGGAAAGGACCAAAACCGTGGTATTTTAATACTTTAAGTTGGGGTTTAAATAGCCATACTTTGCCCTGCGGGTCCCGTGAACCCATCCATCACATTCTCTACTTAAATTCTATTTATACAACTTATACATAGCATAAAACAACCCATGAACCACAGATATGAAGCCAAAAACCACAAAATGCAATTTTCCAAAACAAGCCCAAAAGTAAGATTTTTTGCTCTGACTTTAAAAACTCATAACTAATTTTAGAAAAATGAGAATCAAGCAAACTATAGTTTTCTAGAAATCTCTAGATGTTAAATTTATATAAAAATAAATTCAAACCACAATCTCAGTATTTGGATAATGTTTGACATCAAAAGAGAAACAGAGGTACTGCTGTTCCTGGTACTGATACAACTTGCTATCATGAATTTCAAAACTTCATAACTAATTCCAAAAAAGTCCAATCAAGGAAAAATATACCAATTTGGAAATATAAAGATGTTAACTAGAGGAAAAAAAATAATTCCATATCATTTTAGTAGCCTTTGGACCTTGAAAATTGATGGAATAGTAATGAAGGTCGGATGGCTTTCCTGATGCTGACATAGAACTTCAGAAAGTTATTTCTCCCTTTACAGACCTCCAAATGAGGTTCTTCTAATTGGTATAGGTCACTGTAGGTGTCTCATTTATTTCCATAAAATTTTATGACAATTGGACAACGTTTACCGCATGAATGATAGAGGTTTATTTTCAGACCCATAGGAACAGTGCACTAACCAAAACCAGAAAATTCTCCAAATTCAACAATTCGCCAAATATTCTTTAGACTTCCAAATATTCTGTACTAGAAGCTCTCAACAAAATCTAGAGTTATGCCAAATTTCATATCAAGAAGAGCTCATTTGGTCATACTTTGACAGAGCTCACGAATTTGGCAAGTTTGATACCATATATGAAAATAGGTCTAAATGGCATCCTACATATTCTAGCACATATTGGGCAAGTTTTAAAGTATAAAAACAACATATATGAATTGCCCAAGTAGTCCAAACCATCATACATCTCAAAATCACTATACTACGGGCAAGAATACACTACTATATACAAGCCCCAAAGGGGCTAAATCTCATGATTTTATTACTTTGGCTCTGTACATATTTCATACATCATTTATACATATTTCTACACTTGCTCAAATATTTATATCTCAAAAATAATATGTACATATCCATTTTGACACTTTTTTACATCAAAAACAAACTATACAACTAGCTAAGCATGCTCATCTAGGCTCCTTGGCTTGCACTTTGGTCTCCTTGAGCTCTACCTAACATGTTAAGATGGGAGAGGGAAAGGGGTGAGATTCATAGAATCTCAATAGTTCATACACTCATTCAAGAAGCAATCAAGGCATATAAACAAGTCAAAGCATGCAAGTAGGCATCTAACCATTTAAAATCATACAACACATGATTTGCATGCCATGAAAATCATATCAATGCCAATAACAAGCTCTAGAGACTTTTGGTCTAGCCTTATCCTATTTTTGAGACTTTGGTTTGGCCTCACCTTTGGTCTAGGGACTTTTGACTTGGCATCATTCATCTATGAGACTTTTGACCTTGTCTCACCCAGTTTTAGGGACATTTAGCTCTACCTCACCCATCACAAAGGACTTTTGGCACTACCTCACCTGAGCAATTTTTGCAACCTAAAATATAAACATATTGGTACCAATGTATCAAGGCAACATCAAATGGCATGTCTCACAATACAAGTACATACAGAAGCATACAATGACTATTATACATCTAAGAATGCAACAAGAAAGAGTGGAGAGCTACCCTATACGCCAACACAAGCCTTCCCTTTTAATTTTTCTTTGTCTTTCTCGGTCTCAAAACCACAACTAGATGGAGCCAATTCTCTTAAGCTTAGACATAACAAATAGCATGCAATTACTCTCTTATAACTCAAATAAACACTCACAAGGCTAAGGGGTTCTTCATCAAGGCAAACCCTACAAAGTATGTAAGAACCCTTAGTTTCTCCCTTTAGAATTTTCACTAGTTCTTCTCCTAGTTCCTTTGCATTTCTTAACTCCCCACACTCTAATTCAAGGGTTTCTTACTTGTTCTAAGTCAGAACAGGGCTATACTACTCAGCAACCCATGAAAAAGGGAGCTTAGAAGGAGAAGAATATAGTTAGATGATTTCTCGCTATAGCAAACAGGTACATTTGCCATAGCTGGACTGTAGCCAGCAAACTTAGAAAAATTTCAAAAATTCAGAAATTTTGATTGTTACACAAGGCCTCTAAGAACCCTAGAAAACCCAAACTTTCTATTTAAAAAACCCTCTTATGAGTTTTCTAAATTTTCCAAATATCACAAAATTACCTTAACTTATTTTTGCAATTCTCTTTAACTCTTCTAGCTTTGGTTTTTAGGCATCTTAAGTCTAAAATCCTTATTTTTCCATTATTTAAAATTTAACCTAATTTTACTTGGCCTTAAATCATTTATTTCAATAGACTTGCTTTTATATTTGGTGAGTTCTATGCCTTTACGGAGAAATCAGATGTTACAAAGGTTATGCAAGTATGAGGAGAAAAACGTGATTCGAGTATAAGATAGTCCTTTCTTGCATGAACAGGGTAGTGACTGCAACTTTGGGAAAAACTAGTAAAATTTTACAACTTGTAACTCCTAAGTGACACACCAATTTTGCCTTCTCTTATTCCATACCTTCCCAAACCTATTGGAGCAACTCTTAAATGTCTAAAGAAATATGTTTGAATCTAAAAATTCTAGTTAAAAGTCCTCAATCAAAATAAGACTACCCTAAACCTCAATTCAATAATCTAACAAGGACTAATTCTCAAAGTGCCTTCCATCTTGGGTTTCATGTACCCAAATTTTGCAGTTTGTCTCCAATTGATACCAAATCACTTTTACTCACTTTATTTCACTAAACTAAATTTGCTCCAATTATAAAATCTTAAAATTTCTACCAAAATTTGGTCATAGTGACCACTCTACTAAATAGTATATTTTAACTATTTCAAACCACCCAGACTCCCAAAATGTGGTAATTAATAAATAAATTTGACACATCAAGGCCTAAGGCAATCATAACTACACTACTAACAACATAACACTTTTTGCATCTAATAAAGGTATAATTCCTTCCAACACATATATATATATTCAAAGTAAGCCAGATGCATCATTCAATGAGTTATATACCCAGATATAGTTATTTACCATAAAACACATGCTTAAGTTAATTAAAGTTTCCTAACTTAGTTTTTATCCATGTACATTTTTTAAACTAAAAAGCAAGCTATAAGGCCTCATCTTGAACATATGAGTCACATATATACATCACAATGACCCTATTTATAATAAAAGCTTATATTTACATAATATATATATATATAATAAACAACCTTTTGCACTTACCCTATAACCCTGATCAAACCTCAGGTTACTTCTTAAATCTTTGATTGGAACTTTCTTATAAAATTATCAATGTTTTCCTTAAAGGGTGAGATATGTATCCCAATAGTTGCATTGCCTTTCATGGCATATTTCACAAGCAAAATGCACGATGAACTAACATGGCATGTAAAAGAACATCAACAATAAACATGGCATATTTGATTGTATATAAGGTTCTCATACAACATCATTTACTCGTACTTTTCATGCTTTTCATGAAAATCATATACTTACATGGCCAATTATTATAGGAATCCTAAAACATACATCATCACCATGAAAATGGTGTGGAGAGAAATAACTTTCTCAACCCAATTTATATATATCCCTGAACCTTCTTAAACCTTCTTAAAAGGGACACCCTCTCCTTCTCCCATTTTAACTAACTTACTTCTACCTAAAAATAGAGAGGGAGACCAGAATTTTTAGGCACACAACGGAGGAGGCAAAAGAAGGAGAAAAGGCCAAGAAAAAGGTATGGAATCCATGGATTTTCTTAATTTTAACTTAAGCAAAGTTGTTCTTCTCCTTCTCTCCTTTCCTCCTATAGTTTTCTTGAAATATTTGGTGCTATTTTGGGGACAAAATAGAGAAGAAAAATTCATGTTTGAGGTGAGGCAGCTAAGGAAAGTGAAGAGCAACCAAGAAAAAGCAAGAAAATAAGGTAAAACTTCCATTATTTGGTAGCTTCTTCCTCCCCCTCCTCCTTGTGTGTTTTGTCCACTATGAGCCTAATTTTTAGAGGCTATTTTCTATCCAAACCAAGGAAGGATTAGAGGTTTTAGAGTGCAAGGATTAAAAATGTATCATTGGAATCAAGCAAAAGGCATTAGAAAACAAGATAGAATTATTAGGGATTCAAGTGCTCTATTAAAAATTTGACTTGATATAATTGTTCCTAGGCTTAAATGAGTCCCTAAGATCCCTAAGAACCACCCCATATGCTTCCTCCATCAAGAAAACAAACCAAAGTCTATGAAGGCCAAAATCCTCCATAGGTTCGCCCAAGAGGAGTTAGCATAGCTAGGGATAGTTTTAAATTTTTCTAAGCCTATTTTTGAGTCATGTATGATGAATGAATATAAGGGGAAGCCTTGGAAAAAATTTAAGAAGTTTAGAGAATGTTTTAGTGCTTTATGTTCCATAATATGACCTAAAAAAGCAACATATAGCTAGACTCTTGGTTTTGATTGTGTGACAATTCTAAGAGGCTTAAAAGAATTAAAGAATCATATTTGAAAGAAAAGAATGGAGCTTAGAATTTATTTAATGGGTGTTGTCATTAGGTGCATTTTTGGAACCATAAAGGGATTTATAGGTTAAGCTAGAGTCTAAGCAAGTTGTGTGGCCTTAGGATTAATTTCATAAACCTAGTTAGCTTCCATAAATTGTGTTTAGGCCACGAGAAATCATCCCCACACCATTGTGTGTGTGAGGCCAAGGAAAGGAGAGGAAATCCAAGAGAAAAAGTGTGTGGTTGCATCCAAAGTAGCTCTCTCCACCTTTTCTCATATATGATTGTTTGCTTTATTTGTCTTGAATGTGTGTATGTGTATTTTAAGTTATGAAAAATATGCTAGCATGAGCTCTTACTCCATGGTACCATGGTGATACCTTATGTTTTTAAATGATACTCATGATGTTTGTTTTGGTTTGCTTGAGTGTGGTGAGGCCAAGAATCCTTAACCATGGTGACGATGAGCCAAAAGCCCTTAAGATTGGTTAAGGCAAAATAAAGAGTCTCCCAAAAGTGAGGTTGATTCCTAAGAGCAAGGTTGAGTCTAAGAACCTCTTAAAGAATGGGTGAGGCAAGTCTAAAATCTACAAGTAAATGGATGAGGCCAATCCACTTGCTTGGCAAGCCTTTGTATACTATGTATGATTTGTTCAAATGTTGAAAATGTTTCTTGAATGTTTACACATGACAATATGCCCATGCATGCATTTGTAAGACTTGTTTTGCATCTTTTATGTATGATTGAATAGGAGATGAGCTATTGGGATTCTTTGAATCTCATCCCCCCTCTCCAATAATCTAACATGCTAAGTGGACCAAGAGATCAAGGAAATGGGAGCCAACCACATGAGAGATGAGAGTTTGACATCAAAATGCCTAGATTTTATTATTTTAAGGCCTTATGGATGGCAATTGATGTACTCCATGATTGTATATGACCTATGACTACTTGAACATGTATAATTATATTAATGTGATGCATAAATGAGAAATTATGTTATGTGACTATTAGAATGTATATTGAGCATGTAATGGCAAATCTTGATTCTTGAAGGTTTGATGCATTAGTGTATAAGTGGAAGTCGAATGGCCAAATTGAGATGCATGAGGTTTGGGACCATTTGGGCAGCTCATACAAGTCATAATTATATTTTTATACTTATCCAAGAGGTGCCAAATATCAAGGGAAAGCATTTGGACATTTTGGTATCTTATATAGAGCAAAAATTGACGATATTGTAAACCTACACCACTTTTTATCCAAATGAGCTGTTCTTGATCTAATATTTGGCATGAAATTAGAGCTTATTGAAAGCTTTTTAGGAAGCTAAAGAATATAATTTTCAAAGATCTAGAGAATATTTGATGAATTTTCAAAGTTGGCAAAAAGTTTGGTTTTGGTCTAATGTACTATTCACTTTGTCCGAAAAATGATTTCTATCACACAGGGTCCAAATAATGTCCAATTGCCATGAAATTTTATATGTAGAAACTAAACATACCCAATGACTTGTGACAACTAGAATCACCTTATTTGGAGGTCTAGAAAGGGAGATATAAATTTTTTAAAATTCTGCCCAGTATCAGGCACCCCAACTGACCTTAGGTACTATTTGATTGGGTTTCAAAGTCTGGACGTGCCTAAACTGGTCTAGAGTTATTTTTTCTCTTTATTTTATATCCACATCTTTCCACATTGGTATATTTGCATGGATTGAATTTTTGTAAAATTAATTGGAAACTTTTGAAATTTGCTACAAAAACCTATGACAGTACCAGTCGACAGCCAGACCTCTGGACCTTTTCAAATGTCAAACATCTTTTATGTTAAATGTTATGGTTTGGACATATTTTTAGTATAAAGTAGACATGTTTAGTGTTCCAAAATGGCCAAGAATGCAGATTTCAAGTTTTTTAGAATTAGTTATGATTTTCCAAAGTTTGTGACAGAAGTGAGGAAATTCTGGCCAAAAATGCATATATGTATTTTATGCTTCCCTTTGGTTTCCACGAGTTGTAGGCCACTTTTGGTGAGGCAAATGAGTTGTATTCATGTAATTAAATATGAGAATGTGATGTATGAGCTCACATGATCCACATGACATCGAAAGAAATTTTTATATGCGACGCAACGCTAAAATAACCAATATTTTAATACCTTTTTCCTTGAGAACTTATATGATTCTTGGAAATGAGCTATTTAAAGGAATGAAATGAGCTAAAAATTATGGTGTTACATATATATTCAATCATAATTGTCATCAAGTAGGAAGGAATAACCTTTTAACCCAAATAATCTCATAACCAATCAAATAGCAAAGTAAAGCCATAAACATGCATCACACTTACCAATTCATGGAAAATATACCATGAAAGGCAAGTAACTACTTGAGAGCTAATTCTTAGCAAAGGCAAGGCTTATAGCTTGTAGCAAGGGTTACACGTATCTACATTTGCATAATACACTATAATTAGTCAACATTATTTTATTATTCTTATTGTGCATAAATCTATCTTTTAATTTGATTCTCCATACCTTAATGTTAGGAATTTAACAACACCCTCTTTCATTAAGATCACCTCCTAAATGTTGAGTCTTCTCTTTCCTAAATTCAAACTCCTATGTCTTTCATTCCACAACCATAACCAAAAAATTGCCATATACCCATAGTCACTTTTAGTGATAGACAAAATAACTGTAAGTAAAAATAAGCAATACCTACAAACAATCTAAATAATTATAGGTATACATAAAATTATTTTTACCTATAATTAAAAAGTGTAGGTAAAAGTTTGAGTAAAAAATTATTTTACTTTATTGTAAAAACCTAGGCTCAAAATTTCACTCTCCATTATCTCCAAAAGGCACTAAAAAATTCCTTTTCCATCTGAAAATTTCCCTCACCCATGTGAGGAGGAGAAGGCAAAGCACGCATTCCCAAATCTTTGCCTTATTTCCCTTCTGTGTTTCAAGGAGAGAGTAGTTTTTCACCCTAAATCCAAAAAGCTTTAGCCTAGAGGTATTTTGCACATGATACTACTCTCTTTCTCTCTATATGTTTGATTTTCATTTCTTGAACTCTCTTAATTCAGATCTTGGAATTTGACTTCTTTCATTTAACTATTATTAAGTATTTTGATTTGTGAGTTTTCTTTTGGTTCTAGGTTGATAATCCTAATTGTTGAGCCTCCCAGTTTTAGTATTAATTTGAATATTTAGTTTGTTCTATTTCAGATTTAAATTTCTTGCTATTCTTTATAGTCAGTCATCAATCATTTTTCTTTTAAACTATATTAATTCCTTTGAGTTTTGTCACACCATACATAGCTAGCATTTAATTTGTATCATAAAGTATCAATTTTTTCAAAAGAATTACCTTTAACAACAAAAATTATCATTATTTAAAGTCAACATAATTCATTCTCAGCTAAATGAACCACTTGGGCTTACCAATCTCAACTAGAAACAACACAATTTGAACCATAAATTTTGAGTCCAAGGCATACATCCCAAATTCACATCACACTTGCATTTTTCCTTGAATTCCATATTCTAATACAAACTTTAAAAATTCATAACTAATTCTAAAAAATTCAAATTATGCAAATTAGGACTTTCTTGAAAGCTCAGGATGTCTCTAACTACCATAAAAAGTTTAGACCAAGACAACATCATTTGGCCCATAAAAATCCAATGAAACAGTAACAAGGTCTGGAGGACAATTTGCAGCAAACTAGTAATTTCAAAAATTTATATCTCTCTCTATACAGATCTAAATTAAGTGTCCTTAATGGCTATGGAAAGCATATGATGTCTGCCTATAAAATTGCTTAAGCTTTGGACTTCATTTAGTCCTTGAATGACATTGAAAACCAAACTGACTATATGCACAATAACAATGATAGTTTCTACATAATTTGGCCAATTTTAAAAAATTATAATAAATTCTCTAGAGTACTAAAAATAATTTTCTTTAGCTTTGTGAAAAGTTCTAGATAAGACCTATATGGCTGCTAATTTTCATGCAGAAATTCATCCATAGGCTAGACTTTTGTTCAGGGTAAGATTATGGTCAATTTTGGTAGCCACATGGCTTCAAATGGTAACAAATGGTCTTATAACCATACCATGACCATTTGAGCACATCCAATAGCTTAAACACAGCATATAGAAGTATCCCAATAGGCTTAAATCATCAAGGAGCTCAAATTCCCCATCCTACTTGCATATATACACATAAACATCATGGCTCAAGGATGTCAAAATCATACATTCTCATATATGTGGTTCATGTAACATCTGGTTTTCTAAAAACAAGAGAAAACATGAGAAACGTAACGTACAGTTTCATCGTAAATAGATGAAACTCACCGAATACAAAAGGAACTCACCCGAAAATGATGTAGTTAAGGTCCCAAAAAATTTGGGAAGCATTCTAGACTTCTAAAAATAAGAATCTCAGGCTCAGATGGAAAGAAAAATGGAGCTAGAATAAAGAAACAATTTCTTATAGAAAACTTACGAAATGTAATGGCATTTTTGTAATTTTGAGCAAATTTTAGAATTCACATAGGAGGGCTTTTTAAATGAAATTTTTGAGTTCCCTAAGATTCTCAGAGGCCCTAAAAACCATGGAAAGGCCCAGGACAACTAAAGCCCCTCCGATAGACTTTTTCTAACATCGGTGGACCCGAACTTTGATGAATTTGTTCGACAAGGTTTTAGCTCCAATTTGAGTGTTTCCAAAGGAATTTTACTAAATTGGGAACCTAATTTCATAATGGAAAAGACAATTCTATAAAAAAAGCTAAAATGAAGGAGAAACAAAAATGCTAAGAACAAAAGGCAAAATGGAAATTTTTGAAAAGTATAACTTCCTCTCACCTATGTATATGATGCGCCCTTCTTCTCCCTTCATGTTGCAAGACCAAGTTCTGCCCAAAACCAGAGGAAAACCCTAGGGAGAGTGGTGCACAAGAGGAAGGAAAAAAGGAGGAGAAATCAAAGGTTTAAGGTATGGAAATTTAGTAGTTTTTCATGCTCTTTCTCTTCCAAACCTCTTTTCCTTTATTCTCCTTCATTTCCTATGATTATAATGAAGTATATGGATCTGTTTTAAAGAATAAAATGAGGGGAAAATTCGGATTTGAAGAGAGGAGCTCAAAGAACATAAGATTCAAGTGAGAAAAAGCAAGAAAACAAGGTAAATCTTGCATCTCATGGTAGCTACTCCTCCCCCTTCTTCTCCATATTTTGCCCCATGTATGTAGATGCTAGAGCGCTGGAATTTTGAGAGGAACCAAGGGTGAATTCCATGAATTTAAGGGAGGAGAGTAAGAATATGCAAAGAAATTCAAGAAAAAGCCATGGATTTTCAAGGTAGCAAACCTATGGTTTCATCAGTTCCCTTAAAAATCTGATTTGATATAATTATTCCTAGGCCTAAATAAATATTTAAATGAGTTCTTAAGATCTCTAGGAGTCTCCCCATATGCATCTTCCATGTAGAAAACAAAGCAAACTCTATGGAGGCCAAAAGGAGACATAGGCTCAGCCTAAAGGGAATGAGACACCTAGGGAGAGTTTTAAATTTTTAGAAGCCCATTTTTGAGTCATATATGATGAATGAAAATGAGAGGAGGCCTTAGAAAAAATTTAGAAACTATAGAAAGTGAGTTGGGGCTTTAGGTTCCATATTATGACCTAAAGAAGCAACATGTAGTTAGGCTTTTGGTTTTGATTATATGATGACTTCAAGAGGCTTAAAAGGAGTCAAGAATCATAATTGAAGGGAAAGAATGGAGCCTAGAATTTATTTGAGGGATGTTGCTTCATTAGGTGCAGTTATGAAACTATAATGAGGTTATAAACTCAGCTAGTGTCTAAGCAAATTGGATGGCATTAGAAATGAGTCCATTAACCTAATTGGCTTCCATAAATTGTGTCTAGGCCAAGAGAAATCTTCCCCACACTTTCATGTATGTGTGGCCAAAGCAAGGAAGGGAGATTCAAGGGAAAAAGTGTGTAATCCACCTTCTCTCATACATGAATATGTGCTTTACTTGTCTTTGAATGTGTGTATATGTATTTTTAAGCCATGAAAAGTACTTTAGCATGACTTTAATTCCATGGTGCCATGATATTACAATATATTCTTATATGATGTTTATGATGTGTTCTTGGATTTGCTTGAGTGTGGCAAGGCCAAGAACCTTTAGCCATGTTGAGGATGACCCAAAAACCCATGAGATTGGTTGAGATAAAGCAAAGAGTCTCCCAAAAGCAAGATGGTCTCCCAAGAGTATGGTTGAGTCCAAGAATTTCTTAAAAAATAGGTAAGGCAAGTCCAATATCTACAAGAAATTGGGTAAGGCTAATCCAGTTTCTTGGCAAGCATTTGTATGCTATATATGACTTTCTCAAATGATGAAAATGTCTCTTGAATGTTTGCACATGTTACCATGACCATATATGCATTTATGAGACTTGTTTGCATCCATTATGTATGATTGAATGGGAGATGAACTATTGGGATTCTTTGAATCTCATCTCCTCCTCTCCAATATTCTAACATGCTAGGTGGACCAAGAGAGCAAGGAGATGGAAACCAACCACTTGAGAGATAAGAGTATGACATTGAAATATATGAAATTTACTTCTTTAAGGCCATCAAGGTGGTAAATGTTGTCATCTATGGTTGTATATGACCTATGATCTCTTGAACATGTGTAATTATGTTTATAAGTGATGTATGAATAAGAGTTAAAGTTGTATGTATGAATATGCACATTTTGGTTATGTATTGGCAAGTTTTCATTATAGAAGTATGTGTATAAATAGAAGTGGAATGACCAAAATGAGATGCATGAGGGTTGGAACCATTTGAGTAGCTCACACAAGTCCTAATTATTCTTTTAGACTTGCCTAAAAGGTGCCAAGCCCCAAGGAAAGCCATTTGGACATTTTGGTATCCTATATGGAGCCAAAATTGATCATAATGGAATCTTATGTCACTTTTTGTCCAAATGAGTTCTTCTTGATCTGAGATTTGTCTTGAAAATAGAGCTTGTTGAGAGCTATTTGGGAAGGTAAAGAACAAAATTTTTAGAAATCTAGAGAATATTTGATGAATTTTCAAAGTTTGGAAATGTTCTGGTTTTGGTCATGTCACTGTTCATACTGGTGTGAAAATGAAATCTGTCACAAAGGGCTCAAATGATATCCAATTACCACAAAATTTTACACAAAGAAACTATACATTCCCAATGACTTGTGTCAACTAGAAGCACCTCATTTAGATGTCTAAAGAGAAAGATATGAATTTTTAAAGAATCTATCTAGTATCAGGAACTTCAGCCGACCTCTGTTACTATTTGATTGGATTTTGAGATCTGGGTGTGCCTGAGCTGATCTGGGGTTATTTTTTCCCTCTATCTAACATCCACATCTTTCATATTGGTATCATTTTCATGTATTGGAGTTTTTTTGGAATTATCTGAACATTTTTGAAGTTTGCTGCATAATTCTGTGAGAGCACCAGTGGACAGTCTGACCTCTAGACCTTTTCACATGTCAAACATCCTTGATAAACACATATTTTATCTACTTTTATCCTCCTAAATTTAGACATTTTAATTCCAAATATGACTTTAGGGGTTTAGTTAGATGGAATTTTGTTTTAGTAGCCATTCTCTACACTTTATGAATTAATTGGCAAAAATAATTGATTTTAAATACATAAATCATTTTAAATGAATTTTTTTGATTTTTCTCCTTTGTTTTTATGCAGATTTTGGGCAATGGAATTTAAAGGAGGAAATTTATTTGAAGAAGGAATGGAGTTGAAGTGAACATGCATGGATCCTTGGATGAATATATCAAGGAAGGACCAGGAAGCACATGTCTTTGCTCAAGGCAGCATGAAGATAGAATGAATAAACAGAGGAGGTTCAGGAGCAACACAGAATAAATGAAGAAGATATGGGTCTAATGCAAAAGGAATAAAGCAACACAAAGAAGCTTGCAAACTCTAGCAAAACGTGGGCTGGGTTTAAGAGAGAAACAAAGCACGAAGCATGAGCAGAAGAAACGCAAAACGAAATGAAGATGCAGAAACAAGGAAAAGAAACGCATGCAGAATCACGTCTGGATAGTTTTGAGAAGAAAAGAGAAGCTTTGAGAAGAAGAAAGGAAGTCTGGGCGTAACAGCAACGTGAAACGCAACATGCAGAAGTTGGAGGCAAAGAACCACACGAACAGAAAACGCTGGAGCTGCAGAAGAAGCAATCACGTGAAAACAAAAAGCTGCATGATTCGAAGAAGCAATACGAAGCTGCTGAACAGAGGTGAAGAACGTGAGAAACTCCAGCTGCAGAAGAAGCAATCACGTGGAATAGAAGCTGCGTCTAGAATGCATGCGGAATATATAATAAATAAAAGCAATGGGGCCCATCTCATGCATAATAGCTTCAGGCAAATGGAACAAAAGCTGAGCACGTGAATTGATAAATGAATAGCACGTCATACACACTCGGGCAGAAGCTAAAACTCACGCCATTCCATTTGTGCAGCCCAGCCCATTCAACATACGTCATTCTCTCCATTCACACAAACCCTAGCCGTCTTTTATTAATTCACGCCTTCACTCTATAAAGGGGGCATCCATCATTTATTAACGCATCTTCAACCCTCGCCTGGCTATCATACTCGCCTCCTTCGCCTTCACATCTCCATTCCATTCTCCATCTCCATCTCCATCCACCGAATGAAGATCTAATCTCCATCTTGAGGCTAGCAAGGGAGGAAGCTCTTGAGTAGAAGCTTGAATCCATGGATGAACAATAAATTCTGGCTAAGATTTTCTTATTTTTCCTACACTTTTTCTTATTCTGTATAATCTCGGTTGAGTTATGTTTGATTAGGAATTTGTGTAATTAATTAGTGGCTGGTTAGACACTGATTAGGAAACCCTTTTTGTTGATAAATTGGTTAAATTTGAATCTGATTTTTCATTATTCTCTCTAATTTCCCATATATACCTCGAAGGTGTTCGATGAATTGCATGAGTGAGATTTTGTGCTTGATTGTTTGATTTGAGAATTCCTTAGTGTTTAGTTGGTTAATTAAACATTTTTGGATGATGAATCAGAAGATAATTAATTAGTTAATCAATCAAATTGGATGTTCATTGATTTTAAAGATAAGAATTAACGGTTTAATGCGGGATTGAGGTCTCAATTCAACATTAGATTGTTAATCTCTTGATTCTTGCGTGGTAACTCAAGATAACTTGTAATGAACACAATTAGGAACTCTTAGGCCAGAATTAATCACAATTAGAATAGGATAAGGATAGTGGATACCAAGAGACGATTCCTAAGCTAGTCACAAGCCCATCATTCATCACAATTCATCCAATTAGGTAGTATTTAGGAATTTTGTTTCAATTTCATTTTAGATTAGTTTAATTCAACCAAAACCCCCAAATTAGGTAGTTCTAGAACTTTAGAACACTTAGAGAACCCAATTGAATATTGAATTTCAATTCCAAGGGAGATGACCTAGGTTGTGCCACTAGCTATATATTTAGATCAACCTAGTTTTATTTTGAGGGTTGCACGACAAGCCCGTCAATCCTCTATGTTAGATGTTATGGTATGGACATATTTTTAGAAATAAATTATACATGAGTATCTTTCCAGAATGGCCAAGAATGCATGATTTCAATTTTTATAGAATTAGTTATAATTTTCCAAAGTTATGATCGAAAAGTGGAGAAATCTAGCTGAAAATATGTATGTATATTTTGAGCCTTCCTTTGAGTTTCTTGAGATGTAGGCCACTTTTGATTATGTAAATGAGTTGTATTCATGTAATTAAATATGAGAATATGTTGTATGAGTCCATATGGCCCACAAGACCCCAACAGAAAAATTTCTGCATAGCGTAACGCAAAGAAATGTATTATTTTTAATCCTTTTTCCTTACTCTTTCATAGAATTGATGATGTAAAGCATGGGAATGTTATGAAATAAGCTAGAAATATATGGTCTTATAGTTCCAAATTTGGTTCATACAATATATTTACATGCTTTTACATATGCTCAAGGGTTTACATCTCATATATAACTTGTACATACATACTTTAACATTAAATTATACAAAATTCTATTCTATTGTCAAAGTCTCATCCTTTAAGCTCCTTGGCTTCCATTTCTTACTTCATAAGGCTCCTTTAGATATGGTTAGACATAATGTGGGGAAGAATGAGATTCAAATAATTTCAATAGCTCTTTTACCCTTTCAAGCATACATATATGGCATATTTTCATGTCAAAGAATGCAAGCATGCAACATAAGCTTCTAGTAAACATACATACTTATTTTTCAAGTCATACAAATTCATTCAAATCAAGTATAGGCTCCAGGGACTTTTGGTCTAGTCTCACCTAATTTCTTTGGGACTTTTGGATTAGCCTCACCTACTTTTAGGGACTTTAAACTTAGCTTTACTCATTCTTGAGACTTTTGGCTTTGTCTCACCAATTCCTAGCGACTTTTGACTTTTCCTCACCCATTCTTATGGACTCGTGGTGCAACCTCATCCATTAAGATCCATTTTACATTCAAAACACATTTTAAGAAGCATAATGGTACCAAAGCATTTAATCAATGGCTATAAGTATATTTCATGATTCAAACATACACACAAGCATCCAATGACAATCAAACATCCAAAAAATGCATACATGAAAGGATAGAAAGGTACCTTGAGTAAAAAGTCACAAACTTTCATCCTTGAGCTTCACTTCCCCTTCTCGGCCTCACACACACACCTAGGAGGAGCTTGATTTTCTTTGCCTAGATGCATCACACAAGACACAAAAACATCATTAGAACCCATTCTAGCTTTACATAAACTCTACATAATCATAATCTAGCTTATGGCATGATTATGGTTTCATACAAAGGCACAATGATGTAACCTATATAATTCATCATCTTGGCTCTAATTTCTCACTCAATCTAAGTCTCATAACTCTATTTAAACTCATTAGAGTCATCACAAACTTAATTCAAGGAGCCAAACACCATGTTGCTTCTTTATACCTAAAAAGGAACCTAAACTTTTATCTTTCAAACCATGGTTTCTAAATTCAAACTAATAGTTCCTTTGATGTCTATTATTCATTTCTAGGCCATTTGTGTCCTTGGAATCAAAGAAAACTCTCCCTAGGTGCCTAATCCTTCCTTGGCCGAGACATAACAAAGTGTGGGAGCCCATGGAATTTTCTTCAATTTCCTAGAGAATTTGCCATCCATGAAGCTTCCTAGACCTCTTATGAAGTTATACCTACTCTTATACAAGATAAATTATCATTAGAAAATTTCAAAAACTCTTAGGGGCAACAAAAACCCTAGGTGATATAACTTGAATTCTAAAGCTTTTCTTTTAGCTCTAATTGCATATTCTTAATCCTCATGCTCTAAAACCCTTGTTCCTACCGTGGTATGGTCAGAATTCATCCTCTCCTAGATGGGCATAGGTCTAGACGAAATGCACAAGGAAAGAATAAGCAAGATGGAGCAAGGTTACACCATGAATCATACCTTGGTTTCAAGCTTTCCAAAATAACTTTCTAAAGCTTTCTAGCTCTCCTTCAAATTCTCTCTTCCTCCTACTAAACCAACCATAGAACAGTCCCAAATTAATCATCAAAACCATGAGAGAAGAAATGAGAAAGAGGAAAAGTGGTTTAGTGAAGAAGGAGGCATGAAAAAGTATAAATTTCTTACCTTTTCAAAGCTTCTTTCTCTTCTCTTTGCTCCCCTACTTGTGTGCCTCTTTGAGTAGCCCTTGAATTTGTTTTGAACCAGAGGAAAGTTAGTTATGAGGGCTGGCAGAAATGGGATGTGAGAACTGTCTTTCCTGTAGCTTTCAAAATTCCAATTTAGTCCCTAAACTAGATTTTTTTTATTTGGGATTATTTTAACTCTTTTTTTAGAACTGTCTTTTCTATCATGAAATTTAGATCCTCTAATTTATAAAATACCTTTAGTTTTACCCAAATTGGATTGAAAACTTTACCAAACGATTTAGTCAAAGTTTTGCTTAATTGATACTCTAAAATGCAAATTGGAGGGGTTAGACCATTCTAGGAGTTCCTATGATTTTTAGGACATTTGAGAACCCTAAGAAACTCAATTTTTCCATTTAAAGATCCGTCCTTTGAGTTTTCTAAAAGTTGCCCGAATTTATGAAAATGCCATTTCCTTTTAACTTAATTTTATTTAGTCATTCTGACTCAAATTTCTAAGCACCTTTAGCCTTGTATTATCATTTTTAGATGTCTAGATTGTAACATCATATTTAACTAGCTCATCTTATCTCATCTCTAATTGCATTCCTTTGATATAGCAAGGTTCCAAGAAAATTTTCATTAAATATTACATTATTTTTGCATTGCATAGTGGATAAAATTTTCATTTCGTGTCTCGTGGGCTATATGAACTCAGCCATCTCATTCTTATATTTAAATATATGCATACAACTCAAAACCATCTTAAAATTTTGCCAAACGCTCAAGCTTATAGCATACATACATAAAATAATACAAGTTCATTTCAGGTCCAACTTGATAGATTTCTAATGTCATTTTGGAAAATCATAACTAAATCTAAGAAAATCAAAATCATGTAACCCATAACTTTCTAGAAAGCTTTAGATGTTAAATTTATGGTAAAAATAATCTCAAGCCATGAAAACATCACTTGGATAATGTTTAAGGATAGAAAAATATCATAGGTCAAACAGCCCTGTGTTTCTGATATAGCTTACTGATATAAATTTCAAATATGCATAACTAATTCCACAAAAATCCAATTCAATAAAAAAACATATCACTTTGGAAAGCTAAAAGTTTTATATTTAAGGGAAAAATACTCCTAGACCAAGCCAGACACGTTTAGCTACTATAAACTGATGAAATAGTACATGGACTCAGCTAGCATTACTGCTATTGACATAGAACTTCAAAAATTCATAACTCTCTACTCGGACCTCCAATTGAGGTGCTTCCTATTGGTATAGTTCACTCTAAATATCTAGTTTCTCTCTATAAAATTTCATAGCCATTGGACACCATTTGTCTCATGAATGATAGAGATGAATTTTCTGACCATATACACAGTACCATTGTCAAAATTATAAATTTTTGCCAATTTTGGAAATTCACCAAATATTATCTAGAGCTCTAAATAATATGTACTTTAGCTTCAAAAAATGATCTAGAAAAGACCTATATGCATGACAAATTTCATGAGAAAATTCGTTCATTTGTTTAGATCTTGACGTAGGGTTGCAAATTGGTCACTTTTATGCTTCTTAAGGGTCACAAATGGTCCATTTTTACTTCTAGCTTTTTTAAAGCCTCTTGAGTACGTGGGAAAGCATCAAAATAACTTATTAAACATGTTTCAAAGGTCCACAAATGTAGATTTTACAATTTCGCTCTCCCACTCCAAGGTATACATAAAAGCATATATGAGTCTTTCTTGCCATAAAATGTCAAAACCATGCAACATCATACATCTACTTCTAACTCTCATATATACTTTACATATTCATGTAATTACATATGTTCAAGAGTTTATACATCATACACACCATGGAGATAAATTGTTTGATAATAATATGTCTATAATATAAGCATTTTTTAACTTTTCTGTCAATCTCCTTAATTTCAAGTGTGTTGGCTCCCATTTCCTTGCCCTTTTGATCCACCTAGACATATTAGGAAATGTGGAGGAAGTAATAAGATTCTAGAAATCCCAATAGCTCTTCTCCCTTTTAAGCATACATAAAGGATGCAAATTTAAGTCTAAAATGCATGCATGAAAATCATGGACTGCATAATCATATATAGAACATGTCTTGCACTTAAGAAGTCATATAAAACATATATAGGTTTGCTAAGGAAATGGTTTAGCCTCACTCGTTCTCTTAAGAAGTGCATAATATAGCAACATGGTACCATGGCATATTGATACATGCTAAAACATCTTTCATGGCTTAAAAATGCACACATGCATTTCAAGACAAGAAAACATCCAAAGATGTATGAGAGAAAGGGGAGAGAGCTACCTTACATATAAAAGCACACTTTGATCTTTGAAAATCCTTTTCCTCCCTTGGCCAAAAATCCATGAAGAGGTGGAGCTTGATTCTCTTGGCCTAAGCACATGAAATAAGATCCAATTATACTCTTGGAACATTTACCAAAGTCACTCACACACTAGATCAATTTGGTTGCTCAAATGGTTAGCTCCATTCTTCCTTTCCATCTATGACTCTTGACTCTATTTAGACTCTTTGAAGTCATCACACATTTATTTTAAGAAGCCTAACTAGGTGTTGCTTCATTATGCTACAATATGGAACCTATAGCTCCATCTCATTATCTCTTACTTCTAAAATTTTTCTAATGCTTCCTCTCATACTCTCCCATCATATATGATGCAAAACTAAGTTTGAAAGAAATTAAAACACTCTCTTGATGCTTCATCTCCCTTTGCTCGAACCTATGCTCACCTTGGCACTAATAGAGGTTGTCTTGCTTTCCTTAATGGAAGATGCATGTGGGAAGCTCTCTAGGGATCTTAGGAGCTCATATAAACATTTACTTTGGCCTAAGGACTCTTGTATCAAAGTAGAATTTTAGTTATGTTTTTAAATCCCTAGCCTTATAATCTTGAATTTCATGGATTCTTTCTTGAAATTCTTTGCACTATGTTATTACCAACACTCTAATTCATGGGTTTCATCCTTGGTTCTACCCAAAATCCATTCCCTCTTGGCTAGCTGTAACACCCCAAAATTAATTAAGGTGTTAATCATGGATTTAGATTAATTAGGAATAATTAATATGGGATAATTGAGCAAGTTAAGTGAATGGAGATTTTAGAGAGATAAATTATTAATATGGGTTTGAGATTTAATTGGGATAAAAACTTCATCTAGGTCCAAATTAAATTGAGTAGGCTAAGGTTAAGACTAATGGCCCAATAATTGTAGGTGCAGACTAACCTTTTTATTGTGAGACTTGGCCTAAGAGAGAGTACCTAGTGATGGCCTAATAACCCTTGTGCAAACCTAAATCTTTGAGCTCTTCAAATTTGGCCTAAACTTAATTAAAATTCAGTAGCCTAATACATAAGAGCTGGCCCAACAAAGCTAAAATTTGAAGCCTATTTGGAGTTGGACCTTGGAGCAACCTATGACCCATCTTAGACCCAACTTAAATCCAACTAAAACCCTAACACTTTATCCTTTTCCTTATTTTTCTGAAGCACAAAGGAGAAAATCGGAGGTGTGAAGGGAGGCTAGGGTTTAGGGCAAGAATTCCATATTTTCTCACATTTAGAGCAAGATTCAGCTAAGGTAATAGTTATATAACTTAATCCCCTCATCTTTCTCTTTAATTTGGCCTGATTAGTTTTTCATTTGGAGTATTTTCACCATACCCAAAATCTGAAATGTGGTTGTTTGGGATTTTCTTGGTGAAATTCGTAGGTTGAGGTTAGGGCTGACATTAGGTAAGTATAAATCTTCCATTTTGATGCTTTCTTTGCTAATTTGAGACCCCCATAGCTGATTTATAATAATGGGTATTAATTTTATACGAATTTGCTTAGGATTTTGGGTGAAATATTGAGGTTTCTGGTAGAGGACACCTCAATCCGAATTTAGGACTTATTGTGGCTGGGTAAGTATTCCCTAGGTAGTCATTAGCATTTTAAATTCTTTAGGTACTTGTTGCAACTGTTAATGATGAATTAGAGTAGTAATTTTCTGATGCTATGGTTATAGGGAGATTTTGTACCCTTGGTGGCTGTTGCAATTGTCTACAAGTGAGGTAATCGGGGTTTACATTAATTCCATGCATATATCTGTCTTAATTTCATATTTGCTGTATATGAATAATTTGAAATGTTGAATGAATTGGTTGGCTATCTATGTATTATGATTGGATCTTGTGAGTCCATGGTAGAGCTGTGGTGCGGCTGCCACCTGTGCATGTGCTTTGATCTGGCACCGGGTTATGATCAAACCCTAGATGCACTGAGCCCTGGTTGTGCTCAATGGGGAGTAGGTGCCATGGACGGGCCTCTTCCGGTGTTATTGGCCCTTAACATGTTGAAATATGATTGCTAGTATAAGATAGTAATCATGATAGCCTAATTATTTCATTTATTGATATAACTCGTATGTTTTCTGATGCTTATGTGAAATCATGCATATATGTTAATTAAACTGGAATATATGATGGAATTGCCTTAGTTACTGAGATTTATATCTCACCCCATTTTATGAGATTAATATTTTAGGTGAAGGTTCTTTGGGTAAGGATAAAGGGAAGTAAGTGGATGAAAATCCATGAGCTCCAACATGTGGGGAGAAGGCTACACTTAGGCTAATTTATTTAGTATAGATGCTAAATTTTGTATTCCTTATTGTATAGCATCATCTTGTATTCATGTTGCCAAGTGTAGGCTCTTATTTTTTATTACTTAGGATGTATTTATTGAAGAGTTAGGCCTTATCTTAATCTGGTATTGGATGTATGAACTTATAGTATCTGTTATATAAACCTTGTTGAACTTATGATATGGCTTACCATTTGGGAATTGTAATCATATGATGCATTAGATATTGATATAAACCATGGATGTATGAAATCTCTAACGGAATATGTATCGAATGTTAATTGTCAATAGTGCATGAATTTTTGTTGCTGTCACTCCATGGACTTGCTAATATAGGATAGTTGGAGGAGTGAAAATTCACATTTAAGTTTTGAATTGGTAATGGTAGAATAGCTGGGTGAATAAGGCACATAACTACCATTAAAGTTGCATAAATTAAGGTAGAATGGCCTTAGCATAATTTTAGAGGAAGAGTGGAGAGTATGAGTCCAAATTTTCAGAGTATAGGATTAGAAGGAATTTCGACGCGGCCAATAGAGGCGAAGTTGCCTAGGGAGAGTGCTAGAGAGGAATTCACAGCGGTGAAATGTGTAATTAGCCACGGCAAAATGTGAGAGGCTAAACTGGGAGTCATCCAGAGGGAAATTCGCCGCGGCAAAAGGGAGAATTGGCCATGGCGAACTTTTGCGAAAAGGAGCCAGGCATTCTAGAGAGGAATTAGTTGCAGCAAAAGGAGGTATTGGCCGCGACCAATAGCGAGAGGCGAGCGAGGTAAGTTCCAGGAGGCTTCCTCGTCACGGCGCCATATAGGCTGGTTATGGCAAAGGTCCAACTTGCCATGGCGATGCAAGGAGTGAAGCTGAGGGGAATTGGCCGCAGCTAATGGGAAATTAGCTGTGGCAAACATCCTGAAACCCTTAAATTAATTAGGAAACCTTGGTTTTTCATATGGTAATCTCAAGGGATGATTTAAAGACATTGGGATGAGTTATAACTGAAGAGTAATAGAATCAAAGGCTTATAAATAAATGTTTATTTCTCTTATGAACATAAGTGCTTGTAATTGTATGATTGATGACTTTATTCATATTAAGGTTCAAATTTCCCCGTATTTCATAATGTAATTGGTCGTAATGCCTTGTAACCCCAATCTATGATTATTAATCACGTATTAAACCTTAATTACAATGTTTAGAAATTAGGGTCGTCACATTGGCCATATGCAGGATGAAATGCACATAAAGAAGAATAAGAAAAAGGAAGCATGGAAACTAAGAATTTTACCTTGAATTCAAGCCTTTCTTGAATGCTCTTCTTTTTCCTCTAGCTCTCCTCCTCAAGTTCAAACTCCTCCCCCTTGGTTTGAGCTCAAAACAAAACCAATTCATGTACCAAAGCTATGGAAAGAAGGAGGAGAAGAAGAGAATTCAAATTGCTAAAGTAAGAAGCTTGAATTTCTACACTTTTCTCATCTTTTTCTTAAATTTTTCCTCTTCATTTTCCTCCATTCTTGGATGCCACTCCTAATTGGTCTCCCTTCTATTCTAAGGCAGAAATAAAATTGATCATGTGAGAGAGAGAAGAGGGGCGTATATTTAAGGAGGTTTTTTGAACTTTTTTTTTTCAAAAATTTCATTTATGTCCCCATTTCGTAACTTTTTCATTTTAGGTTCGTTTTAGACCATATTTTCTATTATAAAATTTAGGTTCTCTAACTTATAAAATGCCTTTAGAATCACTCAATTTGGAGCTAAAACCTTCCTGAACAAATCGGTCAAAGTTTGGGCTCACTGCCATTGGAAAACATATATCGGAGGGGCTTTAACTGTCCCGGGACTTTCTATGGTTTTTAAGGCCTTTGAGAATCTTGGAGAACTCAAATTTTTTATTTAAAAATCCCTCTTGTGAGTATTCCAAAAATTGCTCAAAATTACAAAAAATGCCATTACGTTTCGTTGCATTTTTGTTAAAATCTATCTGACTATTTTGGCTCCAGTTTCAGGGCACCTCTGGCCTTAACTCATCATTATTTGTGGTCTAAAATATTACTTTAATTTTATTAGACCTCAAATCACTCTATCTGGGAGACTTCCTTTTATATCCGGTGGATTTTGTGCATTTACAAAGAAACTGTATGTTATGTTTCTTGTGTTTTCTCTTATTTTCAAAGAACTGGATATTACATAGATTGTTACTCTAATTTTGTTTGGCCTCTAATCATTTGAATTAGAGTACTTGCTTTTATAATTCCTTAGTTTTAAGCCTTTTTAAGATAACCGGGTATTACATTTCTCTCCTTCTAAATAAAATTTTGTCCTCGAAATTTAGTCATATAAATATTACCCTGCTTTTCTCATACTTTTCTAGCTGGTCTTTCCATTTCCCTTACTTTGCTCCATTTGCTTTTCTCAAAGCCTAGGCTCTTTTAAGCTTTTTTCTACTACGGAATTAACATGACTAGCTTGCTGTATATGATTCTCTTTCTCTGTGTTATTTATGTAGAGCATTGACTTGGTTCTGTTATGAGGGAGACTAGCTTCTTATACTAAAACATATTCTAATGACTCTAGTCTATTTCTTGGGATAACTTACTATTTTGTATTTGATTGGTCTTAACCTAATTCATAGGGGTTAAACTTTCCTACTTAGTGGACTTACTTGCATATGCAATTGAAGATATCTTATTAGTATTAAATCTCCCATATCATCTTTTAATGGCTCTATGCTAAGTCTTTTTATCTTTTCTCTATTCATTACTAGCCATTAGAGATTTCTACCTACTTACTCAACTTATTTAAGTGTTCAGTCCACTATTTAACCTTACTTTCTTTCTTACTAGCTCATCTCATAATCAGGGTTTATATTTCTTTCTATTATAAACCTCATATTTTAACCACTTATTGGGATTATAGCTCTTTTAAGGAGTTTCTATTCTTAATTGTCCTAGTTTCTTTACTTACTATAATACTTGCTTGCTTAGGTTTGATCTTTTCGTTATTCATTTTATTTACTTGAGAGTAAGCATCATTCAGTTTCTCATCTTTATAACTAACTATCATAATTCTTACTTTTTCTATACTAGCTTTGAAGAGTGACTATTGTAATACCTTAATCTTCTAGCTTTTCCTTTATATTATAAGACTTGGTTTCACACACTCACATAGAAAATAATCCATTAAATAGCATTAAATTATGTTACGTAAGGCCTTATTAATTCATTTTATACTTTATGAACTATATGAACTCATCAATATCATTTTCTATCCATAACATATCCATACAAGTCAAAACCATCACAAAACATCTCATAAGTCCCAGGTTTTAAGCCACATTCCATAAAATCAATGTTTTGCTCTCGGGTTGCTGTCATAAGTTTGTTATATGAACTTCAAAACTTCATAACTAATTCCAGAAAAATCAAAATTATACATATGATTACTTTTTAGAGAGTTCTACAAATAGTTGCAAATCAAGAACATGGCGTTTAATGCACAAAAATTAATGGAGCACTACCAAAGATCGAGTTGTATTACTGGTACTGTCATGCAAATTTAAAAATTTGGTTCTCCCTTTATAGACCTCCAATTGGGGTGCTCTTAGGTGCTACAGAAAGCTCATCATGTCTAATTTATGCCTATAGAATTTCATGAGCATTAGATATCAGTTGTCCCTTAGATGACATAGAGGAAGAAACTGACCATATGAACAGTGTTGTTACCATTTTTGCAAAATTTTCCTAACTTTGAAAAATCATAACAAATTCTCTAGAGCTCCAAATTGGGTGCTCTTTAGCTCTATGAAAAGCTCTAAATGAGAACTACTTGTTGGCCAAATTTTATGCAAAAAATCATCCATTTGGTTAGACTTTGATTCAGCTAACAAATTGGTCACTTTTGAAGTCTAAATTGGGTTCAACATGCACCAAATCACCTTCTTACCATTCCATAGCCACTTGGGAACACCCAAAATCTCATTCACAGCCTATAAAAGCATGCTAATGGGTTGAAATCATCATGGAGCCAATATTCACCATGTCACTTGCAATTATACATATGCACATAAAGTTTCATTGGTAGCAAAAACTTACATGTTCATTCATATGGTTCCAAAATCAGTACATACATCATCATTATATATATTTGGACATGTTCAATGATCTATAACATATACATCATTTATTTACATATCTTGACATCGATATGTCATCAAAATAGCTAAATAACTACTCCTTGTCAAAGTCTTACTCTTCAAGGTTGTTTGTAACAGCATATTCATCTAGCTTTCCCCATTTTATTTCTAGTTACATTTCCTTAGGATAGCAACTTCTTAAGGAAAATTCAATTAAAATATTGCCTTATTTTGTGCTACGTTATACTTAAATTTTTATTTTTCATCCTATGGATCGTATGAACTCATTCATATTATCCTCTAATTAAAATATATCCATACAACTCAAAACCATCACCAAATGTTCTATGAAACCCAAGTTTGGAGCATACAAATACAAAATCATCAAATCAGTCTCGGGTTGTTATGCCATATTGTTAGTGTAAATTTTGAAAACTCATAACTAAATTTAGAAAAATTAAAATCAAGCAAACTATACCAGTCTAGAAAGCTACAGATGTTAAATTTAGGTTAAAAATATGTCCAAACCAAAAAAAAAATGTTTAACTACTAAAAATCAATGGAATAGTACCAAAGGTAGTGCAACATTACTAATACTGACTTCAAACTTCCAAAATTAATATCTCTCTACTCTGACCTTTAAATGAAGTGATCTTAGTGGCCATGGAAAGCTTATCATGTCTAGTTTATGTTTATAAAATTTCATAAGCATTGGATACCATTGGAACTTCCGATGACGTAGGAAAAAAAGTGACCGTATGAACAATAACCATACTAGTATAACAACTTGTTGGCAACTTTGAAAATTCATAAACAATTCTCTAGAGCTCTAAATAATCTAGTTTTTAGCTTATCAAAAAGCTCTAGATGAGACCTATATGCATGGCAAAGTTCATGGGAAAATTCATCCATTTGGTCAGTTTGTGGTATAGGGTTGAAAAATGGCATTTTTATGCCTCTCAAAAGGTCAAGAGTGGTCCATTTTGGCTTCTAGCTTTTCCAAGACCACTTGAGCTGGTGGGAAAGCATCAAAATAGACTTTTAAACATGTGTAAAGGTTCTAGATATCCATAAATTACAAAATCACTCTTCCACTTGTTGCTATAAACAAAGAACTTATATAAATAACTTGGCATTTCAATGTCAAAAACATTCAATATCATTCATATGCTTCTAAGTCTCATACATACTTCACATATCCATGTATATACATATGTTCAAGAGGTTATACATCATATACATCATAGGAATACATCATCTGACAATGTTATGGTAATAAAATGAACAAATAACAACTCATTTATCAATCTTCTTGCTTTCAAATGTGATAGCTCCTATTTCTTGGTTCACTTGGTCCACCTAGACATGTTAGGGTAATAGAGAGGGAAGAGTGAGATTCTACGAACCCTAATAGCTCTTCACCCTTTCAAACATACATGATTAATGCAATTTCAAGTCCAAAAATGTATGCATGGCTATCTTAAAATTCATACACATACATGGAACAATTTTCACATTCAAGAAGACATATGCTTTATGCATAGGCTTGCCAAGACAATGGTTTAGCCTCACTCATTTTCCTTGAGACTTTTGGACTTGACTTACCTACTTTCAAGGGACTTTTAACTAAACCTCACTCTTTTAGAAACTTTTTGTTCTATCTCACCTACTCTTAGGGACTTTTGACTTATACTCACCCTTACTAAGGGACTTTTGGCCTCACCAAGCTAAAACATATTCATAAAACATCTTTCAAGAACATATACAAAGCATTATGGCACCATAGCATGTAAACATTAGCTAGAAACATTTTTCAAAGCATAAGTATACATACACACACTCAAAGACAAGAAAATACCTAAATATGCATGAGAGAAAGGAGAGAAAGCTATCTTGAATGCAAGAACACACTTTATCCTTTGGAATTCCTTCCTCTCCCTCAGCCAAACACCTACAAAGAGGTGGAGCTTGATTCCTTTAGCCTAAAGACATCAAATGGAATCTAAGTACACTCTTGAAACAATCTCTAATGCCACACACACTTTAGAAAAACTTTGGCACTCATATGGTTCAATTGTGGTTCCATAAAGCGCCTAATGAAGCAACACCAAGAATTCATGATCTTAGCTTCATTCTATCCTTCCATCTATTGTTCTTGACTCTATTTAGACTCCTTGAAGCCATCACACAATTAATTTGAGGAGCCTAGTAATATGTTTCTTCTTTAAGTTACAATATGGAACCTACACCTCCATCTCACTTCCTAGGCTTCTTAAAATTTTTCTAAGGCTTTCTCTCATACACTCTCATCATATATAATGCAAATCTAAACTTGGAAGAAATTAAAACACTCCCTAGGTGCTTCCCCTCTTCTTGGCCGAGACATGACTTCCAATTACATCCATGGAAGTTGTTTTGCTTTCTTTGATGGGAGATACATGTGGGAGGCTTTCTTGATGTCTTAGGGACTCATAAAAACTCTTAGACACCTTAAATTATGGCTAGAAACTTTTCTACAAACCAAGGTGCAACTAAAACCCTAGGTAATGCATCTTGTAAATTCATGGTTCTTTCTTTGTTCTCTTTGCATATTCTTTTTTTCCACACTTTAATTCTTAAGATTCACTCCTGGTTTGGTTCAAATTTAATCTCCCCTTGGCTATACTAGGAGTGGCTAAACCACACATCCATGGAGATAAGAAGAAGTAATCATGGAAACAAGAAATTTACCTTAGTTTTTTAGCTTTTCTTAAGAGCTTTTTCCTTTGCCTTAGTCCTCTCCTTGAAATTCAAACTTCTCTCCTCTAATTAGAGCTCAAAATAGAACTAAATATTTAAATAAAACTATATAAAGAAAGGGAAGAAGGAGGAGAACAAGGTTACTAAAGGAAAGACCAAGAAATTTCATCATTTTCATACCCTTTTTGCCTTAGTCTTCTTCTTCTTTTTCTTCTCTTCTCTTGTGTGCCTTTCTCCCTTGGTCTCACTCTCTGTTTTGGGTAGCAAGAAGTTTGGCTAAATGAGGAGACAGGGGAGGCATAAGTTTAAGAAGTCAAGGGATTAAATTTTTTCCTTAAAAATTCCCATTATGTCCCATTTTCTTGGCATTTTTGTTTTAAGTTCATTTTAGCTCCTTTTTTAGATCTATCTTTTCCATCATAAAATTAGGTTCTCAATCTTATAAAATGCCTTTGAAATCACTCAATTTGGAGCTAAAACCTTCTCGAACAAAAAGGTCAAAATTTGAGTCAACTGCCATTAGAAAACGTAAATTGGAGGGGTTTTAACTATCACGAAGCTTCCCATGATTTTCAGGGCCTCTGAGAACCCTGAAAAACTTAAAATTTTCATTTAAAATGTCCTCCTATGAGCATTCTAAAAATTATCCAAAATTAAGAAAATGCCATTATATTTTGTAACTATTTCGTTAAATTTTGTTTGGTCATTTTGGCTTCAGTTTCAGGGTACTTCTAGCTTCCTATTTTCATTATTTGATGTGTAGATTATTATCCTAATTTTTTTGGGCCTTAAGTCTTTCATTTCAGAGGACTTGCTTATAATACATATTTGTTTCTGTTGTTTTTATGAACCCAAACATTACATTGTTAGCCTCTATTTCTTGGACCACTTGACTTACCTAGACATGGTTAGGAATTTATGGGGAAAGAGTAAGATTCCAAGAATTCCAATAGCTTTTTACCCTTTCAAACATATATAATGGATGCATTAACATGTCAAAGAATGCATATATGGCATTTAGGCTAGTAAAAAATATACATAAAGCATTTTCCACGTCAAAGAGACTCATATACATATCATACATAGGCTCTCAAGGGCATTGGTCTTACCTCACCCATTTTTCTTGTGACTTTTAGATTTGCTTCACCCATTTTCAAGGGACTTTTGACTAAGCCTCACTCTTCTTGAAACTTTTGGCTTTGTCTCACCCAATCCTAGGGATTTTTAGCTCATCCTCACCCATACAAAGGGACTTTTGGCATCACCATACCTATTTAAGTCAAAATACATTTATAAACTTATTTCAAGATGTATAATGGTACTATAGCAAGTAAGCAATAGCTAGAGACATATTACATAGTTTAAACATACACACAAGCACTTAAAGATAAACAAACATCTAAGCCATGTGAGAGGCTCGTCGTGCAACCCTCAAAATAAAACTAGGTTGAACTAAAAATGTAGCTAGTGGCACAACCTAGGTCATCTCCCTTGGAAATGGAGTTGAATATTTCATTAGGTTTTCTAAATGTTAAAGATCCTAAAAACTATCTAATTTGGGAGTTTTTGATTGAATTAAACTAACTTAAAACTAAATTGAATCAAAATTCCTAATTGCTACCTAATTATATGAATTGTGGGTATTGGATGGTCTTGTGACTAGCTTTGGAATCGTCCCTTACTATCCACTATCCTTATCCTAATCTGATTGTGATTAATTCTAGCCTAAGAGTTCCTAATTGTGTCCACAGCAAATGTATCTTAAGTTACCATGCAAGAATTAAAAGATTACTAATCTAATGTTGAATTGAAACCTCAACCCCATATTAAATTGTTAATTCTTGTCTTTAAGATCAATGAACACTCAATTTGATTGATTAAATGGTTAGTTAGCTTCTGAATCATCATCTAAAAATGTTTAATTAACTAACTAAACACTAAGGAATCCTCAAGTCAAGGAATCAAGTACATAATCTCACTCATGCATTTCATCGAACACCTTCGTGGCATACATGGGAGATTAGAGGAAATTGAACAATTTAGAACATAAATTAATCAATTAAAATAACAATTGCTTTCCTAATTAGTACCTAACCAGCTACTAATCAATTACACAAATTCTCAATCCAATACTACTCAACCAAGCAAATACAAGAAAGAGAAAAGGTGTAGGAAAATTAAGAAAGTCTTAGCCAAAATTCTGCATTCTTCTCCAAGGGATTCAAGCTTCCACCAAGGATCTTCTTCCTTGCTAGTCACAGATGGATTAGAGCTTCATTGGAGGTGGAATGAGAATGGAGGAAAATGGAATGTAAAAGGGATACAGCGTGTGTTCTGTGTGGTGTGGACGAAGTGAATGGGCGAGCCGAAGGGAATGGACGTGCGAATGACGTGATACGATGGATGAAGGGGCATGTTTTTATTCCATCAATTTGATTCTCCCTTTCCATGTGCTCAGCTTGTGCCCAATTGCTCGAAGCTTTATTCTCCTTTCTCACATGGTTTGCTTTAATTTTCACGTGCTCTCTCTAATTCTCATTGTTCGTAGCTTCTTCATGTGTATCTAAGGTGGGCCCCATTGTGAATATAATAATCCATATTGCTTCTCTTCAGCTCTTCTCCACGAATTCATATTTTATTATGTGTGCTATCGTGTGTATTTCTTCTTCATTTATTCTGCAGCTTTCCCACGTGACTTCCATCATGCATGCTTCTTCTTTTCACGTTGCTTCTACATGGTTGCTCCATTTTCATGTTTTGATTCAGCCAGCTCCCCTGCTCAGCCTTTCATTATTTCACGTTGCTTTCTTCTTCTCTACTTTTTTTTGCTAGTTTGTGTTTTGCTTCTAACTCTAACTTATGGCTTTTTGTGTATGTTTCTTCTACGTTGCATCAAGCACCCAAGCTCGAGCTTCTCATGTGGCTGCTCTTGTACGTGAAAGCTTTTCTTTGTTCAGCTTGCTTTCTTAATGAACCCCTAGCTTGTTCATCTTTCTTCTCCTCCACACAACTCGCCTTTGACGTTAGCTACTGCTCGCTTTGGAGCTGTTTCTTCTTTGCTCAGCTCGCCTTATTCATGTTGCTGTCTATCCTTAAGCTATTCTCTATGCAAGCTTCTTTTGTGTAGCATTTCGCATGTTCTGGATAGCTTGTGCTACTCATTCTTTTTCCACGTTGGTCTTCATGCAACTCATTCTTCCTTCTCTTAAGAAATTCTTCTCCTCTGTTTTGCTCACATGTTTCATGTAGAACTCGAGCTGCTTCTACTCTAGTCTCACGTGGCTATTCTTTCTTCATTCTATCTCTGCGCTTCATCTCTCAAGAATGTGTAGTAGCTCTTCTTAATCTCTTAGCTTGGTTTAAATTTATTTCCTCCTACAGCCTTACACTCTTCATGCTACTCTTCTCCAAACCAACCTCCAATCAAGCTCCAATTGCCAATTGAAACAAAAAAAATCTGCACAAAAAGAAGGGAAGAGATGAAATAGAAAAATTCACAAAATTCATTTAAAATGATTTATGCATTAAAATTCCACAATTTTGCAAATTAATTTTTAAAATATAGAAATGGCTACTAAAATAAAATCTTATCCAATTAAAGTCTTAAAGCCCATAATTCATTATTAAAATGCTTAAGTTAGGAGAATCAAAACACATAAAATTCATGCTTATCACCATGCATGTAAGAAAGGTTAGAGAGCTACCTTCAAGCAAAATCACAAGCTTTTCCTTTGCTTAATTCTTCCCTTCTCTCTGCCACACACCTATAACTAGGTGGCACTTGGTTCTCTTGGCCTAGACGCATCAAATGAGACATGATTGAATCATTGAAACAAGCTTTGGTTTCACACACACACACTATGGAAGCTTACTTTGTTCTAAGACTCAATTATGGATCCATACAAGACTTAATGAAGCAACTATGAGAATTCATAATCTTGGCTCCATTTTTTCCCTCAATCTAAGTCTCTCGACTCCATTTAGACTTTTTTGAGTCATCACATTTTCATTTTAAGAAGCCTATCTATATATTGCTTCTTTATTTCTCATTATGGAGACTATAACTCCATCTCACAAACCAAGGCTTCTAATTTTTTTAAGGCTTCCTTTGATGTTCATCTATCATATCTAGTCCCATTCTAGCCTTAGAAAAATTTAAAACACACTCTAGGTGCTTGGGACATGCCTAGTCGAGAATATGCATTGGTATAGAGCCTATGGAGTCTTACAATTTTCCTTAAAGGAAATGGCACTTAGGAGGCTTCCTAGATATCTTAGGAACTCATTCACATGCTTAGACAACTTGAATTACTACTAGGAAGCTTCATCTTGGCCTAGGTGCAATTAAATCCCTAGGTTTGGCATTTTGTAATCTAATGGTTTTCTTTTGGATTTCATTGCATTTTCTAGTTTGCCATACTCTAAAACCTAGGTTTCTTGCTTGGTCTTGGTCAAAAATTAATTGCTTCTACATGCTCTATAGTTGGCCGAACAAGAGCTCATGAAGAACAACAAGGAGAAAGCAAGGAAGTCCATAGAAGTCACCTTATTTCAAGCCTTTCCCAAGACCTCTTTCCTTTGTTATAGGCTTTTCCTTCAAACTCTAATCTCCATCCTCTGAAACAAACCCAAAACAATCCTAAATTAAACATTAAAACCATAGAAAGGAAAAAGAGAAGGAGAGGAATAACAATTGTGGAGTAGGAACCATGAAAATACAAAAATTTTCTTACCGTTTTTGCAAATCTTTCTCCTTTAAATTCCCTTCTCCTTGTGTGTCCTTCAAGAAGCCTTTAGTTTTGTTTTCAGCCAGCCAAAAGTCGGTCAAGAGATGGGGAAGAGATGGAATGTGCTTCATGGAGCTTAAAGTCACTTTTTAATAACTTTTCTACTTTACATTTTAGTCCCTTTTCTTAGTTCTTTTCATTTAGGCTCAATTCAATTTCTTTTTGAAATCTTTCTTTTCTAGCATAATATTAGGCTCTCAAACTTAAAAAATGGCTTTGGTTTCACTCAAATTGGATTTAAAACCATTCTAAACTATTCAGTCAAAGTGTCAATCAATTGATAGTCGAAATCGCTCACCGAATGGGTTTTAATAGTTTTAGGGGTTCCCATAGTTTTCAGGGTAAAATTTTTTGACATTTTTACAAGAATTGGAGTTACAACTACACTGACTAATACTATATTCATGTGAGATACTGAATTTTCATAGTCTCAGCTATTGGAGACATGGTTTACCACTTACCTATCATAAAGAACTACACTTGATCCCTTTCTAAATATATAACTCTATCATATAGGGATTTCTCTCTCCCTTGGTCAAGTTTAATAACTGTTGGGTAGTGGTTCATCTTACTATAACTCTGAAAAGCTACTTCTTGCTTTCTTCATCTCACATATTGTGCTTTTCTATCAAAGAAGTCGAGTTAGTGGGTTAACTGTCCAAGTATAACCCTAATATCTCTGTGGCAATAGTCAACTAGACCTAGGAAGTCTCTAGTTTTTTAGACGAAAATTGTCTAAAACTGTACTGGTCTCTAAGACTAAACTAATCTGTAAAAACTATCATAGGCTGTCATCTCTCCTAAGAACTACTATACTGTAACTATGGGCTTTCTGTAACTCTGTGGGATCTACTATGACCCCTAGGTCTACTACGACCTCTCAAAACCCTACTAGGGTCTACTGTGGCCCACCATACTGTACTAAGATCTACTATGATCCATCCTTGGGAGATTTTAAAGTCTAAGATCACTGTACTTAAAAGTAAAATACATACTTACTAAGTCTGGCAACCGTTGCTCATAATCTCCAAGGCTAAACTAAGATGTCCATTATGCTTTTCATATGAAGTAGGTTCTATCTCATTTGCTTTCTTGTTCTTCCCATAATAACGTTAATTAGAAGCATTTTGACTATCACTTACCACTCCTTATAGGGTCATCAAGTTCCCACTTTTAGCCTTTTCATCCATGCTTTCTTTCTTCACTCTTCCTAGCTTGCATGACTTTACTTTCTTTGATTGGTATGCAAACTAGGCTTACATTTTACATATATTCATTTTATCTTTTCTCTCTTATCCTACAATTTTTGACTATGCCCATGTTTTCCACTCAAGTGCCTTTTACACTAGGGCATCTCACACATCGTGTCTAACATCTCTCACACAATAAGTACAATATACTAGTCCTTTTTCATTTCATTCAGTTCTATCATAAGAGACTTATACTACGCAAGTTGGACTTGTGCTATCTAGCTTTTAAAATTCTAATGCTACCAACACATTCCTTTTACATCATTCTATACTAGGGATTCATTCTTAATACTTTTTCTTATAGTTCTAGCATCACATAAATCCCTTAACTTCTTTTCTTTAACTTAACTAACTAGGATACTTTTTGATTATCAGAACACTCTTTATGGTTGATGCCATTATTTGCTATGCACTTAAGTTACATTACTATTAAGTTGGCCATACCTAATATCATGTAACCATCATTGCAAGCAAATCATAACATCAATCACTAATACATATGCATATCATGACCAAGCTCAAGCCGTTATCGCCAGTATATTACAAGTTTCCCAACCATCTAAAGTACCCTTTTATTACTTTTCTATATCTTTCTTTATTTCATATGACATTCAGGGAAGAAAGGAAACTTTTCCTTTAATTTCTAACATAATTTACTGTTATATTTAGAGGTCATTTTATATTGCCTGGTTATCACTACTTAGGGCATTACATCATAATTCCTCATGGATAACAGTGCATTTTAATACACTCATTCGTGTTACCCTTTTGTCTATTCTTAATTGTTAATGTTATCACATGCTTTCTGGGTTCACCTTTGCTTACTTACTTTCTGTATAGATTAAGGAGGTTTAATTTATCTTATTCTCATCCTCTATTCTTAACTAGACCATTCCTCTTTAAAGGAGCTTATTTCATGTGAACTCTAGAGCTTGTCTTCCTTAAAACTCTTGAGCTTACCTTGCTACTTTGCATAATCTTAGAACTCATTTTCTTAGGTGGCTTTTACCTTTCTCTAAATCCCTAGGGAGAACTGAGGCACTAGCTACTTACCTCAGCTTCTCTCTACATTCTGATCAAGGACTAGGTTCTCTTTTTGCTTGGACTTTCTACTTTCATCATTAAGAGCATAGTTTACCAAGTTTAGGGTTTTATTAACCTGATTCAGGTTGTATATCCTCAATATCTTGAATCTACTTCACTGGCAACTTTATGCCCCATTTAGTACTTTTACTACTCATGTGCTTTTACATTGTACCAATCCCATATTAGGGAAGCTCATCTAACTAAAGCTGTAACTTACCATAGGTCTAGTTAACTCATATAGGCTTATTGTATGCCATTATTAAACTCTCTTAAACTTTTCTTTTTGATCTTTTTCTCTTTTCTAAATTTTTGCACTGAACTAATAACATTCATTTTATGGTATCACCTCTAAGGTACACCCTTCTTGTATACTCACAACATTTTTTATATTCTTATATCATTTCTTTGCATGTATACTGATGACATGTTTTACATGTCTTGAGCTTATAGTGTTGGCCTGTTATTCACTATCACACGGGGTAACATTCTAGGTTGGAGTCAATGCCTTGTGAGTGGGTCTCTACAACCTTACTACTCCTATGCCTAACCTTCTAACTCTAGTTACTACTTAATCTCAAATATCGTCAGGCTTAGTCATAAATCATGTTATTCTCTTTCTTAGACTCATACATTAGGCCTGCTACACTTTTATCACTTATTTATTCTTTATGAGTCTACTAAGTTAGTCATTTATTGATCTTTTATCTCTTTCAAATTATAGGCTTTGAACTTTCTTTTCCCTATTCTACCCATGGTAGTTCATTTCTTACGTTAGCTTGGATATGACTAACAAGGCCTTCATTCTGCAATACGCTCTATCACTTAGTACACCTTTTCTAACCACATGATTTGAGCCTTAACTGTCTCTATATTCAACCCACTATTAAGGCTAGGAAATTCTACATTTTGCATTACTCATTTATTAGCCAGATGGTAAATCAAGGCTGGTAGGGCTCTATGGAGTAATGCCTGTAGGTTCTAGCTTGAAGGAATAACTTTCTAGACTCTCTAATTCATTTAGGCATCTACGTGTCATGGTTGGAAGGTAACTCTCTCTCTCATTTCCCCTATAAGCTCATTTCCTTTACTGCTGCATTATTAATTCTCTTTGTATTAGGTAAAACATCTCAGAAAGATCTAAGTGTAGTGATCAAGGGAGATTACCCCTTTCATTTTCCCTCTAGACAAGCCTCTCTTGCAGCTGCATAATAATCTCTTGTTGCTAATTTTTCATTGCTTGCTGCTGACCTAGGCAAGCTCCCATAGCCTGTAGGGCTCTAGCCACAGGAACAACTGGTTCTATTTTAGAAACTCTAGAAGGCCTACTCTCTTATTGTTCACCATCTCATCTAATACCATTCCAATATATCTTAACATAAAACATGAACATATGCCACACTTCAACACCTAAAACATCTTGTATAGGCCATAAATAACAAAAAAAAATCACATCGTTAAGCCATAACCAACACTAGAGTGCCTGAACCTTTGCTCTGATACCACTAAAAGTCACACCATATATAGTTAGCATTTAATTTGTATCATAGATGGCTAAAAGTATGAATTTTTGCAAAAGAATTACCTTTAGCAGCAGAAATTATCGTTATTAAAAGTTAACATAATTTATTCTTAGCTAAATGAACCACTTGGGCATACCAATCTCATTTATCATCCATAAAATACTTATTCAACTAGAAACGTCACAATTCAAACCATAAATTTCAAGTCCAAGGCACACATCCTAAATTCACATCATACTTGCATTTTCCCTTGAATTCTATATTCTGATACAAAATTTGGAAATTCATTACAAATTCTAAAAAATTCCAAATCATGTAAATTATGACTTTTTGGAAAGCTTAGGATGTCCTTTAACTACAAAAAAAAATTTAGATTAAGAGAACATCATTTGCCCATGAAAATCTAATGAAATAGTAACTGAGTCTAGAGGACGTTCTACATCAACCTAGAAACTTCAAAAATTCATATCCCTCTCTATACAGATCTAAATTGTGTGTTCTCCATGGTTATGGAAATTTTATGATATCTACTATATGCTTGTAAAATTTCATGAGCTTCAAAGTTCATTTGGCCCTTGAATGGCACCGAAAACTAAACTTACCATATATACAGTAACAATGACAGTTTTTGCACAATTTAGCCAATTTTAAAAAATCATAATAAATTCTTTAGAGCTCCAAAAATAGATTTTTTTAACTCTATGAAAAGCTCTAGATGAGACCTATATGCTTGCCAAATTTCATGTAGAAATTCGTCCATTAGGTTAGACTTCTATATGACAATATATTTAATAAAAGATTCATTATACATTGTAGTTGTAAGATGTTGTGGTAGGGCACACAAGGTCAGTAACTATAAGATGTGTAACACTATATTTACTAAGCTCATCTTGCCTCATTTCTAAGTTCCCTTCCTTGGATCATACACGTTTGCCAAGGAAAAAGCATTAAAAATATACATTAAATTACGTTACGTCATGGGTAAAATTTTCATTCGGTGTCCCATGGGCCATATGGACTCATGCATCTCATTCTCATATTTAAATACATAAATGCAACTCATAACCATCCCAAGAAGTGGCCTAGAACTCATGCAAGGGGATGGACTGTATGAAATGAAATGGTGCAACCTCGGGTAGGATTTCCAAATTCTGTGCCTAAAATTTGAAAAATCATAACTAATTATAGAAAAATTGAAATTAGGCATACTATATCATTATGGAAATCTACAGATGTCTAATATATTGTGAAAATAAATACAAACCACAAAAAAGGTAGCTATCTATTAGAAATTGATGGAACGGTAGCAGAAGTTGACTATCATTACTAGTACTATCCTCCAATTTCAAAAATTCATATCTCTTTGCTCAGAGGTCCAATTGGGGTGATCTTGGTGTACGTGGAAATATTATCATGTCTAGTTTATGGTTGTAAAATTTCATGAGTATTGGACATCATTTGGCCCTCAAATGACACAGCCCAAGTTTCTTGTAATATCTGATTTTCGTTAAACGATAAAAATAGATGCATTTTCAAAGCAAGCCCCCTGAAATGAATTAGTTAAGGTCCCTAAAAATTTGAGTGATATTATAAACTCCTAAAAATGAGAATCTTAGCCTCAGATGGAACGAAAAATGGAACTAGAATGAATAAACAAATTTTGACAGAAAACTTACGAAACATAATGGCATTTTCGTAATTTTGAGTAATTTTTGGAATTCATATAGGAGGGATTTTTAAATGAAAATTTTGAGTTCTCAAGGGTTCTCAGAGGCCCTAAAACCCATGGGAAGCTTCGGGATAGTTAAATCCCCTCTGGTGAATGTTTTCTAATTTCAGTGTACCCGAATTTTGACGGATCTGTTCGAAAAGTTTTTAGCTCCGATTTGAGTGATTCCAAGGGAATTTTACTAAATTAGGAACCTAAATTTTATAATGGAAAAGATAGTTCTAAAAAAGAAGGTAAAACAAAGGAGAAACAAAAATGCCAAGAACGAAGGGCAAAATAGGAATTTTTGAAAAAGCCATTCTCCTCTACCTATATATATGAGGCGCCTCACTCTCCCCTTCATTTAGTCTAATATTGTTTTGCCTTAAACTAGAGGAAAAACTCTAGGAGAGTGGTGCACCAAAGGAAGAAGAAGGAGAAGAGAAATCAAGGTAAAAAGGTATGGTTTCTTGGTAATTTTTCATGCTTTCTTCTATCTAAACCTCCTCTTCTCCATTCTCCTTTATTTCCTTTGATTAAAATAAAGTTTACAAATCTATTTTAAGGGAGATATTAAGGGAAAATTTCGGATTAGAAGAGAGGAGCTTGGAGAAAGTAAGATTCAAGTGAGAGAAAACAAGAAAACAAGGTAATTTCTCCTTCCGTAGTTGCTACCTTTGGTTCCCCTCCTTCTCCATTTCGCCTCATCTAAGAAAATCTAGGAGGATTTGATTTTTAGGTAGAACCAAGGGTGAATCTAAGGAAAAAGGGTGTGGAGATTAAGAATATACGAAGGGAATTAAGAAAAAACCATTAGATTTCAAGATGCAAATTCTAGGGTTTCAAGTGCACCTTGTAAATTTTGACTTTGTACAATGATTCCTAGGCTTAAATAAAAGTTTAATTAAGCTCCTAAGATCCCTAGAAGTCTCCCCATGTGCTTCCTCCATAAAAGAAACAAAGCAAAGTCCATGAAGCCCTAACTTCTCCATAGCCTCAGCCTAAAAGGGTTTGAGTAGCTAGGGAGAGTTTTAAATTTTTCTAAGCCTATTTTTGAGTCATATATGATGAATGACTATAAGGGGAAGGCTTGGAAAAAATTTAGAAACCATAGAAAGTGAGTTGGCCTTATATGTTTCCATAATATGACCTAAAGAAGCAACATATAGTTAAGCTCTTGGTTTTGATTATGTGATGACTCCAAGAGGCTTAAAAGGAGTCAAGAATCATATTTGAAAGGAAAGAATGGAGCTGAGAGTTTATTTGAGGGGTGTTGCTTCATTAGGTGTAATTATAAAACTATAATGAGGTTTATAGGTCAAGCTAGTATCTAAGCAAGTTGTGTGACCTTAAAATTAATTCCATGAACCTAATTGGCTTCCATAAATTGTGTTTAGGCCAAGAGAAATCATCCCTACACTTTTGTGTATGTGTGGCCGAAAGAGGGAGCTTGGATTCAAGAGAAAAAGTGTGTAATTTGCATATGGTTTTCTAAAAAAGAAAGAAAATGTGAGAAACGTAACGTACGATTTCTCTGTCAATGAATAAAATTTATCGGATACAAAAGGAAGTCCCCTGAGATGATGTAGTTAAGGTCCCAAAAAATTTTGGAAGCATTCTAGGCTCTTAAAAATAAAAATCCCAAGCTCAGATGGAAAGAAAACGAAGCTAGAATGAAGAAACAATTCTTACGAAAAACTGGCGAAACGTAATGGTATTTTCGTAAACAAGTGTAACTTTTGGAAAAACATATAGGAGGGCTTTTTAAATGAAATTTTTGAGTTACTCAGGATTCTTAAAGGCCCTGAAAATCATGGGAAGCCCCGAGACAGTTAAATCCCTTCCGGTGGATGTTTTCCAACGTCAGTTGACCTGAACTTTAATCGGTTCCTTCAGTAAGGTTTTAGCTCTAAATTGAGTGATTCAAAATGCATTTTATTAAATTGGGAACCTAAATTTTATAATGAAAAATATGGTTCTAAAAAAGGAGCTAAAACAAAGCCAAAATAAAAATTGCCATTACAGAAGGATAAAATTGGAATTTTTGAAAAAGTGTGTTTCTAGAAGCTCCCACACACTTCTCCTTTCTTCTCCCATCTTATTAAGCATTAAATTTCTGCCCAAAATACAGAACATGATCTACTCTCTTAGGCTCACAAGAAAGGGAAGAAAAGGAGGAGAAAAATCAAGAAAAAGATACGGATTCTTAGTAGTTTTCTATGCTTTCCTCCATCCAAACCTCCTCTCCTCCATTCTCCTTTGTTTCCTTTGATTAAAATGAAGTTTTCAAATCTTTTTTAAGGGAGATATTAAGGGGAAATTTCGGATTTGAAGAGAGGAGCTTGGAGAAAGAAAGATTCAAGTGAGAAAAAGCAAGAAAACTAGGTAATTTCTCTTCCTATGGTTGCTACCTTTGGTTCCTCTCCTCCTCCATTTTGCCTAACATAAGAAACCCTAGGAGGACTTGATTTTTAGGTAGAACCAAGGATGAATTTAAGGAAAAAGAGTGTTGAGGTTAAGAATATGCAAAGGGAATTAACAAAAACCCATTAGATTTCAAGATGCAATTTCTAAGGTTTAAATTGCACCTTGTAAAATTTGATTTTGTATGATGCTTCTTAGCCCTAAATAAGAGTTTAAATGAGCTCCCAAAATCCCTAAGAGGCTCCACATATGCATCCTTCCTTGAGAAAACAAAGCAAACTCCAAAAAATCCTATTTCTTCCGTAGCCTCGGCCTAAAGGGGTTTGTGTAGCTAGGGAGAGTTTTAAATTTTTCTAAGCCCATTTTTGAGTTATATATGATGAATGAATATGAGGGGAAGCCTTGGGAGAAATTTAAAATCCATAGAATGTGAGTTAGTGCTTTATGTTCCATAATGAGACCTAAAGAAGTAACATGTAGTTAGGCTCTTGGTTTTGATTGTGTGATAACTCCAAGAGGCTTAAAAGGAGTCAAGAATCATATTTGAAAGGAAAGAATGGAGCCTAGAATTTAATTGAGGGGTGCTACTTCATTAGGTGCAATTATGGAACCATAATGAGGTTGAAAGCTAACCTAGTGTCTAAGAAAATTGTATGGCTTTAGAATTGAGTTCATGAACCTAATTGGCTCCCATAAATTGTGTTTAGGCCAAGAGAAAACTTTCCCACACTTTTGTGTGTGTGTGGCTGAAAAGGGGAGCTTGGATTCAAAGGAAAAAGTGTATAATTGTTTATAAGGTAGCTCTCTCCATCTTCTCTCATGCATGGATATGTGCTTAGCTTGTCTTGAATGTATGTATGTATATTTTTAAGCCATGAAAAGTGTTCTAGCATGACTTTAATTCCATGGTACCATGATGTTACAATATGCTCTTATATGATATTTTTTTATGTGTGCTTAGGTTTGCTTAAGTGTGGTGAGGCCAAGAACCCTTAGCCATGCTGAGGATGAGCCAAGAACCCTTGAGATTGGTTGAGACAAAGTAAGAAGTCTCCCAAAAGCAAGATGGGCTCCCAAGAGTATGGTTGAGTCCAAGAATCTCTTAAAGAATAGGTGAGGCAAGTCCAATATCCATAAGAAATTGGGTGAGGCCAATCCACTTGCTTGGCAAGCCTTTGTATGCTATGTATGACATTTTCAAATGATGAAAATGCTTATTGAATGTTTGCACATGTCAACATGACCATACATGCATTTGTAAGACTTGTTTGCATCTATTATGTATGATTGAATGGAAGATGAGTTATTGGGATTTTTTGAATCGCATCCCCTCCTCTCTAATGTTCTAACATGCTAGGTGGACCAAGAGAGCAAGGTAATAGAAGCCAACCACCTTAAGAATGAGAGGATGACAACAAAGTGCTTGAATTTTGTTACTTTGAAACCATACAATTGGCAAATGATGTAATCCATGGATGTATATGTATCATGATATCATGAACACATGTAATTATGATAATATGTCATATATGAATGAGAGAATATGTTAGGTGACCATTAGAATGTGATTTGAACATGTGTTGGCAAATGAGCTTCTTGGATGACATTATGGAATTGTGTATAAGTGTGGATGAGATGGCCAAAATGAGATGCATGAGGGTTGGCACCATTTGGGTAGCTCACACAAGTCCTAATTATACTTTTAGACTTGCCCAAGTGGTGCCAAACCCCAAGGAAAGTCATTTGGACATTTTGGTATCCTATATGGAGCCAAAATTGACCATAATGGAACCCTATGTCACTTTTTATCCAAATTAGCTCTTCTTGACTTGAGATTTGGCATGAAAATAGAACTTGTTGAGGGATTTTTGGGAAGGTAAAGAACATAATTTTTAGAGTTCTATAGAATATTTGATGAATTTCCAAAGTTAGTAAATTTTTCAATTTTGGTTTGTTGCACTATTCATTTGGTGCAAAAATAAAATCTGTCACACAGGGCCCAAATGATGTCCAATTGCCATGGACTTTTATACAAAGAAACTAGACATTACAGTGACTTGTGACAACTAGAAACACCTCATTTGGAGGACTAGAGAGGGAGATATGGATTTTTGAAGATTCTATCTAGTATCAAGAACTTCACCCAACCTCAGTTATTGTTCTATTGCATTTCGGGGTCTGGTTGTGCCTGAGCTAGTCTGGAAATATTTTTTCCCTCTAGCTAACATCCACAAATTTCCATATTAGTATTATTTCCATGTATTGGATTTTTTTGGAATTAATTGGATATTTTTAAAGTTTGCTACAGAAATCTATGATAGCACCAGTGAACAGTTTGACCTCTAGACTTTTTCGGATGTCAAACGTCCTCTATGATAGATGTTATGGTCTAGACATATTTTTAGTGTGAAGTAGACATTTGTAGCATTCTAGAATGAACACAAATGCAAGATTGCAATTTTTCTAAAATTAGTTATGATTTTCCAAAGTTTGGTTAGAAAAGAGCCAAATCTGGCCAAAATTGGATATGAATATTTCATGCTTCCCTTCGTGATTCTTGAGGTGTAAGCCACTTTTTATGATGCAAATCAGTTGTATTCATGTAATTAAATATGAGAATATGATGTATGAGCTCACATGGCCTGTGTGACTTCGAATGGAAAATTTATGCACAGCGCAATGCTAAGAAATTCATTATTTTATGTCCTTTTTCTTTGTTCCTTTATAGAATGCATGATATGAAGCATGAGAGTGGCATAAGATAAGCTAGGAAATTATGGTGTTACATAATTGCCTCCAAGGTAACTCACTCCTTTTTCTTTCATGCATGATTGTTTGCCTTACTTGTCTTTGAATGTGTGTCTGTGTAATTTTAAGCCATGAAAAGTGTTCTAGCATGCCTTTGATTCCATGGTGCCATGATGTTATAATATGCTTTAATATGATGTTTATGATGTATGCTTGGGTTTGCTTGAGTGTGGTGAGGCCAAGAACCCTTAGCCATGGTAAGGATGAGCTAAAAACCCTTAAGATTAGTTAAGACAAAGTAAAGAGTCTTCCAAAAGTGAGGTAGACTCCTAAGAGCATGATTGAGTCCAAGAATCTCTTAAAGAATGCATGAGGCAAGTCCAATATCCACAAGAAATTGGGTAAGGACAATTCACTTGCTTGGCAAGTCTTTGTATGCTATGTATGACTTTTTCAAATGATGAAAATGCTTCTGGAATGTTTACACATGTCGATATGACCATACATGCATTTATAAGACTTGTTTACATTCATTATATACGATTGAATGGGAGATGAGCTATTGGGATTCTTTGAATCTCATCCCCTCCTCTCTGATGATTTAACATACTAGGTGGACCAAGTGGACAAGGTAATGGAAGCCAACCACCTTGAAGATGAGAGTATGACATCCAAGAACATGAATTTTGCTACTTTAAGGCCATACCATTGGCAAATGATGTAACCATGAATGAATATGTATTATGATGTTATAAACATATGTAACTATGATAATATGTTATGTATGAATGAGAGAATATGTTATGTAACCATTAGAGTATGATTTGAGTGTATGATGGCAAATTAGCTTCCTTAATGGTATTATGGAATTGTGTATAAGTGTGGATGAGATGGCCAAAATAAGATGCATGAGATTTGGGACCATTTGGGCAACTCACACAAGTCCTAATTATGCTTTTAGACTTGCCCAAAGGGTGCCAAATTCCAAGGAAAGCCATTTGGACATTTTCGTATCCCATATGGAGCCAAAATTGACCATAGTAGAACCCTATATCACTTTTTATCCAAATGAGCTCTTGTTGATTTGAAATTTGGCATGAAATTAGAGCTTTTCTAGAACTTTTTGGAAAGATAAAGAACATAATTTTCAGAGGTCTACCAAATATTTGATAAATTTTTAAAATTGGCAAATTTTCTGATTTTGGTCATGTTACTGTTTACTTAGGTCCGAATATGAAATCTATCACAAAGAACTCAAATGATGTCCAATTGGCATGAAATTTTATACAGAGAAACTAGACATTCCTAGTGACTTGTTCTAACTAGAAAAACCTCATTTGGATGTCTAGAGAGGGAGATATGAATTTTTAAAAAATCTATCCAGTATTAGGAACTCCAACCAATCTCAGTTACTATTTGATTAAATTTTGAAGTCTGGAAATGTCTGAACTGATTTGGAGCTATTTTTTCCCTCTAGATAACATCCATAACTTTCCAAATTGGTATCCTTTGCATTGATTAGATTTTTTGAAATTAATTGGATATTTTTGAAGTTTGCTACAGAATTCTGTGATAGCACCAGTGGACAACTTAACCTCTAGATCATTTCATATGTTAAACTTCCCTTGTGTTGGATGTTATGGTCTGGACATATTTTTAACATGTAATAGACATGTTTAAATTTCTAGAATGGCCTAGAATGGATGATTTTGATTTTTTTAGAATTAATTATGATTTTTCAAAGTTGTGATAAAAATGGGGACAAATCTGGCAGAAAATATATATGTGTATTTTGAGCTTCCCTTGAGTTCCACGAAATATAGGCCAATTTTGATGATGCACATGAGTTGTATTTGTAACACCATAATTTGTAGCTCATCTCATGCCTTTTAATAACTCAAGTTCATGAATCATGTGAGTTTCCAATAAAAAATACAATAAAAATAATGAATATTTTTACGTTGCGTCGTGTATAAAAATTTCATTTGATGTCACGTAGATCATGTGAGCTCATACCATATATTCTCATATTTAATTACATGAATACAACTCACTAGCATCATAAAATGTGGTCCACAACTCATGAAACTCAAAGGAAATCTCAAAATACTCATGTATATTTTCAGCCAGAATTTGGCTCTTTTCTGACTAAATTTTGAAAATTCATAACTAATTCTAGAAAAATAGGCATCATACATTATTTACCATTATAGAAAGCTACGAATATCTACTTTATAATAAAAATATGTCTAGACCATACCATCTATCACAAAGGACATTTGACATCCAAAATGATATAGAAGCCAAACTGCCCACTGGTGCTATCACAGATTTCTGCAGCAAATTTAAAAAATATTCAATTAATTCCAAAAAAATTTAATCCATGAAAATGATATCAATATAGAAAGCTGTGGATGTTAGATAGAGGGAAAAAATAACTCCAGACCAGTTCAGGCAGCCCAGACCTCGGAATTCAATGGAAGAGTAACAGAGGTTAGTTGGAATTCCTGATACTAAATAGAAATTTCAAAAATTCATATATTCCTCTCTATACATCCAAATAAGGTGCTTCTAGTTGGTACAAGTCACTAGGAACGTCTATTTTTTCTGTATAAAATTTTATGGCAATTGGACATCATTTGAGCCCTGTGTAATAGATTTTATTTTCGGATAAGATGAATAGTGCATCAGACCAAAATAAAAAAAAATTCACCAAATTTGGAAATTCATCAAATATTATATAGACTTCCAAAAATTATATTCTTTAGCTTCCAAAAAATCTATCAACAAGCTCTAATTTCATGCCAAATTTCAAAGCAAGAAGAATTCATTTGGCTAAAAAGTGACATAGGGTTCCATTATGGTCAATTTTGGCTCCATATAGGGTACCAAAATATCCAAATGGCTTTCCTTTGGTTTTAGCACCTTTTAGGCAAGTCTAAAAGCATAATTAGGACTTATGTGAGCTGCCCAAATGGTTCCAATCTTCATGCATTTCATTTTGGCTATTTCATCAACACATACGCATAATTCCATCAAACCATTCATGAAACTAATTTACCATCATATACTCAATTCACATTCTAATGGCTACATAACATATCCTTTCATTCATACATGGCATAATATTATAATTACACAAATTCAAAAGGTCATAGACCATATACATCATTGGATTACATTCTTTGACATAAATATGGCCTTAAAAAACCAAAAACTATGCATTAGATTGTCAAGCTCTCTTTTTCAAGGTAGTTAGCTTCCATTACCTTGTCCACTTAGTCCACCTAACATATTAGATCATTGGAGAGGAGGAAATGAGATTCAAAGAATCCCAATAGCTCATCTCCCATTCAATTATACATAATGGATGCAAAGCAAGTCTTAAAAATGCATGCATGGATATAATTGATGTCATAAACATTTAAGAAGCAAGCTTGGCATGTGAATAAGTCATACAAGACATTCAAGAGCTTACCAAGTGGATGGATTAGCCTTACCCTTTTCCTCATGGATTTTAGACTTGCCTCATCCATTCTTTAAGAGATTCTTAGACTCAACCATACTCTTAAGAGTCCACTTTGCTTTTGGGAGACTCTTTGCTTTGTCTCAACTAATCTCAAGGGTTTTTGGCTCATCCTCACCATGGTTAAAAGTTCTTGGCCTTTCCACACTTAAGGAAACTCAAACAAACATTATAACATTATTTAGAAACATAATATGTCATCATGAAATCATGGCATATAAAATCATGCTAGCATACTTTTCATGGCTTGAAAATACACATACACACATTCTAAGACAAGCTAAACACATATCCATGCATGAAAGAAGGTGGAGAGAGCTACTTTGCACATAATCACACACTTTTTCCTTTGAATTCAAGCTCCTCTTTTTGGACACACATACACAAAAGTGTGGGGAACGTTTCTCTTGGCCTAGACAATTTATGGAAGCCAATTAAATTCATGAACTCAATTATAAGGCCATGCGATTTGCTTAAACACTAGGTTAGCTTATAACCTCATTATGGTCCATAAATGCACCTAATGAAGCAACACCCCTCAAATAATTTCTAAACTCCATTATTTCCTTTCAAATATGATTCTTGACTCCTTTTAAGCCTCTTGGAGTCATTACACAATTAAAATAAAGAGGCTAACAATATGTTGCTTCTTTAGGTCATAATATGGAACCTAAAGCACTAATTTAATTTTTATGAGTTCTAAATTTTTTCTAAGGCCTCCCCTCATATTTATCCATCATATATGACTCAAGAATGTCCTTAAAAAAATTTAAAACTCTCTCTAGCTACCCTTTCCTTGCTTGGCTGAGACATAGGGCTTTTTTGGCCTTCTTGGAGTTTTCCTTGTTTTCTTGAAGGAGGAAGCATGTGGGGAGCATCTTAGGGATCTTAGGAGTTTATTTAAACTCTTAATTAGACCTAGAAATCATCATGCAAAATTAGATTTTGAAAGGAATACTTGAAACCCTAGAAATTGTATCTCAAAATCTAATAATTTTTTGTTAATTCCATTTGCATATTCTTAATCTTCACACGTTTTTTCCTTATATTTATCCTTGATTCTGCCAAAAAATCAACTCCTCCTATGGTTCCTAGGGTTAGGCAAAATGGAGAAGGGGGGAGGATCAAGATAACAATCATTGGAGAAGAAATTGCCTAGTTTCCTTGCTTATTCTTGCTTGAATCTTGCTTTCTCTAAGCTCCTCTCTCCAAATCTGAAAAATTCCCTTGAGTTTCTCCCTTTAAGCTTGAATTCTTCCTTCTTTTTCTTCTTCTTCTCTTATGCGCCCAAAACCCTAGCTCCCTTTTCTAAAATTAGGCAGAAAATTCTCATTCCAAATGAGGGAGAAAGTGGGGCGCCACCTATATATAGGGGGAGGAAAATGACTTTTTAAGAATTTTCTATTTTGCCCTTCATTCTTTACATTTTCGTTTCTCTTTTGTTTTAGCTCCTTTTTTAGAACCATCTTTTTCATTATAAAATTTAGGTTCCCAGTTTAGTAAAATGCCTTTGGAATCACTCAAATTAGAGTTAAAACCTTCCCGAACAAATTCGTCAAAGTTCGGGTGCATCGACATTGAAAAACGTCTACCGAAGGGGATTTAACTGTCCAGGGGCTTCCTATAATTTTCAGGGCCTTTGAGAACCCTAAAGAACTCAAAATTTTCATTTAAAATGCCCTCCTATGAGAAGTCCAAAATTTGCTCAAATTTACGAAAATGCCATTACGTTTCGTAAGATTTCTGTCAAAATTTGTTTGTTCATTCTAGCTCCATTTTTCCTTCTGTCTGAGGCTAGGATTCTCTTTTTTAGGAGTCTAGAATGTTACTCAAATTTTTTAGGGTCTTAACTAATTCATTTTAGGGGACTTGCTTTGAAAACACATCTGTTTCCATTATTTAACGAAAATTGGACATTATAGTATTCATGTAATTAAATATGGGAATGTGTTGTATGAGCTCACATGGTCCATGTGACACCGAATGGAATTTTTATACATGACGCAATGCGCAACGCAAAGAAATGTATTATTTTAATTCCTTTTTCTTGCTCTTTCATGGAATCTATGATGTAAGACATGGGAATGTTATGAAATGAGCTAGAAATATATGGTGCTACATTTCTTTTTTTTTTTTATACACTATATGGTGCTACATTTCTAACCATATAAACAGTATCTGCATCAGTTCAATAGAAAAATGCCAACTTTGGAAATTCATAATAAATTCCACAAAGCTCCAAATAATCTATTCTTTGGATTCCTAAAAGCTCTGGATAAGATTTACATGTGTGCTAAATTTCATAGGCAAATTCATTTATTTAGTCAGATCTTAGCATTGGGTTGTACAAGGGTAATTTTTAAGTCTTACAAAGGGTCCAAATGGTCTATTTTGAGCTCCAAGGAAACCATGACCACTTGAGTACATGAGAAAGCACCAAAATAGTCTATTAAACTTGTCTCAAAGGTGCACAAACCCAGATTTCTCAAACTCACTCATCCACCCCATGATATATACAAGAACACATATGTCTAGTTTGGCCATTCCATACCCAAATCATGCTATATCATGTATATGACATTAATTCTCATTCATACATCATATATATGAGTATTTACACATGTTCAAATGATTACATAACAATTTTATGATAGGATTACATCATATGCCATATGTATGACTACAAAAGAGACTAAACTAGGCACTTTGATGTCAATCTCTCATCTCCCAATTTAGTGGCTTCCATTACCTTGCTCATTTGGTTTACCTAGCATGTTAAGACATTGGAGAGTAGGGAATGAGATTTAAAGAATCCCAATAACTCATCTTCCTTTCATTCATATATAAAGAATGCAAAACAAGTCTTAAAAGTGCATGCGTGAGTATCATGAAGTGCATGATCATTTAAGAAACATTCTTGGCACTTTAACAAGTTATACAAAGCATACATAGGCTTACCAAGTAAGTGGATTAGCCTCACCCATTCTCTTATGGATTTTGGACTTGCCTTACCCTTTTTCTCTAAGAGATTTTGACCCAGCCTTACTCTTAGGAGAGTCTTTACTTTGTTTTAACTAACTAAGGGTTCTTGGCTCATCCTCACTATAGTTAAGGGTTTTTAACTTTACCATACTCAAACAAACCCAAGCACACATGAACATATTACAGCATCATGGTACCATGGAACAAAAGCATATGCTAGAATGCTTTTCATGACTTAAAACACACACACACACATTCAAAGACAAGGTAAGCACACATTTATGCATGAGAGAAAGTGGAAAGAGCTACCTTTGCCACATAAGCATACGTTTTCTCTTGGAATTATGCTCCTTCTCTTGGCCACACACTCACAATGATGTAAGGCTTGTTTCTCTTGGTCTAGACACATCATATGGAAGCCAATTACACTCTTGAATCAAATTTTAAAGCATACATTCACTAGAAAAGCTAGGTAACTCATATGGCTCTTTTATGGTTCCATACCGCACTTAATGAAACAACCTTAATAAAACATCATCTTGGCTCCATTCTCTCCATTCATTTATGATTCTTGACTCCATTTAAACCTCTTAGAGCCATCACACAATCAAATCAAGGAGCCTAGCTAGGTGTTGCTTCTTTAAGCCACAATATGGAACCTATGATACCATCTCACTATCCATGGCTTCTAAAATTTTTCTAAGGCTTCATCTCATACTCTACCATCATACATGATGCAAAACTAAGCTTGGAAGGAATTAAAACACTCCCTAGGTGCATGAACCCTCCTTGGTCAAGGCTATGCTTCCATATGGCACCAATGGAGTTATTTTAATTTCTTTGATGGAAGAAGCATGTGGGAGGCTCTCTTGGTGTCTTAGGAACTCATATATACACTTAAACAACTTAAATTACTACTAGAAAGCTTCATCTTAGCCTAGGTGCAACCAAATCCCTAAATTCTATAACTTGCATTCTAAAGCTCCTTTTTCAATTCTAGTTGTATATTCTTAATTTCACACTTCATAACCTTTGGTTCCATCAAGAGCACATAAAGAAAAAATCTCCTCCTCTCTTTCTCTCTCTAGAATGAAGCTTAAATGGCTTGAAAACACCAGATTTTACAAGTGTTTCAAGGAAAGTCTTACCTTAAAATAGAGCTCTCTTCGTATAGATTATTTTTTGCCAATTGATTTCTTGACAAGAGTTCCTTTTTGGCTTAGGTTAGACTTGAATCTTCAAGTTTTCAAGAAAAGAAAACCACTATTAGAGAGCTCTTAGAGAGAGGAACAACTTTCCTAACTGGCACAGGATGAAACTGGGCCATTTACTTACCTAGATGGAAGCTTAAGCTTTTTCTCTCTCCCCCTATTAATGTCACACCATGGCTACTCAATTTTCTGCAAATGAAAGCTTGAAGAAAGTGATGAGGTGTAATCTTACTTAAGAAGCCTCTTTTATAATTTTTCAAAATGACTATTTTGCCTTTACATGCCTATTTGCTCCATTTAGACTCATTTTAACTCCTTTTTTAGAACCATCTTTTCCATCATAAAATTTAGGTCCCCTAATTCATAAAATACCTTTGGTTTCATCTAAATTAGATTTAAAAGCCTCCTGAACAAACTGGTTAAACTTTGGGTCAGCCGCTATTGGAAAACATCTACCGAAAGAGTTTTAACTGCCTCAGGACTTCCCCGTAGTTTTCAGGGCCTCTGAAAACCCTAGGAAACTCATATTTTCCATTTAAAAATCCCTCCTTTGAGTTTTCCTGTTACATTTCATTGCATTTTCGTTAAATTCTGTCTGCTTATTCTAACTTCAGTTTCAGGGCACCTTTGGCCTTCGATCCTCATTATTTGAAGTTTAGAATATTATTCTAATTTTATTACACCTCAAATCCTTCTCTTTTGGGGGACTTTCTTTTGTATCTGGTGAGTTTTACACATTTATGGAGAAATCGAACGTCACGCTTCTCGCATTTTCTCACGATAACCAAATATTACAAGATGGGTATCACAAGGTTAAAAGTTTATTTCTTTCTTAAACTTTACATGGCTTGGATTCTCAAATGGCATGCAAAATTCCAAAGCTATGAATAGTACATAGTGAAAAAGAAGGTTCCATTATGGAAAAATCTTAGAAGAGTAGCTATAGGAAAGAGAGGTTTTTTAACTTTCATTTTGAAGTGTAACACCATATATTTTTAACTTACTTCTTATCATTTCTAAGTCTCACATGATGAATTGCATAAAAGGGAGTGAAAAGATGGCCTTAAAATAATGCCAAGTTGGAAAGTTATGAATGTTAAATTTATGGTAAAAATAGGTTCAGACTAGAGAAAGCACGTTTAGCCACGGAAATTCAATGGAACAGTGACTCAGGTCGTGCTGTGCTACTGTTACTATTCCAGAAATTCAAAAATTCATATTTCTTAGCTCTGACCTTCAAATGAGGTGCTTCTAGTTGCTACGAGTCACTCTAAATGCCTAGTTTCTACCTACAAAATTTCGTAGCCATTGGAACACGTTTGCCCCTCGGATGACACAATTTCACAACTGACCAAATGAACAGTACTAGTGCAAATCCGAAATTCTGATGCCAACTTTGAAAAATCATAGAAAATTCCACAGACCTCCAAATGAGGTGATCTTTAGTTTGACAGAAAGTTCTAGGCAAGATCTAAGTGCATGAAAAATTTCAAGTCAAGAAGAGGTCATTTGGTCAGACTTTGCCATAGCTCAAGATTATGGCAATTTGGTTCCAATAAAGGGGCAATTTGGTTCCAATGGGCCATTCATTGTTCCACACACATTTGAGCAACTTAGAAAGCATAAATATAGCACAATTAAGTCCCTCAAAAGGTCTGAATCCTCATAAAACTCAAATTCACCATGCCACTTCCATATACATACATGCATAAATGGGCTCTCAAGTGGTCAAAACACACAATTCTATTCATTAAACTCTATTCTTGATACATACACTAACTTTACATAGTTTTACACTTGTTCAAAGTGTCATGGCTCAAAAATAACATATACATATATTCTTTGACATTCTAATACATCAAAACTAGTAAAATGTGCCAAGAGATGGAGATTTAAGCGCCTTGGCCTCCGTCCTTTGGATCTTGGACTCCACCTAGATCATGTGAGATGAGAGAAAGGAGAGGGTGAGATTCATTGAACCTCAATAGCCCAAACACCTATCCAAGCACATTTTCAAGACATACAACATGTCAAAGGCACAAGTATGCAATCAATTCATGAAGCATTCCACTTTCACATTTTTGTGTCACAAACTCATGTCAAGCATAAGAATGAGCTCTAGGGACTTTTGGTTTGGCCTCACCCCATTTCTAGGACTTTTGGATTGCCTCACTCTTGGTTCTTGGGACTTTTGACTTAGTCTCACCTATCCAAGGGACTTTTGACCTTGTCTCACCCATGCCATGAGACTTTTGGCATCTCCTCACCCATATTAAGGGACTTTTGGCACTACCTCACACTTGTGAGCCAATTCCACAATTCAAAGACATTCAAGAAAGCATATTAATACCAAAATAGCAACATAGCATCAAGTGGCATGTCTCAAACATACAAATATACACATAAGTACACCATTGACATATATGCAACAAGAAAATGCAAATAAGAAAAGGTGGAGAGCTACCTTGGGGCAAATTCAAGTATTACTTTGCTTGTTCCTTGCTCTTTTCGGTTCCACAAACACAAGGAGGTGGGGTTAGATTTCTTTAGCCTATTCACAATAAACAACACTTAATTATACTCTTGGAACAAGTTATAACACCCAACTCATTCTTGAGACTACACTTTGTTCTAGTTGTCACCATATGGTTCCATTAATGATCTAATGAAGCAACTACCACAAGTAAAATTCTTGCTTCCATTCTCTTACCATATTTAGACCTCTTGACCTCATTTAAGGTCCTTGAAGCCATCACACACTCACTTTCACACACCTAGGTCCATGTTGCTTCATAAGGTTACATTATGGAAGCCATTGCCTCATCTCCCAACCTAAGGCTTCTAAATTGTTCCCAAGGCTTTCTCCTATCTTCTTTTATCATATAAAGTCCCAAATCAAGCTTGAAACTCTTTGAAACATCCCCTAGCTATCTCTAAGGGTTTTGATCGATTTATGCCTACATTAAAGACCTATGGAGTTTGAGATTTTTCCTTGATGGATGGGGCACTTGGGAGGCCCCTTAGGAGTCTTAGCAACTCAAACAAACACTCACATATGATGGGGAAGTCTTAAATCAACCCAGATTTTAAATTATGTTCAAGCACCCTACACTTTTTCAACTTGAAATTCAATGACTTTTACTTGCTTCCAATGATAGATTCTTAATCCTTGCACTCCAAAACCTCTAATCCCTCCATAAATTGGACAGAAAACAGCCCCTAAGAAGTGGGCTCATGGTGGCCAAATTCGTGCAAGAGGAAGGGGGAGGGAGAAACTACCAAAGAATGGAAGTTTTACCTTGTTTTCTTGCTTCCTTTGGCTTGTTCTTCCACTTGGTTGGCTTACTCCCTCAAGTTTCGAAATTTTCCTCTCTATTCTGCCCCCAAAACAGCACCAAACTTTCCATTAAAACCATAGAAAGAAAGCTTGGGAGGAGAGGAGCAAGTTTCAAGAAGGAAGGATATGGAATTTCTTAAAGTTTCTTACCTTTTCCTTGAATTTCTTCCCCCAAAATCTTCCTCCTCTTGTGCGCCTAAGAAGCTGGAGTTCTCCTCTACAATTAGACAGAAGCAAGTCGGTTTAGAGAGGGGGAGGCAGAACGTGTCATATAAAGAAGAAGAAAGAAGCTTCCTTTAACAATTTAATGCCAATTTTGCCCTTCGTTCTTAGCATTTTTGTTTCTCCTTTGTTTTAGCTCCTTTTTTATAATTGTCTTTTCCATTATAAAATGTAGATTCCAAATTTAATAAAAGGCCTTTGGAATCACTCAATTTGGAGCTAAAACCTTCCTGAACGAACCGGTCAAAATTTGGGTCAACCGACATCGGAAAGAGTACATCGGAGGGGCTTTACCGGTCCCGGGGCTTCCCATGGTTTTTGGAGCCTCTGAGAACCCTGGGTAACTCAAAATTTCCATTTAAAAAGCCCTCCTAGGTGTTTTTTCCAAAATTGCACTTATTTACGAAAATGCCACTGGCCTTTCGGCAATTTTTTTGAATTACTCCGGCCCCAGTTTCTGAGCAACTCAAGGCTCAAATCCTCATTTTCTATTATTTAAAATTTTATCCAAATTTTATTTGACCTTGAATTACTCATCTTAGGGGACTTACTTTTCAAACTGGCCCGTTTCTGTATTGTTATAACATATCGAGCGTTACATGAAGCATGTGCTGAAATTTTAGATTAGAAATACACAAAATAGAATGTTCATGGTTTATGTTTTCTCCTCTATTTTCATGTTCTAAATTTATCTTTCATGCTCTAAATATATATCGTAATAGGAAAAATATGAAAAGGTTGACTTAAGGCATTCTCTAGGAACAAATAATAAAAGTTAAAATGAAGCATATAGAATAAGTTGTACTATTGACATTCTGCTACTGTGCTAACATTCTAATAAGTTGTACCAAACTTCTATCTAATATGAGGCTAATGAGGTCAAGGCACCAGTTTGCTCTTATGCTAGTCAATATGGAACCCTCTTAATATGCAAATGTGAGAATAGATATTTTGGTTATAGCTATAGGGTGTATGTTGGATCAACATGGAAAGTGTTAGCTCTATATTGTACACTCTTCCCTTAGCTTCATTCCATACACCAACAAGCATCACCATGATACTGTCTATGATTCTTCCTAAACTTATATCTCTATCTTTTGATCTTCAACTAACCCATCCCATAATGTTCCTTATTTTGGTGTGTGTGTGTGCGTGTATAAACCTTTTATTTAATTCTATCATATTATTAGCTTGACTTGCAACATATCCTATAGGGTTGCACACTAGCTAGGTTGTTAGTTAAGTGTTACCTAGCTCATTATACTAAAAGGAAAAGTAGATATTGAAATATAATAGAATTATTTCTAAATAGTCATTTTATAATTTTAGCAAAAAATAAATAAATAAATTTATAAATTATAAATAGCCAAAACATCAATGCTACTCTTAAATATAATTGTCATATCCAGACCAAAAAAAAGATGAAAAATGTGCATTTCTATAATTGAAAATAAAAAATTCAAAATTAATATAATAAATATGTGTTTTTGACGAAAACAAATAGGTTAAATTGCCTTCATTAGGAGGGTTCCCATACTACAGGACCTAGTCTTAAAGAATTTCACTATCAATAAATCAATTAATATAACAAAGTGTGTGTGTATATGCTTTATGCCTTTTCTTTTCTAGTCATGTGTCTCTTTTGGTTCTCTATGTCATCTTTTACTAACTTTTCATTCATTTTAACTGAATTGGTATGCTACCTCTTTTGGTTCTCTATGTGCCTCTTTTCTAGTCATGTGCCTATTTTGAACTTCTACTTGAACAATTGGTATGCTACAATACTTAATACTTATAAGTGTTCAGTATTGTCTTTTCATGGTAAATTTAAAGTGTGTTGACATGATTTAACTATGAATCTTATTTTAATCTTGCATGTTTGTAGTTTTATTCAATGGATCAAAGAAGATGGATTAATGATCCCTTTAAAAGAAGCGAGGTTTACATCTAAGGTGTACTTGAATTTTTGGACTTCACATTTTAGAAGTTAACAGTAAATAGGAAAATCTTATGTCCTTGTGTTGTATTTGTCAATCTTCATCATTACCCTAGATCAAATGTTTATAAGCGCTTAACTAATCCATGTCGTGGGTTTCTTAAAGGGTACAAAAAATGGATTTTCCATGAAGAGACATATAAAGCATCTTTAAGTACAAATACAGAACCAATAAAGCTAGAAAATGATATGCATGGGTTACTTCATGATATTTTTAGAATGCCTAAGCAATTAGGTGGAGAAAGGATGAATGACATCAATAGAGAAAATCTAAAACAAGTGAGGGAGGAACATTGTAAACAACCATCTAAAGAAGGGAATAACTTTGACAAATTTCATCAATTAATTAAGAAGGTTAAACAAGAGCTCTACCTAAATTGTGAGAAATACATCAAGCTATTATTTATGATATATCTCTATCATATAAAGTGTCTTCATGGGTAGAGTGATAAGTCTTTCTTGATGTTATTGAAGTTATTAGGAGATGTATTACTAGAAGGGAATGTTTTACCAAAGTTATACTATGATACAAAGAAGATAATTTTTAGATTAGGCTTAGGGTATGAGAAAATCCATCTTGTCCTTTATGTTGGATTGGAAGGACCAGAGCAAAGATGAAGTGTGTTCAAAGTGTGGTGTCTCAAGGTGGAAAACTTATATTATTTCAGAGAATAATGAAGGTAACACATCTGAGAGAAAAAAGATACCAGTAAAGATTTTATGATGGTTTTCTTTGATACTTAGACTAAAAAGGATCTTCATGTCCTCTAAGACTACTTTATTCATGAGATAGAGGGTCACTTAAAAGATCGCCTCTTAAGGCATCCAATAAACTCTCTTGCCTGGAAGGAATTTGACTCTATGTACCCTAATTTTTTGAGTGACCCTCGTAATGTTAGGCTTGGATTATCTTTAAATGGCTTTAATCCATTCAAGACTCTGAGTGTTATGCATAGTACTTACCCTGTTATTATAATCCCCTATAATTTTCCTCCTTAGATGCATATGAAACAACCTTCTTTTATGATGTCATTACTTATTCATAGCCTTAAAGGTCCTAATAACAATATAGATGTGTATCTTCAACCACTAGTTGAAAAGTTAAAAGAACTGTGGGAAATTGGGGTCGAAACCTTTGATGCTCATAAGAAAAAGTCATTTCAAATGTATGCTACATCAATTTGAACTATTAATGATTACCTAACATATGTAAACTTGTTTAGGTGGAGTACTAAAGGTCAATATCCTTGTCCATGTTGTGGTTTTGAAACGGCTTCACAATGGTTAACCTATAGTAGAAAGATTTGTTATATGTGTCATTAATAGTGGTTAAAACCTAACCATAAGTAGAGGTACACTTGTGGGTCTTTTAATGGAACCCAAGAGTTTAAGGGTCATCTTATACAATGTGATAGGGATACAGTCTTAAGACAATTAAAAGAGCTTAAAGAAATGGGTGCAATTGAGGATAGGTCACAACCCTAGAAGAAGAAAAGTCCCTAGAAGAAGAAAAGTATCTTAATCATTTTGTTGCATTGGAAACATAATGTACTACAGCACAATTTTGATGTGATGTACATTGAAAAAAGTTTTTGTGATAACATCATTGGTACCTTGTTGAATTAGGAAGGGAAATCTAAAGATAATTATTAGGCAAGAGTAGACCTTGTGGAGATGAAAATAAGAAATATGCTTCATCCTTAAACACGTCCCTCTAATGGCTCAACGTTTTTGCCTAAAGCATGTTACCAAATGACTAAGAAGGAAAAATAAGCTTTTCTTGCAATTATAAAAAATATAAAAGTGCCATATGAATGCTCATCAAATATCTCTCCTTGTGTGCAAATAAAGCAACTCAAATTGATTGATTTGAAAAGTTACAATTGTCATGTTTTAACGCAAGAGTTTATGCCTAAAGTGTTAAAGGGTTCTCTTCCTAATAAAGTAATATTAGTTTTGATTGATCTTTTTTGCTTTTTCAAAGAAATTTGTTCTAATGTCCTTAACAAGGATTATGTTAAGCAAGGGGTATCTTAGGTGGCCAAAACTCTTTATTAACTTGAAACAATCTTCCTTCATTCATTTTTCACTATTATGGTATGTACCAAATAAAGGTTTTGTTGGCTATTATTTTTCACATTCATTGGAAGATAGCAACTATCAACAATGTAGTTGCCAACAAAGCCAACCAGCTTTTGTTGGCAGTCATAACCTAACCTACAACAAAAATTGGACTTTTATTGGTAGTTAATTTAAATAACCGTCAACAAATAGGTAATTTGTTGGCAATTTTACTTCGAAATGCCAACTTTTTCTTTTTTTCTTTATCCATTTATACTGTATTCACTTGGAGTGCCTTTTGGCATTTGATTCGTCCTTATTCTTTATTTGATTCTAGCTATCAATTATTCAGTAACTCAAAATAATTAAAGAATTCTTATTCTTTTACAAAGAAAAATTACAGTCATTTAATTAGAAGAACTCTTATTCTTTGTATTAATCAATCAAAGAATAATTACAATCAATAATTAAATTAAAATAATGCTAGAAATTAACACAAGCTAATACAAAACTAATAGACATTGTTGGAGCACGTATTAAGACTACTCTTCCCTGGGTTCATCTGTTTGAGCATAAGAGTATTCTTTACAATATGAATTCGAGAAGTACTGCAAAATGAGATAAGAACAATTTGAAGTTAGATAATTGGAATTTGGTTAAATTTAAGAAATTTGTTAAAAGTAAGTTTTATATCAAAGAAAAATTGACAGCATAACGGCTTAAATCATAGATTCCCAAACTTTAAGCCCTTTCTTTACAGCTAATAACATCGAATTACATACTAATATCACTAAATACAACTAGTAATAGCAAATTACCAACAACCAATAACATCTTATAATTAAATTTTTGTATACAAGAAAACATAGAGGCAAGGAAAACTATCTAATCACTTAAAGGAACTGAATTACAAACCGTGTCTAAAAAAGTAAATTATCCATGTGTGATGATATCCTTCATGAATCTCATCACGTAGTATCCACAATCTATATTGTTTAGTTATTTTTGACACTGTAAAAATTCAATAAAAAATATATTAAATTTAGGAAATGATATGCTCAATAATTGCCTGAATATTGGTAAATATCTTTACTCTATTCCATTTGTATAATGTGGCGGCTGTTTTTGACTTTGACACCATAAGCTCATGATTTGTGCAGAACATTGCTATGGCTCTATCAAGCAAATGGAGAAAAACTTAATATAAGAAACTATGTTGAAATTAAAACACACAAATATATAGAAATACAAAGAAAATAAATGCATATACTTACTAATTGAATAACTCTTGCATCTGTGCACGATTCGCTGGGTCACGATTCACGAATCCATGAAATATATCTTTGGAGCATATGGATTGATGACGACTAACATCCAGTGTACCCTAACACAATTAACCAGTGTTAGCTAATTCTAATTAGACAGTTGACATTCAAATTACACATAATTGAAAAGTTTAGCATTAAGTGACTTACCCCTGCATGTAAGGGCCAATAATAACAGCTCATTATCAGCCCTTGCAATGAACATATTTGCTACTTGCTATGATTGACTTGTAAGCTAGCTATATAGCATCTGTGGAGTAAAAGCGGCTATGTCATGGGGATTGATGAACACGAACCTTCTTATAAAGTTGCCAAGGACCAAGAATGTATGGTACACATACTTGAGATGAAGAAACAAATGGATCAATGATAAACTAAAATAAACATAGTAAAAAATGCTTAATGTACAGTGAAATAAGTACTTGGCATATAAGTTAATAGTAGTGGCCCCTATCTTCTCAAGCTGAAAGATGTTATTTATTACTTCTAGTCTAAGCAGATCTTGTGTTTCCTTATTGTAAATCTCTTTATCAAAATTTACAACTTTTATGTCATCATCCTTTAACATCTGTTCTGCTAAAATTTCAAGAGCCAATATGTATTTATTTGAAACCTAAGGGTCAGGCTTTGATTTCTTGCTAAGTCCTGACACTTTTAGGTGTTTCCCTTTAGACTATGCAACAAAGTAAGTCAGTTTAATTTGAAATCAAGAAAGATTTATAAAGGAAGCAAATCATAAGTAAGTGTTAACTAATAAACCTATCTTGATGGAGCTACAGTAATGAGATTGGTAGGTCACGCAATGAAGCTCCCCACTGCTTGTCCTACCATTCTTGCATCCTCGGTAGGAATAGGAAATTTAACATTCTCCTCTATTAGGATATTAACCTCTACTCTCACATGGTTGGTGGAAAGTATTACATTGTGAGGGTTTATGATAAGGTATCCTATGACACAATATTATACATACGACCCTCTGCAACTACACGACGAGTAGGGGTGTTGAATAATAATAAATAGTTTGTTTTGCCCTAAACAAATCATAACATAAGAAATTATTGATAAGTAGTGAAAGTATTTAAATGTTAACTTTGTAAAAGAAAGCAATTACCTTAGAGAGATGTTGAGAGGGCAATGTGCAGTTGTCTTTATAGTTGGGGTTGACTTTTGCTGCTTACATCCCCATCATCAGCATCTTCATCAAATTCTCAATGAGCCGCCATTGATATTCTAGTTGCTTTTTCAGCCCAGATTGCTCTTACTCTTATCACTCCACACTCTCTTTCAACTCAACAACCTCGATTGAAGAATGCAATTTCAAGCGTTTTGGTATCCCAAAATAGTCTCTTTAGCTGACGCCAAATCTGACACCCATAACATGACCAGGGTGCTTAATGATACCAAGTGCCTTACCTAAAATATCCTCAGCCCCTAGGAGCATATTGCCTTATGTGAGGGTTTGTGATAAGGCATCCTATGACACATAAATTTAAAAGCAAATGTTATTGAAAGTAAGAAAATGAAATAGAATGATTGAAAATTTAGATAATCAGTTAATACTTACACATTTATTCCAAACTTCAAAGACGTGCTCATCGTTAATTTTGCCCTCTTTATTGACTCAAGCTATCTTCCAGAGAATATGATGGGATATTATGCTAACTTCTAATCCCTCCTGCTTGATTTGTGTATTAGGACAAAAAATTGGTGTGTAAGTATTGGATTACATTACATATTCATAAGTAAATGATATATATATATTCATGTACCATCTATTGCTCAAGGCTTGAGTATCCCAATTTCCTGTATGGGTATGGGATATTCTTTGCTCTTTCTCGATTTTCTTGGCTTAATTTATGTGAAAACACATAATAATTGAATCAATACATACTATTGCACACTACAATAAACAATTATATATTATAGAATATGGTTACCTAGAAAAACCCTTTTTGGCGTTGGTTGGTAAAAGCATCCCAAGCCTCTTGAGTGATCATAGCTTGAAATAATTCAGGGAGATGCTTAAACATGTTCCCAACAACATCTTTCAATAATCTACTACTAAGTATGTACCAGAATGATCATAGTGCCTTGCCAGCAATCTAAGAATTATCTTGTCAAAGAACTTCAAAAGATACTATGTTGTAATAAATATTTATAGCTAATGGCACAAACTAGGTTATTTCCCAAGGAGTTTTCTTCAAATTGTCTATGAAAGAGTTCTCCTAGTATGATTATACCAGAGGTGTTTGAGGGAGTTTTGATTTACTAAAATTTAAATGAATTAAAGAAAATGACACAAACTAAAAAAGACTTAGAACTAAGTGTTGACAATAACTAGATAAATAGTGGTAATTAACTTTTGAATGGACTTCCTAGAATTCAATTATCCTTACCCCCTTTTAATATACCAAAATTTGGACTTAACTTTTTATTTCTTAGTGTGTTCTTTATAAAAATTTTTGAATTACCATTTAAGACTCAAATTACTAATTATCAAAGAATTTTGCAACCATAAAGCACCATGAAAAATTAGGCACTTGAGTTAGAAATAAGAACACACCACAATAGTATCGAAATGCTCATTAAAGTCACTGAACAATTCACTTGGAGATGCTAATCAACCGATTAGATTAAAGATTTCCTCAAGTACAAAAATCACATAAAATTTCTACCACTTAATACAATAACCATTGCACTAAATAGCCTAAAAATAAGAGAAAATAACTAGCAAATTAGACAACTATTAAGTCTGAAGTTTTTACAAACAATTAGGCATCAAAATGAGTCTCCAAATGTGAAATTGCAATCAAAATTATAGAGCAAATGAATCCAATACAATCTGTAACACCATACTTCTAACACTCAATTCATGCAATTCCCATGCTTCAACTTATGTTAATTCTATGGGAAGCAACATAATGGCATAGGAAGTCATGAATCAAGATGCATTTCCTTATAGGTAAAAATTTTCTTTCAGTATCTTGTGGTTTATATGGACACGTTAAAATCATTCTCATATTTAATTACATAGATACAACTCAAATACATCACAAAAAGTGGCCCAGAACTCGTACAAGTGCAAGAAACACATAAAATTCCATAGTGTAGCCTCGGCTAGAATTGCATGCTTTCTGTCACAAATTTTGAAAAATCATAACTAATTATAGAAAAATCAAAATCATGTATTCTTTACCATTATGGAAAGCTACAGATTTCTACTTTATGTTAAAAATAATTATAGGTTATGGAACATCAAGTAGAAGATGTTTAACATTCGAAAAGCACCCAAGGTCTCAGCTGTCTGGGCTACTATCACTGGTTACTATCATAAACTTTGAAAATTCATAACTAATTCTAAAAAAATACAAATCATGCAAATTTAGTAAATATAAGAAGCTACAGATGCTAAATTTAGGGAAAAAATATCTCTAGACCACACCAAGACCATCTGGGAACTGAATTATGATAGAATAATACTGGAGGCCCAGTGGTGCTACTGGTACTAATAGTAAATTTCAAAAATTCATAACACTCTGCTCAGACCTCCAAATGAGGTGATCTTGGTAGCCATTGGATGACATAGAATACAAAACTGACCATATGAACAGTACATGCACTAGAATAATAGAAAAATCCTAACTTTAAAAATTCATAATTAATTCTGTAGAGCTCTGATTTTTCTACACTTTAGCTTTTCAAAAAGCTCTCAATGAGCTCTACATGTCTGCCAAATTTCATGGGATGATTCATCCATTTGGTCAGTTTATGCTATAGGGTTCTAGTTTGGTCAATTTTATGGTCTCAAAAAGCATCAAAGTGTCCAATTTTGCTTCCCAAGCTTGTGTGGCCACTTAAGCATGTGGGATTACACCAAAATAACATTCTAAACTTGTCTCAAAGGTGCACAGACCCAGATTTTGGAAACTCACACTCTCACCCCATGCCATACACAAGTTTATATAATGCTAGTCTTGGCCATCAAATACCTAAATCATGCTATCTCATACATTTGGCATCCAATTTCATTCATGCATCATACATTTGGGTATTTATACATGTTCAAATGATTACATAACAATTTCATCATGAGATTACATCATATGCCATGTGTATGGCTACAAGAAAGACATAATTAAGCCATTTCATACATTTTGATGTCAATATACTTTTCCTTGGCTTGGTGGCTACCATTACCCTGCTTAATTGATTCACCTATCATGTTAAGACATTGAAGAGGAGGGGATGAGATTCAAAGAATCCCAATAGCTCATCTCCCTTTCAATCACATATAAAGTATGCAATACAAGTCTTGAAAATGCATGCATGGGCATATTGAAACATGTGAGCATTCAAGAAACATTCTTCACATTTGAACAAGTCATACATAGCATACATAGGCTTGCCAAGCAAGTGGATTAGTCTCATCCATTCACTTATGGATTTTGGACTTGCATCACCCATTTTCTCTAAGAGGTTTTGACTTAACCTTACTCTTAGGAGTCAACCTCACTCTTGGGAGACTCTTTGCTTTGTCTCAAGCAAGCTCAAGGGTTCTTAGCTTATCCTCACCATGGCTAGAAGATTCTTGACTTCTCTACACTCAAGCAAACTAAGGTAAGCACATAAAACATCATCTTGCATGCATAAAACATTATCATGATACCATAGAATAAAAGCTCATGCTAAAACACTTTTCACAGCTCAAAACATATATACACACATTCAAAGACAATATAAGCACACATTCATGCATGAGAGAAGGTGGAGAGAGCTACATTGCTTGCATTCACACACTTTTTCCTTGAGCCTTGAGTCCTCTCCTTGACCTCACACACCCAAGAAGGTAGAGATCATTTCTCTTGACCTAGACATATCATATGGAGGCCAATTATACTCTTGAATTAAATTCCAAGGCCATATATTCACTAGAAAAGCTAGGTGACTCATAAGGCTCTTTTATGGTTCTATAATGCACTTAATGAAGTAACCGTAGGAAAATATCATCTTGGCTCCATTCTCTCCATCTATTTATGATTCTTGACTCCATTTAAACCTCTTAGAGTCATCACATAATCAAATCAAGGAGCCTAGCTAGGTGTCATTTCTTTAAGCCATAATATGGAACATATAAGGCCATCTCACTATCCATGGCTTTTAAAATTTTCCTAAGGCTTCCTCTCATCCTCTTCCATCATATATGAATCAAAAGTAAGTTTGGAACAAATTAAAACTACCCCTTGGTGATCCAAACTCTCTAGGCTGTGGCTATGGACCAAGGAGACACCAAATGAGTTTGCTTTATTTTCTTGATGGAAGATGCACACGAGGATCCTTTTAGGGATCTCAAGAGCTCATTCAAATGCTCATTTAGGCCTAGGAACAATTACATCAAATCAGATTTTCAAGAGAGCTCATGAAACCCTAGGTTTGCTATTTTGAAATTCAATGGCTTTTACTTGAATTTCCTTGCATATATTTACTGTCCTTCCTTAAATTCATAGAATTAATCCTTTGTTCTACCCAAAAGTCAAGCCCTCTTGTAGCTACATATATGGGGCGAAATAGGGAGAAGAAGGGGCAAGGAGTAATTACCATAGGATGAAGACTTTACCTCATTTCCATGGCTTTTCTTGCTTGTTTCTCACTTTCCTTGGCCTCCTCTCTTCAAATCTGAATTTTCCCCTCTGTTCTTCCCTCAAAACAGATCCATATACTTCAATAAAATCATAGGAAAGAAAGAGAAATAGAGGAGAAGAGGTTTGCTAAAGAAAAAGCATGAAAAAACCAAGAAATTCCATACCTTTCTTACCTTTTTCTTCCTCCTTTTCTTCCTCTCTAGGTGAGCCTCAAGGAGCTACTATTTTTCAGTAATTTAGGTGGAGGAAGTCATGCTTAAGAAGGTGTAAGAAAAAGGGAGAAGTTTGTGGGAGCTTTTAGAAGCACACTTTTTCAAAAATTCCAATTTCATCCTTCCATAATGGTAATTTCATTTCGACTTTGTTTTAGCTCCTTTTTTAGAACCATCTTTTCCATTATAAAATTTAGGTTCCTAATTTAATAAAATGCCTTTGGAATCACTCAATTTAGAGCTAAAGCCTTACCAAACAAATCCATTAAAGTTCAAGCCCACCAACATTGGAAAACATACACCACAAGGGTTTTACCAGTCCCCAGGCTTCTCATGGTTTTTGAGGCCTCTGAGAACCTTGGACAACTCAAATTTCCCATTTTAAAAGCCCTCCTATGCGTTTTTTCCAAAATTTACACTTATTTATAGAAATGCCATTACGTTTCATTAGTTTCATCACAAATTGTTTCATCATCTTAGCTCCATTTTTCTTTTCATCTAAGCCTGGGATTCTCATTTTTAGGAGTATAGAATGCTTCCTAAATTTTTTGGGACCTTAACTAAGTCATTTGGGGGGACTTGCTTTTGTATCTGGTGAATTTCATTCATTGACAGAGAAACCGTACGTTATGTTTCTCATATTTTCTCTCATTTTTAGAGAACTGGATATTACACAATTAGCCACCAAAATCTTCATTTAACAAGCTAAACCTAGTCAAATTAAATAAGGAAATTAGTGCTAAAAGTAAGGGATAAGGAGAAGAGAAGTTAGCCAAATTTAGAGATGAATCTTGGAGCTCAAATCTTCATCCATGGAAGTCACGTTCTTAGCTAGCTACCAAGGTGATTAAGCTTCCATTTAAGAGGGTTGAATAAGGGATTGAAGGGGAGAACACACAGCTACAGAGCTTCTCAAATTGGGATTGAATGATGATGCTCTCTCCAGCGTACTACTTCTTTTAATCCAAACCCAAGCCTCAATATCATCCCTACCTCCTCACATTCTGCTCGTGCTTTCCCCAAACCCAAGATTTCTCTTCTACTCCTAGTACCCAAGTGTATTAAAGAATGAGTTAGACTCATGCATGAACATCCATGTGCATTTAGACCTCCCTTGAGTCATTTCCATCACATGTTCTTCCCCCCTTAAATCACATTTCTACAGCCCATGCTTTGTTCAATATGCTCGTGAATCAAAACTGTGTCCATGTGAAAGATAATGAATCATGAATTTACTATGTGGCCTATATGCATTTGAGTGGAATGCCATGGGTGCATCTGGTGCCCTATTAATCCATGGAGTGATTACATATGAGCTGGACATGGTGTGTGTGTTTGTTTTATAGATGTCTGAATCTAATGCCCCATGTGCGTGAAATCCCAAGAAAGTAAATGTGTAGAGAATATTTCCTTGTGAGTGTCATGCTTTTCTTAATGAGTTAGTGGGTCCCCCCTTACATGTGTGTGTATATTTGTGACGTGGAATGTGTCATGGAGTGCATCCATATGAAGGAGAAAGCTGACCATGCATAAATATGTAAGTGAATCATGCTGTAACATCTGGTCCACCGTAAACAACATAAATAAGTCAATTATAAAAGGAAATCCCTTAAATAAGAAGATTTAATGCCAAATAAAATTAAGAGAAAATTATAAATAATGAAAAATGAGGATACAAGGTTTAAGATACCCAAAAACTAAAGTCGGAGTAGCTAAATAAAATCCAACGAATATCAGTGGCATTTTTATAAATTTGTGCGCCTTTTAGAAAACTCAAATGAGGGATCTTTAAATGGAAAAATTAAATTTTTTAGGGTTTTCAGAGGCCCTGAAAACTATAGGAACCCTTTGAATGATTTAAGCCCCTTAAGTTTATGTTTTGGAACGTCGATTGACCTAAATTTTGATCGATTCGTTCGGGAAGGTTTTAAATCCAATTTGGATGAAACCAAAAGTATTTTATGAATTAGAGGACCTAAAGCTTATGATGGAAAAGATGTTTTCAAAAAGGGAGTTGAAATAAGTCTAAATGAAGCAAATAAGCATGCAGGGGCAAAATAGTCATTTTGAAAAATTATAAAAGAGGCTTTAATGAAGCTATTTTTATATATTTTAATCCTCTTATGGGGGTTTTTGGCCTCCTTGGAATTCTCTTTGTTTTCTTGAAGGAGGAAGCATGTGGGGAGCATCTTAGGTTTCTTAGGAACTCATTTAAACTCTTAATTAGGCCTAGGAATCATCATACCAAATCAGATTTCACAAGGTACACACAAAACCCTAGAATTTTCATCTTGAAATCTAATGGTTTTTTGATAATTCCCTTTGCATATTACTAATCTCCACACCCTTTTTCCTTAGATTCATGCTTGGTTCTGCCTAAAAATCATCTCTTCCTAGGGTTTCTCAAGAGGGGCAAAATGGCAGAGAAGGGAAGCAAAGATGACAACCATAGGAAGAGAAATTACCTTGTCTTCTTACTTTTTCTCACTTGAATCTTGTGTTCTTTGAGCTCCTCTCTTCAAATCAGAATTTTCCCTTGAATTTGTCCCTTGAATTAGATTTATAAACTCCATTTTAATTAAAAGAAATAAAGGAGAAGGGAGGAGAGGAAGTCTGGATGAAGAAAAGCATGAAAAACTACCAGGGAAACATACCTTAAGCTTGGATTTTCTTTCACTTTTCTTCTTCCCTTGGTGTGCCACTCTCCTAGGGTTATTCTTCTGATTTGGGGCAGAATAATCTGAAGCTAAGTGAGGGAGAGTGTGAGGTGCCACCTATTTAAAAGGGAGGAAGAAGCACTTTTTCAAAAATTTCAATTTTGCCTTTTGTTCTTGGCATTTTCGTTTCTCCTTTATTTTATCTCCTTTTTTAGAACCTTCTTTTCTATTATAAAATTTAGGTTCCCAGTTAAATAAAATTCCTTTGGAATTATTCAAATCAGAGGTAAAACCTTCTCGAACGAATTCCTCAAAGTTCGGGTATATCGACATTGGAAAACATCCATCAGAGGGGATTTAACTGTCTCAGGGCTTTCCATGGTTTTCAAGGCCTCTGAGAACCTCGGAGAATTCAAAATTTTCATTTAAAAAGCCCTCTTGTGTAAATTCCAAAATTTACTCAAAATTACGGAAATACCATTTTGTTTCGTAGGCTTTTCATAAGAAATTATTTTTTCATTCTAGCTCTGTTTTTCTTTTCGTTTGAGCCTAGGATTCTTATTTTTAAGAGTCTAGAATGCTTCCCAAATTTTTTAGAACCTTAACTATCTCATTTCGGGAGACTTCCTTTTGTATCTAGTAAATTTTGTTCGTTTATGGAGAAACTATACGTTACATTTCTCACGTTTTCTCTTGTTTTTAGAAAACCAAACATTACATCTTGGGCAAGTTTAAAAGCAAGAATATGACTTGTATGAACTGCCCAAGTGATCCCAAACCTCATGCATCTCAATTTGACCATTTCACTTCCATTTATACATACATTTCCATAAATGCCAGTTGGCCATTACATATCCAAAATGCACTTTCTCATGCATATGACCTTAGCTCTCATTTATACATAACATATCAACATAGTTACACATGCTCATATGGTCAAATAAAAATTTCATCAAGGGATTACATCATATGCCATGTGTATGGCTAAAAAGGAAGCAAAACTAGACATATTCATATACTTTAATGCCAATCTTTTTCTTCTAGGCTTGGTGACCTCTATTACCTTGCTCAATTGTTCAATTTAGCATGTTAAGACATTGGAGAGGAAGGGATAAGATTCAAAGAATTCCAATAGCTTATCTCCCATTCAATCACACATAAAGCATGCAATACAAGTCTCATAAATGCATGCATGAGCATATTGACATGTGCAATCATTTAAGTAGTATTCTTAGCATTTGAAAATGCCATACATAGTATACACAAGCTTGCCAAGTTGGCAGATTAGCCTCATCCATTCACTTGTGGATCTTGGACTTGCCTCACCCATTTCTTTAAGAGGTTCTTAGACTCAACCTTACTCTTGGGAGTCAACTTCACTTTTGGGAGACTCTTTACTTTATCTTAACCAATTTTAAGGGTTTTTGGCTCATCCTTACCATGGCTAAGGGTTCTTGGCTTCCCCACACTCAAGCAAACTAAAGCAAGCATTATAAAATATCATCATGGTACCATAAAGTAAGAGCTCATGCTAAAATACTTTTCATAGCTTAAAACTTTTATCTGATGGTATTATATATCCTATTTCTGACAGTAAATGGGTGATAAACACATATTTTATCTATTTTTAATCCTCTAACTTAGGCATTTTAATATCCAAATATGGCTTTAAGACTCTAATTAGATAAGATTTCATTTTAATAGCCATTTCTATATTTTAGAAATTTATTTGCAAAAATTTGGTGTTTAATGCTCATTTTATCTTAAATAATTTTTGTGAATATGCCTATTTGATTTTTCCCACTCTTTTGTGCAGAATTTTAATATGAATTGGAGCTTTGAAGGAGAATTTGTTTTGAAGAGAAGGAAGAAGCCAGGGTTCAAACGCAATAGCTGCATGAAGCTTGGTGGTAAATAAAAATGAAGGAGCTGACATGGGATGGTGTGATGAGAACTAAAAGCATCAAAAGAGATCTTGGGCTGAAGTTTAAAAGAAGGAAGCAACTGTTTCAAAACAGAGGAGAAATATCACGTACATTCCACGTACACAAGCAACTGGACAGCAACGTGAAGGATATGAAGCTGAACCACGATGAGAAACATAGAAGCAGCCAACGTGGAAAAGCTGCAGAGAAGCAGAAACAAACACAACATGAATAAGGCGAGCTAACACGAGGAATGTGTAGCAGAAGTAAAGAAGAAGAAGCCATGAAATGAAGCTGCAGAAACAGAGGAAAACACAAAGCAACATGAGCAGAACGATGGCAGAACAGAGGAAGAAAACTCATGAAAAGGAGCAATTCAAAGAACAAAAGGAAGCTCAGGAAAAACGTGAAGCAGTTGCAGAATGAAGAAAAAGAAGGACGACGCTGGAGCTGAGGAAAAAAGGACGTGATTTTTTAGCGCTAAGAATAACGAGCTGTGAGCTAGGAAGAACAACGTGGAAGAGCTGCATGATTCGAAGAGTAGCCACGTTCTGGTTGCATAAAGATGCTGGATTAAAACGTGAAAAGAAGAAACAGAAGAGAAAATGCTGGAGCTGCAGCATGTGAAATATGATAAAATAATATGAACTGGGACCCACACCTGATATCACATGCAATGCAAGCTTCAGATAATTGAAATGGGAAGGGGGAGCACGTGTTTCTCACAAGGGAATTAAGAGAATGCGTTCCAGCGATTAAGCTGAGCAAGCACGTGAAAAATAAGACATTCACGTGAATGGAGAAAACACGACGTCGCACACTCCGTCATTCACGCTTAAATCAATTCCCATTCGCTGGCCCATTCCATACACTCGATCCATTCGGCTTTTGGGACGTCATTCTCCCCATTCCATCGTCTCTTTATATACGCTCAAACCCTAGCCATCAACACCCTACGCCTCATCAACCACTCATCTCGCCTCCATTCACCCCATGCCTTTCACCCACAACCCATTCTATCCACGCCTCCATACACAGAACTTCATCCATCTCTCCATCTCCAATCCACGCCAACATGAAGTTCTGATCCATCTTGAGGCTAGCTAGGAGGAAGCTCTTGGGCTAAAGCTTGAATCCTTGGAGTAGAAGCAGAATTCTGGCTAAGATTTTCTTATTTTTTCAGCACTTTTTCTTTTTCTTGTATAATCTCGGTTGAGTTATATTTGATTAGGAATTTGTGTAATTAATTAGTGGCTGGTTAGACACTGATTAGGATTTTTTTTTTGTTGATTAATTGGTTGGATTTGAATCTGATTTTTCATTATTCTCTCTAATCTCCCATGTATGCCACGAAGGTGTTCGATGAAATGCATGAGTAAGGTTATGTGTTTAAATGTCTATTTGAGAATTCCTTGGTGTTTAGTTGGTTAATTAAACATTTTTGGATGATGAATCAGAAGATAATTAATTAGTTAATTAATCAAGTTGGATGTTCATTGATCTTAAGGATAAGAGTTAACAGTTTAATGTGGGATTGAGGTCTCAATTCAACATTAGATTATTAATCTCTTGAATCTTGAATGGTTATTCAAGATCATTTGCTAATGAACATAATTAGGAATTCTTAGGCCAGAATTAATCACAATTGGAATAGGATAAGGATAGTGGATACCAAGAGATTATTCCTAAGCTAGTCACAAGATCATCATTCACCATAATTCATCCAATTAGGTAGTAATTAGGAATTTTGATTCAATTTAGTTTTAGGATAGTTTAATTCATTCAAAAACCCCCCAAACTAGATAGTTCTAGGATCTTAGAACACTTAGAGAACCTAATTGAACATTGAATTCCAATTCCAAGGGAGATGACCTAGGTTGTGCCACTTGCTATATTTTTAGATCAACCTAGTTTTATTTTGAGGGTTGCACGACAAGCCCGTCAATGGGTTAGTCTTGTGCAGGTGGTTTTAAAAAACTCAAGGATCATAGTTGTCTAGAATAAGAATAATGAATTGGTGCCACCCGTGTACAGAACAGTAGGAGGGTTTATAGGTGGTTCTAAGAAACTTCACTTTTGGGAGACTCTTTACTTTGTTTCAACCAATTTTAAGGGTTTTTGGCTCATCCTCACCATGGCTAAAGGTTCTTGGCTTCCCCACACTTAAGCAAACTAAAGCAAGCATTATAAAACATCATTTGCATATATAAAACATCATCATGGTACCATGGAGTAAGAGCTCATGCTAAAATACTTTTTATAGCTCAAAACTTTTATCTACTAGTATTATATATCCTATTTCTAATAGTCAGTGGGTTAGTCCTATACAGGTGGTTCCAAAAAACTCAGGGATCTCAGTTATCCAGAATGAGAATAATGAATTGGTGCTTACCCGTGTACAGAACAGTTGGAGGATTTGCATTGACTATGGGAGGCTTAATTTTGTCACTAGAAAGGATCATTAACCCCTTCCTTTTTATTGATCAGATGCTTGAGCGTTTAGCTAGGAAATTTCATTATTATTTTTTGGATGGATTTTCAGGTTATTTCCAGATATGCATAGCCCCAGAGGATCAAAAGAAGACGACATTCACATGCCCATTTGGAACATTTGCCTACAGACGAATGCCTTTTGGTCTTTGCAATGCCCCTAGAACTTTCCAGCGGTGTATGGTTTCTATTTTTAGTGATTTTCTAGAACATTGTATAGAAATTTTTATGGATGATTTCACTGTATATGAGAACTCTTTTGATGACTGTCTATGTAGTCTGAATAGAGTCCTAGCAAGATGCATAAAGAAAAACCTTGTACTTAATTTTGAAAAATGCTATTTTATGGTTCGAAAAGGCATTGTATTGGGTTATATTATATCTGAACAAGGCATAAAGGTTGATAAAGCTAAGATAGATGTTGTCACTTCTCTACCATACCCGACATATGTTTGGGAGGTTTAGTTTTTTCTAGGTCATGCAGTTTTTATAGAAGATTCATTCAAAATTTTAGTAAAATTGCTTTACCATTGTCTAAGCTGTTATAAAAATATGTTAATTTCCATTTTGATGATGCATGTAAAATAGCTTTTGATGATCTTAAGAAAAGATTGACTTCCCCACCCATTATTTAACCCCCTGATTGGAACATCCCATTTAAGCTTTTATGTGATGCTTCTAATTTTGCTGTAGGTGTAGTTTTAAGCTAGAGAGTGAATAAAAGGTCCCATGTGATAGCTTATGTGTCCAAGACTCTGGATAGGGCCCAAGCAAATTATACAACCATAGAAAAGGAGTTTCTTGCTATTGTTTTTGCTTTGGATAAATTTCTTATTTACTTGATACTAAAGTTATTGTTTTTACTAATCATGCAACCTTAAAATACTTGCTGAAGAAGCCTGATGCAAAGCCAAGATTGATCAGATGGGTGTTTCTACTTCAAGAATTTGATATTGACATCTGGGATAAAAGTGGAGCTGAAAACTTGGTAGCAGAACACTTGAGCAGAATTAAGGCTCCAAAGGTAGATTCTTTGCTTATTGATGATGATTTCCCTTATAAGTATTTATGTGCTGTGCATAGTTTCTACCCATGGTATGCAGATTTAGTGAATTATCTAGCTGCTTCTAAATTGCCTATTGATTTGAATAAACATCAGTTGAATAAGTTTAGAAGTGAAGCTAGGTATTATATTTGGGATGATCCATACTTGTGGAGACTATGCAGTGACCAAGTGATTAGATGTTGTGTGCCTGATATAGAATTTGAGTCTGTCTTGAAATTTTGTCACACACTTACATGTAGAGGTCAATTTAGTCTAAAACGCACAGCTAGGAAGGTTCTAGATAGTAGATTGTATTGGCCTACTTGTTTTGTGATACCTTTGATTTTTGTAAAAGATGTGTCAGGTGTCAACAAACAAGTAGCATATCTAGGAGAAACGAAATGCCAAAGCATCCCATTTTGTTTTGTGAAGTCTTTGATGTATAAGGCATTGATTTTATGGGACCTTTTCCTACTTCTTTTGGCTTTGCTTACATTTTATTGGCTATTGATTATGTTTCGAAGTGGGTGGAAGCAAAACCTAATAGGACTAATGATTCTTCTGTGGTTGTAGAGTTTGTTCGCTCTCATATTTTCTGCAGGTTTGGTATCCCCAGAGCTATTATCAAGGACCAAGGAACTCATTTTTGCAACCGGAGTATGCACAGCTTGCTTAGCAAGTATGGTATTGTGCATAAAGTAGCTACTCCATATCACCCTCAAACAAATGGCCAAGCAGAGATTTCTAACTGGGAGGTGAAACAAATTTTAGAGAAAACAGTGCAATCAAATAGGAAAGATTGGAGTAAGAGGCTAGATAATGCACTTTGGGCCTATAGGACTGCCTACAAGACTCCTATTGGCATGTCACCCTATTGGCTGGCATTTGGGAAAGCTTGTCACTTACCGATAGAATTGGAGCACAAGGCTTACTAGGCTGTGAAGAAATGCAATTTGGATTTGAATGAAGAAAGGTCTCACAGAAAATTTTAACTCTAAGAGCCTGAAGAAATTTAGTTGGAAGCCAATGATAATGTAAAGATCTATAAAGACAAAGGTGCTCCATGACAAGATGATAGCAAGAAAGGAGTTTGTGATTGGCCAAAAAGTTCTACTTTATAAATCTCGCTAAAAGCTTATGCCAGGTAAACTTTGTTCTAAATGGGAAGGTCCATATATAGTTTCTGGTGTTTTCCCTTTTGGTGCAGTTGAGCTTTTGGATGAGCAGACAGGAGCTAAACTTAAAGTAAATGGACATCGGCTCAAGCATTTTCATGAAGGAGTTCCAAGAGATGATAAGGAGGAGCTTCAACTCCATAACCCACATTGATCCTCGATTGTACCCTTTCCCTTCCCCCTTTTTATATTGTGTTGTCTTTATCTGTTGACTGGATTGTGTGCTAGCATTGAAGACAATGCAATGTTTAAGTGTGGGGGGGATACAAATAAAATTTTTAGTTTTGCTTTGTTTTGGTTAGTTGATTTTTCTAGTTTCTAGGCTTTTAGTCTTTTATTTTACTTTTGAAGTGTTGAAGTTTTGTGTTGTTTTTCAGTTTTTGAAAAAAAAATGAAAAAAATAATTGTGCTTTTATGTAAGTTGCTAGTATTAAGGGAATCATAGCTTTGATATTTCTCAATTTGATAGAGAATTGATCTTGTGTTGAGAATGCAAGTTAAGTGGCAATTAGCTTTACTTTAATGAAATTTGATGATGGTCAATTTACCTTGTGAGATTTTTGAACCTATTGCTTATTCATTTCTAGTGTGTATTTTCTATCTTGCTTTTACTTTAGAATTTGGCTTGAATCTTATTCAAGCCCACATTTATTCATTTGCCATGCATGAAAAGGATTAAGGCATTCATTGTTATTTTGTTTTAGCTAGAGCCAAAAAGCTATCCTACATATGTTTAATCCATTTGCTTTACTCCTTTGAGCCATAAATGTTTCTTTTTTAGCCTTTTAGCCATGAAAATGAAACAAATGTTCTTCCTACCTTGATTAGGATGCTTTTGATTATTAAGGGCAATGTATCTTGTTAAGGTGGGTGGAGGTGCATTTTTCACATCATTTATAGGTCGTTTGTTTGTTGCTCCTCGAAAATATTCCAAGAAAAAGAGAGAGGAAAAAGAAAAAAAATAATTAAAAAAAGAAGCAAAGCAAAAGAAAAGAATTTGAAATATAAAAAAAATAAATAAATAAAAAAGAAGGAAAAGGAAAGAAAAGTTGTTCTCTTGATGCATATATTTGTTTATGGTAAATGGGGCCTTAAAATGCACTTGCATTCCATTCTTATTCTTCTTTTGATGCTCTTAATGATTTTTAGCATCCAATTTGCTTTTTGAATATTCTTTATTCATTTGTTTACCACTTGTTTCATACCTTGGCCTACATTATGACCATAACAATGACCTTTTGATTCATTCATTGGTGACGGGCTTTGTCGTGCAACCCTCAAAATAAAACTAGGTTGATCTAAAAATATAGCAAGTGATACAACCTAGGTCATCTCCCTTGGAATTGGAATTCAATGTTCAATTAGGTTCTCTAAGTGTTCTAAGATCCTAGAACTATCTAGTTTGGGGGGTTTTGGTTGAATTAAACTATCCTAAAACTAAATTGAATCAAAATTCCTAAATTCTACCTAATTGTGTGAATTGTAAATGATAATGGCTTGTGACTAGCTTAGGAATTGTCTCTTGGTATCCACTATCCTTATCCTATTCCAATTGTGATTAATTCTGGCCTAAGAATTCCTAATTATGTTCATTACAAGTTATCTTGAGTTACCACACAAGAATCAAGAGATTAACAATCTAATATTGAATTGAGACCTCAATCCCGCATTAAACTGTTAACTCTTGTCTTTAAGATCAATGAACATCTAATTTGATTGATTAACTAATTAATTATCTTCTGATTCATCATCCAAAAATGTTTAATTAACCAACTAAACACCAAAGAATCCTTAGATAGACATTTAAGCACATAACCTCACTCATGTATTTCATCGAACACCTTCGTGGCATACATGGGAGATTAGAGAGAATAATGAAAACTTATATTTAAATTCAACCAATTAATCAACAAAAAAGGTTTCCTAATCAGTGTCTAACCAGCCACTAATTAATTACACAAATTCCTAATCAAATACAACTTAACCAAGATTGTACAGAAAAAGAAAAAGTGTAGGAAAATCAAGGAATCTTAGCCAAAATTCTGCTTCTTCTCCAAGGATTCAAGTTTTAGCCAAGAGCTTCCTCCCTTGCTAGCCTCAAGGTGGATGAATTAGAGCTTCATTAATGGATGGAATTGGAGATGGAATGAATGGAGAGATGGATGATTATGTGAGTGGAGGCGTGAATTTTTGACGGGAAGACGAGGGTTGATGAGGCATCTCAATAAAGATGGAGGTGAGGGTTTTAAAAGGCCAATGACCGAGGGAATAAGGATTAATGAGGCGTGGGTATGGGTATGCGTGGAGTGTATGGACGAATGAATAATGACGGCTAGGGTTTTAATGGAATCGTGTAAAATGGGCTGGACGAATGATGGATGCTGATGGCGTGAATTCTCCTCTCACGTGAGCCTTTAAGTGATTCCATGTGTTCAGCTTTTGTTCCTCATTTGTGCGCTGAAACCACGTTTAAGTTTCTTCTACTATGCATGAGTGTGGGCCCCATTGTTAATATAATATATTCTACATGCATACTGTAGCTTCTGCTCCACGTGATTTTCTTCTTTGTGCAGTTCGTGTGTTGCTCATTCGTTCTACTTAGCTGCTGGTTTGTGTGTTGCTCGAGTCTGCTGCCATGTGTTTTCTGTTCATGTTCTCTTCTTCGTTCCAGAGCATGACTTCACCTTCTGTTCAAGCTCAAATGCTTCTTGTTACAGCTGCTACTTCAAGCTTCGTGTGTTTCTCCTTCTCAAAGCACCAGAACCCGTGGCAAGCTCCTTCCTCTGTTTCTGCATGACTTGTGGCTTTCTTCCTCAGCCAAACGTTAAAGTCGTAGCTTCAGCTCTGTTCAGCAGCTTCGCATTGCTTTTTCACGTCATCCACGTTCCATGCAGCTGCTTCTTCATGCAGCTCAATCTTCCAGCTCAGCGTCTTCTTCATCGTGCCAGGTGTGTGTGTTTCTGCCATTAAACCCAGTCCACGTTATGCTAGAGTTTGCAAGCTTCTTTGTGTTGCTTTATTCCTTTTGCATCAGACCCATATCTTCCTTCTCTGATTCTGCATAAGCTGCTTCTATTTTGTTCTCAGCTAAAACTTTCTACTGTTCACATGCTTAGCCCGTGGCTGTTTTCTTCTTTTTCTGGCTGCAACCTTTTTAGTTTATGGCTCTCCTTACTCTTCTTCAAAAAAAATTCTCCTTCAAATCTCCAATTGCCCAACAAAAATCTGCATAAAAGAATGAAAGAGATGAAATAGAAAATTCACAAAATTTATTTAAAATGATTTATGCATTAAAATTCAAGAATTTTGCAATTTTAATTCCTAGAGTGCAAAAGTGGCTAATGAATTCAAATTGAATCTAATTAAACCCTTAAGACCATATTCCATCATCAAAATGCCAAAGTTAAGAGGATTAAAGTGTATAAAAATCATGCTTATCAAATTCCCCCACACTTAAACCTTTGCACTCCTGGGCAAAGCTCAATATCAAAGAAAAGACTAGTGGAATGATCAATGGAGAATGAAAATGAAAAGGAAAATGTAGAAAGTTACAAGATTGAGAATGATCAAAACTTATCAACACTTCAACAATCCAAGCAAACCTCAATTGCATCAAGAATTAAGCTCCATGGCAATTTCATTTGAAAATAATGAAATACAATGCATAGCCTTTCACATGGATTGGTGTTTACTCTCATCTCTCAAGTGTTTATGGGCAATGTATATCACTCAAATTTCACCTATCAAGGTTCACTACCATAAGCTTGTCAAGCTTCTAAATCTCCACCACCCATGCTAAATGCAATACACAAATCAAAGGACTTTATTCAGGGTTGTAATAGGGCTAGGGGAGATGAAATGAATGGATAACAAAAATAAAGGGAAAAACAAACAGCAAATAGAACACCTTAGGACCTCAAGAGTATTCAATGATAATCTCAGATAGAGAAGAGTGTGCATTCAAGGCCTTATTTCCAACTAACAATGGGTAACTACAAACTCAATCTAAATTACTTCTTTCTTTTGATTTTCAATAACTTTTTAACTTTTCCTCTTCTTTTTTTTTTCATTGCTTTTCTTTTCTTTTCTTTTTTTTTATTTAAGAACATATTCCTCAACTCTTATTATCAATGGCCTAACTTGATGTAAAGCATACATTCTCTCATCCCAAACAAGTGCAATGCTCCTTGAAATCTCTAAGGTATCTTAAAACACGATGGGAAAATATTTTTAAATGGCTATAGGCTAACAAGAAAATGAAAACAAGCCCAAAGTGGCTAAACAATGGATAAAGTGTATGTAGGTTGGCTTTTTGGCTATCTGGCTAGAAAAGAAATGAATGCCTTATCATTTTTATGCATGCAAATGCAAATGTGGCCTTAACAAAGAATCAAGACAAGTTCTAGAGTGAAACAAAGATAGGTGAATACACACTAGAATTGAACAATTAAGGCTCAAATTCTCACCAGCTAATGACTATCAAATAATTCATTGAAATCAAATTCATTGCCACTTCACTTGAATCAAGACACAAGATTCATCACTTATCATGTCTACGTGAATTCAAGCTATAATCATCTTAACTTGCAACTTTCACAGAAAAATTTAAAGAAAATCACGCTTTTTTTTTTCAAAAAAAATTTCTCAAAAATTTTTAGTTTTTTTTTAACAAAGCAAGGAAAAGATGATGGATGGAATAGAATGACTCTCCCCCCCACACTTAAATTTTGCATTGTCCTCAATGTCAGCACACAATCCAGTAAACAGATAAACAACACAATATAAAAGGTAGAAAGGGAAAGTATACAACCGGATGAATTTGAATATGGAGATTCCAATGGTAGGCTTAGATTTCCTTTGTAGCTGATTAGCAATTTATTTCCTACAAAACAAAATCAAAATGAACTGTAATATAGAAAAGACAAAGAAAACTAAATCCTAAGCTAAAAAGAACTCCATAAAAGACTAACTAATCATATGTATCAAAAACAAGAATTAAAACCTCTTTATTCCTTCTTAACTGGACAAATTTAAGTCTCACCACTTTAAAACATTTGGATTGATCATTCAGTGATGACTCATGGACTTTCTCAACCATCAGTAGTCTTAGAAAGTCATTTTTAGCATTTTTAGAAACAATAAAAGAATAAAAATCAAATTCAGGAGATTTAAAACCAAAGAAAGAAAATTTAAAATCAAACTGAAAATTTGAACTTTCTAAAAATCTATCAAATCCAAAGAAATCTACTGGACTCCCATCAGTAAGAGTCACTACATCAACAGAAAAGTTAGATTGTAACTTCTCACAGCCCTTTAAGTTCAAGGTGTCTGACAGTTGCTGTGTCTCAGCTAGGAGAGTCTGTGGCTTGTAGGGAACTGCTTTACCAACCTCAGGAATTTGTTCATGACTTTCAACAATAGAGACAGTATCTTCCCTAACCAAAGAGACATCAGTAGGCTCACAAAATTCTAGACAATTATCAACAGCAAAATCAAGTCTCTCACTAGTATCAACAAGAGTACAAGGATCAACAGGATTTTCAACGTCAACATTATCTTTATGCATATTCTCATCAATACTAGTATGATCAAAAGAATCAGGTTCATTAACAATTTTAGTGCAAACCAAGGATTCCATGGATTCAGCAAATTTATCAGACTCCAGAAACTCATTAATCTCAGCACATATAGGACATGTATGCAATTCATCACATAAGCATTGCAAATTTGAGTCTGAATTATTAACAAGTTGTCCAACAATTTCAATATCTATATCCTCTTCACATGTTATATCTACCATTTCATCAGTCACATCATGACATGCTAGTGAGGAATCATAATGATCAGTATATGTGATGGACTCACTAGTCTCAATGGAAGAATTAATCTGAGAGTATTCATCACATATAGTAGATTCAACACACATAGAATCAAGAAATGCATCCAAATCAGTTATGCCACATGATCCAGATGGCATGTTGTCTCTAAACTCAATAGGTGCATCATCAACAGACTTATCAACTAACCCCACACCAAGAATAGCATGATCATCATATTCTAAGTCAACCCCACACTTATCTACTACCCTAGACTCAAGAGATTCATCATTAACAGGCTCAGAAATAGAATTATCACTAAGATCACAGCTAGGTGTAGACATACCAAGTGCATCAGTACACAAGGATTCATGAATATCACAAAATGTGTCAATTTTGTTCAATGAGCTACCACAATCAATCATATCAGGAGATTCAACAATTATTTCCTCATCAACAACATCATCATCATGTAATTCAGAATCAACAACATTATATGCATTAGGAATCACAGTGCTATCAAGCAAACTAGAGTTTGTTCCAATAAATTGTAAAACATTAGAAGATGGAAGGATATTACCCAATGAATAGGACTCTTCCTCCTCTATGCGTTCCTTTCTAATTTGCTCTTCAGTCAATTCAATAGCACTTGAAGTTGGTTGATTCAATTGAATTCTCGAATCCTTCATCATGTTGTCAAGCCTTTGTTGCATTTCGAGATACCACCGTTCATGTTCTTGTTTGAATTGAAGATATTCGGCATCCTTTTATTGGATTCAAAGATTATAGGCCTTTAAATGCTCTATCATCCTCTCTTCCAAACTTGGTTCCCTCTGGGGCTCTTGTTGCATGTACCCCTCATAGTAATTGTAAGGATGATATTGTGGCTCTTGCCTATGGAAGGTATGATATGGCTCATGATGATGGTGGTAATTTGGGTGAATCTCATATGGGTTATGGTATGTTTGATAGTTGGGGTGAACTTCATATGGATTGTGGTGTGGTTGATAGCATGGTGGTTGGAATTGTTGGTATTGTTGGGCTTGCTGTTCTTGTCTTTGTTGTTCAAGCAAGCCTTGAAGCATTATATTGAGATTATCCAACTTTCTGGAAATCCTATCATTTGCATAAGGATCATAAACACCTTGATTAGAACAATAGGGATCCATTTAAAAGCAAAAATAAAATGAGAAGTATAATTACTTTTAGCACAAAGAAAAATCACAAACAACTATAACTAAAATTAAAAATTAAGAAAATCAAATCAAATGAAGATAAGAAGTTCCTAAAAATGAAAAACACTCTAAAACAGAGCCTAATGACACAAAACAAACTCACAAAAATTAAAGAAGATAAATCCAGAAAAATTGAAAAATTCCTAAAAAATTCGAGAAAATACTAAAAAATTAGAAAAAGTGTCACAAACGTTGGAATTTGGCCAAAAAGTGGTGCACCTAATAGCTTTTCTATTACTTTTGCTCAAAACATCCAAAAACCTTGAAAAACAAAGTATGAGAATTTTCTGGGCACTTTGAACGAAAATTCCAGCAACCAGGACACTTAACGCGCAACACCGAAATTAACCGATTCCAAGTTCAAAACAGAACTAAAACAAAGATAAAAAAAATAAAAACACTTAGAAAACTTTCTCAAACAATTGAGACTCCAAATCCCCGGCAACGGCGCCAAATTTTGAAGGGCTTTGCCGTGCAACCCTCAAAATAAAACTAGGTTAATCTAAAAATATAGCAAGTGGCACAACCTAGGTCATCTCCCTTGGAATTGGAATTCAATGTTCAATTAGGTTCTCTAAGTGTTCTAAGATCCTAGAACTATCTAGTTTGGGGGGTTTTGGTTGAATTAAACTATCCTAAAACTAAATTGAATCAAAATTCCTAAATTCTACCTAATTGTGTGAATTGTAAATGATAATGGCTTGTGACTAGCTTAGGAATTGTCTCTTGGTATCCACTATCCTTATCCTATTCCAATTGTGATTAATTCTGGCCTAAGAATTCCTAATTATGTTCATTACAAGTTATCTTGAGTTACCACACAAGAATCAAGAGATTAACAATCTAATATTGAATTGAGACCTCAATCCCGCATTAAACCGTTAACTCTTGTCTTTAAGATCAATGAACATCTAATTTGATTGATTAACTAATTAATTATCTTCTGATTCATCATCCAAAAATGTTTAATTAACCAACTAAACACCAAAGAATCCTCAGATAGACATTTAAGCACATAACCTCACTCATGTATTTCATCGAACACCTTCGTGGCATACATGGGAGATTAGAGAGAATAATGAAAAATCATATTTAAATTCAACCGATTAATCAACAAAAAAGGTTTCCTAATCAGTGTCTAACCAGCCACTAATTAATTACACAAATTCCTAATCAAATACAACTTAACCAAGATTGTACAGAAAAAGAAAAAGTGTAGGAAAATCAAGGAATCTTAGCCAAAATTCTGCTTCTTCTCCAAGGATTCAAGTTTTAGCCAAGAGCTTCCTCCCTTGCTAGCCTCAAGGTGGATGAATTAGAGCTTCATTAATGGATGGAATTGGAGATGGAATGAATGGAGAGATGGATGATTATGTGAGTGGAGGCGTGAATTTTTGATGGGAAGACGAGGGTTGATGAGGCGTCTCAATAAAGATGGAGGTGAGGGTTTTAAAAGGCTAATGACCGAGGGAATAAGGATTAATGAGGCGTGGGTATGGGTATGCGTGGAGTGTATGGACGAATGAATAATGACGGCTAGGGTTTTAATGGAATCGTGTAAAATGGGCTGGACGAACGATGGATGTTGATGGCGTGAATTCTCCTCTCACGTGAGCCTTTAAGTGATTCCACGTGTTCAGCTTTTGTTCCTCATTTGTGCGCTGAAACCACGTTTAAGTTTCTTCTACTATGCATGAGTGTGGGCCCCATTGTTAATATAATATATTCTACATGCATACTGTAGCTTCTGCTCCACGTGATTTTCTTCTTTGTGCAGTTCGTGTGTTGCTCATTCGTTCTACTTAGCTGCTGGTTTGTGTGTTGCTCGAGTCTGCTGCCATGTGTTTTCTATTCATGTTCTCTTCTTCGTTCCAGAGCATGACTTCACCTTCTGTTCAAGCTCAAATGCTTCTTGTTACAGCTGCTACTTCAAGCTTCGTGTGTTTCTCCTTCTCAAAGCACCAGAACCCGTGGCAAGCTCCTTCCTCTGTTTCTGCATGACTTGTGGCTTTCTTCCTCAGCCAAACGTTAAAGTCGTAGCTTCAGCTCTGTTCAGCAACTTCGCATTGCTTTTTCACGTCATCCACGTTCCATGCAGCTGCTTCTTCATGCAGCTCAATCTTCTAGCTCAGCGTCTTCTTCATCGTGCCAGGTGTGTGTGTTTCTGCCATTAAACCCAGTCCACGTTATGCTAGAGTTTGCAAGCTTCTTTGTGTTGCTTTATTCCTTTTGCATCAGACCCATATCTTCCTTCTCTGATTCTGCATAAGCTGCTTCTATTTTGTTCTCAGCTAAAACTTTCTACTGTTCACATGCTTAGCCCGTGGCTGTTTTCTTCTTTTTCTGGCTGCAACCTTTTTAGTTTATGGCTCTCCTTACTCTTCTTCAAAACAAATTCTCCTTCAAATCTCCAATTGCCCAACAAAAATCTGCATAAAAGAATGAAAGAGATGAAATAGAAAATTCACAAAATTTATTTAAAATGATTTATGCATTAAAATTCAAGAATTTTGCAATTTTAATTCCTAGAGTGCAAAAGTGGCTAATGAATTCAAATTGAATCTAATTAAACCCTTAAGACCATATTCCATCATCAAAATGCCAAATTTAAGAGGATTAAAGTGTATAAAAATCATGCTTATCAATTGGCATTTGATTTTGATAGTGGAGATGTAGATAATTGCTAAGCTTATGGTAGTAAGGTTGGATATGATGGAATTTGAGAGTAAAAACTTTATCCTAAACACTAAAGAGTAGAGTGATAAACACTAATCCAAGTGAGGGACTTTCATTGCATTTCATTTTTGATTAAGTGTATTGCCATGGTACTTGTTGCATTGATGCAAGTGATATGACTTGGAGAATTGAGCAATTGATTTGCTTTGAGCTTCCTCGTGCTAAGTGACTTGTACTATTCCATTTTTCTTGATTTCCTTTCCATTATCTTTTTCTTGGAGTTTTATTTTTCTTTTGCCCAGGAGTGTAAAAGCTAAAGTGTGGGGGAATTTGATAATTGCTAATTTTTATATACCTTATTCCCTTTAATTTTGGCACTTTAATAATCGAATATGACTTATTGCATTTTATTATATGATAATTGAATTTAATGGCCATTTTCTACACTTTAGGAATTAAATTGCAAAATGATTAATTTTAATGCATTAATTTCTTTAAATGATTTGTGAATTTTCCTATTGAATTGTTCTTATTATTTGTGCAAATTTTTTGTTGGGAAATTGGAGCTTTGAATGATAAAATGATTTGAAGAAGAGAAAAGTTGTTGTGTGAGACAAGGCTTTAGTTTTGGAGACTTGAACAGAGGAGGGAGGAACGAGGTTGCACACATTCAATTGAGGCCCAACAACTCACATGTCACTCATAAGTCCCTCCAGCTCCATTCACATACATCCACATCTTCACAATGCTCTATTCTAGTGAGTAGAGATATTTACGTGGGAATGAGTAGGAAAAAGAAGAAGCAACATACATGGAGACAAGTGCAAAACATTTGAGATGTTTACGTAGGGAGAAAGTGAGAAAGGACCTTAGGAGCAATAGATGAAGGAACTCTCATTTGGAGCTCATGTGAAGAAGCTGAAAAACAATGAGCTCACAAACAAACACTCATCCACACTCATGAGCTATCTCATGTTGCCACACAACCATGCATTCAATATTCTCACATGACCAAGCCATGGTTTAAGTAAGGAGAAGGAAGCCCAAAAGTGGGCAGAATAGCAGCTGAAGAAGCTTGTAAGGAAGCCACGAGTTTGTGTAGTATGGGCAGTTCCCATGTAAGCTACACGAGCAGAATAGAGTTGAAGAAGTTTCATGGAAGAGCTTGGGTTGACGTAGAAGAAATGAGCCGAATGAGTTGAAGGAGCTGGGCTGGATACATAAGCTGAGAAGAAGCCACATAAAGAAGAAGAATGAGTTACATGTGAGACAAGAAGCTACAAGTTAGAAGGAAGAAAGAAAAAGGAGCTAGTGGTAGAGAAAGAAAACACACATTGAATGAACAAAGCAGCACGTAGGCTCGAGCTGGAAGAGAAGCAAAGAAGCTGACGTGGAAATCATGTAGAGGCAACATAAAAGAGAAGATTTCCATGGGTTGAAGGAGCTTTCGAAAAGAAGCTTAGCTGGAGGAGTTATTGAGCTGAATACGTGATACAAAAAGACACGAAGAAGCATGCAAAGTTGACGTGGGAAGCCTAGGTTGAAGGTTAAATGAAGACGTGAAATAATGCGAAGGAAGGAGCTATAGGCTGATTTGAAATGAACCACGTGGAAGAAGCTATAAGTTGATTTTTCTGAGCACATGAAGAGCAAAAATGAGCCATGTGGTTCTTAGTAAGAATAATGCTATGGGCAGAATTGAAGGAGAGACACATGAAAGGCAGCATATGATCATAATACGGGCTGACATGGGAATAATTACAAGATGAATAAGCTAGAGTTTAGAGAGGGCTGACTTGTATTAATGAAACATGAGCTGGAGATTGAGTGATTAAAGAAAACATGTGAGAGGGTGTGAATGTGAAAGAGAAGGTGAGCATGAATGCGAGAAAAAGAAGAGGAGCTGTGGGAAAAAAAGGGGGGACGCGAATAATACGACGGAGAGGCGCAAGAGCTCCAAAGACAAACGAAGGAGTTCATTCATCGATTTCTTCATAGCTGTAGCTCATCCCATCAATTTTCTTCCATTTAATTCTTCCATGGCAACTTGAAATCTTCTTGGTGGCTAGCTAAAGATAGGATACTCCCAAATGCAAATTTGAGCTCCACATTTCCTCACTAATTTGGATAAAACTTTTGTTGCTCAATCTTTTAATTTCAACATTATTTCCTTTATTAATTTGACTAGGTTTAGCTTATTAATTTAGGAATTTAATTGCTGAAAATTATTGGATTGATTTGATTTGTGGATTGAGTGTAATTTGATATTTGAATCTTAATTGTAATCTCTACATGTTTATGGAAATTCCAAACTTAGTGGCTGTGCAATTTACTCTTAATTTCCTCTCGATTATAGGCTAATTGATGTAATGATTGTTGGATTAAGTGGCTAGAATTTTTGTGTAATTAATTGTTTGAAGAATTCATTAATCTAATTGGTTAATTAACATCTTAAGTGGGTTGTGCAGCAGATTTTATTGAGCAATTAGGATTGGTTATAGTCTATTCTTGTTCTTAATTCAATTGATTAATTTTTCAAGGTTTCTTGTGGTTGCAAAATCTTTAAATAATTGGTGAATTGAATCTTGGATGGTCATTCAAGAGTTTTTATGGAGAATACACTAATGAGTAAGAATTTAAATCCAAATTTGGTACATTAAAAAGGGAGCAAGGATAATTAAATTCTAGGGAGTCCATCTAAAGGCTAGCTGCCACAATTTCTTAATTGTTCACTTCATTTAGTCTTAAGTTTTTTATTCTTGTCATTTAAAATTTAGTTCAATTAAATTTTAGTAATCCAAATCCCCTAAACAATTTTCATTTAGTAATACTTAAAATACTCTTTCATAAATAAGTTGAGATACAAACTCCTTAGGAAATGACCTAAGTTGCATCATTACCAATAAAATTTATTTTTCTACTTACTTTTTTTTGAGATTGCGTGACACAATCGTCAATGACCAACAAGGCATTTATATTGTCATTCATCATGGCTAACATATCATTCATCGTGGATAATTAGCCTCAGGTTCAGGCTAGTCTCTTGTCTAAGTATTGGCCATGGCAAGAAACTCTCTGGATTGCCTCGTTGCTTCTTGGAATAATTGGTCATGGCTAATGGCCTTTGATTGGCTTACTTTTTCAAGGATTGGATTTTCATCTTTAATTACCAACCCGAGCCTCATTGCCTCTATATCTAGCCTATCATCAAGCTAGAGGGTTCTATCTCTTACTTTATTCATGCATAGCTGGCTATTAGCTCTGGGCTATCAAGGCTCTAAAGAGTATAGCTTGTAACTTAAACCTTTAGCCTGAGGGAATTAGCCTTTTGGGCTCTGAAACTTATCTAGACATTTGGGTGTTGTGGCTAGGGGATGACTCTTTTTCTCACTTCCTCTCTAAACTGGTCCTGTGTAGCCACAATCTCATCTCTGACCACGCTACATCACTGCTTGTCTTTACATTACGCGAGACCCCTCAAAATGGTCTAGGTATAACTACCAAGGAGAATTAGGCCTCACATACTTTCTCTAGCAAGCCTCTTTATATCAATGAGATCATTTCTCATTGTTCATACCTAGGGCTTGCCACTGATCCTGGTGAGCTATCATATCTTATAGAGCTCTAGCCATCATATCAATCAACTCAGCTTAAGCTATTCTAAAGGCCAATTATTCCTGATGTCCATTGGCTACTATAAGACCATTCTATAAATTACTTATCATAAACATGGCCACAAATTATCCTCATATACCCAACATGTCTCATATAAGGCTCTAACTATCCCTTCAAGCCTTTACATAATCCTATTGCCACATACTTAAACTAAATCTACTTTGAGATAGCCTAGAACTTTACTCTGATACCAATAAATGTAGCATCATACTACTAAGACTCAATCCATGCAATTCCCATGCCTTATCACATATAATTTCTATGGAAGCAACATAGTGGCATAGGGAGTCATAAATCAATATGCATTTCTCTATTAGTAAAATTTTTCTTTTAGAGTCCCGTAGGCCATATGGACTTATGTATCATATTCTCATATCTAAATACATAGATACAACTCATTTCCATCACCAAAAATGGTGTAGAGGTCGTGCAAGGCAAAGGGATGTATAAAATACATAGTTGCAATTTCGGCCAGAATTTCACCTTTTCTGTCACAAATTTTGAAAAATTATAACTAATTCTAGAAAAATCAAAATCATGCATTCCTTACCACACTAGAAATCTGCATATGTCTAATTTATGTTATGATCAGGCCATGAAACATCACACAGAAAATTTTTGACATTCGAAAAGGGGCAGAGGTCTGGCTGGCTACTAGTACTATCATAGGTTTCTATTACAAATTTCAAAAATATCCAATTAATACCAAAAAAATCCAATCCATGCAAATGATACCAATCTAAAAAGCTACAGATGTTATCTAGGTGGGAAAAATAAATTTAGATCAGATTAGGCACGTCAAGACCTAAAAAACTAATCAAATAATACCTAAGGTCTGTCAGAATGCTTGATGTTGGATAGAAATTTCAAAAATTTATATCTCCCTCTCTAGACATCTAAATAGGGTGCTTCAAGTTGGCACAAGTCACTGGGAATGTATAGTTTATCTCTATAAAATTTTATGACAATTGGACATCATTTTCCCCTTGAGTGACATAATTCATTTTCGGACTTGAGTGAATAGTACCCTTAACCAAAATCATAAAATTTCCCAACTTTAAAAATTCATCAAATATTCCATAGACCTCTGAAAATTCTACACTTTCATGTCCTAAAAAGCTCTAAATTTGTGCCAAATCTCATATCAAGAAGAGCTTATTTGGACAAAAAGTGGTATAGGGTTTTAAAGTGGTCAAATTTTGCTCCATATGAGGTATCAAAATGTCCAAATGGTCTTCTTTGATGTTTGACACCTCTTAGGAAAGTTTAAAAGCATGAATGTGACTTGTATGAACTACCCAAGTGGTTCCAAATCTCATGCATCCCAATTTGACCATTCCACTTTCATTTATACATATATTTCCATAATGCTAGTCGGCCATTACATATCCAAAATACACATTCTCATGCATATGACCTTAGCTCTCATTTATACATAACATATCAACATAGTTACACATGCTCATATGGTTACATAACAATTTCTCAAGGGTTTACATCATATGCCATGTGTATGGCTAAAAAGCAAGCAAAACTAGATATATTCATATACTTTGATGCCAATCTTCTTCTTCTAGGCTTGGTGGCCTCCATTACCTTGCTTAATTATTCCACCTAGCATGTTAAGATATTGGAGAAGAGGGGATGAGATACAAAGAATCCTAATATCTCATATCCTATTCAATCACACATAAAGCATGCAATATAAGTCTCATAAACATATGCATGAGCATATTGACATGTGCAATCATTTAAGAGCATTTTTAGCATTTGAAAAAGTCATACATAGCATACATAAGCTTGCAAAGTAAGTGGATTAGCCTCACCCATTCACTTGTGGATCTTGGACTTGCCTCACCCATTTCTTTAAGAGGTTCTTGGACTCAACCTTACTCTTGGGAGTCAACCTCACTTTTGGGAGACTCTTTACTTTATCTTAACCAATTCTAAGGGTTCTTTGCTCATCCTCGCTATGGCTAAAGGTTTTTGGCTTTCCCACACTCAAGCAAACCAAAGCAAGCATTATAAAACATCATTTGCATAGATAAAGCATCATCATGGTACTATAGAATAAGAGCTCATACTAAAATACTTTTCATAGCTCAAAACATAAATACACACATTCAAAGACAATGTAAGCACACAATCATGCATGAGAGAAGGTGGAGAGAGCTACCTTGCTTGCATTTACACACTTTTTCCTTGATCCTTGAGTCCTCTCCCTTGGCCTCACACACCCAAGAAGGTGGAGATCATTTCTCTTGGCCTAGACACATTATATGGAAGCTAATTATACTCTTGAATCAATTTTTAAGGCCACACAATCACTAGAAAAGCTAGGTGACTCATAAGGCTCTTTTATGGTTCCATAATGCACTTAATGAAGCAACCTTTGGAAAAATTATATTGGCCCCATTCTCTCCATTTATTTATGATTCTTAACTCTATTTGAACCTCTTGGAGTCATCACACAATCAATTCTAGGAGCCTAGCTAGGTGTTGCTTCTTTCAGCCATATTATGGAACATGTAAGGCCATCTCACTATCCATCATTTCTAAAATTTTTCTAAGGCTTCCTCTCATACTCTTCCATCACACATGACACAAAACCAATTTTGAAAGGAATTAAAACACTCCCTAGGTGCATGAACTCCCCTTAGCTGAAGCTATGCTTTCATATGAAACCAATAGTGTTATTTTAATTTCTTAGATGGGAGAAGCATGTGGGAGGCTCTCTTGGTGTCTTAGGAACTCATATATACTCTTAGAAAATTTAAATTACTACTAAGAAGCTTCATCTTAGCTAAGGTGCAACTAAATCCTTAAATTCCATAACTTGCATTCTAAAGCTCCCTTTTCAATTTTAGTTGTATATTCTTAATTCTCACACTCCATAACCTTTGGTTCCATTGAGAACACATAAAGAAAAAATCTCTTCCTCACTTTCTCTCTCTAGACCTAAGCTTAAATGGCTTGGAAACATAAGATTTTGTAAGTGTTTCAAGCGAAGTCTTACCTTAAAACAGAGCTCTCTCGGTGTAAATTATTTTTCACCGATTGATTTCTAGAAAAGAGTTCCTTTTTGGCTTAGGTTAGACCTGAATTTTCAAGTTTTCAAGAAAAGAAAACCACCATTAGAGAGCTCTTAGAGAGAGGAACAACTTTCCTAACTAATGTAGGATGAAACGAGACAGTTTACTTACCTAAACGGAAGCTTAAACTTCTTCTCTCTCTCCCCTCTTAATGTCACACCATTGCTGCCCATTTTCCTACAAATGGAAGCTTGGAGAAGGTGATGAGGTGTAATCTTACTTAAAAAGCCTCTTTTACAATTTTTCAAAATGACCATTTTACCCTTACATGCCTGTTTGCAATGTTTAGCTCATTTTAACTCCCTTTTGAGAACTGCCTTTTCCATAATAAAATTTAGGTCCTTTAATTCATAAAATATCTTTGGTTTCATCCAAATTGGATTTAAAATCTTTTCGAACGAATTGGTTAAAGTTCAGGTCAACGAACATAAAAAAATGTCTATCAGAAGGGCTTTAACTGTCCTGGAAGCTTGGTTTTCAAGGCCTCTGAGAATCCTAGAGAACTCAAAACTTTCATTTAAAAAGCCCTCCTGTGAGAATTCCAAAAATTTACTTAAAATGATGAAAATACCCTTACATTTCATCAACCTTTCATTACATTTTGTTTCTTTATTCTAGCTTTATTTTTCTTTCTGTCTGAGCCTGGGATTCTCATTTTTAGGAGTCTAGAATGTTTTCCAAATTTTTTGGGACCTTAACTAAGTCATTTCGTGGGACTTCCTTTTTTGTATTGGGTGAATTTCGTACGTTTCTGAAGAAACCGTAAGTTATGTTTCTCACGTTTTCTTTCATTTTTAGAAAACTGGATGTTACAACTATGGGTTGATGTGGAGCTACAGTAGGATTAATGAACAATTAGAAAATCACATGAATAGTGTGTAAAGCTCCTAATTGTGAAGACAGTAGATCACGTGAAAGTGAGGCACGAGAGGAGCACGTGATTTGCTAAAATGCATAAGGGCAGAACGCGAAGAAAAGATGGAGTAGCTAGTTGAAGAAAAACATGAAAAATGACATGGGAAAGAGCTGTAGGCTAACTTATAAGCACATGAACTGATTAAAAAACATATGAGAAGGGCCATTCATCTAGAGGATCAATCCATTGAATAAATCAACATTCTATCATCATTTTTTTCACACACCCCATTCACGCACATTCCATTCATAGATTCTTCCATTCTCTATGTAACAACCCTAACTTTTAATCATCATAATTAAGGTTAAGTATGCAATTAATAATCATAACTCAAGGTTGAAAGTCATTATGACTAATTATATTAAAAAAATGCAGGAAAATTTGAACTTTGATGTTATTAGGGTCATTAATTAGACAACCACAATTATTCGAATGTGCAAGTGAATTTAATCATCAATAAGGAGCCTTTGATTCTTCCATCCATCAATTCCAACTCATAAAAACCTCCTACAAGTGTTTCTAAATTATTCCTTAGTATTACCATAAGAGAAACTGAGATTTCTAGGTGAATATGAGAAATTGAGCACCTTCGCCATGGCTAAATTATCTCGCACCGTGGCCAATTACTCTTGGGTTCAACCCCTTACACCTTTAAAACTTTCACCCATTTCACCGCGGCCAAATACCCCTTTTGCCATGGAAAATTACCCTCTGGAATACCACCAAACCTACCTCTCACACTTCACCGCGGCTAACTTCACTATTCGCCACAGCTAATTACTCTCTATTTTCTTCCCCAACAACTTCGTCACATTTGGCCGAGGCCAATTAAATTTTGGTCGCGGCCAATTACCCTCTGTTACCATTTGGTTGAGACCAATTAAATTTTGGCTATGGATAATTCCTTTCTGTTCCCATAACTCCCAAGATTTCATCCCATGCTCTCTAATTCCCCCTCTAAAAATACTCTAGGCCACTTTAACTTAGTTTGTGAAGATTTTATGTCTTTCTTTTACCTAATCTACCTAACACATCTTTCATTACCCATTCAAAACTTAAATGTGGATCCTTAACCCTCTAGCTACCATAAACCAGTGAGTTCATAGATCAATGACAATAAAGAGTTCATACACTACTCACATTTCCATTCAAACATAAGCCCTATTAGAAATTCCACAAATCACTAGTTTAAGTTAACATCTGATGTATGAAATGATTATAATCCTTATGCTTGGCAATTCATGATGTAATGTGGCAATTACATAAAATTAGTAGCTAGTTATACGAATACAATCTGATAAGGTTTCCAAACCTACTAACTATTGAACCACATAATAAGCTTCCATTAATTTTCTCCTTGCCACTAAGAGGTCCAGTCTCTAAAAATGTTAGCCCACAATTGAGGTGAGATATACAATCTTAGTAACAAGAGGCAAATTCCATATATATGTATAGATTAATCAATATAATACAATTTCATATCATCAATACCAGAACCATCAATTCAATTTACAAATGAACTAGTGAGCTACTAATGACTACTGTCCTATACTAGCAATCATACACAACATGTTAATGGCCAATAACAAATATGAGATTAACATGATCATATACATGGAATTAGGAAAATAACCCCGGTTACCTCAATGAAGTCAATTACTCTGCCTCTAGCTACCATTATAATTCAAATGCACACTAAGCCTAAAACAAATATAGTCATCATCATTTCTAGCAATAAATCATATATCCAAAGGGTTAAACCACCAATGGCTACCTAAAAGTTACTTACCTAGCTTCTTAAAGGGTCAATTGCACCAATTTAAGGTTAAGACATCAAAGCTCACAATGGTTCACTCCCCACATCTCCATTTTCGCACATATACAAGGTATGCACTAAAAGTCAGTCCAAATGATAGGAATTTAGTACATACATCTCATAAAAGGAGAGAAATCACTTACCCATACATCTAAGAGGTTAAATGGATTGAGTTGAGCCTCAACTACTAAGAACACACCATGAGACACTCCTAAATTCGGATTTGAGTCATCAAGCCCAGAAAATTCAGTTTTTGACTTTCATCTCCTTATAATTTTGCACAATAGAAACACTTATTATGAAAATCAACCCTTAGGGACATTTTCCAACAAAACAATACACAAAATGGAAAGGAAATGCTTACCTAATCATCCCTCTAACCTCTAACTCCAAAAATCTTGCAACAATCATCCAAGAACCATATTTCATCCTAAGAAGAAATGAAAATTTCTTAAAATGACAAACCAATTGGACCAAAATGAAGAAGAGAATGAGAGGGACATGTTTTATATAGATTACCTTGGCCAAATCTTCCTTTAAAAGTGAGAAATGGTGGAGGAATGCAGAAAACCCTACTCTCCTCTCTTCCTATGCGAAAATGGAGTTCTCCCTTGCCTAAGATTAAGTTAGTCTGCAGAATAGAGGACAAAGGGCTGAGTAAGTTAGGGTTTTAGATGGGTTTAGGCTAACCCTAAAGCTCATAATCCACTTAGGTTCAGATATATGCTTATTGGGCTATAAGTTGATGGGTTTAGTTGATGAAATGAGAGTTGGGCTCTTAAGAAATAAGATTGGACCTTCTTACAAACTAGAAGTGGGCTTTCTTATTTGGCTTATAGCATAAATACATTGATCATAAGGACCAAATTAAATGTCTAACTCCCCTTAGTTAATTCTTTAATTAAACCCATAATTATAATTAATATATCTCTACCTAATAATAACTAAATATGATTATCAGCTCAAATGTTTAAAATAAATCCATTTCTTTAGAAACCTTATTTTCCTTATTTTTCCCAAATCTTTGTATTAATTCCTTGATTCACCATAATCTTTATTAATAAATTATGGGGTGTTACACTCCACTCCACATGCTATAGCCATTTTCCCACTCCATCATCCTTCCATTTCCATTCCAATGAAGCTTTAATCCTCTATCTGTGACTAGCTTGGAAGAAGAATCTTGGAGAAGCTTGAATCCATGGATTACAAACAGAATTTTAGCTAAGATTTACCTATTTTTCCAGCACTTTTCCTTTTTCTTTTACATGCTTGGTTGAGATGTATTTGATTGGGAATTTGTGTTGTTAGTAATTAGTGACTGGTTAGACACTAATTAGGATACTTTTTGTTGATTAATTGATTGAATCAAGTGTTGAATTTTTCATTTCTCCTCCAATTTCTCATGAATGCAATCAAGGTATTCGATAAAATGCATGAGTGAAATTGTTTGATTTGATGATTGTTTAAAGTTTAATTGGTTAATTAAATATGGGTAATAATTCAGTGGCTAATTAATCAATTAATCAATCAAATTCAAGTGTTCATTGTTCCTAAAGGCAAGAATTAATGAAGTGTGAGATTAAGGTTTCAATTCAATATTATCTTATTAATTTCTTGAATCTTGAACGGTAATTCAAGATTATTTGCCATGAACACAATTAGTGACTCTTAGACCAAAATTAATTACAATTGAATTAGGATAAAGATAGTGGATACCAAGGGACGAATCCAAAGCTAGTCACATGTCTATCATTCACCCCATAATTCATGCAATTAGGTAGTAGTTAGTCATTTTGTTTCAATTTAATTCTAGTTAGTTTAATTAGATTAAAAACCCCTCTTTAAATTAGGTAGTTCTAGGATCCTTATACACTTAGAAAACCCAATTGAACATTGAATTCCATTTCCTAAGAAGACGATCTAGGTTGCACCACTAGCTATATATATTTTCCAACTTAGTTTATTTTGAGGTTGCGCGACATGACCGTCAGACTTCTTAAGTAAGATTACACCTCATCATCTTCTCCAAACTTCCATTTTTAGAATTTTAGAAAGCTATGGCATGACATTAGGGGGGAGAGAAAGAAGAAGTTTAAGCTCTCGTTTACGTAAGTAAACGACCTTGTTTCATTCCGTCCCAGTTAGGAAAGTTGTTCCTCTCTTTAAGTGCTCTCTAATGGTGGTTTTCTTTTCTTGAAACTTGAAGATTCAGGTCTAATCCAAATTAGAAAGGAACTCTTTTCAAGAAGCCAATTGGTGAAAAATAATCTACGTATAGAGAGCTTCTTTTAAGGTAAGACTTTACTTGAAACACTTACAAAATCTTATGTTTTCAAGCCATTTAAGCTTCAATCTAGAGAGAGAAAGTGAGAAGGAGAGTTTTTCTTTATGTGTTCTTGATGGAACCAAGGGTTATGGAGTGTGAGGATTAAGAATATATAACTAGACTTGAAAATGAAGCTTTAGAATGCACGTTATGGAATTTAGGGATTTAGTTGCACCTTGGCAAATATGAAGCTTCCTAATGATAATTTAAGTTGTCTAAGAGTATGAATGAGTTCTCAAGACACCTAGAAAGCCTCGCATATGCCATTTTCCTAAAGGAAATGAAGCAAACTCCATGAGTGCACAAGATAGGGGGTGTCTCGACCAAAATAGAACCATGTACCTAGGGAGTGTTTTAAATTATTCTAAGCCTAGAATGGGACTAGATATGATAGAGGAATGTCAAAGGAAGCTTTGAAAAAAATTTAGAACCCTTGGTTTGTGAGATGGAGGAATAGGCTCCACATGAGACATAAAGATAGGCTCCTTAAAATGAATTTATGATGACTCCAAGGAGCCTAAATGGAGTCAAGAGACTTAGATTGAAAAAGAAAATGGAGCTAAGATTATGAATTCCAATAGATACTTTATTATGCCTTGTATGGAGACATGTTAGAGCCATATGAGAAAATAGCATGGCATAGAGTTGTGAAAAGCTTAAGCTTGTTCCTATGAGTGATTCAAGTTCAAGGGAAAAATGTGATGTTCTTGCTCCAAGGTAGCTCTCTAACCTTTCTCTCATGCATGGCATGAATGTTTACTTGTCTTTGAGTGTTTGTGTGTATGTTTGAACCATGAGAAATGTTTCTAGCTGTTACCTACAAGTTGTGGTACTATTATGCTACTTGAAATGTGTTTATGTATGCAATATAGTTTAAATGGGTTTGGTTGTGCCAAAAGTCTCTTAACAAGGATGAGGATGAGCCAAAAGTCCCTAGAAATGTGTGAGACAAAGCCAAAAGTCTCAAGAAGAGTAAAGCAAAGGCAAAAGTCCCTTAAGAGTGGGTAAAACAAATCCAAAAGTCCCAACAAAGTTAGGTTAGGCTAGACCAATGCCCTTAAAAGCCTATGTTTGATATGTATGAGCTCACATGGCCAATAAAATGTTTTATGTATGTTTATAAGAAGCTTGGATGACATGCATGCATTCATCCATTATATATGTTTGAAAGGGTAAAGAGTTATTGGGATTCTTTAAATCTCAATCTTCCCCTCCATATGCCTAATTATATCTAGGTGAGCTAAGTGGACTAAAGAATGGAGGCCAAAGGTCTTGAAGCATGGCACTTTGATAGAGAAATAGAGAAATAAACATTTTAATAGCATATTGATGTCAAGAATTGTATCTATGTGATATATATGAGATGTAACCATTTGGACAAGTTTAAATGTATACAATTATGATCTATGTATCAATCTTGAAGCCAAATGAATGTATATGTTAGAGATTGACATCCTAGCTCCCTTATATGCATGTGTATAAATATGAGTGGCATGGTGAGATTTAGCTCCATGGTGATTTGGATCATTTGGCATGATTTTATATGTTGTGATCATGCTTTTGGATATGCTCAAGTGGCTATGGAATAAGAAGAAAACTTTTTGGTGCCTTGAGATATTAAATTAGACTTCAAAAGTGACCATTATGTGTGCTGAACCAAAATCTAATCAAATGAATGATTTTTTCCATTACATTTGGCCAACAAGTAGGTCTTGTCGAGAGCTTTTCATAGAGTTAAATAGAACTTAATTTAGAGCTCTAGAGAATTTATTATGATTTTTCAAAGTTGGTCAAATTATGCAGAAATGGTATGTGCACTATTCATATGGTCAATTTATGTGTCTATGTCACACATAGGCCAAATGAAGCCCAATGCCTATGAAATTTTACAAACCTAAACTAGATATCATAAGCCTTCCATAGCCATCAAGATCATCTTATTTAGAGCTCTATAGAGGGAGAACCAAATTTCTGAAGTTGGATGATAGTAGTAGTAATGTAGCTCGACCTCTAGTATTGTTCCATTATTTTTTGTAAGTTAAATGGCACTACATTGGTTTAAAATTAGTTTTAATCATTAGTTAATATCTAGAGTTTTCCATAATGGTATGGTTTGCTTGATTTTGATTTTTCTAAAATTAGTTATGAATTTTTAAAGTTCACATAAGAAATCTAGCATGCTAACTTGAGAGCAAAACTTGATTTTTCTTATATATGGCTTCAAACCCGAGATATATGTGATAAATTGTGATGTTTATGACTTGATTGGATGTGTTATGGATAGGAAATGATATTAATGAGTTCTTACGATTCCTAGAGCTATGAATCATGTATGTGGCCTCCCAATTATGCAAATTTCCATGTGTGAAAGTGTATGTTTTCTCACAAATCTCTTCCATTATATAATTGTTTGACCCTTGCCTCTCTATTCAGCCTAGTGTACGTGTGTTCAACTATGCATTTAATTGTGTGGATGAGTGAGTATGTGTGCCTTCTGATCCAGTCCGTGTACGAGTATATGTTCCTTGTGCCTCGTTTCTTTTTTTTTTCATTTTTGTTTTCTAAAATTCCATAAAAAATGTGGACTATGATTCCATCCTTGAAATTGCACACTTGAAGCTCCATTTCTTGTCCAAATCAATTTCTCCATTTAAATTCCAATTGCCCATTAAAATCTACAAAAATAATAAAAATATTAAGTAGAAAAATTTACAAAATTATTTAAAAGAATTTATGCATTAAAAATAAATAATTTTGCAAATTAATTCCTAGAGTGCAAAAATGGCTACTAAAATCAAACATCTTCCAATTAAATCCATAATTAATTATTAAAATTTCAAATATAAGGAAAGTAAAATATATAAAAATGATGTTTATCAATTCTCCCACACTTGAGCTTTTGCATTCCTGGGTAAAAGAAATCAAAAGTCCAAGGAAAGAATAATGAAAAGAAACAAAAAAAAAAAAGAAAATTGTGTAGGTTACTAAGCACAAAGAAGATCATAACACATCAATATCCTAACTCTTTAAGTTATATCACTTGCATCAATGCAACAAGTACCACAATAATATACTTAACAAAAATGAAATGTAATGATAGTCCCTTACATAGATTAGTATTTGCCACTCTACTCTCTAGTGTTTAGGATGAAGTGTTTACTCTTAAATTCCAACCTATCCTCCTTTACTACCATATGCTTGGCTATTATCTACATCTTCGCCATTCAAAATGAAATGCCAATATATGAATCATAAGGTCTTTATCATGGTTGTAATATAGGCCAAAATAAGAAGCAAGTGGTAAATAAAAGAATGAGGAACATTCAAGAAGCAAAGTGGATACTTAAAATCATCAAGAGCATAAAGAAAAAGAATATAAAGTGGCATAAATGTGCATTTTAAGGCCCTATTCACTACAAACAAGCATGTACACAAATGATACAAAAATAACTCTTCTTCCTTTCTTTGCTTTTTCTTTTTCTCATTTCATTTCATATACTTTTCTTTTGCTTTTTATATAAATGTTTTTGTGTCTTTTTTCCCTTTCTTCAAACTTTTTATTTTTTATTTTTTAACTATGTATATTTTCAAAAAGAACAAACAATTGGTCTAAAAATCGATTTGAAAATGCACTTCCACCCACCTTAGCAAGATACAATGTTCTTAATAATTAAAAGTATCTTAATCAAGGTAGGAAGAATATTTATTTGCTTTTCATGTCTAAAATGGTTAAAAAGAAAAAATACAAGGCTCAAAGGGGTAAAATAAATGGATAAAACACATAAGGGATGGTTCTTTGGTTCTAGCTAAAACAAAACAAAACAAGAATGAATGCGTTAATCATTTTCACACATGACAAATGAATAAATACAGTCTTGAATAAAATTCAAGCCGAGTTTTAGAGTAAAACCAAGATAGGGAATACATACGATAAATAAATATCACTAGGCACAAAATCTCACAAGGTAAATTGACCATCATCAAAGTTCATTAAAGTTAAGCTAATTGCCAATTAACTTGCATTCTTAACATAATATCAATTTCCTATCAAGTCGAGACATATGAAAGCTATGATCACCTCATTACTAGCAACTTCCATAGAAATAAAATTTTTTTTTTTGGACACACAAACAACATACAAGAACAAAAGTAACAAAAAGGCTAAAGATCAACTAATCAAAACAAAGTAAAACCAAAAATTTTGTTTGAATTCTCCCCTTACACTTAAACATCGCATTGTCCTCAATGCTAGTACAAGATCCAATAAAAAGATAGACAATATAATATAAAAGGTGAAAGGGAAAGTGTACAACCGAGTAATCAAGATGGGTCTTGAAGTTGGAGCTCTTTCTTGTCCTCTCTCAGAAGTTCCTCATGAAAGTGTTTGAGCCTATATCCATTGACTTTGAATTTAGCTCTAGTTCGCTCATCCACAAGCTTTACTACACCAAAAGGAAAAACATGAGAAACAATATAAGGACCTTCCCATTTATAACGAAGCTTACTTAGCATAAGCTTTAAGTAGGATTTATAAAGCAGAACTTTTTCTTTAACCACAAATTCTTTTCTTACAATCATCTTATCATGGAAAGCCTTTGTCTTTCCTTATAAATCCTTGCATTATCATAGGCTTCCAAACGGATCTCTTCAAGCTCTTAGAGTTAAAATTTTCTGTAAGACCCTACTCTATTTATATCTAAATTGCATTTCTTCATAGCCCAATAAACTTTATGCTCCACTTCTACTGGTAAATGACAAGCTTTCCCAAAGACTAACCTATATAGAGACATGCCAATTGGAATCTTGTAGGCGGTCCTATAAGCCCATAAAGTATTATCTAGCCTTTTACTCCAATCCTTTCTATTTGGTTACGCTATCTTTTCCAAAATTTGCTTCACTTCTCGGTTGGAAATTTTTGTTTGGCCATTTATTTTGAGGATGATATGGAGTAGCCACTTTATGCATAACACTATACTTGTTAAGCAAGCTTTGCATACTCTGATTATAAAAGTGAGTGCCCTAGTCACTAATAATGGCCTTGAGAATACTAAACCTACAGAAAATATGAGAGTAAACAAACTCTACAACTACAAAAGAATCATTAGTTCTAGTGGGCATTGCTTTCACCCACTTTGAAACATAATCAACAGCTAGTAAGATATATGCAAAGCAAAAAGACATAGGAAAAGGCCCCATAAAGTCAAGTCAATGCCCTAAACACAAAAAATTTCACAAAACAAAATGGGATGATATGACATTTTATTTCTCCTAGATATGCTTCCAATTTGTTAACACCTAACACATCTTTTTGCAAAAATCATAGGCATCACGAAACAAAGTAGGCCAATATAATCCACTATTTAGAACCTTCCTAGTTGTGTGTTTTGGACTGAAGTGACCTCCATATATAAGTGTGTGACAGAATCTCAAGACAGACTAAAACCTTATATTAGGCACACAACATCTAATCACTTGGTCACTACATAGTTTCCATAAGTATGGATCATCCCAAATAAAAGATTTGGCTTCACTTTTATACTTCTTCAACTTATGTTTATTTAAATCAACAAGCAATTCAAAAGCACCTACATAATTCACCAAGTTTGCATACTGTGGATAGAAGCTATGCATAGCATACAAATGCTCATCATGAAAGTCATCATCAATAGGGAAAAAATCCACCTTTGAAGCCTTAATCCGACTCAAATGATCGGCCACCAAATTCTCTACTCCACTTTTATAACGTATGTCAATGTCAAACTCTTGAAGTAAAAGCATCCCTTTAATCAATCTTGGCTTCACATCAGGCTTCTTCAATGAATACTTCAAGGTTGCATGATTAATAAAAATAATACTTTAGAATCAAGCAAATATGACCTAAATTTATCTAAAGCAAAAATAACAGCAACAAACTCTTTTTGTGGTGCTATAATTTACTTAGGCCCCATCCAAAGCCCCGGATGCATAAGCTATCACATGTGATTTCTTATCCACTCTTTGGCTCAACACTGCCCTTACAGCATAATTAGAAGCATCACATAAGAGCTCAAATGGAAAATTCCAATCAAGGAGTTGAATAATGGGTGAAGAAGTCAGTCTCTTCTTAAGCTCATTAAGAGATGCTTTACATGTATCATCAAAATGAATATCAGCATCTTTCTATAACAATTTAGATAATGGCAAGGCAATCTTACTAAAATCCTATATGAATCTCCTATAAAAACCTGCATGACCTAGGAAAGACTAGACCTCCTGAACACATGTCGGATATGGTAAAGAAGTGACAACATCTATCTTAGCCTTATCAACTTCTATGCCCTGTTTAGAAACAACATGACCCAATACAATGCCTTTTTGAACTATAAAATTATACTTTCCAAAATTAAGTACAAGGTTCTTCTCTATACATCTCTTTAAAACTCTATCAAGACTAGACAAGCAATCATCAAAAGAGTTCCCATATATAGTGAAATCATCCAGAAAAATTTTTATACAATTTTTCTAGGAAATTTACTAAAGATAGAAACCATGTACTGCTGGAAAATTCCAAGGACATTACAAAGACCAAAAGGCATCTTTCTATATGTAAATGTTCTAAAAGGGCAAGTAAATGTTGTCTTTTCTTGATCCTTAAGGGCTATGCATATCTGGAAATAACCTAAAAATTCATCAAAAAAACAATAGTGAGACTTCCTAACTAGACACTTAAGCATCTAATTAATAAAAGGAAAAGGGTAATGATCTTTCCTAGTGATTAAATTAAGATATTTATAATCAATGTAAACCTTCTAGCTATTTTGTGCACGAGTGGGCACTAACTCATTCTTTTCATTCCGAACCACTATAATTCCTGACTTTTTAAGAACCACTTGCATAGGACTAACTCACTGACTATCAGAAATAAGATATATAATCCTAGCAGCTAAAAGTTTAGATACTTCCTTTTTAACCATATCTAGAATAAGTGGGTTCAATCTCCTTTGAGGTTGCCTCTCTAATTTTACTCCATCCTCTAACAAAATTCAATGCATACATGTATCAGGGCTAATGCTAGGTATTTCTGCCAAGGTCCACCATATTGCTTGTCTTCTCTTCCACAAGACCTCTAGAAGTCTCATCTCCTTATCTTGAGCGATATCACTCGCTACTATAACAGGAAGCTTGTCTCATTCTTCAAGGTAAGTATATTTCAATGTATTAGGGAGTGTTTAAGCTCTAGAGTAGGAGCTTGCTCGGCTGAAGGTATGAGTGGCTTAATCTCAATCTCTTTTGTGCCAAATACCTACTTAGACAACTCATAAGGAATAAAAGAATCTTTCCCAGCACGGGAGGCATTAGTAACATGGGAAAAATTAAAAGAGTCAGCGCTTAAGTGAATATTAGCACTATAACTATCCAAATAGTCCATATCAGCATACAAAGTCCTATTAGAACTAAAAAAATCAAGAAAACCAGTAAAATCAATAGAAGTTCTCGATGAAACAAAATTAACCTGATTAGCAATTAGTTCTTTAGAGTCAATACTATCATAAAAGCTTAAAAATTCATTAATTTCTCTACATATAGTACAAAAATGAGAACCATCACAAGTATGCCTTAGAGAATCATCAAGATCAGCAATATCACAAGAATTAGTCAACATGCTATCTCTAAACTCAATACTAGCATATCAATTAAACTCATACTAAGAACAAAATGATCATCACATAGGTGTTTCATGGCATCAAAGATATTAAAATTTATTACATTGCCAGTAAACTCCATTTGAAGAGTACCTTTATACACATTTATAACTGTCTTTGTAGTTTTAAGAAAGGTTTACCTAAGATGAGTAGGGCATAGCCACGAGACTTCTATCTATCATCTTCTATGTTAAGGACATAAAAATTAGCTAGAAATATCAAATCATATACCTTAACAAAGACATCTTCTAACATTCTTGAAGGATAAGCAATGCTCCTATTTATGAGCTGCAAAACCATTCAAGTAGGTTTCAATTCTCCCACTTACAAAGATGAATACATTAATTTAGGCATAACATTACTCAAAAAATCAAAAAACTCAAATTTCCCAATAATGTATGAAATTGTAAAAGTTTCTGGATCTTGACATTTAGTGGGCAGTATAAGTGCTGAAACATTCTTGCCAAAATTGACTTTCTCATTCTCTTTTAGCTGCCTCTTGTTGGTACATATTTCTTTAAGAAATTTGGCATACTTAGGGATGGTCTTAATTGTTTCCAACAAAGGTATATTGACCTTAACCCTTTTAAAAGTCTAAGAATTTTTTTCTCAATTTCTGCTTCAGTTTGCCTCTTTCCCAAAGTAAGTCTATGTGTATAACACTCATTTTGCTGTTAAAGAGCTAGAAATGCGAGATTTTCAAAGTAAGTCCCCTAAATTAAGTGGATAATGGCCAAATAAAAACTAGACCTCTAAAAATAAGGATTTGATGCTTAAGTTGCTCGAAAACCTAAGCAAGAAAAGTTAAGAAAATTTGTGAAAATAAGTTAGGGCACTTTTGTAATTCCTAAAAATTTTAGAAAACTCACATGAGAGATTTTTAAATAAAAAAATTCAGTCTTTCAAGGTTTTCAGAGGCCCTAAAAACCATAGAAACTCCCAAAACAATTGAAACCCCTCCTGTGAGCGATTTCGGCTATCAATTGACTGAAACTTTGACCAAGTAGTTCGAAATGGGTTTAAATCTATTTTAAGTGAAACCAAAGCCATTTTATAAGTTTGAGAGCTTAAATACTATGATGGAAAAGACAAATTTCAAAAAGGAGTTGAATTGAGGCCAAATGGAGATTTAGGGACTAAATTGAAAAGTAAAAAAGTATGTTAACTTTACCTTTTGCCTCTTAAAATGTCCAGCCACTTACTCTAGCCTTAATCAATGCTTTGCTAGTCTAAAAATAGAGCTGAGAAAGCCTCTTGTTGGTGCACCAAGAAGGGAGGAAGAAGAGAAGGAAGATCAAGTGAAAAGGGTAAGAAACTCAAGCTTTTTCTTGCTTTCTCCTATCCTAGCCTGGTTTTCTTCTTTCCTTTCTCTTCTCCTATGATTTTGATGATTGTATTAAGGCTAATCCAAGTTTGATTCAATAGGAAGAAGAGAGAAATTAAAAAAATTCTATGAAGCTTTGAAAAGCACCTTTGGAAAGCTTGGAATTAAAGTAAGATACATGGATTAAACTTGCTTCATCTTGCTTCTTCCTTTCTCGTCCATTTCATCTAGAATAAGATCCATTTAGGAGAGGATGATTTCTAGTCTTAAAAAGGTAGAAAAGAGGGTTTTGAAGCATGAGGAGTAGGATTATCCTATTGAAAGCAAAAGAAAAGCCTTAAAATTCACTCCACCTAGGGAATTTGATATGTATAGACAAATTTGAAACTTTCTAAGAGTTGTGTGAATTATGTAAGAGTATGAATGAGGTCCCAAGGTAATTAGGAAGTTACACAAGTGGCTAAGTGCACAAGAAAACAAACAAAACTCCATGGGCTCCCTTGTGGTGTGTGTCTTAGCCTTAAGTGCTACAAGGTACTAGTTATGAGGAGTTTTTTTTCATTCCAAGGCTAGAAAAGGCATAGATATTAATTATAGATGCTAGAAGAACTAATGAATTAAATTTAGAAAGCTTGGTGTGTGAGATAGAAGTTTAGGTCCCATTTAGACATCAAGGAGTAACTTAGAGATTGGCTTCTTGGATTGAGTTTATGATGACTTTAATGAGTTTATATGGAGTCATATAACCTATAAAAGAATGAGAATTGGGAGCAAAGAGCATGATTTCAAGTGGTTGCTTCATTGTGTCATATATAGACCATATTAGAGTTTTAAAATCAAGTGAGCTTGCATAGAGTTTGTGTGAAGCTAGATTTAGCTCCAAGAGTATAATTAAGTCTCATTTGATGTGTCTAGGCTAAGAGAATCAATATCTCCCTAATTGTGTGTGTTTGGCTAAGAAGAGCAACTGAAGTACAAAGGGAAAGCTTGTGTTTCCTAGTCTAAGGTAGCTTTCTAACCTTTCTCATATGCATTTCTAGATTTGTTGTTTGTCTTTGATTGCCTGTATATATATTTAAACTATGTGAATTGTTTATAGCCATTGATTTAGTGTCTTGGTACCATGATGTGCTTTTGAACTTGTTTGAAAGATGTAATGGCTTGAGTGGGCTTGGTAAGGCCAAAAGTCTTTTGAAATAGGTGAGGAGGAGCCAAAAGTCTCTAAGAGTGGGTGAGACAAGGCCAAAAGTCTAAAGAAAGAGTGAGACCAAGTCAAAAGTCTCTAAAAGTAGGTGAGGCAAATCTAAAAGTCCCCAAAGAGTTGGATGAGGCTAAACCAACAACCCTTAAAGCCTATATTTGATTTGTATGAAATTGTGTAACATGGAAAAAATGGCTATGTATGCTTTCTAGAAAGTTTTATGGCATGCTTGCATTCCTTAACTTGAAAATGCATCATATATGTATGTTTGAAAGGGTAAAAGAGCTATTGAGATTCTTTGACTCTCACTCTTTCTCCACATGTCTATTTTTGCCTAAGTGAAGCCCAAGGACCAAATGGAAGGAGCCATATGCCTTGAAAAGGGACATTGTGACAATAGGATAGGAAATTTTGTATTTTGATGTCAAGAATTTTGTTCAAATGATGTACATGAGATATAAATACTTAGACATGTATGAAAACATGTATTTATTATGTATGAATGGAAATTAGAACGATATATTCATTTATGTGAGTTTTTGACATCCATATACTTTAGTGTGCTTCTATGTAAGTTCAAGTAGGAAGGTAAATTTGAGATGTATAAGGATTTAAACCACTTGGATAACCTTTGTATGTTATTTTTATCCTTTTTGACGTGCCAAGTGATTGTGGTATGAGTAGGAGAGCAAATGGATCAATTTGACCCCTTTTAAGTGCCATAAAACACCTTTTTTGCTACTTAAACCCCAAACTGACCAAATGGACGATTTTGAGCATAAACTTTGGCATGAATATAGGTCTCATTGAGAGATTTTTGCTAAGCTAAGAACTACTATTTTTGGAGCTCTAGAGAATTAATTATGAATTTTCAAAGTAAAGAGAATTCTACAGATTTGGCATGTGTACTGTTTATATAGCCAGTTTGCTTCTCTATGTCATTCATGGGTCAAATGAAATCCAATGCTCATGAAATTTTACAGGTATAAACTAGACACTAAACTTTCTATAGCAATTGAGAGGACCTATAGAGAGAGAATTGAATTTTTGAAGTTTATGGTTAGTATCAAGACGTAGTAGACATCTCTAGTATTGTTCTATTGTTTTTCGTGGTTCAGATGGTGTTTTCTTAGTTTGGAACTATTTTTAGTCATTAGTTAACATCTGGTGTAACACCATAATTCTCTAGCTCATCCATGTTATTTCTAGGCTTCCTTCCATGCATAATACAAGAATTCCAAGGAAAGCCACTAAAAATATTCAATTAAATCGTGTTATGTCGTAGATAAATGTTTCGTTTCATATCCTGTGGATCACATGAACTCATCCATCTCATTCTCACATTTAAATACATAAATACAACTCATAAAAATCTCATTAAGTGGCCAAGAACTCGAGCAAATAGAGTATATACATAAAAATAATACATGCAGCCTTGGGTTGGTATTTTAGTTTTCTGTCATGAACTTTGAAAAATCATAACTAATTCTAAAAAGATCAAAGTCAAGCAAACTATACCATTATGGAAAGCTACATATGTCTACTTATGTGAAAATAAATTCAGGCCACAATAAGGATGTCTAGCTACTAGAAATCTATGGAATAGTAATCAAGGTTGTTTGTCATTATAGGTATTGTCACTAAATTTCAAAAATTCATATGTCCTTGCTCAAACATCTAATTAGGATCATAGAAAGCTTATTATGTCTAGTTTATGCCTATAAAATTTCATGAGCATTGGACACCATTTGGCCCTTGAATGACATAGCACAAGAAACTGACTATATAAATAGTGCTCATACTAGAACAGCAAAAAAATGGCAACTTTAAAAAATCATAATTAACTCCATAGAGCTCTAAATAATCTGGTCCTTATCTTTCCAAAAATATCTAGACAATATCTATATGCATGCCAAATTTCATTGGCAAATTCGTTCATTTGGTCAGATCTTAACATTGGGATCCAAAAATACTCTTTTAGTGCCTTCAAGGGTCTTAAATGGTACACATTGGCTTCTAAGACAACCGTGGACACTTGAGCACGTGCAAAAGCACTAAAATGGTTTAATAAACATGTCGCAAAGGTGTATAAACCTAGATTTCACAAACTCACACTCTCACCCTAAGGTATACATAAGGATACATATGACAAGTCTTGCCATTCAATACCCAAATTGTGCTATATCAAACATATGGTATCAAATTTCATTCATACATCAAATATTCATGAAATTACCTATGTTCATAAGCTTATACATCATATATAATATTGGATTACATCATATACCATCCATATGGCTACAAAATGGCATTTTTCCATACTTTATTGTCAATCTTCTTCCTTTAGGCTTGGTGGCTTCCATTCCTTCGCTCACTTGATCCACCTAGACATGTTAGACATGTGGGGAGGAAGGAATGAGATTCTTGGAATCTCAATAGCTCTTCTCCCTTCCAACCATATATAAAGAATGTAATTCCATGTCTAAAAATGCATGCATGGCTATCATGGGACATGTAATCTTTCATGAAACATTTCTAGCATTCAAGAAGTTATACAAAACATACATAGGTTTGCCAAGCGAGTGGTTTAGCCTTATCCATTCTTTTCAAGGATTTTTGACTTCCCTTACCCTTTTTCTTAAAGGCTTCTAACTAAACCTTGCTCTTGGGAGACTCTTGGCTTTGTCTCAACCATTCTTGAGGGTTCTTGGCTTATCCTCATCATTGCTAGAGGGTTCTTGCCTTCACCACACTCAAGCAACTAAAGCAAGTTCACAAAGTATCATTTAAAAATATAATGGAATATCATGGTACCATAGCATATAGATGCATGCTAAAACATTCCTTATGGCCCAAAACATACATACACACATTCAAGATAAGGTGAATATCCATTCATACATGAGAGAAAGAAGAGAGAGCGACCTTACTTACAAATGCACACTTTCTTCCTCGAATTTGGTTCCTCTTCCTCAACCACACACACACACACAAGAAGGTGGGACTTGTTTCCTTTGGCCTAGACACATAATATGGAAGCCAATTATACTCTTGGAACAATTTCTAAGGCTATATATTCATTTTAAGAGCTAGATTGTGCTTATGTCTCATTTGTGGTTCCATAATACACTTAATGAAGCAACTTTAGGAAAACACAATCTTGGCTCCACTCTTTTTATCCATTTATGATTCTTGACTCCTTTTAAGCCTCTTGGAGTCATCACACAATTAATTCAAGGAGCCTAGCTAGATGTTTCTTCTTTAAGCCATAATATGGAACCTATGATACCATCTCACTATCCATGGCTTCTAAATTTTTCTAAGGCTTCCTCTCATCCTCTTCCATTATATATGACTCAAAATCAAGCTTGGAACAAATTAAAACTACCCCTTAGTGCTTCATCTAGCCTAGGTCGAAACTATTCACTATATGAACACCAAGTGAGTTTGCTTTGTTTTCTTGATGGAAGATGCATGTGAGAAGCCTTCTAGGGATCTTAGGAGCTCATCCAAACACTCATTTTGGCTTAGGAATTCTTGTATCAAAAAAAAATTTTAAAGGAACACTTGAAACCCTAACTTTTCTATCTTGAAATCTAATAGTTATTTTGTTATTTCCTTTGCATATTCTTGTTCTCCTCCCTCATTTTCCTAAGATTAACTCTTGGTTTAGATATAAATCCAACCCCTATTGGCTGGTCTTATATAGGGCAAAATATGCAAGAGGAAGAACAAGAAACATCAAGCTTGAAGTATGGCAAAATACCTTAATTTCTTGGTTCCCTTGGCTTGATCTTCACTTTGCTTAGCTTCTCCTCTTGATTTTGAAAAATTTTCCCCTTAGGTCTGACCTCAAAACAGACCCAAAAGCTTCAATATAACCATAGGAAAGAAGAGAAGATGGAAGAGAAGAAATTTGCTAAAGAGAAACTAAGAAAATCTATGAAAAACTATACCTTTTCATTGCCTTTTCCCTTCCCTTTCTTCTCTCCCTTGTGTGCCTCACTCCCTTGGTTCTTTCTCTAGTTTAGGGCAGAAATAAAATGAGCTAAGTGAAGGGAAGAGTGGGGCGTGGGACTATATATAGGTAGGTTTAAAAAGTTGTTTCCAAAAATTTCAATTTTGTCCTTTAATCTTGGCATTTTTGTTTCTAGTTCGTTTTAGCTCCTTTTTTTGAATCATCTTTTCTATCATAAAATTTAGGTCCTCAATCTTATAAAATTCCTTAAGAATCACTCAAATTAAAGCTAAAACCTCTCTAAATGAAAGAGTTAAAGTTCGAATCAACTAACGTTAGAAAACATACACCGGAGCAGTTTTAACTGTCCCGAAACTTCTTAAGGTTTTCAGGGCCTCTGAGAACCCTGGAGAACTCAAATTTTCTATTAAAAAGTCTTTTTGTGAGAATTCCAAAATTTGCTATAAATTATGAAAATGCCATTATGTTACGTAACAATTTCATTGCTTTCCGTCTGGTTATTTTAGCCTTTATTTCAGGGCACCTCTGGCCTCCTAATTTCATTACTTAATGTCTAGATTATCATTCTAATTTTTTTGGGCCTTAACCAATTCATTTCAGAGACTTACTTTGAAAATGTATCTGTTTTCGTCGTTTTTACAAAAATCAGACATTACATGTTGGGCTTTTCAAAAAGTTATCATATGCTTGATTTTGATTTTTTTTAGAATTAATTATAATTTTCCAAAGTTTATATCAAAAAACTGTCACGGCAACCCGAGTGCAAAAAATGAAACTTCGTGTGAAATGGTTCTCAATCCATGTTACAAGCCTCCAATTATGTTATTTCTGATATGTTTGAGTGTATTATGGATGGAGAAGAATTTAGCAAAGTAAAAATGATTCTCATGGACATTTATGAATGCGTTTGGTTACCAATATCTGATAAATCCACTACTAAAGTTATAAACTTTAATACCTTTGTATGTTATATGCTAGTTGTGCCATGAGTTGAAGTTTGAGGAGTTATGGTATTACAATGTGGGAAAGGCAAAATCTTCTTTGGCTCTTTTTTCTTAGGCTCATCCAGTGCAATATGTATTTTTTATGATGTCGACTTATCCATGGTAATGGTCTCTAAAGATCCCTGAACATCCCTTCCACTCCTAAAAGTGACGGCACTAACATTACTGGTATTTTTTGGATTGACAATCGTCTGCGCTGGTAATTAACCCGAACCTTAAGACTTCACCTCATTAGAGAAGGCGACAAACTAGCCTAACTGAGTATAAACCCTTCTTTCCAAAATTTGCATACTTATCTGTGGTTACTGTTGTTGTTGTTGCAAATGTTGCTTAAGCTATGCATTACTTTCCATATTCATACAGGTTCTCTTTATCATTTCATCTAATCCCATAGATTTCTTTTCTTATTGATGCAGTGCAACAAACAGGAAAGAATTTTTCTAAAAAAAGCCTTTTAAGTTGATCCCAAAAAGTAATAGCATCAGGAGGAAGATAATACAACCAATCTTTAACTACACCATCCAAAGAAAAAGGGAATGCTCTGAGCTTAATTTGTTCTTCTGAAACTCCTTGTGGCTTCATTGTAAAGCAAACAACATGAAATTCTTTCAAATGCTTGTGAGGGTCATCTCCTACAAGTCTATAAAATTTAGGAAGTAAGCAAATCAAACCAAACTTAAGCTCAAAATTTACATCTAATTTTGGATATTGTATACAAATATTTTGATAGTGCACATCAGGAGCTGTAAAATCTTTAATGGCTCTTGCATGCATGTTATCATTAAAATTTGCATTTGCATTTTCATTTAAGTTAGCTTAAGCATGAATATTCATGTTAGCATTCACTTGCTCTTTTTTAGCCATATTATCAATAACAAATTGAAGTACACAATCAATTCCTTGCACACAATCAAAAGTAGAAGAAATACTACCACTATTTTCTACACTATTGCTATTTTTCTTAATCCTTACTTGCATTTGAAAGGTTCTTTTGATTTCAGAGTCCAAATCAATCAATTTCTTACTAAAGGACATTGTCATAAACCAATTAGGCAGGCAAAAACTAAGGAATAGCATAAAAATCAATAAATAAAAATCAAAACAATAAATATATAAAAAGTAGAGAAAATGTCCTAAAAATAAAAAAAATACTAAAATGAAAAATAAAATAAAACAAAGGAATTTGGCTAATCTAGGGGCTACCTCATAGCCATAACTGTGATTTTTGCTCAGTACCACCCAAAACATTAAAGTACCAAGTTTCAAAATTTTCTAAGCAAGTGATATGAGAAAATTCAGCACACTTGACAAAATTTTGTAGGTAACCAAATTAGCTTAATTCCAAAAATCAAAAGTAAGAAAATTAACATCAAACAAAACTAATAACTTCCTAACACACAAAGACACTTAAAAACAAAGAAACATCACACAAAAGAAAGCACAAAAAATAAAAATATTAAATATGGAAAAATTAGAAAAATCCTAAAAAATTCAAAAAAATATTTAAAAATTTAGAAAAGTGACATAAACGATGGAATTTGGCCTAAAAATGGTGTACATAATAGCTAAAGCTATTTTTTTTTGCTTATCTCACCCAAAAACTTAAGGAAGTAAAGTTTCAGAATTTTCTAGGTGAGTTACACAAAAATTCCAACAAGTAGAGCACCTAAAGTTCAACACTGAATTGACCAATTTCCACTATTTAACCAAAAACAAAACAAACCAAAAACTAGCTAAAACACTAAAGAATAATTTCCCAAACAATTAGGCACAACCTCCTTGCCAACGGTACCAATTTTGAGAATTATCTTGTTAAAGGACCCCAAAAGATACTAGGTTGTAATAAAAATTTGTAGTTAATGGCATAAACTAAGTCATTTCCTAAGGAGTTTGCTTCTAATTGTCTATGAAAGAGTTCTTCTGATATGATTAAACCAAAAGTGTTTGAGGGAGTTTTGATTTACTAAAATTTAAATGAATTAAAGAAAATGACACGAACTTAAAAAAACTTCAAACTAAGTGATGACAATAATTAGGCAAAGAGTGGTAACTAGCTTTTGAATGGACTTCCTAGAATTCAATTATCCTTACTCCTTTTTAATATACTAAAACTTGGACTTAACTTCTTGCTTCTTAGTGTATTCTTTATAAAAATTCTTGAATTACCATCCAAGACTCAAATTACTAATTATCAAGGAATTTTGCAACCACAAAGAACCATGAAAAATTAGCCACTTAAGTTAGAAATAAGAATACACCACAATAGTACCCAAATGCTCATTAAAGTCACTGAACAATTCACTTAGAGATGTTAATCAATTGGTTAGATTAAAGATTTTCTCAAGTACAAAAATCACACAAAATTCCAACCACTTAATACAATGACCATTGCACTAACTAGCCTAAAAATAAGAGGAAATAACTAGCAAATTGGACAGCCATTAAGTCTGGAATTTTTACAAACACTTAGGCATTAAAATGAGTCTCTAAATGTGAAATTGCAATTGAAATTATAAAGAAAATGAATCTAATACAATCAGCTACCAAAATCTTCATTTAACAAGCTAAACCTAGTCAAATTAAACAAGGAAATTAGTGTTAAAAGTAAGGGATAAGAAAAAGAGAAGTTAGCCAAATTTAAAGATAAATCTTAGAGATTAAATCTTCATTCATAGAAGTCACATTCTTAGCCAACTACCAAGGTGATTAAGCTTCCATTTAGGAGGGTTGAATAAGGGATTAAAGGGCAGAACACACGGCCATAGAGCTTCTAGAATTGGGATTGAATGATGATGCTCTCTCTAGCCTGCTATTGCCTTCAATCTAAACCCAAGCCTCTATATTGTCCCTGCCTCCTCAAGTTCTGCTTGTGTTTTCCCCAAACCCAAGACTTTTCTTCTAATCCTTGTAACATCCAGTATGTTATAAAAACACCGAACAAGCTAGTTTGAAAAGCATGTCCCCTAAGATAAGTGATTCAAGGCTAAATAAAATTTAGATAAAATTTTAAATAATAGAAAATAAGGATTTGAACCTTGAGTTACCCAGAAACTGGGGCCAGAGTGATTCAAAAAATTTACCAAAAGGCTAGTGATAGAGTGCACCTCAGAACAAAAAGCTCAGCTTGCCACCTTTATGTTACAAAAAGAAGTGGATAGATGGTGGCGTAACACAAAACCTCTAATGTAAAAAAATATATATACTGATCACTTAAGAGAACTTCTTAGTAGAATTTTATGAAAAATACTTTCCCAGCTCAGTGAGAAAATAGAAAGAGATGGAGTTTATGAGTTTGAAGTAAATTGATGATATGACGATGGATCAATATGTGGCCAAATTCATTGAGTTGTCTCAGTATTTCTCTTATCTCCAGAGATTTGATGATGAGCCATGGAGACGCGAGTAGTTTGAGACTAGATTAAGGCCTCTAATTAGGGATAGAGTTATTCCACAGCAAATCAGAAGCTTCAACAACTTTGTAGAGGTCAGTAGGGTGATTGAGAATAACCTGCGAGCTATCATGCCTGCAGCACCATTAGCTAGTCAGAAGGGGGCTCCAGAATTAAAGAGATTGAGACCTGAGGAGGGTTCCAGTGTGACACCTAGCAGTAAGAGAAAAGGCAAGGTGTCATGGAATAAGAAGTCACATAAGGGCAAGAGAGTGCAACCTTCTCAAGGCCAGTCATCCACCCAGCAATTTCCAGTGACATGTTTCAGATATGGGAAACTAGGGCACATTGCCAAAAACTACCACCAAGTCGATATAGTGCCTCTACCCAGACTACAGACCCAAGATAGAATGTTCACCCTCACTCAGCAGGAGGCCAGTATGTCATACAGTTTGATCTGAGGTATGCTTGTAGTGAATGGTTCTCCTGTTATTGCCATGTTTGACTCGGGTGCTAGTCACTTATTCATATCTTATGAGTGTGTAAGATGTTTGGGTTTGGCTCTTAATACTTACCATTTAACTTATCTGTCACCACACCCACAGGAGGCTATGTTATTACTTCCCATACTTGCTTGAATGTCACCGTCTAGTTTAATCATTGTTATACTACCATTAATTTGATTTGTATACTATTCCATGACATTGATTTGATTGTTGGTATAAACTGGATGATTGGGAATAATGCTATGCTTGATTTTGAGTATCGAACCTTATCTGTACCTTCTTATGGGACCATACCTAGGGTAGGAACTGAGTTATCCTTTATGACTACTGCCCAGGCTGAGAGATACTTAGAGTATGGATGTCAAGGGTTTCTAGTCTTTTTCTTTATTTAGGTTGAGGTAGAGGAGGGGATAGAGGAGATCCCAGTAATCATGGAATTCCTAAAGGTTTTCCCTAAAAATTTTGATTTCAGTGGTCTACCCCCTGAGAGAGAGCTAGAGTTCCCTATAGATATAGTGCCTGGGGGCAAGACTGGTGTCCAAGGCTCCTTATAGAATGGCTCCCATCGAGCTTGCTAAGTTGAAAAAGTAGATGGAGGATTTGTTAGAGAAGGATCTATCTACCCTAGTGTTTCACTATGGGAGCTCCAGTACTATTTGTGAAAAAGAAAGATGGTAGCTTGAGATTGTGTATATATTATAGAGAATTGAATAAAGTTACCATCAAGAATCAATATCCTCTCCCTAGGATTGATGACCTATTAGATCAGTTAGCTAGGGTATCTATCTTCTCTAAGATAGATCTTAGATCTGGGTGCCACCAGTTGAGAGTGAGAATGGAAGACGTCCTAAAGATAGCTTCTAAAACTAGATATGGGTACTATGAGTTCCTTGTGATGCCATTCGGGCTGACAAATACACCTGCGATGTTCATAGATTACATGAATAAGGTATTCAAACCATATTTAGATCAATTTGTAGTAGTCTTTATCGATGACATCCTAGTATACTCTAGATCTTTCGAGGAGCATGAGAGGCATCTCATATTAGTGTAACATCCAGTTCTCTGAAAACCAAAGAAAACATAAGAAACGAATGTACGATTTCTCCGTAAACAAATGAAATTCATCGGATACAAAAGGAAGTCCCTCGAAATGAGATAGTTAAGGTCCTAAAAAATTTGGAAAGCATTCTAGACTCTTAAAAATGAGAATCTCATGCTCAGACAAAAAGAAAAATGGAGCTAAAATGAAGAAACGAAATTGTGATGAAAACTGACAAAACATGATGGTATTTTTGTAAATAAGTAAAAATTTTGGAAAACATATAGGAGGGCTTTTTAAATAAAATTTTTGAGTTGTCCAGGGTTCTCAGAGGCCCTGAAAACTATGGAAAGCCCCAGGACAGTTAAATCCCCTCTAGTGGACATTTTCCAACGTCGGTTAACCTGAACTTTGACTGGTTCGTTCGGCAAGGTTTTAGTTCTAAATTGAGTGATTCCAAAGGCATTTTATTAAATTGAGAACCTACATTTTATAATGAAAAAAGATGGTTCTAAAAAAGGAGCTAAAACAAAGCCAAAACAAAATTGCTATTATGGAAGGACAAAATTGAAATTTTCAAAAAAGTGTTTCTAGAAGTTCCCACACACTTCTCCTTTCTTCTCCCATCTTCTAAAGCACAAAATTTCTGCCTAAAATACAGAATATGATCTGCTCTCTTAAGCTCACAAGAAGAGGAAGAAAAGGAGGAGAAAAATCAAGAAAAAGGTATGGATTTTTGGTAGCTTTCTATGCTTTCTTCTATCCAAACCTCCTCTCCTCCATTCTCCTTTATTTTCTTTGATTAAAATGAATATATGGATCTATTTTAAAGGAGAAATTGAGGAAAAAATTTGGATTTGAAGAGAGGAGCTCAAAGAATACAAGATTCAAGTGAGAAAAAGTAAGAAAACAAGGTAAATCATACATCCCATGGTAACTACTCCTCCCCCCTTCTTCTCCATATTTTGCCCCATGTGTGTAGATGCTAGAGGGCTAGAATTTTAAGGAGAACCAAGGGTGAATTCCATTAATTTAAGGGAGGAGAGTAAGAATATGCAAAGAAATTCAAGAAAAGGCCATGGAATTTCAAGGTGCAAAACCTAGGGTTTCAATTGCACCTTGTAAAATCTGATTTTGTATGATGATTCTTAGGCCTAAATAAGAGTTTAAATGAGCTCCCAAGATCCCTAAGAGGCTTCCCACATGCATCGTCCCTTGAGAAAACAAAGCAAACTTCAAGAAACCCCATTTCCTCCATAGCCTTAGCCGAAAAAGGTTTATATAGTTAGGGAGAGTTTTAAATTTTTCTTAGCCCATTTTTGAGTCATATATGATGAATGAAAATGAGAGGAGGCCTTAGGAAAATTTAAAACCCATAAAAAGTGAGTTAGTGCTTTAGGTTCCATATTATGACCTAAAAAAATAACATGTAGTTAGACTCTTGTTTTAATTGTGTGATGACTCCAAGAGACTTAAAAGGAGTCAAGAATCATATTTGAAAGGAAAGAATGGAGCCTAGAATTTATTTGAGGGGTGTTGCTTCATTAAGTGCAATTATGGAACCATAATAAGGTTTATAGAGCAAGTTAGTGTCTAAGTAAGTTGTGTGACCTTAGAATTAATTCCATGAATCTAATTAGCTTCCATAAATTGTATTTAGGCCAAGAGAAACTATCCCCACACTTTTCTCTATGTGTGGCCGAAAAAGAGAGCTTGGATTCAAGAGAAAAAGTGTGTAATTATGTACAAGGTAGCTCTCTCCACCTTTTCTCATGTATAAATATGTGTTTAGCTTGTCTTTGAATGTCTGTATGTATATTTTTAAGCCATGAAAAGTATTCTAGCATGACTTTGATTCCATGTGCCATGATGTTACAATATGTTTTCATATGATGCTATTGATGTGTGCTTGGGTTTGTTTGAGTGTGGTGAGGCCAGGAACCCTTAGCCATGGTAAAGATGAGCCAAGAACCTTTAAGATTGGTTTAGACAAAGTAAAGAGTCTCCCAAAAGCAAGACGGGCTCCCAAAAGTGTGGTTGAGTACAAGAATCTCTTAAAGAATGGGTGAGGCAAATCTAATATCCACAAGAAATTGGGTGAGACCAATCCACTTGCTTGGCAAGCCTTTGTATGCTATGTATAACATTCTCAAATGGTGAAAATGCTTCTTGAATGTTTGCACATGTCAACATGACCTTACATGCATTTATGAGACTTGTTTGCATCTATTATGTATGATTGAATGGGAGATGAGCTATTGGGATTCTTTGAATCTCATCCCCTCCTCTCCAATGTTCTAACATGCTAGGTGAACCAAGAGAGCAAGGAGATGGAAGCCAACCACTTGAGAGATGAGAATATGACATTGAAATGTATGGAAATTGCTTCTTTAAGGCCATCAAGGTGGCAAATGTTGTCATCTATGGTTGTATATGACCTATGACCTCTTGAACATGTATAATTATGTTAATAAGTGATGTAGGAATGAGAGTTAAAGTTGTATGTATGAATATGCACCTTTTGGTTATGTATTGGCAAGTTTTCACTATGGAAGTATGTGTATAATTGCATGTGGCACAGCCAAAATGATAGGCATAGAGTTTGGGACCATTTAGGCGGCTCACAAAAGTCCTATTTATGCTTTTATACTTGCCCAAGAGGTGTCAAACCCTAAGAAAAGCCATTTGGATATTTTGGTATCCCATATGAAGCCAAAATTGACTATAATGGAACCCTAAGTCAATTTTTATCCAAATGAGCTCTTCTTGATCTAATATTTGGCATGAAATTAGAGCTTTTTGAGAGCTTTTTGGAAAGCTAAAGACCATAATTTTCGGAGGTCTACAGAATATTTGATGAATTTTTAAAGTTGGCAAATTTTTCTAGTTTTAGTCATGTCACTGTTCACTCAGGTCCGAAAATGAAATCTATCATATAGGGCTCAAATAATGTCCATTTATCACAAAATTTTATACAAAGAAACTAGATATTCCTAATGACTTTTTTCAATTAGAATCACCTCATTTAGATGTCTAGAAAGGGATATATGATTTTTCAAAAAATCTGTCCAGTATTAAGAACTTCACCCTACCTCAGTTATTGTTTGATTGGATTTTGAGGTCTGAACAAACCTGAGCTGGTATGGAGTTATTTTTTCTCTCTAGTTAACATTCATATCTTTCCCGATTGATGTTATTTTCATAGAGTGAATTTTTGTAGAATTAATTGGACATTTTTTTAATTTGCTAGAAAATTCTGTGATAGCACCAGTAGACAGCCTAACCTCTGGATTATTTCGCATGCCAAACGTCCCCAGTGTTGGATGTTATGGTTTGGATATATTTTTAGCCTAAATTGGACATGTGTATCTTTCCAAAAGGACTAAGAATACATGATTTTGATTTTTCTAGGATTAGTTATGATTTTCCAAATTTATGACAGAAATGAGGACAATTTTGGCCGAAAATGAATATGCATGTTTCATGCTTCCTTTCGAGTTCCTTGAGATGTAGGCCACTTTTGATGCTTCAAATAAGTTGTATTTATGTAATTAAATATGAAAATATATTGTATGAGCTCACATGGCCCACGTAACATCGAATGGAATTTTTATGCATGACACAAAGCAAGAAAATGCATTATTTTAATTCTCTTTTCTTGCTCCTTCATGGAAATTATGAATGTAAAGCATGAGATAAGCTAGGAAATTATGATATTACAATTAGTCCTAGAGACCCTAAGAGAGAAGAAGTTGTATGCCAAACTTAGTAAATGTGAGTTTTAGCTAATCGAGATGAAGTTCTTAGGTCATATGATATCATATAAGGGGGTTGCAGTAGATCCCCATAAAGTATAAGCTATGTTATAATAGGATAGCCTAGGATTATCACTGAGGTTAGGAGTTTTCTAGGTTTGGGAGAGTATTATAGACAGTTCATTCAGGGCTTTTCTCAGATAGCCTTGCCACTTACGAGGCTGACTAGGAAAGAGATACCTTTTTATGTGGGATGATAGATCTAAGAGGAGTTTTTAGGAGTTGAAACTCCGATTTACCACTATGCCTGTATTAATTATCCCTGACCCTAGTGAACCCTTTATGGTTTATAGTGATACTTCGAGAAAGGGGTTAGGTTGTGTGTTGAGGCAACATGGGAGAGTAGTGGTGTATGCCTCTAGACAGTTGAGGCCTTATAAGGAGAATTATCCTACACATGACCCGGATTAGCTGCAATAGTGTTTGCTCCTAAAATCTGGAGACACTATCTATATAGTGCTATCATAAAGATTTATAGTAACCACAAGGGTCTAAAAATACTTGTTTGACTAAAAGAAATTGAACATAAGGCAGAGGAGATGGATGGAATTTTTGAAGGACTATGATTATACTTTGAAATATCATCTAAGCAAAGCCAATGTGGTGGCTGATGCCCTGAGTAGGAAATCCATCTACGTAGCCCATATGATGATTAGGGAGCAAGAACTCCTAAAGAAATTTAGAAAATTAAATATCTCCTATCATGTGGTATCGGATAAATTGTATTTGAGTGAAACCAGAATCAAAAATGAATTAAGAACCCATATCATAGATGCCCAGAGAGAGGATGAGTTCCTAAGATAGGTCAGGAGTGAAATTTCTTAGGGTAGGATCTCATATTTTAGGGTATCTGAGGATAGTGTGATAGTGTATTAGGATAGAATTTGCATGCCTAGTCAGAATGAATTGAGAGAAAAAATATTAAAAGAGGCACATAAGAGTAGGTATGCTATCCACCCAGGTGCCACCAAGATATATAAGGATTTGAAAAGAATTTTTTGGTGGCCCAAAATGAAAAATAATGTAACTGATTATGTGGCTAGATGCTTAGTGTATCAAAGGGTAAAGATAGAACATTAGAGACCTGCTGGGTTGTTACAGCCCCTAGATATCTTTAAGTGGAAGTGGGATAGTATAACTATAGATTTTATCATAGGGTTACCCAGGACATCCTCTGGACACGATGCTATGTAGGTAGTAATGGATAGATTGAAAAAATCTGCACACTTTTTAGCTATCAGGGCTACCCACACACTAGATATATTAACCCAGTTGTACATCAAAGAGATAGTGCGACTTCATGGAGTACACAATAGCATAGTATTAGATAGAGACCCCAAATTCACATCGAATTTCTAAAGGTCATTACAGTATGCCTTAGGGACTAGGGTGCAGTTTAGTACCATGTATCACCGCCAAACAGATGGTTCGACTGAGAGGACCATCCAGACCCTGGAAGACATGTTGAGGGCATATGTGTTAGAGACCAGGGGTAATTGGGATGTGTATTTGCCATTTATAGAGTTTGCATACAATAATAGCTTCCATTCTAGTATTCAAATAGCCCCTTATGAGACTTTGTATGGGAGAAAATGCAGATCCCCTCTGTGTTAAGTTGAGTTAGGTGAGAGGAGCTTGATAAGGCCTAAGATCGTAGACCAAACCACCAGGCAAATAGAATTGATTAGAAAGAAACTCCTTATGACCTAGAGTAGATAGAAAAGTTATACAGATAGGAGAAGGAGGCCATTAAAGTTTGAGATCACGTGTTTATCCAGGTATCTATAGTGACTAGGGCAGGTCGGTCTATGAAGGTAAAGAAGCTCAATCCTAGGTATATCGGTCCATTTGAAATCCTTGAGAAAATTAGACCCATGGCCTATTGAATAGCCCTATCTCCAAACCTAGCCCAAGTTCATAATGTTTTTCATGGCTCCCAATTGAAAAAATACTTACCAGACCCCTCACATGTCATAGAATATGAGTATCTTCAATTGCAGGAAAATCTTTCCTATGTAATGAAATCAAAGATAATTGTGGATACTAAGCTGAAGCAGCTGAGAATATAAGAACATTCCTCTGGTAAAAGTGGTCTGGAGAGGTTTGACATCTAAAGAGGCAACCTGGGAACTAGAAGAAGAGATAAGAAAGAATATCCAGAGTTATTCCCTTAAGGTACGTATTTTAAATTTCGAAGACCAAAATTATTTTAAAAGGGTGGAAAATGTAACATCCAGTATGTTGTAAAAACACCAAAACAGGCCAGTTTGAAAAGCACGTCCCTTGATATGAGTGATTTAAGGCTAAATAAAATTTAGATAAAATTTTAAATAATAAAAAATGAGGATTTAAGCCTTGAGTTGCCCAAAAACGAGGGCCAGAGTGATTCAAAAATTTTTTCGAAAGGCCAGTGGTATTTTCGTAAATTCGAGAAATTTTTGAAAAACTCATAGGAAGGCTTTTTAAATGAAAACTTTGAGTTCTTTAGGGTTTCAAAGGCCCTAAAAACCATGGAAAACCCCAGGACAGTTAAAACCCCTTCGGTGTCAGTTTTTGAATGTTAGTTGACCCAATTTTTTACCCTTTCATTCAGGAACGTTTTAGCTCCAAATTGAGTAGTTCCAAAGCTATTTTATAAATTAGAGAATCTTAATTTTATGATGAAAAAGATGGTTCTCGAAAAGGAGCTAAAACACACCTAAAACAAAAATACCACTTGCAAGGGATGAAATTGTCATTTTTTTGGAACAATTTTCTCTTAATTTCCCTTTATATGTGGCATCCCATACTTGGCTCTCCTTAATTGACTTGCTACAGCATCTAAACTAGAGAAGAGAGCTAAAGAGAAGAATGCATAAGAGGAACCAAGAAGGAGGAAGGAAAAGGCTAAAGAAAGGTGAGAAAGTTTAGGATTTTTATACTTCTTCCTCTTGAAACTTCATTCTCCTCTTCTTGCTTTATCTTTCCATGGTTTTAATGAAGTTTTTGGTGCTTGTTTGGGGTAAAAAAAAGAGATAATTTCAAAATTCAAGGAGGAGGAAGAGGAAAGAGGAAGAACTCTTGAAGAAAGCTTAATTTAAGGTAAATTCTTGCCTTTCCATCACCTCTCCTTCTTGTTCCCTTAGTGTGTGTGTGTTCAATCAGACCAGAGCCATGAGAGGGGAAGAGATTTTGTTCTAAAATAAGAGAGAATTTGGGGTTTTAGACTATGGGGAGTTAGGAATACCAAGCAATTGCATGGAAAACTAGTGAAATACAAGTTAGGAAAGTGTAGGGTTCTTGAACATAATCTAAAATCTGGGTTGATTGAAGAATTCCCTAGTATAAGTAAGTATTTGTTTGAGTTTCTAAGACTCCTAGGGAGCCTCCCAAGTGCCCCATCCATTAAGGAAAAATTGCAAACTCCATACGTCCCTAGTAAAGGCATATTTCGGCTAAGACCCATAGAAATAGCTAGGGGATGTTTTAAATTATTCCAAGCTTGATTTGGGACTTTATATGATAAAAGAAGGTAGGAGAAACCTTTAGAAAAAATTTAAAAGCCTTAGATTGGGAGATGAGACAATGCCTTAGATTGGGAGATGAGACAATGGCTTCCATAATGTAGTCTTATGAAAAAACATATATCTAGGCTTGGGATAGTGGGTGTATGATGGCTCCAAGGACTTTAAATGAAGTTAAGAAGCCTAGATAAGTAAAGAAATTAGAGCCAATAACTTGAATATGGTAGTTGCTTCATTAGGCCGTAATGGAACCATTATGTGACTATTAGGCAAAGTGTGTGTCTCAAGTGTGAGTTTGATGTTTTAACTTACTTCAAGAAAGTAATTGAATGTTATTTATAGTTTTTAGGCCAAGGAAGTCAAGCTCTATCTCATTGTGAGTGTGTAGCCAACAAAGGAAAGGTGTAGCCAAGTGAAGCTTGAAAATTCCCTAAGGTAGCTCTCTACCTTTTCTTGTTGCATATGTGTCATTGTGTGCTTGTGGGTATATTTATATTTTTGAGACATGCCACTAAATGCTATGTTGTTATTTTGGTACCAATGTGTCTTCTTGAATGTCTTTGAATTGTGGAAATGGCTCATAAGGGTAAGGTAGTGCCAAAAGTCTCTTAATGTGGGTGAAAAGATGCCAAAAGTCTCATGGCATAGGTGAGACAAGACTAAAAGTCCCTTGGATAGGTGAGGCTAAGTCAAAAGTCTGTAAACCAAGAGTGAGGCAAATCCAAAACTCCTAGAACTGGGGTGAGGTCAAACTAAAAGTCCCTAGAGCTCATTCTTATGCTTGACATGAGTTTGTGGTATAAAAATGTGAAATTGAATGCGTCATAGATTGATTAGTTGCATACTTGTACCCTTGACATGTGGTATGCCTTGAAAATATGCTTGAATAGGTGTTTGAGATATTGAGATTCAATGAATCTCACCTCCTCCTTTCTCTTATCTTATATGGCCTAGGTGGAGTTCAAGATCCAAAGAATGGAAGCCAAGGAGATTAAATATTCATTTCTTGGCAATCTTGGTATTTTGTTGTACTAGAATGTCAAAGTATATATGTATAAGTTATTTTTGAGCCATGAAACCTTGAACAAGTGTAGAACTATGTAATGATAGTGTATGTATCAAGAATGGAGCTAAATGAATGGGAATGTGCAATTTGACCACTTGAGAGCCCACTTGTGCATGTATGTTTATGGATATGTCATGATGAATTTGAGTTCTATGATGATTTAGACCTTATGAGAGACTTATTTATGCTGTATTTATGCTTCCTAAGTTGCTCAAATGGGTGTGGCAAAATGTATGGATCATTTGGACCAAATTTGCCCCTTTTTTGGAGCCAAAAGTGCCATAATTTTGAGCTATAGTAAAGTCTAACCAAATGACCTCTTCTTGACTTGAAATTTTGCATGTAACTAGATCTTACCTAGAGCATTTTAGGAAGCTAAAGACCAGGTCATTTGGAGGTTTGTGAAATTTTTTATAATTTTTCAAATTTGGTATTAGAAATTCGGATCTGCAAATTTACTATTCATTTGGTCAATTTTGATTTTGTGTCATCCAAGAAGCAAAAATGGTCCAATGGCTACAAAATTTGGTAGGCATAAACTAGACATTGACAGTGACTTGTAGCAACTAGAAGCATCTCATTTGGAGGTCTGCGCTAAGAGTTATGAATTTTTGAAATTTTGGAATGGCATCAATAACATAGCATGACCTTGTTCAATATTCCATTAAATTCTAGTGGCTAAACATGTTTTTCTTTTGTCTAAATTTATTTTTAACATAAAGCTAACATCCATAGCTTTCTGAATTGGTATTATTTGCATGGATTGGATTTTTTTGGAATTAATTAAATATTTTTGAAATTTATATAAGAAATTTGTATCAATATCAGTAGCTAGTTAGACCTTCGTGCCTTTTTTGATGTCAAACATGATCCAGATGCTACGTTCATGACTTGAAATTATTTTTAGTGTAAATTTAACACCTATAGATTTCTAGGAAGCTATAGCATGGCAGATTTTGATTTGTTTACATTTAATTACGAATTTTCAAAATCGATACATAGAATCTGCAAATTGAACCCGAGGCAGAACCATTAATAATTATGCATACTTGATGTAAGCTCAGGTTTTTGGCAATGTTTTGAGTTGTATTAGTGTAATTAAATTTGAGAATGATATGAGAGACCCCAAGGCCCACAGAGCCAAAATAAAGAAATTATGGATGATGTAACATAATTAAATTATATTATTTTCTTTGTTTTCTTTAGGGAAATCCATGTATGAGACTTATGTATGTAAGAAGGCTAGTTAAGATATCTATGGCATTACATTTTATGGTATCAGAGCAAGGGTTCAGGCACTTTTGCTTAATATTTGGCTCTTGAAGTGTATTATTGGTTGCATTAAGGTGTGAATTTCCATGGAAAATAGTGGAATGTATATGTATGAGTGCTTGGAATGCGATTGTATACTAATGATGGTGGTTCTTTTCAGATAAGATAGTGGATACTAGACGGAGCAGGGGCAAGAGTAGGCCACCTATGGCCTAGAGGGTTGAGGCTAAAGATCCTCTACATGCCATCATGGAGAGATTGGATAGATAACAAGCCATGATGGAGTAACAGTAGAAAATGCTTAAGCAACAGAGATAGGTTGCTCAGCATCAGCATGATATGATCATGCAATTACATAATGCCTTAGCCATGCAAGAAGAGATGATGAGAGAAGCCTCTGCACCTCAGCCATCCACCTCTGGCCCCACCTCCATCTCCTCAGAGCCAGCCCACCCTCCGCCAACCATATAGAAACTATTAAGTCAATTCAGAAAGGGTTAAAAATCAGGTCAACTAACGTTCAAAAAAGAACATTTGAGGGGTTTTAACTGTCTTAGTGCTTCCCATGGTTTTTAGGGTCTCTGAGAACCTCAAAAAACTCAAATTTTCCATTTAAAAAATCCTTTTGTGAGTTTTCCAAAAAAAATTTTAAATTTACGAAAATGCCACTGGTCTTTTGGCAAATTTTTTGAATCACTCTAGCTCTAGTTTTTGGGCAACTCAAGGCTCAAATCCTCATTTTCTATTATTTAAAATTTTATCCATATTTTATTTAGCCTTGAATCACTCATCTCAGGGGACATGCTTTTCAAACTAGCTTGTTCTGGTGTTTTTACAACATATCGGATGTTACACTCCCAGTACTTGAGTGTATGAAAGAATGGGCTGGAGTCATATATGAATGTCCACGTGCATCTGGACTCGAGCCTCCCTTGAGTCATTCCCATCATGTGTTCTTCCTCCCTCAAATCACATTCTATAGCCCATGCTTTATGTGATATGCTCGTGAATCAAAACTGTGTCCACGTGAAAGAGAATGAATCATGAATTTGCTATGTGCCCTGGAAGTGTTTGAGTGGAATGCTGTGGGTGTATCTAGTGCCCTATTGATCCGTAGAGTGATTACATATGAGTTGGACATGGTGTGTGTATGTTAGTGTTGTGCATGTGTGAATCTGATGCCCCATGTGCATGAAATCTCGAGAGTAAATGTGTGAGAGAATATTTCCTCGTGAGTATTGTGTTTTTCTTTATGAGTTGGTGGGCCCCCTTGCATGTGTGTGTATATTTGCTACATGGAATATGTCATGGAGTGCATCCATGTGAAGGAGAGAGCTTACTATGCATAAATATGTAAGTGAATCATACAGCCAACAACACCAAACCTAAGCCTGGAGCTTCCCTGGACATCTGCATGATTGTGTGTGTGATTTGAAGAATGGAATACATGCCATTAATGTGTAGCATGTCTAATGAATGAAGAAGCTATGCCTTGTATGGAATGAAGTAATTGATGCTTGCTTCATGAACTCGTGGAGTATGTATATAGGAGCTGCTTCTTTAATCTATGCCTACATGTAAGTGTGACCCGTGCCTCTCTATTTAGCCTAGTGCATGTGTGTTCAGCTGTGCATTTGATTATGTGGAAGAGTAAGTGTGTGTGCCTTCTAATCTAGCCCATTTATGTGTATATGCTCCTTGTGCCCCATTTCTTTTTTTTTCATTTTTATTTTCTAAAATTCCATAAAAAAATATGGACCATTATTCCCTTCTTGAAATTGTACACTTAAAGCTCCATCTCTTCTCCAAATCAATTTCTTCATTTAAATTCTAATTGCCCATTAAAATTTGTAAAAATAATAAACCTATTAAGTGAAAAAATTTACAAAATTATTTAAAAGAATTTACGCATTAAAAACTAATAATTTTGTAAATTAATTCCTAGAGTGCAAAAACGGCTAATAAAATCAAATATCTTCCAATTAAATCTATTAAGCCTTAATTCATTATTAAAATGTCGTATTTAAGGGCAATAAAATATATAAAAATGCACTGTCCCAAGTACAAATCTCATTTGACTTTGATCAATATAAAAAAATATCTACAAACCAATAAAATCAACTTGTCAGAGCATGTATATATAAGAAACAATCTAAACAAAGTAGCAAAGTATGTTATCGTTATTTTATCCCAAATGGCGCTCTTCATGGCTTGGTCAACCTATCACCAATCACTTATAGTGATGGGCACATTCATACGAGCCATAACTCCTATATAGCGAATCAAGTTTTTATCGTTTTCCTTAATTGGTTGCCCCTTAGCATTCCACTAAACCTCGAATTTTGTCCCAATACTTCTTGTGTGGGTCACCTCTTTTAGGATGGTTAAACCTCATTTAATCCAATTTATCTCCTTTGTCACATCATCTAAAGCACTATTATGACCACCTGGAGAAGTCATTCACCTACAATGAAATTCAAATGCACAAGTTAGAATAATAAGCAAAATCAATTCAAAGATTAAAAGAAAAAATATTTAAGAAATTCAATAGGACACAAAGGATATTGAAAAATAAAAGGAAGCATACATGTTTAAGTCAATCTTTTTCTTTTTCTAGTCTGACTTATACTTCTTTCCCCCTTTTTTAGAATCCAAATACCCTCTTTATGATCATCTCTCATATGCAGGGCATCATCTTCAATGGAATCACTTTCAAGAGATGTCCCTAAAAGGGGATCATCCTTGTAACACCCCAAAATTAATTAAGGTGTTAATCATGGATTTGTGTTAATTAAGAATAATTAATACGGGGTAATTTGGGCAAGTTAAGTGAATGGAAATCTTAAAGAAATAAATTATTAATATGAGTTGAGGTTTAATTGAGTTAAAAACCCCATCTAGGCCTAAATTAAATCAAGTAGGCCAAGGTTAGGGACTAATGGAGGACTAATAATTTTAGGTGCAGACCTAACCTCTTAATGTGAGACTTGGCCCAAGAGAGAACACCTAGGGAAGGCCCAATTTGATTTAATGTGATAGAGGCCCAAGACCCACCTTATATAAGCTCTTATAATTCAATTGAGTTTTTTAAACTTGGCCAAACCCAATTAAAATTCTACAGCCCAACATATGAAAGCTGGCCCAACAAAGCTTAAATCTGAAACCTACTTGGTATTGGACCCTTGGGTCAGCCCATAACCCATATTAGACCTAACTTAAAACCCTAAAAACTAACTTAGCCACCCCTATTCTGCAGCAACACATGAAACAAAACGGAAATTCGGAGGTCCAAAGGGGAGGCTAGGGTTCTTGACATATTTCTACCATTTCGCACTTCTAGAGCAAGATTCAGCTAAGGTAATAGTTATATAACTTAATCCCCTTCTCTTTCTCTTCATTTTGGCCTGATTAGTTTTTCATGTGGAGTATTTTCACTACACCCAAAATCTAAAATGTAGTTGTTTGGTATTTTCCTAGAGGATTTTCGAAGGTAGAGGCTAGGAGAGATATTGGGTAAGTGTAAACTCTTTATTCTAATGTATTTTCTGCTAGTTTAAGACCCCCATGGTTGATTTATAGTATGGTTATTAATTCTGTATGAATTTACTTAGGAATTAGGGTGATACATTGAAGTTTCTGGTAGAGGACATATTCAATCCAAATTTAGAGATTTGTAGTGGCTGGGTAAGTGTCTTCTAGGTAGCCATTAGTATTTTAATTCCTTGGGTACTTGTTATTGCAGTACATTATGATTTAAAGTAGTAATCTTATGATGTTATGGTTATAGGGAGATTTTGGCACTGCTAGTGGCTTTTCAATTGTCTGCAGAGTGAGGCAACCAAGGTTTCATGCTAATTCCATGCATATGTCTATTTTAATTTTATATTTGTTGCATGATTATGATTTTAATGCTAAATGAATTGGTTGGCTATCTGTTATATGTGATTAGACCTTGTAAGTCCATGGTAGAGCTATGGTGCGGCTGCCACCCATGCATATACTTCAATCGGGCACCGAGTTATGATCAAACCCTAAATGCACTGAGCCCTGGTTGTACTCATTGGGGAGTGGGTGCCGTGGACGGACCTCTCCCGGTGTTATTGACTTTTAACATGTGTAATTATGATTACTAGTATGAGATAGTCATTATAAGTAGCCTAATTATTTCATTTACTGATATGGTTAGTACATTTTCTGATGCTTGTATGAAGTCATGCATATATGTAATTAAACCGGAATATATGAATGGAATTTGGCTGGTTACTGAGATTTGCATCTCGCCCCGTTTCATGGGATTATACTTTCAGGTGAAGGCCCTTCGGGTAAGGATAAGGGGAAGCAAGTGGATAAAAATCCATGTGCTCTAGCCATGTGTGGAGGAAGCTACACTTGGGCTGATCTGAGTAGAATAGATGCAATTTTGTTAATTTTTTATATAGCATCATCATGTAATCATATTGCCAAGTGTAAACATTTATATTTTGATTTCTTAGGATGTACTTATTGAGGAGTTAGGCTTCATCTTAGCTTGGTATGGAATGTATGAACCTATAACATCTGATGTATGAACTTTGTTAAATTTATGATATGGTTTACTATTTGGGGATTATAATTATGTGATACCTTAGATATAGACCTAAATTAGTGGTGCATGAAATCTTTAATGGAATATATATTTGAATGATAATTATTGGAAGCTTATGAAATTTTGTAATAATACTTATGAACTTACTGATATAGGGTAGTTGAAGGAGTAGAAATTAACACTTGAGTCTTGAACTAGTAATGATAGATTAGCTGGGTAAATTAGGCTAATGAAAGCTATTGGAGCCCTACAATTAAGGTAGAGTGGCCCTAGGGTGTCATTGGAGGGAGAGTGAGAGTATGAGACAAGACTTTAGAAGTTGTAGGATCATAAGGCATTTCGCCGTAGCTAAAATGAGATTAACTGCGGCCAATAGAGGCAAAGTTACCCAGGGAGAGTACCAGAGAGCATTTCGCCATGGCGAGAAATGGAATTAGCTGTGGCGAAATATGAGAGGCCAAACCAGAAGTCATCTAGAGGGTAATTTGCTGCGGCTAAATAGAGAATTGGCCGCGGCAAACTTTTGTGAAAATGTCCTAAGTGTTCCAGAGAGGAATTAGCCACAGCTAACATGGGAATTGACCATGGCCAATCACGAGAGGCGAGTGATGTAACACCATAAGTTCTATCTCATCTCATACTTTTAAATGGCATAATATCATGAATCATATTGGTTTTCCATGGAAAAGCCAAAGAAATAATAATTATTCTCACATTGCATCATATCTAAAAATTCATTTCGGTGTCACATGGACCTTGTGAGCTCATACTATGCATCCTCAAATTTAATTACATCACTACTGTAACACCCCAAAAATTAATTAAGGTGTTAATCATGGATTAAGATTAATTAAGAATAAATAATATGGGATGATTGGGCTAGTTAAGGAAATAGGGATTCTAAATAGATAAATTATTAATATGGGTTTGAGAATTAATTGGGATAGAAATGGCATCTAGGCCCAAATTAATGATCCTTGATAAGAGGTTAATGGAGGCCCAATGAATTAGAGGCAGACCCAAACTAATTTAATGAGATAGAGGCCCAAGATTTATCTTGTATAGGCTCAATTCAGTGGCCCAATAACCCTTGTGCAGACCCAAGCCCTTGAGCCCTTCAAATTGGGCCCAAACACCATTAAACTTCAGCAACCCAATGTATAAAACTGGCCCAATGAAATTCTGTAGCCCAACAATTGAAAACTGGCCCAATAAGCAAAATCTGAAAACCCAATTGGGTTTGGACTTGGAGCAACCCATGACCCAGCCCCTTGACCTAACTTAAACCCATCTAAAACCCTAATGCTTCAGCCACACCTTCATTTTTCTGAAACTCAAGAGGCAAATTCGGAGGTTGAGAAGGAGGCTAGGGTTTGGGGCAAGATTTCTGCATTTTCACACACTTCGAGCAAGATTCAGCTAAGGTAATAGTTATACAACTTAATCCCCTCATCTTTCTCTCTAATTTGGTCCGATTAGTTTTTCATTTGGAGAGATTTCATTATACCCAAAATCTGAAAAGTGAGTGTTTTGAGGTTTCCTTGAGGAAATTCGTAGGTTGAGGTTGGGGTTAGTATTAGGTGAGTTTAAACCCCCATTTTGATGCATTTTCTGTTAGTTTGAGACTCCTATAGTTGACCTATGATATGGGCTTTGGTTTCATGTGAAGTTACCCAGAAATTGGAGTGAACTATGAAAATTTCTGGTGTGGGGAAATTGGAATCCGAAGTTAAATCCCTTGGTAATTAGGTGAGTAACTTCTAGTCTGTTAATAGTAGTTCAACTCTTTGAATATTTGATTGTGATCAGAAATGATGATAATGATGTTTGTTATAGGCTTGGTGTACATTTGGATTATTATGGTAGCTAGGGGAAGAGTAATTGGCTTCATTGAGGTAACTGGGTTATTTTCCTAATTCCATGTATATGCTCATGTTAATCTGCTATCTGTTACACATGCTTGATTTTGAAATGTTAAATGACTGGTTGACTACTTGATTGTTATTGTGATTGGACCTTGTGAGTCCATGGTGGAGCTGTGGTGCGGCTGCCACCCGTGCATGTACTACGATCGAGCACCGGGTATGATCAACCCCAGATGCACTGAGCCCTGGTTGTGCTCAATAGGGAGTAGGTGCCGTGGACGGGCCTCTCCCAGTGTTAATGGCCTTTAACATGTTATGTATGATTGCTGGTATGGGACAGTAGTCATTAGTAGTTCAACTAGTTCATTTGCCAATTGAATTGATGATTCTGATATTGATGACATGAGATTGTCTTGGATTGATTGACTTGTACATATATATGGAAATTTCTTTTTGTTACTGAGATTGTATATCTCACCCCGTTGTGGGCTAACATTTTCAGGGACCGGACCTCTTAATGGCAAGGAGAAAATTTACGAGAGCCGGTTAAATGGTTTGGTAGCACAAAGATCTGGGAGTTTTACAAAATGTATTGTAATTAAATTGTTAGTTTTGTATCAGTGCTGCATTGCATCATGAGTTGCCAAGTATAGGGATTGTATATGTAATTCGATTATCATGGAATTGAACCTTATGATTGTAATTGGCTAATAATGGAAAGTGTATCAAATGTTAAATGTCAACGGTGAATGATTGGTGTTGTTATTATTTCATAAACTTGCTGATAGGAGGTAATTAGAGGGAAGAAATGGGCATATAAGTTTTGAATTGGTAATGGAAGCACAGCTAAATAAATAAGGTAGATAAATGCCATTAGAGCCATATAAAATGAGGGCAAGTGACCTTAGGGTGTCCCTAAGAAGAGAAATGGAGTGTAGGGGACGAAATATAGTAAAAACAGCTACAGAAGGGAGTCACGCCGCGGCCAAGATGTAAAGTCCCACATCAGATGGTTTGGTCCTGGGAACGGCCCATATAAGTGGGGGCAAAGCTTCCCTCACCAGACGTGCGTTTCCCTTGAGTGAAGGCCGGGTCAAAGGACCCTCGAAGCTCGGGGAAACGACAAAACCCTTGAGGACGGGCGAGGTCGCCGCTCGGGGACAATACGTGATGGGCCCACACCCAGACGCGCATTTTTTCGTGAGTCAAGCGGGCAAGCGACAAAACCCACTGAACCGGGAAGGCTGGGTCGAAGACCCTCAAACCGGGAAGGACGGGACAATACGTCTGGTGGCTCTGTGTGTGGTTGGTATCAGAGCTGGCCGTTCGCATGTGTGACCCGAGGACGGGTCGGCCCCAAAGGGGGGTGGAATGTAAAGTCCCACATCAGATGGTTTGGTCCTGGGAACGGCCCATATAAGTGGGGGCAAAGCTTCCCCCACCAGACGCACGTTTTCCCGTGAGTCAAGCGGGCAAGCGACAAAACCCACTGAACCGGGAAGGCTAGGTCGAAGACCCTCGAACCGGGTTTTGTCGCTTGCCCGCTTGACTCACGGGAAAACGCGCGTCTGGTGGGGGAAGCTTTGCCCCCACTTATATGGGCCGTTCCCAGGACCAAACCATCCGATGTGGGACTTTACATTCCACCCCCCTTTGGGGCCGACCCGTCCTCGGGTCGCACATGCGAACGGCCAGCTCTGATACCAACCACACACAGAGCCACCAGACGTATTGTCCCGTCCTTCCCGGTTCGAGGGTCTTCGACCCAGCCTTCCCGGTTCAGTGGGTTTTGTCGCTTGCCCGCTTGACTCACGGGAAAACGCGCGTCTGGTGGGGGAAGCTTTGCCCCCACTTATATAGGCCGTTCCCAGGACCAAACCATCCGATGTGGGACTTTACACAAGAAGGCTTCGCCGCGGCCTAGGGAGTGACAGTGGCGAGGGACGCCGTGGCTTGAGAAATCTCGCCGCGGCGCGGAGTGAAAATAATCGCCCAGGGGGTGACAGAACGTCTCACTGCGGCGCAAGCGAGTCAAGAAAATTAATTAGGGAGGTTACAGTAGCAAAACTCGCCGTGGTGCCACATAGGTTGGCCGCTGCGAAAGTCAGGAAAATTCCCGAAAGAAACTTGGCCGTGGCGCAAGAGTTCTAGGCCATAGCGCAAGTCTAAAAACTCAATTTTCAAGCTCCAGAACCTAGCTTAGCCACGGCGGGAAGGTTCCAGGTTGCGGCGCAGGTCCCCAAACACCCATATTTGACTTGGAAACCCTAATTTCATTAATGTTAAGGTTAGGGAATAACTTGAGTACATTAATGGGAGGTTGTAGTGGGTTGAAATTGATAAATGGATTAATTATAAATCTCTAATGATGGTACAAACCTTCCTATGCATGTTCCCGTTATGGTTGTTAGTTGATGACCCTAAGAGTATCAAGGTTTAAGTTTCCCCTATATTTTCTTAATGTGATTAATTGTAATGACTCCAAACCTTGATCATTATTTATTAATCGTGTATTTAACTATAATTACCGATATTAGAAGTTAGGGTCATCACAACTACAACTCATTTACATCCCAAAAACATACATACAACCCATGGAAACCGAAATGGAGCATGAAAAATGGGAGTTTATTTTTGGCCAGACTTGGCCTCTTTTCTAGGCAAAATTTAGAAAATCATAACTAAATCTAAAAATATTGAAATCATGTAATCTTGGTCATTCTGGAAAGAATAGGATGTCTACTACACACTAAAAATATTCCTAGACCATAACATATATCATGGAGGACGTTTGACATCCAAAATGCTACTGAGGTAGCTGCTGCCTGGGCTGCTATTTTAAATTACTAATACAAACTTCTAAAATTTATAACTAATTCTATAAAACTCAAAATCACACAAATTAGATCATTCTAGAAAGATAAAAATGCTAAATTGATATAAAAATAATTTCAGAATGAAACAGATACATTTAGCTATTGGAATCCTATGGAACAGTGACCGAACTCCTGCGGCGCCACTGCTACTGACAACCAACTTCAAAGATGCATAACTCTTTGCTCAGACCTCTAAATGAGGTGATATTGATGGCCACAGAAATCTTATGACCTCTCATTTACGCTTATAAAATTTCACAGGCATTGGACACCATTTGACTATCGGGTGACACAAAACACAAATCTGCCAGTGTAAACAGTGCACATACTAGAATCAATAGAAAATCCCAACTTTGAAAATTTATCAAATATTTTCTAGACCTCCAAAAATTACTTTCTTTAGCTTCTCAAAAATCTCTCAACAATATCTAATTTCATGCCAAATCTCAGATCAAGACTAACTCATTTGGCTAAAAAGTGATATAGGGTTCCATTATGGTCAAATTTGGCTCTATATGAGGTACCAAATTTGCCAAATGGCTTTCCCTTAGTTGTAGTACCTTTTGGGCAAGTATAAAAGCATATTTAAGACTTGTGTAAGCCACCCAAATGGTTCTAAACCTCATGCATATCATTTTTTCCATTCAACCCACACTTATGCATGTTCCTATCAAATTTCCACATTGAACACTTTGGCATTTCATAATCAAATTGTATTCTAAAACTCATACATCATATCCATAGTTATAAACATCACATAATAGCATATTTATACATGTCTCAAGGTTCATAAACTATCTACATCATCATATACATCAAGGTACATAAGTATGGTTCCAAAATGGCTCAAGCTAGACATATGCTTGTCAATCTTTCCTCTTCATGGTTGTTGGCTCCCTTCACCATAATTACTTGGTCTACCTAGCATGTTAGATCATTAGAGAGGAGGGGATGAGATTCAAAGAATCCCAATAGCTCATCTCCCATTCAATCATACATAATATGTACAAAGCAAGCTTTATAAAATGCATGCATGGAGGAAAAAAAAGTCATGGATATTTTGAAAGCAAACTTGGCATGTAAATCAATCATACAAGATATCCAAGAGTTCACCAAGTGTTTGGATTGGCCTCACACTTCTCCTCATGTGTTTTAGACTTGCCTCACCCATTCTTTGAGCTCTTTGGACTCAACTATACTCTTGGGAACCTACTTTGCTTTTGGAAGACTCTTTACTTTGTCTCAACCAAGCTCAAGGGTTCTTGGCTCATCTTCACCAAGGGCAAGAGTTCTTAGCCCCTCCACACTCAAGCAAACTCAAACATCATTTAGAAACATAACGTGGCATCAAGAATCATAGTATATAAAGGTATGCTAGCACACTTTTCATAGCTTGAAAATACACATACATATATTCTAAAGCAAGCTAAACACACATCCATGCATCAGAGAAGGTGGAAAGAGCTACCTTGTGTACACTCACACACTTTTTCCTTGAAATTCAAGCCTCCTCTTTCGACCGCACACCCATAAATTGGTGGAGATGATTTTTCTTGGCCTAGATACAATTTATGGGAGCCAATTAGGTTCATGAAACATATTCTAAGGCTACATAACTTGATGAAACACTAGATTGCTCTATAGGCTCCATTATGGTTCATGATTACACCTAATGAAGCAACACCCCTCAAATTACTTCTAGGCCCCATTCTTTCCTTTCAAATATGATTCTTGACTCCTTTTAAGCCTCCTGGAGTCATCACACCATTAAAACAAAAGGCCTAACACCGTTGCTTTTTTAGGTCATAATATGGAATCTAAGACACCAAATCACTTTCTATGAGTTTTAAATTTTTTCCAAGGCCTCTCCTCACTTTCATTCATCAAATATGACTCAAGAATGGCCTTAGAAAAATTTAAAACTCTCCCTAGCTATAAGAACCCTTCTTCGCCAAGACAATGAAGCATATTGGGTTCTATGGAGCTTTCTTTGTTTTCTCAAGGGAAGAAGCATATAGGGAGCCTCTTAGGGATCCTAGGAGCTTATTTAAACTCTTATTTAGGCCTAAGAATCATTATACAAAGTCAGATTTTATAAGGTGCAATTGAAACCCTAGAACTTGCATCTTAAAATCTAATGGTTATTTTATTGTTTTCTTTGCATATTCTTAATCTCCACACCCTTTTTCCTTAGATTCATGCTTGGTTCTGCCTAAAAATCATCTCTCCTAGGGTTTTCTCAAGTGGGGTGAAATGGAGGACGAGGGAACCAAAGATGACAACTATAGGAAGAGAAATTACCTTGTTTTCTTGCTTTTTCTCATTTGAATCTTGTGTTCTTTGAGCTCCTCTCTTCAAATCCGAATTTTCCCCTTAATATATCCCTTAAAACAGATTTATAAACCTCATTTTAATCATAGGAAACAAAGGAGAATGGAGGAGAAGAGGTTTGGAAGAGAAAGAGCATGAAAAACTACTAATTTCCATACCTTAAGCCTTTGATTTCTCCTCCTTTTCTTCCCCTTCTTGTGAGCCTCATCCCCTAGTGTTTTCTTCTGGTTTTAGGTAGAACATGGTCGTGCATAATGAAGGGAGGAGAAGGGTGCATCATATATATAGGTGGGAATAAGTTACACTTTTTAAAAATTTCCATTTTGCCCTTCATAATTTGCATTTTTGTTTCTCCTTCATTTTAAATCCTTTTTAAGAACCATCTTTTCCATTATAAAATTTAGGTTTCCAATTTAGTAAAATGCCTTTGGAATCACTCAAATTGGAGCTAAAACCTTCCCGAACGAATCCGTCAAAGTTCGAGCACACCGACATTGGAAAATGTCCACCGGAGGGGCTTTAGCTGTCCCAGGACTTTCCATGGTTTTTAGGGCCTCTAAGAACCTTGGAGAACTCAAAAATTTTATTTAAAAAGCCCTCCTACGTGAATTCCAAAATTTGCTCAAAATTACGAAAATGTCATTACGTTTCGTAGGCTTTTCGTAAGAAATTATTTCTTCATTATAGCTCTATTTTTCTTTCCGTTTGAGCCTGGGAGTCTCATTTTCAGGAGTCTAGAATACTTCCCAAATTTTTCAGGACCTTAACTATCTCATTTCGAGGGACTTCCTTTTGTATCCGGTGAGTTTTGTTCGTTTACAGAGAAACTGTACGTTACGTTTCTCACATTTTCTCTCATTTTCAGAAAATCGGATGTTACAAGTGAGGTAGGCTCCAAGAGGATTTCTCACCATGACACCATTTAGGCTGGCCGCGATGAAGCTCTAACTCGGCTAAGAGGAATTTAGCCATGGCAAACGTCCTGAAACCCTTATATTAACCTAGAAACCTTGGTTTCTCCTATGACAACCTCAAGGGATGACTTAGAAACATTAGTAGAAGATTCTTATAAGTTGGAATTAATGGGTAATGGAATTAAAGACTTATTAATGAGGATTTATTTCTCTTGTGTACATGAATACATGTAATTGTTTGGTTGATGACTCTAATAACATTATGTGACAACCCTAACTTCAAATCCTGGTAATTATGGTTAAATATATGATTAATAATTAATGATTAAGGTTTGGGGTTGCTACAATCAATTACTTTATGGAAATATAGGAAAATTTGAACCTTGATGTTATTAGGGTCTTCAACTAAACAACCATAAATGGGAACATGTATAAAAGTGTTTGTACCATCATTAAGGGTTTGTAATTCATCCATCCATCGATTTCAACACACAAAAACCTCCCACAAGTGTTCCTATATCATTTCCTATCATTTGCATTAAAGAAATTAGGGTTTCTAGATCAAAAGTGGGAGTTTGGGGACCTACACCACGACTTGGAACTTTCCCGCTGTGGCTAAGTTAGGTCTTGGAGCTTGAAAACTAAGTTTTTAACTTTGCGTCGCAGCCTAGACCTTTTGCGCCGCGGCTAAGTTGCTCTCGAGAATCACTGGGTAACTTTCTTGACTTTCACCGCGGTGATAACAGCGGCCAACCTACGTGGCGCGTACGGCGAGTCTTGCCACTGTACCCTCCTTAATTAATTTCCTCAGCTTGCGCCACGGCAGGACTTATTGCGCCGCAGCGAGATTTCATTCTGTCACCCTCTTGGGCAATTTTTTTCACTCTGCGCCGCGGCGTCCCTTACCACTGACACTCTTCAGGCCGCGGCGAGGCCTTCCTAGCCACAGCGTGACTCCCTCCTGTACGTATATATCCTACAATTTTCATCTCATGCTCTCCAATCTCCCTCCAATATCACTCTAAGGTCATTCTACCTTAATTTATGCAACTCTAGTGGTAATTATGTACCTTAATTACCCAACTAATCTATCATTACCCATATAGCATTTAGATGTGGATTTCCCTACTCATCTATGGGATTTTACGTCAGCAAATTATAAATCTCCCACAATGGTCATTCAATCACACTTCCATTGGGTATTTCTTGCATTAATAGTCAAGTCTATAAAGAACATATCATGGGATTACATTCTATGTTAAAAAAATACAACTCCTACACTTGGCAATTCATGATGCAATGCAGCAATAGTACAAAACTTGTAAATTAGTTACAATATAATCTGTCAAGGTTTCAAAACCTAGGTGCTACCAACCCATTTAATAAGCTCCCGTAAATTTTCTCCTTGCCACTATGAGGTCTGATCCCTAAAAATGTTAGCCCACAATGGGGTGAGATATACAATCTCAGTAATAAAAGGGCAGTTTCCATATACATGTACAAGTTAATCTATCCAATGCAATTTCATGTCATCAATACCAGAATCATCAATTCAATTTGCAAATGAACTAGTTGAACTACCAATAACTATTGTCCCATACCAGCAGTAATACATAACATGTTAATGGCCAAAAACACCGGGAGAGGTTAGTCCATGGCACTTACTCCATCATGAGCACAACTAGGGCTCAGTGCATCTGGGGTTTGATCATAACCCGGTGCTCGATCAAAGCACATGCACAGGTGGCAGCTGCACCACAGCTCCACTATAGACTCACAAGGTCCAATTACAATAATAATCAAGTAATCAACTAGTCATTTAGCATTTCAAAATCAAGTATATGTAACAAATAGCAGATTAATATGAGCATATACATGGAATTAGGAAAATAAGCCCAATTACCTCAATGAAGCTAATTACTCTTCCCCTAGCTACCATAATAATCCAAATGCACATCAAGCCTATAACAAGCATAATTATCATCATTTCTAATTAACAAATTAGATATCCAAAGAGTTGAACTACTAATGACAGTCTAGAGGTTACTCACCTAATTACCAAGGGATTTAATTTCGAGTTCCAACTTTCCCACACCAGAAACTGCCATAGTTCACTCTAATTTCTGGGTAATTTCACATGAAACCAAAACCCATATCATAGGTCAACTATAGAGGGCTCAAACTAATAGAAAATGTATCAAAATGGGAAGAAGATACTCACTTAACAACACCCATAGCCTCAACCTTCGAAAATCCACCATGGGAAATTCCAAAATTCGCATTTCAGTAATCAAGCCCAAAAAATTCAGTTTTCCACCATTAATTCCTTGTAATTTTGCACAATAACAGAACCCATTATGATAATCTATCCTTAGGGGAATTTTCCAGCAAAGTAATACACAAAATGGAAGGGAAATGCTTACCTAATCATCCCTCTAAGCTCTAACTCCAAAATCTTGCAAGGAATCACCCAGCACCAAGTTTCAGATTTGAGAAAAAGATGAAAATGCTCAAAACTAGAAATTAATCGAACCAAAATGAAGAGGAGGATGAGAGGGTCAAGTAATATATAACTTACCTTGGCTAAATCATCCTCTAAGAGTAAAAAATGGAGCTTCCATGTTGGTAGAACCTTAGCCTCCCTTAAACCTCCGAATTTTCTCCCTTGCCTCTTGTGTTTTCTGCTGAATAGGGAGGGAGGCTGCTGACCCTTTAGGGTTTTTTAATGAGAAATGGGCTAACCCATCAGCCCAAGGTGCAATTGGGCTCATCTCTAATGATTGGGCCATGGTTTAATGAATGGGCTGCAAAAAATTTAGAGCTAAAAGTGGAATGTGCTGACCCAATGGCCTAATTCCTTGTGGGTTCATATTTCTATACTTGTTAGGCTTTGTTTAGTGAGGTAGGCTACATAACACTTTGAGTTTAAGTGAAGTATGCTGACCTTAAGGCCCAAATTAGTGGGTTCAAAGGTTGGTGTTAGTTGGGCTGAATCTCATGAGTTGGGCTTCAGAGTTGTAGTTGGGTCAGGGCAAATTTCAAAAGCCAATCTAATTTGGGCCTACATAATGTGCATTGGGCCAACTCACATAAATTGGGTCTTAGGCCCCTATTCTACTAAATCAGATTGGGCCATTGCTTGGCAATCTCTCTTGGCCCAAGCCTCACGATAAGGAGTTAGGCTTACACCTAAAATTATTGGGCCTCTATAAATCCTTATCTATGGCTTATTCAAATTAAATTTTGGGCCCTAATTAAGCTTTAACCCAAATGAAATCTTAAACCTATATTAATAACTTATTTCTCTATAAATTTTTATTCATAAAGCTTACCCAATTATTTCATGATAATTATTCTTAATTAGTCCAAATTCATTATTAACACCTTAATTAATTTCGGGGTGTTACACATTAAGGCTAAAATTTCCCCGCATTTTTAGAATGTAATTAGTCGTAATGACTTTTAATCTAGATTTATGATTGTTAATAATGTATTTAACCTTAATTACAATAATTAGAAGTTAGGGTTGTTACAATCCTCAACATTGGTATCTTGACCATGTTGAACATTATCTTTATTCTCATTTATTTTATTTGTCAATTGAACAATGGGCCACTTCTTACTACTAGGATCAGGGACATAGAATACTTGTTGAGCTTGGGATGTAAAAATAAAAGACTCGTCTTTATACCTTACTTTATTAAGATCCACTTGGATAAACCTTGACTTATCAATCTGAAGGTTATTCTTATTGTCAACCTACTTATAACCGAAGACTGGCACCTGAAACAAAATATAGTCCAACTCCCATATGTATTTAATTATTCTGAAGTATGACATGTTCACTTAGATAGGGTTTTTATCTTTAATATTATAAACATGCATAGATTGAGCTATAAGAGTCACACCACTATTTTGCATTATGCTTCGATCATCCTACACTTTTGTATAGAATGTGTAGCCATTAATGCGATAACTGGTGTAAGAAAGGACATGCAGCCTTGGACCTCTTGCCATCCATCTCAATTTTTCAAAGATTGCACTAGGATTCACATTTAACTCGTTAAAAATGTGATTTATGAACTAATTTATAAAAAGCTAGTTATGTTCTTTTGATATCTAACTTTCATTCTTATTGGGCTTCAAACTTCTAAGTATCTCTTTATGGTTCCACACATATGGCTCAATCTCATCAAAGTTGTGCAAAACTTATAGGTGTGTTTACTCCCATTATGTACTTGAGATGCTAACTATTTCATTTCCCATAATTCCTTCCCCAGTAGTTATTCCCATGTGTCGAGATACTAGAAGCCCAATATTATCGACATTGGATAGGTATTTAGTACAGAATTCAACAGTTTCTTTGATATGTACCATTCAACTACACTCTAGTCGACTTTGATTTTTCACATACCCTTTTAATATCTTCATGTAATGTTCAATTGGATACATCCACCTTAAATAAACTGGGCCACACATCTGTGTCTCCCTAACCAAGTGAATAGTTAGGTGAACTATCATGTGGTTTGAAATTGGGCTACATCATTCATGGGCCAAATGATGTCCAATGCTCATGAAATTTTGCAAAAATAAACTAGACATGATAAGTTTTCCATGGTCATTAAGATCATCCCAATTAGACCTCTAGGCAGGGAGATATGAATTTTTGAAGTTAAAGGATAGTACCAGTAACACTAGTTGACCTATGGTATTGTTCCATTAATTTCTAGTAACTATCAGCCTCTGTTGCAATCTGCATTTATTTGCATCATAAAGTATACATTTGTAGCTTTCCAGAATAGTATAGTGTACCTGATTTTGATTTTTTTAGAATTAGTTATGATTTTTCAAAGTTTCAGGCATAGAATCTAGACTAGGTACTTGAGGCTGCACACTATATTTTCGAGTATACCATCCATTTGCACAAGTTCTAGGCCACTTCTTGAGCTTGTTATGAGTTGTATTTATGTATTTAAATATGGGAATGAGATGGATTAGTTCATATGACCTACAGGACGTCGAATGAAAATTTTTCCTTGACGTAACGCAATTAAATTGAATAATTTAAATGATTTCCCTTGGCAAGCTTGCATATTCCAAGGATGTGAGCTTGGATATGATGTGAGATGAGTTTTATAAATATGGTGTTACAAGATTCACCCCAGTAGCATTGAGCCATACCATAATTTCCATGTGTAAAAGCCAAAGTATCATGCCTATAACTATCAAGAGGGATATATGCAACAAGAGCCCCAGAGGGAACCAAGTTCAGAAGAGAGGATGAGGCAATTAGACTCTTTTAATTTTTAACTCCAACAGGAGAATGAACAATTACATCTTCAAAACCAATAGATGATTGATAACCTCGTGAAGGATTTGGGAGTTAAAGTGAATCAACCTACCTCAAGTGCTATTGAAGTGAAAGAAAAGAAAATCAAAAGAGAATGTATAGAGGAGGAAGAGTTTTATTCATTGGGTAATATGGTTCCATCTTCTAATATATTGCATTTCATTGGGAATAACTCTAGTTTGCATGATAGCACAATGAATACTAATGTACATAATGATGTTGATTCTAAATTACATGATGATGATGTAGATGAAGAAATTATTATTGAATCCCTTGATATGGTTGATTGTGGTAATGCATTTAGTAAAAATGATACATTTGTTTATGTTAATGAGTCTTTGTGTACTGATGCACTTGGTTTTTCTACTCTTAGCTGTGACCATAGTGATGATTGTAACGAACGGTTGTTTTGTAAAACGTCATAATTGAACCGTATAAAAGCAAGTCCCTTGAGACATGTGATTTAATGCCAAATAAAAAAATTTGATAAAATTTTAAATAATAAAAAATAAGAATTTAAGTCTCAAGTTACCCAGAAATCAAGGCCGGAGTTGTTCAAAAAATTTGCCGAAAGTTTAGTGGTATTTTCATAAATATGGGCCCTTTATGGAAAACTCACAGGAGGGCTTCTTAAATGAAAATTTTAAGGTTTTTGGGATTCTCAGAGGCTCTAAAGACCACGAAAAACCCTAGGATAGTTAAAACCCCTCCGGTGTGCGTTTTTTAACATCGGTTGACCTAAACTTTGACCGATTCGTTTGAGAAGATTTTAACTCTAATTTGAGTGATTCTAAATCATTTTATAAGATTGGGAACCTAATTTTATGATGGATAAGACAGTTCTAAAAAAGGATCTAAAACGAAGTTAAAACGAAAATGCTATATACACAGGACGTAAACGTCATTTTTAGAAACAATTGCCTCTTGAATTCTCTTTAAAAGTGGCATCTAGAATTCCAGCTTCTTCTAACCAACTTTCCTTCATCCAAATTGAGAGCTAGGGAGAAGGGGAAGTTGCTAACCTAGAGCAAGCATGAAACCATTAATTTAGGCTATGGGAACTTGGAATATGCAAAAAAATTAGAAGAAAAACTAATAGAAATTAAGATAGGAAAGTGTGAAGCTCTTGAACATAATGCAAAAGCTGATTTGATTCTTATATTTCCTTCCATGTGTGGATGTTTATTTGAGCTCTTAAGACCCCTAAGAAACCTTCCAAGTGTCCCTCCCATCAAGGAAAAATCAAAAATCCCATGGGCTCTCTCCTTCCCCATTACCTCGACCAAGCTTGGAAGAATAGGCTAGGGAATGTTTTAATTTGTTCTAGCCTTGGTTTGAGACTTCATATGATGGGAGAAGGTGGGAGGAACCCTAGGAAAAAATTTAGGAGCCATAGATTAGGAGATAAGGCAATGGCTTCCATGATGTAGCCTTATGAAGCAACATGTATTTAGGCTTTGAAAGTGAGTGTGTGATAGCTCCAAGGACCTTAAATGAAGTCAAGAGACCTAGATATAGGAAGAGAATGGACCCAAGCACTTGAATTATAGTAGTTGCTTCATTAGGCCATTAATGAAATCATTATGTGATCATTAGACAAAGTGTGTTTTTGAAGTGTATGTTTAATGTTTTAGATTGTTCCAAGAGTATAATTGAGTGTTGTTCATGGTGTCTAGGTCAAGGAAATCAAATCCCTTCTCATTATTCTTGTGAGGTTGAGAAGGAGAGGAATAATCCAAACTAAAGCTTAAATAAACATCAAGGTAGCTCTCTATCTCATTCTTCTTGCATTCTTGGTTATGTATGTGTTATTGTGTGCTTGTGTGTGCTTTTGTGTCTTATGAACATGCCACTTGATGTTATGATATTGCATTGGTACTAATATGCTTTTTTGAATGTTATTGGTTGTGAAAATTGCTCATAAAGGTGAAGTGATGCCAAAATTCTTATGGATGGGTGAGGCCAAGTCAAAAGTCCCTAGGCCAAAGGTGAGGCAAATCCAAAAGTCTTAAAAATGGGATAAGGCTAAACCAAAAGTCCCTAGAGCTCATTCTTGACCTTTTTGTGACTTTGTGGCATGGAAATGTGGATTGAAATGCTTTATGATTATGTTAGCTTACATACTTGTGCCTTTGACATGTTATATGCCTTGAATGGGTGTATGAGCTATTGAAATTCCATGAATCTCAGCCCCTTTCCTCTCCAATCTTATCTTGTCTAGGTTGAGCTCAAGAGACAAAGGATGGAGGCTATGAAACATAAATGGCCATCTCTTGGCACTTTTGCATGATTATGTATAGTTTTGATGTATAAGAGTGTCAAAGTGCAAATGCATATATTATTGTTGAGTTGTAACCATTTGAGTAAATGTAAAAGCATGTATGGATGATGCAGAAATCATATTTAATACCAAATCAATGTAAATATAAGATTTGGATCTTTGAGGACTTGTAAATGCTAGTATATTCTTACATGTGGAATGGCCAAATTGAGATACATGAAAAGTGGGACCACTTGGGTAGTTCATATATGATATAATTATGCTTTCAAACTTGCCAAGAGGTGCTAGAACACAAAAAGACCATTTAGACCAAATTGAACCCTTAGATGACATTAAAGTGACCATAATTGTGAGCTTTAGCAAAATACATCCAAATGAGCTTTTCTTGGCTTGAAATTTGGCATGCATATAGGTCTTGTTTAGATATTTTTGGAAAGCTAAAGTACATATTATTTGGAGCTCTACAAAATTTTTGGCAAATTTCCAAAGTTGGCTGAAATTGCAAAGTTTGACAGTGGCACTATTCATATGGTTTGAAATTTTGCCTCTGTCATTCATGGGTCAAACGATGTCCAATGGACATGACATTTTACAGGCATAAACTAGACATTTACAGTGACCTATACCAATTAAAAGAAACTCAATTGGATGTCTGTAGAGGGAGATATGAATTTTTGAAATTTCATATCAGTGACAGTAGTGTAGACCAACTTTGGTTATTGTTCTATCAATTTTCAAGGTCTAAATACATCTAAAATGGTCTGCACTTATTTTTCCCCTCTATTAAACATTTTATAGCTTTCCAAATTGGTATATTTTACCTAGATTGAATTTTTTTGGAATTAGTTATAAATTTTTAAAGTTTATATCAGTAAGTTATATTAGAAATGCTGGATAGTTCGACCTTTGTCCCTTTTCTATTGTTCAAAGTGGTCCATATAAGGTTTTCATGTCTTGTAATTATTTAAAAAAATTAACATCCAAATCTTTCCAAAAATCTATGGGTTGCTTGATTTCAATTTTTTTAGAATTATTTATGATTTTCCAAAGTTGCTAGCAAAAAATTGAAATTCTAACCCAAGGCTAAAATGTGGATTTTCTGGTTTTTGGTCTCTATTCTATGATTTATGGATTAGTTTGTGATTTTTATGATTCATATGGATGTAATATGACTAAACAATGTTGTGAGTAAGTTCACGGGGTCCACGAGACATGAATTGAATTCTTAAACCCTAATGTAATGCTAATAAACACAATATTTTGTTACTTTTTCGTTTGGAATTGGAAGAGATAATGCCTAAGTATATGACATTGAGATTGAAGTATTATGGTATGATAATGATTTCATTTCCAAGCCAATTAATGACGATTCTATTAAGTCAAGGGTAGTAGATAAGTGTGCGAGTGACTTAGAATGTGATGATCATTATGCTCCTAGTGTGAGTTTGGTTAATAAGCCCATTGATGATGGATATTCTGAGTTTAGGAATAGTATGCTGTCTAGACTATGTGACATAGCAGACTTAAATGATTCTCTTGATTGTGTGTGTGCTAAATCCATTATATATAATCGATGTTCCCAGATTAATGCTTTTATTGAGACTAGTGAGTTCTTCACATATTCTAATCATCATGATTCTATTAAGTCCATAGATTCTTATGTTTGCATTGAAACTGTTAATGACATTGATTATTCTGATCATACTAGTGTTGATACTAAAATCTTACTGACACTTGTGCTATTTTTGACACTAGTAAAAGACTTGATTTTATTGATGATCATTGTATAGAATCTTATGATTCTACTTATGTCTCTTTGGTCAAGAAAGATATTATTTCTTTTGCTGAGACTTCTAAATAGGTTCATGAAGTTGGTGAACTAGTTCTCAACAAGCAACAGACTCCCCCAATTAAGATGAAGCAACTATCAGATACCTTGAAGGATTTTCACTTGAAAGACTGTGAGAAATTGTTATTGAATTTTTTTGTTGATGCAGTGACTCTTACTTTTACTGATAAGAGTCCAATTAATTTTATTGGTTTGGATAGATATTTAAAGGATCTAATATTTAATACTCATAAATTTGATCTCAGATTTTCTTTCTTTAGCTTTGATCATGCTAAATTTGTCTTTTCTTCTTTCATTGTTTTTAAAAATGCTGAATTTGACTTTCCAAAACTACTAATAGTTGAGGAAGTCCATGAATCATACTTAAATGATCAATCAAAATGCTTCAAAGTGGTTAAACTTAAAGTTGTCAAACTAAGGAGAAGCTATTTTAATTTTGGTTTTTGATACATATAATTAGTTGGTCTTTGATAGTGTCCTTTTTAGTTTAAGATATAGTTATCTTTTCTTTTTTACATTACTTTTTGTTTTGTTCTATTTTATAGGTAATAAATGATTGCTAGCCAGCTTTATGGAAATCTGAGCCACCCTTGGGATTTTCATGTCATTTTACTCGGTTGTACACTTTCCTTTCCACTCTTTATATTGTGTTATCTATCTGCTGATTGGATCTTATACTAGCATTGAGGACAATGTAATATTTAAGTGTGGGGGGGGGGGGGAACCATTCCATTTCATCCCTTTCTTTGTTTTGTTTTCTTTTAAAAAAATTGAAAATTTTTGAAAAAAAAAATTTGAAAGATAGTGTTATTTCTTTTTATAGTTTTTATGGTAGTTACAAGTTGAGATGATCATGACTTAGATACATTTTGACATGATAAGTGATGGATCTTGTGTTTTGATTTAAGTGAAGTGGTAATGAATTTGATTTCAATAAATTATTTTAATAGTCATTAGCTGGTGAGGATTTGAGCGTTATTTGTTCATTTCTAATGTGTATTCACCTATCATTATTTTCACTCTAGAACTTATCTTGATTCTTTATTGAGACCACATTTACATTTGCATGCATAAAAATGATAAGGCATTTATTTCTTTTATAGCTATTTAACCAAATAGCCAACCCTTACATGCATTTTACCCATTGTTTAGCCATTTTGGACCTTGTTTTATTTTCTTAATTGAGCCCATAGCCATGAAAAGTGAAAAATAAAAATAAAAATAAAATATTTTTCCACATTGTTTGAAGATGCCTTAAGGATTTCAACAAGCATTACATCTAATTAGGATAGGTGAATGTGTGCTTTACATTATTTAGGCCAGTAAAAGTGAGAAAGATGTTTCCAAAAAAAAAAAAGGAATGAATGAAAAGAATATAGAAAAGAAAGAGAAAAACAATGAATGAAAAATGAAATAAAAAATAAAAAAAGAGAAAGTAATAGAAAATCAAAGAAAGAGGTATTTTAAGTTTTGTTTGTATTTACTTATACTAGTTGAAAAGAAGGCCTTTAATTGCACATTTTCTTTTTTATCATAGGTTTCCTTTTATTACTTTTGAGTTTCTAAGGTATCCATTTGTTGTTTGTTTTTCCTTGTTTTTGTATACCTACTCATTTCATTCTCTGGCCTTATTACAACCTTAAATAAAGTCCTTTTGATTTGTGCATTGCATTTAGCATAAGTGATGGAAATTTAGAAAATAGACAAGCCTATGGTAATGAAGTTTTAATAGATGACATTTGAGTGATACACATTGCCTTAACCATTTGAGAGTTGAGAGTAAACACTTATTCTATATGAGAGACTAGGCACTTTAATTTATTCTTTTCAAATGAAATTGCCATGGGAGCTTACTTTCTTGATGCAAGTGAAGTTAACTTTGACTGTTGAGGTGTTGAGGGGTTGTAATCATTCTTTAACTTGTGATTTTAATGCTTTCCTTTTAATTTTTCATTCTCTACTAGCCATTTCCTTAGCCTTTCTTTGGATCTTCATTGAGTTTTGCCCAAGAGTGCAAAGGTTAAAGTGAGGGGCAATTTTGATAACTCAAATATTCTCTATATTTTTACACATTAATTATGGACTTTTAGTTCATGAATTGATGATATTTTGAACTTTACTAGATATTATTTAGATTAGGAAATAAAATCTCATCTTTTGGAATTTTATTGAATAACTTAGGCATTTTAATGATTTTATTTCCTAGATGATAGTTTTATTCCATGGACCATTGATTTTGTCTTATTTTGACTCAGGGTTTTTCATGCAAAAGGAAGCAGATTCATCATTCACATGTGCACAGGTTTCCTCAAGTTCTTTTAACCATCCACATGGTCATCCACTCTCAAACTCTCATAGGTCTTAGTCCACACAGCAATACACACATGAGCTTGGGAGGCCAAGAACATATTCCACGTGATGCACAAAATGATGCAGCAGCCCCACATGCCAACAAGTCAGCACACACTCAAGGCATGAGGTCCAATCATGTGAAGGAATGAATTCCTCTCCAGCCACATCTTTACAGAATTAAGTAGTTTCATGGGACATGGAATCACCAACACTTATGCACATTCACACTTACATCCATCATATACAGGCATAGGTTGGGAGAGAGAAGACAACTCACACATGCAAAGAAATATGAATAAAAGCACAGACCATTTCATTCCCATTCACACACAACAATTCACATGAAGCCAAAATAAAGGCATATGGATGAATAAAAAAATGCAAAGAACCATCCACATTCACGTTCAGTGTTCAGCGCACACATGAGCTCTCCATGCATTTTACATGCATGGGTTTCTGGACATAGGGGCTTCTCGAGGAGAAGAAACATAGAACAAATAAAAGAGGGACTGGTTAGGTCTGGGAAGTAAGACATGGAAAGGAGGAGCCTAAGCAGTTAACACACTCACACGTAGCAACACAGAAGCATAGGCTGCATATCCATTAACACACACATAACTGCACACGTGGATAGTTCACTCATAGCAACTCACGCCACACTCATACAAATATACACATAATCACGTGATGAAGAAAAAGGGGCCCAAACATATACACACATGAGCTAGAGAGATAGATTCATTATCACGTACACATAGTAGCTACTAGACGAGATGAAAAGTATAGGTTCGTCCAGGATATTCACACATAATGCATCAGCTTACTTCACCCATCCACGTAGCAAACTTACAGCATCACACTTAATATCATACATTCCATCCACATAAAATGCTACATTGGGGCCTGCAATATTCAGCTAGAAGGCACATAGAAAGCTACATCCATTTACTTCTAGCTGAGGGAGATTGAGAAGTCTAAGGTAGGAGAAAGAGCACATAAGAAGTAAAGAAAAAAAAAAGAGCATGCACAGGCTGAATAGAAAAGCATGGAGTTAAGCCATGTCTTCACATTGTAGCTTTATAACATGCTGCTCAAATGCATGGGGGGCCCATTAATTAAGAAGGAGGCAGCACACTTGAATAAATAAGGAGAGGGAACACATGAATATGGCTCAGGCAAAAGCAAATAGGCTGAGCATGTGATCATTAAAAACATAATAAGGAGCATGTGAGAGAGGGATAAAAATAAGCTCAAGACAGCATGCGAAAGGGAGAGGATCATCCATCATTCACTCTTCATACACTATCCTTCCATTCTCCTCCATACCGTAGCTCTCCATTCCATTTTCACTCCACCATTTTACATGGAGGCTTAATTGACTTAGTGGCTAGCTAGGAGGAAAAACTTGGATTGAAGCTTAAATTCATGGAGATTAGTAAGGGATTTTGGCTAATCTTTCTATTTTTTTCTCTCTTTCTACATTAATTCTTGTTTTTGAACTTGCTTGGTTGAGCTTGTAGTTAACTCAGATTAATGTGGTTTATAATTGATAGCTGGTTAGATATTAATTAGAAGAGTAATTGATGATTAATAGATTGATTTAAGTGCTGGATTTTTCATTGACCTTCAATTATCTATGTATAAAGTCAAGGTGTTTGATGAAATATATGTGAGAAATTGTGTGCTTGAATGTCTAATTTGAGATCTCTTTGGAGTTTAATTGGTTAATTAGATATCCTAAGATGATAACTCAGGGGCTAAATTGATGGATTAATCATTCAAAATTTAGTGTTCCTAATGACAAGAATTAATGATTCAATGCAGAGTCAGGGTTTCAATTCAACATTAAATTATTAATCTCTTGAATCTTGTCTGGTAACTCAAGATCACTTGCCATGAACACAAATAGGGACTATTAGACCAAAACCATTGATACCTGAATTAGGATAATGATAGTGGATATCAAGGGATGAATCCAAAGCTAGTCACATCTCTATTAGTTGCTTCTTAATTCATGCATTTAAGTAGTAGTTAGAAACTTTAATTCAATTTAAATTCTAGTTAGTTTGATTAATTCAAAACCCTCTTTAATTAGGTAGATTTTCTTTTACACTTAGAAAATTCAATTAAATTTTGAAATCTATTTCCAAAGGAGACGATCTAGGTTGTACTCTATATTGCAAATCTTTTCCTCCTTGTTTATTTGAGTTTGCTCGACACAACCATCACTCTTCCTCCCTCTCATGATTCTTGGTTAAATAGTGCAAGTAAAGGGAGCTCATGGGCTATCTTGTGAGTTCAAGCTTTGCTTGATGGGGAAAACGAGAGGGGGTAGAGGGAAGTGCATAATATTGAATTAGCTCCATCTTTTCTGGTCTTTTGAGTCTTGATCAAGCTTAAATGTGTATAGTTCTAGTTGTCCTAGCATTGTGGATTGCTAAGTGAGAGAGGGATGCCGTAGGTTTAAAGGAGGACTTGGCTAAGCATTGAATTAGCCCCATTTTATTGGCCCTTCCATGTAAGTAGTCCACCATACAACTATTTTCATCAATTTAGCAAACTTAGAAAGGAAAAATTATGGACTTCATTATATTGAATTTAAATGCTATTTCATATGATGCTACAAATCATGGACAATAGAATTTATGGTCGGGAGTAATTTTCTTTTAACTCTTATATTTTGTCCACTTCATTCAATTTGTTCTAAATTATAAGCAATTAGTTTCAATTTAGAAAATTCATCCAATATGATAACTAAAACTTTATTGTTGTTGTTGTTTAAAATTTATGAAGTTTAAAGTAATTCATATTTACAATGTAAATTACTTCCACATCGCAAGCTAAGTGGCATATATGCTCTAGTTGCTTCCATCTATAGCATCCAATGTTCCTATTAGACTATTAGTGTATGCCTTTTTTCTGTTTTAAATAATGTAGTTAGACAATAGCTATGTTATGAAAGATTGAGAGGGAGACAAAATTTAAAGTGACTTGCTTTCAAATTCTACCATAAATCAAGGGTGAGATTGACATGACTATTCTGACAATAAGCATTTATGTTTAAAAGCCACCGATAATATTAGTGTCACTTTCGAAAAAAGAAAAAAGAAATAGGATAACTTAGTATAAGATCACTTAAGACTATTTTGACATTAAGGATTCATGAATCGGTATTATAGGGTATTTGGGAGAATTAGTTATGCCTAAGGAGTTAGTAGTAGATATAATAGGGAACTTCTTTGTCATATTGAGAGGTGAGTAAATAATGCCAATTATATGTTTTATTTCAAGGTTTTTGATTAAATAATCCTTAATTAATATATTTACTTCATTGAATGTGTTTATGATTATCTATATATATGAATGTTTGTTAAACATTTCTAGACCTTCAGAATATAAATACTAATGATGAAAATTGCCTCTATTGACTATGAAAGTCCTAAAATTTTATTTCCTAATTATTTTTTCAAATAGGAATATTTATGGATGTACACTATTTTATGTTTAAATTGTAAGTATACATAACTAAAAATTTGATTTACTCTAAGCATATATTTATGAGATAATTTCTTATGAGAGCTATCTATTTCAAAACCCTCAACTAATCGCAGTAGTAGTTAGCCATGGTATATTATGATATGTACCCCATTTAGCAGGGGTGTTACTAGCCTCATTTGGTTGGGCACTATATTTACCCTCGCAAGCTATGTGCTCTGCATCTAATTTACTTAGTACTGACTAGATGCTCCTTCGGTATTGATGGAGGATTTTATCAGGAAGAGTTATTAATCACCGTATTAAGCATCTTAAATTTTTGAATTGATATTATGAAATGAACCTTAAATTGAAATTGTTCTCATGTCTTATAGGTCGCTTTATTTACTTACTAAGTGTTTGACTCACTCCTTTTATTTTCAATTTCTTTCAAATAGTATGACTGAGCTCGACCCCTCTTCAGGAACATAGAATTGGTCATTTTCCTTCATTTTGGGTGAGCCTCAGATCTTTCACATGGGCACATTTTGATGATTGCATGATACCTGTATTTTTGTTTCTATTGTATGTTATATGTTGCTCCACTAAGTCACAAACAAATTACCTCACCCTAGAAATTGTAGTATGGTATGTTATGTTGATAATAGAACTCTCTCTTACTGTAATTGTTTTGCTAGTTGATTTGTAGAAGAGGTCCAAATTTCAAGGGAGACTCTGCTGAAATTTCTACAAAAGTCTATGAAATTAATGATAGTTAATATAAGTATTAATTGCAATTGTTCTAATTAGTTATATTATCAAGAATTGGAACATCATGAATTCTTAATGAATTTTTAGTTTGGATTATAGTTTTATTAGGCTATAGATGGTAGGGCATTCAGCTCCTATACTAGTCACACTCCTATTTTTAGGATGTGACGACGACATACACAATACGTAGAGTATAATCTCATTTATTTTGCTAACTTTTCCTTTCCCTTAGAGGAACCTTTACCTGTAAAAATAGTAGATGTCCCCAAATAGTGGTGAGATATGAAATCAAAATAGTTTACTCACCATTCCAAACATAATATATATAACATATATTATCTCTTAACTAGAAGAAAATATAACATCTTCATTATTTCATAAAAACCCATAACTCATTGATTGTATGCATAAATGGATTATTGGCCAATAAACCAAGGGAAGAGCACCCTTTATCTTAACCCTTCTCATTATCTAACTATCAAAAGAGCAACATTTGTCTCAACCTTACTTATCATCATAATTATGGGAAGAATAACCCTTTTCTCAACCCTACATAAGTGTACTATGGGGAACAACCTTTGTTTTTCTCAAAAGTGTATGTTCCAAAAATAGAGGAGCAACTTTTGTCTCTGTCGGAAGCATATAGTGTAAACAATCAATATTCATCAAAATCCTAATTTAAATCACCAAGGGCATAAATTCCTAATAAGTAACAATTATTCTCCTCACTAAGCAACAATTCTAGTTTTAGAGTAAATATACCAAAAAAGGTAATCAACTACCTATACATGATTACACTAAAATTCTCCTTGCTAGCTTTAGTATCCTATCAATTGAATGTACATATATATCAATATTCATTAAAACCCTAATTTAAATCACCCAGGGCATAAATTCCTAATTGTATACACACACCTCGCTTAATTCTAAGACTTTAGACTCAAATCTTTGAATTCTAAGCTTCTTTAATTCGGTTAATAATTCCTATATTCACATAATTGCTAAATTAATTACACTACAATAATTATAATGTTTCATTTTGCTATTATCGCCTATTTGGCCAAAATTGAACAAGTGAAGGGAAGTAAGGTTTTACTAACTTTCTTGTCTTCCTTTCTCTTTCTTCAAACCAAATCAATTTTACAATCCTTCAAGCACTTCAAATAGCCCCACACAACCCTAAAACAAAACAACATCAACTATTTTTTTTTTTTAGGTTACACACTTAATTTTGTCATAAGAAGAAAATGGGTTAGAGTAGGGCCTTGCCAAAATTTTCTCCACTTTTCCTCTTCTCCTTTCACTCAAAGTGTAACACCATAATTATCTAGCCTCTCTTGCTCATTTCTTAGTGACACTCCATGAAAAAGGGAAGTTGGCAAAGAAATTTAATTAAAATATTCTATTATTTTTGCATTACGTCAGACTTAAATTTTTATTTTATGCCCTATGGACCCTTTGGACTTCCCCATGTCATTCTCCATTTTAATTACATACATACACTCAAAATAATCTCAAAATGTCACCATAGCATATATACGTAAAATAATGCAAGTTAGTCTCGGGTTCAACTTGACAAACTTTTAGTGCCATTTTGGAAAATCATAACTAAATTTAGAAAACTCGAAATCAAGCAACCCATAGCTTTCTAGAAATCTCTAGATGTTAAATTTATACTAAAAATATTTTAAAGCCGTGAAAATATCATTTGGACCATGTTTGACAATAGAAAAATGACATAAGTCAAACTAGCTAGCGTTTCTGATATAGTTTACTGATATAAACTTCAAAAATGCATAACTAATCTCAAAAAATCCAATTTAAGCAAACTATACCAATTTGAAAATATATAGATGTTATATTTAAGCGAAAAATACTTCTAGACCAAGATAGACATGTTTAGCTACTAAAAATTGATGGAACAATACATGAACTCTATTGGTGCTACTAGTACTGACACAGAAGTGTAGAAAATCATTTCTCCCTCTCTAGACCTCCAATTGAGGTGCTTCTAAGTGTATAAGTCACTGTGAGTGTCTAGTTTCTCCTTATAAAATTTCATAGCCATTGGACACCATTTACCCTACGAATGACAGAAATGAAATTTCTGACTATATGCACAGTGCCACTGTCAAAATTATAAATTTTTGCCAAATTTGGAAATTCACCAAATATTTACTAGAACTCTAAATAATATGCACTTGATCTTCCCAAAAAGCTCTAGACAAGGCCTATATGCATGCCAAGTTTCATGGACAAATTCATTCATTTGGTCAAATCTTGATATAAGGTTGCATATTGGCCATTTTAGGCCTCTTAAGGGGTCACATTGAGTCTATTTTTGCTTCTAACTTTTTTAGGGCCACTTGAGCACGTGGGAAAGCATGAGAATAGACTACTAAACATGTTCGAAGGGTTCAATAACCCAAATTTAACAAACTCACTCTCCCACTTGATGCTACACACAAGAGACATACATATGCACTCTTGCCATACAAGGTCAAAACCATGCAATATCATACATTTGCCTCCATTTCTTATATATACATCACATATTCATATAGTTACACATGTTCAAGAGCTTATACATCATGGAGATACAACATTTGACTGCTACATTGCTATAATACAAGAATTTTACAACCCCTTTTGCCTCTAAAAGTAATGGCTCCCATTTCCTTACTCTCTTGATCCACCTAGACATGTTAGATAATGGGGAGGGAAGAGTGAGATTCTAGGAATCTTAATAGCTTTTCTCTCTTTTAAGCACACATAATGGATGGAATTTTAAGTCTAAAAATGCATGCATGGCTATCTTGAAAATCTTGAACATACATAAAACATTTCTTTCATTCAAGAAGTTACACAAATCATACCTAGGCTTGCCAAGACCATGGTTTAGCCTCACCCATTCTCTTTGGAACTTTTGGACTTGCCTTACCCATTTTCAAAGGACTTTTGACTAGGCCTCACTCTTTCTGGAGACTTTTGGCTTTGTCTCATGTACCACCATAAATTCTAGCTCATTTCATGACATTCATAAGCTTCACATCATCATTTCCATGAGAGCACATGAAAAAGGGCATCAAAATAATGAATTTATTTGCATTGCGTCATACCTAAAAATCTACAATCGGTGTCATGTGGACTGTGTGAGCTCGTGTTATGCATTCTCATATTTAAATACATCATTACAACTCATTTTCATTACAAAATCGTGCCTATAACTCATGGAAACTGAAATGGAGCTCAAAATAAGCAAGCATATTTTCGGCCAGATTTGCCCCATTTTTTGACCCAATTTTGAAAAATCATAACTAAATCTAGAAACTTTGAAATCATGCAATCTTGGTCATTATGGAAAGCTTAGGATGTCTACGTCACACTAAAAATATGCCCAGGTCACAATATGCATCACACAAGACGTTTGACATCCAAGAAACTATAGAGGTCGCTAGCTGCTGTTTAGTTTACTGATACAAATTTCTGAAATTCATAACTAATTCTATAAAAATCGAAATCACACAAATTTGGTCATTCTGGAAATCTAAAAATGTTAACTTGATACTAAAAATAATTCCAGAATGAAACCGATACGTTTAGCCATCAGGAACCTATGGAACAGTAACTGAACTCTTAGGGCGCCATTGATACTGACAGTCAACTTCAAAAATGCATAACTCTCTGCTCAGACCTCCAAATGAGGTGAACTCACTAGCCACAGAAATCTTATGACCTATAGTTTATGCATATAAAATTTCACAAGCATTGGACACCATTTGGCCATCAGGTGACATAGAACACAAAACTGCCAATATGGACAGTACCCATACTAGAATCCATGAAAAATCCTAACTTTGAAAATTCATCAAATATTCCCTAGACCTCTGCAAATTATGATCTTTAGCTTCCCAGAAAGCTCTCAATGAGACCTAATTGTATGCCAAATTTCAGATCAATACTAGCTCATTTGGCTAAAAAGTGATATAGGGTTCCATTATGGTCAATTTTGGCTCCATATTGGGTACCAAATTTGCCAAATGGATTTCCCTTGGTCTTGGCACCTTTTGGGCAAGTTTAAAAGCTTATTTGAGACTTGTGTGTGCTACCCAAATGGTCCCAAACCTCATACATCTCATTTTGGCCATTCAACCCACACTTATGCATATTTCCATCAAACTTTAAATTTTCATACTATGGCATTAAATACTCAAAATATGGGCTAGTGGTCATATATGACAATCATATATCTCAACATCACATATTAGTATATTTACATATGTCTCAACGTTCATAGTACATATACAACATCATATACATGATAAACCATCATTATGGTTCCAAAATGGCTAAAACCAAGGCATAAGTTTGTCAATCTTCTTCCTTTAGGGTTGTTGGCTCCCATTAGCATATCCACTTTGTTCACCTATCATGTTAGATCATTGGAGAGGAGGGGATGAGATTCAAAGAATCCCAATAGTTCATCTCCCATTCAATCATACATAATATGTGCAAAGCAAGCTTTTCAAATGCATGCATGGTGAAAGTGGGAGACATGCCTATTTTAAAATAATCTTGGCATGTGAATCAATCATACAAAACATCCAAGAGCTCACCAAGTGCTTGGACTGGCCTCACACTTCTCCTCATGGATTTTAGACTTGTCTCACCTATTCTTTAAGAGCTTTAGACTCAACCATACTCTTGGGAGCCCACTTTACTTTTGGGAGACTCTTTACTTTTTCTTAACCAAGCTCAAGGGTTCTTGGCTCATCCTCACCCAAGGGAAGAGTTCTTGGCCTCTCCACACTCAAGCAAACTCACACAAACATCACGTAATCATTTGAAAATATAACATGGCATCAAGCATCATGGCATATAAAGGCATGCTAGCATACTTTTCAAAGCTTGAAAATACACATACACACATTCTAAAACAAGCTAAACACACATCCATGCATGAGAGAAGGTGGAGAGAGCTACCTTGTATACAAACACACAATTTTCCTTTAGGATTCAACCTCCTCTTTTGGCCACACACCCACAAATAGGTGGAGATGGTTTCTCTTAGACTAAATACAATATATGGGAGCCAATTAGGTTCATGAAATAACCTCTAAGACTATACAACTTGCTTAAGTACTAGATTGCTCTATAACCCCCATTATGGTCTATATTGGCACCTAATGAAGCACCACCTCTCAAATGACTTTTAGGCCTCATTCTTTTCTTTCAAATATGATTCTTGACTCCTTTTAAATCTCTTGGAGTCATCACATCATCAAAACAAAAGGCCTAGCACCATGTTGCTTCTTTAGGTCATAATATGGAACCTAAGACACCAAATCACTTTCTATGAGTTCTAAATTTTTTCCAAGGCCTCCCCTCACTTTCATTTATCAAATATGACTCAAGAATGGCCTTAGAAAAATTTAAAACTCCCCCCACCTACACAATCCCTTCTTGGCTGAGATATAGACACCATTTGGGCCATATGAAGTTTTCTTGGTTTTCTTGAAGGGAGAAGTTTGTGGGGAGCATCTTTGGTGTCTCAAGAACTCATTTATACTCTAACTTAGACCTAGGAAGCATCATACAAATTCAAAAATTGGAAGGTGCACTTAAAACCCTAGGTTTTGCATCTTGATTTCTAATGCCTTTTTCTTGGTTTTCTTTGCATATTCTTATTCCTCTCCATCAAATACCTAAGAATCACCTTTGATTTGGTTAAAAATCTGACTCCTTAGGTCTGTGTAAGTCTAGGTCGAAATGGAGAAGAAGGGCCATGAAAGATATGAACTATAGGATGCATTTTTACCTTGTTTTCTTACTTAGTTTGGCTTAAATCTTGATTTCTCCAAGCTCCTCTCTTCAAATCCGAACTTTCCCTTGAATATCTCCCTTGAATTAGATTTATAAACCTCATTTTAATTATAGGAAACAAAGAAGAATGGAGGAGAAGAGGTTTGGAAGAGAAAGAGTATGAAAAACTACTAATTTCCATACCTTAAGCCTTTGATTTCTCCTCTTTTTCTTCCCCTTCTTGTAAGCCTCATCCCCTAGGGTTTTCTTCTGGTTTTAGGCAGAAGATGGTCGTGCATAATGAAGGGGGGAGAAGGGTGCATCATATATATAGGTGGGAATAAGTTACACTTTCCAAAAATTCTCATTTTGCCCTTCATACTTTGCATTTTTGTTTCTCCTTCGTTTTAGCCCCTTTTTTAGAACCATCTTTTTCATTATAAAATTTAGGTTCCCAATTAAGAGAAATGCCTTTGGAATCACTCAAATTGGAGCTAAAACCTTCCCGAACGAATCTATCAAAGTTCGGGCACACCGAGGGGCTTTAGTTGTCCTAGGGCTGTCCATGATTTTTAGGGCCTTTGAGAACCCCGGAGAACTCAAAACTTTCATTTAAAAAGCCCTCCTATGTTTTTTTCAAAAGTGCCCATATTTATGAAAATGCCACTGACCTTTTGGCAAATTTTTTGAATCACTTTAGGCTTGATTTCTGGGCAACTCAAGACTCAAATCCTCATTTTCTAATATTTAAAATTTTATCGTAATTTTATTTGGCTCCAATTCCTTCTATTTCAAGGACTTCCTTTTATATCTAGCCCATTTCTGCCATTTACGAAAAAACTGAACATTGCGTTTCTCACATTTACGGAAGGACTAGATGTTACATCTCACCTATCTTTAGAGACTTTTAGGCTCATCCTCACCCTAACTAATAGACTTTTGGCTTCACCAAACTCGTACAAGCCAAAGCATATTCACAAAGCATCTTTAAAGCACCTAATCAAAGCATCATGGTACCATGGAATATATATACTTGCTAAAAACATTTTTCATAGCTTAAACATATACACACATTCAAAGACAAGAAAACATCCCAAGATGCATGGGAGAAAGGAAAGGAGCTACCTTGCATACAAGAACACACTTTTCTCTTTGTGTAATATCTGACTCTTTGAAAATGAGAGATTATGTTATGCAGGTTCCCAAGTTAGTAAAATGCCTTTGGAATCACTCAAATTGGAGCTAAAACCTTCCCAAGCGAATCCATCAAAGTTCGGGTATACAGACGTTGGAAAACGTCCACCGTAGGGAATTTAACTGTCCCGGGGCTTTCCATAGTTTTTAAGGCCTCTGAGAACCCCAAAGAACTCAAAAATTTCATTTAAAAAGCCCTTCATACTCAATTCCAAACCACACAAGTTTAACATATTTTACAAGAAGACCTTGTACTTGCTGGCGGAAACCCTGTCGACAAGGTCTTAGAAATTGCACTACAGATTACAGGATCTTGTCGACAAGATCTCCGATCCTGGTGATAAGATATTATTTTAGCTCTTAATTTAACTTGGTCCACTTCCATACTTCATACTCAATATACATTTTAATGGTTGCATAACATAATCTCTCATTTTCAAAGAGTCGGATATTACATTTCTCCCCTCCTTAAATAAATTTCGTCCTCGAAATTTGGGGGTCTATTATCATCTTACTCTTTTCTTTTCTAGCTAACCACTCTTTTCTTCCCCTTCTTCCTGGCTTTATATACTTTCTCAACGATTTCATTCCTTCAAGTTTTCTTTCAGCCATGGAACTTTTATCTACTGCTAGAAAATACTAGCTAGTTCTTTCTCATAAAGGAAAGAAATTTCTGACTCTGGAGGCTTATCCTAGGAGAGCTTACTAATCATGTCGGGTTAATGGTAACCTGATCGCAAGATTAACATTCTTTTAGTGGACTCATTTACACATCTCAGGAGGTAATTTATTTCATATCACGTCTCCTGTATCCTCTCTGAATGGCTTCTCATAACATCTCATCATCTTTTCTAATCATTAGAGCCATAAGAGGTTTTTATTTGTCTGCTTATTTACATATTTCGTCCACTATTTATCTCTGCGTTCTTTCTTACTAGCTCATCCCATGATGATAATTGGCATTTTTTTTGTCATAGGCCTTACATCTTAATTACTTACTGGGATTACAACTTCTTTTAGGAGTTTCTGCTTTTAATGATCCCAGTTTCTCTATTTACTATTACTGTATCTATCTTTGTAGGCCAAGACTTTTTCTCTCTTTCTTTACTCACTTGCTGTGGCATTTTATAGTCCCTCATTTCAACACTGATAGGCCTAACTTGTATTTCTCATATTAGCACTGAAGAGCTACTACCACTGACTATTACTGGGCTCTGATGGGATGCTAGTTGTTCTCACAGTTTTGCTCACTGGAGACATACTGTACCACTTACCTCATATAAAAATTGTACCTAACCCCTTTTCTGAATACATAAGCTATCATACAGGGATCTCTCTATCCCTTAGTCAGGGCTACTATCTGCTAGGTAGTGGTTCATCTGGTTCTATCTCTGGAAAGCTTATTTCTTACTTTCCTCATCCCATATACTATGCTCATCTCTAACGAGAGCTAGTCAGTGGTCTAACTGTCTGAGTAAAGCCTTCATATCTCTGTAGCAACAGTCTACCAGACTCAGGAGGTCTATAGTCTCTAAGACAAAGACTAGCTGAAACTATACTGGTCTTTAAGACTAACTGCTTTGTAAAAACTATCTCAGGCTGTCATCTCTACCAGAGATCTATCATGCTGTAGCTAGGGCTCTCTATAACTCTGTGGGATCTACTGTGACCCCTGAGTCTACTGCGACCTCTCAGAGCCCTGCTAAGGTCTACTACAACCTGCTGTTCTATGCTGGGATCTACTGCGATGCATCTCTGGGAGACGTGAAAGCCTAAGATTACTGTATCTGACAGTAAAATACATGCTTACTAAGTCCAGTTACCATCGCTTATAATAGCTGAGGCTAAACTCAAAAGTACATCATGCTCTTCATGTGAAGTGGGTTCTATGTCATCTCATTCTCTAGGATCCCATCATACTAATACTAGGGAGCGTTTTAATTTTCGTTCATCTCTCCTCATAGGATCACTTCAGCCCCTTTTTCACTTGGGCTTTCTTTTCTTACTCTATTGACTTACTTACTTACTTACATATACTTGTTTTAGCCCTCCTCTCTTATCCTGCAGTTCTCACTATGCCCACGTTCTGCTTTTAAGTGCCTTGGCACCAGGGCATCTCACACACTGAATGTAGTAAACATCTTTGGCAGGAGAGAGACTATACATTAGTCCCTATTCATTTCATTTACATATACTATAAGGGACTCGGGCTATGCATACTAAATATGAACATCTTCTACTAGGGACCCCTTTCTACATGCTTTCCTTACTATTCTGATATTACTAGAATCCCCTTTACCTTTCTTTTTTGACTCATATCTTTCTCTAACTAGGATACCTTTCGATTATCAGGACACTTTGGTGATTGATGTCATCATTTGCTATGCACTTAACTCACATTACTATTAGGTTGATCAGGCCTAATATCATGTGACCATTGTTGCAAGCAAACCATAACATGAAACACTAATACACAGGCACCTCATGACTGAGCTCAAAGCCATTATCGCCTGTATATTGCAAGTTTTCCAATAATCTAAAGTACCCTACTCTTACTTTTCTCTATCTACCCTATTCTCATAGAGTACTCGGGGAAAGTAGGATTCTTCCTCTACTACATCCTGAGATTTCTTGGTATCGCCCAGCTATTTACACTTTAGGCAATATCATGTTAGAAGGGCATCTATGCCAAGGACAAGTGTGCTTTCTTAAGTATTCAAGCACATTAACTGAATGTTTATTTTCAATCTGATATGTCCTCGGCTTAAACACTATCACATCTTTTCTTTCTATCTTTCTTTTCCTCTTACTTAGGTAAAAGGATGTTCTACTACTGGCTATTTCTGTTGCCAGTTCAGGTTTCTTTACCCTCAAGAGCACCTGCGTCATCCTAGGGTTCCTCCACTTAATCACTCTCTGTAACATCAAGGGGGTCTACTTTTTACTCATACTCTTGCTCTACTCTTAGTTAGACCATCCCTTAGTGAGGAGGATTCTATTTCATAAAATCCTAAGAATATTATTCTATAGTGCTCTCGGCTTACATTCTTTTTCTAAGCTTACCTTCTTTCTCTACATAAGAAGAGGCTCGCCCTCTTAGATGGTCTCTAACTCCCTCGAGCTTCCCTGAGGGTACAAAGGCACTACTTATCTGTCTCAGCTTATTTCTATGTTTGGATCAGAGCTAGGCTTTCTCTCTATGTTCAGTCTCTTTAGCCTCATCCCTAAGAGCACACTATGCTATTTCTAGGGTTCTGCTAACTCCATCCAGGACATGTACTCTCAATGTCTGGACTCTCTTTTACTGAAAACTTATGCTCTACTGGGTGCTCTAATAACTCACGTGCCTTAACCCTATATCAGTCTTATATTAGGGAGCTCATCTTTATTTGTTTATCTCTCTAGCTCAATTTACTCAGCTAATCATAACTAAAACCAGGGTATCTCTTTGGTAACTAGTTCCTCAGCTCTTCCTCACTTCCTTTATCATTATACTTTATGACTCAGGGAGGTCTAGCTAGGGAAATTTACTAACCACTATTGGTAGTTTCCCTAACATCAGGATGTCTCATTTCTTCTTTCTCGGTCCAGGGAGAACTTTTATTGAAACTCACCTGGACGATGCTACTAGTCATTTCCTCTAGGCTTTAGCTTCTGCTCAGCCTGGGCTAACCATTTTGTCAAACCTATAGCTTACTCTCTATCACTGGGCTACTCATACGTACCTCTTAGTGTTACCGATAAAGTACACCTTTCGAGGCCACTCACTATATGCCCCACTACTAGCAGCCTTACCTTATATAAGTTTCAAGGCTATATAAATATTCTGTCAACAGGGTCTAGGATCTTGGCAACAAGATCTCGTATATTGCCATGAGAAATTTCAAAACCCTGGTAATAAGGTTTTTCCTGGCAGTGCCTATGCGGCCCTAAACTCATCATATCACCCATCGTCATATTCATAGGGTCAACATTCTAGGTTGGAGTTAACACCTCATAGGCGAGTCTCAACAACCTTACTGGCCTTGTGTCTAACTTTCTCTAACATTGAGTTCTTTCTTAGTCTCACTGCTAAGCCCACTAATTTCTTACTGTCATTTGCTGAAGCTAATTAGCCTTGGGTTCACCCTAATTTCCTATCTAAGTATTGGCCACGACTACCGGTCTCTGATTGACTTACTTTTTCATGGATTGGATTTTCATCTTTAACTACCAACCTAAGCCTTATTACCTCTATTATCAAGCTAGAGGATTCTACCTTTTGCTTCGAATTGTCATCTTAGGGTTGTCAGGCCCTAAGGCGTGTAGCTTGTAACTTAAACCTTTGGCCTGAAGGAACTAACCTTTCGGGTTCTAATACTTATCTAGACATTTAGGTGATGTGGCTAGGGGGGTGACTCTCTTTCTCATTCCCCTTTAAACTGGTTTGGTGCAATCGCAGTCGCAATCTCATCTCATATCGCACTGCATCATTACTTGTCTCTGCGTTATGCGAGACAGCTGGGAATGGCCTGAGTATGACTACCCGAGAGAATTAGGCCTCACATACTCTCTCTAGCAAGCCTCTTCCTATCAACGAGATCATTCTCCTCATTTCTATCTAGGGCTTGCCACTGATCCTGGCGAGCTATCATATCTCATCAAGCTCTAGTCGTCGGATCCCTTAACTCTGCTCAAGCTACTTTAGAGGCCACTCTTCCCCATGTCCACCAACTACTCTAAGACTATTCTACAACTTACTTATCATGAATAAAGCCATAAACTACTTTCACACACCCCCAATGTCTCATAAAGGACTTTTTATAGTCATACAAGCCTTTTACAAAGCCTAATGGCTACATCCTCAAGCCAAATCCAATCCGAGAGACCTGGAACCTTGCTCTGATACCAATAAATGTAACACCATACTCCTAGGACTCAATGCATGCAATTCTCATGCCTCATCTTATGTTTGTTCTATGGAAACAATATAGTGGCATAGAGAGTTATGAATAAAAATGTATTTCTCTACAGGTAAAATTTTTCTTTCAGAGTCTCGTGGGCCATATGAATGCATCTATCACATTTTCATACTTAAATACATGAATATAGCTCATTTCCATCATCAAATTTGGTCTACAACTCGTGGGAAGCAAAGGAACACATTAAAATTCATGTTTGCATTTTTGGCCAGGATTTCCTCTTTTCTGTCACAAACTTTGGAAAATCATAACTAATTCTAGAAAAATATAAATCATATGTTATCTTCCATTCTAGGAATATTCAGATGTCTACTTCACATTAAAAATATGACCAGACCATAACATTCATCATGGATAACGTTTGACATCCAAAACGATACTGAAGTCACAGGTTGCCTGGGCTGCTATTCAGATTATTGATATAAAATTCTAAACTTCATAACTAATTCTATAAAAATCTAAATCACACATATTCAGTCATTTTGGAAAGCTACACATATTAATTGGATACTAAAAATAACTCTAGAATGAAACAGATATGTTTAACTATTGGGAACTTATGGAACAGTAACTGAACTCTGGAGGTGCCACTGTTACTGATAGTAAACTTTAAAAATGCGTAACTCTCTGCTCAGACGTCCAAATGAGGTGATCTCAGTGGCCACAGAAATCTTGTGACCTCTAGTTTATGCATATAAAATTTTACAAGCATTGGACACCATTTGGCCATCAGGTGACACAGAATTCAAAACTATCAGTATGAACAGTGCACACACTAGAATCCATGAAAAATCCCAACTTTGAAAATTCATCAAATATTCTCTAGACCTCTGAAAATTATGATCTTTAGCTTCCTAGAAAGCTCTTAACAATTTTTAGATGTATCCCAAATCTCAGATCAAGAAGAGCTCATTTGGGCAAAAAGTGGTATAGGTTTCCAATATGGTCAATTGTGATCCATATTAGAGACCAAGTGTGCCCAAATGGTCTTGCTTGGTGTTTGGCACCTCTTGGGCAAGTTTAAGAGCATAAATAGGACTTGCATGAACTGCCCAAGTGGTCCCAAACTATATGCATCTAAATTTGGCCATTCCACTTCCATTATTACACTAATCTATCTAGTCATTCAAGAACTAAACTTGCCATTCAATACCCAAAACATGCTATCTCATATATTTGGCATCAAATTTCATTCATGCACTACACATTTGGGTATTTAAATATGTTCATCTGGTTACATACCAATTTCATCATGAGATTACATCATATGCCATGCATATGGCTAAAAAGAACGCAAAACTAGGCATATTCATATACTTTGATACTTTGATACCCATCTTCTTCCTCTAAGCTTGGTGGCCTCCAATACCTTGCTCAATTGTTTCACCTAGCATGTTAAGACATTGGAGATGAGTGGATGAGATTCAAAGAATCTCAATAGCTCATCTCCCATTCAATCATACATAATATATGCAAAGCAAGCTTCACAAATGCATGCATGGAGGAGATAGAAATCATAGACATTTTAAAAGTAACCTTGGCATGTGAATCAATCATACAAGACATTCAAGAGCTCACTAAGTGTTTAGATTGGCCTCACACTTCTCCTCATGGATTTTGGACTTGCCTCACCCATTCTTTGAGCACTTTGGACTCAACCAATACTCTTGGGAGCCCACTTTGCTTTTGGGAGACTCTTTACTTTGTCTCAACTAAGCTCAAGGGTTCTTGGCTCATCCTCACCCAAGGGAAGAGTTCTTGGCCTCTCCATATTCAAGCAAACTCATACAAACATCATGGATTCATTTAAAAAATAACATGGCATCAAGCATCATGGCATATGAAGGCATGCTAGCATACTTTTCAAAGCTTGAAAATACATATACACACATTCTAAAACAAGCTAAACACACATTCATGCATGAGAGAAAGTGGAGAGAGCTACCTTGCTTGCATTTGCATACTTTTCCCTTAAGTCTTGAATCCTCTCCCTTGACCTCACACACTTAAGAAGGTGGAGATCATTCCTCTTGGCCTAGACACATCATATGGAAGGTAATTACACTCTTGAAGCAAAGTCTAAGGCCACACAATTACTAGAAAGGCTAGATGACTCATAAGGCTCTTTTATGATTCCATAATGCACTTAATGAAGCAACCTTAAGAAAATATCATTTTGGATCCATTCTATCTATTCATTCATGATTCTTGACTCCATTTAAACCTCTTGGAGTCATCATATATTCAATTCTAGGAGCCTAGCTAGGTGTTGCTTCTTTAAGTCATATTATGAAACATATAAGGCCATCTTGCTATCTGTGACTTCTAAACTTCTTCCAACGCTTCCTCTCATACTCTCCCATCATACATGATACAAAACTAAGCTTGAAAGGAATTAAAACACTCCCTAGGTGCATGGACTCTCCTTGACCGAAGCTATAGTTCCATAAGGCACCAATGGAGTTTCCTTGCTTCCTTTGATGGGAGAATCATGTAGGAAGCTCTCTTGATATCTTAGGAACTCATGTGAACACTTAAACATCATAAAATATGGCTAGGGTTCATGATAGAGCTTAAGGTGCAATCAAAACCCTAACTTTTCTATCTTGCAAAATCATGGTTTTTACTTGGATTTCTTTGCATATTCTTACTCTCTTCCCTCAAATTGATGGAATTCACCCTTGGTTCTCCTCAAAATTCCAACCCTCTTACATCTACATATATGAGCTATTGGAATTCTTTGAATCTCATCCCCTCCTCTCCAATGTCTTAACATGCTAGGTGAAACAATTGAGCAAGGTATTGGAGGCCACTAAGCTTAGAGGAAGAAGATGGGTATCAAAGTATCAAAGTATATGAATATGCCTAGTTTTGCCTTCTTTTTAGCCATATACATGGCATATGATGTAATCTCATGATGAAATTGGTATGTAACCAGATGAACATATTTAAATATCCAAATGTGTGGTGCATGAATGAAATTTGATGCCAAATATATGAGATAGCATGTTTTGGGTATTGAATGGCAAGTTTAGTTCTTGAATGACTAGATAGATTAATGTAATAATGGAAGTGGAATGGCCAAATTTAGATGCATGCAGTTTGGGACCACTTGGGCAATTCATGCAAGTCCTATTTATGCTTTTAAACTTGCCCCAGAGGTGTCAAACACCAAGCAAGACCATTTGGGCACACTTAGTCTCTAATATGGATCACAATTGACCATATTGGAAACCTATACCACTTTTTACCCAAATGAGCTCTTCTTGATCTGAGATTTGGTATACATCTAAAACTTGTTAAGAGATTTCTGGAAAGCTAAAGATCATAATTTTTGGAAGTCTAGAGAATATTTGATGAATTTTCAAAGTTGGGATTTTTCATGGATTCTGGTGTGTGCACTGTTCATATTGACAGTTTTGAATTCTGTGTCACCTAATGGCCAAATGGTGTCCAATGCTTGTGAAATTTTATACACATAAACTAGAGGTTACAAGGTTTCTGTGGCCACTAAGATCACCTCATTTGGACGTCTGAGCAAAGAGTTACGCATTTTTAAAGTTTGCTATTAGTAACAGTGGCGCCTCCAGAGTTCGATTATTGTTCCATAAGTTTCCAATAGCTAAACGTATCTGTTTAATTCTAGAGTTATTTTTAGTATCAATTTAACATGTGTAGCTTTCCAGAATGACTGAATATGTATGATTTATATTTTTATAGAATTAGTTATGAATTTTATATCAGTAATCTGAATAGCAGCCCAGGCAACCAGTGACTTCAGTAGCTTTTCGGATCTCAAACGTTCTCCATGATGAATGTTATGGTCTGGGCATATTTTTAGTGTGAATTAGACATCTGAAGCTTCCTATAATGGCAAATAAAACATGATTTATATTTTTCTAGAATTAGTTATGATTTTCCAAAGTTTGTGATAGAAAAGAGGAAATCCTGGCCGAAAATGCAAACATGAATTTTAATGTGTTCCTTTGCTTCCCACGAGTTGTAGACCAAATTTGATGATGGAAATAAGCTATATTCATGTATTTAAGTATGAAAATGTGATAGATGCATTCATATGGCCCACGAGACTCCGAAAGAAAAATTTTACCCATAGAGAAATGCATTTTTATTCATAACTCCCTATGCCACTATATTGTTTCCATAGAACAAACATAAGATGAGGCATGGGAATTGCATGCATTGAGTCCTAGGAGTATGGTGTTACACTTTGAAAATTCTTCCTCTCCCTCAACCCAACACCCACAAGGAGATGGAGCTTGATTCCTTTGGCCTAAACACTTGAAATGGGATCTAATTATACTCTTGGAACATTTACCAAAGCCACACACACACTAGAACAACTTAGGCACTCATATGGTTCAATTATAGTTCCATAAGACACCTAATGAAGCAACCTTGGGAAATTATTATCTTAGCTCTATTCTCTCTCTTAATCTATGACTCTTAACTCCATTTAGACTCCTTGAAGTAATCAAACAATTATTTTAAAGAGCCTAACTATGTGTTGCTTCATTATGCTACAATATGGAACCTATACCTTTATTTTACTTTCTAGGCTTCGTAAAAATTTTCTAAAGCTTCCTCTCATACTCTCCCATTGTATATGATGCAAAACTATGCTTGAAAGAAATTAAAACCATCCCTAAGTGCTTCAAGCTCTTAGGCCGAGACAATGCTCTTCTTGGCACCAATAGGAGTTTTGCAATTTTCCTTTATGGGAGGTGCATATGAGAAGCTCTCTAGGGGTCTTAGAAACTCATAAAATTATTCACATAGGCTTTGGGAACCTTGGATAAAATCATATTTTAGCCTATGTTCACAAATCCCTAACTTTGCTATCTTGCAATTTCATGGTTCTTTCTTTGTTTTCTTTGCACATTCTAGCTTCCCACACCTTAATTCCTAAGATTCACTCTTGGTTAGGTCAAAATTTATTCTCTAGTGGTAGGGCTTTATCTTGGGCAAAATACACATATACAAGAGCAAGGGAGAAGAAGCATGAAAACTACCATATTACCTTGGTGTCTTAGCTTCCCTTTAATACTCTTCCTTTTGCTTTTCTCTTCTCCTTGAATTTCAAGCTCTCCCTCTCTAGTCTAAGCTCAAAATAAAACCAAAAACCTCAATAAGACCATGAGAAGAAAGAGGAGAAGGAGGAAGATGAGTTTTCTAAAGGAAGGAGCATGAATTTCTTCACTTTTCTTACCCTTTGTCTTGGATTTTTCTCTTCTTCTTCCTACCTTCTTGGACACCCCACTCCCTCGCTTCATTCTCTATTTTAGGTAGAACTATAAGTCAGTTATGGGAGGCCAGCACTAGGACACCACATATAAATATAAAGGGAACTAATTAAAACATTTCAAAATGCCACTTTTATCCTTTGTTCTTGGCATTTTCGTTTTTGATTCATTTATAGCTCTTTCTTAGAATCATCTTTTCCATCATAATAGTTAGGTCCTCAATCATATAAAATACCTTTGAAATCACTCAATTTGGAGCTAAAACCTTCTCGAACAAACCAGTTAAAGCTCAGGTCAACTATCTGTAAAAAATATACACCGAAGGGGTTTTAACTATCCCGGGGCTTTCCATGATTTTCAGGGCCTCTAAGAACCCCAGAAAGCTAAAATTTTTCATTTAAAAACCCCTTCTTGGTGTTTTTTAAAAAGTGCCTAAAATTACAAAAATGCCATTACACTTTTGACAATTTAATTGAACTACTCATGCTCTGATTTTCGAGCATCTCAGACCTTGGATCCTTATTTTCCATTATTTAAAATTGAATCCTAATTTTATTTTACTCAAATCATTCTCTCTGAAAGACTTCATTTTATATCCAGCGCATTTCATGCGTTTATGGAGAACCGTACCTTATATTTCTCACGTTTTCTCTTATTTTCAAAAAATCAAATGTTACACAAAGAATAGCCCAAACACACAAAATCTGCACCTCCATTTTTGGTCAAAACCAGAATTTTACTAACACTTGAATCCCTTATGAAATTAACCAAAATTCAAGACCCAAAATGAATGAAATTACCCCTATTCTCCCTTTCTTAACTTAGGGTCTGCACTTTCACAAATTCCTTGCTTCCTCAAGTCAATTATTATCAAAACAAAATATAATCGGTTCAATGTGTAGAGAATAATGAGTAGATAAATTATCTTTTCGATCACCTTGGCTAATTCCTTCAAAATCTTCTGCATGCAAGGCTTTAAGTTTTAGCTTCACAGAGATTTTCTCACTTTGGTTTCTCTCTCTTTTCAATTGGCTAATCAAATATGCTAATGAATGGAAGGAGAAATGGTTTATTAAGAGGTCAGCCAATTTGCTAGTGGGATCCACATGTCAATTTTCTCTTAATATAAATAACTTAATGTTTTACTTCTCAGAGTGGTTCAACTATGATACCAATGCTAATGAATAAAGAAACAAATGAATCAATTCACTTGCTTAAGTTAATGCATGGATTGAAAGTGGAATATGAGTTGTCCAAATCTTATCCTTTCATCCATTCTAATATTGTAATAACTCGTAATCCCGAAATTGAACTGAACTCGATAAACTGTAATGGGAACACCCTAAAACACGGCAAATAAAGGTTAAACAAGATTAGGATGTTATTGAGAACATCTGAGAATGTGGATTAGAGTCTAAGGTTAGCCCGAAATTAGAGCCAAAATAGCTAAATAAAAAGCTACAAAGGCCAGCATTTTTGTAATTTTTAGGCAAATTTTAGAAAACTCAAAGAGGGATTTTTAAATGAAAAAATTTAAGTTTCTCAAGGTTTTTAAAGGCTCCAAAGGCCATAGGAACTCTTAGAATGTCAAAACCCCTCCAATTTGTATTTTTGGTCATCGATTGACCAAAACTTTTGACCAATTCATTCGAGAAAGTTTTTATAATACCTTAACCTCTTAGCTATTTCACCATGGTCTTATTACCCATCCCAATGCTTTTCATATGGATCGGAGCATGATCATAAAGAGAAGCAAGCATTTCTCACGAAAAAGGCATTATTTTAATAGGATTATTTGCCGTTACCTAAAATCCTATTTTCTCATTTTATGCTCCATAGACCATGTGAACTAATCAACATCATTTTCTAGTCATAACATATCCATGCAAGTCATACACATCATATTTGGTCTCATTCATTTCGGGTTTGAAGCTATATCATATAAAACTCATGGTTTACTCTAGGGTTCAGGATTTAGTTTTTTGATACAAATTTTGGAAATTCATAACTAACTCTAAAAAATCAAAATCAAGCAAACCATACCATTTTGGAAATCTATGGATATCTATTTTTGATAAAAATAAGTCCAGACCAATGCAATAGCCTTAAGTCATCAGAAATCAATGGAACAGTAACACAGGTTAGGCTGTATTATTGGTACTGTCATACAACTTCAAAACTTCATATCTCCCTTTACAGAACTTCAAATAAGGTGATCTCAGTGGCTATGGAAATTTTATGGTATCTACTTTGTTCCAGTAAAATTTCATGAGCGTTAGACTTTATTTGACCCATGTGTGACACAGAGAAGCAAACTGACCAAATAGACAGTAACCATACCATTTTTGCATAATTTAGGAAATTTTGAAAAATCATAATAAATTCTCTAAAGTCTTAAATTTAGTGCTCTTTAGCTCTATGAAAAACTCTAGATGAGACCTACTTTTTGGCCAAATTTCATGGAAAAACTCATTCATTTGGTCATACTTTGGTTCAGCTCTCCATTTGGTCAATTTTGAAGTCTCAAATGGTATCTCAAGACACCAAATGTCCCTTTTGGCTTTCCACAACCACTTGGGTAAGTTTGAAAGCATAAATGTAATACCATATCTATCTAACTTATCTCATTTCATTTCTAGTTGCATTCCATTGATATAGCAAACTTCCAAGAAAAAACTCAATTAAAATAATGAAATATTTTGCATTACGTAGTGGATAAAATTTTTATTTTGTGTCCTGTGAACCATATGAACTCATCCATCTCATTCTCCTATTTATATACATACATACAACTCAAAACCTTCTCAAAATATTCCCAAAAACTCGAGCTCATAGCATACATACACAAAATAATACAAGGTTGCCTCGAGTTCAACTACCAGATTTTTGGTACCAACTTTGAAAAACCATAACTAAATCTAAAAAAATTGAAATCATGCATGCTATACCATTTTGAAAAGCTACAGATGTTAAATACATGAAAAAAATAATTTCAGACCAAAATAGAAACATTTAGCTACTAGAAATTGATAGAACAATACTAGAGGTATTGTTGCATTATTGGTACTGACTCTGAATTTTAAAAATTCATATCTCCTTGCTCAGACATCCAATTGGAGTGATCTCAATGGCCATAGAAGCTAATCATGTCTAGTCTATACTTGTAAAATTTCATAAGTATTGAACACCATTTGGCCCTCTAATGACATAGGAGAAAAAACTGACTATATAAATAGTAACCATATCAGAGCAACAGAAATTTGACAACTTTGAAAATTCATAATTAATTCCACAGAGCTCCAAATAATTTGTTCTTTAGCTTCCTAAAATTCCCTAGATAAAATGTAAATGCATACCAAATTTCATGAGGAAATTTGTTCATTTGGTCAAATATTGACATAGGGTTTTAATTTGGTCATTTTTTGTGCTTCTTAAGAGTCTCAAATGGTCCAAATTAGCTTCCAAGACTTCCAAGGCCACTTAAGTACATGGGAAAGCATCAAAATGGTCTATTAAACATGTCTCAAAGGTCCATAAACCCAGATCTCACAAACTCACTCTCTCACTCCAAGGCATACACAAGAACATACAAGCTTTACCTTGCCATTCAATGTCAAAAACTTGCTATATCATTCCAACATTGTCAATTCTCAAATATACATCACATATCCATATATTTATACATGTTTAAAAGGTCATACATCATACACATCATTGGATTACATCTTGTGATAACAAAGTGGTTACAAAAGAGCAAAATAATACATTTCCTTATCATTCTCTTATCTTCCAACTTAGTGCTCCCATTTCCTTGCTCACTTGGTCCACCTAGACATGTTAGGTAATGGGGAGGAAAGAATGAGATTCTAAGAATCCCAATAGCTTTTCTCCCTTTCAAGCACATATAATGGATGAAAATTCGAGTCTAAAAATGCATGCATGGCTATCTTGAATTTCACAAACATACATGGAACATTTCTTGCATTCAAAAAGTCACATATAACATACATAGGCTTGCCAAGGTAATGGTTTAGCCTCACCCACTCTCTTAAGGATTTTTGGACTTGCCTCACCCATTTTCTTAAAGGACTTTTGACTAAGCCTCACTCTTTAGAGACTTTTGGCTTTGTCTCACCCATTCTTTGGGACTTTTGGCTCATCCTCACCCTGGTTGAGGGACTTTTGGCTTTCCCACACTCAAGCAAGCTATTCATGTTCATAAAACATCATTCAAGTGCATAAACAAAGCATCATGGTACCATGGCATATGAAAACATGCTAGAAACATTTTTCATGGCTTAAACATACACACACACATTCAAAGACAAGAAAAACACCTAATCATGCATGAGAGAAAGGAGAGAGAGCTACCTTGGTGGCAAAAGCACACTGTAACCCTTGGAAATGCTTCCTCTCCCTCGGCCACACACTCACAAGGATGTGGGACTTGATTTCTTTAGCCTAGACATATCACGTGGAAGCCAATTTCACTTTTGAAACAATTTCTAAAGCTATATATGCACTTGAAAAGCTAGATTGCTTCTAAGGTTCAATTATGGTTCCATAACGCACCCAATGAAGCAACATTGGGAAAACATGATCTTGGCTTCATTTTCTCTCTTAATCTATGACTCTTGACTCTATTTAGACCTCTTGGAGTTACCACACAATCAATTTGAGGAGCCTAGCTGCATGTTGCTTCTTTAAGTCACAATATGGAACCTATAGCTACATCTCATTATCCATAACTTCTAAAATTTTTTCAAGATTTCCTCTCATACTCTCCCATCATATATGATGCAAAACCAAGTTTGAAAGAAATTAAAACACTCCCTAGGTACATGATCTTTAGAACACTAATGGAGTTGTTTTGATTTCTTTAATGGGAGAAGCATGTGGGAAGCTCTCTTGATGTCTTAGGAACTCATATGGACTCTTAAACATCTTAATTTATGGCTAGAACTCATCTTACAAACCAAGGTGAAACTAAAATCCTAGGTTATGCATCTTGGAAAATCATGGTTTTTTTTTATTTCCTTTATATATTCTTATTCTCCACACTCTAATTTCTAAGATTCATCCTTGGTTTGGTTCAAAATTCCATCCCCTTTGGCTATCCATACATGGGGCAAACTGCACAAGAAGAAGAACAAGGAAGAGTAAGCATAGAAGTAGCAAAACTACCTTGGTTTCCTAGCCTTTCTTTTGCTTGGATTCTCCTCTCCAAATTCAAAATTTTCCCCTCTGGTCTAACCTCAAAATATCACCAAAAACTTCAATAAAACCATAGGAAGAAGGAGGAGAGGAAGGAGATTAAGTTTACTAAAGGGGAAACTAGGAAATTCCATGAAAATCATACCTTTCTTGCCTTGTTTTTTCTCTTCCTCTTCCCTTCTCTTGTGTGCCTCTCTCCCTTGGTCTCACTTCTATTTTAGGGTAGAAATAAAGTTGGCCAAATGAGGAGAAGAGTGGGGCGCATCATATTTATAGGAGAAGAATTAGAATTGTTCTAAAGAAATTCCATTTATGTCTTGTAAAATTGGCATTTTCGTTCTAGGTTCGTTTTAGCTCCTTTTTTAGAACTATCTCTTCCATCATAAAATTTTAGGTTCTCAATCTTATAAAATGCCTTTGGAATCACTTACTTTAAAGCTAAAACCTTTCCAAACAAAAGGGTCAAAATCCGGGTTAACTGTCGTTAAAAAATATACACCAGAAGGGTTTTAATTGTCTTGGTGCTTCCCATGCTTTTCAGGGCCTCTGAGAACCTCGGAGAGCTTAAATTTTTCATTTAAAAGGTCCTTCTATGAGTATTCTAAAAATTATCCAAAATTAAGAAAATACCATTACATTATATAACTATTTCGTTAAATTCTATCTGGTTATTTTGGCTTCTATTTCACGGCACCTCTGGCCTCCTATTTTATTACTTAATGTCTAATGTCTATACCATTATTCTAATTTTTTTCAACCCTAACCAATTCATTTCAGAGGACTTACTCTTAAAACATATATGTTTTTGTCATTTTTATGAAAACTAGACATTACAATAAATATCATACATAAAAGCATGTCAAGTGATCTAAATCCTCATGGAGCTTAATCTCAACTTGCCACATCTATATATACATAAGAATGTCATATCACATGATGGCAAAAGAGTGGCAAAATCTCACATTTCCATTCATCTAGCTTCTACATGGTTACATACACTATTTATACATATATTAGAATATGGTCAAGGGTTTGCATCATAGATACATCTCATGGTTATATAATTTGACATCAAAACACAAATAAATAAGCCATTTCTCCATCTTGTTGTCACAATCTTGCTTCTCATGCTTGTTGGCTTCCATTTCCTAGTCTACTTTGCTCACCTAGACATTATTAAACATGTGTAGAGGAAGAGTGAGATTCAAATAATTCTAATAGCTCTTGAGCCTTTCAAACATACATAATGGATGCTAAAACATGTCAAAGAATGCATGCATGATATTCAAGCAACTAGTGAACATGTTCAAGACATTTTCCTTGTCACATAAACTCATACATAGCAAGCATAAGCTATCAAGGGCATTAGTCTAGCCTCACCTATCTTTCTTGGGACTTTTAGATTTGCCTCACCCACTTTCAAGGGACTTTTAACTAAGCCTTACTCTTCTTGAGACTTTTGACTTTGTCTCACCAATTTCTAAGGACTTTTAGCTCATCCTCACCCTTGCTCAAGGACTTTTGGCACAACTAAACCCATGCAAGCCATAATGTAATTATAAACACATTTCAAGACACATAATGGTACCATAACATATAAGCACTGGCTAAAAACATTCCTCATAGCTTAAACACACATACAAGCACTCAATGACAAGAAAACAACTAAACTATGCATGAGAAAGGTTAGAGAGCTACCTTGAAACAAGATTCACACACTTTTTCCTTAGCTATTCTTTCCTCTTTTTGGCCACACACTTGCAACGAGATGGGGCTTGGTTCTCTTGGCCTAAACACATTAAATAGGACATAATTATATCATGGAAGCAAGTCCTAGCATCACACACTCTTTATGGAATCTCACTTTGTTCTATGGTTACATAATATCCTCATATAAGACCTAATGAAGCAAGTACTAGAATTCAAGATCTTGACTCCCTTTTCCCCTTCCATCTATGTCTCTTGACTCCATTTAAGCCTCTTGGAGTCATCAAAAATTCATTCCCAAGAGCCTAGACCTAAGTTGTTTCTTTAGGTCCTATTATGGAGCTTACACTTCCATCACACAAACCAAGGCTTATAAATTTTTCCTAAGCCTTCCTTTGATGTTTTCCTATCATATTTAGTCCCTTTCTACCCTCAGAAAAATTTAAAACTCTCCCTAGGCATAAGAACCATGCTTAGCTAAGACTATGGAGGCTTTTTGGACCCATATAGCTAGCTTTATTTTCTTGAAGGAAATGGCACATGTGCGTCTTTCTAGGCATCTCAAGAATCCATATATACTCTTAGACAATTAGAAATACCACTAGAAAGCTTCATACATACCATGGTGTAAAGAAAATCTTAGGTTTTGGAAACTTGAAAACTAATGGTTCTTTTTGGAATTTCTTTGCATCTACTTGTTCCTCACCTTAAAAACCTAGGTTTCATGCTTGGTTTATGTCAGGTTTTCCTCCCTCTTGCTTGTTCTATATGAGGCCAAAACTTAGCTATAGAGGAACAAGAAAGAAGAAGCAAGTAAAGCCATAGAAATACCTTGATTCTTTAGTCTTTTCAAGAGCTTTCTCCCTTGCCTTCACTCCTCCTTGGAATTTCAAACTTCTCCCCTCTGAACAAGGCTTAAAATAGATCCAAATCATACACCAAAACCATGGAAAGAAAGAGGAAAAGAAGGAAGATAAGTTCAATGAAGGAAGAAGCAAGAAATTCCTTAATTTTCCATGCATTTCCCTAGGTTTTTCTCCTCCCTTAAAGCTCCCTCTTGTGTGCCACTTTTTGCAAAACTTCTCCTTGGTTTTAGATAGAATTTAGGTCACCAAATGTGGAGGAGAAGTTGGGCGCCACCTTTATATTGCTAGGGATCCTTAAGAAGCTTTTTAAATTACCAATTTTGTCCTTCATTCTTGGCTTTTTCATTTTAGGCTAATTTCAACTCCTTTTCAAAAATTATCTTTTTCATCATAAAATTAGGTTCTCTAACCTCTAAATAGCCATTGGAATCACTCAAATCGAGTCTAAAACCTTCTTGAATAAAAGAGTCAAAGTTCAAGTTCATTGACATTCCAGAACATAAATCGAAGGGGTTTTAACTATTATAGGGGTTCCTATAGTTTTTAGGGCATCTGAGAACCTTGATAAACTCAATTTTTCCATTTAAAGATCTCTCCCTTGAATTTTCTAAAAGTTACCCAAAATTACGAAAATGCCACTTTAGGATTTTCTTTAGCCATTTTGGCTTTGGTTTCTAGGCATCTTAAGCATTGGTTCCTTGTTTTCTAATATTTATAATTTTATCCTAATTTTATTTGGTCTCAAAAAATTCATTTTGGAGGACTCTTTTTTATATCTGGCCCGTTTTTGTCATTTTTATGAAAACTAGGTGTTATAGTTTTAAATCTAATTTGGGTGGAACCAGAGCTATTTTATGAATTAAAGGACCTAAATTTTATGATGAAAAAGATGGTTCTCAAAAATGGAAGAAACCAAGATGAAAGACTAAATTGTAATTTTGAAAAGTTGTAAAATGGACTCTTGGGCTTCTTAAAAACATCCCACATCTGGCCAGCCTCTTGACCAACTCTCTTACACATTGAAATAGAACCAAATTCTACTCTTGAAGGTGCTCAAAAGGGGGGAGCCAAGGGGGGAAAAAGAAGCTTGAAAAGTGTAAGAATTCTTTAGCTTTTCATGTCTTCTCCTTCATTAAACTCATTCCCCTCTTTCTTTTCTCTTCTCATCTAGTTTTAGTGATTAATTTGGTCATGTTTGGTGGCTGGTTCAGTAAGTGGAGGAGAGAAATTGGAAGAGCTCTTGGAAGCATAGTAAAGTACTCTTGAAAGGCTTCCAAATAAGGTAATTCTTCAAGCCTATCATGCATCCTTTTGGCTCTTTTCCTTTTTTTATTTTTCGCTCAGATTAGGGACCATGTGTTAAGGGTCTTTTATTTATACTTGATGGCAAGTGAGGCTTTGAGACATGGGAAATCAAATGAAACAATTAGGATGCAAAAACAACCATTAGAGAACCAATTATGGCCACTAGGGATTTGGATACACCTAGGCAAATATGAAATGTTCTAATGATAATTTAGGTTGTCTAAGAGTGTGCTTGACCTCCCAAGATATCTAGGAAGCCTTATAGAAGCCAAATTCCCTAAGAAAATTAAGAAAATCCTATAGGCTCCAAGTATGGTGTGCATTTTGGCTAAGAGGGTTAAGAGACACCTAAGGAGGTTTTTCTTTGATTCCAAGAGTAAAATAGATAGGAATTATAGACACCTAAGGAACTATTGGTTTTAATTTAGAAACCATATTTTGAAAGTTGAAAATTTTAAGTTTCATTATGCATAAAGAAATAACTTAGTGTTAGACTCTTTGATTTAAGTTAAAGATCACTCTAATAAGTTTAAATGGAGTCATATAACTTAAATTGAGTGAGAAATTAGAGCTAAGATCTTAAATTATATGAGTTGCTTTATTATGCCTTATATGGAGACAAATTGGTGACATAAACTAGAGATAGCTTGTGTAGAGTTTATGTGAGGCTAGAGATGGTTCCAATGATTGAATTGTGTCTTGTTTGATGTGTCTAAGCCAAGTGAATCAAGTCCCTCCTAGGTGTGGGTGTGAGGCCGAGCCAAGGAAGTGAGGAAGCAAAGAAATAATTTGTCTTCTTAAACTAAGGTAACTCTCTGTCCTTTCTTGTGTGAATTTCTTGGTCTTATAATTACCATTGAATGCTTGTATATGTATTTGAATCATGAGACATGCCAGTTGATATTAGTTTGTTGCTATGGTACCATTACGCTTCTTGAAATGCTCTTGATTGTGAAATTGCTCTTTATAGGTGAGGTTGTGCCAAAAGTCTCCTGGATTGGATGAGGTGAACCAAAAGTCCTTAAGAATAAGTGAGACAAGGCCAAAAGTCTCAAGAATGAGTGAGGCTAAGTCAAAAGTTCCTAAAAAGTAGGTGAGGCTAATCGAGAAGTCCTAAATAATAGGATGAAGCTAGACCAAAAATCTCTAGATCTTGTTCTTGACTTTGACACATTTATATGATGTGAAAATTATGATTTAAATGATTCTTGGAAGTGTTTAGTACATACTTATGTTCTTTGACATGAATATATGCCTTATTTGCTTACTTGGAAGGGTGAATAAGCTACTGGGATTCTTTGAATCTCACTCTCTCCCACTTTCCATCTACTTTTGCCTAGGTGAAACCAAGTGAGCGAAAATGGGAGCCAAGGAGAATGATTTGCAACACTTGACAATAAAATAGCTCTTGATGTAATTAAATGTCAAAGTTTGTGTGTGTGAGTTATTTTTAAGATTTAAACCCTTGAGCAATTGTAAAAGTATGTAAATATAGTGTATGAATCAAATTTGGAGCCATATGTAAGAGATTGTATGATTTTGGCATTTTGGAGCCCATTCTTGAATTTGTATTTATGCATATGGGATGGTGAGTTTGAGTTTCATGATGATTTGGACTATTTGGAATGCTTATATATGTTGTGTTTATGCTATAGGACGTGCTCAAATAGTCATGGAAGTTGTGGAAGACCAGTTGGTGCATTTTGACCCCTTTATGGTACCAAAAAGTATCATATTCTTGAGCTAAACCAAAATCTAACCAAATAGACTAGTCTTGGCATGAATATAGGTCTCATCCAGAGCTTTTCATAAAGCCAAAAAGCACTCAATTGGAGCTCTAGAGAATTTATTATGAATTTTCAAAGTTGGCCAAATTATGCAGATCTATCAAAGTTACTGTTCATATAGTTAGTTTGCCTCTCTATGTCATTTGTGGGCTAATTGAAATCCAATACTCATGAAATTTTACAAGCATAAACTAGACATCATAAGCTTTCCATAACCACTAAGAACACCTGATTTGGAACTTTATAGAGGGAGATATGATTTTTCAAAGTTTTAGGTCAATTGTAATATGCCACCCAAACTAGTGCATTGTTCCATTAATTTCCAAGGGCCAAATGCTATTGTCTTGGTGTGGAATATTTTTATTGTTATTTGACATCTAGAGCTTTCCAGAATGGTATAATTTGCATGATTTTAATTTTTCTAAAATTAGTTATGAATTTTTGAATTTTGTATCAAAATATGGAATAAAAACATTCTGCAACTTGCTTTTGGAATTGGGTTGCTTGACTCAAAATCGAAATGGAGGCCTTGAAATTGTGTCATTTCTAGTCCATTGAGTATATTATGGTTGGAAGAAAATGTTGGTAAGGCAAAATGGCCCATATAACTAAAATTGAATTATTTTAGCTTATGATATCAGTTAATTCCGCTGCTAAAAGTGGTAAATTGATTGAAATGAAATTTTAATGCCACTTGTGATGTAGTTTGAGGTATGTCTTGCTATGGTGTGACAAATATCCTCAATATGTTCGATTTTTTGTGGCTAAATATGATGCCAAGAGATAAGAAGATGAATTGGCTAGATATGGAAGCACTGTTTCGATCAATGAGTTTGGAGGAGTTAGGGCAATTTTATGTGTCAAATTTTCATTCTATTTCTCATCCCATGCTTCTAGTTTTGTAGTTGACATAAGATAATGAATTGCAAAACAATTGTGTTAGGTGGGGAATAAGGTATATATTGGAATACTAAGTTGATCCTTAACCAAATTGCTAAGTGGGATCTTAATGTTGCATTTCTTGGTTCAAATTCTCTTGGCTGAAATTGCTCAATAGAAAATGCACATATCATATTAACATTTAAAATATAATTTAGTATAATTTTAGGTATTAATATGCTCCCCGTAATATCTGGTCCCTCCATAAATGTAAGAAACACGATGTTTAGTTTCTCCGTAAATGTTAGAAATTGACAAGATATAATAGGAAGCCCCCGAAATAAAAGGATTTATAGCCAACAAAAATTAGGATAAAATTTTAAATAATGGGAAATGAGAATATGAGGTTTAAGATGCTTGAAAACCAGAGTTAGAGGAGCTTTAAAAATTTATCAAAGAAAATAGAGGCATTTTTGTAATTTTTGAAAAATTTTGAAAACTCATAGGAAGGCTTTTTAAATGAGAAATATTAGCTTTCCAAGGTTCTCAGAAACTCTAAAAACTATAGGAATCCCTAGAACAGTTAAAACCCTTTTGGTGAGCAATTTCGCCTATCAGTTAACTGAAACTTTGACTAAATGGTTCGGAATGATTTTAAATCCAATTTGGGTGAAACCAAAACCATTTTATAAATTAGAAGAATTTTATAATGGCAAAAACGGTTCTTAAAAAGGAGTTGAAATGAGCTGAAATAGACAAAACTAAGAAGAGGGATTCAATTGCAAATTTTAAAAGTTGCTTAAATGAACCCTTAGGCTTATAAAAATGTCCCCACTTCTGCCCCACTCCTTATGAGAAAATTTTCTGGGCTAAAATAGAACCTAGAGCATATGAGAATGGCACACGAGATGGAAGGAAAAAGGAAGAGAGAAACCTAGCAAAAAGTGTAAGAATTTTATAATTTTTCATACTTTCTCCTTACCAATCTTCTTCTCCTCTTTCTTTCTATGGATTTATTGAAGTCTTTGGGACTGTTTTGAGCTTAGATTAGAGGGGGAAATTTCAAAATTGAGGAGGAGAGCCAAAGGAAAGGGAAGAGCATCCAAGAAAAGCTTGAATTCAAGGTAAAAATCCTTAATTCCATGCCTCTTCTTCCTTGTTTCTCTTCTTGTGCATTTCGTCCTACATATGGCTAGCCAAGGGGAGAGTGTTGTTAGATAGAACCAAGAATGAATCTTAGGAATTAAGGTGTGGGAATTAAGAATATGCAAAGAGAATAAAGTAAAAACCATGAAATTGTAAGATAGAAAAGCTAAGGATTTGTGTGTGCCACCTAAATTCTGATTTTGTACAAGAGTCCCTAGGACAAAGTAAGTGTTTGTATGAGCTCCTAAGATCCCTAGAGAGCTTCCTACATGCATCTCCCATCAAGGAAAGCAAGATAACTTCCACTAGTGCCAAGGTGAGCATAGGTTCAGCCAAGGGGAGATGAAGTACCAAGTGAGTGTTTTAATTTCTTCCAATCTTGTTTTTGTGTCATATATGATGGGAGAGCATGAGAGAAAGCCTTGGAAAAATTTTAAAAGTCATGGATAATGAGATAGAGCTATAGGTTCCATATTGTAGCATAATGAAGCAAGACCTAGCTAGGCTCCTCAATTTGATTATGTGATGACTCCAAAGAATCTAAATGGAGTCAAACCATAGATGAAAGGAAAAAATGGAGCCAAGATTAAGAATTCCCAAGCTGCTTCATTAGGTTCCTTATGGAATCATAATTGGACCATTTGAGCAATCAAGTTGTTCTAATGTGTGAGTGGCTTTAGTAAATGTTCTAAGAGTATAATTGGATCCTATTTCATGTGCTTAGGCCAAGAGAATCAAGTCCCACCTCTTGGAGGGTATTTAGCCAAGGGGGAGGAAGAATTTCAAGAGGGAAAGTGTGCATTTAGCCTTCAAGTTAGCTCTCTCTCTCCTTTCTCTCATGCATGTGTGGGTTTTCTTGTCTTTGAATGTGTGTGTATATGTTTAAGCCATGAAAGATGTCTCTAGCAAGTATTTAAATGCCATGGTACCATGTTGCTATGTTTATGTGTTTGTAAAATGCTTTTATGTATGTTCTTAGCTTGCTTAAGTGTGGTGAGGCCAAGAGTCCCTTAGCAAGAGTGAGGATGACCCAAAAGTCCCTAAAGGTTGTATGAGACAAGCCAAAAATCTATAGAAAGAGTGAGGCTTAGTCAAAAGTCCCTTAAAAGTGGGTAAGGCAAGTCCAAAAGTCCCAAAGAGAATGGGTGAGGCCAAACCATTGTCTTAGCAACCTTATGTATCATGATTATGTGTACTTGAATGAAAGAAATGCTTTATATATAATCATGATTTTCAAGAAAGCTTTGCATGCATTTCTAGACTTGAAAATGGCATCCATTATGTGTGTTTGAAAGAGAGAAGGGCTATTGGGATTCCTAGAATCTCACTATTCCCTCCCCATTACTTAGTATGCCTAGGTGGATCAAGAGAATAAGGAAATGGGAGCCACCACACTTGAAAGCAAGAAAATTAGCAATGGAGTTGTAAAATATTTGTATTATAACTATATGGTTGTCACATGATGTATCTCCAAAATGTATATGATGTATGAGATTATGAATATTTGTAAAAGCATGGGTATATTGTATATGTATGAGAACTAGACCCATGTGAATGATATTACATGAATTTGACTTAGATATGCAAAGTTATACAAGTATGGCTCTTATGTATATCCTGATGTGGATGACTGAGATTATGGAATATGGGTTATTAGCCTTTGAGACATATTTGATAGAGTATTTTAATACTTTCCCACGTGTTCATGTGGCCATAGAATGAGAAGAAGCAAAAATGGACCCCTTGAGACCCTATATGAAGCTTAAAAAGGACATTTTGTAGCCCTACGTCACGAATTGATCAGATGGATGAATTTCTTCATGAAATTTGGCATGCATATAGATCTTGTCTAGAGCTTTTTGGAAAGCTAAAGTGCATATTATTTGGAACTCTAGAGAATATTTGGTAAATTTCTAAAGTTGGCAATTTTCTATGATTTGGTACTATCACTGTGCAATTGGTCAGAATTTGCATCTCTGTCATGCATGGGGCAAATGGTGTCCAATGGCCATGAAATGTTACATAGAGAAACTAGACATTCACGATGAACTATGCCAATTAGAATCACCTTAATTGGATGTATAGAGAGGGAGATATGATTTTTTGAAGTTTCTGTCCTGTTCTAGACGCACAGCCAAACCCTCAGTCCTGTTCCATCTATTTTTGGGAACTGAATGCTCTTGGATTGATCTGGAAATTTTTTCCCCTACTTAAGATCTGTACCTTTGGAAATTGGTATAATTTTCATGGATTGAATTTTTTTGGAATTAATTATGCATTTTCAAAATTTGTATCAATAAGCTGTATCAGTAATTCCGGATAATCTGACTTTTGTGCCTTTTCTATTGTCAAACATGATCCAGATAAGATTTCATGGCTTGGAGTTATTTTTATGTAAACTTAACATCTAGAACTTTCCAGAAAGCTATGGTTTGCTTGATTTTGATTTTTCTATATTTAGTTATGATTTTTCAAAATTCATGACAGAAAATTGGACCATGAACCGAAGACTGCACTTGAAAAATTTGTGTAAATGTCCCATGAGCTCAAGTTTCCAGCCACTTTTTAGATGATTTTGAATTGTACTTGTGTATTTAAACATAAGAATGAGATTGATGATTTCATATGATCCACGGAACATGAAATGAAAAATTTATACACGACATAATGCTATTTAATTAAATATTTTTGTTGCTTTTCCTGAATGAATTTGCTATACCAAGGAAAGAGAGCCTAGAAATGATATGAGATGAGTTTAGTAATTATGGTGTTACACTCCTCTATCTTAAATAAATTAGGCTTAGGGATACTTTGTATGTAATTAATTTCCCCAATTCATACTAGCCTATTCCTCCTTTAGTCCTCTGTCAAGGACCAATTGCATAATAGCCACACTCACTTAACTCTTCATGCTTAAATTCCCCAGAAATCTCTGTTCTCTAGAATACTTCATCCTTCGTAGTCCTTATTCTTTAACATTAATTCCGCTAGGTGATATTGCGTGTTACATTCTAAACAAGAGTGTAGTTTGATAGTTGGCCTAAAAAAGAGCGTGGTTTGATGAAGAATAATTAAAAATGATGAGAAATTTTGCCTTGGAACGATGATTAGAGACTACATCTTTAGTCATAATTAACTTACTTTACACTTGTTCTTCCCATAGTTTCTTGATTTTGTGCTCAAAGCTTTTTGTCGTGTGGGTGGAAATATATAGAAGCAGGGCTTCCTTTTCTTTACGATATATATAGACTGTAAGTTATGTTTGGTTTCTTAAATAATTTTTCTGTAATGCCTCTTAAAAATAAAGATATGCTCCTTCATGTTTTTTATTAATGTTTATATCCCACAGTTGTGTCTTCTAATAACCACGTTAGGGCAAAGCTTCTTCGACCAAAAGAAGGACTCTTTCAATGAAAAGTTAGCGTGCGATGGTCGAGTTTCAAAAGAATTCGAGAGGTAGATTAAAGAGAAAGGGGAAAAAAAAACGAGGGATATGAAAAAATTATTGGCGGCTATATATGCTACGGTAAGTGTAGAAAAATTATTTAGAGCTGTGGCCACAGCTTTCTTACCTATAGCTTATAGCTAGGAAGGAATTGGCCGTGGCCAATAGCTCTTGAAAATAAGGATACTCTCCTTTATGTTTTTCTTTTTTAATTAAAGCATAGAATTATTTTTTTAATTAATTAGTTTCTTTCGGAAAGTTACTTAACAATTACTCCAGTTTGGCTTTCTGGCCAGCCGAAGTTCAGGCAAACAAAACAGAAGTAACAAAGCAAACGATATTTAATCATAACATAATCATCATCATGATTACATGCGCTGATTTATTTAGAGCAATATAAGAGAGCTCTTTTAACAGTATCAGCAATTCTGGCCAGCCGAAGTTCAGGCAAACAAAACAGATGTAACAAAGCAAACGATATTTAATCATAACATAATGATCATTATGATTACATGCGCTGATTTATTTAGAGCAATATAAGGGAGCTCTTTTAACAGTATCAGCAATATCACGCGCCATGGCACACATTATAACCTGAATGATTCTCTTTCGGATAACAGGCAGAAAGATGTGAGTGGGGGTCGGGGGAGGGGGAGGAGGAAGGGTGGGGGCGGGGGGTGGGGAAGTGGGAATTTCAAGAGGGTAGAACTTGACATTGAATCCTTCGTTGGAACACAGTTTTGCAACCAAAAGGTCTCCATCGGGGTAAGGTTTGGTCGCAAGAACCAACTCGTCCACTTCCAACAGTTTGAAGACAAGATTATATACATTAGTTTGATTATCTTCAACTTTCTTAATGTAAAATTTACCTGGAACTGCAGGGGTTATATGACTTTCAGATGGACCAATAAATAGAGGATACTCTTTACTAGAATCAACGTAAACTGTCCAATTGGATGGTTCAGCACAGTGGGATACCGAAGAAAATAGGATATCCAAGGGTTCTCCTGTGTCGATATTTTCCTTCCCTTGATCCTGGGATAGAGGAAAGCAGATACATGGCACAACAGGTGGGTATAGAGGAAAGCAGATACATGGCACAACAGGTGCGTATAGAGGAAAGTAGATACATGGCACATAAAAGTGTAGCGCGTTTTCCTTGTAGATAAAAGATGTGGATGGGATTTTTTTTTTTTTTTTGGCCTAAGATGTGGGCAGGAAGTTAATTGCATACAGTTGTCAAATTTCCTAGTACATATATTATTTCTGACAAAGTTGAAAGTCTTGCATAGACTTTTAGAAAAGACAAATGGTTAATAGTACCTCAGGAGACAGGCATTGTCATCAAAAAGAAAACAAGTGCAGAACACTTACGTAAACAGTATGGTAACAATTTAACTGATTTGTCTTATTAATGCAAATGCATGTGCGAATGCATGTTCAAGGATTAAAATGTACAAAAATTATTGTTACTGTGATTGTTCTTCTTATCGCAACATGAGGCAAGGATGACAAGGTAGAAACTTTCTTGTAAAGTATGAAGTAGTTTAATATAGAACTTTGGATAGCTACAGTATAATAGATATTTTTGTGAATGTACATTACTTTAAAATGGCTGATGTGCCCTTCATAAAGCAATCCAATAATGATCATATTAAAAAAGAATAAGGCTGCTTTAATTTCAAACAAAAAAGATATATATAATGATATGTGAAGATAGGAATATGTATATGGCTTATTTAATGGCCCTTTCCAGCAGTTTATTGTTTTTAGAGTTTTTCTTAGGTGGGCTGTCTGTTAATGGATTAAAATTATGAAAAGGGATGAAAAAGGAGAAAGAAAATAGGAGCTTAGATTGATTTTAATATGGTAATTCCTGTTATAACCTTAGATGGTTATCAATTTCCTCTCTTGGTGTTACATAAGTTGAATGAAGACATACTGCACTACTCAAATGAAGGTCTAAAATTAAAAAAATAATGCTAATGCATGCTCGAGGTCTAATGTATAGTGTTTCAGGGAAGGATTTAGTTTTAACCTGCAGCTTTTACAAAGAGTTTTACACTACAATGAACCATTTAGTGCCATGCCACCCATTTAGAAAACTGTTAAAAAATTTTACTGCAAGTGAAATACCCTTTTTGCTCTAATTAATGATGTGTCGCTTGTTTAGTGATATTGTGTTGAGGTCTTCCATGGTAGTGGATCAAATTTAAACTAGTGTGTAAAAGTAGAAAAAAAAAAGAGAAGAGAGAGAGAGAAGGAAAGAGTTCGGAAACATCAAAGAACTGTTCACCAATCAACATCCATTCTCTCTGCATTTCATTGCAGCTTTATACAACAAATGAATAATTTGTGGGTGTGCACATGGTTGAGGGACACCCTATCTAGAAATCTATATTCTATATTGAGGGAAGCAATGCATGATGAATGATTTTGGAAGTGTCAAGTGATAACAAAGATTTTGATTAGCTTAATCAAGGATTTTGATGTTAATTGGATCTCTTTAAGTGATGATTAATTCCATTTGTCCTTTTGTCTCATGGACAATATTTATCTCTTGTATTTTAATTTTTATATACTTCTAATGATATTTTATATTTTTAATTTAGGTACTAAATCAATGAAATGGCATCGACCAATATGACAGATCATTATTGACAATGTTCTAATCTAGAAAAAGAGCATTAATAGATTTAAGACTTGTCAACTGACTTATAAGATATTTTGTAGACTTTTACTTAAATTAAAAGATATAACAGTCCATTCATAATATCTATATGGGATGCTAAAAGCAATCAAGGGTTTTGACTCTTTGATTAACTTAATTTGATAATATTCAGATTTATAATCAAATTTTATTGAATATTTTTTATTGTTTAGTTTAGATAATTAAAATATCTTTTCTAAGGATAAAGTATTTTATCAAACTCTAGATCCTGATTTAACTTTTTGAAATTAATTACCCATTTTGTCATTTCCTCTTTATATCCTTGCACGGTTTCCTACAATAAAATGTGAATTAGTTGAAGATTCAATTTGTAATGTCCCACATCAAATAAGAAGATTTTGGGCTAGGCATATATGAGCCAAGGTGTGATTCCCTCTAATAGTGATGCATTTTCAAGGGTGCAGCCTGGTAAGTGGCTTAGCACTGTGACGAAACAAAGCCCCTACCCAGGGAACGTGCTATAAAGGGGACAATATTGATTGAAGGAGCTGGCTCATATGATGAATAATATCAAAGCTGGCCTAACCAAATATGCACATTGAGGACAAGGTGGCCTCAAAGAGGGGTGGATAATGTAATATCCTACATCTGATAGGAAGATCCTGTGCTAGGCATATATAAGCCAAGGTTTGATTTCCTCCAATGGTGATGCATTTTCGAGGGTGTGACGTAGTAAGTGGCTTAGCACTATGAAAAAACAAAACCCCTACCTACAGAGGGTGCCATAAAGGGGATAATATCGATTGGAGGAGTCCTCCAACGTATGATGAAGCAAGCTCCGTGGGTAGGCCACCTCATTCTCAATGTGCACATTCGATTAGGCTAGCTCTGATACTATTCATCATACAAGCCAACTCCCTCAACTGGTATCATCCCCTTTATGGCACTCTCCGTAGGTAGGGGTTTTGTCTCATCATAGTGCTAAGCCACTTACCAGGTTGCACCCCCGAAAACCTAATGCTACAAGAAGGGATCACACCTTGGCTTATATATGCCTAGCCCACGATCTTCCTATCCGATATAAGACATTACACAACTAATTATTTTTCTAGTAATTCTTGAATTTGAATTTTAAATTCATTTATATCTTATTTAATATAGACCATTGGTCTAACTCTAATTATTTTATTACAATCCTTTAATTTTAATTTGCAATATTTAGGATTTCTAGAAAATAATTTTAGTGGATTGTCACTAAAATTTTCTTCTAATAATGTATAAATCCATTGTTTGGTGTCCGATTCATATATTTTTCTTCATGTGTTTGAGGATAGAATTTTTTATCCCATTTATTTTTATAATGTTTTACTAACAGTATTGATATTTTCAACGTTTATTTGTAAGATTTACTTGATTACGATTAATTTATATTGGATAGTATTCTTTTTAAAAGAAATTTGTTCCTAAAAGAAAATCTTCATCCATAAAAAGAAAACATAATATTTTTGGAATAAGAAATTCATTATTTTCTAACCAAATTGAAACATTATTAGTTTTATATATACTCTAGTAAAATTTTTCTACCATTTATTGTGCTAGCCATTATGGGTCTTTTTAACTTTTTCCATCTTTTTGTTGGTAAAGCATTTCCTCTATACCCACCTGTTGTGGCTCCTACTTTGATTAAAATACCTAACTAATATTATTTATATCTTTTAAATTTAAAGTATCTTGAGACATAATTATAATATTTTTTATTTTGATTATATGAAAAAAGAATTTCTTCTTGTCTCAATTTTATTGTTATTATGTTTTCTCTTCTAGTAGAGTTTCTACTAAGGAAAATGGGCATTTGAGAATTATATGAATTTTCGTATTCATTATCACGTTTCCCTTGATTAAAAGTTTTTATCAGTGTAAACCTAGAAAGTTTGTTTCCTGCAATAGTTTTTATATCTTTTAAATATAGATTTGATTTGGAAGGAATCATTTCTATTGGTCTATGTTCCTATTTATTAGTAATATCATCTAATAAACATATTGATGATATTTCTAAATCTTTAATATTCATTAGCCTTGGTTAAATATCAATATCAAATCCTCATAGTTTAAAGATTTCAATAGTTCAATTATCAGTATTTTTTATAGGTGTTTTGGTTATATTACTCAACTCATGGATTGCTTTCCCTTATATAGAATATGACTATCCTTCATAGTAATATTATTAGTTTGAATTCTCAATGTTATAGTTTTTTGTATATTGGGATCTATAATTGAAATAAAATATTTAGACATACTTGGGGTGGGAGTTCAACAAGTGAAACTCCAAGGGTTGTGTTTATGGCATCAAGAATGTGGTATAGGCTACCAAATATAACAGGATTATTTTCAAAGTCAAGCACTTTTTCAACTATGGTTAGCCCTTGTGTCTAGAAGGCAAACAGAAGGAGAAATAAAGCAAGCAATGCAGTCTTCATTGGAAGTTGGGTGTGGAGTACCGTGATGACTACAATATAATAGAAAAAGGCTGGGGGTAAAGAAGAGCTTGCATGGCTTCAATGTATAGAGTTACAAGACGTGGATAATCCAGGTAGTGGTCCTGCAGTGATTGTTCCTAATATATTAGGATTTTTCAAATTCTTTCCATTTATATTTTTATATTTTTGGTCTTGGATCACTACATCAAAATTCTTCATTGATTTTAAGAATATCAGAACAATATTTATTTCCTATTTGATTTTTAACTTATTTAGTTGTTTTGGTTGTTAAGCAGTGGTTCATAATAGGGCAAGCTCAACAAAAAAAAAGCTATTAAATAATTTTATAAGTTTTGAACAAATCCTTTAAAAAGTAGTAGAAATTATTAAAATGGAATTTTGTGGATCAATGGAAGAAAATAGTTCTAATTCAGATACTAGTTACATTTCCAAAAAGTTAAAATTGTGTAAAATTAAGGAATTGGACAAATTCTCTAGAATGTTTCAGCATCATTACTACTAGTTAGAGAATGTAGATTCAAAATTTTGATTAAATCAATATTTTCATAAATTACCTCTAGCATAGGATGAAATATGTAATAATAACTATACAGATTTTTTAGAAAATTCTAATGGTTATGATAATTTAGGAAATAGAATTGGATATGCAAGGCGAAATGTAGAAGACCACTATAGCAAAGCAATTAAACAAGTTAAAAATCAATTAGGAAAAAAATATTATTCTAATATTCTCAAAAACAATTGAGAATTTGGATGTAGTGAACCAAGACCAAGAACAAAAACATATAATTCCAAAAATTTGGATCTAGCTATAGAAAGAATTATCAAGGCAACAAGTTTGGATATGGATGAACAACTTACAATTGTCATGGCTAGCAATCATTAGTTTGACAATCCCATAAGCTTAGATTCTTTAACTTGAAAAAGTTTTGAAAACATAATGAAAGATTGACACTGATACAAAAAGTATTGTCAAAATATTACCACATAATACAAGATTTGTACTCAGTAGATACATGCCAAAGGAAGGCAGATACATGGTATATAAAAGTGTAGCACGTTTTCCTTTCAGATAAAAGATGTGGATAGGAATTTTTTGTTTTTGGCCTAAGATGTGGACAGGAAGTTAATTGCATACAGTTGTGAGATTCCTCGTACATATATTATTTCTGACAAAGTTGATAATCTTATATAGATTTTTAGAATAGACAAAAGGTTAATAGTACCTCATGAGAAAGGCGTTGTCATTAAAAAGAAAACGTGTGCTGAACACTTACGTAAACAGTTTGGTAACAATAATTAAGTGATTTGTCTTATTAATGCTAATGCGTGATCAACGATCAAAATGTACAAAAATTATTGTGACTTTGATTGTTCTTCTTATCGCAACATGAGGCAAGGATGACAAAATAGAAATTTTACAAAAAGTATGAAGTAGTTTAATATAGATTTTTTGATAACTACAGTATAATAGATGTTGTCGTGATTGTAGAGTTTCTTTAAAAAGGTTGATGTGCCCTTCATAAAGCAATCCAATAATGATCATATTAAAGAATAATAAAGCTGCTTTAATTTCAAACCAAAAATATATATATAATGAAATGCGAAGAAAGGAATATGTATATGGCTTATTTACTGGTCCTTTCCACCAGCTTATTTTTTTCAGAGTTTTGCCTTGGTGGGCTGTCTGTTATGGATTAAAATTATGAAAAGGGAGGAAAAAGGAGAAAGAAAATAGGAGCTTAGATTGATTTTAATATTCCTGTTATAACGTTACATGGTTATCAATTTCCTCTCTTGGTGTTACATAAGTTTAAAGTAGATATAATGCACTACTCAAAAGAAGGTCTAAAGATGAAAAAAATAATAATGCTAATGCATGTTCAAGGTCTAATTCATAGTGTTTCAGCAAAGGATGTAATTTTGATCTGCAGCTTTTTCAACGAGTTTTACGTTACCAATGAACTATCTAGTGCCATGCCACCCATCTAGAAAAGTGTTAAAACTTTAACTGCAAATGAAATACCCTTGTTGCTCTAATTAATGATGTTCACTTGCTTGTTTAGTGATATTGTTCTGAGGTTTTCATTGGCAGTGGATCCAATTTAAGTATTCCTTAAAAAAAGCTTTGTAATTCTTTTTTATGTATTAATTCATTAGGAAAATCTTTTATTTTTGAAATGATATGATCCTATAATTTCACTCCAAATTTTATTAGTGTTAATCTTAAATACTTAATCTCATTTTGATTTACTTCAATCTTCTTTGGATTAATTATAATTCATGTCTCTACAAATTTATCTTATATCATTCTTAGGTGCTTTCTACGATATTTTTCTGTATTAAAGAAAAACAAAATATCATCTAAATAAACTACATAGAAATCTTTAAAATTTTTAAAACTTCCATCTATCTCCCACTAAAAATTTTGTGAAGCTATACTTAAATCAAGAAGCATAACAATCCATCGGAATATTCATATAGAATGCTAAAAGCAATCAAAGGTTTTGACTCTTCTATTAATTTAATCTCATAATATCCAAATTTACAATCAAATTTATTAAATATTTGTGCCTATTTAGTTTAGGTAACTAAAATATCTTTTATAAGAATAAATTATCTATTAGATTCCAAATTTTGGTTTAACACTGTGAAGTTAATTACCATTTTAGCTTTTCCTTTATGTATTTTTGCATGATTTCTTACCATAGAGTGTAGACTAGTTGAATTTAAATTTTAAATTCATCCATATCTTGTTTAATATAAACCATTAATTTGACTCTAATTATTTTATTGGGGTCTTTTAATTTTAATTTGCAATATCTAGGATTACTAGAAAACAATTTTAGTAGGTTGTCACTAAAATTTTCCTCTAATAATGTATAAATTCATTGTTTGGTATCTAGTTCATATATTTTTCTTCAGTTGTCTGAGGATAGAATTTTTTTTTATTTTATGTTTATAATGTTTTACTAACAGTCTTGAAATTTTTTGAAGACTTTATTTGTAATATTTACTCGATTATGATAAATTTCCATTGGATATTTTTTTTAAAGTTTGCTCCTAAAAGAAAATCTCAAGGAGAACATAATATTTTTTGTATAAGATTCATTATTTCCTAACCAAATTAAAATATTATTAGCTTTATATACACTCTATTAAAGTTTCTCTATTATCTATTATGCCAACCATTATGGGTCATCTTAAATTTTTTCATTTTTCTACTAGTAAAGCATTTCCTCTATAGACCTATTTCAATTAATACATCTAACTAATATTGTTTATATCCTTTAAATTTAAAATTCTTTTAGATATAAGTATAATATTTTTTATTTTGATTATGAGAAAAGAATTATTTCTTCTTATCTCAATTTCAATTGTAATATTGTTATGATATTTATATTTTCTCTTCTAGTAGAGTTTCTACCAAGAAAAATAAGTATTTGAGAATTGTTTGAATTTTCATATTTATTATTACCTTCTTCTTGATTAGAAGTATTTATTGGTATAAACTTAGAAAGTTTGTTTCCAACAATGGTTCTTATATTTTTTTCAAATATAGATTTGATCCTAAAGCAATTATGTCTATTGGTCTATTTTCTTGTTTGTTAGTAATATCATTTAATAACCATCTTGATGGTATTTATAAATCTGTAACCTTGGTTAAATATAAATATCAAATCTTCTTGGTTTGAAGATTTCAATTGTTCAATTATTTATCTTTTTTATAGGTGTTTTGGTTATATTGTCAACTCATGGATTGCTTTCATACTAATATTTTTAGATTGAATTATTAATGTTACATTGTTTTGTATAATAGAATTTGTAATTAAAATGAAATAATTTGGTTTTACTTTTAACCAAATCATTCTAGTTACAAGATTGGATTGGATTCCACTTATAAACTATTAAATTAGACTATTTATCCATCTTTTATCTAGGAGTATTTATTTCCTATGGAATAAAGCTGTTATTTCAACTTGAATAACTACTACATCGATATATCTAAGTTGAGAATATGTTTTTCTAAGCCTTTTGATATTATTTTTGTCAAATATTGCAATTTCAATAGTTCCATCTTCACAATTATTTACTGTGATGTTTCTTCCTAAATTGTTCAAAATATTCAACACCCTAAAATTTCATTTTTGAAAGTTTGTAGACTTCTTCTTTTTGAAATTGTTTTAATTTATCTAATTGGCTGTCTTTTACAATCATATCCTTTTTTATGAGTTCCCTTAAGTTTGCTATAGTTAAATTTTCTTCTTTAGGTATAGGTTTAAATTTATGAGTATTCATCATGAAGACAAATTGAGATTCATTATTTGATTCACTTTCACTTGCATTGGTGACTTTCATATAAAACTAATTTATCATTAGAAATATCATCACCAAAACATATTTCTAATTAATTTATATCTCATATTTTTATCATTCTTTTAGCATAATTTCCATTTTTTGAGGGCATTGTGGAGCTATGTGACTTTATTTATTATAGATACAACATCTTCAAACTTTATTTTTTTAATATCTTTTGCTTACATATCTTTTCTTTTTCTTAATATATTTAGATTTTCCAAATTTTTTCCATTTATATTTTCCTGTTCTCAGATTTGGTTCACTACATCCAAATTCCCAATTGTTTTTTATTATATTAAAACAATATTTATTTCCTAATTTAGTTTCAACTTGTTTAGTTGCTTTGGCTGTAAAGTAGGAGTCTACTATCTTTTGTTTTGCATATATATATATATATATATTATATTTCCTAACCTATCATAAGCATTAGGTTCTTCTAAAAGATCTCTATAGTTATTATTATATATTTCATACCATGATGGAGGTAATTTATAAAAATATTGATTTAACTAAAATTTTGAATCTACATTATTTAACTAGTACTAATGATGTTGAAACTATTTAAAAAATTCGTCTAATTCCCTAATATTAAATAGTTTTAATTTGTAAGAATGCAATTAGTGTCTGCATTAGAACTGATTTCATCCATTGAGTTACAAATTTTCATTTTTATAATTTTTATAACTTTATGAAGTATTTGTTCAAAACTTTGAAAATTATTTAATAACTCCTTTGAGCTTGTCCTATTATCAAGTTTTCCCATCTTCTAAAAAGTTACAAAAGTGTCTTCTTACAATATTACTACTAAAAAAATGTAAAAGTTTTGCTTTTGACCATTTGTCTCTATAGCTTATTAATACTATAGAAAAAGATTGTGCTCAATCATTAATAACTTATTCATATTGATCATAGGGAATATCTTCAAATATAAATATGTACCATTTTTAGCTACATTTTATTTATTTAAATAATTCCTTCTACTATTTGTAATTTGAAACGGTTATTTATTTTGCCTAGCTTGTCTAGAATAACAACTATTTTCAATATTAACAAACATATGCTCATAGTCAGTTTTAGTGTAAAGTCTAGTTTCTAGGCCTAATTCCATATCATCTTCTTCTCTTATTTTTCTTTCTATTTTTCTCTATCTTTCACTACAAAAGTGCTTTCCTCTATAGCGAGTTTTTTTTTTTTTTGGGATTCAGCATATTTGATTTTAGTTTCTTTTATTTCTTCATTTATCTTCCTATATAGCTTTTAATTTCTCAATTACTTCATCACTAGATACATGGATTGTATTATATTGAAGAAAATAATAATAATTATGACTTTCAAATGATTTTTTATTTTGAGAATAAAAGTTTTAAACAGTTTTTAATAGACATTCTATTTTTTGAAAATTACCAATATTTAAATATTAGTTTTTTCTAGTATTTAATCAAAGATTTAGCATAGTCAAATTCTTTTTTTTTTTGTGATTTGTCTTTTTCTTCTAAAACACACACGTTGCTACTATAATATAATATATGATTATCCTCTTCATCAATTAGTGTTTCTAGTTGAAGAATTTTTCATCCAAAGCTTCTACCAAACTAACTATTTTATGATTCTTTTATGATTTTTTCATCCATTTTTCAAAACCAACTAGTAGTAAGATCTATAATAGTATTGATACTAGTAATAAGAGTAGATAAGTGGACTTTATTTTTTTTTTCAATTATCAATATGTAAATTATGTTCATAAGAGTTTTCATCACCCTTTTCGTACACATTTCCCACACAAGTTATGTATTCCATTTTAGACATACTAATTTTCCTAAAACCATTCTAAGGAACAAATTTTTCTCTTAAAAAAAATCCTAGCATACAAGGCCAATACTTGGCATGACAACTAGTGACAGAGTATATAGTCACTCAAGCATATAGAATTTTATGTTATTAAAAGTTAAGAATAAATAACTTAAATAGTATCTAAGAGTAGAAAGATGATAGAAAATTTACAAAATTACTACAAATATTACTAAAAATAGTACTTCTTTCCATTGATATGATACAACTTTATAGGAGTTGTGCAGATACTATACAATAGAAATATCTTACATAAATAGAAGCTCAAGATCTTTCAAGAGGTAATATTATTCATATTATGAAACTCTATATGCAAGTTCTTTAGATGTTATTAGGATACAATTCAAAAATGAAGTACAAATATTTATAGAAATCTAATGTCCAATAGAAGAAATTGACATGATTGGGTGCTATTTTGCACTATTTTTAATAAGACAAATTACTTAAATAGTTAGCAAACTCTTTATCTAAATGTCTGTACATGTTTTTTCTTTAATATAAAGCTTATTTTATGAGATACTATTTACTTTTTTTACTTTTTTAGAAATTTATACAAAATTATCAAGCAAAAAATAAATGTTATATTTCAATTATAAATAAAGATAATATCAACTCTCATAACAATACTTACAAGAGATATCAAGTAGCCTTCCTTCTTGTAACTAGAGTGGTCCTGCATTTTCTCAATATATCTCAAATGCAGGATCACTCTAGTTTCGTAGAAAGGTAAACATCATTTAACAGTTACACTAATTAAACGTTAAAAAGTAAAGAACAACTCATGGTAAATGCTACCTCCTGGCTTTACCTGCATGCATACAAGTGGTGATAAGTAATATTTACAAAATTGAACCGATTATTAAATTGATATAGGTATCAGTTCATAATTTATTAGTTTGATCGTAATTAAATCATGATCAAATCAGTAATTATTAAATATAACTTATTTTTATATTAGATATTAAAAATATAATATAATAAATCATAACAATCAAATAATAATAAAATTTACACATGTTATTACTAATTACACATAAAAATAAGGTTAAATATGATATTTTAGGGGACATTCACACATCAACGTCTTCGCTTCAACAACTTTTCAACAAATCAATGTATTATAGCTATTATATTGGTTTCTCAAATTTTTCTTTTAATAATATAACAACATTAGTTTTTCCGATTTTTTCTTTTTATATATTATAACAACATTATATTGGTTTTTCGAATAATAGCATCATAAAAACTTCTACTTCGAAATATCACGTTCTGCGTCATAACGACTTCTTTGAAATATTATGTTTTACGGATAAAAGCATCATATCAACTTCTTCGATAATGGAGGATAATATGAGGAGGAAAATGGAGGTTTAACCATAAGATCAAACCCTCACATGTTCTGCAAAAAGATTACTGCGTCTGATACCAGCACTCATGGGGGTTCTTTGTTCCTCGTAGAACTGCCGAAGACTGTTTTCACTGCTGAAGACATGTGAAAAAAGAGGTTAGAAAACAGTTGCGAAAATATCAACCTAATTCGTTCCTATTCAGATACTAATAATTTCCATCACTATGAGGAGAGAAGCATACTAGCATTTCACTAGTTTCTTCCTTTTAGATAATATTTCTCCACCTTCTCCTCGTTCATCTAAACCTCACCATTTTTAAAAGATGAAATGAAGTATGATTTTATTTAATCAAAATATGACAAGATATGTTTTATATGTTTTTTGGCATAATATATTTTATAGTTTACCACTACACTATATGACTCTATTTTAAGATATTTGTTGATATATTTTGTTGTTTAAAAAAAAAACAATTGAAGACAAGTACTTTTTTTTTTTTTCGTGAAAGATGTGGCAGGACTGAATATATTTTTCGGTTTTATTTTTTATTTCATTTTAATGATTTGGGCACATTTTAAATCAGCGCATCCATTTCAATTAGAAAAAAAAAAAAAACTATGCAAATTTTTTTACTTTTTGGGTCTTTTTAAAGTGACACTAATAAGTGTATCCAAAAAAAAAAGTGACACTAATAATTATTACGTACGTTGCTTCCATACAAGGCGCATCTTGCTTCACCTTAACAGGTTCGGTGAAAAATTAATGAAAACATATATATATATATATATATAGTGTGTGTGGGCGTATTATTATATACAAATTATTCGTATAAACAGATGAGGAATGTAAGTAAGGAAGTAAACGAAATATATTAAAAAACACCATTGATCATTATTATTATTATTATTATTATTATTATTATTACTTGTTCTGTTTACACATGTATTTTATATGAGTGCAAAGAGGAGCTCATTACACTGTACAGCAATATCGCACACACCATGCCCGGCATACATTATTACTTAAATAATACTCTTTCGCATGAGGTGGACAAAGTCTTCAACAGGCACGAAGCCGACTTTGAGTGGCTTTGTAAAGACCAGACGTGCTGCCACATATCTATTCTTTTCTTTCTTTTACAATTTTCTGTTATCCCATATATACCCCTCTTGTATCTACTTTAAGTCAGGGTTTTACATCATTTTGCAACTCAAACTTCTGCAGCACAAAACCCTCACCTACCTCCATCCTTTCGGTCAGAAGAAGTAGCAGAAAATGCATCAAAAAGAGCTACACCTTCTCTCTTCTGTTCACCGTCACCTTGCTCCCCTCTGGTTTGATTTTTGCTGCTCACCTTTTTCTTGTTATACGGTGAGTTTCAGTGCTAGTTTACTGGTAGATTAATGCCGTATAAGCTCCTTCCCCAGGTCTGGAGTTTCCGCTGTGTGTGTTGTTTCTTTTGGTTCCATTTTAATAGCACCTTCCTCCCCTGCTTCTTAGTTCTGTAGCGTGTTTCTCTGGTGTAAAACGAGCTAGTAGGAAGTGTTGTGCAGACCAAAATTTCATGTAAGAGAATGAGTTTGGTTGGAGCAATCTTAGTTTCCCTTATACTAGAATGTATTTTGATCCTCCCTCAGTGTTATTGCTCTCATTTTCTGCATGAATTTTCTGCTACAAAACTAAGTTCCCTTGTGCTTCTTACTTGCCCACTTTCACTTATGCAAAATTGGCTTCTCTTCATCGTGTTTTGCTAATGGGATGGACAACCATGGTGTAGTGTAAGCCTTCCCCATTTTTTTTTGGCTTTTGCTTCAAGGTTCTTTGTGGATTAAGGGAGGTAAGGGCCCAAGACTAATGTGGTTTCATTTTTCTTTCTTCCCCTGAATGAATCTTAGCTTTTAGGCATAGAACACATGGTAGTTCCATAGGTGGTTTGAAAATTGTGTTCAAGGAAAGCCTAAACCCTGCTGCTATATATGTGTGTGTGTGTGTGTGTGTGTTATATGGGCTATAGAAGGCATGAAATTGAGGAGGAGAAAGGTGGAATTAGTCATTTGAAAAAATATATATATAGTGTGCTAGGAGGCAATAAAGAATAAGATGTCAATGGAATTTAACGAAATCATAGTTTTAATTTTTTTTTTCTTTCTTTTTTTCTCGAATTTCAATCAAATAGAGCAGCTAGTGATGTTGAGAGGGGGCGTCATAACTATTCTCTTATTCGTAGAAAAGAAGGATCTTTAGCCATATGAAGTGCATATTTTATTTTTACTCGTTCTTATCCATGCTTCTACCTCGCAAGATATGGAAACTTTTTTTTTTAAACAAGATAAGTTCTTTATGAGATAAATTGTAGTTATTCAAACTCTAAAATCTGGTGAACAGGTGTTATAAGGTATTCAAGAGATTGAGTCATAGTAGAGGAGTGAGCGGAGAATTTTAGTATCATCTTGGAAGGTGAGTAAGTAATGTGAACCGTGAGTAAATAGTATTAATCATTTTGTTACTAAGTTTTCTTGCAGTGCTCTAAATTTGAAAATCTATTTATGGAGTTACGTATTTAAATGCTTCGTTATACGTATGTTTACTGAAAATTAATTTGAACATAAAATTTTACAAATTTAAGTCTGTTTGAGTTATTTGAAAACTTTGATATTGAACTTATGTGGAAGGTGCTTTGTTTGAAATGCTAATTTGAGAAACGTATTATTTTAAGAGGTTATCTACTCAGAACCCTGTAGCTAACAACAGTAGTTGTTAGCCATGATGCACCATGATCTGTACCCCAACTAGCAGGGGTGTTGCTAGCCCTATGTAAGTGGCCACTACACGTGGATTTGTTTTGTTTTTGCAAGCAGAATGCTATGCGTCTGTGGTCATTTTCCCCGCTAGCTGTGTGCTCTACATCTATTTCAATTAGTTCTGCCTAGATGCTTTTAGTGTAATTTAAGAAATGATTTGCATAAGGCATGCTTCATGCGTTATATTTTTTTTAACATCCCTTGTCCTTTCTATTAAAGGTTGGCATTACTTATTTATTGAGTGTCAAACTCACCTCTTTTTTTAAATTTTTTTTTTCAGATAGCGGTGCAAACCCTAGTCCACCCTCAGCAGCTTACTAGTAGTTGATATTTTGTTCATTTCTTTTGGCAAGCTCGTAGTTGCTCATGTGGGTGCATTTTGTTCATATGCATGTAATTTATTTTGTTCCGAACAGTGTAAAGTGTGGCTCCACTGAATCATAGATAGGGTATCCCCAATCCCCAGAAGTTATTTATTGGTTTGAATTAATACTGATGCTTTTTTTGGATGTATTGTTTTAGTTGGCTGATGGTAGAAATATTAGGAGGTCTAAATTACAGAGGAGACTCTGTCGAAATTTCTACAAAAGTCACTTAAAAACTTATATCTTTTGTATAAAGATTATTCGAAAGTGATACCCATAGTTTTATTATATGAAGTTACAACTTGGAGATATTGTCTAAATTTTGAGTACGATGTCAATACAAATAGACCTGTGGTAGGGGGGATTGTTTGTCTTCTGCGCCATCACACTTAGGTTTATGGGGTGTGATAGTTGGTATCAGAGCTTAGGTCGTTCTATGGTCCTGTGGAGCAAGTGTTTTCAGTGGGATCTCGATTATTGTTATGAACTTGGGAATAACTATACTTGAGGTGTCACCGAAGACCTTATAGGGTGTTCTGATTTATTCCTTCAAGTACATTGTTTTGTCAAATGTGATGATGGTTTGTCTTACCTACAATTTGGAGAATGGTCTAAATGTTTGTTATTTTTGTTGTAGAGTGGATATGCCTCCCAGAATGTGTTCAGTTAATAGGTTAGCTGCTTTATATGAGGCCTCTGTAAGTGCATCAGCCAACAAACTACCTTACCTATTAGAGGCTGTGGTCGAGGTCAAGGGACTATTTGACCCCCTAGGCAAGCCTCACCTGCGGATAAGGTAGAGCCTCCACAGCCTGTGGAGGAAGTTGCACTGCCAATTTAGCCAAGACCTGTAAGGCCTTAAGTGATGAGGGAGGAGAGAGAGGTTCTAGTAACCCTTTCCCAGTTTTTAAAATTGATGCCTCCCACTTATTCTGAAACAGAAAGTAAAGAGGATCCCAGTAATTTATTGATGGTATTGAGAAGATATGCAGAGCTTTAAGTTTCTCAAGTGCAAAATCAGTTGAGTTTGCTGGGTTTCAGTTACAAGATGTGGCTTACATATGGTATCAGACTTTGTTAGGTGAGAGGCCAGTTAGATCGCCCCCAATGCTATGGGAAGAATTTAAAGGACTCTTTATGGATCGTTTCTTGCCACAGAGTGTCTAAGATGCTAGGGCCAGAGAATTCGAAGGTTTAAAATTGATTCCAGGTATGAGTGTTTCTAATTATGATATCCGTTTCACACAGTTGTCTCATTATGCCCCACATTTAGTCCCTACTGAGAAGGACAGGATCAAGCGATTTGTGAAAGAGCTGCCTTGTATGTTGTATAAGGTGATTGCTCTATAGATGAACCTTTTTCCTTCATATTCAGCTATGGTGGATTGTGTACGTATGATAGAGATGAGAGATAAGGAGGAGGACACTTCTCAAAGAAAAAGGAAGCATGATAGTAAAGGGAGACAGAGAGTTAGTTCTTTTATAGCTGGATCTTCTCATGGTCTTAGACCTCAGAGTCATTAGAGACCTACTCAAGCCTTTACGAGATCTCCGACTTCATTTTCTGCAAGTACTGACAGGCACAGAGCATCGTTCTAAGGTGTTAGCACAATGTTTACCCCAGTTTCTACTCCATCTCGTCAGGTCCTTGTTCCATTTATGGGAAGATACATTTAGGCGCTTACCATAAAGAGATGGGAGCATGTTTTTATTGTGGGCAAGTTAGACATTTGGTGAGAGATTGTCCTCAGTGTTACCCTGATTCTAGTCAAGGATTAGTTCGACCAACTAGGCAATTCTCAATAAGGACTCCATCTACTGGTGCAGTTACAGTTCAGAGTGGTCGAGGTAGCAGCAGTGGGATAGTAGTAGGCAAAGGTCAGGCGACTGCAGGATAGGGTCAAGCTTGGATTTTTGCTCTAAATAGATAAGATGCACAAGCATCCAATGCTGTGGTAACAGGTACACTTACAGTCTGTTCATATGTTGCTTACTCATTATTTGATCCTAGCTCTACACATTCCTATATATCTCTATATTTTGCAAAGAAGATTGGCAAGGACTCTGAAAAATTAGAGTGCCCGCTACTTGTTGCAACCCTAGTAGGGGAATTTGTAATGGTTGAATGGGTGTATAAGGCTTGTGTGATTACACTGGCTGATTGTGAGACATTAGTTGATTTGATAGTACTTGTAATAGCAAAGTTTGATGTGATACTCGGAATGGATTAGTTAGCATCCTGCTATGTAGTTGTGGATTGTCATATTAAGTTAGTGAGATGTAACTTTCTCGGTAAACCTCCCTTTATCATTCAAGGTGATCAAAGTGAAGTACCAAACAATTTAATATCTATTATAGAAGCTTAGAGGCTCTTGAAAAAGGAGTGTCAAGGATATTTAGCGATGGTTTGAGATATGGAAGTACAAGTCCCAATATTGGAATAGGTTCCAGTGGCAAAAGAATTCCCTGATATTTTCTTCGAGGAATTACCAAGGTTACCTCCTGAAAGGGAAATTGAATTTTGTATTGATGTACTACCAGGTACTCAGCCTATATCTATTCCTCCTTATAGAATGGCGCCCTTGGAGCTTAGTGAATTAAAGAATCAATTACAGGACTTGATGGATAAGGGTTTTATTCGCCCAAGTACGTCCTCATGGGGCGCTCCTGTACTTTTTGTTAAGAAGAAGGATGGCTCTCTCTACTTATGTGTAGATTACAGACAGTTGAATAAAGTGACAATGAAGAATAAGTATCCTTTACCTTGTATAGATGATCTATTTGACCAGTTACAGGGAGCTCAATGTTTCTCAAAAATTGACTTAAGATCAGGTTATCATCACTTACGAATAAGAGGTGAAGACATCCCTAAAACTGCTTTTAGAACTCAGTATGATCATTATGAATTTTTAGTGATATCGTTTAGGTTAACCAATGCCCCAGCTGCATTTATGGACTTGATGAATTGAGTATTCAAGCCATTTCTGGACCGATTTATTATCGTCTTCATTGATGATATTTTGATTTATTCTAAGAGTTATGAAGAGCATGAGTAGCACGTGAGAGTGGCGTTACAAGTGTTAAGGGAACACCAATTATATGCTAAATTTTCTAAATGTCAGTTTTGGCTAGAAAAAATTGCCTTCTTAGGCTATGTAATCTCGAAAAATAGGGTGCAAGTAGATCTAAGTAAAGTGGAAGTGGTTCAAAAATGGCCAAGACCCACTACAGTTATAGAGGTCCATAGTTTCTTAAGCTTAACAGGCTATTATCATCGGTTTATTAAAAACTTTTCTAAAATAGCTGTACCGTTAACAAGATTAACCCAGAAGAATGTAAAATTTCAGTGGTATGAGGCGTGTGAAAAGGGTTTTTAGAAATTGAAAAATTGTCTGACTTCTACACTAGTTTTGACATTACCCTCGGGGTCTAGAGGTTATGTTATGTACTATGATACTTCTAGGATAGGCTTGGGATGTGTATTGATGCAACATGGTCGCGTAATTGCTTATGCCTCTAGACAATTTAAGAAGCATGAGCAGAATTACCCAACTCATGATTTAGAGATAGTGGTAGTGGTCTTTGCTCTCAAAATTTGGAGGCATCATTTATATGGTGAGACATGTGAAATTTACACAGATCATAAAAGCCTTAAATATATCTTCCAACAGCGGGATCTGAATCTAAGGCAAAGGCGATAGATGGAGTTACTTAAGGATTATGATTGTACTATTTTGTATCACCTAGGTAAGGCTAATATGGTGGCAGATGCTCTGAGCAGGAAATCCATGGGGAGTTTAAGCCATATTATGGGGACAAGAAGGCCACTGATAGTAGATCTTCATAAGATTAAGGGTTTGGGAGTCCAATTTGAAATTAAAGAGCCAGGATTATTTTTAGCCCATGTATAGCTTCGTTCACCTCTATTTGAAAGGTTGAAAACTGCCCAGGTCATGGATGCACAGATTGTAACACCCCGAAATTAATTAAGGTGTTAATTATGGATTTAGAGTAATTAAGAATAATTAATAGAGGATAATGGGGCAAGTTCGTGAATAGAAGTTTTGGAGGGATAAATTATTAATATGGGTTTGAGAATTAATTAGGATAGAAATTGCATCTAGGCCCAAATTAATGAACCATGATAAGAGGCTAATGGAGGCCCAAGGAATTAGGTGCAGACCCAAACCCTTGAGCCCTTCAAATTAGGCCCAAAACCCATTAAACTTCAGCAACCCAATGTATAAAACTGGCCCAATGAAATTCTGCAGCCCAACAATTGAAAACTGGCCCAATAAGCCAAATTTGAAACCCAATTGGATTTGGGCTTGGAGCAACCCATGACCCAGTCCCTTCACCCAACTTAAACCCACCTAAAACCCTAATGCTTCAGCCACTTTCCCCCATTTGCTGAAACACAAAGAAAATTCAGAGGTTGAGAAGGAGGCTAGGGTTGGGGGCAAGAATTATGCATTTTCACACACTTAGAGCAAGATTTAGCCAAGGTAATAGTTATACAACTTAATCCCCTCATCTTTCTCTTTAATTTGGTCCAATGGAGGATTTTCACCTTACCCAAAATCTGAAATGTGGTTATTTGGGGTTTTCTGATGAAATTCGTAGTTTGAGGCTAGGGCTGACATTAGGTGAGTTTAAACCCCTCATTTTGATGCTTTCTTTAATGGTTTGAGACCCCCATAGCTTATTTATATTATGGGTATTAATTTGGTACGAATTTGCTTAGGATTTTGGGTGAAACATTGAGAATTCTGGTGGGCGATACTTGAATTCGAATTTGGGATTTGTGGTGGCTGTTGCGAATTTATCTACAAGTGAGGTAACTGGGGTTTAAATTAATTCCATGCATGTATCTATTTTAATTTCATATTTACTGTATATAAATGATTTGAAATGCTGAATGAATTGGTTGGCTATCTATTGTATCATGATTGGACCTTGTGAGTCTATGGTGGAGCTGTGGTGCGGCTGCCACCTGTGCATGTGCTACGATCGAGCACCGAGTTATGATCAAACCCCAGATGCACTGAGCCCTGGTTGTGCTTTATGGATTAGGTGCCGTGGACGGGCCTCTCCCGATGTTAATGGCCTTTAACATGTGATAATATGATTGCTAGTATGGGATAGTAATCATGATAGCCTAATTGTTTCATTTGCTGAAATAACTGATATGATTCTGATATGGCATTTGATTCATGCATATATGTTGATTAAACTAGATTATATGATGGAATTGCTTTGGTTACTGAGATTTATATCTCACCCCGTGTTATGGGATCAATATTTCAGGTGAAGGTTCTTCGGGTAAGGATAAGGGCAAGCAAGTGGATGAACATCCATGAGCTGAGGCCTAGTGTGGGGAGGCTACACTTGGTCTGAGTGTAATAGGGTAGATGTTAAATTTTGTTTAGTCTTGTATAGCATTATCATGTATCTGTATTGCCAAGTATAGGCTTGCACCTTTCATTTATTGAGGATGTATGTATTGAGGGGTTAGACCTCATCTTAATTTAGTAATTATTGTATGGACTCATGATATCTGCTATAAATGATGTTGACCTATAATATTGCTTATCAATGGAAATGTAACCCTTGAGATATTGATATGAGCCTCTAATATATGGAACCCCCATTTATTGTGTATTAAAGGATAGCTGCTGGTAGTTCATGTATATTTTGTCGTTGATACTTTATAAACTTGCTGATAGAAGGTAATTAGAGGAAAGAAACGGGCATATAAGATTTGAATTGGTAATGGAAGGATAGCTAGGTAAATAAGGTAGATAAATGCCGTTAGAGCCATATAAAATGAGGGGAAGTGACCTTAGAGTGTCCTTAAGAAGAGAAATGGAGTGTAAGGGGCGAAATAGAGGGAAAACAGCTATAAAAGGGAGTCACGCCGCGGCCAGATAGGCTTCGCCGCGGCCTAGGGAGTGACAGTGGCGAAGGACGCCGCGACTTGAGAAATCTCACCGCGGCGCGAAGTGAAAATAATCGCCCAGGGGGTGACAGAACGTAACCTCGCTGCGGCATAATAAGTCTCGCTGCGGCGCGAGTCGAGGAAATTAATTAGGGAGGTTACAGTAGCAAAACTCGCCACGGCGAAAGTCAGGAAAATTTCAGATAGCAACTTGGCCGCGACGCAAGAGTTCCAGGCCGCGGCGCAAGTTTAAAAACTTAGTTTTCAAGCTCCAGACCCTAACTTAGCCAAGGCGGGAAGGTCCCAAGTCGCGGCGCAGGTCCCCAAACTCCTATATTTGACCTAGAAACCCTAATTTCAGTAAGGCTAATGTTAAGGAATAGCATGGGGACATTGGTGGGATATTTTTGTGGGTTGAAATTGATTAATGGATGAATCATAAACCTTTATTGATGATACAAAACCCTTTTACGCATGCTCCCGTTATGGTTGTTAGTTGATGACCCTAATAGTATCAAGGTTTTAATTTCTCTATTCTCTATTAATGTGATTAGTTGCAACGACTCCAAACCTTGATCATTATTTATTAATCATATATTTAACTATAATTACCGATGTTAGAACTTAGGGTCGTCACACATATAGGTAAATTGGTGGATGATGTCAAAAGTGGAAAGAAAAATGAATTCATTTTAGATTCAAATGGAGTTTTATGGTTCGGTACTCGATTGTGTGTGCCAAATGTGGAAGATTTGAGGAAAGAACTTATGGAAGAAGCTCATTGTTCCCGATATACCATCCATCCAAGTTCTACAAAGATGTATCAAGATTTAAAGCAAGTGTACTGGTGGGAAGGCATGAAGAGAGATATAGCGAATTTTGTTTCTTAATGTTTAGCATGTCAACAAGTTAAGGAAGAACACTAGAAACCTGCAGGACTACATCAATGGCTGGAGATACCCGAGTGGAAGTGGGAAAGAATTACTATAGACTTTGTAATGGGACTACCCTAAACAATAAGGGGTTATGATTTTATCTGGGTGATTGTGGATAGACTCACTACAACAACTCATTTTCTCCCTATAAAAGCAACGTACAATGTTGCAAAATATGCACAACTTTACATAAATGAGATAGTGAAACTTCATGGTGTTCCAATGTCTATAATTTATGATCAAGGACTCTAATTTACTTTTAAGTTTTAGAAAGCCTTTCAAGAGGCTATAGGTACCCGATTAGATCTTAGCACTGTCTTTCATCCTCAAACTAATGGGCAATCAGAAAGGACTATACAAACAATAGAAGATATGTTAAGATTGTGTGTTATGGACTTTGGTGGTAGCTGGGATAACTATTTACCATTGGTGGAATTTGCCTATAATAATAGTTACCAAGCTAGCATACCAATAGCACCTTTCGAGGCATTATATGGGAGATGGTGCAGATCCCCCATTGGATGGTTTGAAGTTGGAGAAGCTAAATTGCTAGGGCCTGAGTTAGTGCAAGATGCCATGGAAAAGGTAAAATTAATTAGGGAAAGATTGGTTGCAGCTCAAAGTAGATAGAAAGCATATGTAGACTGCCAACGCCGTGATTTGGAGTTTATGATAGGAGACTATGTGTTTCTCGGGGTGTCTCCTATGAAAGGTGTGATGAGATTTGGGAAGAAAAGGAAATTGGCCCCAAGATATATAGGTCCATTTGAGATCTTAGAGTGAGTTGAGGTTGTAGCCTACCAGCTGGCATTGCCACCTGAGTTATATAATATTTACCCAGTATTTCATGTTTCAATGTTGAGGAAGTATTAACCTGATCCCTCCCACGTGTTGCAGAATCAAGATATTTCTTTGGGTAAAGGTTTAACTTATGAAGAAACTCCTATGGCAATCTTAGATAGACAAATGAAGAAGTTATATTCCAAGGAGATTATGTCAGTAAAGGTTTTATGGTGTCACCATACACTAGAGGAGGCTACATGGAAGATAGAAAGTGAAATGTGTGCAAAGTACCCCTATCTATTTGAGAACTAAGGTTAGTACACCTATATACAAATTCGGGGACCGAATTTTTTTGGCTTTTGCTTCAAGCTTCTTTGTGGATTAAAAGAGGTAAGGGCCCAAGACTAATGTGGTTTCATTTTTCTTTCTTCCCTTGAATGAATCTTAGCTTTTAGGCGTAAAACACATGGTAGTTCCTTAGGTGGTTTGAAAAATGCATTCAAGGAACGCCTAAACTCTGCTGCTATATATATATATATATATATTATGTGTATGTTATGTGGGCTACAGAAGGCCTGAAATTGAGGAAGAGAAAGATGGAATTAGTCATTTGAAATATATATATATATATATATATAGTGTTCTTGGAGGCAATGAAGAATAAGATATTAATGAAATTTAATGAAATCCTAGTTTTAAATTTTATTTTTCTTTCTTTTTCTTTTTTTTTTGAATTTTAATCAAATAGAGCAAGCTAGTGATGTTGAGAGAGGGTGTCATAACTATTCTCTTATTCGTAGAAAAGAGGGATCTTTAACCATATGAAGTGTGTATTTTATTTTTGCTCGTTCTTATCCATGCTTCTACCTCATAGATATGGAAACTTTTTTTTTTAAACAAGATAAGTTCTTTCTGAGATAAATTGTAGTTATTCAAACTCTAAAATCTGGTGAACAGGTGTTATAGGGTATTCAGGAGATTGATTCATAGCTGAAGAGTAAGCGGAGAATTTTAGTATCATCTTAGAAGGTGAGTAAGTAATGTGGACTGTGAGTAAATAGTATTAATCATTTTGTTACTAAGTTTTCTTACAGTGCTCTAAATTTGAAAATATATTTATAGAGTTACGTATTTAAATGCTTCGTTATAAGTATATTTACTAAAAATTGATTTGAACATAAAATTTTGCAAATTTAAGTCTGCTTGAGTTATCTGAAAACTTTGATATTGAACTTATGTGGAAGGTGCTCTGTTTGAAATGCTAATTTGAGAAACATATTATTTTAAGAGGTTATCTGCTCAAAACCCTATAGCTAATAGTAGTAGTTGTTAGCCATGGTGCACCATGATCTGTACCCCAACTATCAGGGGTGTTGCTAGCCCCGTGTGGGTGGCCACTATACGTGGATTTGTTTCATTTTCGTAAGCAGAATGCTATGCATCTGTGGTTATTTTCCCCACAAGCTGTGTGTTATACGTCTGTTTCAATTGGTTCTACTTAAATGCTTCCGGTGTAATTTAAGAAATGATTTACATAAGGCATGCTTCATGCATTATATTTCTTTTTTAACATGCCTTGTCCCTTCTATTAAGGGTTGGCATTACTTATTCATTGAGTGTCAAACTCATCTCTTTTTTAAAAAAAAAAAAAAATTTCAGATAGCAGTGCAGACCCTAATCCACCCTCAGCAACTTACTAATAGTTGATATTCTGTTCATTTCTTTTGGCGAGCTCGCAGTTGCTCATGTGGGTGCATTTTTTTCATATACATATAATCTATTTTGTTCCGAACAGTGTAGAGTGTGGCTTCACTGAATCATAGATAGGGTATCCACAATCTCCAAAAGTTATTTATTGGTTTGAATTAATACTAGATGCTTCTTTTGGATGTATTGTTTTAGTTGGCTGATTGTAGAAATATTGGGAGGTCTAAATTACAGAGGAGACTCTGCCAAAATTTCTACAAAAGTCACTTAAAAACTTATATGTTTTGTATAATGATGATTCGGAAGTGATACCCCTAGTTTTATTATATAAAGTTATGACTTGGAGATATTCTCTAAATTTTGAGTAGGATGTCAATACAAATAGACTTGTGGTAGGGGGGATTGTTTGTCTTCTGTGCCATCGCAATTAGGTTTGTGGGGTGTGATAGGTTTAATCTCAGAAGAGAAGAACTTCAGAACCAGAAGGTCATTTATTTGCATAATTATCAGTTTTGGTCACAACTGGAAGCTAGGAATGGGATCTACCAGCTTTGAATATGAAGCGAAAATCGTAGACATTGTTTTTGTCATCACTTTCAAAGAACCTAATTTTAAACGGCCTAGAGAGGTACCTTTTATCTTGGCGGCCAATCAATATAGGAATCTTCTATTCCAACTAGATTAATATACACATATGGGGAAGATTGCAAATTTAGACCATTCATTTTACTGATATAGGGACAACCCTAGGAGGTTCATGTAGGATATCTTCGAGCAACAAAATAAAGTAAAGGTGAAAGGGATAGATCTCAGAGAACTAGTAAGTAAATACAAATAAAACACAATTAACTACAATTTCAGGAAGGCAACTCATAATAAATAAATAAATATATATATATATATAATTGTAAAGCATAATATACTTTGTGAATGTAAAATATACATACTTAATATGCCTTCAAACATTTTCTTCTTTTAAATCCTTACCTTAATAAATCACATATTAATCTTTTAGAATATAAATAAATACATATATGCATATAGGATCAAGTAACTTTGGAAAATATTCATGCTAACACTTCATATTTGAAACCATAGTTGCACTTTTTGACTAATCATAGTCATCAAATTGAAGCTAGGAAATCACTTAACTGTGTTGGAGTTAGAGAATCATCCATTCTAACTTAACTGAAACCAATGAATCACTCACCTAACTAAATTAATGAATCAAGATGAAGTCGAAGTAAGTTCTTCACCTTGACTAAATGAGTATATTTTGTGTAATTGGTTTGTCAAGGCTTCAATTAAATTTGATACTATATTCTCACAGTGCACCAAGGTGTTAGACTCTAGATATCATTTATAATCCCAAAAACATAGCGTTAATGTTAAACATGCTTGAAATGTGTACATCAAATACAATTCAAGTTGCTCCCTCAGGGGAAATCACATATACTTTTAATCATATATCATACTTGAACAAAAATGCATAAATTATGAATTTGAACAAATAAATATACATTAATATACACTATTCATAAAAAATGTATTCGGATAACAAATAAATATTATGCAAAATAAATTTAATAAAAGTTTCATAAAAATATAGTCCCACTCACAATTAGCTGAGAACAAGTGGAGTCTACATATGTTGCCAGAGCTTATAGGAAAACTAACAAGGTCTCGAATATCCTTAGGCCATAAAAGAAAGAGAGTTATTTGATACGTTGTCATATAAACATTTCAACTTAGCTCAAAAATTCCAAAATTTCATAATGTCTAGTATAATTGAAAATCTAACTCCAAACTTGTTTCCAACCATTCATAACTTATAATGTTCCATAATAGCCTCAAAGTCATCAATGTAGCCTTTAAACATCATATATGATGAAATCAATTTCTACCTTAGGGTTCTCCAGTATTCGCATGTTCATGCTCTTCACTATTTGCATGTTCTGAATTCATTCTTCATTTTATTTGCTACCATAACCCACAGCTTTCTAATGGGTTAAGTATATGCTACACCAAAATCTTAGTACCAAATAACCACATTGGGAGGACAACATATGGCCACTAAGGTCTTAAATTGTAGTTGCGACTGTGGTTACATTGCAGGAATTGTGATTGTGGGTGTTGCAAGTGTTGCAATGTGAGTTTCAGGTATGATTTTTTTTAAGTTATAGAAAATATTTAAAAATGCATATAATTGCTTTAACTTTAAATATATATATATATATATATATATATATATATATATATATATATATATATATATATATAACATATAATATTTAACATCTATATTAATTGAATAAATGGATGCTTTATGCAAGCATATTAATACCACTTAAAGAAATTTAAAATGAAAAAAGTGAATAATCAAAATGCTAATAAGTCAAAGATAATATAAGCACTCCTCCATAATTAAAAATAAAAATAAAAATCCTCTCTCTTATACTCCATTTGCTCATGATGAGAAAATTATAATGTTTGGTGACAATAAAATTCTTGATAATTTATTGTAGTCTAGTGAAACTTGAGTTATTAGAGAATAATCAATGACATATGAAAAGATTACTGATAGAACTATAGACAATAGCTTTAACTATTATGTGAAAAATTAAAAAAAAAAATCTTTTGGCCAGTATATCAATTTATTGCCTTTTACCTCTTATCCTATCACTATTAACCTATTTGTAAGGCCAATATTTCTTAATTTCTATTGTTCTATTCATTAAATCAAATTAGTACATAACATGACTAATAAATTTATTTTGCATTAATAATTGGTAAGTCAAATTACATTATTTAAAAAAATTCAAACTTCAATAAGTTATACATTGCAAATAAATAAGTAATTAATAATTATTTGAAATAAGTATTATCTTTATATTAGCAATTAGCATTAAAAATAAAATAATCTAATTTAACATTGAAAATTTATATTAATATTAGTGTATATAAAAATTCATTTTCCCTCCTCCTAAAATCTCCCTTGTATGAAAATTATCAAAATTTCCAACCATCCCTTCTTATGAAACATCGCCATTTAGAATCACAACATGTGTCTTTCTACCTACCCCAAGCCCATCATCTTTGGCATGTCCTTTCCCTCAAGCACACAATTCCCACTCTCTAGTCTCCTTATCTGCCCGAAGTCATTATTTTTTCAAGCTTTCATTTTCACAAATGCGGATGCTCCTTGAAATGCATCTTCCTTCCTTCCTTGGTAGAGCTCCATCTGCCTCTTAGCTTAAGCTTTCATTTTGGTGGCATGCGTTTATAGGCGATTGGACACTTTTCTAGTTTCATGGGTACATTAACCTCCTTCCAATCTTCTTTCTACTGCAATTTCTTAGGCTTCTCGTATCTTGGTTTTCCAATTTCTTTACTTCCCTTGAGTTTTTTTTTTTTTGGGCTCATTTGTATTCTCCTTCTCTATTCTTCCAAAAGATTGATAGTGGTCTATTATGATACATTGTGCTTTATTGTGGCCACAAAACACATCTCCATATAGTTGCATTAAAGGTTTAATCTAACAACACACTGTGATTTTCAATCACATCGCAATTGTGTGATGATGCGATTGCGACGACAGCTGCAATGGCAAAATTGTGACTGCATTAGAAGATGTAGACTATAATTTAAAACCTACAATTTATTGCATGATCTACGCATAGTTATGTTGTTGCACCTGCACCACACTATTTAGAGTCAATGATCTTTGAACACATGACCTAATCCGTCACTATCCAACTATGCACAATTTCCATAACTCTCACCTATAAATAGTTTGAAGATCTCTCAAGTATGACATTTTCTTGACTCTCAGTACTCACTAGGAAAATAGTTTAGGAGTTGCTTGCGGACCTCTTAACATGATAAAAAAATTTTCAATGATGTTGGAAAAATTAATAGACATAGATGCTTTAATGCTCGCCCTAAGCACAAGTCTTATGTCTTTTAAAGAAGGGATTTGAATCAGTGAACTACAACTCTTAAGAACCTTCCAATTTAAAGAGAGTTATTGGGTGTGTAAAATTTAGATGGAACATATATAAGTTAAATATGAATAGAATAAATCTTATTTAAATTTGGTCAATTAAACCAAATTTTAAATAATTTGTTCATTCAAATAATTATTTAATTTATTCAAATAACTTATTTGAATTTATTTAAGTAAAATTTATATTATAATAATAATTGTTTAAATAAATTATTATACAAATTCTTATTATGATAACTTATCTTATTATAAATAATTTTATTTGAATTTAATTTATCACGACCCAATTTCTGAGCCACGACCAGCGTATAGGCTAAACTAATCTGGAGATTGAGTTAGCTTAGCAAGCCCTCCAAAATCTAAAGTCAATGACGATCATGTCGCGCAATCTCAAATAAAAACTAGGTAGCAAAATAAATTATGTAGATAATGGTGTATCCTAGGTCATTTCCCAAGGAGTTTATGCCTCAATTTGTTGTAAAAGTGTGTTTCGAGTATTACTAAATGAAAATTGTTTAAGGGGGTTTTGAGATGCTAGAATTTAATTGAGCTAAAATTTAATTGACAAGAATCAAAAAACTTAAGACTAAATTGAAGTGAACAGTCTAGAAAATGTGGTAGCTAGCCATGTATTGAACTCCCTAGAATTCAATTATCCTTGCCTTTTTTAGTTTACCAAATTTGGATTTAATTTCTTACTCTTTAGTGTATTCCCTATAAAGGCTGTTGAATAACCATCCAAGATTCAATTCATCAATTATTCAAGGAATTTGCAACCACAAGAAACCTTGAAAAATTAATTCATTGAATTAAGAACAAGAATACACTATAACCAACCCTAATTGATCAATAAAATCTATTGTACTATCCACTTAAGATGCTAATTAACCAATTAGATTAATTAATTCTTCAAACAAGTAATTGCATAAAAATTATAGCCACTTAATCCAACTATCATTGTATCAATTGGCCTAAAATCAAGAGGAAATTAAAAGTAATTTACACAACACTAATTCTGGAATTTTTATAAATATGTAATGATCACAATTAAAATTCCAAAGATCAAATTAAGCTCAATCCACAATTCAACCCAATCCAGAAATTTCCAGTAATCAAATTCCTCAATTAATAAAGTAAACCTAGTCAAATTAATAAGGAAAATAATTCTGAAATTAAAAGATGGAGCAAAGAATTTTTATCCAATTTGGTGAGAAAATTTGGAGCTCAAATCTGCATCTGGGAGTTTCCAAGCTTCAGCTAGCCACCATGGATGATTCAAGCTGCCATGGAGAGTTTAATCGGAAGGAAATTGATGATCGAAGCTTCAGCCATGGAGAAATGGATTAATTAACCTCTCCCTAGAGCTCTCACATTTTTCCACATTCTAGTACGCCTCTCGAGCTCTTCATTTTACGTCGTGTTGTCTGTCTCCTCTCCAGCCCTCAGCTCTTACCTCTTCACACTGAAGTCACGTCCTAGCTCGCTTATTTTTTCTTTCAATCACATGCCCCTCAGCTCGTTTATTTCTTGCAAAATGCCTCACGCTTTCATTAATCCTACGTGTTCTGCTCGTATGTCAACCTTCTTTAATTCCACGTGTTCAGCTCATTCAATTCATTTATTCCCACATCAGCCTATAGCTAAATTATTCTCTAGCTCTCTCCCTGTCAGCTTCTTCAATTCATTCAAGTTATGCAACCACAACCAGTAGCTCAAGCTTTCATCGCATTCTGCCCGAGTTTAATTTCTCCCAGCTCATTCCATGTTTGAAAACCTTAACTCCTCTTTTGTGTTTATACTTCATCCAGCTACTCCTTACTCTATTTCTGCTCTTGTACAACTTTTGTACATTCATCTTCTCGAACCTGTTTTGCATGTCCATCTAGCACGTAGCAAACACGTGGTTCTGCATGTATTCTTCTCTCGTGACTTCCCATGTTTCTTTACTTGAGCTTCTTATCCTCGAGAAACTATCCCATGTCGTGTTCAATCCCCAGCTCTTTTTACTTCGTTGTTCAGCTCCTTTAACTTTTCCTTGTTAGCTTCTTCCTTTGTGTTGTTTGCCTGTTTCTTCATGCAGCATTCTTCAACTCATTCCACTTATTTCTCTTATTATTCTCAGCCTCCTCCTCCTATAAACCCGTGGAACTTCAACTCGTTGCATGATACGTGGATGGTTCTATTCTGCTCCTTCATACTTTTCAACCCAAGGCCTTTTTACGTGTAGCTATTTCTACTCTGTTTCAGCTTAGCTTCTCCTCATTGTGGGCTATCTCTTACTTGAGCGTTACGTGGAGATGAAAGTGTGATATATGTGTGCAGATTATATGAGCCCATGCATGCTCTATTTTGCTCTTCTCATGTCATTCACTTGTTACTCATGTGCATTTTCTTCCTGCAGTTGCCAACCACAATTTCCACATTAGCTTCATTTTGTTCTTGCTCTCATGCTTTATTCATTCATAGCCTCCACACTTTTGTTCCAACCACGTGAAATTCAAGCTTCTTTTGTAAATTTCCCTCATCAAATTGTACATATAAAGCCTTCATCTCTTTCTCAATTCAATTTCCCACTCAAGCTATTTGCCCATCAAAAATTCTGCACAAAAGAATCGAAAATATTCAATAGAATTATCCACAAAATTATTTAAAAGAATTTCATGCATTAAAACTCAATAATTTTGCCAATTAATTCACAAAGTGCATAAGTGGCTGATGAAATCAAATTGTATCTAATTAAACCTTTAAGACCATATTCCATCATCAAAATGCCTAAGTTAAAAGGATTAAAATGTATAAAAATCATGCTTATCAGTCAACTATTATATCATATATTTAAACTAACCCATATAACCCATAAGTTTTGAAAACTTTAATATTCAATTCATTATGTCATTAGAGGCTACCAAAAATTCGGCAGCATCTTCCCTAAATATTAGACATCCCATCCTGAAAAATAAATTAAACCAGCACCAGCACTAGCAACAAGAAGTTACATATAACCAAAATGCCTAGTTACAAAAGTAAAAACAATATTTATACGTTATAAGTGACCATATAACATAGACAATTCCAAACTTCTTTCTCTACACCTAAGTGCCACCACATCATTGAGTCTGACACAATCTCACAAAATTAAACACCTACTCTAAGGGTCTAGTAGCTCACGAGGTCCTAGATCACTTCACTCCTTTACTTGCTGGTTTAAAAAATAAGGAAAGAAGAAGGATAAGCCTACCACGGGCATAGTTAGTGTATAAATAATAAAGTGCATAAAGGAAAAAAAAACAAGTGCATATAGGAGTTTTTTAAAAATCAATGATTATCAAATAATTTAGGCAATAAAATTTATAGATGAAATGAAAGTTACTTATTTAAATAAAAAAGAAACTTTTAGATAAAATCTATATTTTCTAAATATAAGAAAAATATTATAGAAATAGGTATCATAGAGAGGAACTAAATCATCAAGCCACATCATCATATGTCATGGCATTTCTTTGGATTCATCCCATCTTATCACTTTCACAATATATATCTAGTATCTCATATCGCAGCACTGGATACATCACATCGCAGTGCCATCACAATTCACAACTTATTCTAAGTGCACCTAGGTTGTTACCTCTGCTAATGGCTAGAGGATCCTAACTAGATTCCCATTCATTATATAAAATAAAATTAATTAAAATAAAATTCCTTCAAATGGCATTTAGCTATCAAAAATAAATAAAAAATCAAAGAAGTAAATAAATAATTAAATAAGGCAAATTAACCTTAAATATCATCTCTATAACATATGAGACCAAAAAATAACATAAAATACTCTCCTTATAAATAAACATATACACACCACCACTTTCTTTCCATCCAATTCATCCTTTTGTGTTTCACAAGAATATATCACACCACATTTCAATTATCAATTTGTTTTGATAAATTTATTAAATCATCATAAGAATATATATATATATATATATCCATTTTGAAGTTCTGAAAACACTTATTTGTTTCCTAAAGGAATAGAGCACATGAATCACACAATTAAAAATTTTACCATAGAACATGTAAAATGGAATGAAATAGATATACCGCTCTATTATCTACACACTTACCAGTTGGGACTAATAGTATAACTCCCTATTTCCTATTGTTTAATGCTAAGTCTCAGTTGAATAAGTTTCCCTGGTATCACCTAAAATTATAACCAATATAAATTAATTATATCAACCACTCCAATAATATCTATAATTATTTATATAACTTAATATACTCCCTAAAACATAAATCCTTAAATTTTTATATACTTTTCTATCCTAAATACTAACCCTAAATTTGTGATTTTTCAATCTAAGCTTTCATAACTCAAATTAAGTTCAAAACTTACTTCTGGGAATCTAAAGATAACTTTGGAAGGGTTAATTTACATTTAAATGTTGAAATTCAAGAAACCCCAATCTTGGAGCTCAGCCACGGCACTAGGAATGAAGAGAGCTACGCAAAGGGGATTTTGCTTCAATAAAGCATGTGAAAGGATCAATATTAATGGAAAAGAAAGATAAAGGGGGAAGAGAAAAAAAAAACTACCTCCAAATTCCAAAAATTGTAGCTGGAAAACAAAGAAAAATGGGAAGAAAATGAGAATAATTGAGTTGTAATGATACGAAGAAGGACCAAGATTGAAGCATGCCAGAATAGTGAATAACGATGGTAGATGCGTGATTGGAGGTAACCAAAATAGAAGAAAAAATTTTTAGGAGATGGAGATGTGTGGATGGCAGCGAAGAGAATCAAAGTTTTTCGTGAATGAAATGAAGAAGAAAGAAAAGGAATGCTGCCTCTGATGGAAAAGCTGGAGAGAGAAGGTGTTTAGGAAATATTAAAATATCTTTGGCTAATATTGCACTTTTGCCCCCAACAAGTCTAATATGCTTTAATTGAGATTTAAAATGATTGGAAAAGACCTTTAAAATTTTTATATACTCCAAAATAGATTTAAAAATTATTTATTTTTTTTAATAACCTAAAATATATTATTTATTTATTTTTATTATATATATATATATTTAGGTATTACATTCTTCACCCCTTAAGAAATTCGGTCCTCCAAATTTCAAGCAAGCTCCTTACTAATAGATTCGAAGAGGTATAGATACTTCTCACGTATTACTTCCTCAACTTCCCATGTCGCTTCCTCCTTGGAATGATTTTGCCATATCACTTTCACTAAAACTATATCTTTGTTCCTTTATCTCTTAACTTGTCTATCAACTATAGCCACGAGTTGCTCTTTATAAGGGAGTTGTTCATCCAACTGAATTGTTTGTGGTTGAAGCATGTGAGGAGGATCAGGTAAATACTTTTGAAGCATTGATACATGAAAGATGGGATGAACATTTGCAAAGTTCAGTGGAAGAGCCAAATGATAAGCTACATTTCATATCCTTTCAAGAATCTCAAATGGCCCAAAGTACCTAGGGCTTAGCTTTCCCTTCTTACCAAACCTTAAGACACCTTTCATTGGTGATACATGTAGGAACACAAGATCTCTAACTGCAAATTCTAAATCACATCTCCTGTGGTCAGCATAAGACTTTTGTCTACTTTGAGTAGTCAATAGCCTTTCACGAATTAGTTTTTCCTTGGCCACTGACTCCTCAACTAGGTTTGAGCCTAATAATTTTGATTCACCCACTTTGAACCATCCGATAGGTGACTTGCAATGCCTACCATACAATACTTCAAAAGGAGCCATCTGAATGCTTGATTGATAACTATTATTGAAAGCAAATTTCATCAAAGGTAAGTATTTATCCCAACTCCCACCAAGGTCTAAAACACATGAACATAGCATATCTTCTAATATTTGAATTATAAGTTCAAACTGCTCGTCTATTTGAGGATGAAAGGCAGTACTAAGATCCAATCTGATTCCAAGTGCTTCTTGAAAAGACCTCTAGAACTTAGCCGTGAATTATGGGCTACAGTCTGAAATAATGGATAATGGTACACCATAAAGAGAGACAATCTCATCCAAGTAAAGTTTAGAATATTAAGCTACACTGTAAGTAGCCTTCACAGGCAAAAAGTGAGCAGACTTGGTCAAGCGATCTACAATCACCCGTCCTGAATCATAACCCTTGATAGTTTTAGGCAATCTAGTTATAAAGTCCATAGCAATTCTCTCCCACTTCCATTCTTGTATTTCAATTTGCTGAAGCAAGCCTGTGGGCTTTTGGTGCTCAGCCTTCACCTATTGACACACTAAGCATTTAGATACAAATTTCACCACATCCTTTTTCATCCCTTTCCACCAATATAACCCCTTCAAATCTTGATACATTTTATTAGAACCTGGATGACAAGTATAAGTTAAATGATGAGCTTCTTCTAACACTTTGCTCCGTAAATCTTCTACATTCGGCACACATAACCTATGACCGCACCTTAAAATGCCTTTAGAGTCCACTGAGAACTCTTGTAGCCTTTCTTCATGAACTTCTTCAATGATCTTCTTCATCTAAGGATCTTAGTCTTGTGTAGCCTTGATTTTATCTACTAAACTAGAACAGAGTTGCACATGGGCTAATAAGGCGCCAGATCCTGTGATCTCTAACCTTACTCCACTTTCCTCAAGCTTCTAAAACTCTTTCACCATAGGCCTCTTAACTTCAGCTATGTAGGCCAAGCTACCCTTTAATTTTCTGCTTAATGCATCTGTAACCACATTGGCTTTACTGAAATGGTATAAAATACTACAATCATAGTCTTTCAAAAGCTCCATCCATCTCCTTTGCCTTAAATTCAAATCTCACTACTGGAAAATGTACTTAAAACTCTTATGATCAATGTAAATTTCACAAGTCTCGCCATACAAGTAATGCCTCTATATTTTTAAAGCAAAGATCACTGTGGCCATTTCTAGATCATGAGTAGGTTAGTTTTGCTCATGCTTCTTAAGTTGTCTAGATGCATAAGCTATCACCTTTCCATGTTGCATTAAGACACAACCTAAACCCACTCTTGAAGCATCACAATAGACTGTATAGGCCCCATTCCTAGATGGAAGAGCCAACATTGATGTGGAAGTCAGACAGTCTTTTAGCTATTGAAAACTATGCTCACAAGCATCAAACCACTAAAATTTTATGCCCTTCCGTGTTAACTTGGTTAAAAGAGCTGCAAGTTTAGAAAAATCTTTAACAAATCTACGATAATATCCTGCTAGTCTAAGAAAACTATATATCTCCGTCACTGTAGTAGGTCTAGGCCAATTTTGGACTGCCTCTATTTTCTTTGGATCCATACTAATCCCAACCTTGGATACTATATGTTCTAAGAAAGCCACACTGTCTAACCAAAACTCACATTTTAAAAATTTAGCATGTAGACAATGCTTTCTCAAGGTTTGTAAGGCTATGCATAAATGTTGTTCATGTTCCTCCTTACTCTTTGAGTATACAAGAATATCATCAATAAATACAATCACAAAGTGATCTAAATATGGTTTAAAGACTCGATTCATCAAGTCCATAAAACCTGCTAGAGCATTTATAAGCCCAAAAGACATGACTAAGAACTCGTAATACCTATAATGAGTTCTAAAAGCTGTCTTTAGAATATCTTCTCCTCTGATCTTCAATTGATGGTACCTTAACCTCAAATCAACTTTAGAGAAGCATTGAGCTCCTTTAAGTTTGTCAAACAAGTCATCTATTCATGCCAATGGATATTTATTCTTTACTGTCACCTTATTCAATTGCCTATAGTCAACACACAGCCGCATAGATCCATCTTTCTTTTTCATGAATAACACTGGAGCACCCCAAGAAGAAGAACTAGGGCGTATGAAGCCTTTATCAAGAAGATCTTGTAATTGTTCTTTCAATTCTCTGAGTTCTACTAGAGCCATACAATATGGGGTATAAACACAGGTGAAGTGCCAGGAATCAAATCTATACATAATTCAATCTCTATGTCTGGTGGTAAACTTAGCAACTCTTTTGGAAAAACATCAGGGAATTCACATGCTATAGGTACTTCTTTTAGACTTACTTCTATCACCCATGTGTCTCTAACCATTGCTAGATAGCCTTTGCACCCCTTTCTCAATAACCTTCTAGCACCCAAGGTAGAGATTAAATTACTGGGTGCCAAGCTTCGATCACCCTGACAAGTAATAATTCCTCCTTCTGGCAATTTAAATTTCATGAATTTATTATGACAATCAAGTATGGCATGAGAAGAAGATAACAAATCCATACCCAAGATCACATCAAAGTCTGTCATGTCGAGGACTATTAAGTCTACTAGTAACTGATTTTCTTCCACTAGAATTTCACATGATCTATACACACAATTAGCTATAATTACATCTCCTATAGGTGTAGCCACCACTGATAGTTCATCAAGAGGTGATGCATCTCTGCCAAACCACAATGCAAAGAATGGAGATAAAAAAGAATGTGTAGCCCCAGGATTGAATAAAACATGTTCATCAAAAAAGCAAATCGAAAGTATACCTACAACCACTGCATTTGATGTCTGAGCATCCTGATAGGTCATAGCAAAAACACGAGCTTGACCTCTCCCAACTTGTCCCTGACCTCTACCTCTGAACCTTTTACCACTAGACTATGCCTCACTAGAACCTCAACCTCTAAAACCCCCAATCTGCCTTAAAGGTGCTGCAGGTATTGGAGAATATGGTAACATTGACGGGTTTGACACATGACTAGAGGATGGTCGAGCTGATAATGTAGGACAATCTTTTCTGAGGATGCCTTGCTGACCATACTAATAACACACTTTCCCTGGTCTAAAACAAACTCTAGTATGAACTCTCCCACAAGTAGGGCAAGAGGGGAGAGTCTTAAAAGATCTCCCTCTGTCACAGCTGATCTGAGAGGAGTATGGCTGATCATTTCCACTAACTAGTATCATACTAGATGAATGACTACTATAGATCTCTGATGCCAAGAACCCTGATGATGGCCTTGATAGCTTACCCTAATCTCTCTTGATGCATTACCACTACCTTAGCCCTGATAGCTACCTCAAGTACTCTCAGTGCATTACCGCTTATGCGACTCTTGTAATACCTTACTCCTTTTACTACAAGTTTTAAACAGTTTAGCATTTTCAACTACCTTTCCATATGAATCATAGTGGGTCCTCGTTACAAATCGAAATAAATAATCTAGAAGACCCTGAACAAACTGTTTTGCCCGCATTTCTTCAGTAGCCACCAGGTGTGGAGCATATCTAGACATTTGAGTATATAATATATCATATTCTGAAACTGTCATATCCTCTGTCTGTCTAAGAAGTTCAAATTCCCTTGCTCTAGCATCTTTGACAATCTGTGGAAGGAACCGCCTCATAAATAATTCTAAAAACTCCCCCCAACCCAGAGGAGGTGAATCTCATGGCCTTCCTTGCATCATGGTCTCATACCATGTCTGAGCCATACCCACCAAATGAAACTCTGCCAATTCAACTAATCTAATGGACGTACACCCTAGTGCCCAATAAAGTCAGCCTATCTCATCCAAGAAATACTGTGGATCTTCACTGGCTTCTATACCTAAGAAGGAAGGAGGTTTGAGTTTCATAAATTCAGCCAACTAAACCTTATTACCCCTTTCCTGTGGAATTGGCTGCTCCTCCTGTGGCCTAGGTTCTTGTTCAGGCCTAGGGTCTATCTGTTGTTCTTGCTCCTGTTGCTGTTGTTGTTGCTGCTGTTGTTGCATCATACCTAACATTACCATTATAGTCTGCTGCATCGCATGCATCCCAGCTACAACATCAACTAATGTTAGATTGGCTTGCTCAGCCTCAAGCATCTCAATCCTTACCGCTTTAGTGGCTTCAACTGTAACACCCCAAAAATTAATTAAGGTATTAATCATGGATTTAGATTAATTAGGAATAATTAATATGGGATGATTGGGCACGTTAAGTGAATGGAGATTTTAGAGAGATAAATTATTAATATGGGTTTGAGAATTAATTAGGATAGAAACTTCATCTAGGCCCAAATTAAGAAATCATAAGAAGAGGCTAATGGAGGCCCAATGAGTTAGGTGCAGACCCAATCTAATTCCATATGATAGAGGCCCAAGATCCACCTTTCATAGGCTCCTATGAGTGGCCCAATAACCCTTGTGCAAACCCAAATCCTTGATCTCTTCAAACTTGGCCCAAACTTGATTAAAATTCAATAGCCCAATACATAAGAGTTGGCCCAACAAAGCAAAAATCTGAAGCCCATTTGGAGTTGGACCTTGGAGCAACCCATGACCCATCTTAAACCCAACTTAAACCCAACTAAAACCCTAACTCTTCAGCCTCTTCCTCATTTTGCTGAAACTCAAGAGAGGAAATTCGGAGGTTCAAGGGAGGCTAGGGTTCTACCAACATGGAAGCTCCATTTTTGACTCCTAGAGGATGATTTAGCCAAGGTGAGTTATATATAACTTGACCCTCTCATCCTCCTCTTCATTTTGGTCTGATTAATTTCTGGGTTTGAGCATTTTCATCTTCTTCTCAAATCTGAAATTTGGTGTTGGGTGATTCCTTGCAAGATTTTCGGACTTGGAGGTTAGAGAGAAGATTAGGTAAGCTTTTCCCTTCCATTTTGTGAATCACTCTGTTGGAAAATGCCCTAAGGATGTATTATCATAATGGGTTCTATTATTGTGTGAGATTACAAGGAGATAATGGTGGAAAACTGAATTTTCTGGGCTTGATGATTGAAATGCGAATTTTGGTATTTCCGTGGTGGATTTTTAGAGGTGAGGCTATGGGTGTTATTAAGTGAGTATCTTTTTCCCATTTTGATGCATTTTCTGTTAGTTTGAGACCCCTACAGTTGACCTATGATATGAGCTTTGGTTTTATGTGAAATTACCCAGAAATTGGAGTGAACTATGGCAATTTCTGGTGTGGGAAGTTGGAATCCGAAATTAAATCCCTTGGTAATTAGGTAAGTAACCTTTAGTCTGTCATTAGTAGTTCAACTCTTTGGATATTTGATTGTGATTAGAAATGATGATAATTATGCTTGTTATAGGCTTGGTATGCATTTGGATTATTATGGTAGCTAGGGGAAAAGTAATTGGCTTCATTGAGGTAACTGGGTTATTTTCCTAATTCCATGTATATGCTCATATTAATCTGCTATTTATTACAAATGCTTGATTTTGAAATGTTAAATGACTGGTTGACTACTTGATTGTTATTGTGATTGGACCTTGTGAGTCCATGGTGGAGCTGTGGTGCGGCTGCCATTCGTGCATGTGCTTCGATCGAGCACCGGGTTGTGATCAAACCCCAGATGCACTGAGCCCTGGTTGTGCTCATTATGGAGTAGGTGCCGTGGACGGACCTCTCCCGGTGTTATTGGCCATTAACATGTTGTGTATGATTGCTGGTATAGGATAGTAGTCATTGGTAGCTCAACTAGTTCATTTGCGAATTGAATTGATGATTCTGGTATTGATGACATGAAATTGCATTGGATTGATTGACTTGTACATATATATGGAAATTGCCTTTTGTAACTGAGATTGTATATCTCACCCCGTTGTGGGCTAATATTTTCAGGGACCGGACCTCTTAGTGGTAAAGAGAAAATTAATAGAAGATCATTAAATGGTTTGGTAGCACATAGGCTTGGGAGCTTTGACAAAATGTATTGTAACTAAATTGTTAGTTCTGTATCATTGCTGCATTGTATCATGAGTTGCCAAGTATAGGGATTGTATATGTAATTTGATTATCATGAAATTGAACATTATGATTGTAATTGGCTAATAATGGATAAGTGATTTGATTTTATATGAACATTAAGTATTGACCCCATGCACCTTATGACCATAATACATTTGCTGTCATTAATCTATGAACTCACTAGTTTATGGTAGCTAGAGGATTAAGGATCCACATTTGAATTTTAAATGTGTAATGATAGATGTGTTAAGTAGATTAGGTGAAAGAAAGACATTAAATCTTCACAAACTAAGTTAAAGTGGCCTAGAGGGTTGCTAGAGGGGGAATTGGAGAGCATGAGATGAAATTTTGAGAGTTATAGGAACAGAAGGGAATTGGCCACGACCAACATTTAATTGGCTTAGGCCAAATAGAAACAGAGAAGAATTGGCCGCGGCCAAAAATTAATTGACCTCGGCCAAATGTGGCGAACCTGCCAGGGAAGAAAACAGAGAGAAATTGACCGCGGCGAATAGTGATGTTGGCCGTGGCTAAGCCTAGGAAACAAGTTTGGGGGTGTTCCAGAGGGTATTTGGCCTCGGCGAAAGGGGTATTTGGCCGCGGCAAAATGTGTGAAATTTATGGAGGTGTAAGGACTTGAATCCGAGAGTAATTGGCCGCGGCGAAAGGGGATTTAGCCGTGGCGAAGGTGCTCAATTTCTCATATTCACTTAGAAACTTTAATTTTTTTTATGGTAATACTAAGGAATGATTTAGAAACAATTGTAAGAGGTTTTTATGAGTTGGAATTAATGGATGGAAGAATCAAAAGCTCCTTATTAATGATTAAATTCACTTGCACCTTTGAATGATTGTGGTTGCCTAATTAATGACCCTAATAACATTAAGGTTCAAATTTCCTAACATTTTTCGAATATAATTAGTTGTAATGACTTTCAACCCTAATTGAAATTTTATGGTTAGTAATCACGTACTTAACCTTAATTATGATTATTAGAAGTTAGGGTCGTTACAGTTGGTATCAGAGCAATGGTTCAGGACAACTATTCCAATTTAAATTCTATGACTAAAAGCTTGGCAATCATGATGCATATTTGGCATGGTATTAGCTTATGAGAATAGCTAATTAGGCAAACATATAATTGATGTGCTTTAAGTGCTAGAAAGAAGTATAGAGGAATGATGAGATAAGGCTTGTAATACTTGATTGAAATGACTGTTTCTTGAATTTTATTTAGAGCATCACCTATCACAATAAGTATACCTTGGAGAATAATAGAGTATAGTTAGATTTTACCTCATAACACTTTAGTAATGCTAATTTTGAGACTTGAGGTTGTTAATGCCAATGAAAAGATTAGAATTTTGCCCTTCTTTCCTTCGGATATTGGGTTGTTGGACTCAGTCTGGATAGATAACTGGTTGAGGCTTGTTGCCAACTGGCTATGCAATAGATGCACCAATCACTCGCTGTGAGGCACCAGTTGACTGAATGAATGAGACCAAGTAACTGATAAGGATGATGAACAAAGCTACTAATAGCATTTATAACCAGTTGACCACCATTTATTAAGCAAGTCAATTGGGTACGGTCGACCAATTGACTGGCCTATCGAAGTAGTTAACTGATCATAACAAGAGTAGCAATTCTTTACCTAAGTGAAATTCTAAACTTTTCAAGGGCCATCTAGAGTGATGTTGAGAACTTAAAAGGCAATGGTATGGAGTAAAACACTTAACTAGTTATAAGAACTTTACGAAAGGGTAAGATGTAGACCTTACTTGCAATCAGGAAATTGATAATGGAACTAGTGTGTAGTAAATAAGTGTGATTGATTAAATATATGAAGTGATGCACAATCCATAATGAGTTAGGATTATGTAGACTTCAAAGGGTCCCCAAAGTTGAAACTTTATAGGTACAGAGGTCCTAACCCACTTGCTTGGTCCCGGTTAATAAAGAATACAATTACTCGATCCTAGCTACCGCAATTTGGCCTAATGAATAAGGGCGATAAGAGCTAAAGAATGTTTCAAATAGTTTTATTCAAACTATTAGAGTGAGTAAGCCATCTTTAGTTAATAATGATAAGAAAGAGGGCAAGAAAAACCTTAGGATTGTCGAATCCATTTCTAAATATGTATAGTGACTTTAAAGCAAGAGATTAAGGGAGATGATGTTCTGAAAGGAATCTTGAGAGCTTTTAGGCTCCTCCCTTAGTGTACTAAGGCAGAAAGAGAGATTATGACAAGAGAAAAGACAACCCTTTAGCGTGATAAAGGTAAGGTGCACCGACACGGGGTGCTTGTGCATGTTGTCTCTTGTGTAATTTAGTTTACTTATGCTATGTGTTGATGTGCATTTGGGTGGTAGTTAGAGGCACTTTATGTGTATGATACACTCGAGGAGTGTAAGATAAGATTCTACAGCACTCTAGTGCTAGAAGCATGTGTGACGTGCTCATTTATCAGTACTTCGGTGCTAAGGGCATGCAGGGCATGTCGCTCATCATATGATTTAATGAATTTTGACCACCAAATTGGCATCAAACTAGGCTAAGTAGACTTTCTTCCTAGAAGGTAAAGAGGAGATCTTGATGGTAAAGACCCGCCTAAAAAGAGAATAAAATTGTACCTGTGTGAGTACAAGTGGTTGAGATATAGTTATCATGGGGTGATAAGCATGTGTATGACCACAGCAAAGCATTGTCTGCTAATATTAAAAAGGCAAACCCTAATTCCACCACTGGTAATTCTATTGTCATATATCACGTGTGGCGTGATTAAGGGGGCAGAGGTAACATTGGGAATTCAAGATGGACTAATGATTACTGTGGTAGAAAAACTCCCTAATCTTGAAAGAGAACTCCCTAATCTAGGATAATAACTCGGGGAAAATGAATGAGAGATGGCATCAATGCAACTAACTTATGTTATTACAATAAACCTTAGTATAATGATTGACGAGGAAGGGTGAAACACTAGTGGTAAATGACACTTGAGTTCTCTCGTTTGGGAATCCCTACTTGATCTATTAATAATTAGGGAATGTTTAACAATGAAAAGACTTACTGAGTCTCTTTATTATGTTAATTTAACTCCCAATAGTTAGGCGTGAAATTGAGGCCTAAAAACTTTTAGGGGAGTGCAAGAGTCAGTTATAGTTGGCATAGGCCATTGTGTAAAGATGAAAACTATCATACCATCTCATATTGTATGCTATAACGTATGGTCAAAAGACCTTGTACTTGCAGTCAGAGAACCTTATTGACAAGGTCTCAGATTTTACATTAATGAATACAAGATCTTGTTGATAGGATCTTAAACCTTGTTGACAAGATATTATTTCTTTACTCTTTAGGGAAATATTAGGAATTTCCCAACTAGAAACAAAAAAAAAGTGGTAAAAAAGTGTGCTAGTTGAAGAATAACTATACCTGTATGAAAATATCTTAGTTGGGGGTAGAAGATACGAAAGCGCAGCCCTTTGGGACTATATAATGACATAAAACCCAAGGAGATGTTCAATTGACATCAAATGAGTACAGATGCCATTAAGTTGACTACTAAAGCTTGTAGTAACTGAGAATTACATGTATGTAATTGTGGTAATGCCTTTGCAAGTGCAAAAAAAAAAAAAAGAGAGAGGAAAAAAAAACAAGAAAAAAAAAAGAGAGAAAGGGAAGAGATCTACTAAGGGTTTAACCTATGTTGGTTACACCTACAGACAATGATGAGATTACTCAGGATGAACCACCACTACGAATTGGGAATTTTAATATTTATAGGCAAGTTATTGAAGCTATGCCATCTAATAAACCATCCACGAGAACTATGACCTGTCAGATTTAAAGAAAACTCATTTCTAAGTCATAAAGAACTACTTCGATATTCTGGACAAGACATTCTCACTCTTGAGATCAGGTCTTATTAGAGAATATAATCTAGACCTGAAATATCGTGTTTATCTTTACTTGGAAGATCGTGTTTAATTTCGATTATGTGGAAGGTGAACCTACAGTGTTTGGGTACCTTCAAGAGATTAGTTGTGAGATCAAACTTTACATTAGTTTTAACCCTCAGAAATCTCAACAAATGAGAAGGAGTAATCTTAGGCACTAATTGGAGATGAAAGGGAAATTCTATACGTTTAATAGAAGTAATGAATTGTCTACTAATGGACAATAAATGAGGATAATATGTGCAATAATTTATAAGATAGTTGAATATAAGACTTGAAAACTTAAACTAAATGAACCTGTAAGAGGTGAAACCCATTTTGGTTAAGAAGGTGGGGGTAATCTAAGTGAAGGACAAATAGAACTTCATGATGAAATAAGGTCACTTACCTATATTGCTATTAGTGGAATAAATACTAAAACGACTGACTAAGTGAAATCCCTTATAGTTCTTAGTATCAACTATTAGGGAGAGTTAAACTAAAGTATCTAGGAGTTATCCCTCAAACGGATTGGAAGTTAAGCAGGAAAGGAAATTAACATGAACATGTAATAATCGGCTATTAGAACGACCAAAAAAAAGAGAGAGGAGAGAAAGAAGAGAAAAAAAAAAGGGGAGGAAAATATAAAATAGAATTAAACAAAAAGCTATGAAGGGAGAGAAAATTAGGATGTATTTGAGCTAGATATCAAGAGCTTGCTATAAGATGATCAAGTGTGGCTTGGTCAGGATCTCTTTAGTTGTGGACAAAGAAAGAATATGGAATATTCGGGTTGGTATGTCATTTGACGTAGGTTAACTAGAGGAAATAGAGTGGTGATTATCAAGTGAAGTGGTAACATGACAAGAACGTCCTCCCCAGAAAAGTAGTAAGAAGGGACTAGTCTCTGGTAAGACTATCTGAGCTATCAAGGAGGAGGTTATGAGGATGAATTGTCCAACATCAATGGGGTAAGGTATAACTAATTTTGAGGACAAAATTTCTAAAAGGAGGGGAGAATGTAACACCCCAAAAATTAATTAAGGTGTTAATCATGGATTCAGATTAATTAGGAATAATTAATATGGGATGATTGAGCAAGTTAAGTGAATGGAGATTTTAGAGAGATAAATTATTAATATGGGTTTGAGAATTAATTAGGATAGAAACTTCATCTAGGCCCAAATTAAGAAATCATAAGAAGAGGCTAATGGAGGCCCAATGAGTTAGGTGCAGACCCAATCTAATTCCATATGATAGAGGCCCAAGATCCACCTTTCATAGGCTCCTATGAGTGGCCCAATAACCCTTGTGCAAACCCAAATCCTTGATCTCTTCAAACTTGGCCCAAACTTGATTAAAATTCAGTAGCCCAATACATAAGAGCTGGCCCAACAAAGCAAAAATCTGAAGCCCATTTGGAGTTGGACCTTGGAGCAACCCATGACCCATCTTAGACCCAACTTAAACCCAACTAAAACCCTAACTCTTCAGCCTCTTCCTCATTTTGCTGAAACTCAAGAGAGGAAATTCGGAGGTTCAAGGGAGGCTAGGGTTCTACCAACATGGAAGCTCCATTTTTGACTCCTAGAGGATGATTTAGCCAAGGTGAGTTATATATAACTTGACCCTCTCATCCTCCTCTTCATTTTGGTCTGATTAATTTCTGGGTTTGAGCATTTTCATCTTCTTCTCAAATCTGAAATTTGGTGTTGGGTGATTCCTTGCAAGATTTTCAGACTTGGAGGTTAGAGAGAGGATTAGGTAAGCTTTTCCTTTCCATTTTGTGAATCACTTTGCTGAAAAATGCCCTAATGATGTATTATCATAATGGGTTCTGTTATTGTGTGAGATTACAAGGAGATAATGGTGGAAAACTGAATTTTCTGGACTTGATGATTGAAATGCGAATTTTGGTATTTCCATGGTAGATTTTCAGAGGTGAGGCTATGGGTGTTATTAAGTGAGTATCTTTTTCCCATTTTGATACATTTTCTGTTAGTTTGAGACCCCTATAGTTGACCTATGATATGGGCTTTAGTTTCATGTGAAATTACCCAGAAATTGGAGTGAACTATGGCAACTTCTGGTGTGAGAAAGTTGGAATCCGAAATTAAATTCCTTGGTAATTAGGTGAGTAACCTCTAGTCTGTCATTAGTAGTTCAACTCTTTGGATATTTGATTGTGATTAGAAATGATGATAATTATGCTTGTTATAGGCTTGGTATGCATTTGGATTATTATAGTAGCTAGGGGAAGAGTAATTGGCTTCATTGAGGTAACTGGGTTATTTTCCTAATTCCATGTATATGCTCATGTTAATCTGCTATTTGTGACACATGCTTGATTTTGAAATGTTAAATGACTGGTTGACTACTTGATTGTTATTGTGATTGGACCTTGTGAGTCCATGGTGGAGCTGTGGTGCGGCTGCCATTCGTGCATGTGCTTCGATCGAGCACCGGGTTGTGATCAAACCCCAGATGCACTGAGCCCTGGTTGTGCTCATTATGGAGTAGGTGCCGTGGACGGACCTCTCCCAGTGTTATTGGCCATTAACATGTTGTGTATGATTGCTGGTATAGGATAGTAGTCATTGGTAGCTCAACTAGTTCATTTGCGAATTGAATTGATGATTCTGGTATTGATGACATGAAATTGCATTGGATTGATTGACTTGTACATATATATGGAAATTGCCTTTTGTAACTGAGATTGTATATCTCACCCCGTTGTGGGCTAATATTTTCAGGGACCGGACCTCTTAGTGGTAAAGAGAAAATTAATAGAAGATCATTAAATGGTTTGGTAGCACATAGGCTTGGGAGCTTTGACAAAATGTATTGTAACTAAATTGTTAGTTCTGTATCATTGCTGCATTGCATCATGAGTTGCCAAGTATAGGGATTGTATATGTAATTTGATTATCATGAAATTGAACATTATGATTGTAATTGGCTAATAATGGATAAGTGATTTGATTTTATATGAACATTAAGCATTGACCCCATGCACCTTATAACCATAATACATTTGCTGTTATTAATCTATGAACTCACTAGTTTATGGTAGCTAGAGGGTTAAGAATCCACATTTGAATTTTAAATGTGTAATGATAGATGTGTTAAGTAGATTAGGTGAAAGAAAGATATTAAATCTTCACAAACTAAGTTAAAGTGGCCTAGAGGGTTGCTAGAGGGGGAATTAGAGAGCATGAGATGAAATTTTGGGAGTTATAGGAACAGAAGAGAATTGGCCGCGGCCAACATTTAATTGGCCTAGGCCAAATAGAAACAGAGAAGAATTGGCCACGGCCAACAATTAATTGGTCTCGGCCAAATGTGGCGAACCTGCCAGGGAAGAAAACAGAGAGAAATTGGCCGCAGCGAATAATAATGTTGGCCGCGGCTAAGCCTGGGAAACAAGTTTGGGGGTGTTCCAGAGGGTATTTGGCCGCGGCGAAAGGGGTATTTAGCCGCGGCAAAATACGTGAAATTTATGGAGGTGTAAGGACTTGAATCCAAGAGTAATTGGCCGCGGCGAAAGGGGATTTAGCCGTGGCGAAGGTGCTCAATTTCTCATATTCACTTTGAAACTTTAATTTCTTTTATGGTAATACTAAGGAATGATATAGAAACAATTATAAGAGGTTTTTATGAGTTGGAATTAATGGATGGGAGAATCAATGGCTCCTTATTAATGATTAAATTCACTTGCACCTTTGAATGATTGTGGTTGCCTAATTAATGACCCTAATAACATTAAGGTTCAAATTTCCTAACATTTTTCTAATATAATTAATTGTAATGACTTTCAACCCTAATTGAAATTTTATAGTTAGTAATCACGTACTTAACCTTAATTATGATTATTAGAAGTTAGGGTCATTACATCAACTCTTTGATCATTTTCAAGTCTACGGGCACCATCATGTCCGCGACCTCTACCACCACCTCGCCCTCGGCCTCTAAGTGCCAGAGTAGTGTTATGAGGCAAGTTAGAAGCCTCATCAGGAATATATCTCATAGGTGCCATCCTCTTTCTTTGTGGCATTATCCTAAAATAAAAGTAACATGCACACAATTGATAATTTTAACAAAAGCATAAAAATTAAATATAAACTACACACAGACTATGATGTGAGACTCCATGATTAGGATTTGACAATAATAGCTCCTACATGTAAAGTGTGCTGGCCAGGTACACAATTACACACAAGATTCTACTACTTCCCAATCCTGTGGCTACAAGGACCTAGACATAACCACGGCTCTGATACCAACTTTGTCATGACCCAATTTCTTAGCCACGACCAGTGCATAGGCTAAACTAATTTGGAGATTAAGTTAGCCTAGCAAGCCTTACAAAATCTAAAGTAAACTGTTATATCATATATTTAAACTAACCTATATAACCCACAAGTTTTGAAAATTTTAATATTCAGTTCATTATGTCATTAGAGGCTACCAAAAATTCGGCAGTATCTCCTCTAAAAATTAAACATCCCATCCTGAAAAATAAATTAAACCAGCATTAGCACCAGCAACAACAAGTTACATATAACCAAAATGCCTAGCTAGAAAAGTAAAAACAATATTTATACATTATAAGTGACCATATAACATGGATAATTTCAAAATTCTTTCTCTATACCTAAGTGCCACTACATCATGGAGTCTGACACAATCTCACAAAATTAAACACCTAATCTAAAGGTCTGATAGCTCACGAGCTCCCAGATCACTTCACTCCTTTACTCACTAGTATGAAAAATAATGAAAGAAGAAAAATAAGCCTACCACTGGCTTAGTGAGTGTATAAATAATAAAGTGCATAAAAGAAAAAAATAAGTGCATATAGGAGTTTTTTAAAAATCAATGATTGTCGAATAATTTAGGCAATAAAATTTATGGATGAAATGAAAAACAAATTATTTAAATAAAAAGAAACTTTTAGATAAAATCTATATTTTCTAAATATAAGAAAAATATTATAGGAATGGGCATCATAGAGAATAACCAAATCATCAAACCACATCATCATATATCATGGCATTTCTTTGGATTCATCTCATCTTATCACTTTCACAATATACATCTAGTATCTTAGATCGCAGCACTAGATACATTACATCGCAGTGCTATCACAATTCACAACTTATTCTAGGTGCACCTAGGCTGTTACCTCCACTAATGGCTACGGGATCCTAACTAGATTCCCATTCATTAATTAAAATAAAATTCCTTCAAATGGCATTTAGCTATGAAAAATAAATAAGGAATCAAAAAAGTAAATAAATAATTAAATAAGGCAAGTTAACCTTCAATATAATCTCTATAACATATGAGACCACAAAACTACATAAAATACTCTCCTCATAAATAAACATATACACACCACCACTTTCTTTCCATCCAATTCATTTTTTTGTGTTTCACAAGAATATATCACACCACATTTCAATTATTAATTTGTTTTGATAAATTTATTGAATCATCATAAGAATATATATATATATATATTCATTTTGAAGTTTTGAAAACACCGATTTGTTTCCCTAAGAAATAGAGCACATAAATCACACAATTAAAAATTTCACTATAGAACATATAAAATGAAATGAAATAGATATGCCACTCCATTATCTACATTCTCATCAGTTAGGACTAATAGTATAAGTCCTTATTTCCTATTGTTTAATGCTGAGTCTCAGTTGAATGAGTTTCCCTGGTATCACCTAAAATTATAGTCAATATAAATTAATTATATTAACCATTCCAATAATATCCATAATTATTTATGTAACTTAATATACTCCCTAAAACATAAATCCCTAAATTTATATATACTTTTCTATCTTAAATACTAACCTTAAATTTGGGGTTTTTCAATCTAAGCTTCCATAACTTAAATTAAGTTCAAAACTTATTTTTTAGAACTCCAAAGATAACTTTAGAAGGGTTAATTTACATTTAAATGTTGAAATTCAAGAAACCCCAATCTTGGAGCTCAGCCACAGCACTAGGAATGAAGAGAGCTACACAAAGGGGATTTTGCTTCAATAAAGCATGTGAAAGGATCAACATTCATGGAAAAGAAAGATAAAAGGGGAAGAGAAAAAAAAAGCTACCTTTAAATTCCAAAAATTGCAACTGGACAGCAAAGAAAAATGGGAAGAAGATGAGAATAATGGAGTTGTAATGATGGGAAGAAGCACCAAGATTGAAGCATGCCGGAATAGTGACTAACGGCGGTAGATGCATAATTGGAGGTAACCAAAATAGAAGAGAAAATTTTTGGGAGATGGAGATGTATGGGTGGCAGCAAAGAGAAGCATAGTTTTTCGTGAATGAAATGAAGAAGAAAGAAAAGGAACGCGGCCTCTATGGAAAAGCTAGAGAGAGAAGGTATTTAGGAAATATTAAAATATCTTTGGCTAATATTACACTTTTACCCCCAACAAGTCTAATATGCTTTAATTGAGATTTAAAATGATTGGAAAAGTACCCCCAACTAGTCCTTTAAAATTTTTATATACTCCAAAATAGATTTAAAAATTATTTATTTTTTTTTAATAACCTAAAATATATTATTTATTTATTTATTTTTGTTATATATATATATATATATTTAGGTATTACATAATTGTTCTCTTTATATTAGTACATACCCAATAATAATTAATTACTTAAATCAATTAACCCTTCTCTAGCAAAATTTATTTGATTAAATTAATTAATAAACAAATGTTGCATGGCATGCTGATGCATCCTATAATCATTTTTTAACAAAATGAAAATCTCAAAATAAATTTAATGGCGAAAGAACAATTGCTTCATCCACAATTCCAGTTTGTTTTCTTGGCCAATTGAAAGTTCAAGCAACCAAAACACAACTGATTAACCAAAATCGAATTTCATCTGTGTTTGAAATGTGTTTGTTGCCTGGTACTGCAATATCTCACACACAATGGCATACATTATTATTTAAATAATTAATACTCTTTCGTATGAGGCGGACAGAGTCTTCAATAGGCACGAAGACGACTTTGAGTGGTTTAATCTAAGAGGGGAAAGACTTCACAACCAAAAGCCGATTTCCATAATTGTCAGTTTTGGTCACAACAAGGAGCTCGGAATGGGATTTATCAGGTTTGAAAATGATGAGAAGGTTATACGCATCATTTTAATCGTCACTTTTAACGAGCTTAATTTTAAGTGTGCCTGGAGTACATGCTAGCTTCGTCGTGAAGACCAATCAATTAATACAACACACAAGGAGATGACTCTCAATATTTTACATGAAATTCTCTGTCCCCAATCACAGGTCATTGTCATGAAGCTTGGTAATATATCTTCGTCTCTAATTGTGAATGCTGTTGTTTAAATTTTATGTACGTTGACACAAAGCCTAGGAAAAAATTTATCGAGGAACTTGAATTTTTCAAAACAATTTTCTTTTTCTTTTTTTCCATATTGCATGTTGGTTGCTAATTATTGCACCAATTTCAATTCTTTAAAAAAGTACATATATATATATATATATGAATATTTAGATGAGTGGCTTTCTAACTCTAATTTAATGAGTATAATTAGTTAGGAGATATAATCTTTATCTCCAAATATGAGATGTGCTAGTAGAAATATTTTTCTCGCGAAATATGTAGTGGTTAACATGTTTATAAGTGCTAAATGGAAGTAATACTTATCTCTTGAATATGGGACTGTTGAAAATCTTTTAAATTCTAAAATTACTCTAAACAGTGTGTGATTCTCTCTTCACTCTGACTTTAGAGATCCCAACACCTCTTCAATTTATAAAGTATTCTGAACTTAGAGACCCCAACACCTCTTCAATTTGCAGAGCTCCAATTCTCCAACGTCCCCATCAAGACGCGGGAAGAGCAATGGATGAAACAATTATCACCATGAACAGTTACCGCCATGAATTGCCATAAACAAACTATTGATTGCCATGAATGGACCACTCATGAACGTTGCGATAACGGAAATGAATGGAAGAACAGAGCAACAAAAGAGCAATGTTACATTCTCCCACTTGGTCCATATACATGAAAATTTTTGTCTAAATGAAGAATGAAAACATGTGGATCAAGGCAACAAGTCCTCTAAGAATGTGTATTATCTTTTATGGATTGTGAGTAACAAAGCAAACGATATTTATTCATGGCAGAACAAACGATGAGAAGAAGCATGTACACTTGGGTTTAGCCCAGAAAGCAAAGCAATTTCTGCTTCAGCAGTGGAAATGCTGGCAGACCTTATTTTTAAAATGTCAAAGCTTATTTGACGTAATTCTTTCATTACTGGCTTGTGTTGGTGTGGAACAAAACACTTTATCTACCATAGTTGACAAGGTACCAATGGTAATTGCCATTGGCTGCCATCAAAATAATCAATTGTCAGATCATATATAGTCTCCATTTCTGGGTTATCATGTCAATGCTTAATATCGTCTTTTACGGTAGCTCTACTTCTATATTTGCTATATGTATTTTAGTAGTACTTTGGTCGTGTTTGGATTGTGGCATTTCAAATTTCTTGTAGTTTAAAATACAGAAAATTTGAATTGTTGCAATTTAAATTCTTAGAATTTTAAATTCCTAATTTGGATAGTCACATTAATTATAAAGTTCCTTATGTGTGATTATATATATGTATTCATAATATATAAATGTTTATATTTGTATACGTGTATAAATTTAAGCACACGTATATATGTATGTATATGTGTGCATCCACATATATATATATATATATATATATATAGGTATGCATATTGTGCTACCGGTTCTTGTGTGGTGCACTGTGCCTCAAGTTTGGGCTGATTGGTAAGACCAGGGTTAAAATATATTTTATCAAATAGCAGCTACCTAGTGACATTATAATAGTAATTAACAATGGAGCTCAAAATTTGGAGCTTGAAGTGATGGTTTTGTAAATCTGTCTTAACTTAGAATAGGGATTGTCATTAGGTTAATTTTGGTATGCGCATTGTTCTTTCTTACGGAATCATCTGATACTATCCGGCTTCACGATTGAGATTTAATTTTTAAGTGGAGGAACCATTAGTATCCGGCTTTTATATATTGAGTGGATAATTCCTGGTATAATATATGTTGTACTGTTTTCCAAAGTATGCTTCCTTGCTCTAATTAAGCGTGTAGTTTGATGAAGAATAATTAAAAGTTATAAGAAATTTTACCTTAGAACGACGATTAGAGACTAAACCTTTAGTCATAATTAACTTACTTCGTACTTGTTCTTCCCATAGTTTCTTGATTTTGTGCTCAAAATTCTTTGTCGTATAAGTGGAAATATATAGAAGTCGGACTTCCTTTCTTTACGATATATATAGAGAGTAAGTTATGTTTGGTTTCTTAAATAATTTTTCTGTAATGCCTCTTAAATTTAAAGATATGCGTCTCGTATTTTTAATTAAAATTTATATCCCCCATTTGCATCTTCTAATAACCATGTTAGGGCATAGCTTCTTCCAACAAAAAAAAAAGGACTCTTTCATGAAAAATTAGAGCGTGCGATGGTTAAGTTTCAACCAATGTTTTTAAAACCGGACCGGTCATTGAACCGGTGGAGGTACTGGTTCACGGTTCATTGGTCGAACCGTGGTCGAACCGTGGTCGAACCGGTAATAATTAAATATATTATTTAAAAAAATTTTATGTATTAAAATTTTAATATAACAAATAAATATTAGTAAATTTTAAATATTTGATTACTAATTCAATATTTCTTAAGATATTACAAAAATTAATGTTTAGTTTAAAATAAAAATTATCTATAATTAAAAGTTAATAATATTTAATATTAAACTTTTAGAATTTCTAAATTATATTAAGATTCTACTTCTTATTAAATAATAAAATAATAAATAATAATTTTAGCTAAGTATCTTGATATTTGAGAGAAATGTTATTAGGAAATTGAATATAATAAAAAGTAAGTATAAAAAATAATTAATTATGCATATTTTATTTCTCTTATATTCTCTTTCTTTTTTAAAAAAAAAAATTTATATTTTAACTCCCTAATCTTTTTTATTATTTTCTATTTTTAATTTGTCAAATTTATTTAAAATGAATTATTCTATTATATAAGAAAAAATTAAAAAAAAAAAAAGAAAATTGCTTCAAACCGGTTCAAACCGGTTCAAACCGGTTTTTTCAGTCCGGTTTTCACCGGTTTTCACCGGTTTTTGACCGGTTTGACCGGTTCTTGGCCGGTTCTTTGACTACCCCGGTTTTCCACGTCACCCGGACCGGACCAGGGACCGGTTTCCGGTCGAACCGGTCGAACCGGCCGGTTCGGTCCGGTTTTCTAAACAATGGTTTCAACAGAATTTGAGCGGTAGAGTAAAAAAGAAAAGACGTTTTTGAAAATTTTATCGGTGGCTATATCTGCTACGGTGAGTGTAGAAGTGGATAAATGAAAATTATTTAAGGCTATGTTTAGGAGTTTAAGAAGAAATGGAATGAAACAAACATTAATGAAATATAATAGAATGGAATAGAATGGAGTGAAGCTTAACAGAATGTACCATTGTGTTTGAGAGTTTTACCGGGAGAAGGAATGATTTCATTTGACCATTATTTAGAAGTTATATAAAATGAATGGAATGAAATGGATAAAAAAAAAATTTTAATGTTATCCTTTTAAATTGCTTTAGATAAAAAGTGTGAATAAATTCTCACAATAATTATGTAAAAATATATTTCAATAATAATGATATTTATTTGTACTATTATGAATTAATACAAATGTAGAAACTTATATTTATAGAAGTCTAATTCTAATCTTAATAAAAGATAACTTCTAATAATAAAAGATAAATATATAAAATTTTAATTCCATTAAAAATCACATACCCAATCTTAAAATAATTAAAAACTAACAAAAAAATAAAAAAAAAAAATTATTCATTTTTCTAGAATTAATTTTTTTAAAACTAATAATTTTAATATATTTATATTAAAATTTTTATAATTTTATATCAGTTAAATAAAATTAAAAAATAATTTTATAATTTAAATATTTAAACTTGATCATTTTATTATTGACCTCTCAAATTGAGGAACAAGACAAAATGAACTTTAGATGACTACAGATAACCCTTTCTTGTCATTTCACTTACCTCTAAACAAAATTTTCAAACAATAATTTAAACTTTAAATCCATTACATTCCACCCCATTCTTTCCTAAAACAACTCCCAAACATACCCCGAAGCTTTAGCCACAGCTTTCTTACCTGTAGCTAATTGCTAGGAAGGAATTGGCCAAGGATAATAGCTCTTGAAAATTAGGATCTTTTTCGGAAACATACTCCACAACTACTGCAGTTCGGTTTTCTGGCCAATCAAAGTTCAAGCAAAACAAACCGAAGTACTTAAGAAAACGAAATTTCAATGTTTGAAAAAGTGCAGAGAAACTGGTGAGGAATGTAAGTAACAAAGCAACCGATATTTATTCATAAATCATAACAGAATCATCATCATGATTACATGTACTGATTTATTTAGAGCAATATAAGAGGGCTCGTTAAACAGTATCAGCAATATCACGCACCGTGGCATACATTATTACTCAAATGATTCTCTTTTGAATAACAGGCAAAAAGGTGTGAGTGGGGGCGGGGGGAGGGGGAGGGGCAGCGGTAGTGGGAATCTCAACAGGGTGGAACTTGACATGGAGTCCTTCGTTGGAACACAGCTTCAAAACCAAAAGGTCTTCTGCATCGTTGTAATTTTGGGTCGAAATAACTTGCTCGCACGTGTCACAGAATTTGAAGGCAATATTACATTCATCAGGTTGATCTTGGGTTTTCTTAATGCGAAATGTACCTGGAATGGTATGATTGTCAGGTGGGCCAATCAATACAGGATAAACTGGAAAAGCATCAGCTTCAACTCTCCATTTGGGTGATTCAGCACATTCAGATACCCAGGAAAATTTGATATCCAAGGGTTCTTTTGTCGTGATATATACCTGCCTTAGCATTGTATGAAAAGTCACCTGCTTAGGATCAATGGCCAATACCACCGAAATCGGGCAGGTTTGGTTTCCGATTTCATCAAGTGAAATTCCACGGCTTGAGTTTGTGGCATCAAGAATGAGGTATCGTTTACCAGCTTCCATAGGATTGTTGTAGACGTCAAACACAACTTCTGGAGTGGGGTTAGCTGTTGTGTGCAGAAGGCAAAGTGAAGGAAAAATAGAGCAAGCAATACAATCTTCATTGGAAGTTGGGTGTGCAGTACTGTGAGGACTGCAATATAATAGAAAAGGCTGGGGGTGGTGAGTAAACGGGACCTTGCATGGCTCCAATTTATAGAGTTACAACACCTATTGGATAATCCAGGTAGTGATCCTGCTAGGCTGGACTTGAATCCTGCAATGAAAGCGAAAGATAAATATCATATTTCAATTGTAAATTAAAATAACATTAACTCTCGTACGAAAATTTCTGGTAGCCAACTGAATCAACTCTTTCCTGTAACTAGAATGGAGCTACATTTTCTCAATTTTTTCAATTAAGATATATTGGGAAAATGCAGGACCACTCTAGTTTCTTAAATGGTAAACACCATTTAACAGTTAACACTAATTAAATGCTAAAAAGTAAAGAATAATTAACAATAAATGCCACCTCTCGGCTCTACCTGCATACACACAAGTGGTGATAACTACCTTAATAATTGTAAATGTGCCTAGAGTGGTACTTTCGTTATTATCACCAATCAATAGAGGTATTGGTCCTGCAGCGATTGTTCCTAACATATTTAGGTTTTCCATTTTCTTATTTATATTTTCATATTCTTGGTCTTGGTTCACTACATTTAAAAAAAGGGTTATTAAATAATTTTTAAAGTTTTGAACAAATCCTTTAAAAAATTGTGAAAATTATTAAAATGAAAATTTGCAGATCAATAGATGAAATGAATTCTAATTCAAACACTAATTACATTTTCAAAAAAATTAAAATTATATAATATTAGAGAATTAAATAAATTCTTTAAATAGTTTCGACATCATTATCACTAGTTAAATGACGTAAATTTAAAATTTTGATTAAATCAATATTTTCATAAATTACCTTCATCATGGGATGAAATATGTAATAATAATTATAGAGATCTTTTTAGAAAAATCTAATAGTCATGATAGTTTAAGAAATAGAATTAGATATGCAAAGGAGAAAAATAATAGACCACTACTTAATAGCCAAAGCAATTAAACATGTTCATAATTAATTAGAAAATAAATATTGTTTCTCAAAAACAATTGTGAATTTGGATGTAGTGAACCAAGATCAAGAACAAGAAAATATAAATAAAAAAGATTTAGATCTACCTATAAAAAGAATTATCGAAGCAACAAGCTTGGATATAGATAAACAGCTTGCAATTGTCATGGCTGGCAATCCTCAGTCTGACTCACCACAAGTTTAGATTCTTTAAGTTGAAAAAATTTTGAAAACACAGTGGAAGATTGACATCGGTATAAAAAAGTATTGTTAAAATTTTACCACAAGACAAAATGTGTATTTAGTAAATACATTATCAAAGGAGGGTCGATACGCAGCACAGTTTCCTCCTACAATAAAAGATGTGGACAAAAATTTTTTTGGGTTGAAAATGTGGATAGGAAGTTAATTGTGTATAGTTGTGACATTCTCTAGTACATAAATTATTTCTGACAAAGTTGATAATTTTGGATAGATTTTTGGAAAAGCCAAAAAGTGAATAGCATCTCATGAGATAGGCTTTGTCATGAAAGCGAAAACATTTTCAGAACACTTACGTAACAATTTGGTAACAATATAAGTGATTCATCTTATTAATTCAATGCATGTTCAAGAATCAAAACGTAAAAAGTTTGCATGTTTAACAGCACCATGAAAAATATAATAAATTAAAATTTCTGTTGCATAATGATAGCTACAGTATAGTAGAAGTTCTCGTGAATATACAGTTACTTTAAAAAGGCTGATGTGCCCTTTATAAAGCAATCCAACAATGATTATATTGAAGAAGAATAAAGCTGTTTTAATTTCAAACAAAAAAGTATAATGAATTGTGAAGAAAGGAATGTGTATAAATCACTTTGGCTTATTTTATGGCCCTTTCCAGCAGTTTATTGTTTTCAGAGTCTTTCATAGGTGGGCTGTCTGTAATGGATTAAAATTATGAGAAAGAAGGAAAGAGGAGAAAGAAAATAGGAGCTTAGATTTATTTTAATATGGTAATTTTTGTTATAAACTTACATGGTGATTAATTTCTCTGCTTGGTGTTACATTAGTTTAATGTAGATATACTGCACTACTCAAATGAAGGTCTAAAAACAAAATAAAAAATAATGCTAATGCAGGTTCAAGGTCTAATGTGTAGTGTTTCAGCGAAGGAATTAATTTTGACTTGTACCTTTTACAGAGACTTTTACACTACCAATGAACCATTCAGTGCCATGCCACACATTTACAAAACGGTTAAAAACTTTTACTGCAAATGAAATATCCTTGTTGCTCTAATTAATGATGTGTCACTTGCTTCTTTAGTGATATTGTGCTGAGGTTTTCGTTGGTAGTGGATCAAATTTAAACTGGTGTGCGAAAGTAGAAAAACAAAAGAGAACAGAGAGAGAAAAGGAAAGAGTTTGGAAACATCAAAGGACTATTCACCATTCAACATCCATTCTCTCTGCATTTGATTTTAGCTTCATACAACAATTGAATAATTTTTGGGTGTGCACATGGTTGAGGGACACACTACCAAAAACTATATACTCTGTATTGAGAGAAGCAATGCATGATGAATAATTTTGGAAGTGTCAAGTGATAACAAAGATTTTGGTTAGCTTAATTTGGGATTTTGATGTTAATGGGATCTCTTTAAGAAATGATTAATCCTTTGTGCCCTTTTGCCTCATGAACAATATTTATCTATTGTAACTTAATATTTATACACTTTTAATCATATTTTATATTTTTAAATTAGGTATTTGATCAAGGGAGCAACATCAACCAAGTATAATAGATCATTCTCCACTACTTTTTAACCAAGAAGAAGAATATTAGTAGATTTAAGACTAGCAATTAACTTGTAAGATCTTTTATTAAATGATATCATGCATATAAAACTTTTCTATTGACTTATAGGACTTGTTTCTATAATAATATTATTGTAGGTATTAAACTTAATTTTAATTTTAGTGGTAATTTAATTTTTTACTTAATTATAATTTAAAATTTATATTTTGTTGTGATTATTGTGTACAAGTCATTTTTTGTTATGTTTATATACATGTTTAAATATCAAAATTATTAAAAAAATTAAAAACAAGTTTTAATAAAATAAACTAGTAGCAGTTGCAATAGTGATGGCTAGTGATCTCACTATATGTTTAGACATTTTTTTTTTTTGCAACAATTGTGAAATAACCACTGTACAATTGTTCCTGTAGTTGAAAATAATCGTTGCACTGTGGCTCACAATAAACATTTTAGTTGTGGATTTTGCAACTGCTACTAAACTTTTAAGTGACAGTTGCAACCATCGCTATGTTTAGAAACAACTATTGCACAAACCAATTTTTCCTTGTAGTGACTATTTTCTTAAGTACGATACAATATATGTATTTAGTAATGAACACTACAAAAAAACTGTAAATTTGCGATGGAATTTTGTTCCATCGCAAGTTTATCGCAAATTCGTCACTAATTCCGTCCTAAAAATTAGCGACGAAATTTGTGGCGGAACATTTCCGTCGCAAATATTTCTATCGCAAATCAAGTTAGTGATGGAATTTAGCGACGAAAAATTCCATCACTACTAAGTGAGATAGTCAATTCCAGTTTTGCGATAGAATTTTGTGATGGAATATTCCGTCCCTATTTTAGTGACAGAATTTCTGTCACAAAATTTTTCGTCGCTAATCCGTCGCAGATTATTTATATTTTATTTTTTAATAATTTATATGATATAATGACTTAAATATATATGTATATATGAATCTATTACAAATTAGTTAAATATTATTAATTTTGTGTGTATATATTATAATTTAATAATTTCTATATATTATAATTTAAATTGATAATTTAATAATTTCAATATCAAAATAGTAAAATGTGATAAATAGTAATGTGGTTAATTATTCTATGAGTAATAAAAGGCCTCCATTCATGTTCAAAAATTAAAAAAAATGTATAATTTATTTATTTTAAGTCATAAATTAATATAAATATAAAATATATTTAATTAACTAAAAATAGAAAAAAGTTTGCAAATTTAAAATTATGATTTATACAATTGTGTATAAGGAACGATTGAAACAAAAATATGCAAAATAAATAAAAGTGAAATAAATATTTCACTCAACAAAATTCAAAAGATAAATGATATAAAAAAATTATGACATGTCTATTTTTCAGAATTGTATAAATATTAAAAATGACTCTACTCAACCACTATCCTTCAATCACATCATGTCTTTCACCTCTATGTGCTCCTAATTAGTTTCTTCTCTTTGTCATGGTGTAAACTCTCAGTTAAATTCACATATTTTTAAGTGATCATGTCAAGGTTTTTCTTTGTTTGAAAACTAAGTCTTTCTCTCATTTAAATATCAAATCTTTCAAATTCTCTAGAAAGAAGCAAAGATTAAATACCGAGAGATGCAAAATCAAAAAAGAAATGGAGGGTATGATCTAAAATCTAATACATATTATATAGTCATATAGTTAAAGAGAAAGAATAATATAAAAGAGTATGTATCCAATTTTTTTTTTACACCTATTCCTTTTTTTTCCCAATCTCTTTTAATTACACTATACGGAAAAACATAATTAATATCTTTTTTATTTTCTTTCATTTTCAATTGAGATTTGATTTTTGTTAGTTCATATTTGTTTCCAATTACATTTGCAATAATTTTTCATTTCCTACTCATGAGAGTCCAAGGAATAAGAAAGCTTTTTTCCCCTCCTAACAAAGGAAAAAACACTTGTTAAGATAATTATTCTTAACATGAAAATTATCATAATATATTATGTTAACTATGGTTTACCAATCTATTAAATCTTGCTAAGTAAATTATTTAATTACCCAACTCCTAATTTATAAAAAATAAAAATAAGTCTTAGTAAATTTAACTATAACATAATGTTATATTTGTTAAATAATATGAAAAATAATTTTTTTTTGTAGACTACATAGTAATTTATGTTGTTAAATTATAAAAAGGTATGTTACATATAATCTTGTTAATATAAAAATTTTATATAAATTATGAGTTCATAACTTTTTTATTTATTTTCACTCTCCTAATAACTTATGTTGAGATTTGGCTTTAAGTATGAGTAATTTGTTTTTAACAATTCAATATTATATAATTGGACTCTAAAACAATTTTCCTTTTGTAATATATATATATATATATATTAAGGGATTTGAAAATAAATATCTATAGAATTTTACCTAAGTTTAGTACTTTGATATATACTTTTGTGTGTGTGTATGTGTGTGTGAGTTGGAATTATATATTATAGTAGAAGAAAAGTTTATAATTTCTATTCTCTCAATCTATTGTGAAAGTTTTTTAATCCTGCTTAAATTGGAGTTAAGCTCATATTTTTGTTAATGTGTAAGCTTTTTAATTTATATATATATATATATATATGATAATATGGAAGTTGTTGAATTTGATATAATAAATAAATATTGACCTAGTTATTGTTTGTGTTCCAACATTTTTTTATTATTTAATAACTCTTTGATTTTGATAATAAGGTTAACTACTATTACTTTATTATGAAATGAAGATACTTTTTTTACTTCAAAAAAAGAGAGAATAATTTGTGTCTATTGGCATGAGTAACTTTTTTTCCTAATAAAAGCTTAAAAAGGTGAAATTTAAAAGCCATCATACTTTATACTAAAATTTAATTGAATAATATCCCACCCAAAAAAATTAATTGAATAAATCATAAATAAATTTGATTAGAAGAAGATGCATCTCTAGTAAATAGAAGCAATATTTATTTGTAATTTTTTATAAACGGAAAATAAAGCAAATATGATAAATTATCAAACTTATTTAAAGAAATTAGAAAAGGTAATTTAAAAATAATAATGCGCTAGGATTTTAGTTAGACTACACTTTATAGATCAACTCACAAAATGTTTCTCCTTTGCGACCTAGAAAATAATTAAGACGAATTTAATTTCAACCTATGGCCAAACTCAAATTCTATTTAGAGAAGCTCAAGGTTTGAGGAATAAAAGAACTCGAAGTTGACTTAACTCAAATGTTATGTTTTTATCATTGGAACATGTAAATTTAATCTAATTTTTTATTAGTGTAAACTATAATCTTATATATACTTTTAAGTTGCTTTGGTTATTAAAACTTTTCACTCTCTTAAAAGTATTTTAATTGAATTTTAGCTCATATTTATTTATGTATTTTCATCATTTTTTCTTTCAACAATTCAAGTTGAATTTAATTAGTTATAGTTTAATCGTAATAAGTATAATAACCATATTAATATATATATATATATATATAATTTATTTGTGTGCATGTGTGTGTATAAGTTGAAATATCTAAATTCTTGATATTATTCATATCTTTGGTAATCTGTTGAGTTATCTTCAAATTACATTACAAGGCACTTTTTGGTAAATAACAAACATATATACTTTCATTCTTCATGAAATAGATAAGGGCATCACTAGTTGCCACAAAAATTGAAAATTCTAAATAGTCCACTGTGCCTTCAAATGGGAGCTCAATGTTGTCACTAACAATGACAAGTATATAGAGATTTTGAATGATGTCAAAAAGTTTGGATGAAGTGGGTGAATCACCAACAGGTGTAGGCAAAACTCTGATGTTCTCATCCTTTTATTGACTGCTCTCTCCCTGTGGCATTAGGAAAACATTTTTTCCATTACAATGCTAGTTGGTTAACTAGTAGATCCCGTGACTTCTCTCTAGGCCTCCCTATACATAAAAAAATTTATCAATTTGATAACAATGGAAGAAACAATGTAAGATGTAACAATGATGATGGTAATTAACTATATATTTTTATTTTATATTAAAAATATAATATAATAAATAATTGTATATATTAAAAATATATATAAATACTATTAATGGATATCGGCATTAATAGTTCTTTTATGGCTGTTAATTTTTTTTTTTATTTTTACTTAGTCTTTATTTTTCTTGATTTTTGGTGAAAAAAATCTCTAAAAATAATCTTAATATTTGACCAATTTTTTGACAAACTAATTTTAAGAGTTAATTAGATTGTTTTTATGACTAATTCATTGATGACTATCGAGTTTAATCTATTTAATAATAAACTTATTTTACAAAATGAATAATCACATTTTTTTGTAATTATTCAAATCATAAATCTCATAAAAGAAAAAAAATGCATTCTAAAATGATGAAATTAATTTGATCCTTTAACTTATTTATTTATTTCAATTTAATTCCTAAGCTTCATTTAGTGTTTCAAAATAATAATTTAACAAAAAATAATGGATGTGGCAAGTTAATGGATTAAACTAAAATACATAAGTTAATTAAAGGATTAAAATCATTGTTAAACCAAATTAATTTATTACAAAAATTATTCGAATTTGAAACTAAAATAATTTAATTTTAATATAAAACTTATGGAATACAAGAATGAAATCTTATTTCTCAAAATTCTACTTTTCCATAAGAAAGAAAATTATATACACTTCTATATATTTTTGTTTTTAGATTTTTTAATTAAAATATAATAAGTATATATGTTTTTAATAATATCATGAGAAATATATAATTTTTATAAATAATTATATAATTTTTTCAATTAAACTATATATTTATTATATTTTAATTAAAAGATCTGAAAATAATAATAAATATTCATGAAATAAATATACAAATGTGTTAACCATTCAAAAGACAGATGACCCAGTACAAACAAAATGACGTCCACACCATCCCCTTCCGCCAAAAGCCCTAAACCATTCTCTTTCCTCTTTGTTCAAAGCTTGTTGCCGCTGCTGTCTGAAGCTCCGTCGAAGGTCAATGTCTCTCTCTGGTAGTTAAGGTTTCTCTCTCTTTTCCTTTCCTTAGGTTTCGTTTGGTTTGAGGGTTTTAGAAGGGAAGGAATCACCTTGTTTGGTTTGAAAAAGTTGGAGGGGAGAGGTGGCAATGCCCCCTCTCCTCCCCTTCCCTTCCCTCCCCTCCCCTCCAAAAGTGGGAGTTTTTGGAGGGGAGAGAAAATTTTATCTCCATGTGACAAAATTGTTCCCACTTTTTATTTTTATTTTTAATATAATATAAATCTTATTTTTTAAATTAGGTTTAAGATAATTTTTTATAAAAATAAAAAATATTTTTTGAATAAAAATAAAAAATTATTTTTAATAATAAAAAGCATAAAAAAGTTTTTTTTATAAAAATAAAAAAATTAAAAATTCTAATATCATAAGAGTATAATTATCCATTTAATTTTATCTCCCCTCCTCTCTCTTCCTTAACTAAACAACATATCATTAAAACCTCTCCCCTCCCCTCCCTCCCCTCCATTAAACTAAACACTACCTCAGTGAAAATTGATATATATATATATATATATATATATACTTCCTAGGTGTTATTTTTTGTTCTGCCTCTCTCTCCCTCAATTTGAATCTGATGTTAGTAATAGAAGCCATTAGCAGCCAAGTACTTAGATCTAGCTTTTCCATCTCTATTTTTATCTCTAGCTTCTTTTATTGGCTCTCATGTCTCTGGATGGGCAGATCTGGGTTAAGATATTGACAAGGAAAATTCTCTGCAAGACTATGTTGTTCTGTTTGTTTTGGAATTTCTTAGGCATTTTCAAGGAGTCAATATTCCTCAAAAAGTTTTACAAGAACAGCAAACATCATCTCCTGAATACATTGTCCCTTTTAGTTCACTTAAACGAGTGATTTGTGCATTGTTCCCATTCAAAACGAAAAAGTGGAGCTTAACAGAGCAATGTTTCAGAGTCATATAATTGAATCATCGTAAGAAAATGCAGAACCAGCAAAACATCTGTCCCACTTTTCCAACGTTTCAATGGATGGGAAGTTAGAAAAAGCAACCGTCTTTTATAATTGTTTGATTAAGAATAGGAATGAAGATGACCTTATCTTGATAAACTTCTATGGCAGCTGCACTTCCCTGTGTATAATCAACTGTTAAATTCTTGTTCTGTGGTAATGGCAGGTTGCTGATGCCCTTCTTGCACAAGCCAAAACAACAGTAAGTCTCAGCTTCTTCATCTTGGATTACTAGATACCCTGAATTTGGACCTTCTGGCGGTGGATGCAATAGAGCTTCAGGATCCCTTGTGTATAAAGATCGAGGTCTTGTTACGTACATTCTCTCTCTCTCTCCCCCTCTCCTTCCCTCATTCACATATTTCTTATCTTATTTATGTTCTGTGATATATATATTTGTGTTTGTGTGTTTGATCACAATATATATTTGTGTTCTGTGTGTTTGACATGATTTAAGTTTGCTTTCAATCTTGGTTTTGAGATAAAATACTATACAAAGTCATGCGTGATTTTAATTGTGTAATTTAGCTTGGAATTTGACATAAATCATGTTCAGAGCTTGCTTACTGTTCCCTTCATTCGATTCTTCCTGATGTCAGAGACAAAGCGGTGGATGAGTGATTCCGAACAGGAGAAAAGCTTTTACTCTAACAAGCAATTGAATTCCATCCTCTCCCTATCTGCTACTAGTAACCTAAAGCTTTGCTTTCTCCGTTCAAGCTTTAAAACAAGGCCTAGGGAAGAGACCAATCACTAGAGCAATTGTAATTCATTTTTCTTTATCTCTTCTGCTAAGTGATCCCTTGGGGAAGGAAATGAGAAAGAAAGAATATTGATTAAGTGATGCGACCATAAAGTAGTCTTAGTCTTAATTAAGCCATACGGCCTTATAGAGACAGGGGAAGTAACTGTATGTAGCTATTGATTCTTTCTTAAGGGCCCTATATTGCCTTCAGCCCTCTTTGCTTCACTCGAGAACTACATACCTCTCCCTATGGTCGAGTCGAGAAGAGGCTTTCAGACCTCTCCTTTCCAGTCGAGCAATTGAAGACCCCTCATTTACAATCGAGATACTGTGTAACCTTTCCTTCTTTCTTACTTTCACGAATACCTATTGCTCACTTCACTAGAGCAGAGCTCAAGTCATTAATCCGCTCCTAAGAAATAAACTGATTCTATCTCCAGCTATTGAACCAAGCTTGAAATGGGAATTGAGAAGCACACTTTCAGACCTCTCCCTAGTCTACCAAAGCAAAGGACTGCAATGGAAAGGGTGCTTGCTGTCCTAGTGACTTTTGAGCATAACTTTAAGCCTAGTTTGTGGCTTGGAATTATGTGTAAACTCTTTTCAGTGTGCTTACTTCCCTATTGATCTTAAGCGTGATTTTAGCTTGGGTATTAGCTTGGAATTGGGTGAAAATCCTGTTCTGAGTCTGCGTGCTGTCTTAGTGAATTTTGAGCATGATTTTTTCTCGATTCTGGTTTGGAATTGAGTGGTCATCATATTGCTACGTATTTTGAAATCGTCAATTCCTCATCGTTCAAGATCACCTTTTTTTTTAGCTAATAATATAGATATTACGTAAATTTCAATTGTTAATTTTTTACCTGTAGTTTTGTACATAAGTAATAAGAATGATCATGGGTTGAGTTAATTTCTTATATTGGTCATGTTATTTTTTTTTGTTAATTTTGGGTAAAAATTATAGAATAATTTTTTAAAAATAAAATTTTATATAAATTTTTATAAAATTATATTTTACTCTTAAAAATTAATATTTTTTATAATTTTTTATAATTTTTTTTACTTAATAAAACCAAGCTAAGCTAAACTTGTTAAAGTTTATAATTTTTTGTTGTTTTTGAAATTTCTGTGACTTACTAACTGATAGTTAGGGATTGTGTAGTGAACTTAGATTGTAATTCAATTAATTTGCAATCATATAACTAGGAATATTGATTAGAAATGTGTAATCTTCCTTAAGATTCCATTTATTTCAAATCTCAAATGCATCTTTGACTAAAGTAGCAAAGAATGTTGAAACCCATAGAAAGCAAATCCATTGCTATTCAGGAGTAGCAATGAGTGTTGCTCTTATTTTGAATGGTTTAAATTAAATTTGGATGGCTTTTTATTTTATTATTATTTTTAAATTTTATTCTTTTATTTGAAAAGAAAAAGAATGAAAATTAAAAATAAACTTTCGATTGATAACTTAAAAAAAAAAATTGATATTGAAAAATAAAAAAATAATCTAGACAATTTAAATTAAACCTAAATAGACATTCTAATTCTCTAAGGGATGCAGATAAACCGGCCACGGAACCTATGCTACATCTGATATAAATGTTATTATCACAAATATTTCCAGTGTGCAATGTGCTGAATCTAATGGCGATTGTGATAGGCCACAACAGTTTTAGATTTGTATCGCTTGCCTTTCATTTTATCACAACTTGTCCTAGATTAACATTGAAATGTAATTTTTTTGGCCCATAATGTCAAAATATAAGTTTGATTTAAACTAAAAACATTATTAAAAGTTGAGTCATGACCTCAAGTGACTTACTTAATGTCCAATTCACCATAATTTTAAATTTAAAAGAATTCATTTAGTTAGCTGAATTTGGTCCTCTTTCTTTCCTATATAAAAAGTGGCATTTTCATTTAAAAATAAGTCAAAAAGCCAATCGATGATTAACTTGGCATCATTTGAATAAAATACTTCTTTATTCAAAGGGTCAATTAGAAAAGATAACTGTAATCAATCAAAACATCATCATTTTTCATCACCATACAAGTAAAATTAAGACAAAAAGAGCTAATTGTATTATTTTTAAATATTAAAAGACAACAATAACTTAATTCAAATCATATATGGATTAAATTAAAATATTTTTATAATATTAAAGAGCCCAAAATTGTATGTAAGTCTTTTTATTTTTAATTTTTATATCAAAGCACTTTTAGTATCATTATGCACTACAAAACTTGTCTTCAAACTGTAGTAATGATATGCCTCTTTCTGTGCGTGAGGTTTCAAGTCTCATATGGAAGAAATATGTGTACGTAAATATTTAAGTAAAATTGCATATTGTTCAAATAACATGTGCATTAAATATTTTACTCTTGAATGTTTAATCTAAAAAAAATTGTAATAATGATATACATTGCGAGTACAGCGCATTCTTCGCTTCAATTTGAGACATATGCATGTGTTAAAATGTGATGTTTCGTCCATGTTCAAATCATGCATGTTGTTATGTGATCATTGTACATCCTTGCTTTGACCTTATCCATGGACCAAACAAAAAGATGTAACCTTCTATATAATTCCTACTGTACTTTATGCAATATATAGAATTAGTTCAACTAATCAAGCTACCCAGACACTAACCAAAAACATAAAACAACTAATCTTCATAGCATTATTTTTGGTTTTATTTCTTCCGTTATAGAATGGGTGAACTAGTTGGACTCTTTTTTTAAAATATTTATTGCTTGCCTGAAAAATGTAATTTTTTTTTGGGGGGTCCATTGCTAGACAATGTAGTGCCTAATAATTGCCAATATTATAGATAAATTTAGTAAAGCAAAAAAAAGTTGACTATTGTTTCATAAGGGAAGCAATTTATGATAATAGTAATATAATTTGATAGTGATATCAATTAGATAAGATAAATTGAAAGAATTCAAATGCTAATTCCTTAACCATGTTCATGTTTCCTGATGTTGCAGGTTACCTTTTGACAACTGTTGTGTGGAGAAAGAATAGTATAAAGAAGCAGGGCTCTGCAAGAACTTGGTCCTAGTGTTAATAAGGTATTGACTTTTCTTGCATGACATTTGATTCGAAAATGTAATACTGAAAATGGAACTATTATAGGTGTGCAGTTAACTGAATACATGTATATTATGGTAAACAAAATTTTGATTACCTATTAGTTACTATGAAAAAAGAAAATGGTGCTGAAAATGGAACTGTTATAGGTGTGCAGTTAACTGATATGTCTTGGTAGTAAATGTTTTTCTTTTTTGTGTTTGACTAGAAAAGTTGGAGAATAGATAGGGGGTTCATTTACAACAATTGCAAAGATGTATCTAATATCATATGTAGCACTTATCATCAATTTGTCATTGATGAATATGACTTTCAAGAACTTTGTAGCACTAATCCTTTGCTGTGAGTTGAAAGCTTCTACAAAGTTTGTTGCTAGAAATCTTAGAAGTTTGGTTCCTAGCCCAGAATTTCGCTTGTTGTCCTGTTTAATGTAACAACCAAAAAAAAAAGAAGAAGAAAAACTGACTTAAGCTTCAACCAAGACAGAGAAAAGGGCTGAGGAGAGAGAGAGAGACCTAGAGAAGGAAGGAAGAACAAGAAATATAAGCATAACTTGTTAGAGTTTGTTCTTCTCTCTTTGCCCTCTCTTTCTATGGTTTTGGTTGTTGAGTTGGCTTTGTTTTGGACATAAGTCAAAGGGGGAAGTATAAGGACTTAAGGAGAAGATTTATGTAAAGGAAGAGCCTCTTAGAAAGAGCTTTATTTAAGATAACTTATTGCATCTTTTCCCCTTGCTTTCCTTGAGTATGTTGGTTCTACCAACTTGAGAGCTTGAGAGAGGAAGGAAGCAAGAGATCCTTGAATTAGAGTGTGAGAAGTTGAGAAAATACAAAAGAAAGGACAAGAAGAATTGGTGAAATTCTAGAGAGAGAGAACCCCTAATTTCTTATATGTTTTGTTGGATTTGCTATGAAGAATCCCCTACCTTTGTGAATAATTGTTAAGTTATGAGAGAGTAATTCCATGCTCTTTGTTGTGTCTAGGCTTAAAAGAAGTAGTTCCATCTAGTTGTGATTGTGAGACTAAGAAGGGAAAAGAGAAATTGAAAGGGAAGGCTTGTGTTGGCTTATAAGGTAGTTTTTCACTCTTTCTTGTTGCATTCTTGGATGTATATAGTCATTGTATGTTTGTGTATATGTTTGTATTATGAGACATGCCATTTGATGTTACCTTGATGCATTGACACCAATATGCTTATGTGTTAGATTGTGAAAATTGCTCAGGTGAAGTAGTGCCAAAAGTCTCTTGTGATGGATAAGGTAGAGCTGAAAATCCTTGAAGATGGGTGAGACAAGGCCAAAAGTCTTATAACTGAGTGAGGCCAAGTCAAAAGTCCCTAAACTAAGGGTAAGGTCATCCAAAAGTTCTTAAAAGCGAATGAGGCTAGACCTAAAGTCCCTAGAGCTTATTCTTAGCATTAATATGATATTCATGGTATGTAAATCATGTATTGTATGACTGTGAATGGTTAGATACCTATTTGCATGCTTTGACTTGTTTACATGCTTTGATTGCTTCCTTGAATGAGTGCATGAGCTATTGAGATTCCATGACTCTCACCCCCTTCCCTCTCCCATCTTAATATGTTAGGTGGAGCTCAAGGAGATCAAAGTGCACACTAATGAGTCTAGTTGAGCATGATTAGGGAGTTGTATAGCTATTTTAGTTCTTTTGATGTAAAGAGGTGCCAAATGAATATGCACCTATTATTTTTGAAAAATAAATACCTGAACAAGTGTAGAATTATGTATGAATAATGTATGAATTATGTCTAGAGCCGAAGCAATAAAATTATGAGATTTGGCTCCCTCGTAGCTTCTCTGCAGTAGTGTATTTTTGCCCGTAGCACAGTGAGTTTGAAATGTATGATGATTTGGACCACTTAGGCATTTCACAAATACTATGTTTATGCTTTAAAATTTGCCCAAGAGGTGTTAGAGCATGTAGGGGATCATTTACCCCCAATTTAAATCCTTTATGGTGTCAAAATCGCCAAATTTGTAAGCTCTGTCAAGATATGGCTAAATGAGTTCTCTTTGATATGAAATTTGGCATGCCTCTAGAGCTTGTTGAGAGCTTCTTAGGAAGTTAAAATGGGTAATATTTGGAGGCCTAGGGAATATTTGGAGAATTGAAGTTGGAGAATTTTCTAGTTTTGGTTATTGTACTGTGTAACTAAGTCTGAAAATGAATCTGTGTCATTCATGAACCAAACAGTGGCCAACTATCATGAAATTTTATGGGCATAAACTAGACATCCATTATGACCTATATCAACTAGAAGCACCTCAATTGGAGGTTTGTAGAGAAAGAACTAACTTTCTGAAATTCTGTGTCAGCATCAGGGAAGCCATCCGACCTTTGTTACTATTTCATCGGTTTTAGAGGTCTAAGGGCTGCTGAACTAATCTGGATTTAGTTTTATCCTCTAGTTAACATCTGTATCTTTCCAAATTGGTGTAGTTTATCCAGATTAGATTTTTTTGAAATTAGTTATGATTTTTCAAAGTTAGAGCTAAAAATCTAATTTTTGGGCCCATTTGAGAAATTGCACTTTCTTGGTTTTTAACTTCATATCTGTGGTTCATAGGTTGTTTTATGCTATATATGAATTGTATAAATAGAGTTTAAGTAGAGAATGTGAATGATGGGTTCATGGGACCCACGGGGCAAAATATGAACATTTGAACTCTGATTTATAACATGAAAATACCATAACTTTTGTCATTTTTTTTGAAAATCATATGGAATCGAGCCTAAGAAAAGACTAGTTAGAGTTAATATATTATGGTGTTACATTTGATCTTAGTATGATAGTCAATCTTGATTTTGAATTCAATGTTGTCCTAATGGTCAATGAATTGATGCATACTATCTTATGAGCTTTGGAGCTTTCCTTTATGTTGGTCACGAGACTTTGATGATTCTATGAGATGAAGCTTGTGGGATGAAGCATGCTTGTGGGTGTGTAAATTAAGAAGAGGCGTTGTTGCTCATCATGAAATCATAAAAGAACAGTAACATAACACTAATTAAATATGAAAATAGAAATAAAAAATAAAAATAATTTTAAAGATAAAAATAATTTTAATATTTTTATTTTTAATAATGAAACAATAATTATAAGAACAAAATAAACATTATAAATAATTTTTGTTTTCTAATTTTATTTCTCTTGTCCTATCAAACATGCCAGTACACTTCAACAAAATCCATGATGTAAAATTAATATATGGGGTTGAAGTTTTACATAGAAAAGAATTAAATTTTAAGATGAGCATATAAATAAGAAAAAAATTCATAAATTTAATACCTTAAAATTTTAAATTAAAATTTGATATCAAATTTACTATTTTTTAAGTATGTTTGGAATATAACTATCACTTTTAAGTCTACTTCCTGTAACTTATGGACCACCCTATATGCATGAAACATGACATAAATATGATAAATTTAGGAGAAATTATATGTAATATTTTTGAATTATAGTTCAATTGCAATTTTTGTATGCAAATTTAAAAACGTAACATTTTATCAATTTTAAATTATTCCAAAAGGACAAAATGTTACATATCAATTAAAGATGTCTCAAAAATTAAGAATTTAAGGGAAATGCTAGTTAAAAATCATGTGGAGAGAAATTAGGAAAGGTGATAAAGACCTAAGATATCACGCATGACGATAATGTAATTTTCTAGACATTAGTCTTAACTATATGTAACATTTTTATTTTTTGTGATAATTTAAACACACAAAATGTTACATTTTAAGTTTGTAGAAAAAAAAATTTATGATGAGGATATAATTGTATGTAGTCATTTTCTAAAATTTAAAGTGGTCTTATATAATTTGGAAAGTCATATTATATAAAATCACTCAATATTTAATAAGTGTTCAACATATATATCAAACATAAACATAATTTGCAAAAAAAAAAAAGAATAAATCGTGATTCTCATGCTTTCATTTGAATTTTAGCTCAATTTGGCATTATTGTTGTGCAATGCCACATGGGGATATTCATTTGTACTTTAAAAAAAAAAAAAAGAAATTTTCTATGTCTCTCAATATTGGCTTTGCTAATTCCTATTCTTAACGTTATGTGGGTGCATCTATATTAAATAATCATTCTAATGAGATATGGTTGTGGAAAGGTGTCAAAAAGGCTAATGATACAATAACTGAGAATCTTTAGTAATCAGTTGGGGAGGGTAAGGATATTTCTCTAAATAACTACCTTTGGTGGTAGAGGCATTTAGTTTTGCAAGTTCTATATGATTCAATTAAAGATCTTATTTAAAAAGACCGGGCTTGTTGGGATATGCCTAAATTAAATGCCATTTATCGTCAAAATGTTGTTCACTAGGTTACTAAGATGGTTTTTTTCAATTATGGATTAGAAAGATATTAATATGGATAAGCAATATATCAAGTATTTATAAGGTGACAGATCATCATAAAACGTTGGCTTATGAATGTAATGAATCAATAACTTTTAATATCAAGAATGGCGACATTTATAGAAGCTTAAATTACTATTTAGGATATTACTGTTTGTATGGAAAATTCTCATAAATGCGTTGCCTGTAGCAGGTATTTTGGGAAAAGCATCATATGAGGGGGGACAACGCTTGTCTTTATTGTCATGATATTATGGAGATTATCCATTAATTCATTCAATGTAACTTTCCGAGAGTAATACGATTTGCTTTTCTTCTCTTGTAACTCGTTTAATATATAAAAAGTTAAGTAAAATAAAAATAAAAAAATAATTTTAGAGATAAAAAATAATTTTAGTATCTCTATTTTTAATGATTGATTAATAATTAATAAATAATATTAAGTAATAATTAAATAATAATTATAAAGATAAAATAAATATTACTTAAAAAATTTTCTTTCTTTCTTTCTTTTGTTTTGGTTGGAAGCAAAAGAAGAACAAAAAAAAGACCATTCTTTTGTGCTGTGTTTGGTTTGGAATTTTGGATGGAAAATAGTAGTAGCACAGCTTCAAAGGATCCTTCTTTAGTAAGTATTAAGGAATCTATTTGATACTTTTAATTAAGCCAATGACCATGATTTGGTATTACAAAAAGGATCTTCCTCTTTAGTATGGGAATTACTGTTAGTAGTTGCTTGAGATGCACTAAAATGCATATTAATTTTTTAAAGTTAATTTTTTACTATTTTTAAATAAAAATTTTTTTATTTATTAATAAAAAATAGTGAAAAGTTAAATAAATTCCCATTATTTTTCATATACTTTTTAATATCTTTTTCTTATATCATAATTTTATATTTACATTTGTCTTATATTGTTGTTCTTTGTTCAAGTTATTTCTTTTTCGCAAGGTGTAGATGTAATGATGAAATTCTGTATGAAAGATGCATACTGGACTTCACGTTAGGTTCCCAAATTCTGAAATAGAAAAAAACTAGCTGTAAAGTAGATGTTACTAGCATTTTTTTTTGTTACTCCACTGTATAACTTTAATGTTATTGACCCTAGTATTTGTGATTAATGACCACTACCTGGGATTGAACTTATCAAATCTTTACTCTTTCCAAATATTCTTATCCAATTACTTAACAGTAACCATATTATTAAGAATGCCCCAATTAATAGTAGGGGAAAAGTAAAATAAGTAATCCATTCGAATACTCCCTTGTAAACTGTTTTATTATTTTCTTGAAAAACATAACTACGAACCATTATAGCTTTGTAGATGAATCTTTGATGATTATTAAGTATCTACTGGACTACTTCATGACTACTTGAAAACAGATAGCTTTGATTGAATGGAGATGCTAGAAAATCGAAGATGGATGTATAATAGAGTATATTTGAGTCGACGATGTTTTACAGCAGAGTTCGAGCAAGGTATCGAGAAGTTTCTTGCCCATGCATGTCGATTACCTTCTTTTTACACTCAGAGAAAATTAGGTGTCCTTGTACCCGGTGTAAATGTAAAAGTTATCTATATGTTGACGAGGTGAATGTGCACATTTATAGACATGGATTCAAGTCAAACTACTATATATGGACTAGTCATGGTGAAATACCGACTGCCTGTCATTCACCTATATGTCCAATGCCAGGCGTCCAATATAATACACAGGGGCCGCTTGGGAACCAGTTGTCACAATATGACACCATAGTGATGGATGCAATCGGGCCAAGTTTCAGGGATAACTATGATTGCTCTACTGAAGAGATGCCAAACTTAGATGCAAGGGCATTTTATAACATGTTGCATGTGGCACAACAACCCTTATGAAAAGGTTGTGAAGATGAATCTAAACTTTCAGTAGTTGTGCAGTTATTAAGCATTAAGGCAGAAACCAACATGTCACACCAAGGCTACAATTTAGTGTCACAACTTATGCGGAGAACACAATCTAACGACACTCGTATGCCTCCAAACTTGTATCAAACAAAGAAGTTGGTGTCAAAATTAGGACTTGGTTATATGAAGATTGATTGTTGTGATAATGGGTGTATGTTGTATTATAAATAAGATGCAAATGCAACCCAATATAAAATTTGTGGTGAAGCACGGTATGCGGCAAGAAAGTGCCATGGAAGAAAAAAGAAAATTACAACCAAGTAGTTGTGGTACCTACCACTAATTCCTAAGCTTCAAAGATTATTTGTTTCTGGAAAAATAGCAAAAGAAATGAGGTGGCATTATGAAAAACGTCGAGCAACTGGCATCCTCACTCACCCCTCTGATGGAGAAGCATGGAAGGTGTTTGATAGCATATACCCCAACTTTGTGTATGATCCACGAAACGTTCGACTCAGTTCGTGTGCTGATGGCTTTATGCCATTTGGCCAATATGGGAAAAAGTATTCTTGTTGGCCAGTTATTGTCACTCTGTACAATCTACCACCAATAATGTGCATGAGGTAAGAGTACATGTTTTTAACACTAATTATCCTTAGTCCTAACAATCCCAAAGGGAAAATTGACATTTATTTACAACCATTAATAGATGAATTAAAATTATTATGGATTGATGGTGTCCTAACATATGATGTCTCATTGAGACAGAACTTTCAGATGCATGCCACATTATTATGGACAATCAATGACTTTTCAGCATATGGCATGTTGTCTGGTTAGATGACAGCAGGGAGATTGTCACGCCCTATATGTATGGAGAACTCAAAGTCATTCCAATTGAAGTATGGGAGGAAAATATTTTTTTTTAATTATCATCGACAATTTCTTCCACTAGATCACCCATACAGAAGAAATAAAAGTTCTTTTTATAAGAATAGAATTGAGAACTCAATACTTCCACCGCGGTTAGATGGAGAGCAAGTTTGGCAAAGAGTGTGCAAGCTGCCAAAAGTGACTGAGTGGGGAAAACTTGTAACAATCGAAGGGTATCTTGACACTCACTATTGGACGAAATAGAGCATATTTTAGGAATTGCTATATTGGAAAACCAATCTCATTTGACATAATCTTAATGTCATGCATATTGAGAAAAATGTGTTTGACAATGTATTTTACACTGTTATGGATACAAAAGGGAAGACTAAAGATAATACACAAGCTCGGTTGGAAGTGGAAGAATATTGTCAACGAAAAAAATTAGAATTTTTTAACAATGGAAGGAAAGTTCTGAAGCCAAAAGTACAATATACTTTGAATATAGAACAAAAACGAGCAGTTTATTAGTAGGTAAAGAACTTAAGAATCCTTAATGGCTATGCATCTAATCTGGCCCAATGTGTTGACACAAAAGAAGCAAAGGTATATGGAATGAAGAGTCATGATTGTCATGTGTTTATGCAACGCTTGCTTCCGATTGCCTTTGATACTTTACTTGAAGCTGTGTGGAATCCAATAACTAAGATTAGTCAGTTCTTTAAAGAACTTTGTTCCACTACCTTGACGATGGCTCAACTAGAGGTATTAGAGTAGAACATTGTTGTAACTTTATGCAAGTTAGAAAAGATCTTCCCCCCTAGGTTCTTTGGCTCAATGAAGCATCTATCCATCCACCTTTCTTATGAAGCGAAGATAGGGGGACCTATTCAATATCGATGGATGTATCCATTTGAAAGGTAATAAAGTCTTTTACTATATGCTTCGAATGAATATATGTTTGAAAGGTAATAACACTTGTTCAACTACTCTTTATGTAGATTCCTTCATACCTTGAAGTAAAAAGTCAATAACAAAGCTCAAGTGGAAGGATCTATGTGCGAAGCTTATATAATTGAGGAGATTGCAACATTTTGCTCGCATTACTTTGAGCATGATGTGCCATCAAAAATTATGAGACCTCTAATAAATGATGATGGTGGAGAATCAGGCCTGCCAACACTTTCCATTTTTAACTATCCTTGAAGGCCTTCTGGAAAATGCAAGTGTCGTTTCTTAAATGATCAAAAAGTAGATGTCGCTACAAAATATGTTTTAATAAACTGTGATGAAGTGCAACCTTATGTCAAGTAAGTAATATTACTTAAACAATTCATTTGTTTGTATATGCTTAACACATTCTTTTATTATGCAGTTTATTTGTTCATGAGTTAGCTTTGTCCAATCCTCAAATTGTGGATGCTGAGATAGAAGGTCAGATTGAAGCAAATTTTTCCGCATGGTTTCGAGAGCATGTACGTAGTAATAAATTGTAACTAAGTATATATTAAATCTAACCTCAACTCATATAAAATATTAAAAAATGTCACACAAGTTTAAAACCAAGCCAACAATATTCTGGATCCATTTTTACATGACATTGCTTGGGGACCAAAGAGAAGGGTTAGAATTTGGCCTATTTATTTTGTTAATGGGTACAAATTTCATATACATTCATTGAGCCATCGAAAATAAAAAATAAATAGCGGTGTATGTATTAAAGGGACTGACTTTGCACAATCAGAATATGACTTTTATGGCATTCTAAAAGAGATTATGAAGATTAAATACACAGGGGTTCCTGTGAAGCGATTAGTGTTATTCAATTGTCAATGATATGATCATTCACCTAATCGTGGTATAAGGGTTCACAAATAATATAGGATTGTTAAAGTTTACGAATTAAGGAGGTATAACAAGTTCGATCCATTTATACTTACACAATAAGTGACGTAAGTGTACTATGCTTCTTATCCTAGTTGCCATCAGAAGGCAAGGTTAAGGCTCGTAGCATAATTGATGCTTCTTCATCTGAAACAAATATAGGGCCATTTCAGGTGGATGGATTGGAAATCATATTACCTGTAATCATCCCAAATGATGAATTTCATAACCTAAGAGACACTGAAGGTTCATATGAAGAAATAGATATGTTAACCATTAACATAGTCTGTGCCGAAGAAGAAGAAGAAGAAGAAGAAGAAAAAGATGAAGAAGATGATGATGATGATGATGATGAGAATAAAGATGATGATTTTGATGATGATGATGAGGAGGAGGAGGAGAATAAAGATAATGATTCTGAAGATGATGATGATAATGATGCATAGATTAAGGTTGGGTTTTATTTAATTTTGAGTTTGAGTTTTTTATAATATATTTCCTTGTTTTAAGTGTGAATTTATTTTTGTTTACATTCTATTTAATTTTTGGTCAACTTATACTGACTCAAGTTTGCTATTATATATGTAGATGTCAAGTCGTGGTTCTAGGCGAGGTCGTCCTCGATAGAGTACCTCTACATCGCCACCTCTACACCTTCAATCATCTCATTGTCCTCTGACTTCAACACCTACTCCAACTCCTACAACACTAGATACTTCCACTACACCTGCATCAGCTCCAACCATGCTTGAATCATCTAGGAGACCCTTAGCATAACCTATATCATCTCCTCCTGTACCATCTCCTGACTCCCAGTACTCACATCCCACTCCTTAGGGTCCTTCCATTAGTTCTACACCAATATCACCTATCCAACCTTTTGGTCATGACCTCACAAATGGTCGAACATGGTTATATCCTAACAAGCATACGTAAGTCATCAAGTTTGTATTGTTTTATTTGTTATTCATTTAACAACTTAGTGCCATTATAATATTTTTAATCATTGATGTTAAATGATTAGATTTAATCCTGTTGTTACTGTTTGTGATATTCTCCCTATAATCCAAGCAAAATTTGAACATCCATGTTATAGTTGGAAAGTAATGCCTCCTTAGGTCAAACAACTATGGTTTGATGAATGGGCGGTATATATCTTATTCCATCATTATATATGTATCATGTGTTGATATCGTTTTTTCTCAATTTGTTTCAATTTTGAGTTTTCTGGTGTTTATGTAGAGAAAGTATAAATGGATGCCACAATATGACCAAGTTATTAGACGTAATTGGAACAAAAAGTGTGGGGACGTCTTGCGAAATGCAATGCACAGAGTCCAGCTAGACTTGGAAAAGAGAGTCACACTTAATTGGATCCCATATAATGTAATGGTCCAATTAAAGCACTATTGGGAGTCAGAAGAATATAAGGTCATATGCCAGACAGCTAAAAATAACCGAGCATCTACCACGAGAGGCATGTAATATAAAAGGGGTAGCATTCCTTCAACTGAACATAAGAGGAGGCTGGTAACCATTTAAATTCAAATATAATCATTGTTTATTTAATGCATAAGATAACTAATATTAATAAATAACTACAGACTTTAGTGCTTGGAAGGCCACCTACAATGTTTGAATTGTTCAAGCACACACACTATGACAAAGCAACTAGTCAATTTGTGGACCATAGGGTAGCTGAAGTTTATGTATGTATATATTTATCTTTTCCTTTCTCTCTGAAATTGTGTTAATGGCCAGAGGCCTTACTAGCTGTAGTATGGGTCTTAATTTTTTTATTTTGATTATAACTGGACTTGTACTGACGGCCAGAGGCTTGACTAGCAGTAATGTGAGTCTTTATTTTTAATTTTGATTATAATTAGATTTGTGCTCGTGTCTTCATTTTTTGTTTTAATTGACATTGGACTTGTGCTAACGGCCGGAGGCCTGACTAGCTTTAGTGTGCGTCTTGATTTTTTCCTTTAATTATAACTAGACTTGCGGCTTGACTAGTAGTAATTTGGGTTTTTATTTTTGGTTTGATTATAATTAGATGTGTCCTAATGGTCAGAGGTCTAGTTAGCCATAGTGTGTCTTTATTTTTTGTTTTGATTGTCATTAGACTTGTGCTGATGGCCGAAGGCCTGATTAACTTTAGTGCAAGTCTTTATTTTTTGTTCTGATTATAATTGGACTTGTGTTGATAGCCAAAGGCTTGACTAGCTATAGTCTCTTTATTTTTTTATTTTAATTGTCATTGGATTTGTGCTAATGGCCAAAGGCTTGACTACCTTTAGTGTGAGTCTTGATTTTTTATTTTGAATGTAATTAGACTTGTACTGATGGCTGGAGGACTAACTAACTATAGTGTGAATCTTTATTTGTAGTTTTGATTGTAACTAAACTTATATGAATGGCCAAAGGCTTGAATAGCTGTAGTGTTAGTCTTTATTTTTAGTTTTGATTATCACTGGGCTTGTGTTGATGACCAGAGACCTGAATAGTCATAGTGTGCTTTTTTATTTTTTGTTTTGATTATCACTAAACTTGTATTAACGACTAGATATTTGACTACCTGTAGTGTGAGTTTTTATTTTTTGTTTTGATTGTCATTAGACTTGTGTTAACGGCAAAAGATCTAACTAGTTGTAGTATAAGTCGTTATTCTTTGTGTTTGATTGTCATTGGATTTGTGCTGACAGTCGAAGGGCTGACTAGCTATAATATGAATCTTGATTTTTGGTTTTGACTATCATTGAACTTGTGCTGATAGCTAAAGGTCTAACTAGTTATATTAGTCTTCATCTTTTTATTTTGTCACTACAATTGTTTAATTTTCTATTCAGTGTCTTTTACTTATTTTATTACTTTGTTGTTAGTAATATCATTGCATATTCTTTTCATATACCTAATTGTGTAATTTCAATATATGATACCTTTGATTAGAATGGCTTAATATATTTATAGTTTCAAGATACTTAGTCTTTCTTATATGATTACACATCATGTTCATACTTTGTGACATAAAATATACTTAAACATGTGCATACTTTTGCTTCTGAATGAATTGTCACTATTTTCTTCATTTTAAAATTTTCTTTCTTTGATTCTATTAATAGGCTGATTATTTAAGACTTAAGAATGCCAGAACTTCTATTTAGGACTCACCAGGCATAGCATCAAATGATATAGATGATGATGATGAAGTTGCCTCATGGCTAGAGGCTGTAGGTGGCAAGAATAAGAAGGGTCACATCTTTGGAGTAGGATCTACAGCTCATGATGTTGATACTGTTTATTCTCATGGGACCTCTTCTTCCATTAATAACTTAGGACTCTATTTAGATTTTAAAGAGCAATTATGCAGGAGGATTGCTACAGAGACAACACCTTTGAGACAAGAGAACCAAGAGTTTAGAGAGCAGAATCAACAAATCTTATCTATGTTAAACCAGCATCAGCAAACACTTAATAGGTTACAAGAACTTGAATCGCGTTTATCTCGTGCTCCATCAGATCCTGTACTGGAAGAATCAGTAGTTGAGAAGATAAGCCCTGATGATTGTTCCCTTTTATAGATGTGATTTTATTTTTTTATGTCATTTTAAGTTATGTATTTTAAGTTAAAATTGTTATTTTTTTTATAAACGTTTAACTGAGGATTATTTTAATCTATCTATTACTTTTTATTGAATACTGTTATGTTATTTTGTTTTATTGGATGGGTAGCAAAAGTAATATTGATACTGTATTAAAAAAATACAATATAATAAAAAATTTAAATAAGCAACGTATTTTTGTTGCTATTCTGTCACTAATTTGGCCCAAATCAGTGTCGAAACAATCGATCACAGATCAATGACGGAATATTTTGTCACTAATTTGTGATGAATCAATCAGTGACGGAATATTCCATTACTAATTACTGATGAAAAATTTTATTATTGATTCGTCACAAATTAGTGACGGATTTTTCGTCACTAATCCGTCACAAATTAGTGACGGAATATTCCCTCACTGATTCATTGCTAATTAGTGATGGAATATTCTGTCACTAATCCGTTGCTAAGTTGTGACAGAGTTTTTGTCACTGGTCTATCGCTAATTATTCACAAAAAAATTTTTCACTGATCCGTCACTAATTTGGAATAAGCTATACCCATAATTAGCGACGGAATTTGGATCAGCGATGGACTATTCCGTCGCAAATTAGCGATGAAATTTTAATTTCCGTCGCTAATTATTTAGCGACGATAAAATTATCGATGAAAATAATCCGTCGCTAATTCTGTTGCTAACCAATTTGCGACGGAATTATCCATATTTAGCGATGGAAAATTCCGTCGCTAATTCTTGTTTTTCTTGTAGTGGAAGAAAGTGAAAAATTAAAAGTTATAGGGGAAGATAAAAATTTTGACTTTGAAGAAATAGAAGAAATTGAAATAGAACATGATGAAGTTAAAGAAAATAGAATTAGAAATTGCTATAAAAAGAAAGTACTTTTGTAGTAAAAGATAAAGGAAAAATAAAAAGAAAAATCGGAGAAGAAGGTGACTTACAAGTATACCCAAAACTAGACCTTAAACAAAATATGAGCAAATATTTGTTGATACTTAAAATAACAATTCTTCTAGGCAATCTTGACAAAATGAAGAACGATTTCCCACTACAAATAGTCAAAGGGATTATTTAAACAAGCAAAATATAGTCATAAATGGTAGATATTTAGATTTGAAAATTCCCTATAATCAATATGAATAGTGTGAGTAATATTACTGGATTTGCACAAATAATGTACAATGAAAATATTTTACATAAATGGAAGCACAAGATCTTTTAAAAGGTATTATTATTCGTACTATGAAACTTTATGTTCAAGTTCTTGGATATTTTTTGAAAATAATTCAAGAATAAAATATAAGTATTTATAGAAACTTAATGCCAAATAGGACAAAACTATCACTATTTTGCATTATTTTTAATAAGACAAATGACTTAAATAGTTATCAAGCTCTTTATTTAAGTGTTCTGCACATGTTTCCTCTTTAATGACAAAGCCTATCTCATGACGTGCTACTCACCTTTTGACTTTTCTAAAATTCTATACAAAATTAATATGAACTTTGTTACAAATAATATATATGTACTAGAAACCTTCAAACTATACACAATTAACTTCTTATCCACATCTTTTATGTAAAAGCAAAATTTGTTGCACTTTTTTATGTCACGTTACTACATTCCTTTGACATGTGTCTACTGAGCACAAATCTTCTCTTTTGTAATAAAATTTTGACAATATTTTTTGTACATGTGTCAATCTTCCATCATCATTTCAAGATTTATCTAAGTTAGAGAATCTAAACTTACTAGGCTATCAAACTGATAATTGCTAGCCATGACAACTACAAGTTGCTCCTTTTTATCCAAACTTTTGCTTTGATAATTCTTTTTGTAAGTAGACCAAAATTTTGGAGATGTACAAAATTATGGATAAGTGTGTTGATCTCATCTTGTCATTCAGGTGTGGCCTAATAATCACATGGTAGAAGGGGAGAAAAGATTCTTTTTCCATCTATCAACTTGAAATCTATGCCTAATTATGTTAACTTGGCTTCCCTACTAAACCATGAAAAATTGTGGCTTGCAAATTCACCAAAAGTAAATGTATTTAAAGTGAAATTGACATCTTCATATTGTTTGTGAAATCAACAATTTATTTCTTTAGCCTCTTCTAATTCTCAAATTTGATAGGGTTGATAGAAAAAAATTTTTAACCCTTTCACTAATATTATTGGTATTATAAAAAGTATACTATTTCATGAATCTATCATTTTTTATAATAAAATAAATCATTATTTTAATAAAATATGAAAAATTCATATGTTGTCCCCACGCTTGATTTTGGATAGTAATTCTGCCTATAATAACCCATTCAATATATGAGATGCTCTAATTATCATAGTTAATAAAAATATATAATTTTGGAAAATTATAATTTTGAAAATAATTTGTGAAATATTTTATTTGAGTCTTTTATATAATCTTTTGAATTGATCAAATTCAATATGTCTCATAATTAGAGCACATACCTCTAAAGGTAAAATCTTTTTTGTTTTTTTTTTCTCAAAAAGATAAATCATTTTGATATTTTCTAAATCATGGTTTTCTTGCTCTTCCAATAAACTTATTAGATTCATAGTGGATTCAATATCATCAAAATTTGTGTAATCATAATAATTTTTTGTAATGTTTTTCAAATTTAATTTTTTAATTATTTTTTTTTTATATTTTTCAAAAAGTTTAGAAGTAAGATTTATCAAATTTTTCTTGAACTGACTTTTCTTTCCTTTTATATGGGTTTTCCATATACAGTTAATATGCTTATAAAGTTGAGAAGGTAAACTGAGATTATAAAAATATGAGATTTGTCTATCATAAAAAATTTGAGAAGTTTTTTAAGCTCCTTTGCTTGTTCCAATACTTATTTAAAAAATTTGAAAATTTTGAGATTCCCAAGTTTGAGTATAAGGATTCCAAAGCTCTTGAACAAAACTTGGCATATATGGGAATGTTAATAGAGCAAAAAACTATTGTGGTACCAGTATAAGATTTACACTTGATATTTAGAAATTTCTCTAAAAAGGCTATAATGACTTTCCCTTTTTGGATTTGTCTTAACTCTAATCCATTCTTCAATTTGAGAATTTTTCCCTATATCTATTGTTTAGATATTTGCTAAGATAGACAGCAAGAAAATTATCAACTCCTTTAATATGATCAATATTGAATTTATGTTGATAATTAAAACTATACTATTTAATCTTTCTTGAATTTTTCTCATTTCTTTATTTTTTTTTAAAAAATCTCTAACTAGTTGATTATTAGTTCTAATAATGAATTCCTTACAAACTTAATAAATATGAAAGTGTTTTATTCTATTTTTTATAGCTAATAATTCTTTTTCATAAGTTATATAATTTATTTTCTATTTGAATATTCCAAAATTGTAACCAAATACTGATTCTTCATTTTTTTTTAACTTTAACTCTTGAAACTACACCTAGTACTTGTTATTAATATTTATTTTTGAAATTAATTTCTCTTGAAATTTTATTCTTTTTTTAATTTTTCCAATAAATGTTTATCTTTACTAAAAATTTTATTTTTCACAAAAATTTCTCCATATTTAAGTATTCCTAAGAAAAAACTTTGTAATTTTGTAATCTATTAATTCATATGGTTTTATTTTTGAAATAATATGATCTTGTAATTTTATTCCAAACTTTATTAGTCTTAATTCTAAATATTCAATATCTTTTTGATCTATTTCAATCTTTTTTGGGATTGAGTATGATTCTTATTTCTACAAATTTATCTCAGACCATTTTTAGGTGTTTTTTATGATCTTTTTTCTTATTAGAGAAAACCAACATATCATCTAAATAAAACTACATGTAAATCTTTAAACTTTTTTAAAATTTTGTCTATCTAGTGCTGAAAAATTTGTGGAGCTGTACTTAAATCAAAAGATATAATAGTCTCTTGGTAGTGTCTATATGAAATGCTAAGAGAAATCAAGGGTTTTGACTTTTTTGTTAACTTAATCTAATAATATCTAGATTTACAATCAAATTTATTGAATATTTTTTTCCTATTTAATTCGAGTAATTAAAACATCTTTTCTAAGAATAAAGTATCATCAAATTCTAGATTCTAGCTTATCTTTTTTATAGTTAATTACCAGTTTAGCTTTTCCTCTTTTTATTTCTGCATGACTTTTTACTAGAGTGTGGACTAGTTGTAGGTAGAATTAATCATTTTTCTAGTAATTCTTGAATTTAAATTTTAAATTCTTCTATATCTTATTTAATATAAACCATTAGTTTGACTTTAATTATTTTATTAGGGTCTTTTAATTTTATTTCGCAATATGTAGGATTTCTAAAAAAATAATTTTAATGGGTTGTTACTAACATTTTCACTTAATAATAAATAAATTCAGTGTTTGCTATATAATTCATACATTATCACATTTATGTTTATGATGTTTCACTAAAAGTATTAGTATTTTCAATTCTTTATTATAAGATTTACTTTATTACGATTAATTTCCATTGGATAGTATTTTTTAAAAGAAATTTGTTCTTAAAAGAAAATCTCCATCTATGAAAAGAAAACATAATATTTTTCCATTACAAGAAAATTGATATTTAATGGCAGTTTTTTTGTGATTTAGTGGCGGTTTAGTTTAGCCTAATTGATTCAGCAGCGGTTGGCTGACTGCCAGCACATTAGCCATGGATACTCAATTAGCTGCGGTTTTGTTTGATCCTGGGAATAAGTGCTGCTAAAAAATTAGCAGCGGTCACAACTACCGCAAATTGATGCTGCCGGATAAATGATTCTATTCAACGATTCTAATCGAACATTCAAGTTGCCATTGGAATTTGATCCTTTTTTCTTTTTTTGCTGCAGTTTTGCAACCGCTGCTAATTGCAATTTTTTTAAAATATATATAAATTTTATATTTATATTAGTTATAATCCTACGTATATATTATTAGAATATTTTTTAAATTATCATCCATTATTAAAATATCAAAACATATTAATAATATAATTGTAAAAAGAAGCAATTTATACATTCTTTAAAATATAAATTGTTAGTGACACAAAATCTTAATAATATTAAAAATATCAAGAATTACAAATTTTTTTTCCATTCCTTCTTTTCCTTCTCTTTAGCCTTCACGTCATTTTGTGCTACAATCTTGTCCTTCACCAGTTCATCAGCTTTACTGGTGTACTCACAAATAAATTACAACAGGAAAGAAAATAAATAACAAGAAACACTAGGAAGGTATTGCTGGATAGAAGACATTTCAACTCGTGAAAGGCTGAAGAAAATACATCCATTAGTTATCCCATATTTTCTAGGATACCCATTACCCAATGCAAGTGACAAGTGAAGCACATGAAATAAACCATATAATTTGCATTATGCACAGGTTAAGCATCACTCCCTCACAAAATTACCGTTTATTATTTCATTTTGCAATTCACTAACATGCATCAGACTCTCTAGAATGCCTAATCTACTATTATTCATCAAAAAGTAATTCAAAGTTGCTGTTTAAAACAGTTGAATCATAAATGTCAGACTTCATATCCGCAGTGCTTCTAGGATCAAATAGCAGAAAAGATTCCCAGATGTACCAAAAGAAACATGCCTGCCTGCAGGTTTTATATTTCATAAGATAGACTTAACTATTAGTCTAATTTGATGAAATCCTTTTCACTTACATATGTACATATCATTTGATAGCGGATGGAAGAAGCAATATACCGTACAATCCACGAGGCAACCATATGATCTTTCTAACTCCCAGATATGCCTTAAGTTCATCCTCTATTTGGTTGTTTTTGTAAATGCCTATTTAACAGCACAATTTCCTGAGGAAAAGTCATTGTGGAGGAAGTGAATCAGAAAGAATTTTCTCTTTGTTTATCCAATTCACAATTCTTCAATTCACATAATTTAATAACAACCACAAATGAACAAACCCATATGAACAGACCCATCTATCAAAGGACATCAACCACAAATGAGAAAAGGAGGCTTCAACAAAGGTGGTCACGAGATTTTTAGATAAATTTATAAAACATAATCAAATAAATCAAAGATATATAACTAAGAAATCAGAACTTCATAGATGGTTATTTTTCTGAATGTTATGCTGATGATTGAGAACACATATTCTACATTTTCAGACCAGGAGAAATGATTAAAATCAATCTGATGATCATCTCTATATCTACACACACACAAACATTTTTTTAAATTTAATTAGGACTAAGGTTGGAGATGAAACTATATCATAAGTTTCAACCTATCTATTGGTGATTGAGAAGAAGTAATTCAAACATGATATTTTTTAAGTAATTTTATTGACAGTTGAAATATTTAAGAGGACCTACCCCCTAAGCAAAATTAACATGACATATTCATATTTAAAAATAAAACAAAAATTTATTTCAAATTATTCAAAATTTGAAAACAGCAACAATCAAACCATTGGCACCAAAGTAAGTGATCCAAAAGATGCCAAGGCATTCAAGGAAACAATACGGCCCATATCATTAAGCTACCGCTTATGACATTGAAAATGTTAACATAAGTTCTCAAAATGAGATTGACTAATAGAAAGGGCCCAATACTATCATGACATACCACTAGTCTAAACTTAAAAGAGCCTTTGAGCTTGTCCCATCTCAATCTACGGGCTTAGGTGAATTGATGAGTTGGGTCAGCCATATAAAAGCTAATTTGTTAAAAGGCTCTAGCTTATCTCAATCCTTAAGCCTAGTCTACAAAATAATATGAAAGCTGAAAGTATGTGTACCAATTTAAAATTCAATAATTAAGGAGTTTAATATGAAAAGAGCCATAAATGAGGTTTGGCCAAATTATTATTATTTTCTCTACCTAAAGGGTTAGGTGAAATTGGTCAGAATTAAGAAAAGATCATCTTTTTTTTTTAATAATTCCAGTTCAATTCTTTAGAAAATATGTTATTAGTCAAATCCTAATTGTACCAAGTCAATGTAGCGTCCAAAGTGCACTTTTAAAATTGTTTGGAAAGAGAGTAGTCCAAAGTCCAGAGGAATCTTCACAGTAATCAATTTTTTTAGCATGGTTCAAGAGAAACTTCCTTGGATATATTGCGGACCAACAAAATCAATGTGTTGGTCCAAGCAAATCAATGTGTTGGTCCAAGCATAGGGCCCATGAGGGGACAAAGATTTGAAAGCAGTGTAGGCCTAGTTCAATTGATGATATGAAAAATCAACAACAGAATGGCTGAACAAATAACTTCATACCTTAAGATAAATGGAACTTTCAATTTTTGAGGAACAGTGTCACCAAATCCCAAAAGCTTTTTTTTGAAAAAACCTACCTATGAAAGTTCAGAAAGGGGAAACTAGAAACTAAAAACTCCATTTGATAAATCAAGAGAAATAATGTCTGAGATAGAAAATGAGAAGAATAAAACCTTTATAGTCTGTGACCTTGTGCCTCCATTATTGGACTCCTTCCCACTATTTCCGAAGTCTTAACACAAACACACACTCTGTACATCAGAGGAATGGTAAATTAGAGTTGCTAATGTAAGTTTTAAAAGTGAAAGGTTAAGAACAAGGTAATGCAGCTACAGACAAAGTGTCACAGTATCTCATACTTCATTTTGGTAAGTAGTAATAAACAATAATGCTCTTTAGTTAAATGTTTCTATAATTAAAGAAGCAATGTACGTTAGGATAAAGATAATCCATTGCAAACAACCATAGGGTTCTAGACTTCCTCCCTCACAACTTCATATCCATATCAAAAAAACTTATAAAAAGGCACAATTCACAAAGCTGACTCAAGAACAATTTTCCAAATATCAAAACATTTTACATTAGGAAATGTAATTTGTTTATGTCTCAGAGACCAATTGGAATTAACGACCACAATCTTCAATTCCTCAACCAAGTTATATTTACTGTTGGTGTTCTTTCAACTAAAATCTACTTAATTTTTCCACATTCTAACGACAGATATTTTCTGACAGTTTTCATGTGCATTAGCTCGTATGGTAATTGGAATGGAAGGGAAGAGGGAAGGGAAAATTTTGTAAAATACCTATTATATCTATATAATCATTACTTAACTGTATTTATCCCAATAAATACATATTTTAAAATAAGGGCAAAAAGGTCATTTTCTACTCCTAAAATCACCTTTTTACTTTCCATTTCTATTTTCATCCCTAACTTTCTGCGTACCAAATGGACCCATGATAATTCATTAATTAATTTGTTCCTTTTCCAAAATTTGTATAATTTCTCTCTATGACAAGCAGATGTTAAAAGATTAGAAGCTGAGTTTAAGATCCTTCCTGGAAGTCCCAAGATGCAACAAACAAGTTCTATTGGTCCAAATGAAAGAGCTCTTATAAGATAATCAAGTCCAATAATTAATTATTTGAATAAAGGTTTTTCTCTGGAGTTAGAGATCTCCCACATTGCAATAATTTGTAATCAAACTCAGACAGAATACACCTAGGAAGAATTTATCACACGGATATATCGTATTTGTACTACCATATAAAGATGCTTCACTATCATTCATTGAGGGTTTGACACTTCTTTTGTACAAGAAATTAGAAACAACTTTTTAAGTATTAAAGATATACTCGATTATACAAAACTATCATATTAGTATTGTAGTTATTTTTGTAATAACTATTGATCCTTGCTACCCTTTGACATCATCCAACACAAACAAGCATGTACTAAACATGCCCAAATTAACATAATTGGCTTAATACACTTTAACCCTGTAAAGAAATATGATTTTATCAATGAATCAAAAATATTTATTATTTTCCAATTCAGTATAGCCACATATGCTGCTAATTATTCATTTAATGAGTGTACTAGGTAGTTGGTAGAAATGAAATAGAAGAAAGAGAGGAGAAATAAGAACAAGAAATGCATTTGGACAAACTTGTGCTTGGTAGATGCATTGATGATGTTTACTTCCTTCTTTTCCCACCAAGTTTACATCCACTTAGCACAACTTAAAAAAAAAATGCAAGCACAGATAAAATTGAAGACAAAAGCTAAATCAGATTAGAAAGACAAATTGCGCACATCACAATCTCCACATATCCACATTATTCTTTATCCTTCCCTCTTTCATTGACCAGGCATCCCAAAATAAGATGCAATACAAGTTATCTTATAGTCACTTGACTAGAGATTCTGATGGAAAAATATTCTGAACTCAATTAGACAACCATTTTCCAATGGAAACCCAGCTCACAACCCTTTAATAGATTACAGAATATCTATTACAATTTTACAAACCTTTATAGGTGTCCTTGTCATTCTAAGATCAATGGCATATTCGGTGTAGTTTGAATAGCCAAGTATAAGAGCATATTTATGTCACTGTTGCACCTGAATCATGCCAAAATAATATACACATTAAAAAGTTTATATTAATGTATCATAATGAAAATGCAAGAAACAAGAAAACTACAAACACAGAATCAAGGATCATATAAAGTGCTCAATGATTATCATATGAATTCCATAAACAATTTAAAAATTTAAGCAAAATAACTGACCAACAAGTTGACAATTCAAATTTATACCTTTTATCTGAATTTTTTTTTTCAATCATGAATGAGTTGTTTGAATTAGTGCATATATAGAATTATAAGATTACACAAAGCATCATTAGTCACATTGCCAAAGTCTTATTGGTAGTTTAAGTAGAATAACAAAAACCATATAGAGCTTATCTGGAGCAATTAAATAATTAATTCATCGAGGAAGTGGAGAGAGATCTGATCTATTGTGCACTAATGATGCCTTTAGATGGTTCACCCTAAATTAAACAACTTATTTTTATCTGAATATACATTGTTTAGGAGAACATATTTGAGGAATGAATTGAATTTGGGCTCTCAATCTGTAAAACTGAAACTTAATGCACAGTAACCAGCATAAGACCATATAATTGACTATATAATCAGGATACAAATCATTCAATTTTCCAATAGAAAAAGGCAACAAAAAACATATCAAAATCCACACTCTGTTAAATCCCAGGCTAGCTAGTGCTGCATATCTAATCATCACCTAGAAAAGATTCACCACAATAATCAGAGTGTCACAGTTAATAAGTAGCCCCACACAATCAAGCCACAAAGATCATGAATAAAACAAGTGAGCAGTAAATTGAAATACATAAACAAAACTTACTGGTTTTGGGGCTTCTAATTTTGTTTGCAAATAAACCTGTAAGAAAGTAAATGAAAGAAAGTAAAAATGAATGATATTACCTCCAATGGCTGTCTACAAAGATGACCATCATCCTCTTTTAATTTCAACCCGTATGAACAAATTTCTCTTCCTACCCAAACTTACTGTCAACGGATACACATATAGACAGTGAAAAAGTTGCAAAAAAGGTTCGTTTCTCGTTACAGTGCAGAAGTTAAAAGCATGGAACTATAAGATAATCATATAGAGTGCATTAGAGAAGATATGGCATATCCAAATAAAATTAACTCAATCCCAATCAGTTAAGTTATCAAGCAATTATTTAGTTTTAAGGAACCGTGTGCAAATTAAAATGAAAAGGAGGTAATAGGGAATGGACAAAAAAAATTCAAAGAGACGACAAGAAACCTCAGTACTTCTAAACAGGGAATTACAAATTACCTTGATTGGAGCTATATGTATTTGACCCAATATCTCTGATTGTCCAACTCCATGAGCAATTCCCTTGTAACACTGATCTAGAAGTCTCAACAATCTGGAAGATTACATGAATATTTAAAAAAGAATCCTCATATTTCAAAATCTAGCAATCCACTGAACACACCATTATCTACAAATACAAGAGAACCATAAAAACATTATTTGTGAACAAAAAACAAAAAAAGCCACCTATGGGTCATACAAAATAACAAGCATTGTAAGAAGAATTTACTAAAAATAGAGAAAAAAACTTGCACAAACAGAAGATAATATGCTCATAAATTATCAAGAACAAGGAAAGAACCAATGACAGAGAATATCAAATCAAGACAGTAAAGCTCTCTACATATTCAAGATCTATCATAAGATCCTGACTACATGCAGAGCAACGGATCATTGAAAACTCAACAATAAATACAGACAATCAAGTGAACAATAAACAATATACAATACAATAATATCCCAACCCCTAAAGACGGTGATCTCATTAAAAAAAAAGAAGGAAAAAGTCAAGAAATTTTACCTTGCTTGCCTTAATTTCTGCGAACCCAAATACCCTAGGCTATTTCTTCTATGATATGAGCCGCAGAAGCTTCGTTTCTGTGAATGGATTTGGCTGAATAGAGAATAGAAATGGGAGAATGAGGATATTCCGGATTCTGGCGAATAGAGAATAGAGAATAGAGATGGAGGGTTTGGGGAACAGAGAAAACTGAGAGCAGAAATGAGGGTTTGGGTGGAGATGGAAAATGCAGAGGATGTGAGAGTGATGGAGAACGGAGAGAATGCGAGAGTGATTAGGAACAGAGCGGAAATGGGGGTCCGGCGCAAGGATGAAAGTGAGAAAGGGGAGTTCGGTGTGCGAGAGTGAAAATGGGGAACAGGGAAACTTATTAACCACTGGAAATTAACACCAAAATCGCCAGTAATTGATTTATTTTCCGACGGCTTAACAATTGCCGGAAAAACCGCATGTAAATTGCACATTTACTGGCAAATTTAGCTATTTTCTAAATATTATTTACTTTATATATTCTCTATAAGAATTTCTTTATCACCTATCGGGTCTTTTTAATTTTTTTCTATTTTTTTATTAATAAAGCATTTCCTCTGCACATTTGTTGTAGTTCTTATATTAATTAAAATATCTAACTAATATTATTTATATCTATTTAATTTAAAATTTGATATTATTTATATCCATTAAATTTAAAATTCCCTAAGACATAAGTATAATATTTTTTATTTTGGTTGAAAAAAAATTATTTTGTGTCTCAATTTCAATTATTATATTGTTATTATATTTATATTTTCTTTTCTAGTACAATTTCTATTAGGAAAATTAGGTATTTGAGAATTGTGTGAATTTTCATATTTATTATCACTTTTTTCTTAATTAAAAGTCCTTATTGGTATAAACTTAAGATGTTTGTTTCCTACAATGTTTTCTTATATCTTTTAAGTATAAATTTGATCATTCAGTGATCATTTTTATTAGAATATATTCCTATTTGTTAATAACATTATCTAATAATCATTTTGATGGTATTTCTAAATCTTTAATATTCATTAACTAGGTTAAATATTAATATCAAATCCTCCTTAAAGATTTTAATTGTTCAATTATCCATATATTTTTATTGGTGTTTTGGTTATATTAATCAATTCATGTTTTCCATTCTATATAGCCAAACTATAACTATCTTTTATAGTACTACTTTTAGTTTAAATTCTCAATGTTATAGTGTTTTGTATATTAGGATCTGTAATTGAAGTGAAATAATTTGGTTTTACTTTAAACCAAATTGTTTCAATCACAATGTTAAATTGGATTCCACTTATAATCAATTGAAATGGATTGTTTATACATCTTTTATCTAAGATAAAAGCTAATAAGAGTATCTATTTTCTATCATAATAAAGTTGTTATCTCAACTTAAATAACTCTTGCATAGATATATCTAAGCTCAAAATATTTTTTTTCCTAAGTCTTTTGACCTTATTTTTGCCAAAGATTGCAATTTTAATAATTCCATCTTCACAGTTTTTTATTAGGGTGTTTCCCCTAAATTGTTCAAAATACCTAGCATTCTAAAATTTTATTTTTAAAATTTTGTAGACTTCTTTTTGAAATTGTTTTCATTTATCTAATTGATTGTCTTTTACAATTTATCCTAATTTTGTTATAGTTGAAGTTTCTTTTTTATAAATAGATCTAAATTCATGGGCATTCATTATGAAGATAAATTGAGATTTATTATCCAATTTGCTTTCACTTACTAATGATTTCATATAAAACTTATTAATCATTAGAAATATCTTCACCAATTGTTTCCAAGTGTATAAAAAAAAAAAAGAAATATCTTCACCAAAACATATTTCTAATTTATTTATATATAATATTTTTATCATTTTCTTAGCAAAGTTTTCCTTTTTAGAACATTGTGGAAATACATCACCTTCTTTATTATAGATATAATATCTGCAAACCTTTTTTTTAAGATCTTTTTTAATATATCTTTTGTTTTTCTTAATATTTTTGGGTTTTTCAATTTTTTTCCATTTATATTTTTGCGTTCTTCGTCTTAATTCACTATATCCAATTTTCCAATTTTTTAGAATATTAGAACAATATTTATTTCTTAATTGATGTTTAACTTGTTTAGTTGCTTTGGCTGTTAAGTAATGATTTACTATCTTATGTCTTGCGTATCTAACTTTATTTTTTAAATTATCATAACCATTAAATTTTTCTAAAAAATTCTCTATAGTTATTATTACATATTTCATCCCATGGTAGAAGTAATTTATGAAAATATTAATTTAACCAAATTTTTGAATCTACGTCATTTATTTGGTGGTAATGATGCTGAAACTAGTTAGATAATTCATCTAATTCCCAATATTACATAGTTGTAATTTTGTAAGAATGCTATTAGTATCTAGATTAGAACTAATTTCATCTATTGAGCCATGAAATTCCATTTTTATAATTTCCACAGCTTCTAAAAGAAATTGTTCAAAAATTTGAAAATTATTTAATAACTCATTTTTTTGATCTTCTCCTATTATTGAATCGTCTCATTTTCTAAGAAATTGCAAAGTATTCCCTTGCAATATTCTTGTTAGAAAATCTAAGAATTGCCATAGACAAATATTGTATCCAATCAATAATAACTTATTCATATTGAATATAGGGAACATTTTTAAAATCTAAATATGTAACATTTATAGCTACATTTTGCTTATTTAGATCATCCCTTCTACTACTTGTAATTGGAAATGGTTCTTCATTTGGTCTAAATTGCCTAAAAGAATTGTTATTTTTAGTATTAACAAATATTTGCTCATACTCTATTTGAGTGTGAGGTATGATATCAGGTCTAATTCCATATCATCTTCTTTTCTTATTTTTTTTCTACTTTTCCTTTATCTTTTACTATTTAAATACTTTCTTCTATAATAATTTTTTGATTATGTTTTTACAGATTCAACATGTTTGATTTTATTGTCTGTTTCTTTAGAGTCAAAATTTTTATCTTCCTTGATAACTTTTTATTTCTCAATTTTTTCATCACTAGATATATCAAATGTATTGTACTAAAGAAGATAGTGATAATTATGAGTTCTAAATAGTTCCTTATTTTGAAAATAAAAGTTTTTGAAAGAAATTCTATAAAATTTAATCAAAGATTTAGCATAGTCAAACTCTTCCATATCTTTTTTGTGATCTTTTTTCTTTTAAAACACACACCTTATTACCATAATATAACATATGATTATCTTATTATTAATTAGTGTTTTTGGTTGAAGAATTTTTTTATCTAAAGCTTTTACTTGACTAACTACTTTATGATTTTTTCATCTATTTTTCTAAATCAACTAGTAGTAAGATCTATAATAATATTGGTACTATTACTAAGAGTAGAGAAGTGGATTTCATTTTTTTTATCAATATGTAAACTATGTTCATAAGAGTTTTTATCACCCTTTCTATGCACATTTCCCATACAAATTATGTATTCAATCTTAGACACGCCTAAGGTTCCTATAAAACCATCCTAAGCTACACATTTTTCTTCTAAAAAAAACCTAACATACAAAGCCAACACATGACACAACAACTAGTAATAGAGGATGTAGTTACTCAAGCATATGTGATTTTAGACTACTAAAATTGAAGAACAAATAGTTTAAATGGTACATATGAGTAGAAATATGATAGAAAACTTACAAACTTGCTGTAAATATTACTTCTTTTCATTACATTGATGCCAACTTTATTGAAGTTGTGCATTTAATGTACAATAGAAATATTTTACATAAATGGAAGTTCAAGATATTTTGAAAGGTATATTATTCACCTTATGAAACTTTGCACACAAGTTCCTTTGGATTTTTTGCCATACAATTCAAAAATGAAATATAAACATTTACAAAAATCTAACGTCAAATGGGACAAAACTAATATTATTGGATACTATTTTGCACTATTTTTAATGAGACAAATGACTTAAATAATTACCAAATTCTTTACAAAAGTGTTATGCACATGTTCCTCTTTAATGACAAAGCCTATCTCATAAGGTACTATTCACCTTTTTTTTCTAAAAATTTATACAAAATTATTTAATGAAAGATAAATGTCATATTTCAATTACAAATAAAATAAGGAGAAAACTTATATACTTACCCTTATATACTTAATATCAGGTTCTCTAATTAACTAATGCCATTTGGATTTTATAGCTTCCACTCCCTAACACTGTTAACTCACATTTTATTCTATATATATATATATATATATATATCAAAATGGTGCATGTAGCCCTCATTGAAATCGTTCTGTATCTCCAGCTCTCATTGACATCGTTAAAGCATCTTGTATTTTTAGCTCTTGTTGAAGTTGGTTGTGGAAGTCGTGTACAATCTCTAATTCCTTATTCCCATCTGTTACTGCATTTGTGCGTGTCTTCTATTAGATTTTCTATTTCATCTGGTAAATTTTCATCCTCTATTCCCATTCCTTTTTCTTGTGTCCTTTCATAGGCTTCAACAACTTCTGTTTGAATTTGGGGCATTAAAATTCATCTTTTTTCGATAAATGTGAATGCAATTTTTATCTTTGCTATATACATTATTGTTTGTTGCCCATCTTCTACCATGATGCATTATAAATTTGGAGATTTCTTTGATCAAAGCACTACATGTTAATTTGATTTTTCATCAATAATAAATAAGTATTTGCAGCACGTTTCAACAATATAATAGTAGTTTAAAACTATGATGCATTTACTGAGGTGTCTTGATGATTGGCCCTATCTTATTAATGAATTTGTTGAGTATGTAAATGAGAATTGCATCTTCCAAAATGGTCAAGCCACTGATAGTAGTTTGAAACCATGATGCATTTATTAAGGTGTCCATTGAAGAGTATATATGCTATGGCTTTCAAGTGTGATATAAGTTCTACAATCCTATGGTTAAACTTCTATTTACCATTAAGGAGAATTTAGTCCAAAAAGGGAAAGAGGTTGTGGCTTCTAGCTTGAACTCATTGTTGCTAACAATTAGTATTAATAACAACACCATTTGCTTTAGATTGTTCTTCTTCATTATACTCCTTTAGTTTTTAGTGTTATTATATTAGTGTGTTAATGTGTATTTTGCATTAAAATCTTAGCAGATTTGATAATTAATTTTTATTTTTTTATAGTGAATTTGATGGATACTGTAGTCATATCTAGTCCCTTATCAGTCGAACCCCTTTTAGAACATTAAGTTACCAAAAAAGATTTAACTCTATATGTTGGCATGGAGTTTGGAACTGAAGAATATGCATTACAATGCGTATATGGGCTTTGTTGGTTTTAGTATTAGAAAAGATTGGGTTAATAGATGCAAGATAGGCCATAAGACAATATTGTCTCAAAAATATGTTTGTTTTAAAGAAAGGTTCAAAAAGGTAAGTAAGTGGGGATCAAAAAAGGTACATAAAGATTTAAGAACTGGTTGTTTAACCTGAATGCCCATCAATCAGCAAGAAAATGGAAAATACATAGTTACATTTTTTGAGAAGCAACATAATCATGCTTTTGCTACTCCTAGGAGTAAACAAAAATTACCATCCCAAAGAAAGGTTTCTATTGCACAAGCTACTCAAATTGAATTGGCAAATCATTCTGGCATAAGACAAAAATTGATGTTTGAATTTTTGAGTCCATAAGTTGGAGGATAAGAGAATGTTGGACACACTCTTAAGGATATTAGCAATCATTTAACTTCTAAAAGGATGAAAAAAATGAAAGAAGGAGAGGCTTACACTTTGCTTTATTATTTTCAGTCAAGGCAATATGAGAATCCATCATTTTTTTATGAAATTCAACTTGATGCTAAAGATCAAGTCACAAATATTTTTTTGGGCAGATGCAACAATCATTATAGATTATTTTTACTTTGGAGATATGGTATCTTTCAATACTACTTATAATACAAATAGAAATTTTCAACCATTTGCACCTTTTATTGGATTCAATCACCATTGACAAACATTATATTTGGTGATGCATTATTGTATGATGAAACTACTAAATCTTTTGAATGGCTATTTAGAACTTTTCTAAAGGCCATGTGTGCAAAGAAACCAAGTGCAATTTTTACATATCAAGATCCAACAATGGCAAAAGCAATTTCAATAGTTTTACTTGAATCATATCATTGCTTAGGCACTTGGCATCTATTTCAAAATGCTCTCAAGAATGTTAATCATGCCTTCAAGAAATCAAATTCTTTTGCTTTAGACTCAAGACGTTGTATGTAAGATTATGAGTATGAAAGTGACTTTCTTGATGCATGGGAGTCAATGCTTGACAAGCATGACCTTCATTAAAATAAATGGATGCAAGATTTGTTTGGCAAGAAAGAAAAATGGGCATTGGTATATGGTCAACATTCCTTGTCAATAGGTGTTACATCAACAGAATTGAGTGAAAGTTTCAATGGTTGATTAAGAGGTTATATGAGGTCTACATTTAATGTGTTAGATTTCTTTAGACATTTTAAAAGGTTGTTAGAGGACATAAGATATAAAGAGTTAAAGGCTAACTATGAAATGAGTCAAAAAATGCCACCACTAAATATGGATGTTCTTTTATTGAAGAATGCAAGAGACATTCACATAGCAACAATCTTTTATCTAGTTAGAAAGGAATATGAGAAGTCTTTTAACATACTCTTTAAAAAATGTAATCAAATTTCAGCATTATTTGAATATAAAGTGTATGCAATGGGAGATATAAGAGAGCACATGGTTACCTTTAACTCAAAAGATGAAATAGTTATATATAGTTGCAAGAAATATAACTTTGTCGGGATCTTATGCAGCCATGCTCTTTGAGTACTTAATCTAGGGAACATAGTAATTATTCCTTTTAAATACATTTTTAAGAAGTGTTTAGAATCTGATTTTTCTGTAAATGCACGAAACTCACCAAATTTAAAAATATATCTCTTGAATAGAATGATTTAAGGTAAAATAAAATTAGGAGAAAATTTAAAATAATAAAAAATGAGGATTTGAAATTTGAGTTATCCATAAATCCAAGTAAGATGAGTTAGAAAAGTTTGTAAAAAATAAGTTGAGTATTTTCGTAATTTTTTGGCAAATTTGAAAAACTCACAAGAGGACTTTTTAAATGAAAAATTTAAGCATTTCAGGGTTCTCAAAGGTCTGGAAACCCCCAGAATAGCTGATACACCTTCGGTGAGCGATTTTAGTTGTCAATTGACCGAAATTTTAACTGAATAGTTCGGAATGGTTTCAAATCTAATTTGGATGAAACTAAAGCCATTTTATAATTTAGAAGACCTAAATTTTATGATGAAAAAAATGGTTCTTGAAAAAGAGTTGAAATGAGTCTAATTAGATAAAACCAAGAATTAGGACTAAATTGTAAAGTTTAAAAGTTACTTAAATGGACTCCTAGGCTTATAAATCACGTCCCATTCTATTCCATCTTTCTCCACCAATTTGCTTCTAATCCAAATAGATTCCAAAGGAGATTTGAGTGGTGCACCAAGAGGGGGAGTCAAGGGAAGAAGAGAAAGCTTGAAAAGTGTAAGATCTCTTTAGTTTTTCATGCTCTTTTCTTTACTAAACCTCTTCTCCTCCTTCTTCTCTCTTCTCCTATGGTTTTGTTGATTAATTTGCACATGTTTAGTGGCTAGTTCAGTAAGGAGAGGATAGAAATTGCAAGAGGTCTTGGAAGCATAACAAGTTGCCTTTGAAAAGCTTGTAAATAAGGTAAGGAAATCATGTTTTCATACTTTTTCTTGGCTTCCTTTCACCTTCACTATTTTGATTAGAATAGGGGGGAGATATTAGAGACCTTATCTCAACCTAAACTTGATAGGAAATGAGGTCTTGAGGCAAGAGGAACTGCGTGGAGCAATTAGAACTAAAAAAGAACCTATATACAACAAGATACAAAACTTAGAGATTTAGTTGCACCTAGGCCAAGATGAAACTTTCTAGTAGTAATTTAAGTTATCTAAGAGTTTATATGAGTTTTCAAGACACCTAAGAAGTCTTACAAGTGGTCATGTCCTAAGAAAAATGAAGCAAAGTCTATGGACTCCATAAACTTGCTATGTCTCAGCCAAAAAGGCTTGGAGCACCTAGGGAGTGTTTTTATTTTTTCTAAGGCTAGGATGAGACTAGATATAATAGAAGAACATCAAAGGAGGCATTGGAAAAACTTTAGAAAGCATGGATTATGAGATGGAGAAGTAGGTTCCATAATGAGACATTAGGAAGCAACTAAAGTGTAGGCTCCTTAGAATGAAATTGTGATAACTCTAAGGAGTCTAAATGAAGTCAAGGGACTAGAATTGAATGAGAAATAGGAGCCAAGATCATGAAATCCAAAGGTTGTTTTATTATGTCTTGAATGGATCCAAAATGAGGTTATGTGAGAAAGTAATATAGCATAGAGTTTGTGAGAAGCTAAAGCTTGTTCCAATGACTTAAACATGCCTCATTTAATGTGTGTAGGCTAAGAGAATCAAGTGCAGCCTAATTCTATGAGCTTGGCCAAAAAGGGGAAGACAAATTCAAGGAAAAAGTGTGTGGCATTGGCTCCAAGATAGTACTAGTAATGTAGCCTGACTTTGGTACTATTCCATTAATTTTTGTAAGTTAAATGCTTCAATTTTGGTTTGAAACTATTTTTAGTCAGTAGTTAACATCCATAACTTTTTAGAATGGTATGGGTTTCTTTATTTTGATTTTTTTAGAATTAATTATGATTTCCAAAATTCATATCAGTAAAATGGAACAATGAACCTAAGGCCAAAATCTGGTTTATGTAAGGTATGGTTTGTAGCTCGAGATATGAGATGAATGGTGATGTTTATGACTTGTATGGATTTAATATGGGTAGAACATGATATGGATGAATTCACATAGTCTGCATAGCATAAAATGAAATTTTTAGGCCTTACGTAACACAAAATAATGCTATTAAAAATATTGCTCTTCATGTAAAGTATATAAACTAAGCCTTGGTAATAGGATAAGAAGGCTAAGGTAGCTAAGGTATTATAGGGTGGACCAAGCATGCTCGAAGTGGATGTGTTGTAGATAATAGTGGGCACATAATCAAGGAAGACATAAAGTTGGTTGTTTGAAACGGTTCAAGGACTTATGTCGAAATGCAGTTAAGATAACAAGTAATGCTGCTAAATCTGATGATGCTTCAACTTTTTTTACAAAAAGGTTGGTTGAATTAGGCATGGAAGTTGATAAAATCTTGAGTAGAAATTCTTCCATGCCAAACCAATAGGATTCTAGTGATCATCATCAACAAGATAATAGGACCAATACATCTAGAGAAAACGATGTAATTCAAGCAAAGGGAATAAAAAAGAAAGAGGGTGTATCTTGTGTTAAAGGTCGACCTAAAAGTTGTGTGGAAAAGAAGTAAAAAAAATGATGTTCACAGGTGTCAATACCTTCTTCAGTTTCTTCTTTACAGGTATATTAATTTAGTTATCTCAATTAAAATTTTTTAATGTGTATATCCATATTAATTTTAATCTCTTTGTAAAATGTAGGCATCAATGTTACAAGGATGTCAAGTGTATAAACCTACAAATTCCAATATGATCCAAATTCCATCTTTGTCAGTACCTATTATAACTCCATTTTTCTAGGTATATTTGTTTATTTATTTCCAATTAATTTTTTTAATGATATATCCATAATAATTTTAACACCACATTAATTTAAAACTCTTTGTAAAGTGTAGGCCTCAATTATGAACCTATTGATTCAACTATGATCCAAGTTCTTACCTTGTATTATGAAATATTTCCTAATATGTTCACATATAAATTTCATATTATTTGCTAATATTTTTCATTTTCTTTTTCTTTTTTCAATATGAAAGCATAGGTTAACTTGTCAAACCAGAATAAGGAATGAGCACATACTGTAATTTGGAATCATGTAGAACTAGAAACAATATTTTGGAATCGAGCAAAATCAGAAACTATGTTTTTGAATCAAATAGAACCACAAATAGTTTTTTTTTCCTATTATGTAGATTGCTTTATTTTGGAGTTATGCGAACTAAAAATAGTTTTTCTTGGTAATTATGCAAATTTTTTGTGTTCTGGAATTAAGCAGAACCAAAAAATAGTGCTTTGGAATTAAGCATATCCAGAAACAACGTTTTCTTCTCTTGTTTTCCTATTTTGCAAATTGCTTACATTTTGGAATTTTGCCATTTCTTTTTTGTATTAAGATATATTTAAATACAATGCTTCAAAGAAAAGAGAATATAAAATAAAGGAAGACTAAAAAACAATAGAATTTTTTTTAGTCAGATCAATAATGTCATTGTACATCACTGTACATAAATTCTAACAATATATCATAATAGTGAAATTACAATTTAAACGTTAGAAATAACTTTCCACATCTGATTTCTAAGCCAAACTTTCTCCACTATCATTACTATCTTGGGTGCTTCCAATCTCACTTTTAGCACCTTTCCAGCTCTATTTTTGCAATTGTCCAATCACTTGGCCTGCATCAATTGGGAAATTGATCAATTAAGTACAAACTAAAGCCTTTGGAATTGATGAATTACATTAGATATCATAAACTTCTAAGAAACAAGACCTATACTTGGCATCATTATTGCCAAGATGAAAATCTTAATTCATTTTTGGAAACAAAACCATTTGACTTATCTTGTCTCAAATGTAATAGGCTTATTGATATATTAAACCCAATTGTGGTATCTTTACACTAGCTCCTCAAGACCTATCATAACCAATAGTAGTTCCAATTCTAGGATACTATCAAATAAATTGCATAAATCAATCATGAGAATTTGTGGCACCCACAAGTTGTGTTATCACACTTGCAAGAAATGGAAAATCATTAACTGTATACTTAACTACTATGAAAAATACAAGTAAACTAAACTTTAACCTAGGATAAATGAAATGAGGCCTCCATAGTATCTTTATTGGAGTGATACAAAATCATCTAAATTCTAAAACAAAATACATTAAAAAAGAAAATTAGATAATTAACTTAAAGCTCCCAAGGAACAAGAACAAGTATTGAAATTCTTTCTATCTTAGAATAAGACCATGAAACATAGGACAAATATCAATAAGATTAACCAAAATGGTTACTATATCTAGGTGAAAAATTTAGCAATGCTAGGAATAATTCATTATCTAGTAGAAATGCATAAGCTAGCTACCACATAGGTTAGTCCAAACAAGAATTAAATGATGGTCTTGTGCACTGCTATCAATACAGTACTTCACAAAATATAGAAGGATTATACATAAGGAAACTTGCAATCAACCAAAAACACCAACAAGAATATCATACAGATGGATAGGTGAGTCCATAAAACCTACAATAACATGAACTAATAACAAATATTTAGATAGAAGAGCCAACAAGCATAAGGTTAGTGTCAATGAAAATTGATAAAAATAAATAAGGAAATTACATTATCAAAGAAAAAATTACCTTCATAACAAGATCTATCAACTTTATGGATACATTCTGAGATTCTATTAAACTATTAACAATTTCACCAATAAAAAAAAATTCTAATTCTTGTTCCCCTTTCTTTCTTTTCTCCTCAATTCATTGGCTGCCCCTTCCTCTTCTCCCAATTTCTCTCAAATTTTTGCTCCCTCTCCCATGGAGATTGACCACTGTTTCTCTTGCTCGAGAGATAAATGCAAAAGTAGAGAGAGGAAGAGGAGAATGATGACCAAGGTGAAATGAAGAATAGAAGATGAAATCTTACCAGATGAAATAAAAGATGGGCACATATGCAATAAAAGATGAGAATAGGGAGTTGGAGATGGGCATGATTTCGATAGCAACTTCGACCAACGTCAAAGATAGTGGATGACTTCAATAAGGGCTCAAGGCACAACTTTGATAGGAGTTTTTTTTTTTAAAGAACAAAACATGAGTTAACAGTGTTAGGGAGTAGATGCTAAGGTGTAAAATAAAATCCAAATGGCATTAGTTAATTAGATAACCTAATATTAAGTATGAAAGGGTAACAATACTTATAAGAGATTTCTAGTAACTCTCCTCCTTGCAGCAAGAGTGGCCTTGCATTTTCTCAATATATCTCAAATGGAGGATCACTCTAGTTTCTTAAAAAGGTAAACATCATTTAACAGTTTACAATAATTAAATGCTAAAAAGTAAAGAACAACTAACAATAAATGTTACCTCTTGGCTCCACCTAGGTACACACAAGTGGTGATAATCAAGTTTTTAAAATTAAATTGATCATTATTGATTCATGATTTATTAATCATTGTAATTAAATTGTGGTCAAATTGATAATTAATAAATATATATTTTAATTTTAGATATTAAAAATATAAAATAATAAATTATAACAAGCAAATACTAATAAGATTTATGCATTTTATTACTAATTATACATTAACGTAAAGTTAAACATGATATTTTACGGGATTTTCACACATCAACATGTTCAATTCAACAACATTTTAACAAATCAATGTATCATGGCTATTATATTGGTTTATCGAATTTTTTTTTTATATTATAACAACATTAGTTTTTCGGATTATTTTTTTAATATTATAACAACATCATAACAACTTCTTTGAATTATCATGTTCCACGTCATAACAACTTCTTTTTCAAAAATGGAAGATCACCCACAAAATAAATCCCTCACATGTTCTGCGTTTAATATGAGGAGGAAAATGGAGGATCTCCCACAAAATCAAACCCTCACATATTCTGCAAAACGCTTACTGCATCTGATACCAGCATTCATAGGGGTTCTCTGATCCTCGCAGAGCTGCTGAAGGTTGTTTTGGTTCAATATCTCGCTCTCATATTCACTGATTTCGCCATATTTACAGAGAAACTTTGCATAGAATAGCAAAGCAAGTCCCACATCGACTGGATTAAAGTGAGAAGGGAAGAGGTGCGGCTATAAAATGAAAGGGAAGGGCTGTATTATGCCCTCTTTGTAAGCTGGGCTGTTGTTAAATAAGTGACTAAACCCAACGACCTCAAATTTGACTTTATTTGACTTTATTGCAAACCGAGGAATCTATCAAAAGGTCTGGTTATTAGTGGTTTGATTAGTTTAATCAGATTTATGATCTATATGAATGGAGTTATGATTATGATTAAGTCATTACTTTTTTTGGTTGAATTGTTTGGTTCTTATATTTTTGGTTAAATTGGTCCAATATAGTTTTTATAGTCATAGTAATAACTACCTTTATTTTAGGTGTGCGTAGAGTGGGACCTTGGGATCAATCATATAGCATAGATGGGTGATTCATCGAGCTTGATATGATATGTGAAATTCTCCATACCCATTCACCCTGCCATTATTAACAAGCTTGATAATATAAGTTTGTCTTTAATTATGAGTTCCCTTGTTTAAATTTTGTGTATGTTGACACAAAGCCTAGGAAAAAATTTATTGAAGAATTCATATTTTTGAAAATTTTTTTTCTATATTGCGTTAAAATTTGGCTGCTAATTATTGCACCAATTTCAATTTTTAGGACTCTTGTGGGGAACCTTCTTTAGAAATTTCAACAATATTCTATCCAAAAATAAATTCTAACAATAATTTGAACTGAAAAAGATTAGTAATAGTTCTGAGAAGAAAACGAATAATAATTCATGAACATGAAAAAAGGGGGAAAATAACAATGAGAAAGACGAACCATTAAATGATAGAAGACGCCAGCTGAAATATATACAAGGAAATTCAGTAATAAAATAATAAAAGAGCATGTGAGTTCAAGGGTATAGGAAATCAAAATAACTTATAATAAGCTTTCATAATTCCATATGAGTTCCACGCACGGAAAATTCAATGAAGGAAACAGTTCAGGATGAACAGTAGAAAGACGTGAAAAAAGAGGATAGAAAACGGTTGCAAAAATATCAACCCAATTCGTTCCTATTCAAGTGCTAATATTTCCATCACTATAACGAGAGTAGCATACTAGCATCTCACTAGTTTCTTCCTTTTAGATAATATTTCTCCACCTTCTCCATCTTCATCTAAACCTCACCATTTTTAAAAGACTAAATAAAGCATAATTTTATTTAATAAAAATATGATAAGATATATTTTATATGTTTTTTGGTTAATATATTTTATAGTTTAACACTACATACGAGAACACTATATGACTCTATTTTAAAATATTTTTTGATATATTTTGTTGTTTAAAAAAAAAACTTGAAGATAAGTATTTTTTTATTTTGTTTTACTTTTCCTGAAACCTATGGCAGGACTGAAAATATTTTTCGGTTTTATTTTTTTTATTTCATTTTAATGATTTGATCACATTTTAAATCAGCGCATGCATTTCAATTAAAATAAAACAATGCAAATTTTTTTACTTTTGGGTCTTTTTAAAGTGACACTAATGATTATAACGTACGTTTGCTTCCGTACAAAGCGCATCCTGCTTCACCTTACTGAGGTCGATGAAAAATTAATGAAAATATATAGAGTGTGTGTATTATTATATACAAATTATTTGTATTATGCATAAACTGATGAGGAATGTACGTAAGGAAGTAAACAAAATATATTCAAAATATCAATGATCATTATTATTGTTATTATTATTATTATTATTATTATTATTATTATTATTTTTACTTGCTCTATTTAGACATATATTATATATGAGTGCAAAGAGGAGCTCGGCACGCTGTACAGCAATATCTCACACACCACGCACGGCAAAGATTATTACTTAAATAATATCTTTCGCATGAGGTGGACAGAGTCTTCAACAGACCTGAAGCCGACTTTGAGCGGTTTAATCTCATAGGGGAAGAACTTCAGAACCAGAAGGTCATTTATTTCTATTATTGTCAGTTTTGGTCACAACGGGAAGCTAGGACTGGGATTTACCAGCTTTGAAAATGAAGCGAAGATCGTGGATATCATTTTTGTCATCACTATGAACACTATATTTTGTCTAAACATACTTCAAAAATAATGATAAAATTAAATTAATAAAAAAATAAAATAGGTTCTTTTAGTCCAATAAGCTAAAAAAAAAAAAAAGAAAAGAATCCAAAAATAAAATTAAAAATAAAAATAAATAACAAACAAGGTAAAAACCCATTAATCCAAAATTAAATAAAAAGAAAAAAAATCATAGAGGGAGCAGCAAAAATAAAAAAAAAAGAGATAAAAAAATAAAAAAAAGGACTAAAAAAAAGAGAAAATAAACAAAAAAGTAAAATAATAAAAAAGAGTCAAAAAATATATCCAAAATTAAAACAAAAAGGGGAAAGCACAAAAAAAAAGAATTAAGATTCTGAGGTTTAATTTAGGAGAGCCTAAATCTTAAAAAAAAAAGAAGAGAAAAAAAAAACAAAAAAAGAAGGAGCCTAATATAAAAGGTGAAACCCCAAAATCATATCTTCTTTCTCAAACTCTGAAACCTAAACCCAAAAGGGGAAGTCCAAAGAAAAAGTCCAATATTCTTAAAACAAAACTAAAAAAACAAAAAAGATAGACCAAAAAAAAAAGAGAAGGAGAAAAAATTAGAAATTAAAATTAAAATTAAATCTAGAGTATCCATTTAAAAGAAAAAAAAAGAAAAAAAAAAAGATCCAAACAATTCTAAATGCACACAATGTAATCAATCCAAACAAGCCCACAAAACGGAAAGCAATCAGAATAAATAAAAAAAGATGAGAGAAGCAAGAAGATTTCGGGCCCAAATTCTGAAGCCCAAAATTCCCTTTTCCTTTTTTTTTTTTGCATTGGGCCATCGGATCAGTATCCAGCATGTTGAACCCTACCCATTTCCTTCAATTGCTCCTTTCCTTCACCCACGATTCGAGCAGAGGCAGGAGGACCACACATACATAGACGCATAAACAACAAACGCTCATAGAGTCAGGGTATCAGAGGGGTCCCTTCCTCTCGCATGATTCTAGCAAGAGAGGGGAAGAGCACACACGGACACATTGAAGCAGCACGCACAAGAGGGGCACAACAATATTTTGGGTACAAAGGACGGAGCCAGACACGCTAAAAGGGAGAGTGATTGCAGTCTCTAATTTGACTTAAAAGGGGCTTCGAATCTCTTATTATATAAACTCTGTCTGCGCCGTACTGTAGCTAAGCCGTCTACATTGCGGCTTATTTGCTTCAACTTTAGGTGCTTCCTGATGCAATCTTTTCATTTCTTCACTTTCCCTTTTTCCTTTTTTTGGTATTCCACTATGCTAGGTTTCCTTTTCTCCATTTTCTTTCATCTCCAAAGCTTACTTTCATCCTCTTTCTTTGTGCTCCACTTCAATCCAAGTGCATTTGTATTGACTTGAGTCCTCTATGTGGAGTTTTGTTGCGTGTGAGCTGCCCAGCACCTGCAATCGCGCATTTCTTTCTCTCTCCCTTTCTGCAGGTTAGTTTCCATTTTCTGATGTGATTTCCTTTTCTGAACTTTGTCTATGTAGCCTATTTTTTTATTCATTCTGTAATATGGTAGTTGCTGGCCTGTGTGGTTTCAAATTAATTAACTATATGCATCTTTTTCAAGCTATCTGAGCTATTGTTGTAAAGTGAGAAAACAAAATAAAACACGCTTGGCAGAATTCTCCCTTTTCTTTCTTAACTTCTACCGTGACAATCAAAGACCTTGTACTCCCACGCTCATCAAAATTTCCATTCATTATGTAGAAAGTACATGCTTTTCAATTTGGGTTTTATGTTTTAAACTTTTACCTAATTGCACCATTCCAATCTTTGGATAGAAAAAAACAAAAGAAGCCTCCGTAAATTGTGATCATGATAACAGTACTTTAAAGGGCATAATGATCCTTTTTCTTTTTTGGGTTTCTAATTTAATTTTGTTCCCAATTTTTTATGATGTAAACAAATTTGGGTTTCAATTTGGGTTTCTGTTTGCAACTACCCAGATGCACCATTTCACTTTTTGCATAAACAAAAAAAAGAAAAAAAAATCCTCCCATAAATTTTGATAATGTAAACTTATTTTGTCAATTATTATATAATGATGATAAGATTTTTTTATTGATCAATTAATTGAATTTGTTGCTTATGTCATTTTCAATTTATTTTGGCCATTGATAGATGATGTATATGAGATTGATAATGTAAACAAATTTGGGTTTGTGTTTGAAGCTTCTATTCAGTTGCACCATTCTAATTTTTGCATACAAAAAAGAAAAAGAATCCTCCCATAAATTATGATAATGTGAACTGATTTCTCAATTATTATGTGATGATGATAAGATTATTTTAAAAGGCATAATGATCTTTTTTTCTTGGTTCTAATTCAATTTTGTTCTCAATTTACTTAAATATGTTTTTTCCCTCTTTATTGCTTAGTTTATTGAATTTGTTGTTTTTGTTATTTTTGATTTATTTTAGCTATTGATAGATGATGTATATGACATTGATAATGTAAACAAATTTGGATTTCAATTTGGTTGTGTTTGAAACTTCTACCTAAGGGCACCATTCTAATTTTTGCATAGATAAAAGAGAAAGAATCCTCCCATAAATTATAATATGAACAAATATCTCAATTATTAGGTAATGATGATAAGATTATTTTAAGACCCATACTAATCTTTTTTTTTTTTCTAGGTTTCTAATTCAAGATGATGATAAGATAATCTTATTAATTATTTTATAATTCTTACAAATTTCTTTTTTAAAGCATTTATTTTCTTAGAAAAATTAGTAACCAATTAGATAGAATAAAATTGTTTGAATCTTACATGTTGGACTATGTTCATTAAATTTGGGCCAATCCAGCTGTTAATGACCCAAGCCCAATTCATCTTTGGGACACCAAAACCTAAAAGAATCCGACTACATTTAATATCTATCTCAAATGCCACTTTTGGTCATGACTCTCAACAATTTCAAAAAATGAGATCTTTTTAATTTCTCTTTAAAATTAACAGTGGAGTATGTAAAGTCTATTTCTTAACAGTGATTATCAACATTTAGGTCAGGCCCATTACACACTTGTTTTGCTAGCACCTCTTGCAACTAACTCTTATGAAAAGGTTACTTAGATCAGGTTATGTTGACTAAAATTTCCAATAAGTAACCACTTGAATATTACACCTCAATGGGCTATTATTGGAAGTTTGGATAGATAGCTCCATGTCTCTTGTTGAACCCTCAAGACATTTGTTATTTCATATTTATGTTTTATTCCTTTGATCATTCAAGTGTTGGTAGGAATGCAATTGATGGAATTGTTTCATCCATGACTTTTAAACGATCAAGAAAAACCTCGAGGTGTTTAACTATAACCTAAATTTCAAGTGAAGTGCAACCGTCTAATGGTACCTCTTCAAACAACTTTAAGTTATGTTGGGTACACCTTGCATTGATTCTCACATTAATTTTCACCCATAAGATTAGATCATGTCTCCCCAGCAAGAGTTTTAGATGTTAGCAATTGTACACCATGCAATCAGCAGCGATCAGTGTCGTCTTTTTTAGCTGATAATGCATCTTGTGTGAGTGGTGGTACAGTATTCCCAAATGCCCCTACAAATGATGTCGAGAATCAAGATTGCATTGCATTTTCTGGATCTGGGAGCACTCACATTCGTCATGCCATGCGACGACCCACTTTGAGGGATATTACCAACATTGCGATTGACCTTAGCCGCAATTTAATACTCTGTGCGATGATAGTATATATATTTTGCATAACTCTATTTGGTATTGTTTGTTGCTTATAATTATTGCTTAAATTTTTTTCCTACCAATAGCTACAGCCCTAAATAATGAAACTGCTAGATCAAACACAAAACAAAGGGATGGTTTATGTGATTCCGTATATGGTATTGTAGTTTAACTTTATGTGTTTGTTCAATTACGTGGTGAGGAATAAAACCTTATGTTGTTGTCCATTTGTACCTTATGTTGATGTGTAACAAACGTGTAACACCATATATTTCTAGCTCATTTCATATTATATTTATGCCTCACATCAAGCAATTCATATAAGAGGCAAAAAAATGACATTGTTTTAATGCATTTCTTAGCGTTACGTCATGTATAAAAATTTCATTTGGTGTCATGTGAACCACATGAGCTCAAACATCACATCCTCATATTTAATTACATGAATAAAACTCATTGCATCATTAAAAGTGGCCTACACCTAAAGAATCACGAAGGGATGCATGAAATATTCATATATATTTTCGGACAGATTTGGCTCTTTTCTGACAAAATTTTGGAAAATTATATCTAATTCTAAAAAAATAAAAATCATGCATTCTTGGTTATTATAGAAAGCTACGGATATCTGCTAGAAACTAAAATATGTCCAAACCATAACATTTATCATAGAGGACATTTGACATCTTAAAAGATCCAGAGGTCAACTGCTCACTGGTACTGTCACAGATTTTTGTAGCAAATTTCAAAAATGTCCAATTAATTCTAAAAAAATCAAATTCCTACAAATGATACCAATATAGAAAGTTGTGAATGTTAGCTAGAGGTAAAAAATATTTTTAGACTAGCTCAGGTACACCCAGACCACGAAATTCAATAGAACAGTAACTGAGATTAGGTGAAGCATCTAATACTGGATAGAATTTTTAAAAATTCATATCTCCCTCTCTAGACCTCCAAATGAAGTGCTTCTAATTGACACAAATCACTGTGAATGTATAGTTTCTCTGTATAAAAGTGCATGGCAATTGGACATCATTTGGATCCTGTATGATAGATTTCATTTTTAGACTAAATGAATAGTGTAGCAGACCAAAATCAGAAAATTTGCCAACTTTGAAAATTCATCAAATATTTTATAGACTTTCAAAAATTATGTTCTTAGCTTCCCAAAAAGCTCTCAACAAGTTCTAATTGCATACCAAATCTCAAATCAAGAAAAACTCATTTGGCCAAAAAGTGACATAGGGTTCCATTATAGTCAATTTTGGCTCCATATGAGATACCAAAATAACCAAATGGCTTTGCTTAGGGTTTAGCACCTTTTGGTCAAATCTAAAAGCATGATTAAGACTTGTGTAAGCTACCAAAATGGTCCCAAACTCCATACATCTCATTTTGGCCATTTTATTCACACATGTGCATAATTCTATCAAACCATTCATGGAGCTAATTTGTCATCATATACTCAATTCACATTCTAGTGGCTACATAACATATTCTCTCATTTATACATGGCACAATATCATAATTACCTATGTTTAAGAGGTCATAGACCATATACATCATAGGTTTACATGCTTTGATACAAATATGGCCTTAAAGAACTAAAAACTATATATTAGGTTGTCAAGCTCTCTTTTTCAAGGTGGTTGGCTTCCATTACCTTGTCTACTTGATCCACCTAGCACATTAGATCATTGGAGAGGAGGGAATGAGATTCAAAGAATTTCAATAGCTCATCTCCCATTCAATCATACATAATGGATGCAAACAAGTCTCATAAATACATATATGGTCATGTTGACATATGCAAACATTCAAGAGACATTTTCATCATTTGAGAAAGTTATACATAGCATACAAAGGGTTACCAAACAAGTTGATTGGCCTCACCCAATTTCTTATGGATATTGGACTTACCTCACCCATTCTTTAAGACATTCTTGAACTCAACCATGCTCTTGGGAGTCTATCTTACTTTTGGGAGACTCTTTTCTTTGTCTCAACCAAATCCTTAAGGGTTTTTGGCTCATCCTCCCCATGGCTAAGGGTTCTTGGCCTTACTATACTCAAGCAAACCCAATCATACATCATAAACATCATATAAAACATAATATATCATCATAAAATCATGGCATATGAAATCATGCTATTATACTTTTAATGACTTAAAAATATACATATACACATCCTAAGACAAGCTAAGCATATATCCATGCATGAGAGAAGGTGAAGAGAGCTACCTTGTATACAATTACACATTTTTTCTCTTAAAATTCCCTCCCTTGCTTTGGCCACACACACACAAAAGTGTGGAGAAGATTTCTCTTGGATTAAACATAATTTATAGAAGCCAATTAGGTTCATGAAATAATTTCTTAGATAACACAACTTGCTTAGACACTGGGTTGTTCTATAAACCCTATTATGGTCCATAAATGCACCAAATGAAGCAACATCCCTCAAATAAATTCTAGGCTCTATTCTTTCCTTTCAAATATGATTCTTGACTCCTTTTAAGCCTCTTGGAGTCATCATACAATTAAAACAAAGAGCCTAACTACATGTTGCTTCTTTAGGTCATAATATAGAACCTAAAGTACCAACTCACTTTCTATGAGTTCTAAATTTTTTCCAAGGCCTTCCCTCATTTTCATTCATCATATATGACTCAAGAACAGACTTAGAAAAATTTAAAACTCTCCCTAGCTATGCTATCCTTACTTGGCCGAGGCTATGGAGGAAATGGAGCTCCTTAGAGTTTGTTTTGTTTTTTTAAGGGGAGAAGCATATGGGAAGCCTCTTCGGGATATTAGGAGCTCATTTAAACTCTCATTTAGGCCTAGGATCATCATACAAAATCAAATTTTATAAGGTGCAATTGAAACCCTAGAACTTGTATCTTGAAATCTAATAGTTTTTTGTTAATTCTCTTTGCATATTCTTAATTTTCACACCCTTTTTCCTTAGATTCACCCTTGGTTCTACTTAAAAATTAAGTCCTCCTAGGGTTTTCTCATGTTAGGCGAAATGGAGGAGGAGGGAACCAAAGATGACAATAATAGGAAGAGAAATTACCTTATTTTCTTATTTTTTTCTCACTTAAATCTTGTGTTCTTTGAGCTCCTCTCTTCAAATCTAAATTTTTTCCTCAATTTCTCCTTTAAAATAGATCCATATACTTCATTATATTCATAGGAAATAAAAGAGAATGAAGGAGAAGAGGTTTGGAAGAGAAAGATCATGAAAAACTATAAAAATCCATACATTTCTACCTTGAATTTCTCCTCCTTTTCTTCCTTCTCTTGTGCGCCTCATTCCCTAGGGTTTTCCTCTAGTTTTGGGCAGAACATGGTCGTACATAATGAAGGGAGAAGAAGGGCACATCATATATATAGGTGGGAGGGAGTTACATTTTTCAAAAATTCCCATTTTGCCCTTCGTTCTTGGCATTTTTGTTTCTCCTTCGTTTTAGCTCCTTTTTGAGAACTGTCTTTTCCACTATGAAATTTAGATTTCTAATTTAGTGAAATGCCTTTGGAATCACTCAAATCGAAGTTAAAATCTTCTCGAATGAATCCTTCAAAATTTAGGTACATTGACATTAGAAAACGTCTACCGGAGGGGATTTAACTATCCTAGGGCTTTCCATGATTTACAAGGCTTTTGAGAACCCCGAAGAACTAAAAAATTTCATTTAAAAAGCCTTCCTATGTGAATTCCAAAAATTGCTCAAAATTATGAAAATGCTATTATGTTTTGTAAGATTTAGTAGGAAATTGTTTCTTCATTCTAGCTCTGTTTTTCTTTTCGTTTGAGTCTGGGATTATCATTTTTAAGAGTCTAGAATGCTTTCCAAACTTTTTGGGATCTTAACTATCTCATTTCAGGGGGCTTCCTTTTGTATCTGGTGAATTTCATTCATTTATGGAAAAACTGTATGTTACGTTTTTCACATTTTCTCTTATTTTCAGAGAACCGGATGTTACAAAACACATCAAGCAACCAATTACTTGGGGAGTCAAATGTTTCTACTCAGGCTATTTATGATAGTATACCATTTACATTTCCTTAACTTACCTTTAGATTTATATTTTTGTTTTATTCATTATGATTTACTTCTTTTCATCATTTTGTTTATTAGAATACATAGATGACGGAGATCCTAACTTTGTCTGTAATCTTTATGGGGCAAGAATGTGGTATAGTGAGAGGCTGAAAAGGGGTAACAACCTTATTACCCTTGTATTCTCATTGTGTTGTTCACATGGCAAGATCTAGTTACCCCTTATGCACCCTCTTCCTTCTTATTTCCAACATCTGCTCTTCAATACACACTCCCCATACTCTAAGAATTTCTTGCAGAATATTAGAGCCTACAATACCATGTTCTCTTTCATGTCTATAGGTGGAAAGATTGATAAATCATTTAACTCAGGAGCTGGACCTTATGCTTTTGTACTTTCTAGGTAAAATTACCATCATATTGGTAGTTTGCTATTGGTTGAAGGATCTCAGCCAACATTCTCCTAGCTGTATATCTATGACACTAATAATGAAATTACTAATCGAATTTCTGTTGTGAGGTGATAATATTATTGAATTTATGTGTTGTCATCTTTTTCCAAATTACATAAAGTTTGATGTGGATCTTTTTGGTTTGTTCTTTCCTATATGTAGAAATGATGCGACATCTGGCGGAGTAAATCAAGATATTATTGGAAAAATTAAATTAGCCCTTGACCAAAACAATGCATTTGTCAAAAGTTTTTGCAATGCAACGTCAATGGTGCAATCTAGAGATTCACTTGACCTAAAGTTACATTTGCTGCATAATAGGCATCAAGATGGTCGAATGTACAACTTGCCATCTTTGTTTGAGGTTGCAACATTGGTTGTGGGTGATTTGGATGCTGGGTATAGTCAAAGAGATATTATAATTTAGAAAAGATCTGGTGACTTTTAGTGTATCAGTGAGTTGCACCCATGTTACTTACCTATGCAATATCTTCTTCTTTTTCTGTTTAGTGAAGATGGCTATCGAGAAGATGTCCTACATAGAAGTGACTCGCTTCTTAGGTGCAACAAACAATCCAAGGTCACCATTCATGAATTCCTTGCCTTCTGTCTAATGACAAGGGATAATGAGCTATCTCCCATTTTGCATGCATGTTGTTTACATCATCAATTCATAGTTGATGGTTTTACAATGATTGAATCTCAATGCTTGAAGTTTATTCGGAGTCACCAGACATAATTACAGGTTAAACTTTACCAGGGATTATTGGATGCTGTTTTGAGGGGAGATAGGAATGCAACTACCATAGGAGAATGTATTGTGTTACCTTTAAGTTTTATAGGAGGAGCCCAGTATATGGTTCAAAACTAGTAGGATACAATGGCGATTTGTAGGTGGGCTGGGTATCCTGCCGTCTTTTTAACCTTCACATGCAATCCAACTTGCCTGAAATTAAGCGATTTTGCCAGCGCTATGGCTTTAGTCCTCAGGATTGTCTTGATGTCATGTGTAGATTGTTCAGGCTCAAGCTATTGAATTTGATGAAATATCTCAAAAGAAGTTAAACCATTTGGAACTATTATAGCAGGTTAAATTTATGTTTGCCTTTTACCTTTCCAGTTCCATTTAGCTAATTTATTCCCCTTACTTACTTTTGTTTGATTTTGTGCCTATTTTATTATAGATATGTATGCCATTGAGTTTCAAAAGAGAGGTTTGCCCCATACTCACATACTTCTCTTTCTAGGAAGCAGTCATAAATCTCCATCACTAGAGGCAATTGATAAGATAATTTCAGCTGAAATTCCTAATCAGGCTAATGAACCCATTTTGTTTGACCTTATTAAGTCATACATGTTACATGGACCTTGTGGTGCCACCAACCCTAAATCTCCCTATATAAAAGATCATAAGTGCATTAAGTACTTCCCTAAGAAGTTTGTGTAGTCCACTATTGTAGACAATAATGGATATACTATTTACCGAAGGCGGAATGATGGTAGAACCATATTGAAAAATGGAGTTCATTTAGATAATAGATTTATTGTTCCATATAATGCAGACCTCTTGAGGCATTTTCAAGCTCACATCATATTGAAAAGTGCAATCAATCACGATCAATCAAATATCTTTTCAAATATGTTCACAAAGGCTTTGATCATGTTATAGCTACTTTGTATGGTAATGAAAAAGCCACAACTATAGGTGCTAGGGTTGATGAAATTAAGTAGTATTATGATTGTTGTTACATATATGCTTGTGAGGTGTCATGGAGGATTTTTGCATTTGAGATACATCATCATCAACCATCCGTTGAGCGTTTGAGTTTTCACCTACTTGATCAACAACCTATCATATTTCATGATGTAGAGAATTTAGGTGATGTGTTGCAAAAACCAACAGTTCATAAGTTAATGTTTTTAGCTTGGATGGAGACAAATGCACATAATTTAGAAGCTTAAAAGCTAACTTATTTTAAGTTCCCTCAGTACTTTGTCTTCAATGCTAAGATTAGAAAGTGGACACGAAGAAAGTGTGGTTTGTGTATAGGTAGATTGCATTACTGACGGGCTCGTCGTGTAACTCTCAAAGTAAAACTAGGTTGAATATTAAATGCAATATAGGGCACAACTTAGGTCATCTCCCTTGGAAATGGAATTCAATGCTTAATTAAGTTTTCTAAATGTTAAAAGATCCTAATTCTATCTAAATTGGAGGGGGTTTTTTTTATATCTAATTGAACTAACTAGAATTAAAATTGAATTAAAATGACTAACTACCTAATTGGATGAATTAATGGGTGAATAATGGTCTTGTGACTAGCTTTGGAATCATCTATTGGTATCCACTATCCTTATCCTAATCCAATTGTGATTAATTTTGGCTTAAGAGTCCCTAATTATGTTCAATACAAATGTATCTTGAGTTACCACGCAAGAATCAAGTGATTAACAATCTAATGTTGAATTGAGACTTCAATCTCACATTAAATCGTTAATTCTTGTTATTAAGATCAATGAACATCCAAATTGATTGATTAAATGATTATTTAGTCTCTGAATCACCATCCAAAAATGTTTAATTAACTAACTAAACACAAAGGACTCTACAATCAGACAATTAGACACATCAATTCTCACAAGCATTTCATCAAACACCTTGATTGCACACTTGAAAAATTGTAAGAAATTGAAAAATCTAGCACTAAATCAATCAAGTAATCAGTCAATCAACATCCTAATTAGTGTATAACCAGCCACTAATTACAATTACATAAATTCTTAATCAAATACAGCTTAATCAAGACGATAGATGAAAGAGAAAAAATGTAGGAAAATAGAAATTCTTAGCCAAAATTCTGCTTCTTCTCCAAGGATTCAAGCTTCAGCCAAGGTACTCCTCTTAGCTAGCCATAAGGATGAATTAAAGCTTCATTCGGTGGATGGAAATAGAGGAAAATGGCGTGGAGTGTGGCTCTGGACGAAGGCGTGAAGGTGAATGGAAAAAGACGGAGGGAGCGTGGATGAGCGAATGACGATGGATGAATGGAGTGAAGGCGTGAACAAATGACGTGAATAATGTGTGTGTAATGGATGAATGACATCGTGATCGGATGGAGAGAATTTTTGATGGATAGATTTGACGATGGAATGGTGTGTAGTGAATGGAATGTATATCACGTGATTAGAATATAGCATCTGGATTGTATGTGGGATGAATTGGATGATAGGATTGCATATGGAATGTATGGATATATCTTTTATTCCCCTCCTCTGCCCGAAGGTATGTCCAGCGTGTTTTAAGAGTCATGTGCCCCTCTCATGCTCACTTTCACGTGCTCAGCCATTTCTCATCCTCCGAAGCATTTTTTTCCTTCTTTATTTATGTGAGTGTGGGCCCCGCTTTGTAAATATAATAATCCACGTGATTGCTTCTTGCATTTTTATTCCAGTAGCTCAATTTCTCCTCTGTTCTGCATGTACGTAGCTTCTTCTTCTCACGTTCCTTCTGTTCTGCTCGAGTTTATGAGCTGCTGCCTGTGGCTTTTGTTCACACTACAGCCCTTCATTTGTTTGTGTTTCTCTTCCTTTCCAGCTCGCTTTTGCATGGTATGTAGCTCGTTGCTTCCTCTCAAAGAACCAGAACCTATTACTTCTTTATTTAACACAGCTCCCAGCTTCATTTATTTACTTCTGCTTCTTCGTGTAGCTCCGTTTAAACTTCTTTCTCAAACCAGAAACCACAGCTTCTCTCGCCTTCTCCTTCAATGTAAACCCAAGCTCAAGCAAGCTTCTCCTCTGTTTTGCTTGTTTTCTACTCGAGGCTAGCCCTTAGGTTTCTCTTTAGCTCAAGCTCATGCTTCTTTAATCATTCCTTTCTCTTCTTTAAATCAAATGCTTGTTCAAGCTCCAAATTCAGATTAAAATTCTACACAAAAGAGTGGAAAAAATCAAATAGGCATATTCATAAAAATTATTTAAGATAAAATGAGCTTTAAAAACCAAATTTTTGCAAATTAATTCCTAAAATATAGAAATGGCTATTAAAATGAAATCTTATCTAATTAAAGTCTTAAAGCCATATTTGGAACTAAAATGTTTAAGTTTAGGAGGATAAAAATAGATAAAATATGTGTTTATCAATTACATACCTTCCAGTAGTGCTGAGTTGTATTTTCTCAGAATCTTACTTAATAAGATATGAGGACCAACATCATTTGATGATCTTAGGCGTGTTGGAAACATAGTTCATCCTAGCTTCAGAGACGTATGCTATCACTTGGGACTTCTTGATGATGATCAAGAGTTCATTTCTGCAATTATTGAAGCATCGCATTGGGGTAGTAGACATTTCTTAAGATCATTATTTGTTAGTATGCTTTTGTCTCATACCTTGTCACGGCCTGATGTTGTGTGGAATAACACTCTGCATCTCTTGTCTGAAGATATTCTTTTATAATCAACAAAAGCAGATGTGTAGTCATGTTTCCATATCAACACCTTTTGCTGGGAAACACATTCATGATGGCCAAAGATTTATGCCCATTTAACCACCTTTTCATGCATTATATATATATCCTACATTATATGATCATTTTTCCTAACCCTCCTTGGCTTTGTACTTGAATGTGTATGTTTTAAGTGCATTTCGCATTTATCATTTCCATTACTCATTTTGACACATATATTGATCCTTATGGCAAACCAAATTATTATGTACAATTTATAAATTGTAGTAACATTATATCCTTGTCTTATAAATAGTTTATGCATTCATATACTCTAACAAATAATTTAACATATTGCTCTACCACTACAGATTGCATTAAGGTTTTACTTTCAAATTAATAGCCATTTCTTGGGTTCACTGAAAGAATTTAGATTGATCTATATACTTCATATTTAACAATCTATTGTAACAAAACTTCCTCCCCTGCTATCGCCTTTTCCAGTAGTTTATTCACCTTAATTCTTAAATCCTTTATGATTATATTCATTATACTATTAACTCTCCATGACTAGCAAACACTTATTATAGGTCCACTATCAACTCTTTATTCTAAAAGTGTTGCACCTTTCCCAGACCTTAGTCACAAATGAAAGCTACCTGAATCCAATATACTAAAACACAAACCTATATCTATTAATGAACATAGCATGCAATCCACTAAACATATGGATGTTACTATATCCCTCCACTGTAAGTCTTTATTATAAACCTCCATAAAGCTTACCTGACTACAATTTTATGCAACATATTCCATAACTTACTAGTAAGTATATTTTCCTATTGCCTTGATTATTGTTTTATTATATATTGTCAAATTTCAGTTTAGTACCTTGACTTTTAAATTCCATAACTTCCTACACACACACACTCAAACGTGAATCCTACTTATTAGTATTGGTTATCTTACATGAGTTGATGGACTTAGATCTATACATATTGAATCATATTGTTCTCATCGGCACCTAAATGTCCACCAACAATGTTCACTGACCAATTAAATAACTTATATTCATTTTGAGTTAAGGTTTTCACACATACTTATCATTCCCTACTGAAGTCATATATGATTCTGCCTAAATACCAATTTTCTTAAACACTGTATATATGTTTGGGTGTATGTATTATTACATTTAATTGTTAACTCAAAATTTCTATACGTTGTCTATCTATATTGTAGGAGCTCAATTCATTGACGCCTAGAAGGAACAATCAACACTTATTGAAATTGATAAAATTTTAAGAAAAAATGGTAAACGTTTATCTGACTTCCCTTCAATGCCTCTTCCTAATACTGTACATGAACTTAACTTTCAAAATAGTTTAATTGTTGATCAATTGACTTTTGACCGAGGACAACTTAAGGAAGAATTTGAAAGGTTGTATGGATCAATGACTTCTGAATAGAAAAATATCTTCCACACTATCATAGAGTCCACAACTTCAGCATGTGGTCAAATTTTCTTTGTCTATGGATATGGTGGAATTGGAAAAACCTTTTTGTGGAATACTTTAAGTTCTGCTTTACGAGTAAGGGGAGACATTGTTCTTTTGATTGCGTCAAGTGGGATTGCATCTATACTTTCTTCAGGTAGAACAGCCCATTTAAGATTTGTAATTCCCATCATTGGTACTATAGACTCAACTTGTAATATTAAGCAAGGTTTTAATCTTATTGATTTGATGAAGCAAACTAAGTTAATCATATGGGATGAAGCACCTATGATGAATAAACATCGCTTTGAGGCTTTAAATTGGTCACTTAGGGATATCTTGCAGAATAATACTAGAGGCAAAGTTGACACACCATTTGGAGGAATACCATTTGTCACGAGGGTGATTTTTGACAAATCCTTCTGGTTATTCCTAAGGGCACTAGATCTAACATTGTTTATGCATCCATTAACTCTTCGTACTTATGGAAATACTATCATGTCCTCACTTTAACTCAGAATATGCGTTTATTGTTTGAAATGAGTCCTGATGATACTCAGTCCCTGAAAAGCTTTTCTAATTAGATTTTACAGGTTAGTGATGGAAAGTTATTAGAATCTCATGATAGTGAAGTTGATATTGAGATTCCATCAGATTTGTTTATAACGAGTTTTGAATGTCCTTTATCTGCTATTGTATCTTCTACTTACCCTTTGTTTTGTCAAAATTACTCAAATGCAATGTATCTTCAACAATGTGCAATCCTTGCTCCAACTATAGAAATTGTTAAGAAGGTTAATGATTATATGTTATCCTTATTACCCGAGGAAGCTACTAAGTATCCAAGCTCAAATACTACCTGCAAAGGTAATGAAGGCCAAGACTATTTTGAACATCTATATACCCTTGAATTTCTAAACTCTATTAATTGTTTAGGGTTACCTCCTCATGCTTTAAAGTTAAAAGTTGGAGTTCCTGTGATGTTAATAAAAAATATTGATCAATCAGCTGGCTTATGTAATGGAACTCGATTAATCATAGTAAGATTAGGGAAACATATTATTAAGGCCCAAATAATCAATGGCACAAATATTGGTCAGAATGTCTTCATTGTTAGGATGAACTTGTCTCCCTCTGATAATAGATGGCCATTTAGGCTTCAAAGAAGACAATTCCCTTTGATTATCTCTTTTGCAATGACTATTAATAAAAGTCAAGGCTAATCAATTATAAATGTTGGGATTTACCTTCCTAGGCTAGTTTTTACCATGGACAGTTGTATGTGACAATTTCTAGAGTAAAGAGTCGATCTGGATTGAAGATACTCATTCATAGTGATGACAACAAACCTTGACAACCATAAAAAATGTAGTTTACCAAGAAGTTTTTAACAATGTTTTCTCAACATGAACAAGATTTGCATTCCTCCATTCCTTTGATCATATTATGTAATTATGTAGTTTCATGTCATCTTTTAGGCTAAAGAAAAATGAAAGTTCTTTATTTTTGACATCATTCATTCTCAATTTGATGGTTTCCTTATTGTGGAACCTTTTGCCACTATAAATTTACTGCATCTCAAGGATGTGGCAATTATTAGAAGGTTCATTTTAATATTACTATATTTTTTACTTCATCATTGTTGTTCATTAAAATATTGCAAGTTGAAGTTTAATTCTTATATAAGTTTTAATGTATTCCTTTCAATATTTCTGACTTTATCTATATGTGTGATATATGATATTTCAGCTATGTTTTTTCCTCAAGTAATTTTTTCTCTATTTTCCCCCCTTTAATCCCCTTTTTCAAATAGTTTAACTTAAATATTTTTAAAAATCAATGTCAACTATAATTCTAATGAGTAGCTACTTTAAATTATTCATAATAATCATTTATGTAGTTCAGTTGGTTGGCATTTAGTTCCTCGCAATAAACCACTTGAGTAACTACACCTTAGGTCATTATTCCTTTTTAGTCTATATTGTCAATGAGTTAACAATCCATTAACTACGAGTTAAAGAAATCTTATACTTTTACTGATCCATTGTCAAGTCTAACTAACCCCATAACCTCATATTCTCTCTTTCTTACTTATTTATTTTAACTATTCACTACATCTTATTTTTTAATTTTTATTCTTTTGTTACTACACTTCTCTTACATTTGAAGCATTACTGACATTTCAAACAAGACACCTTCAGTTTCTCTTCCCCTCGCGTCTCCATCAAGTTCCAGCAGCAGTGCTTTGAAGTCCCTTGCCACAGGTTCAACACAAGTTACCACTGACCAGTTGTTATTCTAGGTATTAGCTACTATTTGTTAACTTTCCTGTCTTCTACTGTTAGTTTTATATTATGCTATAACTACAAAGTATATGGTAGACAAATCTTAGGCACTTTATATCATGCAATATTCTCTTACCGGTCTCACTTTTGATTTTTTTAGTCAATGCCAACCAACACTTGTGACTTCATCAAAGACTTGAATCCTCATAAAGAAACTTCCAAGATTTGTGTTCAAGTCATTTGGGTCTGGATACATAGGAAGCCAACTCCCCCACATGACATCTCCAATTTAAATATGGTTCTTCTTGATCAGTAGGTAGTCAAACTATGGTAATTGTTCTTATTTGAAAATATAACCTTATTACACCTTTTTGTGAAGTTCTTTGCAATTACTCACCCTTCATGTTTATGGTACAGCTTAGCAAAATCCAAGCCTTTGTTTTGATCAAAAGCCTAATTGTAAAATACTCTTCACTCATGTTCAAGGGAAATTGCTATACTATTGAAAATTTTTTGGTTGATTATAATTATGGTCGATACAGAGTAACCACAAATGATTTTCATATTAAATTTAACAATTTCACTTATGTTTAGCAATATGATGCCCTAGTTCCTCTTAATCATTTAGAATTCATTGCTATTGAGGATATTATACACAGAAGAGCTGGGGTAGATTCTTTATTTGGTTAGTTTCTCTTACAATATACATTGATACTTGCATGATTAGCAACATCATAGTGTTTTGTTAATTGTCATCTTATCTTTTCTGATGTATTGGGCCAATTGACTAGCGTGGGAACTGTGTATGACTTTGGTAAAGATGAAGGTGCTGATAAATTCTTGCGATTCATTATTCAAGATGAAAGGTTTGTTTTGTTGAAAAATGTGACTCAACCTATTTTCAATATTTGCTTAACTAACCATTAATAATGGTGTTTCAACATGTAACATAGTGGAAATGTCATCCTATACATCTTATTTAGAGATATTGCTCAAGCAACTGCCGAACTTATTGAGCAAGAAGTTGATGGCATCATTTTCATTGTCATGCAGTTTGCAAGAACAAAAGCAAAATCCAGTACAAACTACTACACCTCCATGTGTATCGCATCTTACTTTATAAACACTAGTAGTTACACTAATTGATTTTGTTGTTTATTACAACAAGTGAAATCCAAATTGCGAACTCATAGAATGCAACCAGAATTTTGATTAATCTTGATATTCCTAAAGTGAGACAACTTCTTAGTAGGTAAACTTTAATTTCCAAACCCATTTTAAACTAATATAAAACATTCCCAATTTAAATAAAATACTTTCTAACACCGACTGACAATTTGCAGACATCACTCCTTTCTAGCGTCCACTTTTTTGACATATAGCCAACTTTCAATACAATCAGTTCGACCATCTCAACTAGAACTCGACTTGCTCAATAATAAACTTTCGATCTATGAGCTACAATAGATTAATGAAGTTCATCCTCTTTATCCTTTAATTGTTTATTTTCTATTTTATCCATTAAATGTGTGAACTTATAACATTTTTTGTTTGATAATTATAGCCTGGGGTATGCAATCTAATTGCAATGACTCAACAGATACAAATAGGTTTTGGGTGGACTTATCAATCTTGTATCAAGTGTCGATAAAAGGTTAAATCCAACAACAACCAAATCATTTGTTAGAAGTGTGAAGGACCCTCGTCTGTAGTTGTTTATAGGTTGAGTTTTCTTTGATGGGAATTTGTCATACATACATGCAAACTAATTTTGTTTACATTAGTCTACCATAAAACTTACTACTTGCAAACCTCACAAATAGATACAAGCTCCATTTAGTAGTTGTTGATGATACAGGAGTAGTGTTTGTATTAGTATGGGATGACTTTACAGAGACTTTTATGGAAAGTCAGCTAAGGAATTAAGGAAAAATCTAATTCAGGTATTACATTATAACAAGTTATATGTGTTATAAACCTTCTCCTACCTTATAGTGTATTGTAGTTCTCTATTTGTGACATTGACTGGCTCAAATAGCACTATATAATGTTTTTCACCCTTCTGCTAATGACAGTGGCCCACCCCCAAAAAATATCAAATCAGAAAAAAAAAATACATGAGCTATGTTTGATCTCTGAGGTCTAAAATCATTTGTTAGAATGGTCTATTCCATTGTATTAGTGTACTTGTCACTATTTCTAGCCATGTAATAGTGACTTCCATTCTTTCCTTTTCCTTTTTAGGTTTTTCTATTCACAACCCTTTTTGTAACACGATGTATTTAGATTCTGTCAATTACTGAACTTATAGATCTTAATCTACTATATCTTGGAATTGATAAATCATAAATGTGCTCAATCTTTATTCGATGGTCCCATGTCACTCCTTATGTGGGTTTGATCGCAACTAGAAAATAGGCCTCATTCATTTCCTAAGGAACTAAACCTTCTATTAGGACATACATTTCTATTCAAGCTTAAGATTACATCATACAATCTTTAGTTCAAGGACTCTAGTTTCACAGTTATGAATATGACAGCCAACCCAGAGATCATAGTAAAATTCAACTCCTTATCTGCACAGGCATGCTTTACGTATAAGTTTACCTATTTCCTTTTTTGTAACTATAATATCATAGTATCACATGACATTCCATATATTTTATAGGAACATGATGCAGATGAACAGTCATCAAACACGCTTCCGCAGCTACCATTAACAACTCCACCATCTCATAAAGTAAAATTTACACTTAGTATTTATTAAATTGTCCTTAAATTTCCCTTTACAATGTTGCATACACATTACATCATCATTTTTATGAGATTTTGAATCACAGGAAACATCTTCAATTATTGGAGACAATCAAGTTAATATGTCACCTTCAAACAACTTCACACCATATGATAACTTGCTCATTGAACATGATGTTATCACCTTGCATGATAGTACTCTTGGAACACTGTCAACATCTAAGGCTTCATCTACAACAAAAAAGGATAAAGCAAAAAGGACTACATTGCAGTTAGAATGCCCATTTCCAAGGTTGGGAGAATTGTTGACCCCGCAGCTTAATTCCTCAAAACCTTCGAAGGTCATCAAGCAAGAAAAGCTTGATTAAACAAATAACCCCCTTTATAAACATTTTAATTATCTATGAATGATTTTACATTAAGTTCTTAAGATCATAGTGTAGCCTTTTTGGACTTTTACTACATACTGTGGCCAGAACTTTTTTGCACATAGGAGTATTTGTTATCCATTGCCTTAGACTTGTATTTAAAACTATTACCACTTAACGTGTTTGTCTCTTTGCAAAACCAAGTACAACCTTTGTAGCTTTGTTCTCATTTATTTATTCAGGCTATTAAGCCTTCTATACCTATATATATATATATATATATATTTATAGCCATTTGGACATGTCTTATTTTTTCCTATTGTCATATAAGTTGCCAATAATGTGTTCCCTCTTTAATTAATTCTCCATTACAAACATCATAACTATATTTGTTGTTATACCACTTTAATCTTTATCTTATAGAACATGCAAGGCATTACTTGTTAAATTACTTTTCAATTTAAATAAACATAACAACCAATTCATTTTCATTCCCAATCTTAGCCTAATTATCTAATTATGCAAGTTATGTAATAAATATATACTTCCCACCAATCAAATTAATTCATTTCCAAATTATTTAGTTTAATATACCTGTGCAATGCAGGGGAAGGCAATTAGTTAGAGAATAAAAAGGAAGAGAAGAAAAGGGTGAGAGGACTTGGAGGCTGAAGAATCAGAAACAGATGGAGAAATTTTAGGGTTCCATGAATCAAGAGGCAGAAAGGGAAGAAAAAGAAATGAGAAAGGGAAGGCTACTAGAGAAAAGAGAGAGAAAAATCAAAGGAAGGAAGGATTCGAGTAGAGAAAGAGGGACTGAGAGTGAGAAACAAAAATAAAGAGGAGGCACAAGAGAGTGAGAATTTAGAATGGAAGAAGAGGGGTTTTTTGAATAGGAGAAGAGATTAAATCAATTGTAGAAACTAGCGAGAGGAGAACAGGGAATCTGTAACAACCGGGAAAAAGGAAAGAAAAGGGAAAAGAAAGAAAGTAGAAAGCTAAAAATTTTCGAAGTCCAGAAACTGTGCTAAGTCTTCTCGCAATAGCGAGAAATGGTCTCGCTGTCGCGAGAATGTCATCTCGCAATAGCGAACGAGGTTCCAGCTATAGCGAGTGCTGGCAGCAGTCCATACAGAAACCAGGGAGTTGCTCGCCGTGGCGTGCGCCATAGCGAGAGTGAGGTCTGGAACTAACGCGATTTCGCCATAGCGAAGGGAACTGATACGAGCTCGCCGTAGCGAAGGCTATACCTCGCCGTAGCGAAGCCAGATAACACAAGCTCGCTATAGCGAAGGTTAATTTTCGCCGTAGTGAAGGTCAGTCCGGAAGAGAGTAAAGAGCGAGAAAATGACTTCATTAAACGCCCAAACTCATTTCTTCTCTCATTTCTGCCCTAGACTTCGACCCAAAGAGAGAAAAGAGGCATGGAGAGTGAGAGAGATCAAGAGAAGAAGGAAGAGCAAGGGAAAGGTAAGGAAACTTCTCCCATTTCTCCTTAAATTTCTAATCTCCTCTCTTTGCCCTCTCTTCTTACGGTTTTGTTTGTGAAAATGGTTGGATTTTGGGCATAGGTCAGAAGAGGGAAAGTGGAAAACACCTTTGAATCTTTGTGTTTGCTTTGAAAATGTGGTTTCCACTACCATGGGAGCTTGAGAGAGAGAAAGAGTTGATGGCATTCTAGAGAGAGAGAGAGAACTCTAGGTTCTGGTATGTTAGGAGTGTTTGATCTGAAAGATTACATTCTAAGAGAGTAATTGCATGCTCTTGTATGCCTAGGCTCAAGTGAAGCACCTTTATTAAGGTGTGATTGTGCACCTAAGGAGGGAGAGGAGAAATTGAAAGGAAAAGCTAGTGTTGGCTTTGGCTCATAAGGTAGCTCTCTCTTCCCACTCTTTCTTGTTGCATTCTTGGATGTAATAGTCATTGTGTGATTATGTATATGCTTGTTATGTGAAATATGCCATATGCTATTGCTTTGATGCATTGATGCCAATATACTTGTATGTTGAATTGTGAGAATTGCTCGGGTGAGGTAGTGTCGAAAGTCCCTTGAGATGGGTGAGGTAAAGCCGAGAGTCCCTTGAGATAGGTGAGACAAGGCCAAAAGTCTCAAACGAGTGAGGCCAAGTCAAAAGTCCTTAAACTCGGGTGAGGCCATCCAAAAGTCCCTAAACTCGGGTGAGGCTAGACCAAAAGTCCCTGGAGCCCATTTTTGGCATTGTTGTGATTTCCATAGCATGTACAATGTGTGTTAGATGTTTGAGAATGGCTAAATGCTTATTCACATGCCTCGACTTGTTATATGCCTTGATTGCTTACTTGATTGAGTGCATGAGCTACTGAGATTCTCTGAATCTCACCCCTTCCCCTCCCAACTTAATATGCTAGGTGGAGCTCAAGGAGAACCGAGCACACACCAAGGAACCTAGAAGCATGCTTAGCTAGATATTAGCTTATTTTGGGATATTTTGATGTAAAGTGGTGCCACATTGTATATGCGCTCACTATTTTTAAGATGTAAAGGTTGTAACATGTGTATAAATATGAAATGATATTATATAAACTATGTTGATAGCCAAATTAATGGAAATGAGGGTTTTGCCCCTTTTGTTGAATGAATGAAGTAGTTATATTTGGCCGTAGCATAGCAAGATTGGAATGTATGATGATTTGGATCATATGGACATGTTATATAGACTAGTTATATGCTTTCAAACTTGTCCATGAGTGGCTAGAACATGTGAGAGACTATTTGGACCCGTTTTGGACCTTTTGGGTGCCAAAACCGATATATTTGAGAGCTCCGTCAAAATATGACCGGATGAGCTCCTTTTGCCAGGAAATTTGGCATGCCTTTAGAGTTTGTAGAGAGATTTTTGAGAAGCTAAAGTTGGTAATATTCGGAGATCTATAGAATATTTGGTGAATTGTTGAATTTGGGAAAAAGTGAGAGTTTGGTCATGTACTGTTTCTATAGGGTAGAAATGAAATCCATGTCCTACATAGACCAAATGGAGTCCAACTGTCATGAAATTTTATACACATAAACTAGAAAACCAAAGTGACCTGTACCAACTGGAATCACCCAAATCGGAGGTCTGTAGAGAGAGATTGGACCGTCTGAAGTTCCGTATCAGCATCAGGGAGCTCATCTGACCCCCGTTACTGTTCCATCGGTTTTCGGGGTGTAGGAGCTACTGAACTGATCTGAACTTATTTTTCTCCTCTAGTAGACATCCGTAGCTTTTCAAATTGGTATAGTTTGCCCAGATTAGATTTTTGTGGATTTAGTTATGAATTTTCAAAAGTCATGACAGTAAACTGGACCAGAAACAGTGACAGCCGGACCTCCTTCCCATTTTCGATGTCAAACATGGTCCAAACCCAGCGATTTCGATTGGGAATTATTTTTTGTGTAAAGGCAACACTTAGATCTTTCCAGAAAGCTAAAGTTTACTAGATTCCCATTTTTCTCTAATTAGTTATGATTTTCCAAAGTTAGAGCCAAAATGTGACTTTTGGGCACAAGTGAGAAAATGCAATCTTTCTGGTTTTTGGCTCTATACCCGTGGCTTATGGTTTGTTTTATGCTATGTATGAGTCGTATATATGGAGTTTGAGTTGAGGATGCTTGAGATGGGTTCACAGGACCCACGGGGCAAAAGATGAGTATATGAAACCCCGGTTCATAGCATGCAAATGTCACGGATTGGTGTTGAATCTTTGGAAATCATATGGAACCGAGCCCAGTGAGAGGCTAGGTAGCGGTAGTAGATTAAGGTGTTATAGAATCGAGAAGAGGGTTTTTTCGAGAGAAATAAGAAGCAAAAGATTGAGAAAAATGGTGGGGAGGCATTTCTGCTAGGTGATTTTCAAGTTACAAAGGAATAGTGCTGAAAAGAACGAAAAAAAAGCCACAAGAACAGAGGTATTGATTTTTCTCCACAGTTCAAATACTGATTTCGTGTATGAATGAATATGCCTCTAATGGGAATCTAATTTGAGTAATTTTTGCTTATCAAATTTGGATTCTGATTTCTTTTTCTTACATAGTTTTTGCTATGGATTTCATCATAGGTTGAATAAGTTTTTTTTTGGCATTACATTAATGTTGCTGAGTTCATGGATTCTTTTTTTATTCTGATGGTCCTTGAGTCCTTTTAATTTTTTTTACTGGTGTAGGAATATCGTTTCTGATTAATTTGTTCTATTTCGGTGTTGTTTTTCTGTATGTATATGCTTTGATTATGGCCTCTGCTAGTTTGGGTTTTTATTCTATTGTATGGCTTGGATTGAAAATCAACGTGCTGAAAATGTCTACTTGAAAGAGGTTCTCAGGGACTTCCATATGTGTTATGTTGTCCTGATGAAGTCTTATCCATTTTATTGGGAGATTCATTTCAATTTTTCATTTGTTGTTACCCTAATAGTGATTTTAAGTCTGTCATAGTATGCTTTGTTAGGGATTGGGTATGAGAATAGTTAAAATGGATATGATTCATTGGTTTGTTCATGTTCCATTATTTATATGTATGTTCTGATGTTCATTGCTGCTCTGGTTCCTAAAGAGGGGATTTGAACTTTGTGTAGTTTGGCATTCTTACTTGGATTGGGCTAATGCTTCTTGTTGCTGTGTTTTATCATTAATATGAAATTTGGATTCAGACGCTATTGTGGATGGTTTAGTTTTTTTTTTTTTTTTTTTTTTTTTTGCTAATAGGGATATCTCTTTTGATCCTTTTTTTTTTTTTTAGTTTGTGTTGGTTCATGGTTATTCAGTTTTGTTTCACCTTTGCATATTTTCCCTATTCTAGTTTGAACACCATTATTGATGGGTGAGTTGAGATAAGGAACAAGACCTGTGCAGTTTATTCTTGTTTAGAATCTTATGCTCTGGTTTTCGGCCTTTTGTGTGGGTACCAGTTATAGATCCTAGTTGTTGTAAGATTGTGTGCATTTGTGTTTCCTTATCATTGGTCAAACGTTCCTTCAACACCATCTAATGGGAGTGGAGTTTGTGGGCACGCTTGTTGGAATTTCATCATGAAAATCCCGTTGATTTATTTATTTATTTTATTTGCTAGAATGCCAAATAGGCTTGCTAACCTTATTCATTAGTTTATGGATGCTATGCTGCTTCAGGTGTAAATAGTTTTTCATGGAAACTAATGCACATTTTGCTTTCTTGGTGGAGGCCTATGGCTTAGTGGCTCATGACCTAGTGATATGTCAGGGAAGATGTGATGAGTGATTCAACTGATAATCAGGGAAGAAACTTTATTCTTCATTTTATTCCTGAAACTTTAGAGAATATGTAAACACAAAGGTGCACATAATCATTTGCTGGTGCATGTTTGTAAACTGCTTTTCATCTTTATTCATGTTATCATATTTTGTTTCATTTCTTTAAAATAGCCATGTGGGATCTTGTGTCTCCTCAGACACATAGAAGTGAACCTAAGGATCATGTGGGGCAATAAGCCTCCTTGGCATCCATTAGGTATTAAATTTTTGTTAATATATTTGGGTTTCAAAGGTCCCTATCAAATGCTTCTTTAAAGAAAAAATCTAAAGAAAAATAAGAAAAAAAAAACAAAGAGGATTTTCAAATTGAAGGGAGAGAGAAAGGAAAATTAAATAAACTTTTTGAATTTAGAAGTTAAATCCTAAGTAAACAATTTTTTTTTAAATAAAGGATAAAACAAAAAATATAAGAAAAACAAACAAACAAAAAAAGAAGAAAGAAAGAAAAGCATGAAGTATACCTCAAAAAGTCAAATAAAATAATCAAAGATTAAAAATCTTTTTGCTAGAATCAAAATTGGGTCTTAAAGATTTGTCTTTTCCTTTCTTAAAGATTCTTCCACAAAATTGATAAAATAGTGTTCTGAAAATTCAAAAATAAGTTTTTCTTCTAAAGTCTATCCTTGGAAAAAAGAGAGAAAAATTGAAAATGCAATAATAAAAAAAAAATGAACTCTATCTTTAGTAAAGCCAAATACATCACTCGATTCTAAACTCATTTTATTTGCTAAAGGAAAAAACAATTTTTACTTTCTATGTCTTTTCATCAAAAAAATAAAAGAATAAAAAATTATTAAAAAATATAAAAATATATAAAAAGAGAGAGAGAGAGAGAGAGAGAGATCGAAAACAAAAAAAAAACAAAAATAAAAGGTCAAACAAAAAAATCAAAAGAAAAAAAATCAACAAAATTCATCGAAACAAAACATAAAGAAAAAAATCAAAACAAAATCTAACAAAAGGTGTTCAAACAAAAAATCAAAAGAAAAACAAACTTCATCGAAACAAAATAGAAAGAAAAAAAATCAAAACAAAATCTAACAAAAAGTGTTCAAACAAAAAATCAAAAGAAAAAACAAAATTCATTGAAACAAAACAAAAAAAATCAAAAGAAAATCTAACAAAAAATGTTCAAGGAAAAAATTAAAAAGAAAAACAAAATCAAGAAAAAAAATTCACCAAAAAGGCAAAAACAAAACATAAAACAAAAACAATACAAAACATGAAAAAATTATAATAATTAAAAAAAACACACAACAAAAATATAAAAAAACAACAAAAACAAAACCCAACTTGAACAAAAGTTTTAACCATTCGAACTACGTGGACTTTGACCCTTCGAATGATACGTAGGCCCCAAGCTCTCATTCTAGGTCAAGTTTACCCTTTGTAAATAAATTTTTTCTTTCAATTTTTATTTCCTTAATTTCTTTCCCTTTATTTTGCTCTTAATTTTATTTTTTAAATTTCTTTTCCTTTTTTCCTTTTAATTTTATTTCTTTAAATTCCTTCTTTCTTATTTTGCATGTAATTTGTTACGGAGAGTTAAAAATAGAATAGAGGCCATATTAATTTTGCACAACTAACTTAAAGTAATTGTTCTTAGTAATGGGTGAAGTGGGGTGCTTAACACCTTTTCTATTTATAATCGACTCCCAAATTCATTTTTTTGTTCGTGGACCATTTTTCAAACTAAAAAGGCTTTTTTAAAGTTTTTTCTTTTTAAAAATTAAAATTTTAGTAGCGACTCCTACTTATTTTAATTTTGATTTTGGTTTTCAGTTTCTTTGAAAATCAAATTTTTTTTTGAAATTTTTCTTTCTAAAAACATCACGTGGTGGCATTTTTGGGTGTGATAGTCACTTTCAACGAGCTTAATTTTAAACAGCCTGGAGAGTTATCTTTGTCTTGGGGACCAATCAATACAGGAATCTTTTATTCCAACTAGCTTAATATACACACATGGTGATGATTGCAAATTTAGACCATTCATTTTACTAAATATAGAGACAAGCCTAAGAGTTTGACGTAGGATATCTTCGAGCAGCAAAATAAAGTAAAGGTGAAAGGGATGGATCTTAGAGAACCAGTGAGTAGATACAAATAAAACATAGTTAATTGCAATTTCAGGAAGGCAACTCATTATATATATATAATTGTAATGCATAATATACTTTGTGAACATAAAATATACATACTTAATATGCCTTCAAACATTTTCTTCTTTTAAATCCTTACCTTAATAAATCACATATTAATCTTTTAGGATATAAATACATACATATATGCATATGGGATTAGGTATAACTTTTAATAGGGAGAATATTTATGCCGATACTTCATATTTGGAACCATAGTTGTACTTTTTGACTAATCATACTCACAAATTGAAGCCAGAAAATCACTTAATTGTGTTGAAGTTAGAATATCATCAATTTTAACTTAACTAAAACCAAAGAATCATTCACCTAACTAATTTAATGAATCAAGTTGAAGCCAAGTGAGTTCTCCACCTTGACTAGATGACTATATTTTGTGTAATTGGCTTGTCACGACTTCAATTAAATTTGATATTATATTTTCATAGCGCACCAAGGTGTTAGACTTTAGATATCATTTGTGATCCCAAAAACATAGGTTTAATGTTAAACATGCTTGAAATGTGTACGTCAAATACAATCCAAGTTGCTCTCTTGGGGGAAGTCACATATACTTTCAATCATGTATCATACTTGAACAAAAATGTATAAATTATGAATCTAAACAAATAAATATACAATAATATACACTATTCATAAAAATGTATTCAGATGAAAAATAAATATTATGCAAAAAGATTTAAAAGTTTCATAAAAACATAGTTCCACTCACAGCTAGTTGAGTACAAGTAGAGTTTGCATATGCTACTAGAGCTTAATTATAGGAAAACTAACAAGGTCTCTAATTACCTTAGACCAAAAAAGAAAGAAAGTTATTTGACATGCTATCATATAAACATTTTGTAACATTATATATTTCTAACTTATTTTATAACATTCTCATGCTTGACAACATAGATTCTATGAAGAAAGTAAGAAAAATCCATTAAAATAATACATTATTTGGCGTTGCGTTGTGTACAAAAATTTCATTCAGTGTCATGTGGACCATATGAGCTCATACAATACATTTTCATATTTAATTACATGAATACAACTCATTTGCATTATCAAAAGTGGCCTACGTCTTAAGGAACTCAATGGAAAGCTCAAAATACACATCATTTTCGACCAAATTTATCCCCTTTTCTGTCACAACTTTGGAAAATCATAATTAATTTTAGAAAATTTAAAATCATGCGTGCTTGGCCATTCTGGAAAGCTACACATGTCTAATTTATGCTAAAAATATGTCTAGACCATAACATCCAACACAGAGGACGTTTGACATGCAAAATGGTCCAGAGGTTAGGCTGTCCACTGGTGTTATCACAGAATTCTATAGCAAACTTCAAAAATGTCCAATTAATTCCAAAAAAATCCAATCCATGTAAATGATACCAATCTGGAAAGAGGTAGATGTTAGATAGAGGGTAAAAATAACTCTATACTAGTTTAGGCATGTCCAGATCTCAAAATCTAATCAAATAGTAACTGATGTCGGGTAAAGTTCCTGATACTAAATAGATTGTTTGAAAATTCATATCTCCCTATCTAGACATCCAAATGAGGTGTTTCTAGTTGGCACAAGTCATTCAAAATGTCTAGTTTCTCTATATACAATTTCATGGCAATTGGACATCATTTGAGTCTTGTGTGACAAATGTCATTTTTAAACCAAGTGAACAGTGCATCAGATCAAAATTAGAAAATTTGTCAACTTTGAAAATTCATCAAATATTCTGCAGACCTCCAAAAATTATGTTCTTTAGCGTCACAAAAATTTCTTAACAAGATCTAATTGCATGTCAAATCTTAGGTCAAGAAGAGTTCATTTGGATAAAAAATGATATAAGGTTCAATTATAGTCAATTTTGACTCTATATGAGATATCAAAATGTCCAAATGGTTTTTCTTAGGGTTTGGCACTTCTTGGGCAAGTCTAAAAGCAAAAAATGAGACTTGTGTGAGCTGCCCAAATAGTCCCAAATTCCATGCCTCTCATTTTGGCTATGCCACTTGCAATTATACATACTTACATCAAACTTCCAAGAAACAATACTTAGCATTATATACTCAAATTACATTCTAGCCTTCACATATTATATCCTCTCATTTATACATCATACATCAACATATTTATGTATGTTCATAACTTCATAAGACATATACATCCATGAATTACAACATATGCCATTCTTATAACCTTAAAGTAATAAAATTTCCACATTTTAATGTCATTCCTTCATCGCTCATGTGGTTGACACTCATTGCCTTGCTCTTTGGATCCACCTAGCATATTAGAACATTGGAGAGGGAGGATGAGATTCAAAGAATCCCAATAACTCATTTCCCATTCAATTTTACATAATAGATGGAAACAAGTCTCATAAATGCATATATGGTCGTGTTGACATGTGCAAACCTTCAAGAGACATTTTCATCATTTTAGAAAGTCATACATAGCATACAAAGTCTTACTAAGTAAGTGGATTGGTATCACCCAATTTCTTATGGATATTGGACTTGCCTCACCCATTCTTTAAGACATTTTTGGACTTGACTATGCTCTTGGGAGTTCATCTTGCTTTTGGGAGACTTTTTGCTTTGTCTCAACTAATCTTACGGGTTCTTGGCTCATCCTCACCATGGCTAAGAGTTCTTGGCCTCACCACACTCAAGCAAACCCAAGCATACATCATAAACATCATATAAAATATAATATGTCATCATAAAATCATGGCATATGAAATCATGCTATCATACTTTTCATGACTTGAAAATAATATACACACATTCTATGATAAGCTAAGCACACATCTATGCATGAGAGAAGGCAAAGAGAGCTATCTTGGAAGCAATTATACACTTTTTCCTTAAGCCTTGAGTCCTTTCCCTTGACCTCACACACCCAAGAAAGTGGAGATCATTTCTCTTGGCCTAGACACACTAAAAGAAACATGAATTACTCATGGGCATGAATTACTCATGGAAATAAGCCTTGGCATTATACACACTTTACATGATGCTACTTTGGTTTATGGCTCCATTATGCTTCCATAAGGCACTTAATGAAGCAAATATAAAAATTCATGATCTTGGCTCCCTTCTCTCCTTTAATATATGATTCTTGACTCCATTTAGACCCCTTGGAGTCATCATACAATTATTTTAAGGAACCTAGCTAGGAGTTGCTTCATTATGCTACATTATGGAGCCTTCACCTCCGTCTCACTCTTTATGGCTTCTAAATTTTTTCCAAGTGTTCCTCCCACCTTCTACCATCATATGAAGTCCTAAACCAAGGCTAGAATAAATTAAAACACTCTCTAACCCCTCCATCTGTCCTAGGCCGACATTATGGAAGTATTTGGGGTTCAAGGGGTTTTCAATCCTTGGTGGGAGAGCCACTTGGGAGGGTTTTTAGAGGTCTTAGAAGCTCAATGGAACATTTAAATGGCCAAGGAAATTCATAGATTAAATTAGTTTTTACAATTCCTTCAAATGCACTACACTTTTCCAACTTAGATTTTATTGGTTTTTCTTCCAATTTCTTAGCATATTCTAAGTTCCTATAGCCTTATTCATGGATATTATGCTTGCTCTAAGTTAGAAACTTCCTCCCCCCCTTAGCTCTCAACGTGGTCAAACCATAGCATCAAAGGAAGAAAAAGGAAAAGCAAGAAGAAATGGAAGCTACCTTGGATTCAAGCCTTTTTCAAGAGCGTTTCTCCTTGCCTTAGCTTCCTCTTTGAATTTCTAACTTTTCTCCTCTAGTTCAAGGCCAAAATAGAACCATATTACTCTCCAAAACCATGGGAAGAGAGCTTAAGAGAAGAGGAATAAGGTTTGAAAAAGAAGAAGCATGAAATTCCTAAGAAACTTTCACCTTTCTTTAGCTTTTTCTCCTTTCTTCCTTACCCTTCTTGTGCGTATCTCTAAGTAGCTCCTCTCCCTAGTTTGAATGAAGCAATAAGTTAGTCATAAGGGAGAGAGGAAAGGATGCCACTTATAAAGGGAGAATGGGGAAGAATTTGTTTTGAAAAATTCTATTTATGTCCCTTGAAATTGGCATTTTTGTTTTGGCTCTTTTTTGAGAATTGCCTTTTTCATTATAAAATTTAGGTCCTCAATCCTATAAAATGTCTTTGGAATCACTCAATTTGGAGCTAAAACCTTCCTAAACGATCTGGTCAAAATTCGAGCTCACTACCATTGCAAAACATATACTGGAGGGGTTTTAACTGTCCCAGGACTTCCCATGATTTTCAGGGCCTTTGAAAATCCCAAAGAACTCAAAACTTTCATTTTTAAAGCCCTCCTGTGAGTTTTCCAAAAAGTATCCATATTTACGAAAATGCCATTGGCCTTTCGGCAAATTTTTTGAATCACTCCGACCCTGGTTTTTGGGCAACTCAAGACTCAAATCCTCATTTTCTATTATTTATAATTTTATCCTAATTTTATTTGGCCTTAATTCCTTCTATTTTGGTGACTTCCTTTTTATATCTGGCCCATTTCTAACATTTACGGAGAAACCAAATATCGCATTTCTCACGTTTACAGAGGGACCGGATGTTACACATTTTAACTTGGCTAAAAAATTCCAAAATTTCATAGTGTCTAGTATAAATGAAAATCTAACTCCAAACATGTTTCCAACCACTCATAATGTTCCATAACAACCTTAAAGTCATCAACGTAGCCTTTGAACATCATATATGATGAAATCAATTTCTACTTTAGGGTTTGAAATAGGAAAAACTAAAATGAAGTTACCATTTCAAAATCTAAAACCATGGGAATGAAATCCATGCCTTACGGATGCCAAATCAACCACCAGTCATGTTTTGATATCTTTAAAAGGTGAGTGGGTGAAGGTTTAAGGTAAAAATGAGAGGAAAAAAAGCCTTGCATATGGTAATAAAAATTAACAATCAAGAAAGAATGACCTAAATCTTGTAAGATAATGCATGAAGAAATAGAAGAAATGTCTTACCTCAGGAAAATTTGAGCTAATTGCACAAAAAATAACAAAGGAAACAAAGATGGTATTCAGGGTAAAAATGGCTATGAATTCATTATTGTCAGGCTATACGGGGAATTTTTAATTAAAATTACATTCATCCCAATTTTTTTAAATTACAGTTGGCTCATATGAAACTTTCATTGTTTTTATTTAGACTTTAAAATCCTCTCAGATAAGTCCCTCTTCCTTAATTAGTTATTAAAATTTTCATCATGAAACCTAATCCAAAATTTTGGTTCATCATCTCATAGAAATGATAAAAATCTTTAATTGCACTCAAAATCATTTCTATCAAATTAAAAAAATCTAAAATTCTAAACACTAGATTTACCACAATGTGGATTTTAAAAAGTGAATGTATGCCAATAGTTTTTCCTTCTTGCTCAAATAGAGATTAGAATGTTCTCCAGTATTTGCATATCCATGTTTTTCACTATTTGCATGTTCGGATTTCCGATGTTTTGAATTTGTTCTTCATTCTATGCTCTACTATAACCCACAGCTGTCCAATGGGTTGTGTACATGCTACACTAGAATCTTGGTACCAAATAACCACCTTAGGAGGACAGCATACATCCATTAAGGTCTTAAATTACAATTGCTATTGTGATTGTATTATAGTTATTGTGATTGTGGGTGTTGCGAATGCTACAATATGAGTTGCAGTTGTGATTTTTTAAAGTTACATAAAATATTTAAAAATGTATATAATTGCTTTAACTTTAAATATATATAACATAGTATTTATTATTTTAAATATATATAACATATACTATTTAACATCTATATTAATTTAATAAATGGATACTTTATGCAAGAATATTAATGCCACTTATGAAAATTTAAAATGAAAAAGTACATAATCAAAATGCTAATAAGTCAAAGATAGTATACAAGCACACTTCCATAATTATAAAAATCCTTCATCTTATGCTCCATTTGCTCATGATAAGAAAATTTTGATATATGGTGATAATAAGATTCTTGATAATTTATTGAAGTTTGATGGGCTTGAGTTGTTACATAATAATCACGCGACATATAAGAAGGCTGGTGATAAAACAATGGATAGTAGCTTTAACTACTTTGTGAAAAATTGAAAGAGAAAAAATCTTCTAGCTAGTATACCAATTTATTGCCTTTTATGTCTTCTCCTATTACTATTTGACCTATTTGTAAGACCAATATTTCTTAATTTCTATCGTTCTATTCATTAAATCAAATTAGTACATAACATAACAAATAAATTTATTCAACGTTAATAATTAGTAAGTCAAATTACATTATTTAGAAAAATTAAAACTTCAATAAGTTATACATTGCAATAAGTTATACGTTATCTTTATATTAGCATTTAGCATTAAAAATAAAATAATCTTATCTAACATTGAAAATTTATATTGTTATTTGTGTATATAAAAAATTCATTTTCCCTCCTCTTAGAATATCCCTTTTATAAAAAATTCCAGAAATTTCCAATTGTCCTTTCTTATGAAACATTGCCATTCACAATCATAATATGTGTCTCTCTACCTACCCCAAGCCCATCTTCTTTAGGATCTCCTTGCCTTCAAGCTTTCTATTCTCATTCTCTAGTCTCTCTATTTACCCCAAGCCATCATTCTTTAAGCTTTCATTCTTACAAATGCATATGCTCCTTGAAACACATCTTCCTTCCTTCCTTGGCAGAGCTCCATCCACTAGCTTAAGCTTTTATTTCGGTGGCATGGGTTTATGGGCGATTGGGCACTCTTCTAATTTTCTAAGTACATTAGCTTGCTTCCAATCTTCTTTCTTCTGCAATTTCTTAAGCTTCTTGTATTTTGGTTGTCAAATTTCTTTGCTTCCTTTGATTTTCTTTTTTTTTTTCCTTTTTATTTTTGGGGAGTTCATTTGTATTCTTCTTCTCTATTCTTCCAAAATATTGATAGCGGTCCATTACAATGTGTTGTGCTCTATTGTTACCATAACACATCTCTATTATAGTCGCATCAAAGGTTTAATGTAGCGACACCCTATGATTTTCAATCACATTGCAATTGTGGGGTCATACGATTGCGGTGACTGCCACAATGGCAATATTGTGATTGCATTAGAAAATGTAGACCACAATTTATAATTTTGGTTTTTCCAAAGAAGATACTATAGAAGTTTTAATGGGTTCACCAGACAGTGAGTGAATAACTAAGTCCAGCGGACTCCTTGATATGAAAAATCACATGATTGCAATATGCACAATTATTGGCTATAATATCTAAGAAAGAGCATAGTTATTTTAAGAAGCAATAGTTGGTCCCTAGACACTTTGTATATGCTGCATAATGAAGTTATATGCTATATAATGAAAAATACCTTGATTTTATATTTTTCGTTGCTTTAGAAATACCATAGACACTTTTATACACAAAAGATTTATTCACTTGAAAATAAATCTTTTTATATTGACTTAATATATTTGAAAATTTATTTTCAAGTGTTGTCAAATGTTACAAATACAATTAAATATATTTATTTCAAATTTAGGAAAATTTATTCTTCAATCAATTAGATATAATTACAACTTTTAATAGGCTAACAACTTTGGATATAAGTACCAAGATTCCTCCTTATGCTTAGTTACAAAACAAGGTCACAATGTTTCTTATTAGAAATTTAAATTAAAAGACAGAGAAGCTACATAAACAACTTTCAAGAATAAGCAACCAATATTGAATGTTATTGTTTAAGACATAATTAAAATATGAATTTACTAGTTTGACGCATTATTTAGTGGAATATAAAGCGGAGCAACATTAAAAGTAAAGAGACACCTTAACAAATGCAAATTGCATTTTTAATCTTATATTAACAATTCAAAGTTCCAAATGCATATAAGGTGAACCCATAGCAACAACTAGCATACAAGCACACAACAAAAGTAATGGAAGATTTTCAACTATGAAGATTCAAGGAAAACAAAATATCACTTAGAAAAACAAAGTGACAACTTAAGGCTCATAGACCAAAAATTTTGGAAGAGTTAAGCCTGTTAATCACTTTTTGCATATGGCCATTGTAGGCAAAGTCAAATGCTAATAATTAAAAAAAATTGAACTACGAAACTAAAGAAGCAAAACCCCCATTACCATTAAAAGTATATGATAAGCCCATAAGGCCCTAATAAAACATGAAATACTTGAGAGATCATGTGCCTTCCCTTCCCTTGAGTATCATGAACAAAAATTCATGGAGAATTGTGAATAACAACTTCATAATTCAGCCAGTATCTCTTTACTACAAGTCTACAAGTGCAATTCAAAACGATAAAAAGGTCACTTACTAAGTGACAAAAGTAATGATGATGCAGCAACAAAGATGGTAAGTGGCAAAAGTGAAGGATTATAGTAGACCTATTGACACATCTTACTATATATAGTAATTTTCTTAGATAATTCATCTTCAAGATACTAGTAGGTCCTTAATCAAGTTATAACAAAGGGCAAAAATTTGAAACTTTTTCCTTTCAACAATATAGTTATAGCACATGCATCATTTTCTCATCTTGCAATTTATACTCTTTGCATGCTTCACACATCATTCCTCATTTAAGACTCATAATTTTCCATAACATGACACATAGGTGCTGCCACAAGCTTTACATCAAGAATTCAAGTAAAATGGCCATACTAGGTAGTACATAGCTTCAAATGGAACTTTCATACTTCTTTTGGCTAAACATGCAAGATCACTACAAAAAAATTATTGACTTAGCCATGGTTATTTGGTGGCCTTAACCACGGTTATAGCTATGGTTAAACTCCTTTGCCATGGTTACCTAATTCGTGGTTAAAGTGTCCATGGAGAAAGACTTAACCATGGTTTTCAAAAACCGTGGTAAGACCATGGTTAAAATAGAAAATTGCCATGATTAAGTTAACCTAGTTAAATATAACATGCCCATGGTTTATATTAATCGTGGCTGTCTTGGTTTAACCACAGTTACATAATGGTGGTTAAATTATGGCATAGCCACAGTTTTCATAAACCATGGCTATGTCAGCTTGTCATTGCCACAATTTACAATCGTGGTTAAATTGTGACATAGTCATGGTTTTGATAAACCGTGGCTATGTCAGCTTGTCATTGCCACAGTTACACTGTTCTAGTTTAGCCACGTTTTTGTAAGCATGGCTATGACACCTATGGTTAAATTTACAATCACAAACTAGCAACCAGCAACCAGCAACCAGGAACCAATAATTATGATAGTTAACTTTGTCACAAGTATATAGTAATAAATTTGAACTAATCCGACAAGTATTTTCCAATAACAATTTTAAAAAATATATCCAACAATAATCACATGGCAATAAAAATAGGCATAATATCATTAAAATAAAAAATAAATAGATGGTCTATTAATTTGTAGACAAGTAATACAAGTATAAAGTTCATCCATATGATATGGCAATTCTTAAGAGGAGTGACTATCATTAGCGGCTTGATGTTTGCTATCCTGATCACTTGGTCCCTAAAAATTAAAACAAAAAATTAGTTGTCATTCACTTGTATGTCTACAGCTAGAATATAAATTTGAAAAATTACCCCTTGGGCTTAGAAGGTTGCAAGCTTTGGTAGTAATGTGCCCTGAAAAGTTCTAAGTATGAAAGCCATAGTGGCTTCTAGTTGTCGTTGCTGCTTAACAATTGTAGCATTTTCAGCCTCAGTTTGTCTTTGTCACTCATCTCTTTCAGCCATTTGTGCTTTAAGTTGAGCAATCTTATCTTGCAATTCTGCGTAAGATGGTCCAGATGAACTCTCACGAGCCTGACATCTAAACACTTGGGATGAACAAACACCAAATCCCATTCCTCAAACTTGACTATAGTGCTCTTTATTTCTTAAGGCTTGGGCCAGTGAATCATCATTCGAAAGGTCTTGGAAAGAAGAGTCCCTAACCTAAAACATTTTAATTTTTTCCTTTAAATTGGAATAGAGGGCAATAAATCAGTTGAAAAATAAAGACTTTCATCAAAATCAAACGTCAACACCCATGTCATTCAAATACTTACACAAATAGCTTTAGCTTCATCATTCACATAAGATCCATCATTGTAACGCCCGATTTTTTGTAAAACACCAAAAAGAGTCAGTTTTCAAAGCAAGTCCCCTAAGATGAGTTATTTAAGACCAAAAAAAATTAGAATAAAATTCTAAATAATAGAAAATGAGGATCTAAGGTCTAAGATACCTAAAAACCTGAACCAAACAAGTTAGGAAAATTTATGAAAGAACGTTGGGGCATTTTTGTAATTTTTGGACAATTTGGAAAACTCACAGGAGGACTTTTTAAATGAAAATTTGAGTTTTCTAGGGTTCTCAAAGGCCCTAAAAACATATAAAATAGTTGAAACCCCTCTAGTGAGCAATTCATTTGTTAATTGACTGAAACTTTGACCGAACAGTTCAAAATGATTTTAAATCCAATTTGAGTGGTTCCAAAGGCATTTTATAAGTTAGAGAGCCTAAATATTATGATGGAAAAGATGGATTTCAAAAAGGAGTTAAAATAGGCCTAAAATGAAAAAGCCAAGAAAATGGACTAAAATGTAAAAGTAAAAAGATACATAAAGTGACTTTTAGCTTCTTCTTATCCACGTTCTAGTAGCTTCTATGCACTTAAACACTTTGTTTCTACCTAAAAAATAGAGAGGAGACTTAAAGAGAGAGTGGCACACAAGAGCAAGCTCAAAGGAAGAAGAAAAGCCAAGAGAAAAAGTATGAATTCATGGAAACTTTTGCTCTTCCTTTTAGAAAACTTCTTTCCCTCCTTTCCTCCTCTGTTCCTATAGATTTAGTGAGATGTTTGGTTCTATTTTGAGCCTAGGACAGAGGGGGAAATTTCAAAATTCAAGGAGAGGGTCGAAGCAAGGAAGAGAGCTTTTGAGATAAGTTTGAAATTAAGGTGATTTTTCTATCTTGGTTGCTTTCTTTTTCTTGCCCTTTTGTGTGTGGAGTTTTGCGAAAATAGAACCATCTTGAGGGGAGGATTTTTGTCCAAAAATAAGAAAGAATTGTGGGTTTTAGACCATGGAGAGTTAGTAGATGCAAGGAAATTGGAAGAAAAGCTAATGAAAATCAAGTTAGAAAAGTGTAGAGCTCTTGGACACTTTGTAAAAAATGATTTAATCCATGAATTTTCTTGCATGTGTAAATGTTTATATGAGTTCCTAAAACCCCTAAGAAACCTCCCAAGTGCCTTTCCCATCAAGTAAAAATAAAAAACTCCATGGGCTTAAAATGGTGTGTCACTTTTGGCCAAGACTAGAGGAATAGGCTAAGGGTTGTTTTAATTTATTCTAACATTGGTTTGAGACTTTATATGATGGGAGAGTATGAGAGAAATTCTTGGAAAAAATTTAGAAGCCTTAGAATGGGAGATGAGGCAATAGGTTCCATAATATGAACTATGGAAGCAATATGGCCCTAGTCTCTTGGAATTGAGTGTATGATGATTCAAGGAGTCTTATTGGAACCAAGAGGCCTAGATATAAGATGAAAATGGAGCCAAGACCTTAGATGCTAATGGTTACTTCTTTGGATGCCTTATGGATCCATTATGGAACATTAGGAGTAGTTAATTTTTCTAGAGTGTGTGCAACCTTGTTGAATACTCTAAGAGTATAATTGGGTCCGATTTCATGTATCTAGGCCAAAGGAATCAAGCTCCACCTTTTTTGTGGGTGTTTGGCCAAGGGAGAAGAAGAACTTTTAAGGGAAAAAGTGTGCCATTTCAAGCAAGGTAGCTCTTTCCACTTTCCTTCATGCATGCTTGAGTGTCTTTTTTGTCTTGAATGTGTAGGTGGATGTTTTAAGCCATGAAAAATGTTTTTAGTGAATGATTACATGCCTTGGTACCATGTTGCTATGTTATGTACTTGAAAGATATTTTCATGAATGTTTTTGGTTTGCTTGAACTTGGTAAAGCCAAAAGTCCCTTATCTAGGGTGAGGATGAGTCAAAAGTCCCTAAGGTTGAGTAAGACAAAGCCAAAAGTTTCTAGAAAGAGTGGGGCTTAGTTAAAAGTCCCTTTAAAATGGGTGAGGTAAGTCCAAAAGTCCTAAAGAGAATGAGTGAGGCTAAATCCTTGTCTTAGCAAGCCTATGTATGTTATTTATGTCTTATTGAATGAAGGAAATGCTTTATGTATGATTGAGAACTCCATGTTTGACTCACATGCATTTTAGACTTGAAATTTGCATCAAGTGTATGTGTTTGAAAGGGAGATGAGCTATTGGCATTCCTAGAATCTCATTCTTCTCTCCCTATTGACTAATATGTCTAGGTGGACGAAGTGAAAAAAGAAATGGGAGCCACCAAACTTAAAGATAGAGAATTTGGCAAAGAACTTGTAAAATAGTCATTTTGTAACCATTTTGTTGTCAAGAAATGTAAGCTAATGATTTACATGGTGTATGCACTTATGAATACTTGTAAATGTATGAACATATTGTATATGCATGAGAATTAGAACTATATTGAATGATGTAGCAAGTTTTTAGTGGGAGTGTGAGTTTTGAAAATCTGGGTTGTTAGACCTTTGAGCCATGTTTGGTAGCCTATGTTGATGCTTTCTCACATGCTCATAGAGCCTTAGAAGTAGGAGAAGCAAATTTGAGCCCATGGAGCCCTCTTTGAACACAAAAAAAAAAAAAAAATCTCATTTGTCAAAGTCAGACCAAATGAGCTAGTTTTTGCACAAAATTTGGCATGTACGTAGATCTCATTTAAAGCTTTCTGTTGGTCTAAGAACCACCTCATTTGGAGGTTTATATAATTTTCTATGATATTTCAAAGTTGGCCTCAGAAAATCGGATTTGTAGAATTCACTGTTCATTTGGTCATATTAAGTTTGTGTCATTTGAGGGGAAAATGATGTACAATGAGGCTGAAATTTTACAAGAATAAATTAGATGATCATTGTGACTTGTAGCAACTAAAAGCACCTTAATTGGAGGTCTGTGGAGTGAGAAACGAATTTGTGAAATGGTGCAGCAGAAACAGTGAGATAGTTAGACCCTAGTTACTGTTTCATTGGTTTTCATGGTCTAATTGCTCCTATTTTGGCCTGTACTTATTTTTATCATGAAGTTAACATCTGTAGCTTTCCATATTGGTATTGTTTACATGGATTGGATTTTTATAGAATTAATTGGATATTTTTTAAATTCATATTAGAAATCTATATCAGTATCACTAGACAGCAGGACCTTTGTGTATTTTTCATTGTCAAATGTTATCCAAATGCTATGTTCATGGCTTGAATTTATTTTTAGCGTAAATTTAACACTCAGAGATTTCCAAGAAGGTATGGTGGAGCAGATTTTGTTTTTTCTATATTTAATTATGATTTTTCAAAGTTGCTTAAGAAATCTGTCAAGTTGGACTCGAAATTGACTTGCATTATTCTAGGTATATATTCTATAAGCTCTAGTTTTTGGCAACATTTTGAGATGGTTTGGAGTTATATGGATATAATTAAATAGGAGAATGATATGAGAAAGTTCATATGGTTTACAGGATGAGAAATGAAAATTTTATCCACTACGCAACGCAAAATAATCTATTATTTTTAGTCATTTTTCTTAGTCAAGGTGGGGGGAAAAAGGAAAAGAACCTATAAATGAGATATGATAAGCTAAAGAAATATAGTGTTACAATCATCATGTATGTGAACTTCCATCCACACGTCTCCCTATGACACTAGATCCCCACACTCAGCTTCCTACAAATTTAAAAGCATTTAACGTATCTTAAATTGCATTTAAAAATCAAATGACTTGTAATTGAAATAACTTGCTTAATGAAATACACTTACCATCTTAGCTTTCTTGCATGTAAAACTTTTTGAGCCACTTGTATGTGGCATTATTAACATCCTTCTATTTTGTTTATTTATTGTTGCAATTCTATAGTGAATAAGGAAAATATTATATGTGATTAGTACATCTTAAAATATCTAACATCTAAAAAATAGTACATCTTAAGAAATAATTTTGATTACCTGAGACCTCTCGCTAAAATGCTGGTTTATAAAAGAAGCCCAATGGTCTCTATCTATGCCATCTGGGACATTATTAATTATTTGTTCTCTGGTATGAATCCCATCATTTTTATATAATTCATAACATGTATGTCTCTACCTTGCTCCCAATGATTGTGAAATATATCTTTTATATGTATCATCGATAACAAATTTGGTCTACAAGATAAAATATAACAGTTAGTAAAGATATGAACTCAATGTAATAAGAGAAATGCAAATGGAATGTGCTATGACCTGAATGACATTGGTATATACATTATCTTTATACTTTTGTGGAACATTCCTCCAATTCGGATATTGACGGGCTCGTCGTGCAAAAATAAAACTAGGTTGATCTAAAAATATAGCTAGTGGCACAACCTAGGTCATCTCCCTTGGAAATGGAATTCAATGTTCAATTGGGTTTTCTAAGTGTTAAAAAATCTTAAAAGCTATCTAAATTGAGGGGGTTTTTGATTGAATTAAACTAACCTAAAAGGAAACCAAATTAAAATTCCTAATTTCTACCTAATTTTGCGAATTGTGAGTGGTAATGGTCTTGTGACTAGCTTAGGATTCATACCTTGGTATCCACTATCCTTATCCTAATCCGATTATGATTAATTCTGGCCTAAGAGTTCCTAATTGTGTTCATTAGAAAATAATCTTGAATAACCATTCAAGATTCAAGAAACTAGCAATTCAATATTAATTGAGACCTCAACTCTCATTAGATTACTAATTCTTGTGATTAAGATCTTTGAACACTTGAATTGATTGATTAATTGATTAATTAGCCTCTGAATCACCATCCAAAAATGTTTAATTAACCAACTAAACACCAAGGAATCCACAAATAGACAATTAGGCACATCAATTCTCACAAGCATTTCATCAAACATCTTGATTGCACACTTGGAAAATTGTAGGAAATTGGGAAAAATTCAGTACTAATTCAATCACATAATCACTCAATCAACATCCTAATTAGTGTCTAACCAGCCACTAATCAATTACACAAATTCTCAATCCAATATTCCTTAACCAAGCAAATACAAGAAAGAGAAAAAGTGCTGGAAAAATAAGAAAATCTTAGCCAGAATTTTGCTTTCTTCTCCATGGATTCAAGCTTCTCCAAGAGCTTCCTCCTAGCTAGCCTCAAGGTGGATTAGAGCTTCATATTACGGTGGTTGGAGGTGGAGAGTGGAATGGAGATGGTTCTGTGTGTGGAAAAGATGGAGGGGTGGATGAAGGTGTATGAATGGGATGATAGCGTCGTGAATGAATGGACTGAATGGAATGTGAATGAATAAAGTGTCTGACGCTGTGAATCAATGAATCATGTGATACGATGGGAATGGACGTGAATAATGATGAAATAATTTGATTCTCCCTTTCCACGTGCTCAGCTTTAATTTTCACATGCTCCCCCTTCCCATTCCAATTGTCTGAAGCCTTCTTTTTTTTTCATTTTGATACGTATAAGTGTGAGTCAGCCAATTCTTGAATTCTCAGCCAAAACACGTGAAAGGATGTGGGCCCCAAAGCTTTTATTTTATTATAATCCACGTGATTGCTACTGTAGCTTTTGCATGTCTCTTCATTCATGTTCACGTTGTGTTCTTACTTCTCTACCCGTAGCATCTACCTTCTCGTTTTAATTCCACAAGATCCTAACTCATTGCTTTTTCTTTTCAGCTCATGCATCGAGCAACCCGAAGCTCCATTCTTCCTTCTCCTTCACCACGTCAGCTCCTTGCTCATTTACTGTCTTAATGCTCCATGTTCAGCTTCTGCATGTATGTTCTTTGCGTTTTGTAGCTGCTGCAGCTTCTGGCCACGTCAACTTCTGTTCTGCATGTGTGTTTATTTCTTCTCTAACTCGTGGCTTTTCTCGTGCAACTCATTCTTCTAACTCAGCATTGATCTTTTTGATGCTTTCCACGTCTCTAGCTTCCATGTTCTGCACTACATCACACAAAACTCGAGCTTCTGCTATTCTAGAACTGCATTCGAGGGTGTTACTTCATTTTACGTGATTTCTCCAGCTTCTTCTTCTCTGCTTTGCCCAGAATTCACGTTTTGATTCCTTGCCACGAGTTTACCTTCCTCTGTTCATGCTCTGTTTTTCTTCTTATAGTTGCTTCTAGCTTTCTGCATCTTCATTTCTTGTTTCTTCCTCACCAGCCAAGCACCCAGTTCTTGCTTCATTTCATTCCAACATAATTCCTCTCATTCACTACTGGATGTTGCCTTGCTTAAGCCCTCATTCCTCTTCTCTATTTCGCATGAGTGGGAGTTCACGTAGGCTAATGTGTGTGTGTTTTTTTGCTCAAAAGTTCCAGCCTTCATGCATGGTTCTATTCCTTGCTTCTTCTTTATGTGGCTACAACCCTTTTAGTTTGTGGCTTTCCTTCAAAGCTCAAATTGGCCAACAAAAAATCTGCACAAAGAATAAGAACAATTCAATAGGAAAATCCATAAAAATTATTTAAGATAAAATTGAGCATTAAAAACCAAATTTTTGCAAATTAATCTCTAAAATATAGAAATGGCTATTAAAATGAAATCTTATCTAATTAAAGTCTTAAAGCCATATTTGGAACTAAAATGTCTAAGTTTAGGAGGATAAAAATAGATAAAATATGTGTTTATCAAATTCCCCCACACTTAAACCTTTGCACTCCTGGGCAAAGCTTAAAATCCAAGATGAAGAATGAATTGAAACACCCGGCTAGTAGAATGGCAAGTAAGAAATGAAAATGGAAAAGAAAGTGTAAAAATCAAAAGCTAGAGATTAATCACAACTCTTCATCACTCCAACAATCTAAGTTAACTTCACTTGCATCAAGAAATCAAATTCCATGGCAATTTCATTTGAAAAGAATGAATTGAAATGCATAGCCTCTCACATGGATTGGTGTTTTCTCTCAACTTTCAAGTGTTTATAGGCAATGTGTTTCACTCAAGTTCCACCTATCCAAGCTTACTACCATAAGCTTGTCAAGCTTCTAAATCTCCACCACTCATGCCAAATGCAATACACAAATTAATAGAACTTTATTCAGGGTTGTAATGGGGTTATGGGAGATGAAATGAATGGATACAAAAACTAGGGGGAAAACTAAACAAATAGATACCTTAAAACTTCAAGAGCAATCAATGGAGATTTAGGATAGAGAATTTCTAGGCCTTATTTCTAACAAGTAATAGGCAACTACAAACTTAACTTGAAACACTTTTTTTTTTCTTTTGACTTTCTATGGCTTCCTTTTCTTTTTTTTTTTTTTTTTCTCATTGCTTTTCTTTTGCTTTCTTTTTGCTTTTCTATCTCTTCTTTTCATTGCATTTTTTTTTGGAAACATATTCCTCAAGTTTTACTATCAATGGCCTATCTTGATGTAAAGTGTACATTCTCTCATCCTACTTAGATGTAATGCTCCTTAAAATCTCTAGGGCATCTTAAAACAAGGTGGGAATATATTTAATGGCTATGGGTAACAAGAAAAGAAAATACAAGTCCAAAGTGGCTAAAACAACGGATAAAATGTATGTAGGGTTGGCTTTTTGGCCATCTAGCTATAAAAGAAATGAATGCCTTATCATTTTCATGCATGCAAATGCAAATGTGGTTTCAACAAAGAATCAAGACAAGTTCTAGAGTGAAAACAAAGATAGATGAATACACACTAGAATTGAACAATTAAGGCTCAAATTCTCACCAGCTAATGGCTATCAAATAATTCATTGAAATCAAACTCATTGCCACTTCACTTGAATCAAAACACAAGATTCATTACTTTCCATGTCTAAGTGAATCCAAGTTATAATCATCTTAACTTGCAACTTTTACAGAAAAATTGAAGAAAAAAATCACTCTATTTTTCAGTTTTTTTTTCAAAAATTTTCAGTTTTTCAAAAATTTACTCGATTCCAAAAAAGGGTTCCGCCTTTTAGGTTTTATTATGCCGAGTTACAACATGAGGTCCACAAACTTAGAATACAACAACAACTAGTGAATAAAGCTTTGGCATTCATCATCTACAATTTTTAGGGTTAGCTACCACTTGAATTAGCTAATCTTAGTAGTCTTGCAATAATAATATAGCATTTTTCATTTTACTTAAATTTTATGAATGAATATTTATTTTATACAATCTTTAGCTTGTTAGTTATTTATTTCACTTTTGTATTTAGACACCAAGGAGAGCCACAACTCAATCACCAAACTCTTCTAACATAGATAATTAGTTTAGTATTTTGATTTATATTTGAACTTTGATTATGACTGAACATATTTGAATTTCAATGGTAAATTATGGTTCAATAGCTGTACAAGTTTGTAAAATTGTGATTATAAGATGGACAATTAATGTATATAAGCTACTAGATTTTCTTTAAAGAATTAATTTAGTGATGATTTAAACTTTTACAAAACCTTGGTCTAGCTAACCATAACTAAAACATTCAAACTACCATTAAACCCTTGTTTTAACCACAATTTGTTAACCATAGGTGAACCAAAGAGGTAAACAAATTGTTTTGCAATAGTTTAAGGAATTATAGTTAAACCCTTTAGTCATAGTTTAGGCTATGCTAGGACTTTTTTTTTGATAGTGATATTTGATTTATTAAGTGCATATGTTTCATATTCTCTAAAAATATTCTATTTTATAATTTGTAACATATGCGATTTGTTATTAGTTGCCTTATTAGATTTTTTTAGCTAATTATGTTATATTTGTATCCACTCACTAAGTTTCTTTGATTCACCACTTTTGTTTTACTTTGCAGATTTTAGATAATTATCCTATACTATGTCATACTATATCTAGCTAGCATTTATTTTACATCACGACTAGCTTAAAGTATCACTTTTCATGAATTTGGCATTTTTAGCAGTGGAAGTTACCGTCATTAAAAGCCAAAATAATTCATTCTTGGCTAAATAGACCATCTAAGCTTACCTGTAACAACAAAAAAAAAAAAGCTAAAAATTTTTGAAATCTTGAAATTTTCTAAGTCTACAAGCTATAGCGAGAAATGGCCTAGCTATAACGAATGTACCTATTCGCTATAGCGAGAAATGGTTTAGCCATAGTGAGAAATGGTCTAGCTATAGTGAATGTACCTGTTAGCTATAGCGAGAATGCTTCTAGCTATAGTGAGTGTGAGCATCCCATACAAAAACTAGGGAGCTGCTTGCTGTAGCGCACGCCGTAGCAAAAATAGGGGTCTGGGACTGACACGTACTTGTCGTAGCGAAGGTTAATTTTTGCTAGAGCGAGGGTTAGTTTGGAAAAGCGTAAAAAAAGAGAACTTGACTTTTTAAAGTGTCCAACTTCATCCTTTATCTTTTAACTGACCTAAGCTTCGACTAAAAGAGAAAAAAGGGCTATGGAGAGAGAGAGAGAGAGAGAGAGATCAAGAGAAGGAAGCAAGAACAAGGAAAAGGTAAGCAAGCTTGAGATTTCCCTATCTTTTCTTCTTAGAATCTTGTTCTTCTCTCTTTACCCTCTCTTTCTATGGTTTTGGTTGTTGAATTAGTTAGGTTTTAGGCTTGGGTCAGAAGAGGGAAAGTGGAAAATCACTCTTGAAGAAAGTTAGAACTCAAGTATCTTCACTTCTTCTTTGCTTTTTTTGAGTATGTTGGTTCTACCAACTTGAGAGCTTGAGAAAGAAGAAGAGTTAGTGAAATTCTAGAGAGAGAGAGAGAGAGAACCCTTGGTTTCTTATATGCTTTATTGGGTTTACTAAAGAACCCTCTATCTTTATGAATAATTCTATGCTCTTTATTGTGTCTAGGCTCAAGAGAAGTACCTCCATCTAGTTGTGATTGTAAAATGAAGAAGGGAGAAGAGAAATTGAAAGGGAAGGCTTATGTTAGCTTATAAGGTAGCTCTCCATTCTTTCTTGTTGCATTCTTAGATGTATATAGTTATTGTATGCTTGTGTATATACTTGTTGTGTGAGACATGCTATGTGTTATTGCCTTGATACATTGGTACCAATATATTTTTGTGTTGGATTGTGAAAATTGCTCGGGTGAGGTAGTGCCAAAAGTCCCTAATGATGGGTGAGGTAGAGCCGAAAGTCCCTGAGGATGGGTGAGACTAGGCCAAAAGTCTCATAATTGAGTGAGGCCATGTCAAAAGTCCCTAAACCAAGGGTGAGGCCATCCAAAAGTCCCTAAAATTGGGTAAGGCTAGACCAAAAGTCCCTAGAGCTTATTCTTGGCATTGATGTGATATTCATGGCATGTAAATCATGTATTGCATGATTGTGAATTATTAGATTCCTATTTGCATGCTTTAACTTATTTATATGCCTTGATTGCTTCTTTGAATAAGTGCATGAGCTATTGAGATTCCATGAATCTCACCCCTTCCCTCTCCCATCTTAACATGTTAGGTGGAGCTTAAGGAGATTCAAGTGCATACCAAGGAGCCTACTTGAGTATGTTTAGACAGTTGTTAGTTTATTTTAATTCTTTTGATGTAAAGAAGTGCCAAAATGACTATGTACCTATTCATTTTGAGATTTAAATGTTGGAGTAAGTGTAAATATATGTATAAATGATGTATAAACTATGTAAAGAGCCAAAGTAATGAAAATGTGGGATTTGCCCTTTTTGTGGATTGTATGTGATAGTGCATTTTGGCCCGTAGCATAGTGAGTTTGAAATGTATGATGATTTAGACCACTTGGATATTTCATATATACTATGTTTATGCTTTAAAACTTGTTCATGAGGTGCGAGAACATGTGGGAGGCCATTTGGACCCACTTTGAACCATTTTAGGTGTCAAAACTGCCAAACTTGTGAGCTCTATCAAGATATGACTAAATGAGCTCTTTTTGATATGAAATTTAGCGTGCCTCTAGAGTTTGTAGAGAGCTTCTTAAGAAGCTAAATTGGGTAATATTTGGAGGTCTATAGAATATTTGGCGAATTGTTGAAATTTGAAATTTTGATGGTTTGGTCAATGTACTATTACCCTAGGCCCAAAAATGAATCTGTATCATTCATGGACCAAATGGTGTTCAATTGTCATGAAATTTTATAGAAATAAACTAGATAGCCACAATAACCTATACCAACTAGAATCACCTCAATCAAAGGTCTGTAGAGAGAGAACTAACTTTTTGAAGTTCTATATTAGCATCAGGGAAGCCATCCGACCTTTGTTACTGTTCCATCATTTTTTGAGGTCTAAAAGCTACTGTACTGATCTAGACTTATTTTTTTACTCTAGTTAACATCTGTATCTTTCCAAATTAGTATAGGTTTCCTAAATTGGATTTTTGTGAAATTAGTTATGAATTTTTGAAGTTCATTACAGCAAGTTGCACCAGTACCAGGGACAACCAGACCTCTGTCTCTTTTTTGATGTCAAACATGGTCCAAACCCTGAGATTGTGGTTAGAAATTATTTTTAGTGTAAAGTTAACACTTAGAGATTTTTAGAAAGCTATGGTTTTCTTGAGAACCAGTTTTATATAATTAGTTATGATTTTTCAAAATTAAAGCCAAAAATCTGACTTTTGGGCCCATTTGAGAAATTGCACTTTCTTGGTTTTTGGTTTCATATCCGTGGTTTATGGCTTGTTTTATAATATGTATGAGTCGTATAAATGGATTTTGAATAGTGAATGTGAATTATGGGTTCACAAGACCCATGGGGCAAAATATAAGCGTTTAAACCTCGTTTCATAGCATGAAAATGCCACGGTTTGTACTTGTTCTTTGGAAATCATATGGAATCGAGCCAAGAGGGAGATTAATTGAGGTTAAGACATTATGGTGTTACATTGCCAAACTCATTTTTCATTCATAACACATTTGTTTAATTAGAAATATCACAATTTAAAGCTCAAAACTTAGGTCTAAGGCATATATCATGAAATCACATTTCTCTTGACAAGTTCCATAGAATCCCACATTATAATATGAACTTTGAAAAATCATAATTAATTCTTGAACAAGACAAATGATGCATGCTATAGATTTCTAAAAAGCTCAAGATGTCCTCTAACTACCATAAAAATTTCAGTTCAAAACAACAACAACTAATGAAATTCAATAGAACATTACCATGGGTCTAGTGGACATCCTACAACAGAACCAGATTTTCAAAACTTCATATCTCTCTCCACACATATCCAAATTGAGTGCTCTTGGTGACTATTTCAAGTTTATGATATCTACTATATACTTGTAAAATTTCATGAGCATTGGACCTCATTTGGCTCTTGAACAACACTGAAAACTAAGCTAACCATATGAACATTAACAGTGGTAGTTTTGCATAATTTGGCCAATTTTGAAAATTCATAATAAATTCTCTAGATCTCCAAAATTAGTATTCTTTGTATCTGTGGAAAGTCTTAGGTGAGACTATATGCCTACCAAATTTCAAGCTAAAATTCATTCATTTGGTTAGATTTTACTTCAAGGTAAGAAAGTGGCTTAAAATGGCTCCATAATGGTTCCAAATAGCTTAAAACAACCTTCCTATTGAGCCATGACCATTTGAGCACATCCAACACTTCATTTCTAGCATATAGAAGCATCAAATTAGGTCTAAACCATCCTAGAACTCAAAATCACACTTCTACTTAATCTTATATACATATCCATCAAAACTCGTGGATGTCAAAATTTCACATACTCATACATTTGGTCCTAAAATTGGTTCATACACCGTAATTACATACTTTTAGACATGCTCAATAGTTTACATTTCATAAACATCATCTATAAGCAAACTTTGACATTAAATTGCATAAATCTTTATTCTATTGTCGAAGAGTCTTATCCTTCAAGTTATTTGGTTTCCATTTCTTGCTTAATGAGGTTCACCTAAACCTGGTTAGGCATAATGTGAAGAAAAGTGAGATTCAAAGAATTCTAATAGCTCTTTTACCCTTTCAAGAATACATATATGGCACATTTTCATATCAAACAAGGCAAGCATGCAATCAAAGCCTCTTGTAGCATACATAAACATATTCTCATGTCACATAAACTCATTCAAGTAAAAACATAGGCTTTAAAGGCTTTTGGTCTAGCTTCACCCAATTCTTTGGGAATTTTGGATTTGCCTCATCCATATTTAGGGGCTTTTGATTTAGTCTTACTATTTTTTGAGACTTTTGGCTTTGTCTCACCTATTCTTAAGGACTTTTGGCTTATTCTCACCCATTCTAAGGAACTTTTGGCACAATCTCATCCATTTAAGCCATATTGCATTTAAAACATATTCAAGAAGCATAGTGGTACCAAAACATTTAATCGAGAGCTATAAGCATATCTCATGATTCAAACATACACACAAGCATTCAAAGACAGTCAAAAATCTAAGAAATGCATGCAAGAAATGTTATAGAGCTACCTTGAACCAAGAAACACAAGTTTCCTTACTTGATCTTCACTTATCCTTTTTAGCCTCACACACACTCCTCGGAGGATCTTGATTTTCTTAGCTTAGACATATCGAATAAGATACAATTACATCATTGGAACCAATTCTAACCTCATATAAACTTTACACAAGCTTACTTTATCTTATGGCGTGGTTATGGTTCTATATAAGAGCATAATGAAACAACCCCCAGAATTCATGATCTTGGCTCTAATTTCTCATTCAATCTAAGTCATATGACTTCATTTAAACTCCTTAAAGTCCTCTTCAACTCCATTCAGGGAGCCTAAACTCAAGTTGCTTCTTTATGCCTAAAGGAACCTAAAATTTTCAACTTTCAAAATATGGTTTCTAAATTCAAACCAATGATTCTTTTGATATCTATAATTCATATCTAGACCTTTTCTACCCTGGAATTAAGAAAAACTCTCCTTAGGTACTCTTTCTCTCCCTTGGCCTTCATTAATATCATTTTATTAATATTTAATATATTTAAT